>JARWLC010000007.1:60266115-61556532 GCA_033318265.1 Phyllotis vaccarum
CCAGCTAAAACATGGCTTTATGACCTGTACACTGGTACTGAGGCTTGGGAAAAGCTTGGGAAGGATTTATGTATCAGTATAAAATTGCCTTTGTTTCCTTCTGTGTTCCTAGGGACTGTCAAATGCCAGAAGCCATTTACTCACAGAAATAAACAACTTTGGAGATATCCTCCACTATAAGTTGTGACATCTGGGGTAATACATATGTGTCATCTTCCCTCTTTATTCCTCACAGAGAAGCTGTGAGTTAGAGGTTCCCTCCAAATTATGTGGTGTATTGAGTTTTAGTATTAAAATGTGTCTACTTTTTTTGACCAGTTTTGATAAGAAATTTTTCTTTAGTTGCTTTAGTGTATAAGAATCTGCCAACTTATTTCTGGACTTCCTCAGATGGAATTGATCCATGTGTAGCTATTTATTTGGTGTATCTGTGGGTGGAGAAAATGTCTGGAGTCTTCTAGTCTGCCGTCTTGCTGATGACATTTTTGTATGCACGCATATGCTGTTGTTTTAGTTTTGAATGTCTGAGATAGGACATGCATTTCCAGATAAGATATTTCATCCTGCTTTACTAAACATAAATCTATTAATTTCTACACTTTATTCTAACTCAGCCTTTTCATTTTCAAATTAAAGAAATTAAAGACACAATGATTAAATGACTTACTTAAGGACACCCACATTATGAAATGACAGAAACTATGAGGGACTTGCTTATTCATTGGTATATGTGCCATATCACAGATGAAAAAAAAAAGAGCAGAGACAGAGAGGGGGCTGACAACCAGGGAAGGGGCAGTGAAGAAGCAACAGGACGACCCATTCCCAAAACCACACTATCATCACACTTTGCTTATTGCTCTTGGCTGATCTACTTCAGGAAGACAGTATCCATCTGTTCTAACTCTCCTTCAGAAGAAGAATCTAATTAAATCTCAATTTGCATTAGGACAATATGTGTTAAACTATTTCTAATCTGGAGAAAGGAAAGGACTCAGTGTTGAAACAGTGAGAAGACTAAGCAACAGCACGGTTTTAAGAATCTGCCCCTTTGAGTGGAAAAAGGTAAAAAGAGTTCTCAGCCAGAATAAAAAGAAAAGTGAAAAAATCAGAATTGGTTATTTCTCAGAGTTCATTGAGAAATCTTCCTTTTTAACTCAATATGTTGGCTACTATTCACATAGAACATTAAAGTTTTCAAGTAATTAAAATTTCATATAGATAAAATTTTTACTTTTCAAACACTATCCACATTTTTGGTGGTTAGTAGCTACATGTGGCCAGGGGGTGAAGTGATAAATAATGGCACACACAATCACAGTGTGCAATCATGAGCAAGACAAAGCAAATATATTTTATTTACTACTGTTATGACTTCTAGGAATTTTCTGGGATTTTTTTTTTTTTTTGCTCTGACAGATCACATGCAACCAACTGTTTTTAAAGTTTTTTTTTTCCTATTAGACATAATTTTTAGTATTTCCAAAATGTATGGTTTCTCTTACATATTTTAAAAATATGTATTTACTTTTTGTAAGTAAATTATAAACCTAGGTTTTTGGTTTTTGTTTTTTTTTAACATTTTTATCTTTAAAGTAAGCTGTGGGGAATCTATTTTTTTAATCAATGCATAATTCATTAATTTCTGTTGAGGTATGACTTTGCTTAGATTATATTTTTTTCTTCTTAATTTTTTCTGCATAGTCTTGAATAATGTGAATTTAATGACAAATTTGATATTTTCTGCATTCCCTTTAATATCTTTGAAGTATTTCAGATATACAACTTTGAACTCCAAAAATCCAACAGACTATCTTTTAATATTTCACTCATTCAGTTGATACCATAGCATTCTTCCTTATTCAAGATAAGAAATATCATGTATTTCAAGAAAAGTTGTATACTTTTATTTTTCTCATAATTATGTACAGTGATTGGGATATCTAGTATAAATGGTTCAGAGTCTTTACATTTGAATTTATACTTTTGCTTTTAATTGTGAAATTAAATGTAATAAAATGGGCAGTCTCAGGATTTCTATACAGTAAATACACATCAATACCTTCATTAATAAATATATATAAATTATATAATAATGCAAGTAAATGATAGATGAGAAATAAGTGTATATAGAGGTCATAGCCATCAAACTCTAAATTCTAATATTTGAAAGCCTGTATCATTCTATTCTTGTTAAATTCTATCATTAATCTTTCCCACTTGAGTGTATTTTCTAATATATCCCTTTGATTTTTAATGAACACTCTGGTTAAATTATCTATAATGGAGGCAGCAAAAGCATATTTATTAATTAGCAGTGGGAGTATTTCAGAGGAAAGTGGTTCTATAAAAAAGAATTGAAGTCAATATATCCCCTTATCACACAGCCTTAAATCATTTGCAGACTGGAAGTAGTATACATCCTGAGTATTTTACAAGGCTTTTATGAGAATCGAATGGGATGATTTAGTTGAAAATCTTTTGAAGACTATGCAGCTGTAAGATGATGCAAGCACTGTGGATATGTGAAATCGGCAGCTTTTTTGCTATTGGGTCAAACAAGCAAAAGAAAGTTCCAGATATAGATTTCATGATGTCTTCATTTTAGGACTAGCATGTGGTCCATGTGTGGTAGTGCATGCCTTCTATCCCAGCACTTGGGATGGGACTTCATATCCACTTCTTTTTCTCTATGATGGCATTTTGTCTCATTTAAACTTGAACAGGTCTTATGCATGCTCTCACAATCTCTGTGAACTCCCATTTTCATCACTTATGTTGTGTACTAGAAATTGGAAACAGCCCAGATGTTCATCAAGAGATGAATGGGTAATAAAAATGTGTCATATTTATATACAAAGGAATATTATTCAGTGTTTTATTTTTTAATTAAATTAAAAATTTTCAGTAAATGGTTGGAGCTAGAAAAAGTCATTTTGTTAGGTAACAAACTCTAAGACACAAATATTGTGCTTCCTATTATACATGCATGTTATCTTTTCAAATTTAAATGTGTGCCACAATTTGAATAATAATTTGGGCACCTAGTAAAGAACCAGGGAAGAGGAGAAAAATCTCCCAAGGCAGAAGAAGTAAAATACAGTGTTTTAAAGGGGTAAAGGGGGAAATAGAATAGTAATGGAATGGGAGAAAAGCATAAAGGAAAGAATGTAGTGAGGAGCAAACAGTAAAGGCCACATGGAAAGTTATATGGAAACTCCAATGCTATAGAAACTTAAAAAAGATTCACATAAATGAAGGGAATCTAGATACAGTCACAAAAAAAAACAAAACAAAACAAAAAACAGGGGAGACAATGCCTTAACTAGATACCTTATGTGACCAGGCAAAACCTCCAGTAGAGGTTACATCTTATAAATCATTGATGAAAGGATCTCATGAAAATTTTCAAACATCACCATCTATTGCTTAGGCTACTGGTTACTCTCTCCAACCTGATCTTAGACCAACTTGCTGAGAACAATACTCATGTCATCAAACACAGAGAAACTGGACCTAACTGAAATTTCGTCTCTAGTACTCCTGGTGTTGGAAGTTATTCTGTGCAGTAAAGGAGAGGGTACTCTTGCAGGAACCACAGCTAGTACTTAGGGCTTATATCTGGTGAGTTACAACTGTTTGCAATTCCAACTTCAATGTGTCTCATCTGGCATTTGAGGCACTTGCATTCATGTTTATGTACTTACACATGCCAACAGCATAAAGCAAAGTAAATATTTGAAAATTTAATAACATCTTGTAAAGATTTTTTTACCATCTTAATATTTAAAATTTATTCATGTATATGTCCCCTAGACCTATTTCCATTTTCACTATGGTATCTCATATATAATTAGGTTGTACATATGCATGTATAGCAAGTAAGATTAAATATCTGTTCACAAACTTGCCATACAGGAAGCAGAGCAGCTCATAGTGTCAGCCATAGTTTCACAGGGACATGCAAAAAATTTAGTATAATTTTTACAGTGTCACTGACTATTGACAATACTTTACTTTCTTAGAGAAAAGAAAATTCTCATAAGAAAAATCACAAAGACAAACATCAGAACTCTGGTCTGTTCTCAGTTCAGAGGGATTTTATGAGATATAGATCAAGTGTGGATTTTGTTTAAAAGGTTAGACTTTGCTTCATAGAAGAATGCAAATATATTTATATTCATTGCTATGCACCAAACTCAAGTCCAAATGGATCAAAGCCCTGAACATAAATAAAATTACATCAAGCCTAATAGAAGAGAAAGTGTAAAATAGCCTTGACTGCACTGACACAGAAGACCACTTCCTAAATAGTAGCACAGTAGCACAGACACTGAGAGCAGCAATTGATAAACTGAGAAGCTTCTGAAAGGCAAAATACATGGTCAATAAGACAAAAGGACACCCTACAGAATGAGAAAAGGTCTTTACCAATCCCACTTCTGACAGAGGACTATTCTCTGAAATATATAAAGAACTCAAGAACTTTCTAGTTATCTAGTTAGATATCAAAAATTAAATAACACAATTTAAAAATAAAGTACATATCTTAACAGAATTCTCAACAAAAGAATCTCAAATGGCTAAGAAACTTAAGTAACTGTTCAACATGCTTAGCCATCAGGAAAATGCAAACCAAAAATGACTCCAAGATACTATCTTACATGATTCAGAATGGCTAAGATTAAAAACATCTAAGAAAGTATATGTTGGAGATGATTTCCACTGCTCATGGAAATGTAAACTGTCATAGCAACCCTGGAAAGCAGTATGGCAGTTTCTCAAAAAACTAATAGTCTTTCTCAGGACCCTATAATACCATTTTTGGGCATATACCCAAAAGAGTCTTAATTACACAAGGACACTTGCTCAACTATGTACATAGCAACATTATTAATAATAGCCAGGCCTAGAAATAACCTAGATGCCCCTCAATCAAAAAATTGATAAGGAAAAATGTGATACATTTACACAATGGAGTATTACTCAATGGTAAGAAACAATTACATCATGAAATTTGTAGGCAAATGGATAGAATAGATAAAATCATCCTCAGTGAAGTAACCTAGACCAGCAAAGACAAACATGGTATGTACTTATTCACAAGATGATAATAAACACATAGCAAAGGAGGAACAGGCTAGATTTCATAACCCATAGGAGATAGGTAAAGGGTAAGGACTCTAAGAGGAATACACATGGATTATCCTGTAGTAAGAGGTTTCTGGCCCGGGCTTTTGGGCCTAACCTCAAGGTTTAGACCCACAGACCCACAGACACACAGATGCTTACAATAATTTTAGGTTGATCTGCCTAAGGCTCACGCATATCATTTGATAACTCCTTACTCTTGAACTAACCCATGACTCTTATCCTGTTCAGCCATGCGGCTCGGTACCTTTTCTCAGAGCAGCATAGTTGTCCTCTGCATCTTCTGGATTCTCTCTGGCATTCTGCTCTGTTCTTTGTGTTCCCAGGGTTTTCTTAGTCTGGTAGCCCCACCCACATTTCCTGTCTGCCTTTGGCCAATTAGCACTTTTTATTAAACCAGTGGGTGGGACAATTATTTACAATGGAACAACATAATCCCCCTACATTTTTTCCAGGAAGGAGAAATGGTTAAACTAGAAGGATGGTATAGAGGAGAGAGGAGGGGGATGGGAACTTGAGGGTTCAAGAAGGCCAAGTTCAGAGAGATAGAGAGGTGAGCAGAGAAAGAGATACCCTTAAAGAGTGAGCCATCATGGGTTTAGGGAAAAACCTGGTATGAGGAAAACCCACAAGAACCCACAAGGACTTCTAGCAATGCTGGATATTGTGCCTAAATAAGTCTTCCCCTGTAGTCAGATTGGTGACTTCCTTAATTGTCATCATAGAACCTACATCCAATGACTGATGGAAGCAGATGCAGATACCCAGAGCCAAGCACTTGGCCAAACTTTTGGAGTTCAGTTGAAGAAAGGGAGGAGAAAGGGGAGGGGGGGAGGTCAAGAACACAAACTTCCTCTCCACAGGGACAGCTGACCTGAGCTAATGGGAGCTCATGACCTCTAGATTAACAGCTGAGGTGCCTGCATGGGATCAGATGAGGCCCTCTGAATGACAGTTGTTTTGATCAATCTGCTAGTAGACCCCTTGGCTAGTGGACCAGGAATTATCCTGGTTACATAAATAGGCTTTTTAGAGCCCACTGCCTATGGTGGAATGTCTTGCTCCAGTTGATACAGGGAAGAGTCCTGTTTCCCTTCCTTGAAAGAAAGTGTGCTGACTCACTTTGGTATGTTACCTATGTTAAATACTTAAGGGAGACCTTAGCGACTTTGAGGAGTGGATGGGGATGAGTAGAGGGAGGGGAGGGAAAAGAAAAGAAAGATGGAGGGGAAACAGTGGAGGGTACGTAAAATGAGCATTATTAATAATTAAAATATTTTTTAAAAGATTGGACTTTTTGTCTTATACCTTTTTCAACATGAGCAATAATACAGCCTTGTGTACTGCAAGGATTCTCACTTTGGTGCCAGGCTTTTGTCGCCATTTATTTATGAGTCTACTAAGTTGTGGATAACAGCTCATTCTTATAATCCCAGCACTTGGGGAGTAGAAGGACAGTTTCAAGTTCAAGGTCAGCATGGAAGACTCTGTTAAATAAATAAATAAATAAATAAATAAATAAATAAATAAAAATAGTCACATGAAAACACTAAATACTCTCTATCTTGAAGAATGTGTAATGCTATTGCCAGGAAATGTTCACACAACAAATATTTTCCTTAAAGATCTTGAAAATGGAATAAGTACTATCAGATTACAACAACTGTTTTTTTTGTTTTGTTTTGTTTTGTTTTTTTACTGTAACTTTCTTTAAAATTGAACTTGTATCATAGGATTTCATAAAATGCTACATTCCTCTGGTCTGATAATTACCACCAGTAAATTCTTTAAAAACATCTATCAGCACAGACCTCTGACACAGAATCTATGTGCCTTACCAGTCAGGTGAAAATGGGCTTCCCTATATTTCAGCCACTTTGTCTTTATCCTTTCTTCTAATATTGGGCCTTTCCTTTGCCAAGATGCTTAGCTTAAACAAAGTGTGGTCTCCCCTAATCTAGTCTTTGAAAATGGTCTCTTCTACTTCTAAGTCAATATTCTCATTCTCCATTTGTATTACTACACAGACCATCTAAGAGCTTTTTAACTGAGTTTGAGTTTTAAAAAATTAAAATGTTCTATTCTGAAAAATAAACATTTAAATCAAAAGCCATAGGACAACAAACAAGCACATAAGCAAAATGATAAACAATCTGTGAGTCACCATTGGGAGTAAATGTCTGGGAAATCTTCAGTAAAGTTTCCATTTCCACAGAATCACCTGACCTTTCAACTAGAGAACACACAGCTCTGTATTAAATATCTTATGCAATAAAGAAACAATGGTGCTGAAAAACATAATAAAAATGGCTATGGGAAGCCAAAATCAGTTTTGTTCCCTTGGTGTTTAGCTTAAATTAGTTTTAGAGTTAGTCTTGGGCATTAATCTAGAGATAAATTCAGTTTTGAGTTTCACAAAGCTACACTGTGAACAGGCTCTAGAATGTGACCTGGTTGTGGCATCAGTACTGCTGCTAGTGGCTGGATGAAGAAAAGAAAAACAAAAAAACCAAACAAAAAACAACAACTTTTATTTTCTCTTTCTGTTTATGAAGCTGATTCAGCTAAAATAGTCATTCTTCCTTAATTCATCTTGATCAAATTAAACGCCTTACTATAGGAAAGTGTTTAGAAACAGAGCAAGGACAAGAGGACAGAAAGAGAACAAAGGTGAGGGGGAACAAAAGACTATAATTAAAATTGATAGTCACATTCAATTATACCCCCAAGTTTTAGAAAACTGTATCTTTAGACATGCATATACAATTCTATACAAAATACATTTTTTAAAAAAACCTGCAATACCAGGGATGTAAATCAAAACAACTCTCAGATACCATCTTACACCTCTCAGAATGGCTAAGATCAAAAGCACAGATGAAAGCCTATGCTGGAGGATCAAAAAGAACATGATGTATTATGTTTCATGCTCAGACTTACCCCAAAATACTGGACTAGCAGTCCCAAATAATCACACAAAGTCTTGTATTAATTTTATGCTGATCAGCCTATGGCTCTGGAATATTGCTAGCCAGCTCCTGCTCTTAAACTAACCCATGATTTTTATCCTGTTCAGCCATGCAGCTTGGCAAGTTTTCTCAGAGCAGCATAGTCGCCTTCTGCATCAGCTGGCTTCTCTGGCATCTTTGTGGCATCTCTGCCCTGTTCTTCCTGTTTCCAGATTTTCTTATTCTGTTAGCCCTGTCCACACTTCCTGTCTGCATTCAGCCAATCAGCATTTTTATTAAACTAGTAGGTAGGACAATTATTTACAATATAATAGAACATAGTCTCATTACAGGAACATTCCTTCATTGCTGGTGAGAGTGTAAACTTGTACAGTCACTTTGGAAATCGGCATAGCAGTTTCTTAGAAAACTGGAAATCGATTTACTCAATGATTCAGCAATACCACTTTTGGGCATATACCCAAAGGATGCACATCCATACCACAAAGACATTTGCTCAGCTATGCTCATAGCAGCATTATTTGTAATAGCTAGAACCTGGAAACAATATAGATGCCCCTTAAATGAAGAACTGATAAAAAAAAAAAAAAGACTGGTACATTTATACAATGGAAAAGTATTAATTATGCAGCAGTAAATATAAATTACATCTTAAAATTTACAGGCTAATTCGCAGAACTAGAAAAAAATAATTCTGAGTGAAGTAACCCAGACTCAGAAAGACAAACATGGTATGTAGTCACACATAAGTGGAAATTAGACATAAAGCAAAGCATAACCAGGCTGCACTCCACAACCCCAGGGAAGTCGGGTAACAAGGAGGACCCTAAGAGGGACATCCATGGATCCCATGGGACAAGGAATTAGATAAGATATCCTGGTAAATTGGGAACCAAGGAGGGTAAGGGAAACTAGGAAGAGAACATGAGGAAATGGGATGATAGAGTTGGATGAGGGATGGAGAGGGAGAACAATGAAATAGATATCTTGATAGAGGAAGCCATCTTGATGGTAGAGAGAAGCTGAGTGCCAGGGAAATACTCAAGAATCCATGAAGATGACCCCAGATAAAACAATACTGTGTAGGTGCCTGAACTGGTCTTTCCCTGTAATAAAGTAGATAAACATTCTAACTGGTGTGATAGAACTTTCATCTACCAACTGATGGAAGCATAAGCAGAGATCCATAACTAGGCTTTTGCTAAAGTTCCTGGGGTCCAGTTGGAGAGAAGAAGGGGGGTTATATGAGCAAAGGGATCAAGATTATGATGGGGGGCAGGAACTAACAGAGACAGCTTTTTCTCGATACTGGGAGCTCATTGATTCTGGACAGATAGCTGGGGAACTTGCCTGGGACCAAACTAGGCCCTTAGTATATAAATAACAGCCTCTGGCAGTGAGACCAGGATTTATCCCTAGTACATGAACTAGCTATTTGGAACCCATTCTCTATAGAAAGATACCTTGCTCAGCCTTGATATGAGAAGATAGGGTGGGTCCTGCCTCAACCTGATATACCAGACTTTTTTTTTTGACTTCCTTATCCTCTTTGAGGAATGGATGGTAAGGTGGAATGGGAAAAGCTGGAGGATGAGAGAGAGGAGGAAAGTGAAGGGGCAATGTTGTTGGTATGAAAAAAATCTTTTAGATAAAAAATGTTGAAACTGTCATATTGTTTGTGCACATTCATATATCATACTATGATTATATCCATCTTCCCACTTCCCCCTCTGCTTCCTCTACCTCCTTCTGTTTCTGTGGGAATGTCTTTCTGTATGCTGTGAATAGTAATCTTTAAATAAAGGAGCTGTTTTGGTCCGTGACAGGCACCATAGAAAAAGTAGGAGGAGGAATCAGACTAGGTAAGAGAAGCAGGGCAGAGTCAGAGACATACCAAGCCTGAACCCAAAGGAGCAACATGTAAGAAACACAGGTGAGCCACGGGCCATGTGGCAAGAAAGATTAATAGAAATGGGTTGATTTAAGACGTAGGAGGAAGCTAGCAGTGTGCCTGAGCCATAGGCCAAACAGCATGAAGTTAATATAAGCGTCTGAGTCATTTCTGGGGCCTGAGCAGCGGCGGGCGGCTAAGAGGTCTGGGGCTGCAGGTCTGTGGGTCTGGGCCTCTGGCTGCCCAGGACCAAGAAAAGCCACATTGTAACATGTTTCTTTACTTTCAGTTTGTACTTTTTATTGCCAGTATATAACTGAGTCTCATGGTATTACTCTTGGTCACCTCTGACAGTCTCGTATCTGTAGTCATTTTCTAGCCATTGCTCTTGTCTCTTTTTATGCATCTTCTAATTTTTTCTACTTTCTCTATTTTAATGGGACTTTACATCTTTTGTTTTAATAAAATGTCAATGCATCCTTTTTACCTAACTTTTCCCCCTCTCCTGTTCCTCCCTTTACTTTATTTCAAATTGTTTTCTATTTCCCTTGATTATTATTGTTGCACATATATAAATATATAAAAAAGCACATTGAATAAAAAATGTAACATTAAATTCACATTGCCAAGTATTATAAAATATATTTTTCTTTTTTTGGTTTTTCAAAAGAGGGTTTCTCTGTGTAACTCTGGATGTCCTTCAACTCTCTCTATATACCAGGCTGCCCTTAAACTCAGAGATCTGTTTGTCTCTGCCTTGAAAGTATTAGTATGGATTTTGGTTTATTGATACAAATTTAAGGTCAATTTTGTTATACTGTATATATAAATTTCTACTTTTAAAATATTATGTCTATGAAATTCATTAAAAATTATAATGTATAATTAATAAATACAGATTTATTGTCATCTATGATAATCAAACTTAAAGTCATGTTAGATTTTTTTAGATATACAAAGATATATTTCAATTAGATAGGTAATCTTCAAACACTTCAAAGACCTACAGAATATGGCATTTAAAATATTTTAGTGACTTAGACTTTTCTGGATAGTGATATAGGTCTGTTCCTGGCAACACCAATCTATTTCAAAAGAATGATGGGCACTGAAGAAACTCTATATGGAATTTACATTGTGGCATTGGACAAGAAACTGTTCTTGTATTGACTGCCTGACAGTGTGCTATATAAACAAAACATGCAGGACCCTCCAGAAAACTTTGCCAGAACAAGCCGAGATAGTTCTTCAGGTTTCTGCTTAGTAGAGACTGCCAGATATTCTGGAGGACAAAGGGCAAAGCAACTGAGAGACCTTGACAAAATAGACAGAACAGATCTTCAAATTTTCTGCTTCACTTAAAAAAAAAAAAATACGAGAGACTCTAGGCCAGTAAGCTGAAGATGGATGCCTCAACTTTACAAAGAAACTTTGGGTGACTGTCCAGGTAGCCATATGTCTATCTTTTCTAGAATTTGGAGGTTGATTGTAATACACTTCCTGTGTACTCAAGTAATATATCTTTTTATGGTCGTTGATGGAGTTGATAGTTATAGTTTCCCTTAGTTTTTATAAAAGGTATGTTAGATATGAAACTTTGGATTCACATGGGTAAGTAGATGATAGAATATTTTCTTTAATTTTGAAAAATACTAATAAAGTAGATATTGTATCTGTAATTCTTGTTTGATAACTGTTTTATTATATATAACTTTGCTATGTTAAAATTGAAACCTCCCTTTTTGATTAGACAGAAAAGAGGAAGTGATATGGGATGCCTTTCTATACACTGTAAATATACTTTATTATTTATTAATAAAGAAACTGTTTTGGCCTATGGCAAAGCATGTATAGGCAGGTGGAAAATCCAAGCATAGACAGTGGAGGAAAAGGACAGAGTCTCAGAGAGAGACTCTGTGAGCTATAACCCAAGAGAACAAGGTACAATCAAATGCAGGGAAAGCCATGAGCCACGTGGTCAAAGAATCAGTTGAGTTAAGTTGTAAGAGCTGCTGATAATGAGCCTAAGCCACAAGCCACACAGTTTGTAATTAATATAAGCCATTGTGGGATTATTATATAAGTGGCAGTGGGAACGTGGATGGGAAGTTTCCTCCAGACCACAGACCCAGATGGGTTTGAAACTTCTGACTACAAATGGTTCCCAATATGGGGCATGTACTCATAACCCTGAGATTAAGAGTCTCATATTCTACCAACTGAGCAGATGGTTGATACCTGGCATATATAAAGAACTGCACAAATTAAACACCAAAAACACTTAAAACTACCAATAAAAATAGATTAAGAAAATAAACCAATGATTCTTAAAAGAAGAAAGACAAATATCTAATACATTAGTTTAAAAATATTCAATATTTTACCTATTAAGGAAATGCAAATAAGAGCTACTTGGAGATCTTAATTTATCCTAGATAGAATGGCTGTGATAATAAAACAAATGTTAAGAAATATTACCAAGGCTATAGGGGAAGAGAATTCCTTGTCTTCTATTGATGAGAGTTTTGAAACTATGGAAATCAGTATGGAATTTCTTTAAAATAATTAAAAATGAAAGTCTCAGTTCCATCTACAATACTCCTAGGCACACATATAACGGATTGCATATATTATCACAGAAACACCCCCACATCTGTATTTATTGCTTCAATAGTCACAATATCAAGGGAATATCATACTAGATACCCATCATCAACACATGACTAGACAATGAAAATGTTGGATATATTCACTGTAGGATTTTACTCATTTGTTAAAGATGACAGTGATTATGGTTGACTGTATAAGATAAAGCTAGTCAACATTCAACATTCTAGTATGGAGTTGGGCAGAGTTCATGAATAATCACTCTCGTGGGACAGTTGATGGCTTCTGGCTGAGGGAGAGCCAGATTTCTTTAAGGGTATGAATCTTCTTAGTTCATCTGTGCTCTAGCTTATGGACTCCAACCCACAAGCATATAGATAGCAGAAGTTGAACTTTGGTGAGAGAGAGAGAGAGAGAGAGAGAGAGAGAGAGAGAGAGAGAGAGAGAGAGAGAGAGAGAGAGAGAGAGAGAGAGAGAGAGAGAAGTGGGGAGAAGAAATGAGAGAGTTAACAGAGGGAAAGAGAGGGAGGTAGCAGTATTTATGGAAGATAACTCAACAAGTTTGTATGCTCATCTATTGCTTTGAATATATTCTTATCAACAAACTGAATAATTTCTATTTTTCAATTTAAACTTAAAAACACAAACTGGTACTTTCACTTGAACTTTAGGGTGTGATTATAGGCTATTAAGTGGTCTAATTCTGATACTGAAATATATGAGACACTAAGCAACAAAGAGAGAGAAAAGATACTGTAAGATGATACGGTTAGAACATATGCAAAATGTATACTTTCCATCTTATGTTGGTAGGGTTTTTGTTGTCCTCAATATTAATACTAATGTAAAAGATTACTAATCATATATATATATATATATGTACATATATATATGATGAAAAGCTTTAATGTCATGAGAATTGTCCAAATGTGACAAAAAGAGATGAAGCGAATGTATGCTTTTTGAAGAATGGTATTAATAGAATTTTCTGACTCAGGATCACTGCATATGTTTAAATGTTTAAAATGTGGTGTCTGAAGGAAAATGTAGGAAGATACAATATAATGTGTCTGTGTTTGTTTGTATATACAGACTGCTACTTTTTATTTGTCATGTATTATTTTTCTGGTTGCAGTCCTCTGCTTTTTTATGTCTGGGATATATTTTTTTATTAACTTTAGGTAATTAATGATAATTATATAATCAAATGTTTATTATTAAGAAAATTCTGGCAGTGAGGTTACAATATTGTTTTATGCTTCCAAAAGTCTGGAAAATTAGTAAAAAAAATTCAAAAAAGTATAATTTTCTTATTAATAAATAAATTAATTAATGTGTGCCTGTGTATGTAGGATATATTTACATATTAATGTGGATGCCCACAAGGCTAGAATCTGGGTGTCCTAGAAGAT
The DNA here is from genome assembly GCA_033318265.1 of Phyllotis vaccarum. Classification (NCBI taxonomy): domain Eukaryota; kingdom Metazoa; phylum Chordata; class Mammalia; order Rodentia; family Cricetidae; genus Phyllotis; species Phyllotis vaccarum. The sequence goes on from JARWLC010000007.1 coordinate 60,280,146, forward strand.
GGAATGACAGCAGATTGTGGGCCTGCCCACAAAGATCTAGGGAATAAATCTGACTAGGAACTTCTAGAGAGCAGCAGGTCCTCTTAATAACTGGGCAATCTTTTCAGTTCCACCAAATTTAAAACAGGTTTGATAATGTAATAAATTCATACAAAATATGATTTAAAGGTAGATATTTTATTTAAAATTTTGCTTACAGAAGATTCATAAAACATATCACTTATATACAAATAATCATATTTTATTTTTTTTCTATTTTATGCCACATAGTAACTAAATAATAAAAGACACATATTTAAATGTCTAACTCTTTAGAAATGTTCTGTTTTTATAAGCTAAGTTCTGTTTTTGGATCTGTTTTCAATGTTCCTTCTGAAGTCAGTGGGGGTGATGAGTGACCAGCCAAAGTCTCACTTGGCCTCCTGGTTTTAGTAGGAACAGATGGCCATGTTAGACTTTAAGAAAAAATCATATTTGTGGAAAATGTTGCAAAACATATAAATTAAATGGCTCAACATACTGCAAAAACCCAACTCTATGCCTATAAATTATGTATGATATATTTGTTCTAGAAGGACATGGTGCTCATTTACAGACAATGGAAAAGAAATAAATAGCAGAAAAGAAAAAAATAAATAAAAGAGTCATAGGTTAACAGCCTATGTGTAAAAGCCTTTTCAGGAGCCAACACTGTGGAATTAGCTGACGTTAAAATAGCAACAAAGTTATTTTTGTGCCATTAAAACTTATCTACAATGGAGCATTATCGATTGCTTTCTGAGATGATGTTTATAGTGATGCAGCACCCGTACCACAAACTACCCTAGCCTGAAATTCTAACATTTACAGTTGGAGACACAATCTAAAATCTCTCTTACAAATATTTTGAGGATGTATCATAGTCTCAGGTATGAGTAATTTCTGCTAGGCTCTAATTGCTGAACAACAAAACATTTGCTTTACCTTTCTATTCCAGTTACTCATCTATTTCCACCAAGAGAACAATTGATCTCAATACATTTTTAAGACTTCAACTAATTTTAAATTAATTTAAACTATGTTGAAACAAATAGTTGAATTTTTTTAACCTAACTTTTCAAATGCAAAATGGCTACTATTATATATAATTTTATATTTTATATAATATATTATTAAGCAGTTTTGTATATTTAACTTTTACTATCTTAAAAACTAGAAATGTACACAAGAGTTTGGTGTGCTAGTACATGTTTATAATTCCAGAAGTTTGGAATAGTGACAAGAAGATCAGGAATTCAAGGTAAGTCTTGGATATCTATTTTGGTTGAGGTCAACAATATTGATGTATGAGACCTTGTCTTCAAAGGAAAAAAAAAAGAGAAGAAAAGAAAAACTTAACTTAGAAAAATGCATTGTGGGTTTACCTAGTACAGTAGTTGATACTGATTACCAAACAGACAGAATGTAATGCTCCCCTAAGCATGTCTATGAGGGAATCCAGGCAGTAGGCACCAATCAATGGACTGGGATTCTAGACCGAAAATTTAAAAGGAAGGAAACAAGTTAAGAAAAAACATTCAACGCCATTTTGCACTTACTCTAGTGAACTACCCCAATAGCAAAATATGAACAATGCTCTACAAGATTTCTAATATCCAGCTGGCTATTGTGAATTTGTTCCCCAACAAAATGAGTAATAGGGATCCTGTACCTATTACTGGTTAAATTCCAAATGAATGCCATTTCAGAAGATGTTGTGCATGTTTTTATGTATGTCACCTTGACAGCTGACATAGTCTTGGCTACCCATAGACTCACTGCTAGATAATGTAAGATTCTACATTGGCATGTGAGACTAAAGCACTCTCCATGAACATAAAAACTAGAGAAGAAACACCAAGTAATTTAGCTGTGTTGCACTACAAAGTTTACACACAGTCCATCAGAAAAAAAGAATATCCTTTATATATTCAGTGATGGAATAAAAATTTAAAACTAGGAGATGCTGGTTTAGAATCAGTCCTAGGAATCTAATTTTGGTAAGATAACTGAAAAAAAAACTTATTTATAGAACTTATGGATGCTAAGTAACTATGAGAAGTACTCTACACTATGAATCCAGGATATTATCATAAAGCTCACAAATATGAGCAAAACACAGCAACAGCATTTCATGAGTAATCAGAATACTGGCTGCTTTTAAATTACATGCACACCACACACACACACACACACACACACACACACACACACACACACACACACACATAAACCTATATATACAGTTTCCAAACCAAACCAAACAAAAATAATACTTGGAACTTATCACAAGTGAAACATACCCTTTACCATTGTGAAACAAATTAAATACACAAACAACCTGATATACCCAGGGAGATTTAGCAGATAAACAGAGGAAGGAGATAATTAATGACACAAAAATGAGGGAATTGAGGAAACAAAAGTCTAGATAAAATAACAGCAACTACAGGTATGAGAATTACAAATGGATACAAGAAATGGAAGAGAGATTTCAAGCACTGAAGATAAAATGGAAGAAATAGATAGATATGTCAAATAAAATGTTAAAACAAAGAATTCCTAGTATAAAATATTCAAGAAATCTGGGCTGCCAGGAAAAGACCAATGTAGTAGGAGGTTTTGGCAAGGCCCGCAGAACCACACACCCACAGAGACACACAGATGCTTACAATAGTTTAAGGCTGAGTGGCCTAAGGCCCAGGCATATAAATTGATAACTCTTTTCCCTTAATCTAACCCATGACTCTTATCCTGTTCAGCCATGGGGCTCCGTACCTTTTCTTAGAGCAGCATAGTTGTCCTCTACTTCTTCTGGCTTCTCTCTGGCATTATGCTGTTCTGCCTGTACCTAGAGTCTTCTAGTCTGTTAGCCCCACCCACACTTTTTGTCTGCCTTTGGCCAATCAGCGTTTTTCATTAAGCCAGTGGATGGGACAAATTATTTACAGTGGAACAACATAATCTCCCACATATCCCCTTTTCTCTTTTTAAAACAAAAAGAATTCCAAATCTAATATTCATTTCCCTCTTATCTATAAAAACTTTTAAATAACACTGGAAATAAACATAAATATTCATAATCTATGCTTTTGGAATGTGGGTGTTGTTCTCTAGGCTACTTCCTGCTGAATGGGGGCATTTGCAAGCCCATAGGAATCCAAAGACAAATATATGATTTGCACAAGTCTTTAGTGGAGTAGTCTGTAAGGTTGGGTCATCTCAGCCAGTCTCCTTGAAATTGTTCTGGATACAGAGCTCTAGAAACTTCAACAGAGGTGCTCTGAAATGCTGAGTCATCTGGTCCATCCATTTCCATTGGAGATTTTTCAGGGGGTCTTCCTCTGTCAAACTTTATGTTCTTTATCCAGGAATAAATCCACAGCCACTCATTTTCTGTGCGAAAAATTATAAAACCTCTTCTTCAAAGTAGCATATCTTTGGATTTCAGTTTTAAAGTCAACTCATTTATAAAATAGATGGGTTGAATTAACTGAAAAGCATTTATAATCAACTCTTTTAGCAGCTTTTACTAAGTCATTTTCAGTCAAGAAGCTTAAAGATAAAACAATAATATACAGTATCCAGACATTCTTTTATTTTCCATCTTTATGTGGCTATTTATTTATTTATTTATTTATTTAACTCTATTTCTTTTTTAAGGGTTTTTTCTACCTTTTATTTTCTTTCTCTGTATATTATTTCTTAACTTTTTCTGTCTCTGACACTCCTTTGCTTGGCTAGGTTGATTGACTCCACCCAAATTCTTCTATTTCTTTCTGTTTCTGAACATGCCTATAATCTGCCAAGGTCGTTGGCTAAGGATTCAAGGTTGGTAGGATGGATGGATGGCCCCACCCAGCTCCTAATCTAATTTCATAGAATTTATCTTTTTAACCCATGTACTCTGGGAAATTTAGGGTCCATATAATTACCAAGTAAAGCTTTGCCATCTGCTGCTCATTAATTCCATTTAAGTATTAGGCAGCAGGGCCTCTTAAAAAATTTACAAGCATTTTGCCTCTAAGGCTGAATCAGGAATCTTCTTTTCATAAAGCTAACCCTCAATTTGCCTCCGGCAACCAGAACTGATGCAAGAAAACAACACCACTAGAAAGCCATCTTTGATTCTGTTCCCTTTTTGTCCTTATCAACAGAAACCTTAAATACATCATTTATAATGCTTTGCTTATATTGAAGGTCCTGTGAGACTTGAGGAACAAGCCATTTTACACCTTAAACTGCACTCCAAAAGCCCACCAATGTAGTCCAAGCCCAGACACCTCACCAGGGTGTATCTGTACCATGGCTCATGTGGGAGACACAACTCAGAAGCTGCTTTGGGCTCTAGACCAATTTTTAAGATTTCCATGGCTTTAAGTGGGTATATATTGTGTATATCACCCACATTGGGCTGCCATTTGTAGTATGAGGCTTCTGGTCTGGACTTTCGGGCCTAGCTCAAGGTTTAGACCTGCAGACCCACAGACCCCCAGAGACACACAGATGCTTACAATAGCTTAAGGCTGATTGGCCTAATGCCCAGGCATATAACTTGATAACTCTTTACCCCTTAAACTAACCCATGACTGTTATTCTGTTCAGCCATGGGGCTGGGTACCTTTTCTTAGAGCAGCATAGTTGTCCTCTGCTTCTTCTGGCTTCTTTCTGGCATTCTTCTGTTCTGCCTGTTCCTAGAGTCTTCTAGTCTGTTAGCCCCACCCACACTTCCTGTCTGCCTTTGGACAATCAGTGCTTTTTATTAAACAGTAGGTGAGACCATTATTTACAATGGAACAACATAATCTCCCAAAGACCAAACATAAGAATAAAGGGAATAAAAGAAGGAGAAGAACTCCAGTTAAAAACCAAGAAAATATATTTTACAAAACCATAAAATAAATTTTCTTAACCTAAAGAAGGAGCTGCCTATACAGGAAGAGAAAGCTTACAGAACACTAAATAGTAAAGAGTAATAATTCTTTTTAATGTAATATAATTTACATAGTAATCAAAACACTAAACATACTTAAAAGGATATTAAAGGTTACAAATGAAAGGCTAAATATTATATAAAGGCAGGCATGTGAGATTAACATCTGACTTCCCAATGGAGATTCTAAAAGCCAAGGGCCTGGAAAGATGTCTTGCAGACTCTAAGGAACCACTGATGGCAGTCCAGACTACTACACCCAGACAAACTTTCAACCACTATAATTGGAGAAAACAAGGTATTCTATGACAAAGTAAAATTTAAACAATGTCTCTCCCTAAATCCATTCTTACAGAAGCTACGAGAAGAAAAACTCAAACCCAAGAAAGTTAATTACATTCATGAAAAGACAAGTAATAGATAATCTCATACCAGAAAAATCAAAAGAAGGGAAACACTCACATACACACGCACACACCACATGCACACACAAAAACACTACCACAAACATTAACAGAAAAAATCAAGTTTACCTTTTTAATTAATTAAATTAATTAATAACTCTTAATAACAGTGGACTCAATTTGACAATAAAAAAAAACAGTTTAACAAGAATCCATCTGCTGCATACAAGAAACACACTTTTTTGAGGATATATTTTATATTTAATAAAAACCAGTCTGAAATATCAGAGAGATTAGAGAGTGGTGATTTACACCTTTATTCCCAACACAGGGAATATTATGGAGTGGTGACCTATGCTCTTAATCCCAGAAGATCTGAATTTGAGGCCAGCATAGTATACAGAGGGAGTTCCAGGCTCCCAAGCAGATAGTGGTAGTGTCATGCCTTTAATCTTAACCTGGATATGAAACAATTTGGGGTAGAGGGTATCATAGGCAGGTTTAGAAAGACAGATTAAGGCAGTAGAGGCCAGGAGGAATAAGGCTGAGGAAGCTGGAAGATGGCTGGGTGAGATTTGACTGTGTTGTTTCCTCTCTTTGATATCTCAGCCTTTCTCTGGGATCTGACTCTGAGTTTCCTTTAATTCATGTAAAATACCTCAGCATCAAAGATAGAAATTACCTCAGAGTAAAAGATTAGAAAACTACTTTCTAATCAACTGGATCTAGAAAGCAAACTTGTGTAGCTATCTGAATATCTAATAAAGTAAATTCAAACCAAAATTAATTAAAAGTAATGGAGAAGAACATTTTACACTCACTAAATGAAAAATCATCAGGATGATATCTCAGTTCTGAACATATATGCCATAAATGCAAGGGAACCTACATTAAAGAAACATTACTAAATCACACATTGAAACCCATACACTAATAGTAGGAGACTTTAGAACCTCACTCTCATCAATGGACAGGTCATGCAGACAGAAACTAAACCAAGATATAATGGAATGAACAGACATTATGAATCAAAAGGAATAACTACAGAACATTTTACCCAAATATAAAAGAGTATACTTTCTTCTCTGCACCTCATGAAACTTTCACCAAAATTAATCATATACTCAGTCACAAAACATGTCTCAACACAAACAAGAAAATTAAAATAAACTCCTGTATTCTTTCAGACCACCGTGGATTAAAGTTGAATTTCAAGAACAACAGAAACCCTACAGAGTCATCTAAACTGGAGACCTCTTTACTGAATTAACACTGGGTCAAGAAAAAAAGAAAGAAAGAAATTCAAAAAGTCATAAAATTAGATGAAAATGAATATATATTATGCCCAAACTTATGGGGCACAATGAAAGCTGTGCTAAGAGAAAAATTTATAATACTAAATGCCTACGTAAAAAAAAAAAAAAAACAAAACAAAAACAAAAAACAAAACCATGGAGAGATCTCATACTAGCAGTTAAATGGCACACATGAAAATTCCAGAACAAAAAGAAGGAGGCACACCATTGTTACCTTAGGTTTTTGGCTTTATAGACTTATAGATTTGTAATTTTAGGTGTTTAGCTGCCCACCATCACTCAGCCCCCCCACAATGATTCAGACATATTAGTTTTATACTGTTTGGCCTATGGTTCAGGCACATTGCTAGCTAGCTCTTACAGTTTAACTCAACCCAATTTCATTAATCTGTCTGCCATGTGTCCCATGGCTCATCTGCATTCCTTACATGTTTATTCTTGGGCAGCTGGCTCCATCTGATCTGACTCTACCCTTCTCCTATCTATGCTCTGATTTCCCCACCTACTTTTTCTATGGTGCAGGCAATGGCCAAAACAGTCCTTTATTCACAGCATATAGGAGACATTCCTCCATCACTTTTTTGGTCTCATCTAAAATGGAAGGTTTTAATTTTCACAGTAAGATTATATATAACAAAACAGTTATTAAGCAAGAACTATAGTCATGATATTTAGTCTACTTGTATTTAGTAAAATTAAAGAAAATATTTTACTATCTATTTTATCTTTGTGAATTTAAAGTTATATATAATATATATTTAAAATAATTAAGAAAAATGATAACTATAATTATTTAATAATTAACTATATTAAAAACCACAGAAGGATATAATATATATAATATTACCTGAATAAACAGGACACCTGAACAACTTTTAAAATCTAGAAATGACAGAGATGACATCTGTCTGTCTGGACAATCACTTAAAGTTCTTTTGTAAAGTTGGGGCATTTATCTTTAGCCTATAGGCCTCGAGTTTTTAGTGAAGTAGGAAATCTGAAGGATTGTTGTGTTTATTTTGGCATTTAGTCACTTTTTTGTGTGTCTTGAAGGATGTCTGGCAGTTTTGTTTTTTTTTTTTGTTTTGTTTTTTTTGGCAATGCAGAAACTTCAAAGACTATCTTGGCTTGTTTTGCCAAGTTTAGAGGTCATTCTTTTTTATGGGTTTTGGATGTCTAGTTTATATAGCATATTGTCAAATAGTCAATATAAGGATAGATTTTTGTCTAATGGCTAACCATTGTCACAAAGAAAGTAAACTCTATATAGAGTATTTTTGATACTCATTTTTTTGAAGTAGATTGGTGTTGCCAGGAGCAGACTTATTTTACTGTTTAGAAAAATCTAAATTTTTAAAATATTAATTATGTCATATTTTGTAGGTCTTAGAAGTGTTTGAAGATTACTTACTTAACTGAAGTATATTTTTGTGTACTGAAAAATACTAAATAACATAACTATATGTTTGGTTATCATAGATGATTATTAATTTGTATTATTAATTATATATTATAATTTTAAAAGAGTTAATTTGACAAGAGTAGAAAAATATGTACAGCATAACAAAATTGATCTTAAATTTGTATCAATAAACAAAAATCTATACCAATTTAAAATATTTTGAGATTAACAGTTGATTTTGGATTAAAATAAATTCAATAGTCTATCTTTCAAAAATAATCAAAATGAGGGCTGAAATCAATAAATAAATAAAATAGAATCAAAGAGAACAATACAAAAATCAATGAAACAAATAATTGTTTCTTTGGGAAAAATCAAGAAGATAGATAAACATATAAACTAAGAGCCAGAGAGAAAATATGCAAATTAATCAAATCAGAAATGAAAAGGGGACATAACAAATGCACTGAGGAAATACATAGTATTGTTAGGTCAATTTTCAAACACTTGTACTTCACAAAATTGGAAAGCCTGTCAAAGAAACTGATAATTTTCTCTTTAGATACTGGGATAGTTGGTACTTTTAACCAAAGATAAATCACAATCATATAAACCTCTAAGTAAATCCACAAGTTCCAAGGTAATAGATGCAGTCATTAAAAGTCTCTCAACCAAAAACAAACAAATAAATCGAAATAAAAAGCCTAGGGACCAGATGGGTTTAGCACAGAATTCTATTATATGAAAATCTCTCAATGTAATCCACCATATAAACAAACTGAAAGAAAAAGACACATCATTTCATTAAATGCAGAAAATGTCTAACAAAATTAAAAGCACCCCTTTACTATAAAAGTCTTGGAGATATCAGGGATATAAGAGGCATATCCAAACATAATAAAGGCAATATACAGCAAACTGATAGCTAACATCAAATTAAATAGAGGAAAATTTAAAGAAATTCTACTAAACTCGGGGCAAGACAGGGCTGTCCTCTCTCACCATATCTGTTGATTATAGAACCTAAAGTTTCAACTGCAACAGTAAGATAACTAAAGAAGGTCAACAGGATACAAATTAGAAGGGAAAAAATCAAAGTATTATTTGCAGATGATATGATAGAATACATAAGAAACCCCAAATTTCTACCAGGAAACTTGTACAGCTGATACCTTTATCTAAGTAGCTGGATTAAATATATATATATATATAAACTAAAACAATTCAGTAGCCCTCCTATATACAAATGATTAAATAAGCTGAGAAAGGACTTGGAAACAACACTCTTCACAATAGTCACAGATAATATAAAAATATCTTTTTGTAACTCTAACCAAGCAGAAGAAAGAAAGTGGATGCGACAAGAACTTCAAGATTTTGAAGAAATAAATTGGAGATGATATCAGAAGATTAAAAGATCTACTATGCTCAGAGATCAACAGGATTAACAAATAAAAATGACCATGTTATGGAAGCAATAGACAGTTTCAATGCAATCCCTTGTAACACTCACATCTGATAGAAGACTGATCTCCAAAATAAAGAACTCAAGAAACTAGACACCAAAAAGCTAAATAATCCAATTTGAAAATGGGGTAAATATCAAAACAGAGTGTTCAACACAGGAATCTCAAATAGTTGAGAATCACTTCAAGAAATATTCAACATCCTTAGCCATCAGGGAAATGCAAAACAAAATGACACTGTAATTTTATCTTACACCTGTCAGAACAGCTAAGATAAAAATACATGACAGCTTATGATAGAGAGGATATGGGGCAAGGGGAACACTCTTCCACTGCTGGTGAGAGTGCAAACTTGTACAGCCGCTTTGGAAATAATATGGTGGTTTCTTAGAAAATTGGAAATCCATCTACCTCAAGACCTAGCTATACCATTCCTAGGCATATACCCAAAGGATGTTCCACCATAACACAAAGACAACTGCTTAATATGTTCATAGCAGCTTTATTAATAAGAGCCAAAACCTGAAAACAACTTTGATGCCCCCTTCAGTCAAAGAATAAATATAAAAAATGTGGTGCTATACAATGAAGTATTAATCAACTGTTAAAAATTACATTAGGAAATTTCCATGTTCACAAATGGAACTAGAAAAGACTATTCTGAGTGTGATAACCCAGACCCAGAAAGAAAAATATGGTATGCACTCACTTATAAGTAGATATTAGCTGTAAAGGAAAGCCATGCTAGAATCCACAGACCCAAGAAGAGCTAAAGGCGAGAGTGCATGAGTTCCAGTGTGAAGGCTAAGTGGAATAGACTTTGCAAGTAGATAGGTGAGGAGGTTGGAAGAGTGGGCAAGGAAGGATCAGGTGGGGGAAAGGATGGAGCCTGCGAGTGCTGAGAGAGACAAATGGAATCCAGGGGTATCATAGGGATGAGGTAGAAACCTAGAGCATGAAAGCTCCTGGGATATATGAGAGTGAAGCAATAGAAGATAACAAGCCTGAACTGGCCATCTCCTTTAACCAGGGAAAACTTCAGTGGAGCAAGTGGGATATCAGCCCAGTCACAAACCCTTTGACGTTGTATTCTATCTACAAGATATGCTGGGGTAAAGATGGCACAGAAATTATGGAAGTGACAAACTACTGAGGGCATGTGGAAATCATGGTGACGGGAGCAGTGTGAACAAAATTACTCACTTTATGAGAGGCAGGAAGCAGGGAGCCAAGAAGTAACCATTAACAGCAGGATCCCAGGACCTATTTTATTTATCTAGTTCTTACTTTCTAATGTTTATATAGTTTTAGGAAATACTACCGGGTGCTAGGGGACAAGGATGCATGACAGGAGCCTGAAGAGTGGTTTTATTTTCATGTGTTAATAATAATAATAATGGAGTGCAGGGTAGAGTTCTCTTCCTTAGAAAGAACAAACCTGAACTCCTCATATTTAAATTTATTATAAGATATTTTTAACTGTATATTAAGTTTTATGAGTCCTTTGGTACTTTCTTACAAATGTATTTTAGTCACATTTACCACTCCCCCAGGTCCTCCCAGATCTGCTGCCATCCCTACCCATCAAACTTTTGGTCTCCTGATGTGGGAATGTCTTTCTGTGTGCTATGAAAATCAATCTTTAAATAAAGGAGCTGTTTTGGCCCATGACAGGCACCATAGAAAAGTAGGAGGGGAAATCAGAGCATAGGTAGGAGAAGCAGGGAGGACTCAGACAGACCGAGCCAGTAGCCCAAAGGAACAACATGTAAGGTACACAGGTGAGCCACGGGCCACGTGGCAGATTAATGGAAATGGGTTGAGTTAAGATGTAAGAGCAAGCTAGCAATGTGCCTGAGCCATAGGCCAAACAACATGAAGTTAATATAAGCGTCTTTGTCATTTCTGGGGGCCTGAGCAGCAGTGGTGGGCGGCTAAGGGGTCTGGCGTGGCAGGCGTGTGGTTCTGGGCCTCTGGCTGCCCGGGACCAAGAAACCTCATTGCAACAGTCTCCTCCTCTTTTTTTTAAAGTCATAAAGTCCAATTTGTAACATATATTCTTGTACATATATTCTTGTATGTAGTTTAGGTGAATATCTTTAAAATTTTAAAAAATAGGCCTATGTATTAGCTCAAAAGCAATTAAATGCAGTTTTGTGTGTAATAAAATTCTTTTTTGTATCCAGTTATCTCTAGTGTGTATACAAGTTGGCATAATTTTCTCTGTTGTTCTGGGAAATTGGTATAACTAATAGAAAGCTTGAGAGTAGGAGAGTGGAGGTGTTTATAAAATCTCTGAATTTACAAAGAACAGTTATGGGGCTAGGGAAAGGCTCATGGGGTAAAGGCCCTAGCCATCAAGGCTAATGTCTGATTCTAGGAAGCCACATGTTGGAGGAAGAGACACCCCAGCTTTGCACAGGAACACTGTGGCATGTATGCATACACACAAGGCAGGCGACAAATAAATGCAAGTTTTTAAAAGAAACATTGTTTTGTGTTTGTTCCTGTTCTATTATAGTTAGGGTATATGAAAGATGGAAAAACTAGGAGGAAATGCTTCAGTGAATGTGAAGCCTTACATCAATGTGGGCCACTCTTCCAAGGTTGTTCCTAGAGCTGAAGCAGGACACAGAAAGTCCTCATTGGGAAAGAAGCAGTTGTGAGCTCAATTCCTTTCATGGGTGTTGTTCTACTTTGTACTTTCGTTTTGCTGTTTTCTATCATTATTAATTTTTATTCTGAGAGGAATTCAGGCTTATTTTTAAGGGCACAGTCCCTAATTCCAGCTGTGCTAAAAACAAGTCACATATTTGACATTTTATAAGTATTAACAAGAAGAATGGTGTGGTGAAAAATTCCCCATTTTAAGAGAATGATGAGAAATTTGTAAATAAGAAATTTATTAAAACTTTGAAATCTGTAATAATAGTTATATTTTAGAGACACACTGAAATATCATCAGATAATCTTAGAAATATTGACTGAGACAATTTACTTGAGGTGCAGCTATGTTATATTGTTAGTGTAAGCATCTTGAATAGTTCTAAAGACATACAAAAATGATGACACAAATATTCATTTTTCTTAATGTCACAATTTGAAATTTTTTTGGCTAACTTATTTTTATCATAAATATTATAGCTTTAAATAACATATTTTCTAATTTTTTGTGACACTTCTTCATCCTAACGTATATGTCATATTAATGATTGATCTAAAGCAGACATGGGAAAATAGATGTTATTGAAATGAATAAAGACTTTTGCCTTCATATGGTAAATAATGTATTAATAGATTTGTTGAAGAAGAAAAAAATAAATTTGTAATATATTTTAAAATCATAAGGCACTTTTTATTGTATTTCAGATGAAAGAAAATATATTTTAACTAAAATGTTTAATGCCCTACCGATTTTGCAATTGTGAATAATACATTTGACTAGTAAGAAATATCTATATTTATTCCTGTATTCAAATAAGAACCATAAGAGAGGCTTCTCCCTGCAGCAGATGGGAATAGGTGCAGAGGTCCACAGCCAGATGTTATGCAGAGAGAGCCTAAAGTAGAGATGTCATGCAGGTGCCTCCACTCTCCAGTGAAGCTCTCAGAAGAGGAGGTGGAAAGATTGTAAGGGTCATGGGGGATGGAGAACACCAGGAGAACATGGCCCTCCAAATCAACTAAGCAGGGCTCATGGAAGGCTTTCGGAACTTAGCTTGGTGTTTTTGTGGGACTCCTAACAGTGAGAGCAGGTTAATCTCTGACTCTTTTGTGTGCTCTTGGAACTCTTTTCCTCCTATTGGTCTTGTCCAACCTCGATATGAGGGCTTGTTTTATGTCCTGTTTGGCTGTTGTCTGTTGGAGGCCTGCTCTTTTCTGAAAAGGAAATGAAGACAGAGTGATCTGGGGAAGGGCTGAGTGGGAGGAGGGGAGACTGTGGTTAGGATGTTCTGTATGAGAGAATTTGTTTTCAATTTAAAAAAATAATATAAAACAATCTCAATGTAACTTAAACCCCTCCCAGTGACACTGATTCATTCAAAGCATTCATCTTTTCTATGTGAGTATTCGGGGCAATTGCCTCCTGTAGTCCTGGATAGTTAAGATTCTAGATTAGGGGATTAATAAAATAAGGTACTTTTCTTCTAAAGAGACAACAGATGTAAAGATTTTTTGAAAAACTGAGAATTTCTGAAAGAAAAAAAACTGATCTCAAATATGATTCAATAATATAGATGTAGTAAAATAATTTAACTCAGTTACTTTTGGAGGACAAGGCTTATGTGAAAATAGAGTAGTAGCCACACCAAGTTTAGATACCAGGAAGATAATGGCCATGGATAAACTCAATAGCTGGAAAAGATAAAGAAGACATCAAAGCATAAAATCGTGAACAAATAATGACTAAAACCCTTAGTGAATGGCAATATCTTTTAAAGAAAATTTGAAGGTTAAAATAATTTACTAGTTTTGACATAATGACATCTGGTTACTAGATATGCAAATCAAATGTGGTAGTACTGCATATTTTTTACTTTAATAGGACAGTTTAGAGCAGGTTTAATGTATTTCTTATTGATAATGGCAGTGACATTGAATTAACATGTTTATTAAGGTGAAATATTCCTCATTCACATGGCAGGAAGTATTTGAAGATATGATTTTGAAATGATTTTTAACTCAATACATTATTTATTAACTATCATTACTTTGTATTTCTTTGCTGTGTATTGTAATGCACAATAATTTACTTTATTTTAGAAATATTGATAAATTAAAATGTTATTTCTTTAGAAAATAGGATAAATATCTGGACAATGAGGAAACACTAGTCACTTCTATTATATGTGAAACAAAACCCACCACATGTTGTGAATTTATCTCTGCATAATGCACCGTTCATTTTTTTTTTCTCCAATATTGCAGAAGCAACACATCAGGAGTCATGCCTAGCGCTCATTTACATGCAACCTCAGAGTCACACTGCATCTTACAAATATCTGGGAGCTGTGTGATTAGTTAACATCTTGTGCATAACCCTTAAAATTATAGCAAGTTCTCAGGAGATAATTAGTCTATCCTGTTTCTATAATAAAATGAACGATGTTTTAGCAATGACTCTCAGGAATAGCAGGAAGAAAAATTATTTTAAACCAGATAAATTTAAGAGCCTCAAAAAAAAAAAACATGGAAAAAGAACCTTACTATAACTGAACTCATATGCATATATGTTGAATTTACTGGTACAAATGGATGTTATAGCTTAGGGAACTGAGATCGTGGAAGATTGAGCCTGCCTCTCAGATGGGTGTCACCTGTCTCCACCTGACTACTCCTTGATCTCTGACTCTCAGGATAAGAAAGACAAGGATACAAGGGCACTTCAAGTCCTCAACACTCCATAGGAATCCACAAATATTAGACATCTACCTGGAGCAGAATCCTTGGAACTGAATGACGCTTTAAGTTTACAAAAATTCATTCAAATTTGAGTGAAGTGGAATTTCCAGAGAAAGATATTCTTGAGCCTTCAGTTCAATGCCCCACCTTGACGGTGGCACAGAAGACAGTCTTGCTGAAAAAATGAAATCGTAATTAACAATGATGATGATAGTTGGCTGATCACCTGCCATTTTGCTGTTTTTTAAGCAAAATTCTGTTTATAGTAAGGAGATTCAATATCTCAAGGCCTAGAAAACAGATAGAATCAACACTGATAATGCAAACAAGCAAAACCTCAGGCTGGGGATTCAATGCCATCACTGCTGGCAAACATAGACAGCATGTGAGGATGCTCAGAGATGTTGGTGCATCTAGTTGACCCACATGAGTTTAGTAACTTTCCCATTTTCACAGTTTAAACTCCTTAAGGAATGGGTGAGTTTGGCACAAAGTTTGTGGAAAAACAGCTCTGCATGATGATTCTTAGTTTGGGTTCTCATTTTTAAGTAAGTGGCAAGAACACATAATAGTGCCTTTTCACACTGAACTGTGAATAAAATTTACACTTAATGGTATAACACACTTAACAGTCTGACATTTATCTACAACAAACAAGGAAGAGCAAGTCTAACGTGCAGACTTAAGTAATACCAACAAATGACACTGTCACTTAGTTTAATGACAAAAGTCTCCCAGTGAACAAAACTCTTTGGAACATATGTCATGTGTTTTATAATCAAATGCCTATGATTATTTTCCTCTTTCACCCCCTCAAAATGATCAAGAAATTGTTGTTATTAAATGTATATGTATTATTTTAAAACAAATTAATAGCTACTAGTAAGATAAAAGAAAATACTGTTTCAGAAATTAGACTAAGGAGCAGAAACCAGAAATAAAAATTAAATTTAACCTTATTGAAAGTTAGAATAAAAATAGGAGAAATGGCATATACCTTTAATTCCAACATTTATGAGGCAGAGGAAAGCAGATCTCTCTGAGTATGAGGCCAGCCTAGTCTACATAACCCAGGACAGCCAGAGCTAAGTATTGAGACACAATCTTGAAAAACAAACAAACAGCAAAATTAAAATTAATTCTCTAAGAAAATATATATCCTATTTCCTTATGCCCTAAATCTAAGTGTGCTGAGTATCTGACCACGATTTTACAGTTCCTGACAATTATCTACTATAAAATGAACACTCACGTGACTCCAATCATCTAATAATGGTTTACAGCTGGCCAGAGTAGATCATTTACATGCATTGCTTCCTAGTGATAACATGGAAGAAACATGGCAAAATGTATCCAAAATTTGAGCTGAAACTATTACATGTTCTTGTCTAAACTTTTCCTCAAACTGGTAAAAGAGTGTCATTGTGATAGCCTTTTTAGTCATTTGTAGTACATATATAAAATTAAAGATTGCTATTTTCTTAGAAATTAAAACATTTCAGCTTAAGGTGAATTTTTTTTTTTTTTACAGAATTAGCTCCAAACTACAAATTAAAATATATTTTTGAAGAATTATCATGATAAGATAGCAGAATTTGGAGGTCTATTATGTTTCTTAATATGCTTTCTGGCATAATTTTAATGATTGATAATTTAATGTTGATATTTCCTAGCCTTCCAATAATATTTTATTTGAACTTATCAATCAGGCCTGAGATATTCATGGAACATAAATCATGTCCCTTATTGGCTTTGATTTATATGCTTGAGAAGGTTAAAAACATTTTACTCATTTTTTTTTAATTTAAGTTTTTTAAACATACCTACCACCGTTCCACTCCCTTCCTTCTTCCCAGTCCTCCTCTAGCTTGCCCACCCCATCCCCCATCTATTCCTCAGATAGGGTAAGTCCTGCTAGGGTGAGTCAGTGCTGTCTGGCATATCCAGCTGAGGTAGGACTCAGCCTCTTTCCCCAGTATCAAGACTGAGCAAGGTGGTCCGCTGTTGGGAATGAGCTCTAAGAGGTCAGTTCATGCACTAAAAAGAAATTCTGGATCCACTGCCAAAGGCCCCATAAACTTCCCCCCGCCATTCAGCAGTCATCTACATTCACAGGGCCCAGTTCAGTCCCATGTAGGTCCCCCAGCTGTCATTTCAGAGCTACTGAGCTCCCAATAGCTCAGGTCGGCTGTCTTTGAGTGCTTTCTCATCATGATTTTGACCTTTTTTCCTCATATAATCTCTCTTCTCTCTTTCAGCTAGAGTGGGAGCTTGATCCAGGGCTTAGCTATGGATCTCTGCATTTGCTTCTAACAGTTGCAGGATGAAGGTTCTATAATGACAATTAGGGTGGTCATCAGTTTGATTATAAGGGAGGGTCGGTTTAGGCACCCTCTTCACTATTGCTTGGAGTCTTGGCCAGCGTCATCTTTGTAAGTTTTTGTGTATTTCCCTGGCACCGGGTTTCTCTCTAACCATACAATGCTTCCCTGGATTAAGATATCCATTCCATTATTCCCCTTCTCTGTCACTTCCCCACCTCAGCCACCCCAGTCCCCATGTTCTGTTTCCACCTTCCTTGCTGTCTCCTCCCTATGGTCCAAATTGACTTAGGAGATCGTATCTACTTTTCCTTTCACAGAAGATCCTGGATGTCTAATTATTTTTAAATCAGGAATCCTGATTTATACTTTTTATTAGCATGCCCCTTACCTTTAAAGAACAATGAATAGCATAGGATAAAATATTCTTCCTTTTTAAAGAACTTACTCAGTTTTATCAAGATTTATATTTGTTTTATGTGGTAGTAAAACAATATCTTGATTTTTTAGAGAATATTTATATATTTACTTATTTGTATGGATGCTTTGCCTGAATATGTATGTGGACCATGTACCTGATGCCTTCAGAAGTCAGAAGAGGGCATCAAATTTTCTGGAACTGAAGTTATGTGTGGTTGTGAGCCACCAGGGCAGTTCTGGGAATCACTGCAAGATTCCACTGCAAGAGCTTCAAATGTTCCACACCACTGAGCCATTTCTTTCTCTTATTTTTATCATTTTTTAATTTAAAAGATTTTTGTTGTTAAAACCACTGTTCCCCTTCCCTCCCCTCTTCCCACTCAACCCCCAGCTTTTCTAGGCCCAACCAACCATCCACTCCTCAAAGAGGACAAGGCCACCCATTGGTTGTCAACAAAGTCTGATATATCAGGTTGAGGCAGCACCCTGCCCCCCATATCAAGGCAGAGAAAGGCATTCTTCCACAGGGAATGGGTTCCAAACAGCCAGTTTGTGCACTAGAGATAAAGCCTAATTTTGCTGCAAGGCCTTACAAGCTGCCGTTGAGCCATTTCTACAGCCCCAATATCTCTATGATGTAAAACATTACCTGAAATATCATTTTTAAAATATGTAAACGAATTGTTGAATGTTTTATTAACATTATCTAAAATTAAAAATAAATAGTATCAAATTATGTCCATCTCAGGGATAAACTTATATCTTATATACCTTAATGTGAAATCCTTCAGATACATTTGTTTAGTATATTATGTTGTTACATTGTAAATAATTGTCTTGCCTATCACTTTAATAAAAATACTGATTGGCTGAAGGCAGACAGAGAGTATGGGTAGTACTAACAGACTAAGGAAACTCTAGGAAGAGCAGAGCAGTGACACCAGAGACACCAGCAGATACAAAGAACAACTATGCTGCTTTGCAAAAATGTACCGAGCCACATGGCTGAACAGGGTAAGATTCATGGGTTAGTTTAAGAGCAAGAGATAGCTAGCAATAAGACAGAACTATAGGCTGATCAGCATAAAAGTAATTGAAGAGTTTGCATGTTTTTGTGAAACTTTGGGAATGCTGGGGCTAGTTTGGGCCAGAAACCTCTTGTTACAAGTATATTTCATTTGAAAAGAATAATTTAATGTTTTAGTATGAGTAGTGTTCTTTACGTTAATAAAAATAATTTTTTACTCTTCTTTATAATATATTTTAAATGTTTTTCGTTATCTTCTGAGGTTAACTATAAGTATTATTAGATACACAAGAAACTATGCTTTGTGTTATCTCTTGTGAATAAAGACACAAAACTGTGCAACTCTACATTTATTGCTTATAGTATAAAGAGGAGGTTAGTTTCTCACTCTACCTGAAGATAATTTCCACCCACAATGACATAATGTTTTAACCTTGCTGATAATAATGTTTTAACAGTCCTTTATCTCTCCCTACTGATGGAAAATCACTAATAGGTATGGCTCTTTTCCCTCGGAGCTGTCTACTAAAAGCATAGGATGCTTAGACTTGTTTTCTACATATGTGTTCTCTAGGCTTTAGATTCCAATTGCATAGGGTATTGGGGGTCTTCATTCATGGTGTTACATGTTCTTCTGTTGCTGGGACTCAGAAGCATCTGAGGCTTTCTGAAACTTTCTCAGTGGTCAAAACTGGCAGTTTTTCCAAGGTCTCCATCTGTGTTTAATTCTTGTTTACTATTGCCACATCTGTCTCCCATTTCTTACCTGATCCTACTTCCATATCCTGTTTATATGATTTTGCTGCCTTTGAAGCTCTCTGGAACATTCCTCATCACCTTTTACTTGTGCTATGTGTGTCTCAGACTGGAGGCCTGCAAAATCCATCACCTTTTACTTGTGCTATATGTGTCTCAGACTAGAAGCCTGGGAAATTGCCTGCTCTTCTACCTGAGCCTAGTCTACTAATTTAATGAACTACAAATTGGCTGTGTATATCATGAGATAGCAAGGTCCACAAGATGAAGATCTAGACTACTCCAAGAGTAACAGTACCACTGTTTATATAGCCAGCAACATGTGTACTATAAAGAAATGTGATATATTTCTTTGTGACAAAATTGTGTACTCCTGGGAAGAAGTCTGAAACATCTGTGTGCACTCATGCTCATCTGGAGAGGCTGTAGAAGGAGCAAACAGAAACTATAAGGTTGAAAGGAAATCTATAGAAGCAAAGACATCTTGGGTGTGGTGGCTATGACAATGATGGTGGTTCTCATATATGGAATAGCATCTCTTTTAGAATCTTTGGCTAAAGTCTTTTTTGGATATTCAGGGCTGGATTTGATATTCTCTAGAAGGTACATAAAATTTATGATGTTTAAGGAAGTTTAGGCTTTTCTGATGGGAACTCCAAAATTTATTTGAGATGGCTGTAGGGAAGTTTCTGTAGTTCTCAGGAAACTGATGGAGTTGAAGAGGCTGAGGTACTTATTATCCTGATGGAAGCTTCTGGAGTTCAGAATAATTGCTAGTCGTCTCACTGAACTCAGAGTCATGGATGTAACTGAATAGTGCTGATTGAAGCTCCTTATCTGTATGTCCAGTTGCCCATTTTGCTCCTAGACAGCTGCTTCTCCAGCTGCACTCACAAGGCAGAAGGCAACTACGCTGCCCTTGTCTGACACTTCAGCCCCTCAAATAGAAACCGAAACCAAAACCAAAGAAGCAGCTGTGGGTGAACTCAGCCTTCTGTAATTGTGAGAGAGTTGGGTTTTCCTCATCTATCTCATTAGATAACTGTTCACAGATTCAAATGTATATAATATACCATATTTTAGCTTATATACAATGGCATGATCAGTTGAATAAGTAAAGCAAAATGAAAAAACTATTGAATATTATTTTTATAATATAATGCAGAAAATTGAAAAGAGAAAAATGATTGAAAGTAAAATCTAGTCCTCAAAAATGATGCTTAATTGAAATTTTATAAAAATTTATGTGAAGCTGATGTGGAGCTGGTGGAATGATATGGGAGGCAGCTGTTTTTATCACTTTAGTTCACTAGGGCTTCTCAGTTGTCAGTGGCCAGGGACATTAGGTATACAACATGTACCTCTTAAAAATTCAAGTAACAAAAACATGTTAAAATATTGTATTTCATGTGAATGAGTGCAAAGTATACTACTATCCATAGTTTCTGATGTTAAAATTCTTTTGTCGAAATGCCTTCATTTCCTTATCATTTGCCTCTGTGTGGGAATAGAAAAGAAGTATATCCTAGAATTAGGAAGAATAGAATGTAATTACCTCAGGATCATCAGCTGCAGATAATATATTCTGTCTGTAGAGACTTTAGCACCCAATAAATCTTGCATAAGTAAAACATAATCTCTTGCAACTAGAGATGTTTTTAAATGTCTTACAAAAGCTTTAAATTCTTTTGTTTGTTTTTGTGAAAAGTCACCAATACATAACTAGCTAAGAGTAAACCTAACAAGACTTTCCCAATCAGATCAGAAATGTGGATCACTTTATTTAGATATTTTTTAGTTATTGAAACATTTAAAAAATATCCATTACTCATTTTAAAATAATTCAATGTTGGTAGAGTACCAATAGTTAGATTAACATTATAATTTTAATTAATATACTACTTAGTGCAGCAATTATTCTGTCTTGTTTCTTAATAAAACTTTACCCAAATAAGATCTTAAATAGAATACACATCTAAACTGCACTAGTCAGACCAGTGGACAATAGCCTATAAGCCGAACTGCTCAATAACAACGCATTTGGGATATGTAGCCTCTGAAGGCCAATGAAATGAAGATGCACATTTTAACTAACTTTTCTTCTTTGTTGTGAAATAAATTCAAATGTAGAACAATTGTATTTCAAAACAATATTGTTTTGAATTATTACTCCAAACTTGCTATGGTTTTGAATATCTCTCCCAAATGTTCATGTGGTAGAAACTTAGTCATTAAATTCATACAGTAATAAGAGTAGAGTCTCTGAAAGCTAATTAAGCAAGACCAAATCATAATTGTATGGCCTCTATGATGACAGTATGAAGTTAATAAAAAAATAGATGGAGATAACACTTCTCATCTCTCAATAAGTGAGGCATTCCAGCATGCTATGGTGTATCTGGAAGGACCCTATTATTCTAAGCAGATAATGGGTACATGTTCTCAATTTCAAAATGTCCAGAAACTTGAAGCACATGGAAGTCTAGTCTTTTTGTGTCATCCATCTGCATGTATTTTTAGAATCAGAAATAAGAGTAAGACATTACACTTAGTGTTTATGAAACATGAACTTAAAATATGTAATCTGACAGTGGTGGAACAGACCCATTATACCAAATATGGTCCTGCAATACATGTTGCAATACAGGAGAGAAAATTCTAAATTAGATTAGATACAGTGCTATGTAAATTCGATTCTACCCCTCTGAGTAAAAAAATGCAGAAAACTACCAATACACCAGAGCAGCAGACACTGCCTGATATGTACATTAGGCCAGAACATGTAAGAGAGCAGTGAAGTTATTTTTATGTGATAAAAGTACTATACAGTGTGCCAACCAATAACTTATTTGATATAAATCCCACTCCAGAGTATGGAACCCATACCCAATCCAGCATGGATGACAAGAATCTGAGACTAGATATCCCAGTGACCTAGGGCAAACAAACAAAAAACAAATCAAAAACCTTGTTGAAAGAAAAAAAATTGTAGTGATAAAATGATATTCTGCTAAACTCATAGATCAGTTTCCTGTTCATCCATCACCAGAGAAGCCTCCTCCTATAGCAGATGGGAACAAATATAAAGATCCACAGCAAGACACTACACAGGGAGTAAGAGAGCTTGGAATACTTAGTGCAAGATGCAATGTCTCTATCGAATCCCTTCACTCAAGGCCCAGAGAACCCTTCATAAGAGGAACCAGGCAGAGGAGATAGGAGACATCAAAAAAACAAAGTCCTCTAAATCAACTTGAGCAAAGCTCATATGAACTCACAGAGGCCGAAGCAGCATGCCCAGACCTGCATGGGTGCACCGTCCTCTGCACTTAGATTATAGATTCCAGTTTAGTATTTTTATGGAAGTTTTGAGTGTACAAATAAAATAAATATCTTTTTGATTCTTGTGCCATTTCTTGGGCTCTTACCCTGTTGGTTTGTCTTGTCCAACTTTGATGTAATAGTGTTTGTTTTATTATATTACATTCTATTTTGTTATGCTTTTATATTTTATTTTGTTATATTTAAGATAATAAATATAAAACCTAGCTACCAAAGTAAAGATTAACAATGGAATTGTCATTCATACCTGCTAGGAGATGGAAAGTCAGTTTTCTCCAACATCCAACCATGGCAGGTCTCATGTATTTGATTACAGGTTTTTCTTTGGGGGGTGGTATTTTATTTTGTTCTCTTGAGTATGTGGGGTTTGTAGTATTAGATTTTTGTCTGTTTGTTGAGAAATAACTTAAGATTGAGTGAGTAGAGAGGGGAGAAGACAAGGAAGGACTTGAGAGACAGATTAGTAGAATATGAGCAAAATGTATTTAAAGTTAGAAATGTCAAAACACATTTCTAGTGTTCTAGCTTGAGGCAACTCCTCAAACTTCTGCCTTGACCTCTCCAGTTCTAGAATTATAGTCATGAACTTTAGAACTGAATCCCATTTAGGTGTATTAGGTTTCTGGCCTGGAATTTCTGGCCTAGCCTCAAGGCCCAGATCCACCGACCCACACTCCTATAGTACCACTGAAACACACACTCATGTTAATTGTATGCAGATTGACCTGTGGCCTAGGCATATAACTTGCTAACTCTTTATCCTTAAACTAACCCATGATTCTTATCCTGTTCAGTCATGTGCCTCGGTACCTTTTCTCAGAGCAGCATAGGTGTCCTCTGCATCTGATTTTCTGGTGTCTCTGTGGCATCTCTGCTCTGTTATTCTTGTTCCCAGAGTTTTTTTAATCTGGTAGCCCCACCCATACTTCTTGTCTGCTTTTGACCAATCAGCATTTGTATTAAACCAGTGAAGGGACAATTATTTACAATGTAACATAATCTCACTATACCATTTTTAGTTTCTAACTATGAAATGTTCAAGTTGAAAGATCTTGAAATCAACTACTCAGATTCCCAAATCCACCAGTATGAAAGTGCAGTTCATAACTAATAAAATTACCTCCCTACAAAGGAACTTGAGTAACACCACTGCTTTCTGTACCTGCTCCTCTGTATCCCTCCTGATCTTTTGAATTGGTCACCTTCTGGGCTGAATCCTGCAATAACTTTTCTTAGTGTATGACATGAGAAGATAGTCTCTAATGAATCTTTGAAGAGTAAGAAACAGTATTAATTATACTTTCATTCATTGTCAGGACTTAATCATATCTCTGATGTAACTATTTCAGCACAGAACTCTAACTCTTAGCTCTGTGGTTAAGAGAGTGAGGGCTGAGAATAGTTTGACCATATCTCATTTCTTTCATCATAAGAATACATACAAAAATATATGTATTCTACTACTAAACTATATCCAATAAAAAACTTTTATTTTCCCCGAACTTTATTAATATACATTAATGTGTGTTATCATATAAACTAGGTATGTCCAACCTACATCCTTTGGGGTGCATTTGTCCCAGGATAGCTATGAGCATAGCCAAATACATTTGTAGATAACAATATCATTTTTCCAGGTTAGAAGGTTTGATGCCCTGGTTGAGCATTCTCAAAACAAAGGCAACTGCTTGTAAATTCTAGCCCATAGACTGCCATTCTATGTTAATAAACATATAAGATGACAATATATATGGAATGCTCTTAAAAAAGAAGGAGTTATTCATGGAAGGAAAACTGAATCAATCATGTTTTATATCTTTCTTGTCAATTCTAGGTTTATGTTCAAGACAGGTATATAGCCCTATTAAAATTCTTGGCTCATGTGGTTTACAGGACACTGTTATATTGTCACATTATAAATAATTTTATATTATAATAGTCTATGCATCATTTCACTTATTTTATAAAATTAAATTTGTGGCAAAACTATTCATGTATATGAACTATGCCTTTATTAAAATGCAGGCTTGCCAAATTCTTTCTTGTAATACTTATTTTGAAAACCAGACCTAAATGTTTGACATATGAAGGCATATGATACATGAATTCATCACAGAATTTATACTCCAGTGAGTACATTGTTAGTCTCTTATAGTTAACCATAATTAAAAGTATTCATGATAAAAATTAACCTATTCTTAATTAATTTTTCTCTTGACTGCTACTCAATCAACAATAATCTATAAAATACTAACCGACTTTAGAAATAGTGAAAAATGTATGGAGTTCGAGTATTATAGAAAACAAACCAAGAATTTACAAAGTAGTAATTCTTCTGTTCTATATTCATCTTTATTTCTTTAAGGAAACTGAAATTCAAAACCAATTGAGATGAAACAAT
Source organism: Phyllotis vaccarum (assembly GCA_033318265.1). Classification (NCBI taxonomy): domain Eukaryota; kingdom Metazoa; phylum Chordata; class Mammalia; order Rodentia; family Cricetidae; genus Phyllotis; species Phyllotis vaccarum. Next base: position 60,305,355 of record JARWLC010000007.1, read on the forward strand.
CATTAATTGCTTATTTGAAGAGGGCAATTGTTCAGAAAATTGAGTAAAACTAAGGAGTATCTTTCCCACACCCAGGGAAAATAGTGAATGGAGATTTTAATAATTCTGCCTACTCTTCCCCAATAGTCAATGATGGCTGCCATAGCAATTGAAGTGCTTCAGGATTTTCTATGTAGACTAAAGGATATGAGCAGAAAATCAGTTTCAAGAAAATATTTCTCATTATGTTTCCTTATAGAATTTTTAAAATGTTGTTCAGACATGAATGAGAGGTCATTTTTGATTATTTACTCCTTGAGTTTTACATTTTTCCCCCGCTTCCAAGCAGAACAGCATTCATTAAATAATAGGTCCATAGGAAAATAGGCTGGAGTACTTCCAAGTTGTATTGGTAGGTCCTTTTTTGATGCCAAGTTAAGAGCTAAGAGGACAAGGTACTGGGCAAAGGAAGAAGAGGAGTGGTGTGAAGCAGCATTCCTCCCAGCTGGATATTTGACCACAGAACCCCTTTCCTTCTGTGATCATCTTCAGTGACTATCAAGAATTGATCTTTAGCGGACACCTCAATTTCCTGACATTCATGTTACAATTAGGTTTCTTGGTCCCGGGTGGCCTGAGGTCTAGACCCACAGACTGCTGCCCCAGGACCCTTTCACTGCCTGCCACTGATTAGGCCCCAAAAAAGATTAAGATGCTTATATTAGGTTCATGCTGTTTGGCCTATGGCTCAGGCACATTGCTAGCTAGCTCTTACATCTTAAATCAATCAATTTTCATTAGTCTGACTGCCACGTGGCCCGTGGCTCACCTGTGTTCCTTACATGTTGCTCCTTTGGGCTTCTGGCTCAGTCTCTCTCTGAGTCCTCCCTGCTCCTCCCACCTATGCTCCGATTTCCCCTCCTACTTTTTCTATGGTGCCTGCCATGGGCCAAAACAGCTCCTTTATTTAAAGATTGCTATTCACAGCATATTCACAGCATAGAAAGACATTCCCACATCACTTCCCCTTTTCTGTCTAACAAAAAAGGAAGGCTTCAATTTTAACAAAGCAAAATTACATATAACAAAACAGCTATCAAGCAAGAATTACAGTTACAACATATAGTCTATTTGTATTTAGCAAAATTAAAGAAAATACTCTATCATCTACCTTATCTTTATGAATCTAAAGTTTCATATCCAATATACCTTTCAAATAACTAAGAAAAACTATACCTATCTGATCTTCAACTACATCAAAGACCACAAAAGGATATATTTACTTAAGTAGAACAGAAGTGCAAGCGACTTCCAAAATCTAAAAAGGAGAAAGATGACACTTACCTGCCTGGACAGTCACCCAAAGTTCTTTTATAAAGTTGGGGCATCCATCTTCAGCCTACAGGCCCAGAGTCTCTTTTCATTTCAGTGAAGCATGAAATCTGCTCTGACCATTCATCAATTGCTTCTCCTCGAGTCCTCAAGAATATCTGACAGTTTTCTCTGCAAAGCAGGAACCTGAATGACCATCTCGGCTTGTTCTGCCAAAGTTCAGAGGTCACCTTCCTATAGAACCTGCATGTCCAGTTTTAACAGCACACTGTCAAGCAGTCAATGAAAGAACAGGTTCATGTCCAGTGGCTAACTGATGCCAGAAAGAAACTAATCTCCATATGGAGTTTCTTTGATGCCTATTCCCTTCCTGAAGTAAATTGGTGCTGCCAGGAGCAGATCTGTCTTTCAGTCCAGAAAAGTCCAAGTTCTCAAAACATTTTAAATGCCATATTCTGTAGGTCTTAGAAGTGTTTGAAGATTACCTATCTAATTGAAATATATCTTTGTATACCTAAAAATCTAACTAACATGCATTTCCTAAGTATATATTACAATTTTAAATCAGTTACATAAACTTATCTTAAACAAGAGTAGAAGAATACATACAGCATAAGAGAATTGACCTTAAATTTGTATCAATAAACCAAAATCCATGCCAATGTAAAATATTTTGAGATTAACAGCTGATTTCTTGATCTAAGTAAATTCAATAATCTGATTTTTTTTAAAAAAAATCATTCATATACCATATCCCCCTTTTCTTCTTAGAAAGAGATTAACTATGATTGTTAACCATTATAATAAAAAAGAACATTTATAAACAATATTATTTGAGCATAGTTTTCCATTACTACTTCCTGCTGATTATGGGGCATTGAAAATCTCATGGATTCTTGAGACTGGATCATAGTTGTAGCCCTGAAGCTGATATGGCCATCTCTTCCCATCACAGATTTGTTTCATGGGGTCTTGGTTGATGAAACCATATTTGCCTAGAAGCAATCCACAGGTTCTCATCTTCTGTGGAAACAAAAGCAGAACTCTTCCAAAGCAATAAATCCTTAGACACAAATTTCAAAATCAAAATACCCTTAAAAATATATATTCTTGTTTAGCTTAGTAGCCTTTGCATTTGCAATCCATTGTCTTTCTGAAGTTAGCCTATTAACAGTTAAAAAATTAAAAAAAAAACACAATAACAACCAAAATCCAGATTTTGTGTTGATTTTCCATCTTTACGTGGCTTATTATATTTTTATTACCCTATTTCTCTTTTTAAAGACTTTCTCTATCCACTTTCTTTTCTCTCTGAAGACTATGTACCTTTTACACACATTGTAACCCATTTACAGGTTTTTCTTTTCATCTGAATCTGTTTTATTGTGAATCCTTAATCATCTTCCAACCATAAGAACTTTTAAAATACTTACACTCTCTCAAAGAGCCACACAGTATTTGCAGATAAAGCTGAATAAGTAAGTTCTCTTAAAAGGACCACATCTGTTTGTGGCCAGCAAACAGAGCAGACCCAAGAAAATGCTGCTAGTAAGGAACCATCTTTATTTTCTTTTTGTTCAAAATAAACAGAAACCTTAAATGAATCACATGCTACTGAGTCTTTTGTGAGATTTCAGGAACTGGCTTGATTGCAGCTTACACTGCCTGCTGCCAGTCCGCCTGTGCCATTTTGAATGTGACCTGGACACCACGCTTTCTTTTTACAATGACCTGTTTCATATACACAATTTGGAAGCTTCTTTGGCTCAGTCTCTGTGCTAAAACCCTTTTTAAAACTTTCTCAGGCTCTAAGTGGATTTTCGGCCCACTTTGGGAAGTCATCTCTACAATGTGGTTTCTTGGTCTTGAGTGGCCAGAGCCCCAGACTCACAGACCTGCAGCACCAGACCCCTTAGCCGCCCACAGCTACTCAGCCCCCCAGAAATGACTTAGACTCTTATATTAAGTTCATGCTGTTTGGACTTTGACTGAGGCACATTGCTAGCTTGCTCTTTCATCTTAACTTAATCCATTCTCATTAATCTGTCTGCAACATGGCCTGTGGCTCACCTGTTAACCAAAAGGTTGGTGGTCTGAGCCCACCCAGGGATGCCTTCTGTTACAATTAGGTTTCTTGGTCCCAGGTGGCCTGAGGTCCAGACCCACAGACCTGCAGCTCCAGACCCCTTAGCCGCCTGCCTCTGATTAGGCCTTAAAAATGATTCAGACGCTTATATTAAGTTCATGCTGTTTGGCCTATGGCTCAGGCACATTGCTAGCTAGCTCTTACATCCTAAATCAACCAATTTTCATTAGTCTATCTGCCACATGGCCCGTGGCTTACTTGTGTTCCTTACATGTTGCTCCTTTGGGCTTCTGGCTCAGTCTCTCTCTGAGTCCTCCCTGCTCCTCCCACCTATGCTCCGATTTCCCCTCCTACTTTTTCTATGGTACCTGCCATGGGCCAAAACAGCTCCTTTTTTAAAGATTGCTATTCACAGCATATTCACAGCATAGAAAGACATTCCCACATCACATTCACTCTGCATAGATGGAATGCTTAGGAGTCTCTTACAAACTGTACTCAGAAGCTCACCCCTGTAGGGATATGTTTCATATTTAATAAAAACCAGCCTGAAATATCAGAGAGATCTACCCACAGTCAAGCCAAGAGGATCAGAGAGTGGTGATTTACACCTTTATTCCCAGCACAGGGGATGTCCAGGAGTGGTGACCTATGCCCTTAATCCCAGCAGATCTGAGTTTGCGGCCAGCTTAGTTTACAGAGGGAGTTCCAGACTCCAGGCAGGTAGTGGTGGTGCCACACTTTTAATCTTAACCTGGATGTTAAACAACTGGGCTAAGGGAGTATTTAAGGCAGGCATAGAAAGACAAAGAAGGCAGTAGAAGCCAGGAGAAGTGAGGCTGAGGAATCTGGAAGATATCTGGGTGAGATTCAACTGTGATGTTTCCTCTCTTTGATATCTCAGGTTTTCCTTGATATCTGGCTCTGAGTTTCCTTTATTCGTGTAACACACCCTATACCATTGCTTTGTTCAAAGTTTGTGCTAAAGTATTTTTATGTTTCATTTCATGGTGAGGAGATCTGTGGTTCTCCAGGCTGGAAATAAACCATTAGATGATTACTCCTCACAGAAAGCGATCACAGATTCTTCCCAAGATACTCTTAAACATCCCAATCATTGTATTCCCCTAATAAGTTATTGAACTTTAAGGCAGACTCACTTGTGTAACTTGCTGTTATGAATCATTTGGAAACATTTCCATTTTGAATCATTAAATAGCTTTTTTAGACCCTAGGACAAATGCATCTTTTTACATATTTAATTTCTTATAAGAACAAACATAGACTGACAGAGTGTATTATGAGCAGGGTTAGTACTAGACAGAGGTAGAAAGCAAGACATCATACGTTGTTAAAGTAAACAAATTAAATTCATTATGAAAAAAGTAATAAAAGTACATATACATAAGTAATATATTCATATGCAAACATTATGTAAATGAGTTGCCCGTAAACAATGTCTAGTTCTATCAGCACTGATTTTCTATTTCTTTCCTTTGGTTTGTGTGTGAGAATGAATTTTAAAATGCTAGAGTCTTTGAATGTATTATACTCTGTAGTCCTCTTCAATAAAGAGACAAGTAGTGTCATTTTATCTTGATCAGATGCCATTTTTAAAAAAGCATTTTTTTTTTCTAAGAAGCTTTTGCTGGACAAAGCCCTGGGTATTTTCTTCTGCCATAACCACTTAGTATATTCTTAAAGCTAAGTAAAGCAGTTATGTTCTCTGGGAAGGGTCAACTGCAGCAGCCTACTGTAAAGACCATCCTAATGCATACATAGCCAGGTTCATTTAGAGAAACATCATTAATTTTTTTTTTCTAATTCAGTCAAACCTGACTGATGTTTTTTTCATCACTGTTTCATATTTTATTTTGGGAAGGTTACTCAACCATGTCATTTGTTTCTTAACATGCATTAGGCAGACATCCCTCCCTCCAGTTTTACTCTCAGAATTTTTGAATAATTTACTTTTTATTCTGAAATAGGTAGATTTTTTAGTTACTAAAGAGAATATGTCCCTTGTATAAGCTAACATTTAATTTCTTCTGCTTAGGAAACAGATGATATTGAGGAAGAGTGGGTATAGATCAGTTAACAAATATTTCATGACTTATATTGAAGAGCTGTCAAGACACTCTGGAGAAAAAGAAGAGGAATCAGCAATTTGTCCTGTTGTGTCTTATATATGTTGCAAAGGTAAAGTTTAAATTTCAAGCAAAGAAGCAACAGTAGACAAAAGAAGCAAGACAGACAAGAATCTGACAACCTCATGTGTAAGAATTTAGTATAGGAGAGGATTCACATGTAAACCTGGTGGTCCATGACTTATGCATGGGAGAATTTGGAAAACTTATACTATGGATTTGAAAAAGTAAATAATTAGACCTTCACATATATCTGAAGAGTTCCAAAGGGAGTAAATAGTACATATGTTAAAAAAATTAAGGAAATAACTTGATTTTTTTTTAACAGCTCCCATAGAAGGCAGGGAAGCACTAAGCAGGTTAGGAACTCAGCATCCAGTAATGGAGAAAACTAATCACATTAATGTTCATGTCAATCTACAGAAGGGCGGTGTTATATGAAGAGGAGCTTGAACAAACATTCTCATTGTAAAACTTGAAAGAAGTGGCAGAAATAGTTATTCACTTCAATTAATAGACATGTTTACTGAACCCATTGATTTGAATAAATTTTATCCCAGAATTTCAGGGAAGATTTTTGAGCAGAGGAACTTGTGATTTCTCCTGATAAGAATGAATTTTACATGAAATTAGTTTAAGTTTCAGAGATCTATTTTATTGAGCTCTAATGTTGTTTTAATAAATGCCTAATAGTGTAACAACCCACAACTCTTACAGGAACCATTGTCCTTCAGCTCCATACACTCTGAAGAATGAGTCAGCCATGAGAGGGACCAGTTTTATCAAATAACCACAGAATATTGAGCCAAAGTGTAAGAAGATGAGAAGGACCATATATGTCAAAATTGGAAGAATGGAGTTTTCCACCAAACAACACCCTTTGTTCTGGGTCGTGGCGTGGTACTTGGCTGGACATATGAACCATACACAGTTGGTTCTAGATGTACTTCTACAGGAGTTACACAAATCCCTCATATCTTCTCTTTCACATTTCAACTGTGGAAGATTAGGATTGAAGTCTTACAATGATTTTGCTTCTGTAAATTAATGATCACTGTGCTTTATTATTCAGTTGTTCAACTGCTATTTTATTTCTGTTGATCTTTGTTTTTCTGCTTAATTTCTATAAATTACTGTACAGTTTCCCATAAGGTATAATTAAGCAGAATTGCTTAAGTTTTAATTATTGTGTATTATAGATGTTGAAAGCAACATTAGCACTTGACTTTTAAAAATGTGATCGTATATTTATAAGAGAGCATTTATAAACACATTTACATATAGTTAAGATGAAAAAGGTATTTGAATTGTAGTCATTAGCATTTCTTCAAACATATGGCAGAGCAGCAGAGGCCATGGGCCATGCCTTCATTAACTGAACACTGTTTCATCAGTGTTTCAGCTTCCTGCTGTGCCGCCCTGTGGCGTCCCCTTCTGTCCCCGAGGTTTCAGTAACAAGGGACAATATGTCCCCAAGGTGAAAATCTGGAAAATATCGAAGATTAGCCCTTAGAGAAGTTCTTATGATTATTTAATCATACTTAGATAAAGAATACACAGCACCATTAAACTGGTTGCGATGTTTCTCTGTTAGCATCCATTTCTCAGCTGCAGTTGCTGGCACTGTCTGCAACACAAAGCAAATATAAGCAATTTTAAGCAGGACACATTTAAGATGCCATTAAAATGCTGTCCTGTTTTATATTTGAAGGTATAATGGGGAAAGCTGATACATATACACAAATGTTCAAAGACATGGCTTCAAAGGTATAAAGAGACATAACTACATAGGTATAAGCAGACACAGCTACATAGGAGGAATACGTAGCATGACTTAATTATATAGGTTTTACACAATGGTGATAAAACTCTTAGATAATATTAGATATGTTAATTTCACTTTATTGTTTGTAAAAAAGACAGATAAACAAATTTGAACACTGTCTTATAAGTGCTAAAGCACACTTTATTTGCATATTTCTCTTGTACATAAATAGTAAATTTAATACAAAGAGGCGCATATGTCAACATATCAGTTACATTAAGCTCTATCAGCTAAATGCCTGTTGTTAATACAAAATTAGTTCTTGAGGTATTTTTGATTATAGAATATATATGCCTATTAGATTTTAATCTAAGATAAATATTTCAAGACAAACTTTCTATGAACCTAAAAAAATGTGATAAATTTTAATATTTAATCTGATAATTTTATATGATTACTTAAGTACTTTTATTTATTTTCAGTAGCTGGGAATATGAAATTAGAAAACTATAATTAAGGTAACGAAATGACTGTAATGTTAGAAATACATAAGATGATCCAGAGTATTCCTGAAACAATGAAAAGGGAGGGGATTTTTAAAATGATGGTTTCTATTATGATTTCTTAGGTGTTAGAATAAAAATATACCAGAACTCTAATTTTTAATCCTATGTTGGCCCTTTGCTACAGTTCCACTTGCTTTTTAAGCTACAGTGCCGCACTATGAAACAACCAGGAAACACAGAGAAATAAAGCCTAAATCTCTTCCTTTCGGGTACTAAATTCCTCTAACACACTAAGCCAGGCATACACGGAAGTCAGACTGTCATAATTGCCATTCCTCTTTCTTCAGGAATATGTTTCTTACTTCTCTCAAGCATGTCAATTAGAACACGGACTCCAGGGCCATGTTCCTCAGTTTGGGATGCGTCTCCACCACAGTAACCTCTGGGGGCTTCCAGCACATTGCGCAAGTGTTTTGTATTGCACTTTCCTCATAGAAACAAAATTTAACTATTTTGGCCATTTGTCTATATGTTAGCTATATGTAACTGTGTCAGGTGACCAAAAGTATGTCTAAATACAGCACATGCTGTTATAAATGTTTCATCTCCCACCAATATATGTTAGTTTGATGCATGGATGATATTTGTGGAATGCAAGCATGTGACTTTTACATGCCACTCAGTATAAGTGCAGGCCAGAGAACTATCTTGGGTGAGTCTTCACCTAGGACGTGTTTAATAGAGGATCGCTTTGGTGATTTGAGCCTGCTTATACCAGGCTGGCTGGCCCATGAGTTTCACAAGATTCTTCTGTCTCTGCCTGACATTTCAGTGTAGAAACACTGAGATTACAGATATGTGTTACTATCCCAACTTTTACATGAATTCTGGGCATTCAAAGTCAGGACTTCAGACTTGTAAGGCAAACACTGTTGTCAATGGAGTTTGCCTCATCCACTCTCAATTAAAAAAAAAATCCTTATGGCATAGCTCAGTTTTGATTCTATTGTCTGACTTTTTAAAACTTAACATTTTTACAGAAGTCACTTAGAACCATTAACTAAATACAGAGGAAAAATGTACCTTGGAAGATGTGCTAATGGACCCTTTGCCAGCAATAAATTCCACAACGTAGTCACTTGGACACATCAAATAAGAAGTTCATGGAAGTCCAGTTCTGAAACATCACATCTCTTTCTATCATTTTAATTTGATTATTGCTGATATAGTTGAAGGAACAATTACTAGTGTTAGGTTGCTTTATATATGCTGTGCAGATATAGAAACAAAGAAAGCTTAAACATACCATGAATTTGTAATACTGTAAACTACCAGGAAATTCAATATTTACTAAAATATAAGCAAAGTAATAATTAAATGGAACATGTATCTCTTTATAATGAATCATTAAGACATTCTACTAAGTTATATAAATATATTTGCTTTGGGGAATACCCTTTTGGACTCTTTTATTTTTCTTCCTCTGCTAGCATATCACAAATCCCCAGAAATATGCCATGCTAATATTGCCAACTGAGCTCTTCCAAGCAGAGATGACATCAGCCATCTGTCACACAGTATTAATGCTGAGAAGCAAAGCCAACTATAGAGAAAATAAATACCTTTCATATCGATTAGCCAAATATTTATGTTGAGAATGAAATGATTAAAATCTCACTATTCAAGCTAATTACCCTAAGTGAATATTTGCCTCCAAGTGAATGACACACCAGCAGTGTGCTTGCCTTATTGCCTTCCTAAAACCAAGTTTCATTGTGAACATGTGTGCTGCTGAGGGGCTTGTGCTAGACTTTGCAAGGTGTTGTGATACCCCACCGTAGCTCTCTTTCAGCCTGCAGGTGTATCTCCTGCTGCCTTGATAGATTCGATCTATACTCTGTGTGGCACCAGCTTCCAGATGGATGCTTTCTTATTCTATTTTAAGTTAATCTCTTTACGGCATATCCCTGGAGCTTGTCATCACAGGGTCAAACAATCAGTGCTTCCTGCCTCCAATGATGCTGAAGCATCTAATTTCTTGAGGTGGTTAAAGGTAGGCTAAATATGTACCTGACTTAATCACAATAGATGGTTCCAATGTTTTCTAAATTGGGTAGCTCTTCCATTTTCAGTTACTGCTCCGTGACTGCCGGGTCTATCAGTGTTGAGAGGGGGTGTTGTCAGAAGTTGCTGCGTCAGCATTTATACAATACATGTCTATGTTAGGGACAGAACTTGTTCTGTTTTATATGTCAGTATATGGGGAAACCGGTTTGTTTTCCTTCTGTGAAAGAAGTGATCTACAATGATTTATAATTTGATTAAATTGTTAAAGGTGTTGTGAATCCTTTTTCCAGGTGAGTAAAGGTCACAGTATAGAAAAATTCTGTCAATTCAAGTATTTCCACATAGCTTGGCTTGAAACAGCTCCTCTTGCTAAAGCAAATGAAACATGAAGATATAAAAATATTTGGAAAAATTCTGGAACTTTATATAGTAACCAAAATCACAGGGTTATGTGACCTAGCTGAGAGATCAGTTACACTTCAGTCACTCTGGACTGCTATCTGTGTGGTTTCCAGGGAAGTCCAAAATATAACTGAAGTGAATAAAGATCCATTGTAGCTATTATTTCTCTCTAAATAATAATTACTTCAGGTATGTAAAAGTGAGAGCTCTGAATGACTTTCCACATTTGTCTTGGTCAGTGGACATTAAATAAAAAGCTAAGGATTTTATACATCATAAACTAACTTTAGCCAAATATTAAATACCACTTCCCCCCTTAGGAGATACTCCTAATTTTCATAACAAGAGCCTTAATTTACCCAAGAACACATTTATACTTATACAATTTTCATCTTATTACATTATCATAATAAAATAATGCATAATTATCAACCATTTGGGAGACAAAAATTAATAAGAATTTGGGAGACAAAATGAATAAGAAAAGATATTAATGAATCTTAGCCAATGTGGATTTTCCATGCTGACCCCTATGTGAGGCAATGTCATGAACATGGTCTTGTTTCTGCACTGATATACTTCCTTGTACCAGGAAGAAGAATGCAAATAGGTATAATTTCAAGGCTGAAAACAGGTATCCTGTTTCAGGTTACTCATTCCTTCAGATCTTCAAATTCTAAGAGGAAATAAATGAAAAAGTTGTAAGACCAGTGGAGTCTTTCCCTAGAAACAGAGAACAACTGTTAACAACAGTTATTATTTTCTGACCTGTTTTAGAAAACTCTTATAGCTTCTTCTTTTCTATGTAGATACAATTTTCTATTACCCTAAATTATTCATATGTTGAATTTGAAGTGTCTATTTGCCCCTCTGGTTCCATGCAAAGATAACATTACATTGTACCAGCTTTCTTTTGCTATAAGACAAACTACACAAAAATACATTGGCAAATTACTCACTTGACCACAATTCTGTGGATTATCACCTGGTCTGGGGCTCATCCAGCATAATGTGCATGCGTACTCAGGAGAGGCTGAATGGTAATGTTACCTTGAATTGGATTATACTGAATAGCCTTCCATGTATTCATGCTGCTTTGTTGGTAGACATCTTTGCTCTCCTTTATGTAATGTCTCATTTGTCCAATGTCATGGTAAGTAAGCATCTTTATACAGCAATGGGAAAACTTAAGAGTAAACACAGGTGTTGAAAGGCCTACTGAAGGCCCAGTTTCAGAAATCACTTTCTATTGCACATAAAATCTATTGGTTATAAAAATTCATAAGGGCATTGCATAAATCAATGTGTGTATTTTTGGTTCATTTATTATAATAACATGCATACAAACATAAATAACATACAATGCATATACGTATACATTTAAACAAGGAGACAGTATTTGAAATTGCAGATATCCAGCATCTCTTTATTTTTCACACACTGAATAAGTAATATCCCTTCTGTTGATTGTCCTACTGATAAAATGACAATAGTTATGCTATAGATTTATCCTGAAATTGAGACACATTTAGAATACTGTCTGGCATAGGCTCAGCCATAAATATGACATTTATGACTTTTACATCATACCCCTCTACAAGGCTCAGGGACTATTGCACCAGATGAGCTGGAAAGACTGACAGAGCCAGAGGTCAGTGGAGACTGGAGAGCAACACTATTTGTTGGACATGATTCAATCACTGCACACACTTGAGAAGTCACATCTACTTGTGGTTGCCTGCACAAAAATGGCACAAGACTGATACAGTCACCATTTTGGTATTAAGGAAAAAGAGGTTCATGGATCCCCAACACCAACTGAGGACCTATGTACAGCTGAGGCTTCTAGACAAGAGTCAATGGATTATTTTTAAAAAAACTAAGAGGACACACATGTTTAGGTGGAGAGGTGGAGGTGATCCAGTAAAGTTAATAATCTGAAACAGACTTATTTTTATTAATATTGTATAATAATAAACTCTCACTATGAAAATGAAGATAATTGATTTAGTGATCATAAATGATTGAGACAGGGTAATATCCTAAACTGGGAAAATGTACTTCCCCACATTTTTGTAGCTCCTTACTTTTAACTCATTTTTGAGTTTCCTCCTTGTGTAGATCTCATAATATTTACACTAAATAATGTATGTGATCTCTATCTTCCTTGTGTACTTGTGTAGATCACACAATATTCACTCTTTTGTATTAATCTCTTTTTCTTGCGTAGATTACACAATATTCACACTTAACTAAATCATGTATGTAATAACTATTATATAAAATAAGTTACTTTCATTTTAAGGTGGTGTTTTTACCTTAAAGATATATAAGAAATGGTAGTTTTGACCAGCTCTATCTCCTGTAAAAAAAACCAAAAACCAAAAACAAACAAACAAAAAAAAACCACATGGACAATAAGCCAGGTATGGTGGTACATGCCAGTAACCAAAGTGCTTGGGAAGTAGAGGCAGAAGCATTTAGTGTTCAAGACCAATTTGGAACACATGCAGAGACCTTATTCAAAACAAAACATCGACAACAGAATTTTAAAAAATAAATAAGTAATCATTGGGGAAATGGGAAAACTAGTTTATGATAATATACAAGTTCTGATGAAGCCACAGTCAACTGTGTTAAAATGATAGTGTGACAAACTGTTAATATGATGATAAAAACCTAAATTAACATTCTTTCTCAATAACCAAGACTTTCTCTTAATAGGTAACTCTAACAGACATAACATTAAAATGTGAAAGCAACTTCAAAATACAAAGCAATAGCACCTATGCTATGTGGTAAAAGAGAAAGAAAATAAACTAAATTAGCATTTATACTATAAGGCAGAAAAAATACAACTCTCTGATATGAATTAAAATAAACCAACAGATTTAAAATTTAACAAATCAAACAATCATGGAACAGAGAGATAAATAATTAGATAACCAGAAAAAGTAAAATTTAAAACTTTGGAAGGAAATGAAACTAAATAATTAATTATAGAACAAATGAGATTCTGTTAAAGCAAGGAACATAGAGGATCAAAATGAAAAGAGCTGAAAAAATTCAATCAAGCTTAAGAGACAAGGAGTAAGCATGAAGCAAATGAATCAAAAAATACAAATTTTGTTCTTTTGTAAAGAACAAAATTTTATTGAACATAGAAAAGGGGAAAAAGTAAAACAGGAGTGTGAATGTGGAAAAAGAAGCCAAAACCAAACCAAGTAGACATTGCTCATCTTTGTCTTGGCTGACCGAATTATAATTTATACTGAAAAACTAAACCAGACTGTTGGTACAAACTAATCCTGAAATTAGTCTCAAGGCACAGTTGTCAAGTATTTTCATCATAAATGACCATGCAACTACATTTCATTCAGGAATGCATAAAGGCAGGGAGGTGCTGTCATGGGTTGACCTGGAAAGACAGAGCAATTACAACTGAGCCAAAGAGCAGAGTACTGATCGTGGATTCTTCCTGATTTCACATAGTATGGTGTGAAGTGTTTGCTTTTGACTCCCTAAGGCAGAGGGCTCCTTCATTCTGAGAAGCCCGAGTCAAATAGCTGGTTTCAGACCAGCCTGCGCCACATCAAGACTGAAACAAAAACACCAGGGGCAGGTCAGTGTATTATGTTGCAGCAAAGTGAGTGTCAGCACTGTTTTCAGACAGTTACTGAGTTATAGCTTATTTGTCACTAGTTTATATTACTGGCACTATAAAGGTGTCTGTATGCTTCAAATGCCCTATGTGTTCTTGGTTTATTTCTGCACCATCATTGTGACTCTTTCATGCACCTCTATGAAATGGGGATCACCCAGTCTAACTCAGCACCTATCTCATTGAATCTGTCAAGACAGCGGCTGGCTTTGACAATAACATAAACTACTCAGATCTCTGTGGATGTGGGCCACACGTTTACTTTCCTGTTGAGTTGATTGGCTCCAGGTCCGGGCAACTCTCCAGAACAGCTGTCAAGAAAAGCTGTCCTTCATGTGTTCACTTGGCCTGTGTGAGAACCAGGGCTTCCAACATCTCCACGTAAGTGCTAAGAGACAGCTCAAAATTCAAGTCAGTATTTCAGGCCAATGATTTACAGTATTACACATCACTTTCACATACATTTCTCAGAAATACATCATATGTCTACCCCTGTCTACACAGTGTAAGGAACGACCAGTTCCTTTATGGGGTAGTAAATAGATCAACTTTTTCTGGTCGGAAAAACTTGTTGCCCTGATCACCCACCAAATGTCAAGTGCTATTTTCAAGTAAACAGAAGAAGCAGAAAATTCTAAGTTTTTTGACTTTGGAGACTTATATTAAAGCCATGGTGGAGGAGGCAAGGCTCCAGCATCACACACAGACTTGTTTCTTGATGTACTCAGCTAAAACTTTACCTGCCTCACAACTTTCATATTCATTCTTGTTGTCTTCTCAAATATAATTTCGGGCTTTGTTTTCTTTACTTTGCATCACTACTGCAGTACCATCTTCTTAGTAGAACAGTTTGATTTTCAATTGAAGAAGAAAATAAAAGCAATTGTTGCTGTCCTCATACAGAAGTATGCTGGCTAGTAGCCTTCTCTGTTCTCTGTACTTAGCATGCTATGGTACTATGAACTATTTTCGGGCTGTTATCACTACTGTCACTCAAATAAAAGAAGTATAGACAAAAAAGAACAGCATTTTACCCAGATAAACACCACACACACAAACACACACACACACACATACACGTGTGTGTGTCTATATAAATATCTTTATGTGCGTGTCTGTGTGCTCAACAGTTTTTTTTATCAAGACACTTGAGAATATAGAATGGAGAAAGAACACTCTCTCTACATCCAAAAAGAAAAGCCATAAAATTTGATATTTATTTTATAATACACATAAAAATCAACTTAAAGTGAAGTAGGTAAAGTTAAATTCCAATGATTTAAAACCCGGAGAAGAAATAGAAGTAGAAAAGTATCTTAATATTTTGTTGGCAGTTTGTCTTGAGTATAATGCCAAAACCAAAAAAAACAAGAAGGGCTCCCTACATCAAACTGAAAAGCTTCCATATAGCTAACATAGCAACCAATATGGCAGAGGTTGATCTGCAGATATGAAGATGCCTGAAAACATTTTGAATATCAGTAAATAAATATGCAGGTAACTTATATAGTAGGAGAAAAACAAGATAAATAATTGATTTATCTTTATTGATTAAAGGCATAGTACATGTATTTAAAGAAGATATAGAAGTGATCAATTATTTGAAAATGCTCAAAGAATCCATGTAATGGAATTACGAATGAAAGTCACTATGGTTATCTGCCTCACTCTTTTTTTAAAAGAATAACTTCCATTAAAAATACAAAAGACAACCAATGATGAGGAGAATGTAGTGTAGCAGATTTTCTAAGTTAAATAAAAAATATAGTAGAAAAATAGTTCTCAGAAATGAGGCTAGGGTCAATCGTGGTACTTACATGTCTGCTCCTATGTTTATTTTGTTATTAGATCTGATTTTACACCAATAGCTATATATCTGTGCATCTTCCCATATATACATTGGTATATATATATTTCCTAACTTGAGTGTTATTTTCAAATAATATTCAAATAAAAGTAAAGAGAGGCCATCATTAGTATAAGTTGCAAATTTATAATTATTCTGGGTTCAGATAGGTAGTTTGGTGGGTGGCACTTGCTGTCAAGCTTGACAATCTGAGTTTGATTCCCCAATCAAATTCAAATACAAGGGCCTGCACCATTAACACATGAACTACGATGCATTCATACATGATCATACACACATACACATCCATTAACACATGCACTGTAGTATGCATCATGACCACACACACACACACACACACACACACACACACACACACACACACACACAACTCATTAATCTATAATAGAATATATTATAATAATCTTTTTGGATAAGTGGGTTGATGTATACAAATTAATTATTCTTGTATCTTATTGCTAAAATTCAATCAATTTTCCATGGTTCTGGTGTTATATGATAAATATTCATTTACTATGATTAATCTTAGTAACATTTAAGTGAATTTAAGTTTAGTTTGTCACTTGAAAAGATTATGACGGTGATATATTTTATATTTAATAAAAATCAGTCTGGAATATCAGAGAAAAAGATCAACCCACAGTCAAACCAGGAGGGTCAGAGAATGGTAACTCATGTCTTTAATCCCAGCACAGGAAAGACCAAGGATGACCTTTAACCCCATAACTCCAAGGACAAAAATCTCTCTGTGTTTCTGTGAATTCAAGGCCTAACTACCAAATAGTAGTAGCTCACACCTTTAATTTTAACTCTAGAATATGATGCAGAGTTGAACCTAAAAGTGAAATAACTAGGTGAAGAAGATATTTAAGAAGGCATAGGAAGACACACATTTATTATGTAGAAGCAATAAGTCAGGCTGAGGAAGTTGGAAGACAGCTTTTACCCCGAGAAGTTGGCTGGGTGAGAATTGACTGTGGTCTGTTTCCTCTTTCCGATATTCCAGCTTTTCCCCAATATCTGGCTTTGAGTTTTATTGAATAACAAATAGTTGATGTTTCAGGTTACAGATACTTTAAAAGAATGTGAGCTATTCATTTAATTTTATGTAAAGAAGTGACAGATGAGTAAAGGCATACACAGTAGCACAGGAAGGCATGCTGGAAAGATCTAAATTATTTAATTTCTACAATTAGAAGAAAGAAGAATCCACAATTATAACAGGAGCAAATAGCAATAATTACCAAATTTTTTCATAACACAAGGCCAAGCTATTGATGAAACAGGAGCAAGGGATAGCTTTTCTACCCTTTTTAAAAAAAATTTTAACTGACATAGCAAAAAAAAATGAATATGGATATGAAACAATTGAATCTACAAGCTAACAAGGATTTACTGTAATAATCAAGGTTAAAAAGTGCTTTATTACAAGATTGACAAAACAATTAAAAAGGGATAGAGCTCAATAAACACTAAAACAGTGACAATCAATAATCAATTTTATTTCATTAATTGGACCAAGGTTAATAAGTGTGAACATGAAGAATTCATACTTGCCCCATGTACTGTGTAACTTCTGCTCACAGTAGAAGGACATTAGGAGAAATGTAGGTTAAAATGATGATGTCTCTCTTTTGACACATTTATTTTATAGAAGCTAGAGACCCTAAAGGAAACTCCTGGGAATATTATAGTTCATTCTTTGGAGAATGAGAATGTATGTACAAAATTTAGAGACCGAGACCTTTTTCCTTAGCAAAATTTTTCCATTTAGCCTTGAGTGAGGCTTTTATAATATATCCAAAACAGGCCACCTTCCATCATTGTTAAATCAGTTAATGATCAGCCCAACTTTAAGAATTTCAAATCTTCTAAGATTTCTATTTCTTCATGACCAATAACTGAGTAATCTAGTGGCATATAAGATGAATCAACAGAATGGCGCTAACACAAATTCTTCAGGTAAAATTATTTATGTAAGAAGAAGGTTACATGAAAAAGGAACCAGTCTAATGAATGACAGAGCCTTCTGTAAGAAAGTATGCCAGAAACTTTTAAGAATAATTTTAAATGTGGCAACATTCATTTATAAACTATTAATAGAAACTTTATCACCATGAGAACTAGGAAGTATATATATAAGTTTTATCAGGACTTCCTATTGGCAGTGAGAAGCATATTCCATATATTTAAACCTGGTTCTACTTTTTCTCGTTGGCTAAGGTAGAAAGAAGCATCTACAATTTCCCATCCATTAGTTGTAGGTACATGGAATATTGCCATCACAAAACTAGACAGAGGGACTTAGAGAAAGTTTGCCAAGCAATGAAGCAAGTCTACTCAGGACTCCTTTCAGCAACCATTTTGTGTTATACTGAAAACAGGAGCAGAGTCCCTTTGTTAATGAAGGCATGTGGAAGGGCTCAGAAACATGTGGGGCACTCAGGACATGAAGTATGTTGGACAGTTGTGTCTTGTTCACTCCAGAGCTTTCAGAAAGTTAGTTCTTCAGAGAGAATAGCATATGCCAGAGGTTAAGCCAAAGAACATACTTTTCAAAAATCATTAGAGGAAAAAGAGGAAATTTCAGGAGCTGGCTCTTGCAAACAACTAGGAATTGAACACAGGTTCAATTCACATCACTAATGTAGTGGTCTACAATCATCCTTAACTATAGTTTCCAGGGGATCCAATGTCCTCTTCTAAACTATGCATGTAATTCACATGCATAAATGCAGAAGGGACATACACACATAAAAAGAATAAATGTTTTTAAGAGAGAGGGGAGCTGGTTGTTTTTGCCATTTCAGTGAATATCAAGATGATAATAAATAGGCCAGACTTTACAATTCAATTGTGAAGAAGTGATGCTTTTAGTAATCTGTCCCGATGTTGCTTGCCAATTTGTTGTTCTCTATGAAGTGTTACAGAAGCTATTGCATAGCAGAGGTTCTGATTGGTTTGGAACATAAGAGGTTCCTTTGCTATTTACAAGCTTCAGAATATTTGCCTTGGAGAGCAAGACAGATTCAGTGGCAGAGAATGGCTTCAATGCCAAATGGTTTTCTACAAGCTTCTCTGAACTTTTGTTTTTTTGGTAAAAGATCTTCTTTCACCTGTTTTAAAAGCCAAAATTAACTGCAGAGGAATTAATTAGTATTTCTTCAGCTGCCATTCAAAGCAATCAACTTTAAACACTGAATATTTTTAAGCTGGTCGGTTTTATAAAATGTTTCAAATGTGACAGCCCAAGACATACGGCCTGTTTCTATTATATTTTAAGACTCATGTTTCTCTAAGAATTTCAAGAGTAATTTCTGCCAATTATTAATAACATATATGACTGCTCAGTCACATATGTACCAAAAATATTATAATTTCTGGAACAAATTATACCCTGAAAAAATTGATCTTACACATAAATAATGTACAGTTGCTATTGATATTATCACTCATCTCTTAAAGGCTTTTATTATTATCTAACAGCAGTAATGGAAAAGAGACATAGGCTAACAAAATCTAGAAACAAAACAACCCCTAATCATTATTTATATACACTGATGCTTAATGTTTCTAAGATAATAGGAAGTATCTCCAAGTGAAAGACAGATTGGTTGCTGTGGATCAGTGCATAAAGCAGAACACTGAATATCAATTTTTCTTGTATAAACTTCCCAAGCCCAGGTTTTTAGAAAAACATCCATATTAAACAGACCCTTTTTGTTTAAAGCCTCAATGAAACTGCAGCCAATTTCAGTTTTCAAAAAAATTGTAAGTTTAATATTTTTTCCCAGTCTTATGGGAAATTTTTTGTTTAATTTTCTAACATTTTCTTGAATAGTCACATGTGTTTCAACAAATGTAAACATTAGATGTTGCTATTAGCCTAGTTTTATTTTTAAAAGAATTATATTTACTATACCTGCAGATAGTTCACACGAAGCAAGAAACCTAATATTTATATTTTATAATAAATATTATGAATATCTTTCTCAGGAAAAAGAAACTATTCAGATAATTCACTCTTCACATAGAAAGTCTTGTTCTATATCAGGAAATATAGGGTTTTTTTGGTTTAAACTTTTTGTGGTAGAGACAGTTTTTAACTATAAAAGTAAAATGGTGCCTTTTAGCTATAGTTAATAAAACTTATTTTCTTTGCAAAGGGGGAAAATTATGGAAGCTGTAAATAAGTAATGATTGCCAAAGATCAGAAGAATTTTACATAAGACCAAAGCAATTTAGTATGATGCTTTGATACATGTACCTGAATAATTCAGCAGTGGTGAATATGGCATCTTGAGACTTGCACCAACTGATTTACTCTCTGGGTGTTAGAAGATGATTAGACATGGGAGGGTTTTAGGTCATGAATTAATTTTTGAGCATTTTCTAGATGTAGGTTTAAGTGGTTTCTTTTAAATACTCTCTGCCCTACTATTGAATATAAATATAATTTTTTAAAAAAAAACCAATGAGATATAGGCTGTCTGAATAATACAGTCCAATCAACCAGTGAAAAAGAAGGTGGTTATTTTTCCGAGTCAAGAATTTCAGAATTATTTTGGTATAATTTTTGTGTACTTTGCATCCTTTTAAAGACTATTTTTCACATCTTATTCATAGAAAGATATGGTGCAGAAAAATCAACAAAATGTTTCTTATTATCCACCTAATGTGAACTAGCTCCTGTTGACTGGGTCTTTGAATTTCCTTCTAAGAAGTTTCATCTTAAAACAGCTAAGTTTCTCCCCAGAAACTCAGATTTCCTCACCAGCAAAATTGGTAAAAAGTTTCTCTGTGCAATGTCAATAGTTTCCCATTCTCTTGTATCATGGACACCTGGCTCTCCACAATTATCTAACGAAAGGGTCTTCCACTCTTCAGCTATCCTCATGTCCTCTGTATCTTACATCACTCCCAAATCTTTATTCAGATGACCTTGTAAGACCTATTGATTCTGACTTATATCGCAAGGGCCACACATACCATCTCTGTCTTTCCTTGCAAATGTGTCTACTCCAGCCTCACTGACTTCATCATTTCCTATTTAAACTGTGACTTGTCCTATCACATTTCTCCATTTCCACACAAAACATTGTAAATTTTATTTTGTAAACACTAATGCTCCACATATACTTTTTTTTTGGTTTATTCATTTTTTTTCATTTTTTTTTGGTTTATTCATTTTTTCTTTTATTTGTGCGTGTTTTGACTTAATGTACACCTTATGCATGTCTGATACTTATGGAAATCCAAAGAGGGTCTTAGATAGGCTGGAACTAAGGTGACAGATGTTTGTGAGCCACAATATGAATCCTGGGAACTGAACCCAGGTCTTCTGAAACAGCAACAAGCACTCTTAACCACTAAGCCATCTTCCTAGCTGATACACTATGAAATTTATAAAAGAGAATTGTTTGTTTTTGTATTTCTATAAATATAACATTTTATATTCTGAATATTTTTTAGATGCTTGGTATAGGAAGGGTGACTAGACCAGAATACGTTATGAAAGACTATGGACTCATATATTTATCTAGTAGTTATTAATTTTAAATCCTTGTGTAAATTGCTTGAGCTCATAATCATATAGCATAAAAATTAAAATCAAATTACATAAGTACAGTATAAATGTTAATAATTAAAAATATTACATAAAATACATTACACACTATACAAATAATTTTGCTGATAAAATTATATTTTAAAATAATACATGTAAATGTAACTTTTTTATATTTTAAGAATATGTATATTATAATCTCTGTGTGTGAGTGCCAGGAGAGAGTGCTGAATTGCTTAGAACAGGAGTTACAGGTGGTTATGTGCCTGAAGTGGTTGCTGGAAACTAGACTCTGGAAGTCTTCTGGAGGAGCAGCAAGTGCTTTTAACAGCTGAGCCATCTCTCCAGCCCTGTATGTAACTATTTTAAAACTGCAAATAGATCCAGAGTTACAAGGGATTTTTGCATGTCAGCACCTACCTCAATCCAATAAAATAGAGAAATTACCCTTTCCTTAATCTGCCAGTGTTTACAGTTAAGCTTTAATCAAAAAACGTCTTCTAAACATTTACTTTGGAAAGTTGGATTCAGAGGTCTGGCTAACAAGTGAGTCAATGCAGTAATTGAAACCTCTTAAGTGTCTCTGACACATTGGCATGTGCTCTCCAGAGATCTCTCCAGCCTGTAAGTAGCATTGTTCTGTTCTACATTAGTGAAACATCTTCGCACAACATGAAATGGAGCTTCAGAAATACTCAGAATTATATTATTAATGAGCTATATGCCACTGACTTTTTGGGTTGTTGTCTTAAACTTTATTATCCTGCAAAGATTTTCGTGAGACAGTGGTTCTCTTTGTTTTAAGAAGAATCGAAAAATTGTAACTAATTCGTTAGGTTATCTCCCACCAGGCACTGGGGCATGCATTCAGAGAGCCCAATCATCCTTCTCATTAGCAGCAAGCAAGTAATATTGTTCAGGTTGCCAATTGCCCAGGAGGTCCAGCCAGAAGACATCTGTGCCTTCGGGTGCAAGACTTGCTGGGCTGACTAATCATGCAATGTGTTTGCAATTAAAATAACACTGTGTCAACTCTGCCAATGAATGCGTCCCAGTTTTCATATGTGTCCTGGCGACTCTAAGTGGCACATTAGTGGTGCTTTGAGTTGAGATCTGTTGCAAAGATAAATTTCAGATTAAAAATTAAACTAGTAAGATTGATATGAATAAGTGAGTCGAGAGATTTCAAATGTTTTCAGACAATATTTATAAACTGATTAATGGGAATAGGTTTGGAATTACACAAAATTTATCTTTTTATTTGAGACTGAAAATGTTGGATGCATAATGTTATGCATCTTTTAGAAATGTCTGTGGCTACTTTATATCTGATGAGGAAATGAAACATTTCCATGATGCTTTCTAAAATAAAACTGTATGTCTGGTGAGATGACTCAGCAGATAAAGGTACTTACCACCAAGACTATCATCTTGAGTTCATTCTCTGGAACCTATATAGTAGAGAAGACTAACCCTTGCAAACTATACTCTGACTTCTACATTCATGCCATGATACACTTATGCCCCCACACATACGCATATGCACATTCATAATACAATGCTTTGAAATACTAAAGTATAAAACCACCTAATTTTTTTCATATTGATAATTACCTACATAAGTGCATAGCATGGATTTGTAGCAAATTATCAGTGTAACAGAAACAGTCACAACAATAAACAGAGGCATAACTACGCATGTAGATGGCCATTAATAAATAAAGATATAATTTCGGAAATAGAATTAACCCTAAATTCCGTCTCTTCTAGCACCTAGAGACTCACAAGACCCATGTTCTTTTCTAAAAGTTTTCCCCACTTCCTTGGGCCCCATTTCCTCTTCAGTTACTTTGCTATAGTTATATGTAGACATATTTTTTGACATTTCTGGGTATTTTTTCTGGTATCATATAACTAAGGATGGATTATAGTTGAAGAACTGTACCATGGCTCTTGATCCTGTCTGAAAGCCTACTCTACTGTCCTTTATCCTTCTAGAAAACTTTTTAGATGCTTCAGATTTTTTCAGTAGACAGGCTTTGCTCCTATGTGCTATCATGTTACATCCTGCTCAGTGCATGAGGAATATACCTGAGCTAAAAATCTTTTTAAAACATTTTGTGTTTTAGTGAAGTATTATAAGATCTAAATTAAAACTATCAGCTTCTCCAGAGTATATTTTTATCATGTTTCATCATTTCTACTGATAATCTGAGGTTGTATATTTTTAATTCACCTGAAAGCAAAATGTTCATGCTTGTTATTTTAAAATAAAAGTGTTCCATAATAAAGTGTTCCAACAGAAAAAAGAGCAGAGCAGTTAAGAAATGAAAAAATTTAAAAGGCAATCAGAGATATAAGTATATTTTTACTGAACACTGTGTATTATTTTGACAGATTTTGTTTTCTATTGAGGAATTTCTTAGGATAATATGAAGCCAAATGTTTTAATAAAAAAAAATACATATAAGAGATAAAAATATTCTTTCAAACTCCTTTATTCCCAGGACTGCACATACATGTGTGTAATTGATAACATGTGAGAATCACAAGTTAGCAAGAATTAGGGTCACATATCTATTCATTTCACATAAGTCCACAATCGAGGATTGAGAGAGGAACAATTATTCTAATAACAATGTTTCCTCCCCATTTGGGACTAAAAACAGAGATGATAGATGGCTCCTGGTCACAGTGCTTGCACAGAGCTCAGCGTGACACTGTCCTGCTCCAAATCCCCGTGGCTTCTGTCTCCATTTTATAATTCAGTCCTAGAGAATTTCTCATGGAGAATGTAAAATATTTGTTCCTCTTTCAAACACGTGGAACAGTGTGTGTGTGTGTGTGTGTGTGTGTGTGTGTGTGTGTGCTCATACACGTGCATAAATATGTATCATATATACGTGTATATGTATTTACTGTATCAACTTCCATTTCTAGAGAGCTGTATTATGGTAATATTATATGTGCATTTAGGTATGTATATACACATTAAATATTTATATGCATGTATATACATATAGGCTGTAAAATTATATTTATGTCAAAATAGAATTTCAATGATCTGTTCTCATCAAAAGTGAATATATTAATAGCAAGAAATAAGAAAACAAAAGCTTCCATGGCATCTATAAATCATTCGTAATCTCCCTCTTTTTCTTCCTCTTCGTTCCCTTGCTCCTTTCTTTCTTTAACATGTTAGTTTATAATTATATAATATGCAATTAATATTAAGTTATTATCCCAAAGGTAATTATAAGATTAACGGAACTATTTTTTAAAAGCTACTTTAAAAGCTTATTTAAGTTGAATCCACTCATGGATTGCCATTTTAATTGTATTCTGTTGTTTAAAAATTCTTTTGAAAATTTGTAGTGCCAAAGGAAAAGTCTGAGTCAACCTGATGGAAGTAAAACTAGAAACTCTTAACACCTAAGTCATATTCTTGATTGTAACACATACGAGATTATGAACCTTTTTGTTTGTGAACATTTTCTTATTTGCTTCCTCTTTTGTGGGAATGGAGTAGAAAACATATAAATATAATATTAATGTGCAAAATTCTTAACAAAATAACAAATAAAATCAATTATTCTGTTTAAGGAAAAGAAATAGCTATGTCTCTCATGGTCTTCCTGAAAGCAACTGAGGAATGTATATTAATGTGCTCTATTAGCTAAAGACAGAGCATTGAAATTATTTTTATTTCTTTTATTTTGTGGGGGGAAGAGGAATCAACTGATAATATGTTTATTTAAAAGCAATTTCTATATTATAAATTACACACTAACATGCAATATTGAAAGATGATTTGATTAACTTTATGATTAAAATGAAATGTAGGCTGGTTTTTGATAATACATTATTTTACATTTATTGGCAAAAATCACTTCGCTGAAAGAGGGTTCTCCCCTTCTTGTCTAGTTTCCTAAATACAGTAACTTTTGTGAGATAGTTGAACCAGCCTCTTCTTCTTTGAAATTACAACCAGATTCAAGGAAAACTAAAGAGACTGGAAGCCAAAATGAATCCTACCTAGTACTGTATAAATAACATGTCTGTGTACAATGTGAACTTCCCCCAATTTTAATCAGATTTTACTCTAAATTCATAACCTCATTTTTAGTCATAGTAACTAGTTATATATAGTTGCAAGGTATTCATAATAACTCTTTGTCCCAGAGATGCCTTGACATGCTTACGATCCAATTTATAAAAGACCAATGAATTCAAATCAAGCAGACTTTTTGTTGTGATACTGCAGAGAAAGGTTTGTCTCCAATACTGCTTTTAAATTTAGAATCAGAACTTTTAATATTAAATTTTATTAAGTGGCATGTGGTGTTTTTCCTTACAAATTTATAAAGTTCATGTAGCTGTGTAAATATTTACTAAGGAAATGCCTTTCAACATAATACCACATAAATTATAAGAGATTTATACTGTCATGTAAATCTATGATGCAGGCACAGATTCAGAGATAAACATGATTTCTTAGATGGATATTTTCACAGTGACATATTTTATATACATAACTGGACAAATTAAAGTTATTTCCAGGAATCTCTAAAAAATTATCCTGTAATGTGTTTTAAAGCTTTAAACTAAGTTCTTGATGTCTTTAACATTTGGAATAGAGGATGCAGGTGATTAATTATTGTACCAAACTCCAAAATTTCGAATGAGTATCCTTGAAAACTAAGTGTTTATAATCTTTATGATTTAATTATACTTTAAAATTGATAATTTTGATTCTTATATTTTAAATGAAAAGAACATTATCTTCCAATTAATTAAATTGTATTTTACCTTTATTGAGGAGTTAGTAGATACTTTGATTATAGTTTGCAGATCTTTATAATCACTTCCTCTAGGACAAAGAAAGACCCAGGACTTCAAAATCAACCATAGTTAATATAAGTATTTGTAAATATTTGTTGCCTAATAATAGCCCTATAATTTTGTTTGATTAGAATACTTTTCCATGTATATTTGTTGAAATGATATCAGTTCATTAAAAACAATAAGTGTAACTGTAGAAAAAGTTAGTTATAAAACATATGGATATGGAATTGAATTTTAATATTCTTCATGTTTTTTTTTCGTGTACAGTAAATGCTCTGAGGGTATCTTATAGCTGACTACAGGAGAGTACCCTAAAAATAAGTCATCAACACAAGATTTCCTTTAAAATGTCCTCCTTGGCCAGTTCATATCAAAGGCATCACTAAACCATTACAAGTAGTTTCCTACTGAATGCAATTGTTTATAGTCATTAGAAAATTTAAGAATAAAACGAACCTTTGTTCTCTTAGGAGTGCAGTAAGTTCAAAATAGGCAAGAAATCTAGAAGCTGACAGTTCAAAGGAGAAAGAGATCTGAAAGGATTTTAGTATTTGGGGATTGTTTTCCCATCACTTCCTCATTCTGTGCCACCAGTCTAGACAGCAAACTTGGAGACATGTCTATATAGATCATTGGGAAATATTTAGAATCCTCTAGAAAAAAATAGAATTAAAAAGGTCTCAAATTTGAGATCATCAGTTCTTTGTAGGGGTATTTTTGTGTTGTCTCATGGTAAATAATTGTCCCACCCACTGGTCTAATAAAAAGAGCTGATTGGCCAAAGGCAGGCAGGAAGTGTAGGTGGGGCTACCAGACTAAAAACTCTGAGAACAGACCACCAGACAGAAATCCAGAGAGAGGCCTGGAAGAAGCAGAGGACAACTATGCTGCCCTAAGAAAAGGTACCGAGCCGCATGGCTGAACAGAACAAGAGACATGGGTTAGGTGAAGGGTACAGAGCTAGCAAGTGATATGCCTGGGCCTGAGGCTGATCAGCCAAAAACTAATGAAGGCATCTGTGTGTCTCTGTGGGTCTGTGGGTCTGTGGGTCTGTGGGCCTAGACCTTGTGGTTAGGCCCGAAAGTCCGGGCCAGAAACCTTGTACTACAAATGGCAGCACAACGTGTGGCAAATATGCCCACATAAAGTCATAGAAAGCTTAAAAAATGGTCTAGAGCCAAAAGCAGCTTCTGAGTTGTTTCTTTCACATGAGCCTGGTACAGAGATGCCCTGGTGAGGCGTGTGGGCTTGAGCTACAATGGTGGGCTTTTAGAGTACAGCTTAAGGTGTAAAATGGCTTGTTCCTGAAGTCTCACAGGACCCTCAATATAAGCAATGTATTTAAGGTTTCTGTTGATAAGGACGAAAAGAGAATAGAGTCAAAGATGGCCTCGAACTCGTGATCCTCCTGCCTC
The DNA here is from genome assembly GCA_033318265.1 of Phyllotis vaccarum. NCBI lineage: Eukaryota > Metazoa > Chordata > Mammalia > Rodentia > Cricetidae > Phyllotis > Phyllotis vaccarum. The sequence goes on from JARWLC010000007.1 coordinate 60,332,993, forward strand.
TGCCTCTTTCAGCAAATCCTACCGGCGTGTGCCACCACTACCGGCTCATCATAAGTAGATTGAGTCCTCACATCAGCAAACATGCCTTCACCAATGATTTGGTCCTGAGAAGCAAAGAAACCCCTAATTTTCCCTTGTTGTTCCAAGGTCTTGGCCTCCTCTCTAAACCAGCCTCTCCACTGTAAATTCTAACTTTGGTCCAAGACAGCAGCCGTTAGCTGCATCCAATCAGTTGGTAGAATCCGGTTTTTTGCTGACCATGAATTTAGAAGCTGCTTCACATAAGTAGAGTGTATACCGTGCATTGATATTGCCTCTTTAAAATCCTTGATGTCTCTCATATGTACTGGCTCATAGCTATACTCTACATATTCTGAGGATCCCCCAGGTGTTATCTTTGTCTGAATAGCAGCTGGGAACAATAGTGGTGTGGAAGGGGATAGCTCTGTTATGTTTACCACTTTGGGTAGAGTATCTCCAGTACCATAATATCCCATTGGGGGTTGACCTGAACTGTTCTGAGCATAAGATGCATCACTACCCTTTTCCAGTATTGCAATGCGATCCTCCCATTCTTGAATTTTGGATATTATGGGTTCCCATTCCTGGATTTTGGATACTACTGGTTTCCATTCTTGAAGTTTAGATACTATTGATTTTTCTAGAGCTTGAGTGTCCTGATGAAGCAGTCCTTCCAAAGACCTCACTGAGTCAGCAATTTTTCCATCCCCATCATTAACATAATTAATGATTTTCTTGTTCTCATCATTAATGTAATCAACAAGTTTCTTGTTTTCATCATTTACATAGAGCCTATATTTCTCTTGTACAGTGTTATCCTTATCTACAGAGGAAGCCTTATCTGAAAGCTTGTTGTAACCAATTTCCAGAGTATCCATCCTTTTGGCCATTTTAGTGCTTGACAGTTCCACATCACATACCTTGGACAGTAACTGTCGATTTACATTTTGCACCTGTTTAACCTCATCTGCCACTGTAGAGTTCGATAGTTCCATAATACATAATCTGGACAATAATTGTTGGTTTCCATTTGACAACTCTGTCATCATCCTCTTATTTTGAAATATAAAATAGAGAAATAAGCCAAAAAATAGTAGGATTGGGGTATTGAATCCTTCAAGATATTCATTTAAAAATTTATCAACCACCATGGCAAAATATGACCTAAACTCTTCAAAAGAATAATAGTCAGCCATTGCGTCAATTCAGATGTAATTACGCTGTTTAGTAGACAGGTGTCACAGTAGCAGCATTCAATTTCCTACCTACTGTATGGTAGATGCAGAGACTCTCAGTAGCAGGAAGCTGCGGGCTGAAAACCGAGTGCTGCAGCAGGCTGAAAGCAGAGCCAGGTGCTGTGGTAGGCTGGTGAGTTGAAAACCGTGCCTGCGCACTGATCTGAAGTCTCGATTCTGCGCACTGAGCTGATCTCGCGTCTTGCGCTGAAATCTCGTTCCCAGGCAATGAACCGAAAACCCTCGCCTACTCACTGGACCAGCTGGCTGGAAACCACGCCCGGCTAGCAAGAGGGAGCTTTAAGCCCAAGTGAACAGTCTGTATGTCCCCTGGTTTCTTACAGTTTAGGGCACAGGGCCGAGGACGTTAGGCGCCAGATGTAGACAGAGTTTTACTTTCAAGGCGCCAGTCCAAAATTAATATTTATTAGAATATAAATTAACACTCACAATATTAGTAACAGCTTATGGTGGCACCTGAACAAGGACTGGCATATCCAAGCGATGGAGGAGCGATGAAAGCACGATGGAAGCACGATGGATTCCGATTCTGTCTGTCCAGCAACCAGCAGCCAGGAGCCAGGAAGAGAGCGCTCCTCGTGTCCCAGCAGCCACTTATCAATGGGGTTGGCCACACCCCCTCCAGGTTGACCACACCCCCTCCAGGTTGACCACACCCCCTCCAGGGTCCCAGAAGTGTCTTATGACCTTATCAGCTGACACCTTAATCCCGCCACAGTTCTTTGCCCAAGTCCTAGCCTCCTATAAGGTCACTTGGCAAGTGACATGAATGGCATAAGGGGAGAAATGAGCTTTTGTGTGGTTTTATCAAGACATTCTTGATTCAGTGGGAATACATTTTATCTATAATGGGTGGAAGCGGTCGGAAAACATGGTCAAGGCAGTGCATACGAGTTTTAAGGGTCATTTGGTAGCTGAATATTCAGATATCTGAGAAAAGTCTTGGCTACTGATGATTTCAAAACAGAGAAGGAACCAAACAAGAAATTACACATGAAAACATGCAACTGGGTAATTAGAATAATCCATGGTTTCTAGGACAGAGGGAACATTGGAGTCATTGGAATAGATTAAAGCAAAGAGATCTGAGGTATGTGTCCTATACACACAAATTTCTTGGGAAAGTATATCTAAAAATTGCTCAATAAGTCAACTGGCCAGCTTCTAGGGAGGTTCTAATACATCATTTCAAAAGTGTAGGTAATTGAAATTTAATCTTGATATTAATTTAGCTTGGATATTTGTGCTCATTAAGATGTTCAAGTAATATAGAAAATTAAAGAGTAGGGTTTTCTAGACATTAAAAAAATAATTTAAGGGAAAAAAAACTGTAGAAGGAACAATTATTTTGGACTGGCCCCATAATCCAGTTTCTTATTTGAATATCATTAGTAAAGCAAACAGATTTAAAATGTCTAAGTTCTCCAAGAAAATCTTGGTATAATTGAAAAATGTGATAAAACATGCAATATTGTTCTGACAATGATATCTTAATATATTTCTTGGGTTAAAATGACAGTGTTAAAAGTATGATGTGTTAGTTGTGTATGTAGTTTTGTAAAGTTTAAGAATATTTGTTTATAACTAAAAAGAAGAGTGGTTATGGATGTCAGGAGCAAAGATTCATGTGAAAGGCTGTGATAGTGTAACAGAAGAAGAAGGAAGAAGTAGAGGAGGGGTGGCTTTGTTTAGTAGGAGGTGTGATAGAAGAAAAGAACAATAGAATAAAGCAACATTGTCTATTAAAGTTTTAAAATAATACCAAGTACTCATAACCTATCTGCTTTAAGAATACTCATGCACTCTGTGAAGGGATGTAAATTAGTGTATTCATTGTAGAAAATGATATTCAGACTGTCTCAAAACCTGGCAATAAATAGACATATGATCCAAAATACCCATTTCTGCATATTTATTAAAAATAATTGAAATGGGTATCTTAAAATATGTCTAGTCTCATATTCATTAGAACATTAATTACAGTTTAAAATGCTATAGAACTCTGTGCTAAGATGAATGGACAAAGAAAATTCCCTCTAGCTCCCTCATCTTTGTTCTACCTTCCTCCATTCCTTCCTCCTGTTCCTTCATTCCTCCTTTGCCCCCACTATGTTTGTGTGCTATTCAGCCTTTAAAAATAACCCCATTGATTTCCTAAGAAGGGCAAGAAGTCCCAAGATGGATCATTTCAGACTGGTGTATCCATTTGAGGTAGGTATGATTCCCTCATCCCAGTATTAGCACTGGGTTAGATGTTCCTCTATAGGGAATCACTCTAAGATGCCAGCTCATGCACAGGAGCATAGTCTGATCCTACTCCACCAGTTTCCACATACTGCCCATGCTATTCAAAACTCATCTAACCTTGGAGGGTTTAGTTCATTTTTCTGATGGTTCCCCGGTGGCTGTTTTTGATTTAGGGAGCTCCCCAGAGCTCCAGTCAGTCATCTCTTTGGAACTCCTCCTGATAATCCCTATCCCTTTGCTCATATAGACTCTCCTCTCTCTCTCTTTAGATGGACCTGGAATTTGAACTAGTGTTGAGATATATATCTATGCTTCTGCCTCTATTTATTGATGGATATAAGTTCTATAACAACACATAGGGTGGTTATTCGATTAGAGGGGAAGTCCTGTTTAAGTACCCCCTCCACTATTGGTTGGACACCTAGACAGGGACATCCTATGAGTTCTTGGAGGTTTCCCTAGTACCCAGCCTCTTTCCAACTTCACATTGGCTTCCTCTATCAAGATATTCATCTCTTTTTCTCTCTCTTTGTTGTTCCTTTCACTTAATTATTTCCTTCTCTCATGATTTGTTCCCACTTCTTTTTGATTGCAGCATGTTATGATCTCAATTTGCTCAGGAGATCTCTATTTTCTCTACCTAGGTGGATCCCTGGATGTCTCTCTTAAGTTCCTTCTGATCCCAAGCTGTTCAGGGGTTTTGGTTTGCAGCTTGGGTATTCTTTTTGTCTAAAATCCACTTATGAGTAGTACATCCTATGCTTATCTTTTTGGGCTTGTGATACCTCACTCAAGAGGCTAGTCTCCAAATCCATCTATTTGCCTGCAAATTTTAAGATTATTTTTAATGATGAGTACTACTCCATTGCCTAAATGTACCACAGTTTGTTAATCCATTATTCAGCTGAGGGGAATCTCAGTTGTTTCCAGGTTCTTACTATTACAAATAATGCTGCTATGAACTTAGTGAGCTAATGCCTTTGGGATACAAATTTACATCCTTTGGGTATATGCCCAATAGGGGTATTGTTGGATTATTAGGAAGCTGATGCCCAGTTTTCTGAGGAACCACCATAGGGCTTTCCAAAGTACAAGTCTACACTTTCCCCCACAATGGAGGAGTGTTCCCCTTGCTCCTCATCCTATCCAGTGTAGGTTGTCATCTGTGTTTTGATCTTAGCTATTCTGAGAGGTGTAAATTGGTATCTCAAAATTGTTTTGATTTGAATTTCTCTGATGGCTAAAGATGTTGAGCAACTTTTGAAGTGTCATTCAGCCATTTGTAATTCTTCTGTTCAGAATTCCCTTTTCAACTCTGAACCCATTTTTTAAATGGGTTATTTGGGTTTGGGAGTTCTATTTTCTTGAGTTCTCTGTATATTTTAGAGATTAGTTTTCTGTCAGATGTAGGGTTGGTGAATTTCTTTTCCAATTCTGTAGAGTGTTTGTTTTGTCTTATTGACTGTGTCCTTTGCCTTACAGGAGATTCTCAGTTTCAGGAGATCCCATTTATTAATCGTTGTTATTGGTGTTTGTGATACTGGTGTTATATTTAGGAAGTGGGCATCTGTGCCAATGCATTAGAGGGTATTTTCCATCAAGTTCAGTGCAGATGAGTTTATGTTGAGGTCTTTGATCCACATGAATTTGATTTTTGTGCAGGGTGATAGATATGGATCTGTTAGATTATTCTATATACTGCCATCTGATTATGCCAGTACCATTTGTTGAAGATACTATTGTTTTTCCATTGAATATTTTTGGCCTCTTTGTCAAAAAAACAGGTGTTCATAGGGGTTTGTGTTAATGTTGGAGTCTTCAGTACGATTCCATTGATCCAGAAGTCTGGTTTTATGCCAGTACCAGGATGTTTTTATTACTGTAGCTCTATACTATAGCTTGAACTCAGGGATGGTGATACCTTCTGAAGTTCTTTTATTGAACAGTACTGTTTTGACAATCCTGGGTTTCCTGTTATTCCATATGAAATTGAGTGTTGCTGTTTCAAGGCCTGTAAAATTTGTGCTGGGATTTTGATAGGGGATTGCATTTAATCTGTAGATTTCTTTTGGTAAAATTGTCATTTTTACTATGTTGATCCTATGTATCCAGAAGCATGGGAGATCTTTCCATTTTCTGATATCCTCTTCAATTTCTTCAATAACATAATGTTTTTGTCAAACTGGTCTGCTACTTCGTTGGTTAGAGTTACCTCAAGATATTTAATGCTATTTGTGGCTATTGTAAGAGGTGATACTTTCCTTATTTCTTTTTCAGTCTTTTTATCTTCAGTGTATAGAAGGGCTATTGACTTTTTTGAGTTAGTCGTGTACCCTACTACATTGATGAAGGTGTTTATCAGATGTAGGAATTCCCTTGTAGAATTTTTTGGGGTCACATGTATATGATTATATCATCTGCAAATAGAGATAATCTGACTTCTTCCTTTCCAATTTGTATCCCCTTAATCTCCTTTTTTTTCTATTGTTTTAGCAAAAACTTCTAGAACTATATTGAATAGATAAAGAAAAAGAGGACAGCCTTGTTCTCTTCCTAATTTTAGTGAGATTGCTTTGTGTTTTATTCCATTTAGTTTGATTTTGGCTGTCAGCTTGCTGTGCATTGCCTTTATTTACATTTAGGTATTTTCCCTGTATAACTGATCTCTCCAGGACTTTTATCATGAAGGGATATTGGATTTTTGTCAAAGGCTTTTTCAGCATCTAAGGAGATGATCATGTAGGGTTTTATTTTCTTTCAGTTTGTTTATATGATGAATTACATTCACAGTTTTTCATATATTAAACCATCCTTGAATCTCTGGGATGATGCCAACTTGATTGTTGTGGATGATTTTTTTGATATGTTGTTGAGTTCATTTTTTCAAATTTTATTCAGTATTTTTGAATGAATTTTAATGAGGGAGATTGGTCTGTCATTTTATTTCTTTGTTGCATCTTTGAGTGACTTGGGTATCAGGGTGATTGTAGCCTCGTAAAAAGAGTTTGGCAATGTTCCTTCAGTTTCGATTATATGGGACATTTTGAGGAGTATTGGTATTAGTTCTCCTTTGAATGTCTGGTAAAATTCTGCATTGAAACCATCTGGCTCTGCCCCCCCCCCCCCCGTGGGAGACTTTTCATAATAGCTTCAATTTCCTTGGTGGTTATAGGTCTGCTTAAGTCATTTATCTCATCCTGATTTAATTTTGGTTAAGTGGTTCCTGTACAGAAATCTGTCCATTTCTTTTACGTTTTTCATTTTAGTGGATGTAGATTTTCAAATCGTGACCTGATAATTCTCTGAATTTCCTAGGTGTCTATGGTTATGTTCCCCTTTTCATTTCTGATTCTGTTAATTTGGACACACTCTCTCTCTCTGCCTTTTGGTTAGTTTGAATAAGGGTTTATGTATCTTGTTGACAGTCTCAAAAAAACAAGTGTTTGTATTGTTCCATTTGTTTCAATTGTATTGATTTTACCCCTAAGTTTGATTATTACCTGTCATCTACTTCTTCTAGTTAAGTTTGCTTCTAACTTTTCTAAAGCCTGCAGCTGTGCTATTAGGTCTCTTGTGTGAGAGTTCTCTAGATTTTTTCATATAGGCATCCAATGCTATGAGTTCCTCTTAACACTGCTTTCATTGTGTCCCATAAGTTTGGGTATGTTGTGGATTCATTTTCATTGAATTCTGGGAAGTCTTTGATTTCTTTCTTAACTTCTTCCTTGACCCAGGGGAAGTTCAACGGAGAGATGTTCAGTTTGCATGAATTTGTAGGCTTTCTGTAATTTTTGTTGTTGTTGAACTCTAACTGTAGACCATGGTGGTCTGATATGATACAAAGGAGTTACTCCAATTTTTTTTATATCTGTTGATATTTGCCTTATGATGGAGTATGTGGTCAATTTGAGAGAAAATTCCATGGGGTGCTGAGAAATATGTATATTCCTTTGTGTTTGTGTGGAAAGTTGTATATATATATACATATATATATATATATATATATATATATATATATATATATATATATATATATCCATTTGGGTCATAACATCTGTTATTTCTCTGTTGAGTTATTGCCTGGTTGAAAGTTGAAAATGGAGTATTGAAGTATCCCACTACTAATATGAGGCATTTGATATGTGATTTATGCTTTAGTAGTGTTTCCTTTACATATGTAAGTTCTCTTGTATTGAGGGAATAAATATTCATGATTGAGACTTCATCTTGGTAGATTTTTCCTGAGATGAACAAGTACTGTCCATCCTGGTCTCTTTTGAATGATTTTAATTTGAAGTCTATTTTGTTAGATATTAGGATGGCTACACCAGCTTGCTTCCTAGGACCATTTGATTGAAAAGTCTTTTTCCAACCCTTTACTCTGAGGCTGTGTCTGTCTTTGAAGTTGAGGTGTGTCTCTTATATTCATCATGTTAAGGTGTGTCTTTTTATAGGTGAATTTAGTACATTGATATTAGTGACCAATGATTGTTATTTCCTGTTACTTTTGGTGGTAACATGTGTGTGTTTCTCTTCTTTGAGTTTTTCTTCTGTAGGATTATTGATTGCTTGTGGTTTCATGAGTGTTCTGGTTTCCTTAGGTTGGAGTTTTCCCTCTAGTGCTTTCTGTAGGGTCATATTTGTGGTTAGGTATTGTTTAAATCTGGTTTTATCATAAAATATCTTGTTTACTCTATCTATGGTAACTGATAGTTTTTCTTGGTATAGTAGTCTGGGATGGAAACCATGCTCTTTTAGTGTCTGTAAAACATCTGACCAGGACCTTCTTGTTTTCATTGTTTCCATTGAGTAGTCTGATGTCATTCTCTTGGGTCTGCCTTTATAGGTTACTTGGCCCTTCTCCTTTGCTGCTATTAGTACTTTTGTTGTTGTTTTTATGTATGTTTAGTTGCTTAATTATCATGTGGCAAGCAGACTTTGGGGGAGGGTTAGTCTACTTGGTGTTCTGTAATCTTCTTGTATCTTTATAGGCATTTCCTTCTTTTGATTGGGAAAGTTTTCTTTTATAATTTTGTTGAATAAATTTTGTGTGCCTTTGAGTTGGTATTCTCCTTCTTCAATTCTGATTATTCTCAAGTTTGGTCTTTTCATGGTGTTCCAAATTTCCTGGACAGTTTGTCTTATGGCTTTTTTGGCTTTAGTGGGTTTTTTTGTTGTTTTTTTTGGGTTTTTTTTTTCTTTTTTTTCTTTTCTGATGTACTTATTTCCACTATTGAGTTTTCCACACCAGGAATTCTCTTTTCCATCTCTTGAATTCTGTTGGTCATGCTTGCATCTCTAGTTCCAGTTTGCTTTCTAGTTCCAGCATTGCCTCTGTTTGTGCCTTTTTTATTGCTTCTATTTCAATTTTTAATTCCTGGAATGTTTCTTTCATCTGTTTGTTTTCTTTTTCTTTTTTTCTTTATTTTCTTTTAGGGATTTGTTAATCTCTTCCAATTTTTTTGTTTGTATTTTCTTGTATTTCTTTAAGGGAGTTTTTTTATATCCTCTTTTAAGGCTCTTATTATTTTCATAAAGTTGTTTTTAAGGTCATTTCTGTCTCTTTCCTCTTCATTAGTATGCCCAGGTCTTGATGTTGTAGGCTATCAGCTTCTCCTGTGGTGATTTGTTGTTCTTTATATTGTTATATGGATTGTTGCACTGGCATCTGTCCACTGCTACTTCAGTTCACTCCTAGTCAGTCTTAGTCAGTTGTGGGCCCAGGGTCTGTGGGTCTCCAGTTGTTTTGGAGGTCTCTGAGATCATTGTATGATGGTGAAGTTTGGGGTTAGGGTGGGGTTTGAGCATGGGTTTTCCCTTCAGTTGGGTTTTTCTGGCGGTTGGTCTTGCAGGAGCTCAACCTGTTGGCTTTGTTTTAGAGCTGAACTGGGTGTAGGTGGGCTTCCAGGGGCTGTGTGCCCTGGTTGGTCTTCAGAGACCAATGATCTTCACATGGTCTTGGAGTCAGGAGTGGCACTCACCTCTTAGTCAGCTGTGGGCCAGGGGGCTGCTTGTGTCTAGTTGTCATGGGGGTCTGCTATTCAATCTTTAACAATGAAAATGATATTGTCAATGATGACAGCATGGAAAACATTGATTAAACTGGAGGCCATCTTGTAGAGTAAAAGGAACCAGCCAAATAAACATTCCTATCCATGACCTCAAATGAAAGACCTCAAATAAAATTGATGTGGCTAGCATACACAAGGCCCTAGATTTATTTGATCAAATGTACTTCAAATATAGGCTCATAAAAAGAATATGTTATTACTAAGCTTTGGCACCTGTGTATATATTGGGTAGATGAATAAAAAAGTGCTCTTCAGATAGTACAGTTTTGATTAGATAGGATTAGCAAATTATTGAGATATATTACATAGTTTGATGATTACAATCAATAATAATATATAATATTCTGGATATAGTGGTTCATGTTATAATCATATATAATATTTGGAAGAAGAGACAGAAAAAGTATAAGACCTGCTTAGGATTAGTGTAAATCAAGAGGTGAAATACAGCAAAATGGTAGAGTGCTTTGTAAGAATTAAAGGATTCTACCATAGATACAGTGATATGCATTTGGCAGAGAGTAAGAAGCTTGTCACCATCATGAACTAAGCACAAAGCATGATTAGGAAATGAACCTGAATCTCTAAAATTGAAGGAGAAAAATTAACAAATGCCCAAAGTCTGGTTGCAAGTGTGTTGGGAACACAGCCAAAAGACATATCTTGGCTGGTAATATCAGTGTTTGGAGTGTAGTTATATTCAATATAGAAGACATAATCTTAATAACAAGCTAGTAAAGAAGTGGTACACTTGAGTTGATATGCCTAGGTGCAGCTGGGAGCTTTATTGTGTCCCAATGCTATTTGGTCCCATATAAATATATAGAGACTTGTATTAATTATAAACTTTTTGGTCTATGGCTCAGGCTTCTTACTAGCTAGTTTTTGCATCTTAACTCAACCCATTTCCATTAATCTATATTTTGCCATGAAGCCCATGGCTTACCTGTGTTCCATTATATCTTGCTGCCATAGCTGGCAGTATCTGCCTTTCTTCTCCATATCTCTCTGCTTGGATTTCCTGCCTTCCTTTAAACTGTCTTAACAGAGCGTAAAACAGCTTCTTTATTAATCAACAGAAGCAACATATGTTCACAGCATATACAAGGATATTCTACATTACTTCTTGCTTCCTGTCTAATCAAAAAGGCATCTTTCAACTTTAATGGAGTAAAACTATATTTATCAAAACAGTATCAAGCAAGAGTTAATGCTGCAGTATCTAGTGCATTTGTATTTGGTAAAATTAAAGAAAATATTTTATCATCTATCCTATCTTTGTGAGACTAATGTTTTATATCTAATTTACTCATTACCACAAATATGGAAAGTTATAATTACCTTCAACTCCATCAAAAACCCCAGAAAGATATAATATTACCTGAGTAAACAGGAAGTACATTGTAAGCAACTTTCTATGTAGAAGTGACAGAGACATCTGGCTGTCTGGACAATCACCCAAATTTCCTCTGCAATGTTGGAGCATTTATCTTCAGCATACAGGTCTAGAGTCTCTGGCATATCTTTCAGTATAGTAGGAGAATTGAAAAACTGTTCTGCCCATTCTGGCAAAGTTCTTCAGTCACATCTTCAGAATGTCTGACAGTCTGTCAGGAACCTGAAGAACCATCTTTCCTTGATTTGACAAAGGTCAGAGGCCATTTTCTTATGAGTCCTGCATGTCCATTTTATACAGCATACTATCAGGCAGTCAAGGCAAAGCAGGTTTTGCCAAGTGGCTAACTTCTGCCACAAAGAAAATAAATTCAATATGGATTTTCTTTGAAACCCATCTTCCTCTTGAAGTAGATTGGTGGTGCCAGGGGCATATATGTCTCATTGTCTAGAAAAGTCTCTGTTCTTAAAATATTTTAGATGCTATATTCTGTATGTCTTTGAAGTGTTTGAAGATTACCTATCTGAAATATGTCTCTGTAAATTTAAAAAAATCTAACATGACTATAAATTTGATTATCATAGATGACTTTTAATCTATATTTCTTAATGAGACATTCCAAATTTTAAATTAATTTTGTAAACATATTACCTTAAAAGAGTAGAAATATACATAAAGTAAAACAAAATTATCTTTAAATTTGTATCAATAAACCAAAATCTATAACAATGTAAAGTATTTGAGATTAACAGTTTTTAATTGTACCAAAGTAAATTCAATAGTCTCTTTTTTATCATTTCTGTATCATATCCTTTTTTTTTCTTTAAAAAGATATTGACTAGGATAATTAACTATTTATCATGAAAATAAACATTTATAAACAATATTTTGGAAATTAGGGCATAGTTTTCACACTACTTCCTGATTATTAGGGGCCATGACAATCTTATGGGGATCATGAAAAATTTTAGAATTATGTTAATATTAGCTGCAGTAGTCTGTGAGGCTGCATTATCTCAGTCAGTTGCCTTCAGGGGTCTTGGTCAATGAAACATATTACCTTGGAAGTGATCCACAGGTTCTCATCTTCTGTGGAAATAAAAGAAGAACCTTGTATCCAAAGAAACATAGCCTTAGACCCAAATTTCAAGATACCACTGTCTCCCTGTTTTGTTTTTCCATTCTTCTATCACTTATTTTAGCCTCTGCTTGGGATTCCTAGCCATCTAAAACTTCATGGTTTAGTGTATAAGCATCCAATAGTTCCTACTGTGGATACTATAGGGGATGTTATGGAGGAAGAGTGATATGATTCCTACTGTGGATACTGTAGGATGTTAGGGAGTAAGGCTCTGGGGTCCTTGACATGGTCATGACTATGTCAACAAAACACATTCACTCAGGTCTTCTATAATCTTAGGCTTCATCTTCCCATTACATCCTGATGTAGCTCAAATTGGGTTAAGATAGTACTTAAGAACAGTACATGCACAAGATCAAGCTAGTGAGATCGGTCAACATTAAACAGTATCAACATTAAACTTAATGGGTTATAGGAAGAAAAGGAGGAGGAGGATAAGAAGAAGGCATGAAGAAAGAAGGGAGACCTGTGAGAGGTGCCTAGGGAGGACAGGAAGGAGGAACTGGAGGTGGAGATGGGCAAAATGCATTATTTACATGTGTGAAATTGTCAAAGAATAACTTAAAGAAACTCTGTTGAGATGAATGAGTAAATAAACAAAATAGATGCTGGTTAAAAAAAAGAAAAATAAATAAAGCATTATTTCAAGAGACTGCAAATATAGATTTAAAATAGTAATGGGTACTAGGGTCAGTGTCTTGGTCAGGCAAGGCCCCAGGCAGAGCTCCAGCATCAGAGGGACTGGGTCACTGTTGACATGTGTTGACTGACTTCAACCTTCAGTGCCAATGGAACAGATGGCATCTAGCTGGAATTGTACACAGTCATGGAGGTGACGTTAACCAGACAACAAAGTTGGAAGCTGAAATCCTTAGCCCTTTATATTAAAAATTTCAAGAACATTGATCCCTATAGCACTCAGCCTGCTCTCAGCTTGGGTATAGCAAACTTGTTAGAAAATGAACACACACATGCATCAGAAGTAACTGCTCTTTAATAGGTTAAAACAAACATAAATCTATTAACAAACAAAAACATCAAATTTTACTACTTCAAGCTTTTGTCAGTGGGGCTTGAGAGATGACACAATGCTAAGATCATGTACTGCTCTTGTTGAGGACCCACATTAAGTTCCCAGAACCAGCTCTGTATGGTTCACCACTGCGTGTAAATACAACTTCAAATATTAGAGTTAGTATGGCCTCCTTATATCTCTATCCTCCACTGGCACCTGGACTCACATGCACAAGCCCCTACTCAGAAACACACACACACATACACACACACACACACACACACACACACACACACACACACACACACACACACACACACATAATTAAAGTTACTAATACTCAGCGCTAAACCAGTGTCTTCATTGAATCTTTCCCCTCATGGCTCAGGGAACTCTGCAGAAGAGGAGTTGAAAATAGTATAAGAGTAGAGGGAATGGAGGTCAACAAAGAAGTAAGCATCTCTAAATCAACAGGATAAACAAACACATGAACTCACAGACACTGAGGCAGCTTGTACTGGGTCTGCATAGATCTGAACCAGATAGAGTTTTAAAGCTGAAAAAAGTGGAACAGCCCCATCCTTAATCCAGAAACAGAAATCTCTAATTGATAACCTCTTTCAAATCAAAATTTAGTTTTTCTCTCAGGGAGCCTCTTTGGGTAAAGCAAACGTTATTACTGTTACTATAGTTATTAGTAGTAGTAGTAGTTTTTGAGACAGGATTTCTCTGTGTAACCTTGACTGTCCTGGAACTCACTGTGTAGACCAGGCTCTCTTGGAACTCTCTGCACTCCTAGTGTTGGGATTAAAGGTGTGTGCCTCTGTGCCCAGCTACAAACTACTCTTCCAGTAGACTGGGTAACAGGCAGTAGATGGCCAACAGAAAACAAAGACAGTGAAAACTTTGGAGGTTTCTTGTCTCAAAGTGTTGCCAGCATTTTTAATGTCTTATTTTTAAACTTAATTTCTTTAGCTTACATGTTTTTTCTCAATATTTATCCTTTAGATCCTTGTGACTTTCAGTGTTGTGTTTTTATGTGATTACTGAATGTGTGAACAAGTAAGTTTTGTGTCTGTATCTTTTTCTTGCACCTTTTCTTGGGATATTTTCCTTTGATTTCTTTGTTTTATCTCATTCTTCTGTGTAAGCTTTTATTTTATTATTATTCATTAGAAGACTTCTCTAATGAAACAGAAAAGGGATGATACTGGAAGTGGGGGGATGGAGGAGGGGAGGAACTGGGAGGAGCTGAGGGAGGGGAAGCTATAATGAGGGCACATCGTGTGAGAAAAATATATTTTTTCCATAAAAAGGAAAAGTAGTAAAAATAAATCTTTAAGGCCTCTTGCATAGTCCTGAGGATGTCTCTCACTCTTTGCCACACTTGGCTGTAATCATTTTTGCTTTGTTCCTTATCTAGTGCATGTAAATGTTTACACTCTTCTGTGTGTTCTTGTGGTGGTGTTGTATGATTAAAATAGTTTAACATCTCTATTTAAATATAACGCTCTTACCAAAGCATGCATTGACATCTCCAGCACAGCTCTCCAAGAGTCTTCAAACTTTATCAAGATAAGGGCTTTTAAGATGTTTCAAAAGATGGTGTCTAGCTTTCATTAGAAACTGAATTTCTCAAGATCACAGCCCCCAAATTATCCATGTCTCCTGAACCATGTTAAAGAAGTAAAAGTTGTCTTCTATCTGTTTCAAGTTTGTCATAGGGGGCTTAATGCTCTTAGTTGAAGTAATTTTTCTATCTACAAATATGGCATCATTCTTCTCTTTTTAGTTCTTAATTTCTCTAAATTATGGATCAATTTTTCTCCTTGTTGCTGATATAAAGAAATAGTTTTCAGTTTTGCTCATTTATCTGAAATTCCCATGTTAGATACATTGGCTTATCAATTTGACAGTTTCAGATGAAATTCCAGGTTTGGTTTGGTTTTGTTGTCCTGATAGTCGTTTCTGATATCATTGAATGTTCTTTTGTATTCTTCCAAAATCTTACAACACATTATATGTTAGTTCCTTTTGTATTTAACTGGGTAGAACTGACTTTATAATGAGAAGTAAGAAAATACTTTTTCTATTTATATGAATAGAAAATTACCCTACAATTCATCGTATTAAGGGCAAGCTTTAAAATGTCTTATCATTGACTAATTTCTAATTATCCTTTTAAATTAGTTAATACTTATTCATACTTAATGAAAGATTTTTTATTTTTATTGAGTAATTTTCTGTTTCTAATACCTATCTTTACTTATTAGAGTAACAAGGTTATTAGATTTTTACAATGACATATCAATTTTGACTTCCTCATTAAGTTCAATTTAATTACAACTGCATTTTGAATTTATTGAAAAATGCATATTATAGATTGCTAATATATTACTTATGATGCTACATATTTAACTCCATAAATAATATCTTATTTTTCTCATTTTGTTATTAAATGAAAAGCATTAAGGTAATATAAGACTTACAAATTATAGGATATTCTTTTTTGCCATTTTCTAGAATACTTAATATGAGTTTAACTACTGGTGTCAAATATATTTAGAATTTTTATGCAATATCAGTGATTTAGGATTTCTCTTGTACAAGAACTCTAATCCAATTCATTATATTTCAGAAATAAAATTTTTTCATGCATCAATTTCAGATGTTTGCAATTTCCCCTTTTATAAGTGTTCAGTTCTTTCAAATAATGGTAAGAAATGGTTAGTTAACTCAGGTGTCACTCTAATGTACATTTTTTTTTTTCGCCCATCTTCCTTCCACCCTGTCTTCATGTATCTCAGTTACTCTCATTTTGAGGAAAATGTTTTTACAGTGTAGTGTCCACATTTTTATGGGGAGTGGAAGCCATATTTTCCCAGACTTCTCACAAGGTTCATAGAGAAGCCCTTATAACAAAGGAGAGAGTCAAAAATAATAAAAACAAGCTTGATGCATGTAAGGGTATATATGAATTATGTATATATACACGTATATATATGTATATATATACACATACATGTATATATGCAAATATATGTATATATACTTAATTAACACAGAAACTTTAGGAAGACCCAAATTCTCCTAGTATATCTCATTTAGGGGTATATATTTTTCTTTTAACTCAGCATATAAACAAAACATTAGATGAATTTAAAGGTAATTATTTTCAAATGTGTATTAAATATTGATCAATTTAAGTTATACTATAAATACACTTTGAATTTTTAAGTGAATGAGATATTTATTATAGTATTACTAGCAAAATGTTTGACAGGCACATTATTGATTTAATCTCCTTTTCCAGGCTGAGTTAACCATTATTTTTCAAATCCACAAAAAAGAGTGCTAAGGATCCTTTTCATGTTTTCTGTATTCTTCTGTTCTCTCATTTTTATATTTTTCAAGCTTTAAAAATTTATGCTTTTTTATACAAGTCACTCTATTCTTTCAACACGAATATCTTTCTGTTGATACCTGCCCAAATAAAACAACAGCGACCAACAAACACTAATTTATTACTTTTTCTGACACTACTAAAGCTCCAAAGTCCAACAATCTATTACTTATTTATCATTAAAGGAAAATCTGTGCCATATACCTCCTAACCTTCTAGCCCCACAAATTGTCTCTGTACACCTTGCCACCTAACCGTGAATCGAGTGTATAATGTTTACCTTATTTTAATGGAACCCAATCCAAGTGCTAGTTCTCTTTAACAGACATTTGTAGTACACAGCCTAATAATACTAGAGCTGCAAATCTGCTACCTACTCTAAGAACAACTTATTCTCATTCAAAATATTTAATAGATATAGAAAATGTAGTCTGTCTTATTACATGCCTTTGTTCGATGTGTCATTTTCAAGTTGAAAATTACCTTGCAAGAATAAATCAGAAAAAAAAAAATAGTCCTGGGAGTGTAAGATCATTATTCTTAAATATTTATTCAGGATTCCATAGAAGTTTACCTCTAGTAATGCTTGAGTCAAACAATGTAAATTAATTATCCTAACATCCCTTGGCTGAGAATTTTATACACAATGTGTTTGTGTTCTTATGTAGATGCCTTTTCATACTTAATTTTAACAATCAAGGTTAATCATTCATATTGAATGTAAGGCTTATGCATTTAGATAATTTTTTATCATTATAATGTCTACTTGTCAGAAAAATAGATGTGAGAAAATCAAACAACTTACCACATTTATTCAGATAACTTTTTCTATGCTGTGGAGAGACAGCCATTAATAACAATAATAGTAATAATAATAAACTTAATAAAAATAGCAGTATCAGTGATGCTGAAAATAGTAAATATTTTATAGTTAGAGCATAATTAGTTAAAAAATTTGAATGAAGCATTACATGGATACATTTCCTGACTTTTCCACCTGTATGTGTATTCATGTGTATGTGCACATACATAGGTGCTGCCTGTATATGTGTTCATGGGTATGTGTATATACATACACAGGTGCAGCATAGAGGTCAGAGGTTGACACTAAACGTGTTTTCCTAATCACTCTTCACCTTTTGTTTTGAATCAGGGCTTCTCACTGATTTGGGGACTCACTGATGACAATGGATTGGCTAATCACTGAACTTCAGAAATCCTCCTGTCTCAGCCTCCTTAACACTGGAATTACAGACACTAATCACTCCACCTGATGATTTTACATTGTTTCTGAGGATTGAATTTAAGCACTTAAGCTTACAAGGCAGACACTACAACTGAACCATCTTCCCAGATCTTGTTTTTAATCTTATTTAGTACTTGAACTTAATCTTATAAAGTCCATTTTTATCAATTTTATCTCATTGTGCTACAGAGAATCAGAGGCCTCTTCTAATTTCTTCTTCACAAACTGTCTCTTTTAATTCTTATGTAATGACCATATAATAACTGTATGGAGATTTAGGATAAGTCTACAAATATAAACATTTTCTCAATCTTAGCTATTTTTTTCAGTCACAGTATACTCTTTCTTCCCCCACTGCCACTTCTACAAGAACTTCATTAGCTATGTGGTTAAATTTCTTAAGTAAGCATTCCATAAATCCTTTCCAGTGGTGATTATGAAGTTAGGATTAAAATTAAAATGCAAAATGAAATGGGAAATTCTCTCAATGAGTCAGGAAGTTTTATATATTTTAGATCATAATCCCAGAGAGAAAGAAAAGTGGGAGTGTGAGAAATTAACATCTATTGAACACGGATGTGTGTTCTTTGGTTCTGGGTGTCTTCAATATTTTCAGCTGTACTTACTGTCTTAGTTATTTAACCATGGAAAGTATTTCTATGCCAGTGAGTCCATTCCACAGATTAGCATAGTGGACTTTAAGATTGATAAATATTATAGCAGAGATCTGAAACACATTGAAAATTGGAAAAATAAGTACTAGTTGGCACTAGTTTAGTTTGAATTGTGACAGGGTGATCATGAATGCACAGAAGCACATGTGTCCTTTAGAGACAAAGTAGACATTTGTTTGGGGCCAGGCTGCTTCATTCTGTTTCCCGTTTCTAGTGTGTAGGCCTCTGTCTGTCACTCTATAAACAGCTTTTGACTGTCACTTATATCCCAGCTCCACAGAAGTCTGAGATCTGGTTTGCCCAGCTGATGCAAGGGAGAACAGAGCATCTTCATACAGAAGTTCTGGTAGTGTTCCTTGGAAAATGATTTACCAATGGGAGCTCACAGACAGGCTAAATTGTCAACGTAACTTTTCCTTTTTGCTGCGGCATTGCTCCAAAACACAATACCATAAAATATGCAGATATCTCCAAAGTGGCTGAGCTGTGGCAAGTGCAATGAAGTACTCCTCTTTTTCTTACTTCAATAACGCTCGTCTACTTTCCTCCACCTATCTTTGCTCTGTAACTGTACTTAGGAATAAGAACACAGAAGCTTTATTTGGATTCTGTGTCCAAGAAAACTGAAAAGATCAGCGTCAAAGGTCATGTGCCATAAGCCAAAAGGTAGATGATTGGATACAGAAAATGTCGGACAAATCAGACTACACAGGGACATAATCTCTGGTCAGTTAATGTTACTAATAATACTTGAGTGATGTTTGAAAAAGCTTTTATTGTACTAGATAGCAAATTGAATGGTCTAATTTTAAAAGAAACTTTAAAAAATGTTACTTTTCCCTCAAAGGTACTGCCATGTGTAACTATGGAAATACATATGAATAACCAGCTTATCTAAAAAATATTTATTTTGTCATCAATAGAAAACCAAGTTTGGCTTATATTAATTTAAATAAGAAAAGCATTTATTTCTGGTTCCCAAAATATACTCACAGAAGTATAATTATTACTCAAGTCAAACTTTTCCAAAGTGTTCAATATTAATTGAATCTGTGAAATGCTTTTCAAGAATGACAATGTTGCATGAGGGCAAAAAGGTTTGTGTTTTGCTGATGCCTGTTCAGGCTGGAATCAACAGTGGCATCAGGCAGAGCATGTGAGCTGGAGAGACTGATGTGTGGCTTATAGTTTTTTCCACACACTGCATTTGGCTTTGCAGCTGCAGTATTATTTGCAGATCCTGGAACTATTTATGCCTCAGACTTGTGCTGTCTTCAGAGTCCTTCTTTTCAGTCATCCGGCACTGATAACCAAATACCAGGTGGAGCTATCTACTACTGAAGTTTTCTTAGCCACAGTTATCTTGATTCCTTGGGCTTTCAAGATACACCTCAGTCTAACTTCAAACAAATGCTGCCCTATGAAGCTGTATTGTACTACTGCAACTTGTCACTCCGTATCTGCCAGATTATCTTGTTATTCTGTGTCTCCATGTTTAACCTGCCCATGCTCTAACTACATTAAACTTCATATTAAATACAGAGTAACTCTTTCCTTTATTATAAACACACAACATACTATTTTCAAATAGGCTATTAATATACTCTGTCCTTGATAGTCACAAAAATTGGGAAAGGCAAGTTTCTTAGTATTTTTTAATATGTAGCAAGCTGCTGTTGCAGACAATTTCTGTTTACTATGCCATAATATTACATTTGGTTTTGACAAACTCTTACCAGGACTAAGACAATAATGATACTTGCAAATTCACACAGCATGGGACTCAGACATTCTTCAGTCACCACAGGACTTCTCTACTGCACCCAATTACTTTCTACACTATGAGGTCCATTTTAAAAAACTTTACTTATCTATTTTTAAGTATTTATTTTTTTATTTTATGAGTATTTCCCTGCATGTGTGCCTGGTACTCATGGAGGCCCGAAGTGGGCATCAGTTATTGGGTCTGTGGTTCTGCAGGCCGGAACCTTAAGGCTAGGCCTGAAAGTCCCGGCCAGACAACTCTTACTACAGTGACTCTTCAAAAAGATCTCCCCTGACAACATTACCAATCTGGGCCTCTTTCCAATATGCAGAACCTGTATTTTCTCTGTAAAGTTCTTTCATAAAATTTACTTTGTCTGAAATCATCTTGTTCACATATTTGCCCGTGTTTTTTTTTTAAATGCCTGCCTCCCAAACTGAAAAGCCCAATTCACTATCTTATTCCTACTTCCAAAAATGTATGTTACTGAAAAATTGAGAAAATTATTTCAAAGAATAGGGTTGAGATGGCTTTGTATCATTGTAGAATTTTTTTATACCTCTTTCTAAAGATAGAATTCTTTTGAGTACCTATTAAGACATTTACTTAGTGCCACATATTTCTGGGAAAATGATGAGATCTATATATACTCCATGAAAATTCTCTGTGTGAATACCGGGAAATAACAGCATAGGAACAGTAGCCATTTCTCCATCAGTTTTCTCTTTATGGCTAATAAGCCTTTCTCAAATTTAGTGGTTTAAAAAGAAATCAAACTTCAAATGCTGAGTTGTTTCAGCTTTTACAATGGATCTTAGATATGAGCATTGGTGAGGTTTCAAGCTTTAACAAACACATTTTTTTTTTCATAAAGCAGATGCAGCATCCAGCAGTACATGGAAGCTTCTGTTTTATCTCATTGGCCAAACAATCCGCAAGATGGATTGAGCCCAAATCTCTACAAGAACATGATTACAACAAAATGTGAATACACAGGGCAGAACATGAAGTCCATCCCACTAAATTTCACCTTTTGCCTCTGATCACTTAACACTGGAGATAGTTGCTATTGCTATCTTGGATCTCACAATATATGAGAAGCTAAATTCTTTTTATGACAGCAAATTTTAATGTTCAGAGATACCACACAATGCTAGACAAAGATATGCTATATGATCTCTGAGCTTCCTTATTCTAGGTCATGAGTGAAACATTTTACAACATTGGTAAAATTGTACTCTTAGGGATGTAAGAGTATCCTTAGAGTATTTGAGAATCAGTGAAGTAGTGAAACAAGACAAATATGGTGACCTCATGCTCTTCTTTGGATACAGACTGTTCTTTCAACATTTGCAGAACATATTATTCACATTTATTTCCTATATAATGACAGTGGGTCTATGGACTGTGCATTAAGTCTATAATCTATATTGCTGCAGTTTGGCAGGTTGCCAATACTAAAGCAAAGAGTCATCTCCAGGTTAAATGGAGTAGAAAAGCTCATGAAACTGTTTTGTGTGGTAATATGTCCTTTGGTCCATTAATATATTAATATATAGCATATGCACCAGGTGTAAGAAATTATACAATCTCTGATATCAGGATCCTACAGCATGGCTTCTTTTCCAAAAAGGAACAACCAGTAAATAGGAATAGAGGACACTGGTTTATTGTCATAAATGATACCAGTAAAAATAAATTATTGAACAGAAGAGCTTTCAAATAAAATGTTATATACCAATGCTATTAATTACTTGGTGTTAGTGGCTTTCAAGGCTTCATGCTCACTGGAACTCTCTGAAAATGTAGCAATGACTACATTATTTCCAATGACAGTGACCTTTTAGTTTTCAACATCTTTTTATTTGTTGCATTTTATTTTAATCTTCTAAACATCTTTAAAATGTTTTATTTCTTTCTATGAACATGCGTGCTTTTGATTTTTCTTTGTCTTGACAAATTTTGAGATATTCTTGATAACTAACTGTACCAGTGTAAGCCTTATTCTCTCCTCCTTTACTTAACTCTTATTTTGTCTTTCACATTTTGGCTTCAGTGGTCTCTTTGTCATCAAAAGGCACACTATTGGAAATTTAAGTCATTCTGTGATGCACAAACATAGCTACTGGAATTTCTCCTGTACCAACAGTAGTAGTACTTTTTCACTGAGACCATCAGCCCACAAATAATGACAAGGAGACTTACAAGTTAGGGAAGCTTGGCCTTAGCTTAGACTTGTTCTTAACTCACTCCTATAACTTAAATTAACCCAATTTAAACAAACAAACAAACAAACAACAACAACAAAAAACTATGTTCTACCATTAGGCTCATTTTCTTGTCTCCATACTGCCCACCCTGCTTTCTGTGAGTCTGGATGGCAATTCTGCCTCTCTTTTTCCCAGGTTTTTCTCAGTCTGGAAATCCCACCAACACCCACCTGCCTCACTATTGTTCGTTCAGCTTTTTATTACACCCACCACAGAAATACATCTTCACAATGTGTACTATTAGCCAACAACAAGCAAGTATCATTAGACTCTAGATGTAGTAAATGAAAGGGATTGTTCTTGAATATCTGATTCTTTGGAAGTAGTACATGTAGGAGTGTTATATGAAAATAAGAGGTTGAAGGTAAATATTTACTTAGTCAAACATTTCTGTAAACAAAACTCTTCAAACTTCTTGTTTCTCTTTGTCCAGCCATATGTTAGCTGAATTAAATTGCCCTCCATAAGCTCATAGTGAGTGATACTATTATGAAATGTGGCCATATTGAAGTTGGTGTGGCCTTGTTGAAGGAAGTGTTTCATTGTGGGGGCGAGCTATGAAGTTTCTTTTGCTTACACTTTATTCAAAGTTACAGTCTACCTCCTGTTGCCTTCTGTTCAGGAAGAAGTCAGCACCATGATTGCCTGCATGCTGCCATGCTCCCTTGCCTTGAAGACAATGGACTGAACCTCTGAAATATTAGCCATCACCTCAATTAGATGTTGTCATTTACAAAAGTTGACATGGTCATGGTGTCTCCTCACAGCAATGAAAATCTTAACCAAGAGAGCCAATTTCACAAATATCTAAGAGTTTAGGATGTAGTGAACATCAACATCTTTCCAAATGAATAACCATCTACTTCTCTATGTGGCTCAGTGTCACTCTAAGTGCTGATAATAACTCTCTTGGTCTGATTGATACTTTTATGGCTTTAAAATCACTTACAATATACTCTTAGTATACTTATTAGTCTCAATACCAACCTTATACTAATTTCTATTTTCTCCTTTCTTTGTAGGGCACACATGCATGGTTTATGCCATCTGATCATTAATTCTTTACAAGGACAAAACAATCATGAACCCCAATGGAGAGTGTTAAGAGCCAAATGCCTCAGTTCTTGAGACAATGTTTGGAGATGTTACTCTTTTTTACAGTTTATGGACCAGGATATTGAGACAAAAGATATTTAACAAATGGTACCCTCCAAAAGTTTCCCAGCACACATGTAAGCAGAGATAGAGAGGGCAGAGTAGAAGGATCTCGGAGCCTTTCTTCTCTGTGCTACCAATCTTCAGAGAGCAACCAAAAGCTGCTTTCCATTTGAACTTTGGTCTATCTAGTATGGCTTCCCCTTTTCATCTACTTTCCCAG
The DNA here is from genome assembly GCA_033318265.1 of Phyllotis vaccarum. Classification (NCBI taxonomy): domain Eukaryota; kingdom Metazoa; phylum Chordata; class Mammalia; order Rodentia; family Cricetidae; genus Phyllotis; species Phyllotis vaccarum. The sequence goes on from JARWLC010000007.1 coordinate 60,356,876, forward strand.
AATCAAAGGGCTCTGTATGCCATACAGCCTAAAAATAACCACCTGCTTTCTGGACTATTAATACTGCTGTACCTGAGCTGAGTCAGTTCATTGTGGCCTAAAAACTTTAGCTTTGGAAGATAATAATCTCAAATTTGAAAGTGAGAAAGAGAAAAATCAATCTACATATCTATGACTCTTACACACATACACAGAGAAAGAAAGAGAGAGAGATACACACTGAGAGGGAAGGAGGGAGGGAGGAAGGGAGGGAGAGAGAGAGAGATATGGTAAGGAGATTTGTAGTACTGAAACACAATGCTCTATTGATCCTCAATTCTACTAATTAAAATGCCAAGAAGGTAGTATAAGGGTAAGGAGAAACTTCTTGTCACTGGATCCTAATTTAGATGATTTTCTCATAGAGTCCCCATTGTTAGTGTGTGCTCTCCTGTCAATGCTCTGCAGTGAACTATAACATTAAAATGTTGTGTAAATTCTATCTTTCCATTTCCTCCCTCATTCTATCACTTGGTTGACTGGCACTGAGATTTATGAAATCTATTTGCATGTACTCAGTCCACAGAAGCCTCCTTTGATTGGCCTCTCACTTGCTGTTGGATGCTTTTCTGGAGTAGTTCCCAGCCTGTACCTCTTTCAGCCAGTGTCCTTCTTCACTACACATTCAGTTGGCCAGAGTTTCAATGCTTCCTCAGTCCAAGTTAAGGAGTTTATCTGGAGCAGAAAAACCTGAGAGTTCATATAAGAATCAGGTAACTCAAAGAATTTTAAGCAAGTTTAGGCAGAAGATACTGGGTATTAGTGCATTATTGATATTTCTTTTCAACCACCCCATAAGTCCCTTTTAAAAAATTAAACTACTTTATTTATAGGACATGCCTTATACTTTTTAATTAAAACTTATTTTGTCATGCAATACATTCTGATATTTTCAAAAGAAAAAAGAGAAGGAAGAAAGGAGAGAAGGAAGGAATAGAGAAAGAAAGAACATAAAGAGATGGCTCAGGGGTAAGGAATGAGCGCTGCTCTTGAAGAGGACCCAGTTTGATTGCTGGCTCATAGTCACTTGTAAGTCTAATTTTAGAGAGTCTGATGTCTCCAACCTCTGTGATTACCTGGAAACAAATGCACACACTTTCATAGAGATACACATATGACGATGACAATAAATTAAAAGTAATAATAAAAACAGAAATAAAACATAATAAAGAGCTCCTGAATGTGTTTCCCTGTGCTCTCTTTACCTACTACATAATAGGTATTTAATAAAAGTGTCATGGTGTGAAAAATATAAATAAATGATTTGGCTTTGCCATTGTATTAAACAAATGTGTAAACTGTTTAAGAAAAGAAAAAAACAAAGTACCCACACCTTTTCTTAAGCTGAATTAAGGAGAATTTCTTGCTCAGTCTTAAAATGTCTTTACTTTAGAAGTTCTAGAGCATGAGAAAAAATATTTTTGCTATTAAATAAATAGTATTCTATGATTAGTCTATAAATACTGTTAAATTTTAGTTGAAATATAATAGAATGTGCCTTCAAAATATTAAACAACTATGAATTGAACAAAACTGACTTTTAGCTAAAAACAATTTTCTTATCCAAAATAATCTCTCCATCTCTATTTAAGAAGACAAAATGTTAATAGTAGTCAGTTTTGAAAAGAAATTTATTAAAATCTAGGCTACCTCTATTACTGACTCCAGAAATCTGGTTAATAACACTACTTTCCTGGGTGTTCATTCCTGAAAAAGAATATAGAAATAAAATTATCCGTATGGCAAGATTATAAAGATGAAGTTAGGTAATGTGTTAAAATGTAGCTGCATCAATGGCAAATAAGACCTTGTTTATACCTGGTTATCATTATAATATTTCCTCAAACACTAATAAAATTTTTCTCACATAAAACTTTTTGAAAGAACTCTAAGCATTTACCATTCCAGCCATTACAGGTTGACTTTTGAAATGATATACTTTATTTCAGTTCCTTTACTTTAGATTCCCACAATGTAAGATGTGTTCTCGGCCTACCGACAGACTCTTTTTCTAGTAGTCAGGTCTTGCTCAGCTTGCTTTCCCTAGAAGGAAGCTGTACTCAGTTTCCATTAATCACTGGTAATAATGTATGGTATCTTAATACATTAACACTTCTTTCATCCACATGGCTCTTATGGTTGCCTCCCTTCCTCCCTCCCTTCTCCCCCCCCCCCCTCTGTGTCAGTGTGCGATCTTCATATGTGTTTGTGTTTGTGTGTGTGGTTTTCTTAAATTCAGCTGAAGAAACATTCTTCTACAATGTCTTACAACATAAATAGATACCTTTTTACTTAACTCTCTGACTGTTGTATGGTTTTCCTTACTGTTCCTCTTCCTTGTACTTATCATGGCCATCATCATGTCTGCTTCTTTTGAAGCAAACAGCCTTGACACATAGCTGATCTTCCTCCACAACTAATGTTTCTGTGATAATGGATCAGTGAGTTATCACATGACTTGAGTTTTAATATTCTGGAAGTCATTTTCAAAATTGTCATTGTACTGGTGTTTTTAATGAGGCCACAATCTGTTTTGGGTTAAAATTTGATAGCAACAAGACAACTCCTACTATGTGCTTGCAACCCTTCTGTTGTGTAGGACCTATGCTCACCAGCTCTCTTCTGCTATCATTTCAGAGGCTAAGTCTCAGCACCCTGGTGAGGACTATGCATACAATGCCTCTCAGTAAGTCAAAGGTAGATTATATATATATCAATGTACCCACAGGACTATCCCATAACTGTTGAGTCATTCTAAGCATGTTCCAGGAAGACTCATCTTCCTCATCCTCTCTCCCTTCTTTTCTCCCTTCCTTCCCCCCTCTTTCTCTCTTCCTTTCTGCTTTCCACCTTGTTTGTTCTTCTCTCTGTTTCTGACCAGTCTCCTCTCTTTCTTTGTATGTGAAGGATTTTTTTCTGCTCCTTTTATACCATAATTGGGCCTTCAAGACTATACTTTAAAACATCTATTGTTTGCTTAATGATTTTTGGTTTGTTGGCTCCTGGAGGTGAAAATACAGGCATTTTGTTTAGTGGTGTCATGCAGACCCTCTTCAGGCTTTGTGGTGACCCCTGGAACATGCTCTGCTTTTGTTCTAGCTGGCGTCCTTCTTACACAGCATTTAATTGGGAAAGTGAAGACAAACAGATACTTTGAGTAATCTCTGTCTTCGTTACAGTTTGCCAATGCTTATACCTTTTAGATGTGCAGAAAAATCACTGCATACAGATATTTGTCACTCGGAACTACTCCTGCTCCCTTCCTTTTTCTTCAAGATAAGCCTAAGAAACTTTTTTTTTTTTTTTTTTTTTTTTTTTTTGGACAAAGGAAAAACTGACTTGTTTTCTCGAAATTTTGGCTGGAACTTTGGCTGCTGCTTTGTTTTATTGTAATCAGATACAATGGCGTGAAAGTGGAAGTAGAGTCTAAGAAGTCTATGCTGGGCTTTTCATCGGCATCTCAGAGGATCATTCAGGCCATACAGTAGCAAGCAGCCAAGTAATTAATAACAACACACGTTGGAGAAAATGAATGTTTTGGTTGTGAAGGAGAATGAGAAGGCAGACAAAGGCCTTGGATTTATGTCCTTGCCCTCAGCAGCAGCAAAAATAATGTTATGAATAGCATTTAACTGGAATTTGCAGCAAACTGCTGCTTTTATCATAAACAATTGCCAGATGGTATGCATGATCTTTCTTTTTTCTTCTTTCACAAAAGCGGCATTAATTGCAGAGCAGCCCAGGGCTCCACTCAGCTCATCAGTGTGATAACACTTCATGACCCTGATTAGCCGTCAGTCTACTCAATTAAAAAGATCATTTAGACATTCACCCAATCATTTGCCTATCGAGCCACCTGGGCCTCAACCAGGGGCTCCATTTTTAACATTCTCCTGCCCTCTCTCATCTTGCCTAGCTTTTTTACATATCTCCAAAAGACGTAATTGAATTAAATAAAGCGTCTCGGGGCAGCTGCAACATCTGCTGTTTGTGGTATGTCAAGCCTTCAGCATTAAAAACAGTTACATACGCTCCAAATTAGCAGGTCGCAGAGAAGAAACAGTCGATGATAGTGTTTTTGTGCCAGCGTGAGAAGCAGCTCACAGCTGTGTGCAATTTACAATTAAAGGCTTTATCAGAGCTCGATTGTACTAGTGAATCAAGTGGCCAGAGGTCAGTTAGTGAATTAGACCAATTAGAGCTTGTACAGTTAAATTATCTGTCTTATTACCTACTGATAAACAGCCTTGTCATATCTCTACTGAAACCATGAAGCCAAATGAGTTTTATGAAGCAATTGTACAAGGCTATAGCCGAGGACTTAGTGTTTGTGAATTCCAACACCTTAGCAGGAAAATGAATTTATATATCCCTTTGACATGGCTGTAAACTTGGAATAACTTACAATATGTCTAACTAAATTGCTTGTACCTGCTTAGAGCCCATTTCCACATATGAGATTTTTTGAAAAAGTACTTTGTAACTGAATAAAGGTGTACCTCATTTATTTTTTTAATTTAATGTCTTTTTAAATGTTAAGAATTATCTTGAATAAGAATAAAAATCGCAACAAATTGTGCCAGGAAAATTGAAAGAACCAAGCATTTCCAAACAATGCAGTAATTTATTTCCCCTGAAAATTCAAAGTCATCAATCGTTGTGAGTCCAAGAAAGGGACTAGAGGGAGTGAATGGTTCAGTATAAGAAAATCCTTCATGCAGAATGAGCCACAACCACTTTTATGGTTCTGGACAAATAACCTGGTGGTAAGAACCAATGACAGAAGGATTAAGAAAGCCTTGTGAAATAGCATCACAATGTTCCAGGGGAAGATTACCTCCTGAAGTTCCAGGTATCATGGGATGAGCACCTTATAGGAACCTTGCTTGATCTTATAGGTAGCATTGACTGAGCAGACCTTGGGTAGCAATCCTACTGAAAAGCTAGACACAGTATTCCTAGACTCATTCTTGAAACAATAGTCAGAAAAAGGCTTGGACAATATATCTTAAATGACACAAATTCAAGTTTTTAGCTTATTTTTTTTCCTAGAGCAAGAATTCAATTTTTAAATTTTTTTTTGTGCACTTTGGGGGATTACAATATTATAAGAGAACTACCTTCCATTTTGTCCCTCCAAACCAAGCATGTATCCCACCTCACTCTTTCAAATTAATGTTCTCTTTTAATTGTTGCTACACATATATACTTCTAAATATATAAGTGGAAGCTACTTAGTCTATGTAATATGGGTGGTGTGCAATTCTGCAGTGCTGTGATTTGGTATCACATATCTGTTGATATTCTCTTCCCTGGAGAAGACTATTTCACAATCATTACAGCCAAGGAATTAATATTTTACTATCAGAAAACACTCATGTAAGAGATTTCAAACAGTGTTTGTGCAAGAAGTCATTCATTAAAAATTGTTGAATTATTGTATCTATTTCATTAACTTTCTTTTTATAAATATTTGGAAACAGTTATGTTCTCCATAAGACAGTCCTTGCTGTCTTTGTAGCAGGTGTCTGTTTGTAAACAAAACTGACTAACTCTGGGATTAAGGGCCATGCTGAGCATGCCTATAATGCATATGGGCAAAGATCAAGAGTCAGTCTTTAAAGAAACCCATCTCAATACTGTTTAATATCTAAGATCATCTCATTTGTGACATATACTTATAGAGAAGCATAGTGCATCCTTTTCTTTGAGAAGACTCATAACCCAAATATCAAATTCTCATAAGTGAATTTGTCACTAAACTATAGTTACTTAAAATGAGCAAAATGATTAGCATAAATGTATTACAAGATATCCCTACACTTACCTAGAGAGGGGGAGTAAACAAGGGGTTAAATTGGCTACGGAGCACTAAGAAGCATCTCTATCTAATTAACAAACTCTAAACCAGTACATACCTGATACAGACTTAGAGCAAAAGAAGACACTCAAAAAGCACAAATTTAGATGCAAGTTTACTTGTTCAAAGTTACTGGGAAATATGATCTTTATTATGGCATAGGAACAATTTTTTGGAAGGTTAAAATGTTATTTATGCTAACAACCTTTGTGTAGATGAATAAATATTTTAAAGAATTATTAAACAAAGTTTAAAAAAATAGAGGACTAAAATATCTTAGTATCTTTCTAAATGTGATAGTAGAAGATGATATGCTATAAGAAAAAAGGCAGAATTAGACACATAAGATATACTCATTGTTGTACATAGCAGTATTTTTAAATATGATATAAGCAAAAAGAATTAAAAACTGTACCTATACACAAAAAACCAATTAACTTGGCTGTTGCTATAATTACAATGCTGGCCCACTAGCTAATACTGTGCAGAAAATAATTTGATTATATATATATATACATATATATATGTATATATATATATGGTCCCTTTCAAACAATAGATAATCTCATAATTAGCCTATGGATCAGAAATATCACTACTATATGTTTATCAAATAGAAATAAAATTAGTATATTGAAGAGTTAGATGCACCTTTGCAGCTATTGGAGCACTCTAATCATTCTTAGTATACATTAATAGATATAAGAATAAAAAAATGTAATGTCTACTATGCATAATGAGAAACCATGTATGACTGAATAAAAAAGAAAATCATGCATTTGTGGCATGTGATTAAATGCACAAGACATCATATTAAATGAAATAAGCCACACACACAAACACAGTTACTGCATGACATCATCACATGAGAATAGAAATTGCTCTTACAATGGTTGTAAAAGACTAAGGATACGAGTAAGTAGTGGAATATGGACAACTATTGATCAACAGTTAGAAACAAATTCTGCTATCCAATTGGCTACGTTGGACAATATGTTATATATTTCAAAATACCTAGAAGAAAGAATTTCCCATGTCCTAAACACATAGAACTATAAATATTTGAGGTGATAAGTGTATTATATTTATTTGTCAGTATAAATTTGTACATGAATACAAGCATCAGATTGAATGTGATTAGTACATATAATTATGTGTCCATTTAAATTTTAAAAATTCAAAAACAACGCTATACCCTAGACAACTGTTAATAGTATATAAACTTATGCACTGCTAGTAATACATATTTACAATCAGAAAAACAAAGTAATGGCGCAAAAGTTAATTTGAAAATAAATACTATATATATGAGCACAAATGCTTGTTCAAATATTGTAGGCAGTCATAGAAATGAAAATTAGAATACAGATTAGATGTCATCATTTACGTGATTTGTCAGCTTATATAGTAATAATATACAACCAGGGCATTACACCAAAAATTATTACTGCATTTTTAAATTTAATTTATTTTAAATTAATGTATAAATCTACCATTGCTTTCTATTTCTCCCTTAACACCTCACGTGTCCTTCCTTTCTTCCTTGCATTTCATGAATAAATAAAAAAGACCTGCTCTGTAAAATCATTAGCAATGTTTACCAGGAGACCATGACTTTTTAGTAAATAGTGCTTCGGGCTTCCTGTTTTGGTTAGTTTTTGTCATTAAATCGTACCAGTCAGATGACAACAATTGTCAGGTTATGATAGACTGGAACCTGGAAACTGGCTGCTCCTGTGAAGTAGTGAAGAACATTCATGGTTGTACCTACCAAAAATATAACTAAGGAAACAGCCACATATTGCTATGCTTTCAAAGATACTTTAAAATGTGAAAGATATTTTGTACATTGCATTTTAAAATCAATTACAGTAAAATAATGTTAATTACATACATAACCGTTTAGAAAACACTATGTTATTAGTATGAGAATAGCAATGAAAATCATTGTCTTCTTTCATGCTATTTCTTTTTAAATTCTTTTAAGTATTTATTTAGTGATTTATTTATTTACTCAGTTAGTTAAGGTCTTATTTTATAGTTCATTGTGGCCTTGAACTTATAGCAATCTTTCTGCCTTAGGCATCCAAGTGCTAGAACTAGTGGCACAATTAGATTCTCTTTTAAAATAAAAAAAAATATATATGACTATATAAAAAAATGTGAAAGGAAATTTGGTTTCCAAGAGATAATAAACCTGATAGCGAGAAATTAGGTCTTAGCTAATGGGAAATAAGGTAACTTTATATCCTTTAACTTTTCAATATTAACATGATGATGATGCTACCCTCTGAAAATGTTTGTATGCCACTTTCCTTTGAGTGTGTGGAAAATGTGGATTCGGAGTATTTTAAAATGTAATAAGAATTTTCATTCTGTTTTGTTGTTATTTAATTTTCTATTTTTTAATATAAAACAAAATTGAGGTCTGGTACTTTCAAAAACTCTGATGTACCTATGCTTGGTTTACTAAATAGGTTCAGTGTATTTCTAATGTGAGTTACTATCACAAAGTTTTTATTTAAAAACGTACAGTGAAGTTTACTGTAAAGATACTAACTAAACTTTCAGACGATAACATGAAGCTTGCTTGTTAATCATCAAACTAATAGAGATATGTATATTGAGATTTACAAGTTAAATCATAATGATCATTTTAGTGAGACCATGTGGAGCTTAATTGCATCAGAGAAATCAATAAATTGAGATATTGAAAAATATTATAACTTCATGTTCTTATACCAGTCAAGAGACCACAAATAATGTACAATCACTGTAATAATGGCAATATAAAGCTTTGTTTAATTTGGCAATATATTTTGTACATTGGAAAATGCTTGAAACTAAGCAGAGAGAAGGTGGATAAATTCCAATTTGTATTCACAAGACATAGTAAGAATCTCTACTTGTGTGTGCTGTGGAACAATATCTGATAGGAAGATGATAAAATAAGAGGAGAATTGCATAGAAACTTAGTTTTTCATCTGCTTCTCCCTTATTTCTGTGTAATAGTCCTTTAGATAAGAAGGTGTTCCAATGTCATGTGCCCACTTATTAAAGCTATTACATCTTCTGATAGGCTGGATATTGCCATTTGCATGGGATAAATGCTTCAGCACTTCATTTTCTGTCTCTGTATGTTCCTACCACTAAATGTGTCTTGTAAACATCCTGTCATTGGATATTTCTCATTTCTGTAACTACAGCTACTCTGACTTTTGATAGTACAATTTAATTTGTTTACATTTAAAGTTATTATCAATGTGCAAGGGATTATTGATATTACTTTGCTAATTGCTTACTGGATATTGTGTTGTATCCCACAGGCAAATTAAATTTCATCACAGTGTTAGATCTTTTTAATGTGTGCTGAATTTTGCATGCTGGCATTTTGTGGAGGAATTCTGCATGTATGCTCATCACTGATATTTTCTCTTGGCTCAAGTTTGGAGTCTTCATTTGACTTTGGTATGATGATAATGATGGCATAGTAAACTAATTCCAAATATTTAAAAAAACTTTTGTTATTTCTTTAATTTTCAGGCAAAGTAAGCAGCAAAATCATCAAATACTATGTTTTCTTTGCTGTGAGGTTTTGATCAACAGATTAAACCTTCTTACATTTTATTGCACATTTAGATTTCTCATTTCTCTATTGTTCATTCATTTGGTATGCTGCCTAATGAGAGGAACTTATCTCTTTCATCTGTGTTTTTACCCATCCTTTGTATTTCTTTGAAATTTATACTTATGTTTCTCCTTTATTTTTTTTTTAAATTTTCACTATTCAAAACTTCTCTCTTTTATCATAAGGGCTTTCTAAATTTTTGTTTTTTAAAAACTCATAGATTTATTCTTTGGGACATTTTTTGCATGTATTTTAATTCTATCCACCTCATTACCTCTCTACTTCCTCTTCTACGTTACATTATCTTTCCACAGCCACTGAGTCCAATCTCTTGTCTTTACGTGCTCATATGTAGGAGCACTTATGGGACAACCCACCACAAGCAACTTCCTTGAAGAAATCCTAGAAGAAAATCCTTGAAGAAATCCTGACTTTTGCAATCCTAGAAGCCTAAAGCTGCCAAAATTCCTCTGTGACCAACTCATCTCTACTAGAGCTATGACTGGCTTGAATTTGTGTAGATCTTGTGAAGGCAACACCTACAGTCACTGTGCCTTTATAAATGCTGTGACTCTATCACATTCAGAAGCCAATATTTTAAAGCAGTTCTCTTCAGCTTTTGTTTCTAGAATTTTTCCCATCCCAATTCTGCAACCTTCTCTCTGTCTTGAGAAAAAGGCGTGTGATAGATGTCTTGTTTAGCATCCAACACATAGTTATTCAATTTCTGCACCATTACCAGCTATAGGTCTTTATTAATTACAAAAAAAGAATCTTCTCTGATGAGGATTGAAAGATGTTCTAGTTTATGTTCTATACTGCTAAGTATTCAAAGGAAAGTTTTATATTATCTTGGTCATTGAGAAAAATAGAAATAGTAGGTTCTTCCTTGTGTACAATCTTCCAGGCATGATTTTCAGTGTCAGACATGAGTTCAGCACTGTGAATTAGGCTTAAAATTCAATCAGAAAGAAACTGATTGCTGGTTTCCCTCACAACATTCATACTATTATTGCACCAATTTGCGTTTCTTGCCACCTATGAACATGAAACAAATATATAAAACAAAATACTAACCTATCAAAGCAAAACAGTAGCACTCTGAGTCCTTTGACTTCTGATAGTCTACTTGACAGGATATAGGATCACCTAGGAAAAAGACCTCTGAGCATACTTCTGAGGCATTATCTAGAATATGTTAAACTTTGGGTATGCTTCTGAGGGATTACCTGAATTGGGATATCTTTGGATTTGCAGGTGAAGAACTACATAGATTAGAATAGCTTCAAGGCAAATTTGTGAGTGATTATATAGATTAGACTAGCCTCTAGGCATTCTTCCGAGGGATTGCCTATATTGGGTGATATGTTGTATATTTAATAAAATCACTCTGGAATATCAGAGGACAAAATCACCCATAGTCAAGGCATGAAGGTCAGAGAGTGCTGTTCCATGCCTTTGATCCCATCACTCAGAAGCCAGGGTTCTTTCTTGATTTCTGTTGTTTTAATCTCTGTGCATGTTGTTTGGTGTTATCTAGATTAGTTTAGCCTCTGGTAAGGGCATATCTGATGGATCCTCTTCCCAGACTAAGGTGGGATGGCACCTTTTAACTGTGAGTGACAGCATCCAATTGGCTGGGGCTTGCACTAGCATTCATCTCCCTGTGCTTCTGCTTCTTGACTGTGGATGAATGAGAACCAACGCATTCAGCTTCCACTTCATGACTTTACTGCTATGATCAACTGCAAGTCCAAATAAACCTTTACTAGCTTAACTTGGTTTTTTTTTTTTGGGGGGGGGGGTCAGGGTATTCTTTCATATCAACAAGAGAATTAATATACTTTAGAGCTACATTGAAGCAAGATCTTTTTTCTATCTAATTGCTTAGTAAAAGTGTTTTTGAACAAACTATAATGTTCAATCAGACATCTCAAGTATGACGAGGAATGTGCTGTGATCTGAATACTGTAACAGATGAGGAATAGTTTTGAGGAAAAGACAAAAAAACCCATAAATTTTCTGCACAACATAGGAGCATGTATGAAGAGCATCACAATTCTTTAAATTTTATCTTTGTAAGTTGGGTGTAACCTACGTTGCCAATGGCATTAAGAGATGTCAGCTACAGGGCAGATGACTTAGGCTTTATAATAACTTTGTAACTTTATTTTGGGATATTCATTATGGATACTCTCCAAACTGTAGACATACGTGCTGCTTCTGTATGTTTGTTTTTATAAAACTAGGAAAGGAATTATGCATTATACCTGTACAATAAAAGTTAAAAATGTGGACCATTATGACCGTACCTAAAGAATAAAAATTGATAGTTCAACATGATATTATCCAGAAAATATAAAAAGTATTAATGTAGAAAGGATATAATGGATAATTTCAATATCGTGATGCTACTTACTGTCTGGTATTTTTTTTTTGAATTGTTATATAAATAAATTATCTAATCTTACCACTACAGACAAAAAGTAAAAATTAAAAGTAATAGCTAATTTTATTTTATAACTGTTCAAGGTATAGCTACATTATTTCTTAACTCAACAGCACTATAAATAGAGAGAGATAATTAGTAACTTTATATACTAATGAGGAAATAGAGGCCCTAAAATATTAAGTGGAAACTTGCCTCAAATATAAACAAGGCTTTGAACCAGTGAAAGCAGGAAGAACAGATTTTAATCAGTAATGACTTCTGTGATAAGGTAAAGAGTGTGAATAGAAGTCACTTTCAGCTTACACAGAGGGCACAGGAGGGTGGATGTAGGTCCTGCAGATTCATGGAAATGAAATATTACAAAAGATTAGTCATTATCAACAGGATTAGGCCAGCTGTGTCTACTAGCTGGCAAATATCAAAGTCAGACTGGGAAACAGAGGACCTGTCATTAGGTGTTGGCTTGAACTTGCCTAGATTTTGGTAATCGAGTTTTTTTCAGGCAGACATCCTTAAGTGAACAAGGCTACCATCTTAGGGATATGGCCTTCAGCTATTAGAAATGGTGATAATGCTTTGTTAAGTCATTATATATTAAGAGAGCTCATAAAAGACAACATAGTTTGGCCAAGCAAAAAATCTCTGTAAACTTCTAACCTTACACAGCAGGTTACAAATCCACTTTTAAATATATTAAGTATGGTTTTAAAATACAATTCAAAGGCCCACAGAGCTACTCATAGGTGATCCCCAATCCCACCATCACAGACCACTTACTTATAAACTGCTTGTATGTCTCTTGTGAGATTACTAATCTTCTACAAAGGAGAATTAGGATCAGATACATGAGTACAAACATAAATGATGACTCATAGGGAACATCTTTGATTTTCAGCTCTTTATAACCAAGGAAAGCTTCAGTAACATTATAAAGTCCTTAGGAAAGGTCTATGTTGTGGACTTCATTACTCGAGGCTCTGGAACCTATGGCGAATGAGAAAGTGGCTGTTTTCTGTGGACGTCTTTATGTTTTCTGCTCTATCAGAAACATTTTTAAACTGTTGCTTAAAAAAAAAAAACCTATGTACTCTTCTAAAAATTATTTGCATATATATACATGTATGTAGTTCTTTCGTTGTTTATGTATGCATGTGTTTTCATTTTATGGAATATGAAGCTAATTCTAAGTTCAAAAGGGAACTCAGATTGGGGTAATCTCAAGTATATTACAAGTACAATTAAGTGCTTCATATGGTTAAAGAATGGTGACAAGGTGTGATGATATAATGTATATTTAATAAAATCAGCCCCATTGCCAAATACTAGAATACAACAGCCATTTTCTGTAAACCTTTGATTTTGATCCTGCAAACAGATGTTATAAATATTTAAGATTCCTGCCAGCGTATTGGTTAATTCTTTTAAGAATGTTGGTAACTGGCCTGTATATTGGAAATGTATGACTCAACAACGTAGAGTGAAGTGAAGGACCTACAGAGCAAACCAGTTTTAATGTGATGATTCCTTTGTGCCTTTTGCTGATCTGATTATACATTTCTGAAAGTCATTAGTATTCTGTAACATTTTAGTAATTTTTTTTTCTCTTCAAGAAAGTACAAAATCATTAGTTTTGTTCTAAACTCAGTTGGGTTAGAAAAATTCATTTGCTTCTTGGGAGGTTCAAGATTGAGGATTCGTATTGCACATAAAAAATTAATCTTAATTTGCAGCCTTTGTTAATAATGCATTAGATGGGCTTATATCATAGATGTGAATGTATAGATGGGCATACTTTGGGATGTGCTGGTCAGACACGATTCTGAGCTCATTCTCATGCCAAGTCAAATCTAATGCTTGTAGGTTTAGTGTTCTGAGAAATATGACTTAATTCTTAAAAGTGATTTTTCAAAATATACTTACTCAAACATGGCTCCAGTAAAGATTGTATTTCTGATATTGATCAAACTATTTTCCTTTGGTACACAAATGATTAATTTGCTATTAAATCTTAAGATATGGCTGAACCACAGGACAATGTTTTAAACACTATTGAGGTAAAAGTATAATGAGATAAAAACAAAGAAACAAAAATCCAGACTCCTCAGCTGAGTGTTTCCTAGTACTTCTGTTTTTGCAGCATGAAGTTTTTCAAGATTCATAATGTACTTGAATAATTATAAAGAGATTTTAGTCCCTTATATGCCTCATATCCAAAGTATCCCATGTATTCGTATTTCTCAAGTATTACAAATAGCCAATTGAAAGCTACAAACAGTCCTCATCTTTCAAAGAGCTTTGCCTAAAATTTGCCTCACAGAAACACAGATGCACTTTTGATTTTCCAACCCACATGTTTGATATGAACATTGCCTTAGGCCAATTCCACTTAGCAGAATTTTTACTATCCTCTTTGTAGACTTAACCAACCAAACCAATGATTCTTTGGGAAATATTAGTGGGAAATCAAGACTTGGTTTTTTTCTATCTGTCTACTCTATTAGTGTGGTTTTTGTGACTCCTTCCCACTATGGATCAACTGTACCTTCAGAAATCCAAACCTTTATGTAGTACTTGCTATATTTCAGTGAACCATTCTTAATTCCCAGCAGTCAGCCATAACATTCTTTATCTTTTTATCCTCCATGCCTACTCTACCAGATGCTCATAGCAAATATATATCTGGTGGACAGAAATTAGCATGTCATATAAATTCATGCCTGGTGAATTTAGTTCACTTCATAATAGGATCAAGTTTTCTGGATTACACCCTATATATTTCCAGAACTCTACCACGGAGAGTTTGTAATTGGAAAGAAAATTAGTCAGATTGTTAAACTTTGAAATCCCTTGATCTGATGCAGGAAGTTGTTCTGTAGAATTATAAGTTTTCAAATATTGCTTATTCACTATCCTTTATCAATAATATGTTTTATTTCATACAATTTTCAGTCTCTGAGATGATAGACAATGGAACCAGCCAACAGAAAGTGTATCCTCTTCTTTATCCACTTATAGATCTTGGTATAGTCAGCCTTCTCTTCCCAGGAGAAGTTAGCCCTGCTCCTCACTCAGCAGGTCCTGCATGCTCATCTGTGACTGGCTGAGTTGTCAAAGTGTTCCCAGGCACCTTTCTATCAGAATTGCCCATATTCTTTTTCTAGTTTTCAAGAACACACGGGGTTAAGAGAAAGAGTGAGCCTCTGTTTTGATATCATTATTTTGTAAAAGAGTATAAAGATTTTATTTCAGATATTTGGCAAATGTAAATAACATTTTAGACATGCTGGATTATCATGACCAATGTGTCTCCTTCTCTTATCTTAGGCACACAATGAATGCATTGAGAACCTTGTGACATTTCATAGCCAAAGAGAAGACTAACTATTCTTTCTTCTGCCACTGACTCACCAAATTAATATTTTTATAGAAAATTAATTATACATAAATAGCCACAAATTCCTATTATTCTGTGTAGGTATAGCCAAGTTTTATGTAAATAGATTTCAAATTTTACTTAATTTGTATTAAAATTTATGGATCTTTAGGTACAGTTTAAAACAAACAAATCAAGAAATTAGCAAATCACTGTTCTTTTTTGTTTTTCTGTTTAGTCTAAAACAAGAATTTATATTTCTTCTGCCATCACAGAAATTGCACTATAATGTGGAAGAAGGTGTATAGAAGTAAATGAGTTTAAAACACTGAATAAAGTACCAAGTGGTCAATATCAAAGATATTAATCTTCTTCTATGAAAGTAGACTAGGAAAGGGTGGAAGCTGTTTTTGGACACATAACGTTTGAGCAGAAATATGCATGATCATGAAACACTAGCCAACAGTTAGATAGCTTGAAGAAACAAACCCATCCTCTGATGAAGAAAGGATTTGGTTTAACGAAGATAAAGAGGCCAGAATATGGTACTCCATTGATCTGAAGAAGCAAAATTAGTAATAAAACCACAGGAAGAGAAAGCATGTTAGATGCCCTTAATCATGGGAAAGAGTTCGAAATTTATTTAAGTAAATTGAGACTCAGTTGGGAAATTCTACATATAATGGTCTTGGTACATGGATAGTGTGTCTTTGTGACTCTAGGAAGTCAAAAGTAGAAAGAGGAAGCTTAGGGAGGTGGCCATAATAAGCCTTTGGACCATGCAATGTGATAAGAACTATTGCTGACATGTTCAAAACAGAACCAAAGACTTCCTGATAGACTTATTATAGGAAGTATTGAAATAAAGTTGGACCACTTCATAGTGTCGATCATAACAGTGAGCCAGCTATGGGTAGGGACCTCGGGATGGAGGAAGGCAAGGCCTCTGTCTGGTGCATCATAAATGCCCATCATCATCATGCAAACATAGAGTTTGCAGAATGACATGAAAAGGAAGCTTTGGTTTTGTCTCAATGTCTCCCACAAGCAGCTGCATATTCAACACAGTTCAGTGGTTTCCTTTTATTTATTATTTGAATAAAAGTTAATGAAGATTTTTATGACTTTTTAAGTTATTTTCAGATTTAAAAATGAGTTCTCCAATTACTCAATATGCATCTATATACAATGTCAGATTAATAGCAAATATCCTCATTTTGTTTTCAAATTTACAACCACTTGCTCTTAAGCATCCACTCAGCAATCAGAAAAAGTGGGTTTACCTTCTGTCTACCCACTGCTCACAACTCTCAGTCCTGTATTGGTTGTGTCTTTCAAATAAGTAAGACATCACTGAATGTGTTGTGTTAGTATCACTTCCCTCTCTTAAACATTGTCTTCTAGAGGACTGAGGACCTTCTGGACCCCGTTACTTCACCCCTTTGAATATTTGTTTTATTCTTTTTACAATTTCCTACATGCATATATATAGAAAGAATTTCAGGTCTTTGTTTATGCTCATTACTTTTTCACATAGCCTCCTCTCCAGTTGAAACCTTTATTTTTCCCTAGTCCCTTCTTATTTTTGACTCACTGAGAAAAGTTGTGTTCCATTCCATGACCACATAGGGCATTATCTACTTGAACATGGCAATTTATCAATGGCTTATAATACTAATGATCACTTTGCCCTTTAAAGTTCTCTATATGAGATTAATATTTTAAAATACTCAGTTTTCTGGCTTGTGTGGCAGTTTGAATGCAGTGTTCCTCACAGGTCCATGTATTTGTATACTTTGTCTCAGGTGATGGTGCTTTTGAGGGAGGTTGTAGAACATTTTGGGTATAGACCCTTGCTGGATGAAGTACATCACTGGAGGTGAGCTTTGAGAGTTTATAGCCCCACCCCACTTCCAGTTCATGCTTCCTGTTTCTTATATACAGTTGAGAGACTGATATTTGATCTCTTAGGATGCTTCAGTGCCCTTTTGAAGTCATGTTTTCCCTACCATTATGGACATCTAGCCCTCTTGAATGATAAGCCCAAATGAGATATTTCTTGTATAAGTTTCTTTATGTCAGGGTACTTTATTACAGACAAAGGCAAGTAACTAATACAGCCTGTTTCATTATTTCTACATTGTCATCTGATAGTTGATTTATAAGGAGTTAATGAGTGTTCAATAATACCATCATTGAGTCATAGTTTAGATTCTTGTTGTGTCTGATAGGTGCTTAGGCTACATAATGAAAACAGACAAAAGAGAGAAATGAGTGGTATCCCTCTATTCAGTTTCATATCTTGTGGTAATGGCAAGCCTTTCAGTACCCACTGGTGTCACTCAATGAAGATAGGCAAGAAAACAGCTGGAAATCACTGTGTGAAGTCTTAGGAAGTGTGGATGTGTTCAGGTTTTACCATTCCTCAATACTGTAGGTACAGGTAAACTAGTATTTCTGTTCTTTGTTTCATTTTAGTGCACAGAGGCAAAAATACTACTACTACTAATAATAATAATAATAATAAGCTTGAATTCTTTGAAACTTTGGTTAAATCACACATGATTATGTGTATGGAAATATTTTATAACATATGCCAAAGTTTATACAAATAAAAGCATAGAAGCCCATCACTTCCTTTACTCACATCATAACATTGAGACAAAATGTAGCAACTCCTCTCTTCATCCTTTAGTGGCTGTGTGCAGTGGTACAGTCTGGTTAGATTTTGCTAAGACTCATACCTAGTAATCAATTCATTACACAATTGTCAAGTGGAATCTTCATTTACACTTTCATATCCCATCAGTACAATTCTATCATTAGTCATTATACTTCAAATAAACTATTTCAGTCAAGAAATTACTGGTTTTTTAAACATGTTTCAACATTCATTTTTAAAATTTACACAATAAATAAGAAGTGTATCCCTTACACCCAGAAGGACTCCCGATGAATGTTAAGCTATTTGGTGATACTTGAAATTTTTCAAATTCATGAATTAATTAGAGGATGATTATCAGTTTGATATTCTTCCAAATTAATTTATAACTATAAATTAAAATGTAAAACATTATCTTTATATGCCCTGTGAGGTAAAGTTTGCTACTAGAAATTTTAAGGATGTCACTTAGTTTATGCTAATTTTTTCAAAGATCCTCATGTGAATCATGGCAAAAATTATTGGTATGGAAAATGTTAAATTAAGCCCATTCTCCTAATTTTAAATTTTAGTTTGTAAAAGTTTAGATCTTTTTCTTTACTTAAAATTTTCCAGGCTTCCTAGGCATAGTTTGCTATGTATTGGCATGACTATCATACCAACAAATCTTCAAATTTTCATATAGTAGAAGAGACTCACCCATTGCTATAGCCTGCTTCATACCCTATACCGACATTCTAGCCACTAACTAATAATGTTCAGATAGTTTACAGAATTCATCAATTCCATTTTTTAAAGAAACAATTTCAAATTCTGGAGTTTGACACATTGATCAGAAACTGACCTGGAAGCCTTCTCCCTGAGGATTGTATCTGATAGTCTCATAAATTGCTATGCAAGCTACCAAAAGAAGAAACACACCAACAGTTCTATATAACTGTAAAGTCTACAAGCCAGAGTAAAGACTTCCAGAGCAGAAAGAACCCCCTCCTGCTCCTGAAAGTTTCAATAGTGGAGCTTATATCTTGCTAACGCCCAGTGAATTTCTAACTGGTATTAGGACCCTTAGGAGTAAACTTATACTCAGAACTATAAATATAGCCAAGTACTCATTTTTGAAAAGGTCATAGAACCCCCTACTTCCACTTTCCTAAACCAACATAATCTTTATTCCACTCTAAATATGTCTCCTTGGATATAAGTATCCAAATACATATAAACATATCTCTCACTCCTGCTCAAAAAAAGATTCTTTCTGCAACAGATGGAGACAATTACAGAGATACACAACTGGTCAAGATACAGAGGAAACATGAACATTGGGTGACCATCCCCAACTGATACATGTTCAACCACCTACACCTAAGGCTCAGGGGGCATTATGGAAGAGATTAATGAGCTAGAGAACCAGGATTACTGCTGATATCCTATTCAAGACATGACAGAGAACATGCAGCCATGAAATCTTAACAACATAATTGTCTCAACAAAACCTGCACAATGGCAACTCCAGTAGACACACCAGTATGAATGGAGGAAAATTTATATGGCCCCGTCTCTGGTGATGAGATATAGGTAATTAGTAAGTGCTGGGGGAAAGAATAAATTTTCTTCAGGCATAAGCTCCCTGAAAGGTTATCCAATACAAAGTAGTCTTCCCTAAACATATGTACATTAAATTGACTCAGCAGATTGCGTGAATATACACAATGTGTGTATATGAAACAATAATTAATGAAGGAGATGTTATAAATTTGAGGAGTTGGGGGTTAGGGAGAGGAACTGAAGAGGGAAGGAGGAATATCAATGATATAAATACAATAATTATTTTTAATGTTCTCAGAAAAAACAAAAAGTAAATAAAATAAAATGAAGACAGGAAAAGCCTATGCACATTTAAGCTATTCAGATACATTGTTTTCAAACTATATAGATAAAAATTACAAACTGAGAGGCTAATGTTTGCTGATTCCTTCTCAAGCCTCTTCTCTATCACAGCCCTTACAAATCTGATCTTTTATCAATGTAAATCATCAAGTAAAATGAATTAATTGACTAAAATTATTTTTATTATAATATATACTGCATGCAGGCCCTGTGTATGCTGCTCCAGTCTCTGTGAGCTCATACAAGCTTTGCTAGGCTGAGTTAGAGCCTTTATTTCTTAATGTCCTCCACTCCCTCCGGCTTCTGCATTCTTTCTACATTCTTTTCCATGGGGTTCTCTGAGCTCTGAAAGGAGGGATTTAAAGAAGACATACCATTTATAGGCATATGTTCTAAGGTTCCTCCCTTTCTGGCTGTGGGACTCTGTGGCAGGAGGGAGCTTCTCTAATGATAGCTGAAAAAGGCAATGATCCCTGCATGTAGCAGAATGTCGTTAGGAGTCTTTATAATTATTACCTTTTTTTTGAAGGCCAGCAAAAGCTGGTTTGACCATAGGATTCTGAGTCTGTGGTTCTTGGTCACCAAAGTGTCAGATATGAGTTCTGTCTCGTGGAGTGGGCCTAGCTTTCAGTTTTACTCTTTTCATGGAACTCCTGAGTGTGTGAATGAATGGGTCCCTGATTTTCATGGCTTCTCTTGGACTCTTTTCCTTCTGTTACTTTGCCTTGGCCAACTTTGACGTGATGGGCTTTGTCTTCTTTTATTAAATTTTATTTTGTTATGCTTTGTTTTCTCTTAGAAGTCTGCTTTTTTTTAAGACAGAAAGCAAGCAGGTTTGGATTGAAAGTTAATTGGAGGAACTGGGAGAGCAGAGGGGTGGAAATACATTCGGAATAGACTTCAAGACAATCTATTTTCAGTAAAAGTAAAATACTTTTATTAATTTGATTCCATGTTTCTCTGATATATAAAAAAACTTAAATCTCCTTAAGTCATTTTTAAATTTTTATATTTGAGTGAAAAAATCAAATATAAGATATTTTTATGGTCAATAATTAGAATGTACTATGAAGCCACATGGTTTTGTTGCATTGTTCAGCTAATTCAAAGAGAAGCAATTCCCAGGTCTTTTCATGACCCCTCCACTTTCTCACACTTTAATGACATCTTTAATTATTATTGCTACACACTCACATGTGTATTTGCCTGTGTGTGTTATGTGTGTATGTGCACATGTGTGTGCATTTGTGTGTGAGTGCATTGCGTGTGTGTGTTTGTGCTTGTGTGTGGGTGTGCATTTGTGTGTGTTTGTGTGTGTATGTGTTTATGCATGTGTGTGTACATGCATGTATGTATGAGTGTGCGTATATGTGTGTGTGAGAAGAGAATGTGTGTGCGTGTGTATGTGTGTGTATATGTGAGTGTGCGTGTGTGCGTATGTGTGGATGTACGTATGTGTATGTGTGTGTGAGTGTGTGTGTATGTGTGTGTGTCAGTGTGTGTGCATATGTGTGTGAATTCAACCAGGGTTGTTTCTATATATCTGTCTTTTGAGCTGACTACTGGGCTTATATTTGCTTTCATAAGGATCTTTTCTCAAACCTGTAGAAAGTAACAGTGTATACAAACTACAACCATTTTTATTCTTTTAAATGTCCCTGTCCTCACTTAGGAAACCACTTCCAGTGCTGTATACTGTGTCCCTCCTTGGGTTCTCTCTTACATAGTCATATTTTGTAACCAAAAAAATAGAAAAGGAAACTTAAAAGATTCCCAGGGCTCACAAATTTTTTCTATCAATATTTTAAGGAGCTAAAATATTTACTTATAATATCTGTGTCATAGGAAAGGATCAGTATGTTTCTTTTTATCTTCATAGCATAATACCTTGCATTAAAAAACTGTACATACACAGGTATTTAATCTAATATTGAGCTATGAAGGCCAAATTGCAAGTATATGGAAATCAGTAATGCTTATGAACATCAGTGTTGACTGTTCCTACATTATCCATGCTACCTGCACTGCTACTTGCCTTTTCCTGTCTATTCTTCCTTCATTAAAACTTCCTATTTGTGCACTGATACAGATAAAAGCTCCTGTGAAGATTCAGGTCTAGCTGTAAACCAATAGGGACCTAAAGGTGTAGCTAATTAGTAGAGTGCTTGCCTAGCATAGCACAAGGCCATTATTTTGATCCTCATCACTGAAAAATAAACAAAACCAATTCACTAGTATAATGATCCTGACATGTCATTTTTCATTTTATTTTGTATTTTTTTATTTAGATGCTTTATATCATATATTATCAAGATGATTATAGAATGCAAATGAGTTTGCTCAGTCTGCTGAATTGCAAAAACCTCAGAATTTTCTGAGAACAAACAAATAAACAAAAAGATGAACAAGGAAACAAAAACAATGCTGGAGGAAGTACGATTCCAGATCTTAAGGTATATTATAGAGCCACACTGTTAAAAACACCATAGACATAAAAATAGACATGTAGACCAGTGAACAAAATCAAAGACCTGAACATTAGCAGATGCAGCTTCCCCCATTATATTTGACCAAGATACTAAAAATATGCTGGGAAAAAAATCATCTTCAGCAAATCATACTGAGAAAATTAGATATTTACATACATAAGAATGAAATTAGACCCACACCTCTCACTTTGCAAAAAAATAACTCTAAACTGATCAAATAACTAAATTTGAAACACTGAACCATTATAAATGCTGGAAGAGAACTTAGCTAGTACTCTACATAATGTATATGTAGAAAAGTACTTATTCCATTTCTCCTAAAAATTAAGGCCAATAATTGAGAAATTGGACCCTGTGAAATTGAAAAGTTTCTGCACATGAAAAGAAACAATAAGATGGATATAGAAGAACCCCACAGAATGGGAAAGAATCTTTGTCAGATATCTGTCTGATAGAGGTTTAATAACCAGAATATACAAAGAACTAAAAATATTAAAGAGTCAAAAAGACAAAAGACCCACTCAGAAAATAAACATGGGTTTCTAACAGAGAGTTTCATACAAAGAAAAAAGGACAATTAGGAAATGTCTTTGTAAAAGGGTTTATTCTTAACATCAATGGAAATGCAAATAAAAACAACTTGATATTTCATTTTACCTCAATCAAAAGGCAAAGATTAATTAAACAACCAACAATAAATGGTGGAGGGGATGTGGAGAAAGTGAACTTTCACTCACTGTTAGTAGGATTGCAAACTGGTAAGCCATGATGGAAATCAACCTGCAGAATTCTCAAAAGTTAAAAATTAATGTACAATATGATTCAGCTATGCCATGTTTTGAGATATGCCTAAAGGATGGAGCATCATACATCATAGATACTTGCTCATCTATGTTCACTGTTGTTTTCCTCACAATACCTATGAAATGGAAACAATCTCAAATGTCCTACAACTGATGAAAGAAAGGGTAATGAAATATGGTACATACATGGAGTTTAAAGTCTCTAGCCTCGCCTAGTCTCAAGGTCCAGACCTGCAGTCCCACAGCCATGTCCCAAATAATCATACAAAGAATTATATTAGCTACAAACTGTTTGGCCTATGGCTTAAACATATTGCTTTCTGACTTATACTTAAATTAATCCATGATTATATTTATGTTTATCCTCATGGTTTGGCACTTTTTCTCAAGATTGCATTCTAATCTTCCCTCCATACATCTCTTGGAATCTGTTCTTTCCTCTTTTACTTTCCAGAATTCTCCTTGTCTAGTCACCCTACCTGTAGTTCCTGTCTGCCTAGCCTCTGGCAAATCAGGGTTTTATTAGACTAATATTTACAATAACAAGTATTTACAGTGTATAAAAGCATAGCCCCATAGCATGCCTGCATTGTGAAATATTATGTAGGTGTAAGAAAAATGAAATTATAAACATTGCAAGTTAATGAATGGAACTAGAAAAGATTGTATTGAGTGAGGCAACCCAGACCCAGAAAAAGAATCAACACATGTTCTTTCTTAATGAAGGCTCCTAAGTTCAAAGCTTCAGATGGGAGTGTATAACCTGTAGTTATTGCAGATACCAGTAAGGTAAAACAGGACCATTGACAGGATAGGGAAGTGAGGGAGTAATAGAGAGGGAAATAGTAGGGTACAAGAAATCGAGTCATTAAAAAAAATGGGAAAAAGAAGAGTTCCTCAGGAAGGGGAGGGAGGTAAATACAAAAAAGGCTGGGAAAATATAGAAAGAAGAAAGAGGAATAATAGCATCCTAGAATCTTATAGTAAACGGGGGACGTGGAGGCTCCTTAAGGGAGTGGAGAAGAAATACAGAGAAGTTAAAAAGAGGGTAAAATAAAAAGGATACATACAAGGTATTTGAAGTGGGAAGTAAGAAAGGAGGCTTCTCAGGGGTATATAGGGTAGATACGGGGAAACATGGAAAGAAAGTGATGGAATGATAAGATAATGGGATCTGATAGAGAAAGTGAAAAAGGGGCTCTTGGGAAGGGGGTGAAAGGAAAATAATAAGGAAGTAGGTAGGTGAAATAACAGTATAGATGGCTAAAAAAAGACAATCAAAAAAGCTTAAAAACTATGATATTATAAACAACAAAATATAACAAAGCTATAACTAATGTAATATAGTACATAAGTATACATATACAATTTTATAAATTTTTCTCATATAGAATTCCTCCAACAGTCAAAGACCACCTTATAAAAAACCCACTGCCAGACAGGAGAAGACCTTTTTTCAGTTGATGGCCAGCATCGTCTTAGAGATTCCCCAGAGTCAACCTATGGCTGTTTCCCTTGGTAAACTCCTAGAGGTAAAAGAGAAATTATTATTGTTGAAGACACCATACACTTCAGAAAAAGGCTAGATCTGATCTAAATGCTCCTTTTCTGAGGACTACCTTTCATGGTACCAGAATACACCATGCAATATTTGAAGAAGAGAGACAACCAACAGTCCCCACTAGATATGATGCCTATAAATGACATCAGTGACCAGCATGGCATGATAATACTACAGACAAGCACAGCAGTGGCACACATACCTAGCCAGTAACTGTAGTAGTGGGTTTCTTGGTCCTGGGCTATCAGAGGTCCAGACCCACAGACCTGCACGCCAGACCCCTTAGTCACCCAACTCTGCTGCTCAGGCCCCCAGAAATGACTCAGACACTTTTATTAACTTTATGCTGTTTGTCCTATGGCTCAGGCACATTGCTAGCTAGATCTTACATCTCAACT
Organism: Phyllotis vaccarum; assembly: GCA_033318265.1. Taxonomy (NCBI): domain Eukaryota; kingdom Metazoa; phylum Chordata; class Mammalia; order Rodentia; family Cricetidae; genus Phyllotis; species Phyllotis vaccarum. Next base: position 60,382,028 of record JARWLC010000007.1, read on the forward strand.
CAACCCATTTCTATTAATCTGTCTGCCACGTGGCCCGTGGCTCACCTGTATTCCTTTACATCCTTGGGTGGCTTGCTCCATCTGCCTCTGACTCCGCCCTTCCTTTCCTACCTATTCTGATTCCTCTACCTACCTTTTCTATGGTGCCTGTCAAAGGCCAAAACAGCTCCTTTATTTAAAGATTCAAATTCACAGCATACAGAAAGGCATTCCCACATCAAGTAACCAATGCCTCTCTAATTGGACACAATCTCCACTCAATAAGACCAATACCATATCTACTACTGGAAACCTAGCTAACAATTTAGTGCTAGTTAAATCAATTATTGGAGGAAAATTTATAACCACTGATTTATTAAATATGCATAATACCTAACAACAATCAATAAATAGTTGTCCTTATATCTAAAGGTAAGTATAGTCATATACCATCATTGAGGAAACCTCTCTTTACAAAAGATAGAGACCACTGCAAAAATCTATAACCCATTAATATTTAGGGTTGTCAATTACAATTCCATCTACTAAACATTATTATTTCTAAGGTTCAAGGAACATTATGAAAGAAGGAACAGAAAGAATCTAAGATCAAAAAAGTTAGATACTTTGCTATGAGACTGTATCTCTTAGTAACATTAGAAACTGCACATATAAAATCTCACCAACAGGATCACCCAAATGAGCTGAACAAGGAGACACTAGTGGACATGCCACATTGGACAGCTAATAGTCCACATGAAGAACTTCAGGAAATGGAGTAAAGCTAGGAGCCACGGAAGTAGCCTCCCCAGCAAGGAACACACTAATTGATTGCTCAGTGCCAAATGGTCAGCCCTGAAAGTATACATAGAGGTAATATTGTATGAGCTCAAGAGTTTACATTTGGGATATATATTTTTATTCAAATATATATTTGCAATATGCAATGACAATTGACTTAAAAATAAGCTGTGAATTTGATCAGAGAAGGGGTATTATATGGGACTTTTGGAGGGAAGAAAAGTAAGGGAGAAATGAGAAATGTAATTAAAATAGAATCTCAAAGATGAAATTTGGTTTTTTAAAGCTTCTAATAATGTATCAGAAATGTACAATGGAAGAAATGGACTTTTATTTAATAACTTCTGTAAGCATAAATATTTTTAACTATTTATTGAAAAAGTATTAATTTTATTAATGAGTGTAACTGTTTTATATGTCCTTACCCTTTAACTCTTTGAAGTATGGATTGTCATACATTAAATAAAGAAAAGAATAACATGTGCTTCTCTTTGTAAATGAATATTTATCCTGATGTCAACATGTGCACTAATATTTTCAGTGTTGTTTGCTGCTGGACAACCAGTTGTTGTTTTCTTCCATGGAGTGGACCTCTTCATCCATTTCTAGCTTTACTCTGTGATGAATTTTTTTTTATTAAATCTGAGAAACATGAAAATACTCATTTTATATTTCTGTGATATGTTTGTCCCTAGTATATTTAATTACAATACTGATATTTTTTAAGGTAAAGAGAGCTATAGGTACCACAAATAGAACACAATTACATTCTATTTCTATAGGGTTTGAGATAAATGTAAAACAAATGAACAGTAGTGAATTGTGCTATAGATCTCTCATTTATAATCAAAATACAAGCATCTTTTTTGAGGAGTGAATTGTAGCCTACCATGCTCTCCTTCAGCTCTGGTGTATTGAATGTTGAACCTTCATAATTATACCACCAAATCTTAGGATGTATCTCTGTATGCAGCACATCATCTTCAGCTAAATCTAAGAGGAACTAGCAGAAAGTCAGCAGGAGAAATGACTCCTCAGCTTGAGACATGACTTCATAAAGCATCTATTATGTGGTAATGTCTTTCTGTATGCTATGAATATCAGTCTTTAAATAAAGGAGCAGTTTTGACCCTTGGTGAGCACAGTAGAAGTAAGTGGGGACTCGAGCATAGGTAGAAGAAAGGCAGAATTAGGGGAGATTGAGCAGACATCCAAAGAAGAAACATGTAAGGAACACAGGTGAGCCACAGGCCACGTGGCAGACAGATTAATGGAAATGGGTTGAGTTAAGATGAAGGAGCTAGTTAGCAAGGTGCCTGAGCCATTGACAAAGCTGCATGAAGTTAATAAAAGTGTCTGTGTGATTCATTGGGACTTTAGGATTGCTGGTTCAGATAAGTGGCTGTGGGTAGGTCTGAACTGTAGAGCTAGTCTGGGCCAGAAACTTCTTTGTTACACATTTACTCTGATTAGAATGATTTATGAGTAAAACTGAGAAAAGTTAGATGCTGTTCAAGAGAAAAAAAAAAAAAAAGAACCAAAAAAACGCACATTCAACCTACCCTTCAGTCAAACTCACTAGAAAATGCTCATCTCTTCTGTGTTTCTCTTGTGGGTATGCCATTATTCACTGTCTGCTTTCTCTTGTGGGTATGCCATTATTCACTGTCTGCTTTCTTTCACTGAACGTAATTTACACTTCAGAACAATTTGATGTTTCTGTATCAAATATTTTTCCTCTTTTATTAACTGAATAACATCTGATTATTCACATTCCATATATTTGTGTATACCTGCTTTCTCTTCTAGACACCCTTGAAAATAGTAATAACGTTTTTCTCACCATATCTTTTCTTTTGTGTTCTATGAGACAGGAATTCACTCTGGAACCCAGATTGGCCTTGAACTCTCAGTGTAGACCACACTAAAGATCTTTCTGTCTCGGAATCTCCACATTTAGAATGACAAGCAAGCACAACCACATCTCTGTCATATACATAGTGACCGAACATTATTTCTGGTTGTACACTTATTTTTTTAATAATTTAAGCCACCATAACATCAGTTGTTAAGTACTATTATAGGAATCTGCAAATTATAATGCAAACATTGACAGCATACTTATTTGTCACAGAAAATTCTCTTAAATACACCAATCCAAATTTAATATTTATTAAAATATATGGCAACACTCACGATACAGGTTACAGCTTAGGTAGATGCCTGATAGACTGGGATATCCACACGGTAGACAATGGATGCTGATGGATGCAGAAGTGGTCTCTCCAGCAGTCTGGAACCAGGAAACAGGCCTTCCAAGATCCCAGCAGCCCATTATCAATAGGGTTGGCCACTCCCCCTTTCGGAGCCCGGGACCCTAGATAGGCATCTTCAGACCTTATCAGCTGACACCTGAATCCTACCACATCTCCCCCTTTTGTCTAACTAAGACAAAAACTAAGACTATATACAATAGGAATTATTATGAGGTAGTATCTAGAAGATAAGGCACAAACTACAGCTAAAACCTAACACATATAAACTACATCATATATTTCTAGAATATTGGTAGATGGTATGGTGTATAAATTACTTCACAAATGTTGATTTGGGAAACTGAAAATCCAACATCTGAATGTTCCTCACTAAGGGATAATAGGGTAGTAACCTTAAATACCTATTCTTCAACCCCTTCAAGACCTGAGAAGGAAAATGTATCACCTGAAAGTCAGAATCACATGCAAGTAATAGCTTCCAAAATTTGGGAGAGGATAGCTACCTGGATAATCACCTATGGTTCTGTTTCCCGTTGGGGCATCCATCATATTGGCTATAGGCCTATGGTATCTGACAGATCTTTTCACAAGCAGGGCATTTTTGGAGGGACTGTCTTATCCTGTCCAGGCAGGTTTCATTAGTCTCCATCTGTCATCTTGTTCATCCAGCTTGGACATCATGTGTGTACTGTCAGCAAGCAAGGTAAGGGCAGTTCTTTACCCAACCGGCCATTTTCTGCCAAAAGGACAAACTCTAAAGGAATGTCCTTGATGCTCAACACATCTTGGGAAAGGAGTAGTGACACCAGTAGTCATCACGTCTCTCGTGGCCAAATTCCAAATAATAATAAATGTTAAATGCCATATTCTCTGGGTCTATGAAATGGTTGAAGACTCCTGTCTATCTATGATATGTTAACCTGTATCTGAGATGACTGTGATATGGCAACTTAAGTAATGTTGACTGCAGTTTTTAATCGTCCTAAGAATTAAAACCTGTACTATAAGATTAGATTACCTATAAAGGGGTGTATAATCTTTGAACAATGACTTATCAAACATTAGCCAGAGGTATATATATAATGTAAAGTGGTAACAGTATTTTAGACATGTATATACATATATATCATCCAAACAGAGTTATATAAAATATCTTGTGCATATATCATAACTAGTGCAATCATACATTATCTCCAGTATAGTTAAATGGAGGTAATAATTCTATAGTGGACATAACAATAATGTGAAAATATTTTAAACAGAGGTAGAATCATATATAAAATATAAGTTACAGATTCAATTTTACATAACAGTTACAGATTCAGTTTTATATTGATGTACAAGTTGCTTTGGTTATATAAAGCAATTTCAGATTTAACTTTGTACCAATGTACACATTGTCTCAATCAACCATATAAAATGATTTCACATTTGTATCAAGATACAAATATCTATGAAATTGCAAGTTGTCTTTAGCTTAGCCCATATATTCGGCTAAAAATTGTTTATAGGTAGGTAGAACAATCTACCTGTATCTATCTTATCTATTCCCCTTTCTCTTCTTCAAAAGAGATCCTTGAGGTTATATTATTGTTCTTTCCTCAACCCAATTTCAACTTATAACTATTATATCAGAATAATAATTACCCATAACCCACAGAGCACAAAACTTATTGGGAAAGGGGGCATAGTCTTTCATAAGGTTGCTTTCTGCTGATTTAAGGGCGATGGCATCTCTCTGGGATCTTGTAAAAGCTAAAACAATGATTAGATCCTAATGGACTGACTATACACATCCATAACCATTCTCGGAGCACTGGCTAAATCCATCTGGAATTATTATTAGAAATGTGACCCAAAGGATAATCATAGAGAGCTATCTGTTTTTGAATAAACTATTTTCTAGAAGCAATCATTGATTGGTGTACACCAGGTTCTTGATTTCTCTATTTCTGCCTCTGTTTGTCTGTCTTCTGGTTTCTTTCTCTCTCTCTCATACTCTCTCTTATTCCTGTTTCACCAGTAGGAGTTGTTGCGGTAGGGGCCCCATCTCAGTTCCAGATTCTTTGTAGATAGCTGATAGGAGGAAATGTTTTTTACAATGGAAAACTTAAGCATTGTTGATACCCAAAGAAGACATTTATATCCTTTATGACTTCAGAAGACTGTATGCAAACAGGATGTTTGGAAGGTACAAATACAGAGAGAAACAAGGTTCAAGATGAAGGCACAATAGTATTGGTCCCTAAACATTCCAACTGTCTTCTGTCTCACACCAGGTGGCTTCTCTGATATAAGACAGAATCTCTCACATTTTCTTTACTAATATGCTTGGGTTTAGAGAGAGAGAAAGCCACTTGCTCCTGCTCCAAATATAGCCCTATTAATAGTCAAATCAGGACTACAATTTTTTTGAGGTGTAGATGCAAGATGCAAAGCAGTAAGAATTGAGAGATTACCCAGTAGTGCCTATTTGTATCAGTTGGTCTCATAGTCCATTGTTTACATTTTTTCATCATTGATCTCTCGTCCATTGCAGGTGATTAATCATTTAATGTCCAGTCAATGTCTTAAAAACAGTTGTATCCATTTTCCTGTAAAGACAAAATTGAGACCCTGCCGTGGGGTTTGTTAAATGTGTCTTCTTTACCATGTATCCATTTGTCATATCAGGGATTGGCAATTACTTTTCCTCCTCAGGAAGGGACTCCTTTTTGAGGTGGACCTTTATTAATTTTGTCAATACCCATATCTTTTCTTTTCCTGTTGAAACTAAAGCAAAACCCCTACCCCATCGAAGCACATATCCCCCCAGCTTCTATTCTGAAGTCAACACATCCTTGAAGTAGATGGGTTGATTTATCTCAGAAGATTTTTCTATTACCCAATGTCTCTCAGCAGCTGATGTTCCCTTTTCATCAGCATTAAGAAAATTCAAAGTCAATAAGGCACTGTGCAACCTTTCCCTGGGTTTTCTCATTTCTCTCTTCTGTTTATAAAGCATCTCTTTTAAATTGTGGTGAGATCCCTCTACAACTGCCTGTCCTGTAAGATTGTGCAGTATCTCTGTAATATGCTTTGTATTATAATATCCAAAAATCAGCTTCATTTTTTTTTTGGGGGGGGATGTAAGCTGAAGCATTGTCAGTCTTAATTTGAGCAGGAATTCCCATTATGGCTATGGCTTCCAAAAGGTGAGTAAGTACAGCATCAGCCTTTTCAAAACTTAGGGCAGTCGCCCATTGCATTCCAGAGTAAGTATCAATAGTATGATGTACATCCATTTGCCAGATCTCATTTCTCTGTGTACCCTTAGGATTACTTCCTGCAGGTAAAGATGGTTGGTTATAGAAAGAGCAAGTGTTAACAATTCCTTAGTATTTCTTTTGTTTGATGCCAAGTGATGGAAAAACTCTTCTTTAGTCCTTTGCTATAAACATGATGTTTCTCATGAAATTCTATGGCCTGTAGCACATTTCCTATCAGCAACCAATCAATTTCATCATTACCCTGTGCTAGAGGGCCTGGGAGACCCTGTGTGCTCTGATATGTGTTATGTATATAGGATGTATCTTATCTCTGATGATACCTTGTAGTTGTATGAATTGTAAGGTCAAGTCTGTATTGTCAGGAATGAAATCAGCAGTTTCAATATATAAAACAACTCTTTCTGCATACTGAGAGTCAGTAATTATGTTGAGAGGCTCTGTGAAATCCAACAATACCATAATAATTGCATATAGTTCTGACTTCTGAACAGAGTTATAAGGGCTCTGAGCCACCTTAATTAAGTTTTCTGATTTGTAGCCAGCCTGTTGTAAGTTGTTTGCATCAATATAAAATGTAGGAACTCCAGAAATGGGTTTATCCATTTAGTTAGTTTCCTTTATAAATTGAATTCTCTTGTTTTGAGGATATTTATTATTAATCTCTCCTAAAAAAATCACTACAAGCCTTTTGCCAGGGTTCACCATCTGCCCATAATCAACCAATTTCTTCCTTAGTCAAAGGCACAACAATTTCTACAGGGTCCTTTCCAGTCAATTGGCGAAGTCTGAATTTACCTTTAAAAATCAGATCAGAAATTTTTTTGATATATGTTTTCAGCTTCTTGCTTGGCCTATGCGGCAGAAATATCCATTCTAATATAATGTTTTTCTCTTTGCATTAAGATTCCTGTTGTAGATTGTCTACAGGTTAAAATAACCAGTATGCAATCTAGGTCTGGATCCACACAATCCACATGTGCTTCTTGAAGTTTCTTTTCCACAAACTCAAATTCTTTCTTGGCTTCATTGGAGAATTCTCTTTGATTATTTAAATCCTTTTCACATCTAAAGTCTTGAACAGATTAACTATTCATAATTTTTTTATACCAATAATGGGCCGTAGATGAGCAATATCCCCTAGTAGCTTTTGAAAATCATTAAGAGTCCTCAATTTATATCTATTCAATTTCATTTTTGTGGCTAATTTTTTGTAAACCTATTTTATATCCTAAATAATTGATAGAATCTCCCCTCTGTACTTTCTCTGGAGCAATTTGTAGTCCCCAATCAGGCAATATTTTCTTTAGTTCTTCAAACAATGTTTCTAATGTTTTTGGGTTTGGGTCTGCCAAAAAAATCATCCATACTGCTTGCGCAGTATTTCTAGTGGTTGTTGTACAAAATATCGGCATAAGGTAGGACTATTCTACATTCCTTGGGGAATACCCTCCATTGGCACCTCTTAACTGGACATGAATTATTAAGAGTAGGCACTGTGAAAGCAAATTTCTCTTTGTCCTGTTCCTGTAAAGGTATGGTAAAAAAAAAAAAATCCTTCAAATCAATAACTGTAATAGGGCATCCCTTAGGTAATAGAGAAGGCAGAAGAATACCAGATTGTAAAGAGCCCATAATTGCTCTTAGATCCATCACCATCCTCCATTTTCCAGATTTCTTCTTGATAACAAAAACAGGAGAATTCCATGGACAGGTTGATTCTTCAATATGTTGAGCCTGTAACTGTTCCTGTACCAACTGTTCCAAAGCCTGAAGTTTTTCTCTTGTCAAAGGCCATTGTTGAACCCAAATAGGTTTTTCTGTTAACCACTTCAACGGGAGTGCTGTGCGTGTCCTTTTAGGTTCTGCCGTTATTGGGAAATTCTTTTGTACAACCTGAACGGCCGGTGAATTTTCTTCATAGCACCTTAAAGCATCACTTTTGGAAACATAATTGAGTCTCCGGTTGATATCGGAACTGGGGGGATTTTAATCTGTGTATTCCATTGCAGTAGAAGGTCACAACCCCACAGATTCACTGCTATGTCAGCCATATATGGCTTCAACCGTCTATTCTGACCTTGGGGTCCTATGCATTCGAGCCATCTCATGCTCTGTTTCACCTGAGATATTGTTCCAATACCCAGAAACTGAATATCCACTGCTTGTAAAGGCCATCTTGGATGCCATGATTGTGGGGTTATGATTGGAATGTCAGCCCCCATGTCAACTAAGCCCTGGATATAAATATTATCTACCTGTATTTCAATTTTGGTCTTTGTTCATTTATTGAAGTCTGCCAAAATATTCATTTTGTGATTCTTCTTAGAAGATTTATGAAATCTTTCTGATTTCTCTTTTGAATTTATTCTGTTATCCAATGCTGTATGATCTTCTATATCAGGCGTTGGATGCCCTACTCATCCTGAGAATGCTGATCTTGTGCTGTGATTGGATATGATCTTACCTTTCTGGATTTTGGAGTCGGATTTTTGGGGGCTTGTTGTATGAGGTTTCTGGCCCGGACTTTTGGGCCTAGCCTCAAGGTTTAGGACCACAAACCCGCAGACCCGCAGTCCCACAGTCCCACAGAGATATGCAGAGGCTTACTATAGTTTTAGGCTGATCAGCCTCAGGCCCAGGCATATCACTTACTAGCTCGCTACCTTTCATATACCCCATGACTCATCCTGTTCAGCCATGCAGTTCGGTACCTTTTCTTAGGGCAGCATAGTTCTCCTCTGCTTCTTCTGGGCCTCCTCTGGAATTCTCTCTGGCATTCTGCTCTGGCATTCTGTTCTCAGAGATTTTCTTAGTCTGGTAGCCCTGCCTACACTTCCTGCCTGCCTTTGGCCAATCAGCTCTTTTTATTAAACCAGTGGGTGGGACAATTATTTACCGTGAAACAACTGAAAGGCATTTCCTACTGGTAAAGGGTTGCCTTCTTTATCCCTGGCAGATCTACATTCATTGGTCCAATGTCATCATTTGCCACACCTTCTGCATAACCCAGAAGGCAATGGCCTTCTGTTCAAATCAAACCTAAAACAGGTATTATTTCCAAGAGTACCTTGGGTATAATTCTGTCTTACATGGTCTGGTTCACCACAGTTGAAACAAGTGATGCCTTGGTTCCTCACCCTCACATTAACAATGGCTTGGCCTACCCAATTCCCCTTGTTGCAATGGAGAGATTCAGCATTGATTGTGTACTGAATCCATTCTTTTATTGGTGCAGATCTGATCTTTAAAGGCATAAGTGTTCTTTTACATTCCAAATTAGCATGATCAAAGGCCAGAGAAAGTACTAACTACTTCCTAACTTCTGGATCTGATTCTGCTCTATGTACAGCCATGGTAAGTCTCTGCAGAAAGTTGGTATAAGGCTCTTTTAAGCATTGTTTGACCTTAGTATAAGGCTCAATTTTTTTGGCCCGGGTCCAAAATTTTTTCCCAAGCATCCAGTGCATCAGTACAGCATAGCAATAAAGTATGCTTGTCATAAGTAGTTTGATCCTTCACATCAGCAAACATACCTTTACCAAGGATTTGTTCCTGAGAAGCAAAGAGACCCCTAATTTTTCCTTGTTGTTCTAAAGTCCTAGCCTCCTCCCTAAACCAGCTTCTCCACTACAAATTCTGAGTTTGGATCAACACAGCAGCCGTTAGCTGCATCCAATCAATTGGTAAGATCTAGGTTTTTGCTGACCATGAATTTAAAAGATAAATAGAGTGTATACCATATAATGATATTGCCTCCTTAAAATCCTTGATGTCTCTCATATGCACGGGCTCATAACTATACAAATTCCGAGGCTCTCCCAAATGCTTTCTTTGTCTGAACAGTAGATGGGAACAATAGTGGTGGGGAAGGGGTAGCTCCGTCATGTTTGCCACCTTAGATAGAGTATCTCCAGTACCATAATATTTCATCGGGAGTTGAGCTGAACTGTTCTGAGCATAAGATGCATTACTACCCTTTTCCAGTACTGCCATATAGTCCTCCCATTCCTGAAGCTTGGACACTACCAGCTCCGATTCTTGAATTTTGGATACAACCAGTTCCCATTCCCAGATTTTGGATACTACTGGCTTCCATTCCTGGAGTTTAGATACTACTGATTTTTCTAGAGCTTGATTTTCCTGATGAAGCAGTTCTTCCAAAGACTTCACTGAACCATCAATTTTTTGATCTACATCATTAACATAATTAATGATTTTCTTGTTCTCGTCATTAATGTAGTCAACAAGTTTTTTGTTTTAACCATTTACATAAAGCCTATATTTTTCTTGCACAGTGTTATACATATCCAAAGAGGAAGCATTATCTGAAAGCTTGTTGTGAACAATTTCCAGAGAATTAATCTTATCTGAAACTTTACTGTTTGAAATTTCAACATCACACATCCTGGACATCAATCGTTGATTTCCATATTTCACCTCTTTAACCTCATCTGCCATTTTAGTATTTGAAATGTCCATATCACATAACCTGGACATCAATTGTTGATTTCCATATTTCACCTGTCTTATCATTCTCATATTTTGAAACATAAAATAGAGAAACAAGCTGAAAAATAGTAGTACTGGGGTTTTGAAGCCTTCAAGATATTCATTCAAGAATTGCTCAATCATCATGGAAAAATAAGACCTGAAGTCATTAATGGAATAATTATCAACCATTACCTCAATGCAGTTGCAATCATGACGTTTGGTCAGCAGATGTCACAGCAGTATTCAATGCTCCATTCACCTGCAATATGGCAGATGCAGGCCCTCTCAGCAGCACCAGGCTACCTACAGACCCTATGCGCTCTTAAGGGGCCTCAGCCAACAGAATACAACCCTTAGAAAAAACAAAATCTCACAAATTAAGACAGAATGGCAATCTGAAGGTTTTTGGTGGTGCCTGCAGCAGACGCGCAGTTTTTCTGCCCGTGTGCAGAGGAATTTACACTCACCTGGTCCCAGCTCAGTCTCAGACAGTGACAGCACTTGCGTGGAGGCACTGGAGGCACGGGGAGACCTCGCTCGCATTTGTACACCAGTAGCGTGGGGTGAGATCACACTCGCACATGTGCCGTGTGCTGAGGTCACTCAGTTGTGGCTCAAAGTACAGAAGTTGTGGTGGCTAAGAGGCCATGACTATGAGCCTCTGCTCAGTGCTGAGAAAAAGCAGAACAGAGGGGCAACTCTCGGCTCAGCTGGCACAGGCAGGGGACCACCCGTTGCTCTGCCGGCTGGCTGGAGAGTGAGCAGTGGAGCCCAGTATGAAGGAAAGACAGGCCAGTGAGAGAGGTAGCTTTCAGCCCACACACCGGAGTACAGGTTCCCAAAGCTGAACACTCTGCCTGTTCTCTGCTTTCTAACAGTGTTCAAAACATAAATGGATCCTCTACACCTGTGGGCAGAGGCCCGACATTGGGTCGCCAGATGTCAGCAGAAATTCTCTTAAATACACCAATTCAAACTTAATATTTATTAAAATATATGCCAACACTCACAATACAGGTTACAGCTTAGGTAGATGCCTGATAGACTGGGTTATCCATGAGGTGGACAATGGATGCTGATGGATGCTGAACCAGTCTCTCCAGCAGTCTAGAACCAGGAAACAGGGCCTTCGAAGATCCCAGCTGCCCCTTATGAATAGGGTTGGCCACTCCCCCTTCCAGCTGGGACCCTGGATAGGCACCTTTGGACCTTATCAGCTGACACCTGAATCCCCTCACACTTAATGTTCTGCATTACTGCAATTATAAAGAAAACATTTAAATCACTTTTTGGTTTCAAGAAGAATTAATTCTTAAGTTCAAGTCTTATAATAAATTTATAGTAGCTTTAGTGAAAGGTCCTTAAGACTCACGGGTATTAAATCAAATGTAGAGTATTTAGATAACAATAGAAGGCTCAAGATAATTATCTGGCATTATCCATGTGATTCACATGAAAATATCATTATGTGCATTTGGTATTTCAGACACAGCAAATAATTAACTATAGTGCAATGACTGAAAATAATATATGGGTTAATGGATAAGACTTCACTTATCCATTAAAAACCCTACTATGAAAGTAAGAAAATCTTCAATCTAGATTTTAAATGAACATATACTAAAAGACTACGTGTTAAATAAAAATAATATATTAAAATAACCTACAAAAATTTCTAGGGCTCTATATTATAAAAATGGAAAACTGTGTATTTGTCAGAATAAGGATGTAAGAAAATTATATCTGTGATGAGCTAAAGGAAGCATACTAAAATTATTTTTTCTTAATAAAAATCCCCTGTGCATATACATTTATATATTCACATATAAACTTACACAAGGTTTTTTTCTTAAAAATTCAAAACTTAACTTTAACATCTTTAAATTCTACATGGTAAGCAATTTTTAGAATTTTAATGCATTAAAAGCAGAACATTAGCAATATCTGCAATGGGGGGGGGGGATACCACCACATCAAGGCTTTTCCACTCACAGAAACATACAATATATTGACAGATAGAAAATAGAAATCACTAGAATTCTTATAATTAGTATTCCAATTACAATATATCTTTACTGGATGAAGTAATTAAATACTATGATATGTTACAAAACTATTTTTAATTATAAAACATGAAGTACCTAGTGAAAGTTGTGAGGCTTTTTTAAGATTAATGGACTTCTGTTTGATTGCTTTTTTCTGGGATCAAAGATAGAGTCTTAGATGTTCTTGAAGGTGAGTAACAGTTTATTCCTCTGTTAACACTGAAACCATCTAGACAGTCAAGCTAAGATTCAGATGAGTAATGCTCACTTCCCTTGAGTTAATATTACAACCCAATAACTATTTTTAAGAAGATAAAATTTAGAACAACTTTTGAAATGGTAAAAACTTTACAAAGCGTATTGCTGAGATAAAGTGCCTTGACCAAAAGAAACTTTGGAATGCAAGGGTTGATTTCAGCTTTTACCTCTCAGATCACATTCCATTACTAAGAAAAGTCATGGTAGGAACTCAAGGCAGGAAGCAGAAGCAGAAGCCATAGATAAATGATAATGGCTTGTTCCTCCTGTTCTCTTTGCTTACTTATACAAGCCAGGGTCACCTGCAGAAGGTGTATGCTCCCACATCAATCCTCAATCAAGAAAATGCCCCCACAGACTCACCTATAGTCTAATTTTATGAAACATTAGCTTCACATTGAATTCAAAAAAAAAAAAAAAAAAAACAATAAAAGCCAAAACAACCCCAAAAATAACTAGGGCAGGAAATAACAGAGAAATGTATGTGTTTTAAACTATCCCTTCCAAAGTTTTAATAGACAATATGATAGAACAAAATGAGTTCCGACTCTACAATTAGATTTCCAGTCTTAATAAATAATAAACATTAGATTTTACAGATGAAAACTTGCCTGCATTTCTAACTGTGGTATACCAGAGGATAGTGTTAAATCCATGTGGCTTCAAATAGAAAAAGTGGCCATCTTTTTCTAGTAGAGACTTTGACTTGAACCAAACAACGAAAATTACTCCTTAAACAAGATTTTAATATTTAATAAGTCAAATTTATAATCAGAACTTGGACATAAATTTCTAGCATTATATACAAAGTCACTTTATGTAAAATATTCAATTCACTAAGGTTACATATGCAATATGCACTTTCACACTTCCAAAAACATCTGAAAATATGTGAGAGAACTGTGGGGTAATGGAAAGGTTCAGAAAGTGAAGGTGTTTGCCATGAAGAGTAAAGACCTGAGCTTTGTTGCCTATGCTTTGGGTGGTGCTAATTCCTTTTTGGAAGAAGGGACAAGAAGGAGTGGAAACAATGGAAACAAATAGGTCCAATTTATTGAGGAAGGAGAAAGCCTTTTGTATGCACTCCACCAGCCACAAGGAAGGACTGTGCTTTGATGGCATCTGCTGCTGCAGTGGTCATCTCTGGCTGGTCTAGGTCATCTCACAACAGGACTTCACCTCTGTTGCCAATTCCCAGGCATATCCTAAGCTGACTTATGAGGAAATGTTCATTCAAGGGACCCTCATGGTTATGAGGAAGTGTTATGAGCACTTGTTTTAAGGCACTAGTTGTAACCAGTTTGACCTGGCTGAGGCTAGATTGGCTCCCAGTTCCTTAGAAGCTTCTTGGGCCTATCCATTCCACAAATTCATCGTTATATTTATGGGACATGTTCAGTGGGAGCCATGGTACTTTGCCATGATCTTGTTGGTCCCACCTCAGGAGAGCTAAGAATTTGGACTGTGCCTATCAAACAAGCTCTTACTTGTTTTTGGTCATCAGCCCTTGAGTAGTACCATATCTCTAGGGAGCAGTCTAGGTGGTGGGCTTAGGAAGTAGCCTTTTGAATCTCAGTGAGCCATGAGTGCATTATCTCTTTAGGAGGGCTTTGCTCTGGGTGCCTAAGAGCCATTAAAACCTGAAGCTTTGCTGGCGGTATTTTGCTGGCAAATATGCTGTAAGAGACATTTTAAACAAAAAGAGAAGAATTAAAAGCATCACTCTGCCTAACAACACATATGTAAAGATTCATGAGGAATCAAAAGCCTCAAGATTGTTCCATATTATATTCAGGAAATCAGTTTCTAGGGTCATGGCTGTCATCCTGGTTATATTTAATTGAAGAATTTGTTTCCAGAAGCAAGATGGAGTAATTAAGGAACTTATCTGACCAGGTCCTTTTTATGCATTGTGCCAGTTGGTTTCTTGCCAATGAAATACTGGAGACTCTATAGGGGGTAAGGCAAATTGCCTGGTATCTAGGACTGCAGGCTAATGACATGTTCCTCACCAATGCTAATTCTTCAGTTATTAGATCGATTTGTTGTTGTAATGTATGTATCGCCTGATGGAGATGTTAATTAATGACATCCTGGGAATGTAATGCCTCATCAGACTGAGCTACCACTTGGTTCAAGGTCTCTGCTGTGGCTGCAGTCTGAGTCAATGATACCACTCCAGCCACTACCCTTCTCATTGCTAATAGTGCTGCAATAATAATGGCAGCTGTAATTCTAAAGTCTGTTATTTCTCTATTTATTGTTGCCAATTGGATTTGAATCATGATAGGAATAGTATGAAAGGGAGTATGAATAAAATGGCAGCTGGTTCTCTCATCAATATAGACATTTCTGGATGCCCATGCCAGAAAGGTTAGAAAGCAAACTCCTTAGGAGCTGTCAAGAACAGTTTTTACAGTAGAAGAATTAGTTACCAAGAAGAAAAATGGTGACAGGACACAAACCAGGGTAACCCTCCAGCTAACTTTGGGACCTTGTTGTATTTTTACCATCTCCCAATCTTTGCTTTGCATGGGAGTAGGTTCCATTATAGAAATTTTCACATTTTAAAAACATCAAAGGGCACATCTCAAGACAGTTGGACAGGCTACATAAGTCCCAATAGCTCATAATGGGACTACATCTAGATTTTGTCTCTGCCATAATATGGGACATAGAAACACACAGAAGTTTATATTAATTTCAAGCTGTTTGGTCTAGGGCTTAGACTTATTACTTGCTAACTTATACTTTAAGTCAACCTGTATTTTTATTATGTTTGGCCACACGACTTGGTACCTTTTTACTCAGTGTAGCATTTCATCACACTTCCTCTGCATCTTGCTGTCCTCTGACACTGCTCTTCTGCTTTCCCACCTCTACTCCTGTCTACCTATTTGACCAGCCAGCATTTTGTTAAACCAATACTGACAATGACAAATGTTTATAGTGTACAAAAGCATAATCCCACAGCGTTTCCTTTTTTTTTCTTTTAAAACAAGAATCCCAAATCTAATCTCATTTGTATATTTTCTTGAGCATTATCTATAACAACTTGGAACCAACACTCTTAACAAACATCCATAATTCATTTTTTAAAATGTGGGCATAGTTCTCTAGACTACTTCCTGCTGATTGGGGGTGTAGGTAATCTTATGGAGATCCTGAAAGAATTCAAACTTACAATAAAGTCCTTCTCATTTTGATGTTTCCTTCTATCTCTATTCTTGATGTTTCCCTTCTAGTTTCTTTAACTCTCTCATTCTGGATGTTTTCCTTCTATCTCATTTTAACTCTTAATCGTGATGTTTTCCTTGTTGCCTATTTTAACTCTCTATTTTTTTTCTTTCAGTCAATATAAAAATTACAATGTGGTTACGTTTATCAAATGATTGCAATTAATACAAAACAAACAATAAAACTCAGCATGTTTTCAATATCCATTACATGATTAAGCATTTTACATATTACAGGTGAAAAACAAATTATCCCAAGAAGCCACATACATTTATATCTAAACAGCTTGTTATAAATTAACCTTGTAGGCAAGTGAGATATTTTTCTCAGTTCAATCTTTTACTGGAAGGATGCATTTTGCAGTTACAAAGAAAGGGCCAATTACTTTATTATTTATCTTGATAGCCAATCTGATAAGGAATCTTTAAGTAATTACAAACCTAAACTTTTACACATGAAAAATAATTAGTCAGATCTACTTTAAATCTTTAGGGTACATAACCACTATTCAGTAGTTTTTATGTCAGGTGATTTAAAAAAAATGTATCATTTGTTGTTGTTTTTTTTTTAATGACTAGTTTCTTAAGTTCTTTATCTATTTTACAAATCAGCCCTCTGTTGGATATGGGGTTGGTATAAACCTTTTTCTATTCTGTAGGCCACTATTTTTGTTCTACTTGACATTTCTCTTAGCACCTCTTCCATGGTGTTCTATAAATTAGAGTATGTCATTTGTTTATTTTCAGTGAGTTCTAGAAAGCTTTTAATTTATTTCTTACTTGATCTAGTGGTATTCAGTTCAGGGTTGTTCAGATTCTGTGAACTTGTAATCTTTCTGTAGTCTTTGTAGTTGTTAAACTCCAGCCTTAGTTGATAGTGATCTGATAAGATAATGGGGATTATTTCAATTTACTTTTTTACATGTATGACTGAGTTTTGCTTTGTGTCAAAGTATATGGTCAATTTTGTAGAATGTTTCATGAGAGGTTGAGAAGGCACATTTCTCTGTATTCGAGAGAAATGTTCTGTAGATATATTTTATGTCCATTTGAGTCATAATGTTTGTTCCTTCTATTATTTTTCTGTTTCTGTTCTGTCTGGATGACCTACCTATTATTAGTGAGAATGGGGTGTTGAGGTTTCCCACTATTAACTGAGTATGATTAGCTCTGTTGTTTAAGTTTTAATAATGCTTCTTTTATAAATGGAGTGCCCTTGTGTTTGGGCCATAGATATTCAAAATTGAGAGATCATCTTAGTGAATTTTTTCTTTGATGAGTAATAAATGTCTTTCTTGTTTCTTTTGATTAATTTTGGTTTGAAATCTACTTTGTTAGATTTTGGGATAGCAACACCAGCTTGATCCTTTTTCCTTTGTTTACTCTTAAGCAATATCTATATTAGATGTTAAAGTATATTTTTTGTATGCCAAAGGTGAATCCTGTCTTCTTATTCATTCTGAAATGGTGGTGATGGTAGTGTGTATGTGTGTGTTTGTGTGTGTGTGTTCCCCATTTTTGTGTTTTCTTGGTGTATACCAATGAATTTGTAAAGAGATATTGTTTAGACTGTGTCACAAAATACTTTGATTGTCCATCTACAGTGTTAGAATGTTTTTCTAGATATAGTAGTCTGGGCTGGCATCATGGTCTTTTAGAGTCTGCAAGACATATGCCCAGGTACTTCGGGCTTTTAGAGTGTCCATATTAAAAATCAGTTTAATTCTGGTAGGTCTGTCTTTATTTGTTACTTGAATATTTTCCTTTGAAGTTTTAATATTCTTTCTTTATTCTGTATGTTTAATACTTTGATTATTACTTGCTGTGGGGATCATTTTTCTGGCCCTATATTTGGTGTTCTGTAAGCTTCAAGTACTTCTAAAGCCACATCTTTCTTTACATTAGGAAAATACTCTTTAGGGAGTTTATTAAATATATTCTCTGTGCTTTTGAGCTGAGATTCTTCTCCTTCTATTCCTATTATTCTTAGGTTTGGTCTTTTCATGCTTCTCAAACATTTTTTAAATTAATGTTCTTTTAAGCTGATATATCTTTTTCTTCTATCATATCTTTTATGCCTGTGAGTACCTCTTTTATCTCTCATATTCTGATGGTGATGTTAACATCTGTAGTTTCTGTTTACTTATCAAGATTTTCTGTTTTCAGAATTCCCTCCATCAAGGTTTACTTTATTGCTCTTGTTTCCATTTTCAGATAATGAACATTTTTTTTTCACCTGTTTGTGTTCATCTTTAATGAAAATCTTTAGCTCGCTCTTGCTTGATCAGGAAAGTCCCAATTTTCTCTCTCTCCAAAGCCTGCCCTCTCAGAAAATCTCCAATAAAAAGAAGATGTCAAGTAGCCCAGTCTTCCATTGTTGGTGGCCTCTGCAGCTCTTCCCCTAAAGCTGACAGTAGCCCAAGACCCTGCCTAAGGCACAAACCCAGATTGTGGAAGATGCATCATCACTCCTCACCTTCAGGCTATATAGGTTTCCTACTTTAGTTCTGCCCTGTTACTTTCTCTGGCTCAGATATTGCTTTGCTCAAATATACCTACCTGTTCTTTTACTTTTTCACTTTGAATTGATCTGGCTTACTATAATGGTTACCACATTAAAAAAAAAAAAAAAAAAAAAAAAAACTATTAGTTTATTTTTTCCTTGGCATTCTTTAAGGGACTTTTTTTATTTATTACATCGTTTGTTTGGTTTTTTTTTCCCCCTCAGGTTCTTTAAGAGATCTTTTCATTTCCTCCTTAAAAGTCACTATCATCTTCATACAGTTAATTTAAAGAACATTTTGTTGTGCTTCAGTTGCATTGGAATGTTCACACCTTGTACTAGGATAGAAACTACTTAGTTCTGGTAGTTTTATTGTATTCTTACACTGCCATTTAGGAATCTGAATGTAGGATGATTATAGGTCTAAGTGTTGACTCCTGTGTTTGTTTTTGTTGGATGGGTGTTTTGGTCTCTGTTTCCTATTTTCTCTTCTGGTCTAAGTAACCAAAGTTTTTGGTGAATGATGAGATTTCAGTTCAATAGGATGCCTCTTCTGAGATTTGGGGGACCTTGAGTCCCTAGATCTGGCCTGGCCTCTGGTAAAGCTGAAGTCTACTTTTTGAAAGTATAGGCTAGGAAATAGAGTCCTCCGTGATGGGGCTCAAATTTTTTTAACATCTGACTTTCTTTAAAATTTTAAGACAGTAGTTGCTCCAGAAAAGTGCATTACATTTAATGTTCTGTCAATCAACCCCTAATATAGAATAATTTATTTTTATAATACCAACTGGCTGGAAGTGTTGTAATAGTTGTCCTAATTATCATTCTGGAATTTATGCTTTCTGAGCATGAAATCTCACTCATTCTTTGCTCTAGATGTTACTTTCAAAGCCTTTACTCAGTTTAATTTAAACATGTTAGATAAAGGTTAATAATCAGTAGGAGGTATATATTTGCATGTCATTACTGGGAACTCACTGCTTAAGGAAGAGTAGGTTATGTATTCTTGTGTGTGTTGTGTGTGTGTGTTTCAGTATCTCCGTGTGTAGGTATGTGTTTCTCTCTCTTCTCTCTCTCTCTCTCTCTCTCTCTCTCTCTCTCTCTCTCTCTCTCTCTCTGTGTGTGTGTGTGTGTGTGTGTGTGTGTCTGTGTGTGTGTCTGTGTGTGTGTTTATTTCTCTCTCTCTCTCTCTCTCTCTCTCTCTCTCTCTCTCTCTCTCTGTGTGTGTATGTGTGTATGCAAACACATTTAAATGACAATATTCTGGGAAGATAAGAATGTGAGATTGATTCTGAAGCATTTTGGGGTAAACATGTTCAAAATACATTTTGTAAAATTCTTAAAGATTTAATAAAATATTTTTGTAAAATTTTAGGTAGGAAAAGTTATTTTAATGTAATTAAATTTTTTAGAAGTATAGGAAACATAAACTCTGAATAGTAAAGACAAATAGCCCTTTATCTGCTAAATCTGTGCTCAGTCCTCAAACGTTAGCTGGTGTCTTGTTTCTTCAGAACCTTTGACTATCTAGACAGTCCAGCTCTTAGGAAAAAAAGCTTTCTTTCTATTTTTAAGGAAAAGTTAATTACTGTATTATTGCCAGTTTGGAAAACAAAATTTACAAAGCTATTATAATGGAAAAATAAGAATAGAAATACTTCTCTCTCTCTTTCTCTCTGCCATTTCTTTTTCATCTTACTTTTGACATGGGGATCAGATTAAGAGTTTACAGAAAGCAACTGAAATATTTTTATGAGACTTAAGTTACTCCATTTCTCTGTCAATTGAGCAAAGTATCAGTCTGCTTGCTACAAATGGCCAGTACAAGACAGTGTGATCTTCCCATCCATAAATTAATTGCAAGGAATGAAAATAGGAACATTATCAATAGTCTAAGAAATAAATGCTAACAAACTCTTACATAATTAAATATTGTTAAGGCTAGATTACACTGCCCTTCATAGTTTTATCACAATTAATAAGCATAACCAAAGTATCTGAAATTTTTAGTGCGTTCTTTGTCAAAGGAAAATTAAGTCACTCATTCTGTACACTGGAGCACATTCGTTGAAAAGAAGTTATTTCTCCCTTTCAGCAAACAGTACTCTCCTCTTAGCTATTGGGTTGCCAAAATGTCTAAGGAAGTCTTATCTTAGGTCTGTCCCTCCTAGGCCCAGTTACTCAATCTGCCTTTTACCTCTCTTTAGCTTTCTGAAGAAAACTGGAAAGAGGAGCTTAACATTTGTCACTGCTTCAGATCTGCTTTCCTCTCAGCATTCAAGTACATTTTCTTCTCTGTAATTATAACTCTTGCATGTGTGTAGGATTAATTCTTTAAACAGATAAATGAGAAGATTAAATCATAAGATGGGTGAGGAGATAGATCTTAATATGAGGGTATGAAGAGCATCATGAAAATCATATTGTCCAATACATATTCCACTAACCATCCCTACTTCGCTGGACTATGATTTTGTACTGTAAATATTGGTTTAATAAAATGCTGCTTGGTCAGGTAGCTAGCCAGGAAGTAGAGGTGTGACAATCAGACCAGGAGAATTCTGGGAAATTGAAGAGCAAGAAGAGAGACAACACCAAGACACAGGAAAGTAAAATGAGAATGGTAACAAGCTACATGGCTAAACATAGATAGAAATGTGGGTTAACTTAAAGTACAAGGTCAGAAAGTAATAAGTCTAAGCCGTAGACCAAACAGACTATAATTATTTGTAAGTGGCTGCAGGATTAAATACACATTCCCTTTATAAGTTGGGTTTAAGTAGTGCTCCCAAAGAAAAGAAATCACAGGCAGAAGTGATGTGAGAACTATGAGGTATGTTTAAGGTTTTCCATTACTATATTTTACAGATCTAAAGTTTTAATATAATGAATTCATTGTAAATCAGGAAAAATTGGTGTTTTTAATATTTATATGTAAAACAGAGTAACAGTCTTATTGATTAAAATATAAACTATATTTTGAGTGTTATCCAGTGGTGGAATTTTATAGGACCTAAGAAAACCAGTGTTCTTAATGTATTTATAAAATATTTGTCCACTAAATTAGTTTGAACTGATTCCTTAATTGTTTAAACCTCAGTATTTCTTTATGAATATTTCTTTTTTTAATATTCCTCTGGGTACTAAAACAAACTTTTCTGGTATTTGTTCTTGATAAGGCTGAACTTCCCACTTTATTTTGCATTCCAAAAATTCACATTTTTATCTACTTGAGATCAAAGCAAAAGTGATAAAAGGAAAATTTTCTTCTGGCATTAAATTGAGTACTAGTGATTGCTTTGAAGAGGAAGCCAGGGAAGAGGAAAATAGGCACTGCTTCAAGACATGGCATCTGTGGAAGTGCTGCTCTACTCTGAAACAACTCTACAATGAAACAATCTTACAGCTGTTTTCTGGAAAACTACTCATCCATCAGGACTTGTGTGGATATTACTGTGCAAGTATAAGGCTTTGAGGCCCAATCATTGACTAAACAAAAAACAAAATAAAATACTAGATGTGAAGTCTTTGGAGCGAGCAGCATGCACCTGAGATTGGAAGGCACATGATTGTTTGCTACATGTGGCCCCAGGAAGAAAACTGAAGGTTGTTACAAAAGGGCACAGTATTTCTCTGAAGGCCATGCTCTCAGTCATTGTCTCCTCTTATATAAAGCACAGAGAAATTAATGCTTTCTGTTTGCATACAGAAAGAACAAAATGACCTCAAGGTTGTCCCTTTTTCTTCTCTATTTATTCTTACCCATCTCTCTCTCCTTTGATACTCCAGTTACTACACTGGATTTACAAGACTTTTAAGCTTTTGACTTGTTGGCTGGTGCTGTCTGATTTTTTTTTCACATTAATTCCCTGAAGTCCAGTAACAGATGGCTAAAATATTAATTGATTTCTGGTGGTCTCCTTTGGTCAGGGTCCAGGGCTCTAATTGATTCATATTGCAGTAGATGATTCATCTAGGCAAAATTCATTAGACCTTTTGATGCAGTTTGGGCTGGTGCTGAACTTGAGGGCTCTCTGCCCATTCCATCAGAATGTATGGATTAAAAGCACGTATATACCATTGCACTTCTTCACAGCCTTCCTTAGATCATAAAAGTTAGATCACACCCTAGTACTCTAGAGTAATTTGCAAAAAATGATTCCATGCAAAACTCATGATCAGTTGGGAATCACATGCTTTATACAGATTCCCAACATTGACATTATCATAAACTGTGCTGTTGGTCATCTAAACTCAGCATGAAAGAAATGTTTTCAGACAGAAGTGTGTGGCAAGGATAATTCTTGAAGGATTCTGGGTGAAAATTCCACTACAATACTATTGAAAGTCTTAACCTGAATTGTGTCAGCTTATAATGCCACTGTTTTCTCCAAGCCTCAACTTCCCTTCCATTATGTTATAGGGCTGTTGCTGCAGTTCCTCTTCCTCTTCTTCTTCCTGGTCCTCCAGCTCCTTCTCTTTATGTCTCCCCCCTTCTCCTCCTCCACTGCTGCAATGCATGTGTTGAGGTGAGAACTTGCATGCACACAGAGGCCAATGAAAAAATTCCAGTGTCATCTTCCACCATTCAGTTTTATTTCCTAAGAAATAACTTGTAATTTTAGTTAAATGTCTGGCCAGCAAGCTCAGCGATCTGCTGAACACACACAGCACTGATATTGGTGATATGGGATGTCTTTCTGTAGAGTGTGAATTACCATTGGATAATAAAGGAACTTTTTTGGCCTATGGCAAGGAAACTTAGAGGTAGGTGGGAATTTCAAACATAAATAAAGTAGGAGGACAGAAAGAGCCAATGGAGATGCTAAAAGCTACCATCCAAGGAAACAAGATGGGTAATCCATGAGTCATGTGGCAATATATAAATTAATGAAAATGGGTTGAGTTAAATTTAAAGAGCTATAAAGTAATGAGCTTAACCATAAGCCAAACAAATTATAATTAACATAAACCTTTGTGTGATTATTTTGGCATAAGCAGCTACAGAACTGTAGATCTGAATATAGGGCTGGACAGGCCAGAAACTTCTTACTATATGTTAGAGGTTCACACTCTCCCAGTACTTCACTTGGTTTGTTATGTGACTACTGAGGATTGATATAAAATTTCTCAGGAAATATTAATACAAATAACGCATTTGAGAAATGGTAGTATTATAGTAGAGTTCACTGGGCTATTATATTTGCTGCTTAAGACCACTGAAGGGAGTCTTTGAGAAATTCATATTTTCTGTGTTCTTAGCAATTTAAAATAAATGTAGATAAATATAAATAAGTATGATTGTATTAAGCTAAATATTTTTCTCAGTTCAAAGCTTTTGTGCAGTTTTAAAATATGTAATATTTACCCAGATACACTGTTTCTGCTTGTTCTCTAAGTAGTGCAAAACTTGCTAAGTGTTATGACACAAATCATTTCTAAAAGGGGTTATTAAAATTGGGAAGGTCTTTCAGCTTCTCTTTTAGTCTGGTTGCTGTGGAATACCTTTGATGATTTACACTTAGGACAGATATTGATTTCTGTCCTCTCTTTGCCCTATAATGGCGACTCTATTTTCAGTCAAGTGTGATGAGCATTAAATCAGCACAAGTGTAGGGTATGCAAACAAGAATGACTCACTTTTAAGGAAACAAAGCAAAAGCTTCCTTAGGGCATGTGTATTTTCTGTAACCCATTGCTGGCAACCAGAACACAGAATACAAATATAGGCTCAAATATACTTTTGCAAATAAATTTTTCTTTGGGTGGGCAACTAGCTCACAAAATAACACAGAGACTTGTTATTAATTATAAAAGCTCAGCCTATAGCCTAGGCTTATCCCACTAGCTCTTATAGCTTAAAATAACGTATTTCTTTTAACATTCATTATTTTACATGGCTCAGTTACCATTACTCTGTCCTATCCATGCTGTTTCCTCTCCATCTGACTGGTGATTTTACCTCTCTTCTTCCCATATCTCTTTCTGTCCACAAGTACCTGCTATACCTCCTGCCTCACTTTTCACTATTTAGCTTTCGGTTAAACCAACCACAGTGACACATCTTCACACAGTGTAAAGGAATATTCCATAGAACTTTCCCATTTTGTTTAAATAAAAAGAAAGATTTTAGTAGTAACACAGTAAAACTATATACTGTGAGGATTTAATAAAAGCTCCAGAAGTTTCTGAGGTATAGGAGGGATCTAACCACAGTCAGTCTAGGAGGATCAGAGAGTGGTGATTCACACCTTTAATCCCAGCACAGGGAATATCCTGGGAGTGGTGACCTACACCCTTAATCCAAACTGAGTTGGAGGTCATTTTAGCTTACAGAAGGAATTCCAGGCTCTCAGGAAGGCAGTGGTGGGACCACACCTTAACTTACCAAGAGAGTATTTAAGGCAGACATAGAAAGACAGAAGTGAGAGGAAGCCAAGAGAAGCCAGGCTGAGGAAGCTGGAAAACAGCTGGGTAAGATCTGACTGTAGTGTGTTCTCTCTCTAATATCTCCAACTTTCTCAGAGATCTATCCCTGAGTTTCATTTATTTGTGCAACAATATACAATAAAAATAATTTTCATTTAAGAATTACATTTATAGTATCCAGTCAATTTTTATTTGGCAAATTTAGAGAACATCTATTTTATTGTTTTATACCTAAATCTTTTTATTGTAACTTGAATTACCCTCTTCAAAGTATCTTTTTCGATCTTAAAATATTTTTTCTAGAAAAACAACTTAAGGTTTTATGGTTCTCGACCTTATAAGATTTATATCTCTTATGTAAGCTTCGTTTATAAATTTGTAGTAACAAGAAAAACTGTAAAATTAAAACTATCTAGTTTTCAATCCCCATGAGAGACCTAGGAAGGATAAAATTTTTCTTGAGTAAACAAAAAATGCAGAGAAAGCTACTTCCAACACTTTAGAAATGACAGAGATATCTGGCTGTCTGGATGGTCACCTAATATTCAATACTCTTCTGTAATGTTAGGACATCTATCTATGGCCTACAGACTTAGAATATCTGACAGACATTTCTGTGAACATTGTCAGCAGTTGAAGAAAGGGCAATTTCTTGCCCTCAATGCCTATCTTTTGCCACAAAGAAAGAAAACTTTATATAGAGGTTCTTCTATTCCCATCATCCTTTTTATGACATAAATTGGTGCTTCCTTGAGCAAATGTGTCTCACTGTTGTAGAAACCCTATGTTATTAAAAATATTTTAAATGCCATATTCTGTAGGTCTTGGAATGTTTGAAGATTATCTGTCAATCTTAAATAAATCTTTTTATAGCCTTTAAAAAATACCTAAACGTGAATATAAGTTTGTTGCTATAGATGACTATTAAGCTTTCTTTTTTTATTCATTATCCTAAATAGTTTAAAGGAATAAAACACTCAAATTTTTAGGTGAGGTGCATAGATATAATACCTTAAACAAGAGTAGAAATATATATGCTGTATAACAAAAATAATTTTAATTTTTTAACAATATACAAAATTTCATAGCAATGTAAAATATGTGAGATTGTTGGTTGTTCAAAAGTAGACTCAATAATCCACCCCTTTATTCTATCATTTTTATACTATAGTATCTTTTATCCCTTCTAAAAGAGACCCCTTATTTAATCTTTTTGTTCAGTTTTCTCCCTGACCAAGACCAATAGCAGTTTGTAACCAACTACCCCAAATAAGAACAAAGATCCATAATCCATCAAATGAACAAAAACCACCTGCCCTACCTCTTGGTAATGTGTGTGCTATGTTCTCTAGACTGCTTTCTATTTTCTGGGGATAAAAGAATCTTTGGATTATACAATGAAGATAAGGATAATAGTCAAATCCTTAAAGAGCTAGCCAAAGTATTTTTGTCTAGCTTCTACACAATTGAAAAGCATAAGAATTTTCTGTAGTCCTGGCAAGAACAGTCTGTAAGGCTGGACCATCTCAGCTAGCAGCCTTGATGTTGTTCTAGATACAGAATTCAAAGGAAACTGAAATAGAGACACTATGTAAGGCTGTATTACCTGGGCCATATCTTTTTATTGGTGTCTGGTCCCCTCACTCTGAAAATACATGAAGTTTCAAAGGAAATATAAATGTCTGCATTAACACAAATATTGAATTGCAGTGCACAAATTAGTTAAAGATATTTTTTTGTTCTGTGTTTGAGGAATTAAAAGTCATCTATCAACTTCATAAATATGTCTGGACTGGATAGTCAAAACTGTAATATGATAGGTCTGAAGAACTCTATAACAAAGTTTATCATGTCTCATCCAGTCACAGAGCTGTTTCTATGTGTAGGAATCAGTATACATATCACTTGTCTTGTAGTTTTTTCTGGATTACTTGCTCATGTCTGTAGCCAAAGATCCTCAGGTTTCCCTGAGTCAAATCTGACCTTTATTAACTTTTAAAAGAATTCATAGTTTTTAATTCCTGTGGAAATACAATCCCAATCTCTCCCCTAATCCAACACATTTCCACCCTTCCATTCTAAAGCCAAGATATGCCTAAAATATATAGGCTGGTTTAATTCAGCAGTCCCTTCCACTATTCAGTGTCTCTCAATAGGTGACATTTGTTCATTGGCACTCAAAAAAATTCACCATGAACAAAGGAACATATAGGATCCAGACTCTCTGGACTCTCTGTGTATTTTTTATCTTTATGTGGCTTACTTTTATATTATTTTCTCTTTAAAGACTTTATCATATTATTTATAAACTATATTCTTTATGACTGTCTATACATACTTTATTTTTTTAAGTCTAAGCATATTTTTTAGACACATTGTAATCTACTTAGATAACCCTCTCCACAAATCTGGAGTTGTCTTAACTGAGCCCCTGCAGCATTCTATGATTACATGAAACAAATAGTAAACTGCTCTATCAGCTGTCAGGGCAACCCAGTTTAGCACATAGTGTTGGCTCCAGGCCACAGGCAATCTCTGTACTCAAAGTTTATCTGAGACTCAGTAACCAGAAATCCATGTTTGACTCTATGATTTAAACTTTTTTTTGTTTTAATTTCCAGGCCTCATGTAGTTCATATGTGGCCAGATGATGGTCACCATGTGTAGCAGGTTTTCTTTTCTTTTTTTTTTTTTGTATCACCAGCTCCCAAATTATGACACAGAGATGTATTATTAATAATTAAAGTTCTACATTAGCTTGGACTTGTTCCTTTGTAATAGTGAGGACACCTAAATCCCACCACATTTCTCTCATTCCCCATTTTTTTTCACTTTAAATCTTGGTTATCATTGCTGCTGTCACAATTTATCACAAAATTAATGTATTAAAACAACTAAAATTACTAAACAATTATGAAGTTCAGATGTTTAAAATGATTTTCAGGCTAAAAGCAAAAGTTTTGCAAGATTGTGCTTCAACCACTTTTGAAATCCACAAAGAATAATATATTATATTCTCATAATTTAGAGGTTCATTGTCTCATTTCTTTCTCCCTACTCTCTTGTTCTTCCTTCTGCTTACAAAGGTGTCCTAACTAGCTCTTACAACTTAAATTATTCCATATTTTACAATCCGTGTTTTTTAACATGGCTTGGTCACCTCTCCTTGATTCCATCTTGATTCCTCTTCATTTGGCTGGTAACTATGCCTTGCTTCCTTTTTGCTTCTCAGAGCTATCTTTGTCCAGCACTACATGCTATACTTTCTGCCTAACTATTGCCCATTTAACTTCCTATTAAATCAATTACAGTGATACATCCTCACACAATTAAGCTTCAAAGACATCCCATCATTAATTTTGTAGGTATTTTGGGGTTCCTAAAATCCTTTGTTTTCTTGTTAGATTTATTGGGGAACATTCCTAAAACCAATCAAATTCAACATGTTTTTCCAGCACTGTTTTAAAAATAGTGCAAATGAGAAAACTAAGGCAAATGACTCCTAATTAAAATAAAACAGCACATAAACAAGCTGTGTTTTGTTACAAAACATGAGATTAGACTTGCTGTTAGAAATTTTATTGCTGTCACAAAACACTATGACCCAAAAAACCTGGTAGTAAATAATTATTTCACCAAGCAGTACACGAGTCACACTCTATCACTGGAAGAAGTCAAAACAGAAGCTCAAACATGGAAGGACCCTGGAAGCAAGAGCTGATGCAGAGGTCATTGAGAAGTATTTACTTGCTTAGACTCCATGGTTTGCTCAGTCTGCTTTTTTATATCACTGTGGACCACCTACCTGTAGTAATAGCACCCATAGTGAGATGAGCCCTCACACATCAATCAGCAGTCAAGAAAATGAACCACAGGGTTGTCCACAGGTCAAATAGTGAGGGAATTTTCTTGTTCTTTTTCCAAAATGTTCCTTTCCAAAAATGATTCAGACTTGTTTAAAAACTAACACAATCTCTAAAGGAAAATTAAGTTTTTATTCTTGATTTTGTAGTTTATATAGGAAGGACATGTTTATTTTTAACCAGTATTATTTGTGTAAATAAAAATATTTTTACACAGAGCAAGGTGGCATACAACTTTATTCACAGCACTTGGGGGACAGAGGCAGGTAAATATTGTGAGTTTGAGACCAGCCTTGTATAAAAATTAAGTTTTAGGACAGTCAGGGCTACCCAGAAAAAGCCTGTACTGAAAAAATATTTTTTTTATTTTTTGAATTTTAATAACCTCATTATATATTTCTAGTATGATATTTTTATGTTAATCTTTGCAGTTATTTTATCACTGGAGTTTTGAACAATTATGAGAAAAATAATGGCCACAAGTAATACTTATGTCACAGTAAATGACTTTTAAGTATATTTAACAAAATAAATTACACAAGTCTTTGACACGACATTTAGTCTCTTATTGTGCTTTAAAAAAAAAAAAAAAGTATGTATATGGCAAAATTGTAAGGATGGTTAGAGAGCAGCCACAATGCTCTGCTAAGAAAACAGTCAATTGAATGTTATTTTTTAGGTTTGGGCTCTGAAACCCATGGCTGGTAGATTGGCATACTTGGTTCTTCCACTGAGATAGAAACACTTTATTGTTACCCAAGTTGTTGCTGTGTGAGAAAAAATTGAATGGTGGTGATGAAGAACACAATATTCACAATTATTGGTTATCTTGCTTTTTTCAGGAAAATCTTACAAAACTGGTTTGGTAACTCATAGTTGAATCCCAGAGTTTAGTAGGTTGAGGCAAGTGGGCTTCTGTTACTGGGGTATGTACTGGTTTCCAGGCCAACCTGGGTTATGTGAAAATAATAATAGTAATAACCATAATAAATCCACCAAAAGATCCAGAACACCTTGTAGGCTCTAATGTACACAAAAGAACTGAGGGTTTTTTGTAGAATTGTGTTAAAATAAAAATGGTATTTCAAAAACCCAAACTGGGTGTCTTTTTAAGACTACAATGAATGAAAAAAAAGCATATTTTTTGACATTTTCTTTATTTAAAAAAAAAATACTTTTTTACATACCAACATAGATTCCCCTTCTTTCCCATTTGCTCCTACTCCCCCTCCCATTTCTTCATCATCTTCTCCTCAAAGAGAATAAGACCTCCCATAGGGAGTCAATAAAGTCTAGGATATTAAGTTGAGGAAGGATCAAGCAATTCATCTGGCATCAAGTCTGAGAAAGGCACCCTTTATAGGGAATGGGTTCCAAAAAGCCAGCTCATGTACCAGGGATAAATCCTGGTCCCACTGCCAGAACCATACAATTATCATCCATATTTATAGGGCTTAGTCCAGTCTGATGTAGGTTCTTCAGCTGTCATTTCAGAGGTAGTGAGCTCTCAATAGCTTGGGTCAGCTGTCTCTGTGTGTTTCCCATTGTGATCTTGACCTTTGCTCATATAAAGTCTCCTCTTTCTCTTCGAGTAGAATGGGAGCTTGGGCCAGTGTTAAGTTGTGGATCTCTTTTTCTACTTCCATATGTTGCTGGATGAATGTTCTATGATAACAATTAGAGTGGACATCAATTTGATAATGGGATGGTAGTGTTAGGGTGTGAACAGAGAGTGAAAACAACAAAATTGATATTTTTTAGAGGAGAAACCATTTTGGGATTAGAGAAAAACCTAATTGCTAACACAGAATATCATCTCAGACTTGAGACCCACTAATAGGAGATGCACCATCAGGAGGCTTCAGAATGTTTCTTTATTAGCTTTCACAATGTTGGAAGTTCAGTGTTCACAAAGCTCCAAAAATGGGCCAAATGTATAGCATCATTTATAGGGTTCTGCATCCCTTGAATACCTAAAGGATATAAATGCATGGATGTATTCTGCTTTATTTTCCCTGTAAGGACCAGGAGCACTTGATGTGAATGATATCGCACTGTCTTTCTTAGTAACAATTGAACTCCATGAAGAAAGAAACTTTGTTTTCCTCCAGGCCATTCCAATCTATGTAGCAGTACCAGGCTCATTATGTGAATAGTAAGTACATACCACACAAAGGATGCCATTGGTAGTGATCAAGTGTAAGTAAAAATGTTTAAACCATGGCTTACAATAAGAATAGGCCTTAAGAAAATAAGCAAACCAAACAGTGAAAAACTAGACGGAAGGGATTATTTTTTCCTCTAACAGGCTAAATAATGAAGCATCCAATTCTAGATATGACTAGTGCTTGTCATGACAACAGGGAAGGTTACTCTCTGCGTGTGTAATGTGCATAGTTTTGTCAACTGCTAAAGACTAATCAACACTGGCTCACTGTCAGTGACTAAAATTGCTAGAAAGGAAAAGAGCCTGTCAATTATGCAGTTATGCTCCACTTCAGAATTGCCATGTAGTCACAAACAGACATTTGGCAAAAACATTGAAAGAGAAATAAGGCATCCTTGCAAGCACACCATTTTTCTCTTCTGCAGCACTGTAGGCTCTGACTGAAATTTGTTTGTTTTGTGAGACAAATTCTCCTCTCAAAAAGGCAGCCCTGCTATTAATTAAACAAAGGAAGAGGCAACTGAGGTGGGATCCTGCTAAGTCAAAGTTGTTAAATAAGGATAAGCTCTCCAGCAGAAATCTTGCCCAGCATTTACCTAAGCTGCTGCCATTTTCATGCATCTGAGGAAATGTGTGTCAAGATTTGTGTTAGTGTTGGCACAGGAATGAACTAATTTTAATTCTCAACTCCAAGTCTGATATCAGTTCAAAAACTGTAGCTAAACTTATCTGCATCTGCTGAATAGCCCATAACTCAATTAATGCTGTTATATGGGAAGATAGAAAATAAAAATTTAAAAAGAATTATGATGAACCTCTCAAAAATTGTGATCATTTCTGATCACTAAGGCACAAAACTCAGGGAAACTGTTTTCTCTGGTCTGGTCACCTAACTGGCCACTGTTGTAAGGAGGTTTCTTGGCCCTGGGAGGCCAGAGGTCCAGACCCACAGACCTACATCCCCAGACCCCGTAGCTGCCCCATGCTGCTTAGGCCCCCAGAAATAATTCAGATGCTTATATTAAGCTCATGCTGTTTGGCCTTTGGCTTAGGCACATTGCTAGCTTGTTCTTACATCTTAGCTCAACCCATTGTCATTAATCTGTCTGTCACTTGGCCTGTGGCTCACCTGTGTTCCTCACATGTTTCTCCTTAGGGTATCTGGCTCAGTCTGTTTGACTCTGCCCTGCTTCTCCTACCTATGCTCTGATTTCTCTTCCTACTTTTTCTCTAGTGCCTGTCATGGGCCAAAACAGCTCCTTTATTTAAAGATTGATATTCACAGCACTCAGAAAGACAGTCCCACATCAGGCCACAAAATTCAATTTCAACTTGCCAATTCTGCCAAAATAAATACTATAAAAATATTATGTTCTGAAGCTGCAGACTAGTGTGAGGAGTCATGGGAGATAGTGTTTCTCTTACTGTAAATATCTCTTCACCATAGAGGTAACCGCAAATGCTTTCATGTTTAACATAGTTCTAGTTAGTTTTGAAGCTCACCTTCTTTTTAACTTTATCTCATTAATTGTATATCAAATGCAGTTCCTTGCTCAAGATGAAAATCCACTTTCTGGATAATTTACTTGAAATGGATTCTTCTTTGTCATATGAATAAATATTCATTTTTCTAAAATCATAATCATAATAAAAGTATGATGAATTGCTGATTTTGATAAGAGACTTAAAAATTACAAATTTCTTTGAGACAATTGCTTTAAAGAGTAGAACCCATGCTGGTAATAAGGAAAAGATCCAACTGATTTTCTACTGAAAAGATGGATATGACTCAAGTGGATTTTAAGTGAAGGAGAAAAGATTAGTAGTTTGGTGCAGAAAGAAAAATCCAAATCATACCACATTAGCTTAAATGATTTTTAAACAGTTCAATTCTGAAGTGTGCTTTGAAACTTAATTATACAAAAAATGAATGTTGAAAGGTCTGATAATATTACCCTGTGGCTCCAGTTGTAACAAATGTTATTATTGTATAAGAGCGCGCGCACACACACACAAGTGGACATGGATATGGATACACATAGACATCTCTGTTTCCATTGTTACTGTAATTTGAATATGCCAGGACTTGAACTGAACTTGTCAATAGAGCCATAGTCAAACAGCAATAGTTGTCATCTATCACTTTTGCAACTTCTAATGAGATACCAAAAAAAACATGAGTCTTTGTCTGCTTTTATAAATATTACTGTGGAATTGTAGTGTGATAATGACACACAACAGCTTTAGAAAATTATCTTTCAAGAAAATAGCTGGTTCTCTTTAACAAACTGAGAAGGAATCTTGTCAATTAAAAAAAAAGTCCAAAGGAAATATTTTAAAATTATATACTGATAATACTCAAGCAACACAAATGAAATAACAGAAATTTGCAGTGGGTAAATCAGAGTAGTTGATAAAGTAAAGACAGACTTCTAAGTGATGTGGGTCATGAGGGTCCTTGGTTTATGTTGTACTCAAACAGAGTTCTTGGAGAGATTTATCAAATATGTTGGAGTATTCCATTTTCTCTTTTTGTGTATTTGTGCAGGCCTTCACATATGATATATACCTAGCAAAAAAACATACGAAGATCCTTTCATAAGAATTTTGAAAATCAGTGCTCTGGGGGCAAAAAAAAAAACAAAAAAACAAAACAAAACAAAAAAAAAACAATAAAAGGAGCAACAAATCAAAGAATTACTACCATTGAGCTTGGCTTTGGTACTCTTTGATTGAGAAATGTTCCCTACAGACACCTGAAGTTAAATACTCATTGCCAAGTTAATGGTAGGATCCAGAAGGTTATGGAAGTTTTAGGATGTAGAGAAAAAGCCTTTGAGAATTTGTAGCCTTGTCTCACTTCTGCTTTGCTTTCTGCTTCTTGTTTATGATTGAGATGTGATCTCCCAGCTTCCTGCTTCAGTTCCATGCTGCAATTCCCGTCTGCTCCAGCACTACAGAGTCTCCCTCTGCAACCAAGCCAAAATTCACTCTTTCCTATTTTTTTTTTTTTTTTGGTCATGGTATTTTACGACAACAACAAAAACATAAAAAGTATGTGCATTTTACACTCTAATATAGAAATTTTACTGTTCTTTGATATGCCAATAATCTGATACATGTTTTGAAAAACTATATAAAATATGAAGAAGCTAAATATGTTACTAAGAAAAATTACAATTCATCACTTTGACAAATAATTCATTTGAGTTTTATTTTAAAATCAAGTTTTTAAGGGGGAGGGTATCATAAATTCCATACTTCCCTATTCTGCTCAAGTTCCTGAAAATTAGTCTGGACCCAGAGGAAGTAGGTGCTGGCCCACCTCCTGTCACACACAGAGCAACTTAGAAGTAAAAGATTAGCAGGAATGATAAGATTATAAGAAGGGTATAGTTGATTGAAATACATCATGTAATAAGACACAGCCATAGTAAGACCACCATGCAAATAATATATACATCTGAAGAAAAGTAAAGAAAAGACATGAATGAGTTAGGAGTTCAAAGTTATCCTCATACAAGAGATGCTATCTGGGAAAAGTAAATAATTGTAAAAAATGATAAATGATGAGGGAACAGACACTAGAGTTTAACAGACAGGCAGCCAGACAGTAGCTGTGCTCCTTCAATAGTGGAATACTACATGGATGTCCTGTGGCTGCCTACAGAACATTCCTCTTTCCTCTCTCTTCCTCTGCTTTGTGAAAACTGGTCATCTCAATGGCCTGGATCTACAACCATGTGAAAACTACTTTCTTTTATAAGTTCCCAATTTCAAAGCTCCTGGATCCAGCTTGACCATGCCTCTGTACTTTTAACTAAAGTGTAGCCTGAGGTCTTAGTAAAACTATAACC
The DNA here is from genome assembly GCA_033318265.1 of Phyllotis vaccarum. Classification (NCBI taxonomy): domain Eukaryota; kingdom Metazoa; phylum Chordata; class Mammalia; order Rodentia; family Cricetidae; genus Phyllotis; species Phyllotis vaccarum. The sequence continues at coordinate 60,417,202 of JARWLC010000007.1, forward strand.
TACCCACTACTAAAGTTTTTAAATCAAAATCAATATTTTCTTTCCTGTTTTGGTTTTCTCATGGTAAAATGGGAACCAGGGTGACCATGAACTAGTGTCAGTATCACAAGACAACATCTTAATATTGCATCTCATAGCTGAAGGCATGTGAATTGGTTGAAACTTGGTGAATTGTAAACATAAGTTCTCATTCTAGAGAGATTTTCAGAAAACAAAATGTGTTTTTGATCACTGAAGGACAATACTGTCTTAAAGGTTCCCAAAGAAAGGAGAAAGGAAGGCAGGACAGAGTAAGAAAACAGAGAAGAGAGATCTGACTTCAGATTTCACTGTACTTCTCAAAAGCAGGCCTTATATTTCACATGGAATGACAATTAACATAAGTGATCTCCGAGGTCTTTCCGTGAGAGTCAACCAGTATACTGCACTCCAAATTCCAGTGACACAGGTGGAAAGGGCTGCTTCTCTGGGTACCACATAGTTCCTCTTCTTAGCAGTTCTATAGAATATGCTTTCTAATGAAGAAAAAGTGATGATTCTCATGTACAGTACATAAAAGCTAGGATAACGTAACAGAAAAAGAACTATAATCTCTCTCTAAAATTAATCATATTTCAAGCTACAATTTTAATGTTGGTGAAATCAATAAGAAGGCTGTATATTATCTATACTTCAAAGCAAATAAAAAGCAGTGATGAAATTAATGGCTATTTTTTCTGACCCCTAACCTCTCTGCCTCCTGTTTCCATCTACATTTTATGTATGCTTAAATTATTCCTCTATGTTACCTGGTATTAATTTTCCTTCTTGTTTGCATTGACTTCAAATATACAAGATCATTAGTGGTTGTGATGACTGTGCAACAGTGAGATTCAGACCATGACAATTACTTTGTCATATGGATATCCTTCCCCACACATTCTGTAATGAGTAGCTTCACCTCAGTCTATTTCTTACCCTAATAAGTTTGCATCTAATGCCAATAACCTTTAAACTGGGTGCCTCATAAACAGCACATCTGGCTGTCTACCGTTTTTTTTAATTTTGATCTATGATTTTCACACTTACCAACATCCCTACAAACTGAGGTGAGTAGCATAATTAATATTTCTACATATTTGTTTTATTTTTAAAGATTTTCACAAATGTTTATTTTACTTTATGCTAGAATAGCGTTTCAAATTAGAAGCACTCAGTTAAACCACATGGATTACTTTTCTTCCAAAATCGTGTGCTCTGCTGTTCCTGTATGTTTTCAATTACTACTGGGACACATTTTCATAATCTTGTCAGAATTCAAATTTGGTTTGAGACTTATTCTTTATTGAGAATTACTGGAAGAGTCCATTGCAAGTCTTCCGCTATATGGAAACTCCTGTCTTAGAAAGAAGACAGCACTTTAACCTGAAATGAAAGAAAGAATTTGTTTCAGTTTTATAATAAACTTGTCTTATATTCTCAAAAAAGAGATTCCCCATAAACAAAGGCCACATCTCAAGGCTCTCATTTTGCAAAGATATAGCCAGACTTGAACTTGAGGGTATCAGTGTCCAAACTGCCAAGCTGTATTATTCATGATTTTTATTCAATTAACTCTGTTGTCTATGGTGGGAAAATGTCACATCAAGCTTGCTAACTCTTGAATTTTTAAGAAGACAATAGGTACTCCTTCAGATCTTCATAAATTTCATTGCAAATCACACAAAACCACTACTACGCTGATGAAAGATAATCAGGGGGCAAAGATATCTTAATTTGTAAAGGTGCTTGAAAGACAAGCCTAAAAACTTGAAATCACTCTAAAAGACCCATACAGTAGAAGACAAGAACCAAATCCTATAAGCATGAGGAGAGAGAGAGGGAGGGAGGGAGGGAGAGAGGGATGGAGAACAGACAGATAGATAGAAATAGAGACAGAGAACACAGAGATAGAGTACATACCATGTTTGTCTTTCTGGTTCTGGGTTACCTCATTCAGGATGATTTTGTCTAGTTTCATTCATTTGTCTGAAAATGTTCTTTTCTCTGCTGCATAATACTTCACTGTGTCAATGTACCATATTTTCTTTTAATCCACTCTTTGGTTGAGGGGCATCTAGGTTGTTTCCTGATTCTGGCTATTATTAATAATTTGGCTATAAAAACAGTTCTATAAATGTTTTTGTGGGAGATTATATTGTTACATTGTAAATAATTGTCCCACCCACTGGTTTAATGAAAAGTGCTGATTGGCCAAAGGCAGGCAGGAAGTGTGGGCGTGGCTACCAGACTAAGAAAACTCTGAGAACAGGAAGCACAGAGCAGAATGCCAGAGAGAAGCCGGAGGAAGCAGAGGACAACTGTGCTGCTGTGAGAAAAGGTACCGAGCCCCATGGCTGAACAGGTTAAGAGTCATGGGTTAGATTAAGGGTACAGAGTTAGCAAATTATATGCCTGGGCCTTAGGCTGATCAGCCTAAAATTATTATAAGCACTTGTGTGTCTCTGCAGGTCTGTGGGTCTGTGGGTCTAAACCTTGAGGCTAGGCCTGAAAGTCCAGGCCAGAAACCTTATACTACAAATGGCAGCCCAATGTGGGGCAATTATACCCACATAAAGCCATAGAAAGCTTTAAAAAATGTCTAGAGCCAAAAGTAGTTTCTGAGTTGTGTCACTCATGTGGTACAGAGACACCATGGTGAGGAACATGGGCTTGAGCTACAATGGAGGGCTTTTGGAGTGTAGCATAAGGTATGAACTGGCTATTTACTAAAGTCTCACAGGAGCCTAGATGTAAGCAAAACATTATAAATGGTGTATTTAAGGTTTCTGTTCATAAGGACAAAAAGGGAACAGAATCAAAGATGGCTTTCTAGTGGCCTGTTTTCTTGGATCAGCTCTGTTTGCCAGAGGCAAACTTTGACTTGACCTTTTGAAGAGAAGCTTCCTGATTCAGCCTTAGAGGCAAAACACTTGTGAGTTTTTTAAGAGGTCCTGCTGCCTAATACTTAAATGGAGTTATTGAGCAGCAGATGGCAAAGCTTTACTTGGTAATTATATGGAGCCTAAAGTTCCCAGAGTACCTGGGCTAAAAAGATAAATTATATGAAACTAGACTAGGAGCTGGATGGAGCCATCCACCCATCCTACCAACCTTTAACCTTGGTGGATTAAAGGTGTGTTCAGAAACAGAAATAGAAGAATCTGGGTGGAGTCAATCACCCTAACCAAGCAAAGGTGTGGTCAGAGACAGAAAAAGTTAAGAAATAAATATACAGTAAAGACAGTTTTTTTTGTTTAAAAAAAAAAAAAGTCTAAATGGTTTAGAGTGTGTTGAATATATATATACACAGACTTAGAGAAATAAAAAAAAAAAAGGTAGAAAAAGCCCTTAAAAAGAAATAGAGTAAAATAAATAAATAAAAAAAGCCACGTAAAGATGAAAAATACAAAGAATGTCTGGATACTGTATATTATTGTCTTATCTTTAAGCTTCTTGACTGAAAATGAAATAGTAAAAGCTGCTAAAAGACAGTTGATTATAAATGCTGTTGGATTAATTCAATCTATATATTTTATAAATGAGTTAACTTTAAAACTCAAATCCAAAGATATGATACTTTGGAGAAGAGGTTTTCTTTTTATTTTCACAGAAAATGAGAAGCTGTAGATTTATTTCTGGATAAAGAACATAAAGTTTGATAGAGTAAGACCCTCTGAAAAATCTCCAGTGGAAATGGATGGCCTAGATGATTCAGCTTTTCAGAGCACCTCTGTTGAAGTTTCCCAAGCTCGGTATCCAGAATAACTTCAAGGAGACTGACTGAGATGACCCAGCCTTAGAGACTACTCCACTAAAGACTTGTGCATAATCCTAAATTTTTCTTTGAATTCCCATGAAATTGCCAAAGCCTCCATTCAGCAGGAAGTAGCCTAGAGAATGACGCCCACATTCCCAAAACATAGATTGTGGATGTTTGTGTTTATTTACAGTGTTGTTTATAAGTTGTTATACATAAGGGGGAAAAGAATATTAGATTTGGAGTTCTTATTGTTTTAAAAAGAGAAAGGGGGATACGTGGGAGATTATGTTGTGCTCCATTGTAAATAATTGTCCCACCCACTGGTTTAATAAAAAGTGCTGATTGGTTAAAGGCAGGCAGGAAGTGTGGAGGGGCTACCAGACTAAGAAAACTCTGAGAACAGGAAGCACAGAGCAGAATGCCAGAGAGAAGCCGGAGGAAGCAGAGGACAACTGTGCTGCTCTAAGGAAAGGTACCGAGCCGCATGGCTGAACAGGATAAGAGTCATGGGTTAGATTAAGGGTACAGAGTTAGCAAGTTATATGCCTGGGCCTTAGGCTGATCAGCCTAAAACTATTGTAAGCATCTGTGTGTCTCTGTGGGTATGTGGGTCTAAACCTTGAGGTTAGGCCTGAAAGTCCAGGCCAGAAACCTCATATTACATGTTTTTGTGGTATAAGTGTGTATCTTTAGATATATGCCAATGAGTGGTATTGCTGTATCATGAGATATATTGATCCCCATATTTCTGAGAAACTGCCATACTGGTTTTCAAAGTGATTGTAAAAGTTTACACTTACATGAGTAATGGAGGATTGTTCCCCTTGTTCCATATCCTCTCCATCACAGGCTATAATCAGTGTGTTTGATCTTAGCTTTCCTGACAGGTGTAAGATGTCAGAGTTGTTTTGATTTGCATTTCCCTGATGGCTAAAAATGTTGAGCAATTCTTTAAGTGTCTTTTGGAAATTTGAGATTCTTCTGTTGGGAATTATCTGTTTAAATCTGTACTCCATCTTAAAAGTTAGATTATTTCTTATTTTAATGTATAGTTTCTTGAGTTCTTTATATATTTTAAAGATCAAACTTCTATCATATATAGTGTTGGATTATACATAAAGCAAAGAATAACCAGGTTACAACCCACAAACCCAGAGATTCTAGGTAACAATGAGTAACCTAAGAAACACATCCATGGATTCCCCAGGAAAAAGAAAATAGCTAAGCTATCCTGAGAAATTTGGAAACCAGGAGGCTATCAGGGTAGGAGGGAAAAGAACATGAGAGAATGGAATGATAGAATTGGGGGAGAGACAGAGAGGGAGAACAATGAAATAGATATCTTGACAGAGAGAGATATTTTGGTGCTAGGGAGAAAACTGATGCTAGAGAAATACTCAGGAATCCACAGGAATGATCCCAGATAAGACTGCAAGCAATACTGGGGAGGGTGCCTGAACAGGCCTTCCCTGTAATCAAACTGATAATCATCCTAATAGTTGTCATGGAATACTCATCCAGCAGTTAATGGAAGCAGATGCAGAGATCCACAGCCAAGCACTGTGCTGAGTTACTAGTCCATTTGAATAGAGGTAAGAGGAGTTATATGAATAAAGGGGTGAAGATTATGATGAGGAAACCCACAGATACAGTTGACCCAAGCTATGGGTAACTCAGTGACTCAGGATTGGTAGCTAGGGAACCTGAATGGGACCAAACTAGGCCCTGTGAATGAGGATGACAGTTGTGTGGCTTGGGCAGTTTGTGGACCCTCTGGTAGTGGTACTGGGATATATCCCTAGTGCATGAGCTGGCTTTTTGGAGCCCATTCACTATATAGGGACACCTTGTTCAACCTTGAGATGGAGAGGAGCTTGGTTGACTCTCCATGGGAAGCTTTATTCTCTTTGAGGAGTTGATGGGGGGTGGGAGAAAGCTGAGGGGTAAGTAGAAGGTAGTTGAAAAAGGGAATGTGGTTGGTTAGTAAAAAAAAAAAAATCCTTAACTTTTAAAAAAATATCTAGAGATAGAAAGACAAATTAAAGATAATTCTCTATTTAATGACCTAAAATCTGTTTAATATTTGAGTTATTTAAGAACAAAACATTGGAATCCATTCAAACAAATGGACTGCAATCAACAATTCAAAACACACCAATCACAATATAATATTAAATTATAATAAGCTATAATGTTTTCAGAAAATGTACTATAAGGAGGTGCTCAAATTACAAGACTTTATCAACATTATGTAAGCAAAATGGTATGTTATATATGATGACTGGAAAGAATTTGTGGGAGGTTTCTGAGAAACAGGTAGGCATTGTAATAACCTTGAATATCCTTTCTGAGAATGGAAGTTAACTGAAATATTAAGTGAATAAATATTTAATTCTTGTCTAGAGGACAAAATAAATCAACCAGAATTCTAGGCTCATGAAAATGTACACTAAGAAAGATGCACAGTAGTGGTTAATACCACATGTGGGAATATAGGCAAATGCTTTAATTGAACAACAAAAAAATTAAATTGCATCAGAGTTCACAGTTCTAGAATGTCTTAACCAAAGTCAACTTTTATTGATATTTAAGGCAGTGAAACCACTTTTGTTAATCGATCTTGTGGGGTGGATGAGGACTGTGAGAGACATATCTATAATGTGTTATATACAGTGTTGTAAGTGGTGCCAGCAAGATACTCCAAATGTTGACATTCAGAACACTTTTTGGTGAATAGTTAGAGTTTGAAATATGATTTCCAATAATTTCTGGACTTACTCAATTATGGATTTAACATAAAAACAGAATTTATATTCCTAAAACTGAACTTATAATTTTACAAAACTTTCTTTCAATGTAGAATCTTGTAAGTAAGATTTGCCTGACTTCTTTGAGTGTTTATGGAAGGAATACTTAACATAGAATTTGGCGGTTATAATTGCACGTGAAGTGACAAGAAATGCAATTGCAGGTTTGTTATTGTATGTGTGTGTGTGCGTGTGTGTATGTGTGCTTGTGTCTGTGCATGTGTATCTGTGTGTGTGAAGGTGTGTGTACATGTATGTATAGATGTGTGTATGCAGTGTGTATGTGTATGTATGTGTAAGATATTAGTGCATCAATTGGAACTAAAAAATAGATATTAATAAATAGCAAAATGCTCTTATGAATTTTCATCACCTTTGAAAATATTAGTAGAAGTGTCATGGAACTTTAATAATAGTTTTGGACTGGAAAATTTTAAGTCATTACATAGATTGCTTTTAATGTATTTTATCTAAATGTCTAAAGTTATGAGTTAGTGTGATTTTGATTCAATATAGTATCACAAGATCATTTCTAACTTTATTTAATGAGTCTTTTCAAAAGTCTTACTGTAGTAATATAAACTCAATTTTAACATAAATGACAAGTATACTAGCATACTTACTGAGGAACAAAAAGGATTACCTCTTCTGATTGGAAAGTAATTGTGTACATAATGGCAATATTTAAAGACAGGTTTTTAAGAACCTCAGGCTTCACATGTACTACTACAGCATCCATCACAATTCTAAATTGCTGCTGGCTCCACACCTGCTGAGGTTTATCTTCCCATAAGTTCCCATTGTGCGCAATTTCTAGATTGAGGCACTTCTGTAAAGCGGCACTGTTTGTTTCTCTGAAGCACCTTCCTTGAAGTAGCTACTGAAGAGGAAAACCAATATCTTAACTCAGTGAGTAACTAAGCCAAGACAGATCACGGGCCACTTGATAAAGAATAAAACATATTTTTTTTTTCTGGGTATCGGAGATTTGTGCTGACCACACAAAGCAAATGTTTACCAAGAAACGTTTCTCCTCTATGCCTGATCCCACCGGCATGTGTAGCTAAACATACACGTTTACCTCAAAAGCCCTTAAAAGACATCCACATACCCAGTGGTGTTTTTCTTTCATCCTCACCTCTATTTGTAGTTTCTGAAAAATTATTACATGGAATTATTGAATATTTTAACTTTAGTCCAGAAATAACTTCGACAAAAATTTTCCTTGGGATCTCACTGTCGATGGGATTACAAATTGATACAACCACGATGGAAATCAGTATGATCTTATGAAGCTACTTCTGGACATATACCCAAAAGACTTGATATTCTACTATGGAAATAGATGGCCAGAATTCTCACTGGTGCACTATTTATAAGAGTCAAGAAATGGATGTAGCCTAGATGTCCACCAATGAACAATAATGAAAATGAGGTGCATATATACAATGAAATTCTGTTTAAATGTAACAAAAGTAAAGCATGAAAATTTAAGGTAAATAGATGGAACTAGAAAATATAATGAATGAGAAAAACAGTACATATTCTCTCTCTTTTTAAAATTATTATGTTTTATTTATTATATATATATTATTTTCATTAAAAAATCATCTCCATCAATGTATCCCCCTGCTCCCCTTCCCAATGCCTCCCAGACAGCCCTCAGCCTCACCCCTCCCCATCCACCCATCCCCTTTCCCAAAAGGGCAACTTGTGGATCATAACTCTAAAATTTTAGATTTGCATATGTAACCTGGAGTAACTGCAGAAATCAGGAAAAGTTGAAAGGGACTATGGGACAGAAGCAACCTTAGTGAAGCTATTAGTAGGATACAAATGTTATGAAAGGGGGAAGGAGAAAAATGGTGAGGCTCTGAACAGGGGAGGGAATGGAGGGGGGGATTAACAACCTTAAAAATAAGGTCAATATTATTTTTGAAGTTTAGTTAAAATACGTTGTGTGTGTGTGTGTGTTGTATGTGTGTGGGCATGCACATATATATAGTTTTAAGGGTGCTAACACATGGAATGAAAATGCTTGCCCCAATAGTCACAGATTGTTCTAACAAAGTATCCGTGCTAGGCAAAGAACAGTCTCTTTGCATTATTGGCTAGAATATCCAAGAGACTCCCAAAATAATGTGAGTTATCCCTTTTACCCTTGGTTGCCCCTCAGAAGCTAAAAGTTAAACCTTATTTCTGAAGAAGACATGTAACTTAGACAAAAAAACAAAAAAACAAAAAAAAAAACACACACAACAACTTGGAGGAGACAAATTGAAACTGAGATTGCCGTGTTTTCCATGAGGACTGGCTCTCATAGTCTCTGTAGCTGCTGTGCAAGATAACCAAGGAGAAAGGCAAGCAATAGGCATACCCAGTTGCAAAGGCTGTGAAACACTGTGGTGAATGACCTGGCAAAATGTCCACTGTGGCACAATTGTGGCACTCATATCTTAGATGTAAAACCAGCTTTCTAATTGGACATAGGAGCCTCTCAAGAGGAGAAAACTTATTCGTGGTTTATAAGCCTATCCAAAATCCTGTGGTTGGAGAATGCATAGAATTTATAAGATTCTCTATCATTTCCATTTTCATAAATCAATATTGCTAACAACAGTATTCTAGATATTTATTCTTATACCCGCAGATAGTGTAGCTTCCAGCTCTCATCAAAAAGGATGCTTTTTATGCAGATGTGGAGCACTGCATGGATCCACAGTCAGTTGATATTGAACGAATAAGTGACTGTCAGGGGCCCAGTCCCAATTTGTACAACACAACTCCCATGCCTAAGATGTAGTAAACATTATGGAAGAAGGAATGGGAAGGTTCTAAGAGCCAGAGGACCCAGAACTTGTCGATAGACTAGATAATGTCTCCTAGACATGACTAGGAAGCTACACCCGTGACATCTCAACACTGATTGTCAGCACAAAATCTACACAATGTCCAAACTCACTGACATTCCCATGCAAATGGGAAAATCTTCACAAGGCTCTGCCCTTAGGTGAAGAACTATATGCAACTGATGAGTGCTAAGTGAAGGAGAAACAAATTTTTCAAGGCATGATCCCTTCAGTAGGAGTCTTATAGATTGCCCAGTTACTGTCATTAGCCCCAAATACATGTATGAGCAAGACTAATTGTACTCCTTAGGGTATGTGTGTGAGACAATAATCATAGAAGAGGATATCATGGATTCAAGATGATTAGGTGCTACAGGGAGTGATAAGTGAAAACATTGTAAACACATTGTACTTTGTATGAAAGTTTTAATATGGAAGATGCTATAACTGGTGGATTTTTTATGTGAATAATGTTGGCAGTGTCCTTTACCCTAGATAGCACATGTGAATTCATATACCTTCTCCAGCAAAGCAAACAAACTGTTGGATCAAAGGACATGATTTTCCTGTCTATCTTGAGTTAGTGGTGGTGGTGGGGGGGTGACCTGGACTTTTTGTTAGTTGAAATTGGGTCTTTTATGTGGTTTGTTCTCGGTTATGAGCATTAAAATTTCCTAAGTCTGTTGTGCTTTGTGAATTTGTGTCTTCAGCCATGTGCATCCTATGGAATTAAACACGTTGAAATGAGTTTGTGAAAGACAGAGGGTACTGGCCTCCTTGTTTTATGTAGAAAAAGATTACATATGGATTCCATTTCAATTTACATACTATCTTCATTTTCCTCTTCTGGTACCTCAGGTATAATCAGTGCTTTATAATGTCATCGATGTGTCTTCTTATTCAACTGGGTCATGTGACCCACTAAAAGCTCTTCTGTGGTAATTGATTTATCATGTTTATCATTTAATTCAATGCACTGAGTTGAATTTTTTGTTTAGTACCTAAGTGCACTCAAGAGAATGCCCTCATTAATGTATGTCTGTGGCAATTGATTAGAGTTCTGAACTCACAAACTTGATAAAATAGAAGTATACTCACTATAAAGTGTGAGTCTTCTGATGAAAATATATTATTGAAGGATCATACATTATATGAACTTTATCTTATACATATCTATCAATGAAATAAACCCAGAAATTAAGAAAGTGTGGTATGAGGCTGGGAAACTTGGCAAGTACCTGCTCATCTAAACCCTACAGATGATAATTAATGAATACATTAATGAATATGATATACATTTGTGAAAATATTCTTGTTAATGCATTTTTGTCTTTTTAAAATTAATAATATTTTTCTCTCACACAGAACTATACTCTTCTCCTTCTCCCCAGATCCACTCCCCTTTCTTGTCCTCTTGAAAGAAAAGCAGGTCTTCAAGACACCACAGTCAAGCAGGAAAAAACAAGCTAAAATAAGACAAAGCAAAAGCCTTCATATGGAGATTGGACAAGGTGTCCCAAGAACAGGCAAAATGTCAGAGATACACTTAAACCCATTGTTAAGACTCCCATAAAAAAAAAAAAAAACGCCATGCTGGCAGGCATCCATACTATAAATGCATAGGAGCTGGTGAAGAACCATGCAGACCCTGTGCCTCCCACGTCAGTCTCTGTGAGCCTCTCTGACCCTGCTTAGCTTTGCGGAGCCGAGGGTCAGAATCCTTGCCATCTGACTCCTTCAGTCTCTACTCCCCTCCTTTCAGAGGTGCATTTTTCCAAACTCCAAGGCAAGGGACCCTATGGATACCTCCAGTTTAGACACGATCTCTGCATAAAGCCCACCTGCGGGTATCTTCACCTGCTTTTATCTGCTGCTCAAGGAAGCCTTTCTGATGATTTCTGGACAAGACCCCTATCTGTAAATATGGTAGAATCTTTCATTGGATTTTTGACAATCATTTTGATTCAACTCTAGGTCTCTGGATTATTCTGTCGCCAGTTCCTGGCCATACAGCCACTTTGCTGCATGAGTACCCTCTCATGAGATGGGCCTCAAGTTAAACCAAACAATGGTTGGCTACACCCACAATTCTCCACCACCATTGTCCATCTTGTGAACAGGACAGATTGTAGGTGAGAGGTTTTGTGGCTGCTGGGTTGGTATTCAGGTTTGTCTTTCTGTAGCCTGGAGAGTTCCTTTCTATAGCAGAGCAACTAGAACATAAAGGCGAATGTTCCATGCAGGCACCAGATTGAGCTCTCTAAGTTCAATGAGCTGTGTGGATGTTGTTCTTGGTAATGGGATCCCACTGCCAATTTGCAGAGAGAAACCTCTCCTAGCATCAGCCTGAGTTGTTTAAGGATCTCCACTGAATCATCTTGGTTACATCAACTGAATGTAACCCTGGCCAGCCATGCCAGGCTCCAAAAGATGGCCAGTTCATATTCTGTTCCTTCATCACTAAGAGTGATCACTGGAATCACTCTCATAGATTCTCGGACGTTTCCAGTAAACTAGATTTCCACATATGCTTCCTCCAGTACTTCCAAATACCAGATGTCTCTTCCTGCACTTTAGGTACAACATGTAGGTTGTTTCCAGATTTGGACTACTATGAATAAAGCTGCAGAGAATATATTTATTTCCTAAGTGATATACAGGTTTGCACTCCCACCAGCAATGGAGGCATGCTCCCCTTGCTCTATATCATCACCAATATGAGCTCTCATGTTCGTTTAGAATTCCAGTGTCCTATTGTTTTGCATTGTCCTAATGGCTAAAGATGCTAAATATTTCTCTAAGTTTTTCTTGGATATTTGAATTCCTTTGTTGAGAATTCTCTGTGTAGATCTGCTTTAATTGGATTATTTAGTTTTTTGATATCTAGTTTCTTGGGGGACATTAGCCCTATCTCAGATGTGGAGTTGGTGAAAATCTTTTTCTATTTTGTGGGCTGTCATTTTCTCCTATTGACATTGTGTCTTTGCCTCTCAGAGGTTTCTAGTTTTATGAGGTCCTATTTATTGATTGTGGATTTTAGTGCCTGTGCTGTTGGTGTTCAGTTTAGGAAGATATCTCTTGTGCCCATGCATTCAAAGCTATTCCTCACTTTTTCATCTATCAAGTTAGTGTGTCTGGTTTTATGTTGGGTTCTTTAAATTCACTTGAACCTGAGTTTTGTATAGGATGATAGATAGGGATCTATTTACATTTCTACATGCCGACAACAAGTTAAATAAGCTCCATTTGTTGAAGGTGCTGTCTTTTTTACACTCTGTTTTTTGGGGCTTCTTTATCAAAAATCAGTTGTCCATAGGCATAGGAATTTATGTCTGGATCTTCTGAACCTTTAATTCCATTCCATTGACCAATCAAGTTTGTTTTCATACCAATGGCATGCAGATTTTATAACTTATCTCTGTAGTATAGCCTAATAGCTTTTTTTTTTCCACCCTCAGAATTCTGTCAGTTGTGATTTCTTTGTTACTTCTATTTCCTTTCCCAGGTCTGGAAGAGTATCATTTATTTTCTTCAACTGTTTGTTTTTTTCTTGAAATAAATAAGTGCTTTATTATTTCCTCTAATTCTCTCTCTCTCTCTCTCTCTCTCTCTCTCTCTCTCTCTCTCTCTCTCTCTCTCTCTCTCTGTGTGTGTGTGTGTGTGTGTGTGTGTGTGTGTGTGTGTGTGTTTTCCTTCTTTCTTTGGGGAATTTATTCATTTCCACCAGTTGTTCATGTTTTCCTGGATTTCTAAGAGCATCTACCACTCTCATATAGTTGGTTTTAAGGTCTTCTTAATGTGCCTCAGCTCTGTTGGAATTCAGGGCCTGCTGTGGTAAGATAGTTGGTCTCTGGTGGAGCCTACTGACATGGCTGTTATTTATTATGCTTTTATGCTGGCATCCAGGCATCTGAGTTTGGGGTGATTATAGATCTAGTTGCTCGTTTCTGGGTTTAATTTGTTTGGTGGGTGTTTCATTTCTTAGTTTCTGTCTCTGGATTTTCGGGAGGTATGATAGTTGTGGCCTGTGTGTTTTAATAGCCTATTCAGCTGCTGTGTTGATAGAAAATGCTTGCTGATAACGTGGGCTTGATGAAAGGGAAACCATGGGGAAATAGTTTGTTGTAAGCACGGGTGACCCTTAGTATTGGGTCTGGGGAGGGAAGAGAGAAGGCCCTTGAGTTTCCTATCTGGTCTTCTTCTTTGGGTGTGGCTTGTGTTCCTTCCATTTAGGGGTGGGAACATGGCTGAAAAACAGTGACAGGGAGGTCATGGGAGATTGTCTGTGGCAACTACAGGAGGCAAGGACAAGGAGGAGGGGAGTCTGCAGTTTGCAATCTGCTGCAGAGATAGAGGTGACTCAGAATTGGGTCTTAGAAACAGAGAAAGTAGAGAACTGAAGACAGAGTACTAAGTCTTTTTCTTTTACCAGAATTTTAAATGGAAATTTTAGTATCTATTGAATCTATTGATGATTACCTTTACATAGTATCAGTAATCCTATAAAAGTTGGCATCCCACTTTTACTATAGATTTTGTACGGTTAGCAGTCATACGATAGCTACTCCACAGCAGGGCTCCAGTAACATAAACATCCCAGATTTTAGTATAAAATGCTCTATATTTTTTCCAAATTTAATGAACAACTTTAAATTTTTCAGTCAGTATGAATTTGTATTTTATTGAAATATTTTTAGAAATGTACATTTAAAGTGATTTATACATTATTGCTAATCTGTACTCACCCAATCATGAACATTTTCTCTTTAGAAAAAAAGTATAAACTTAATGGAAAACAAAAATTTGTAGGCCAGATTAGCCCATTTGGAAATAATTTAATGCATGAGGAATAATCATTAATGTTTTAAAAACAAACTTCTATAGAATTCAGATTCAACCATGTGATTCTGCGATGTTGGAATATAAGAGAAAAGAATTGAAAATCATTCATGTTGCTACATAAAGCTAATGTAGGCTTTTTAACTTTCTTAGAATTTAAGTTATAATGTCAAGCCATAGTAATTATTTCTTTTCATTCAATTCAAAGTTCATTTAGCATTTCTGTATATTAGTATTTGATATGTGAATACCATACTGTAAAAAAAAAACATGCAAATCTTAGAGAAAATACCTATTTAAGGAAGATGTAAAGTGTATATTGAATTAACTAAGTGTGATATGAACCCTTTGTAAAATATGCAAGAAATAAGGATAGTGTTCTATGTTTTAAATCAAGGAGGAGATTTTCCTGGAAGAGTGACTTTTGGAAATAAATCTGCAGTGTATGAAGAAGTGAGGAGATGAGTAAATCAGTGGATAAGAAAGACGTCAATGGGAATGAATGTGAAACCTTCTACTGTAGCTTTAGTGCTGTGAGTGGTAAGGGTAACAGAAGTTGATATCAAATAATGTGGCAGTGTAATTAAGGTTGCTGAGGGTCATGAAACAGAGTTTCAACTTTGGTGAACTTCTCATAACTGCTGTAGCTAGTTTTCTGATAATAAAATAAAACACCTGAGATAATTAACTTATAAATTGAAAAGGTTTATTCTGTATATAATGTTGGATGTACTAGTACATGAGTAATTGATTAGTTTCTGTGGATCTTTGGCAATGTAGCTGATCCTGTTCGGAGTGGATAGTATTCAAAATCACTGATCTTTTGAACTAGAAAACAAAAAGAAATAAGTAAAAATCCTATGTTCCACAATGCCCTTCAGGGAATATCTCTGATAACCTAAGGAATCTCTTTTTTTTAAGGGCCTCAGCACCAATAGTGCCATCCTGGACACCAACATTTAATACTGGATCATGTAACAGTGAGGTTTCCTGGTCCTGGGACGGCCAGAGGTCCAGATCCACAGACCTGTAGCTGGAGACCGCTTAGCAGCCGCAATGATTGACCCCAAATTATGATTCAAACACTTATATTAAGTTCATTCTGTTTGGTTTATGGCTCAGGCACATTTCTAGCTAGCTCTTACATTTGAAATCAACTGATTCTCATTAATCTGTCTGCCACGTGGCTCATGACTCACCTGTGTTCCTTACATGCTTCTTTTTGGGCGGCTGGCTCTGTCAGTCTAAATCCACCCTTCTTTTCCTACCTATGTTGTGATTTCCCCTTCTACTTTTTCTATGGTGCCTGTCATGGGCCAAAACAGCTCCTTTATTTAAAGATTGATATTCACGGCATACAGAAAGACATTTCCACATCAGGATCTTGGGAAGATAGTCAATATCCAACTATCAATTAGGGACTTTAGGGTCTTCAAAAAACAGAAATAAAGTTTTTTTTTCTAAGTATTGTGTAAAAATATAGACTTTGAGAACATGAATGCAGCTATTATCAATGGAGGGATTACAGATACGTGATAAATAATTTTAAAAGTAGATTTTCCAAGCATTTGTAAGGGAATATGGAATTGGAAGGAAATAAAAGTTTTAAGTATTAAGTTTGGTCCGAGTCATTGAAGAATCATGATATTTTTTTTGCAGGCTGGGTAAGGTATAGGTTGGAGTAAACTGTGTCCCACAGCCATTTGCTTTATGAATCCTCAGCCCTAGGAGGAACTCAGAAGTAGATGTTAATTCCCTTGATTTAGTGACTATGACATTAGACAGTATTTAGCTTTGGGACTTGAAACAAGAATGTGAAAAGCTAGTGAAGAGAAGAACCAAAGAGCACAACAGAGGAGCAGGCAGCACTTTTGTTTCCCACTAGTAGGAAGATATAAGTAGCTCAGTCTGCAGGTCAGGAAGAGAGGGGTGAGTGTGACTTCTTAAACATCAAGCAAAACCACAAGGAAACAGAGTGAATAAAGTGTTCCACACTTCAGCAACTAGTGAAAGGGGAACGAACTACATGTGTAAAATTATGGAAACGAAGAAACACAACTGACTTTATAGCTTCACTGGAACAATTTTATAACATCATAGAATTAGAAACCTAACTAACTGAACTTAGGAGAAACTGAATTAAAATCAGTGGATAGAGTCAGAATGTGAACATCGTTTAAAGAACTGATGAACATGCAGGAGCCAGAGAAAATGTGAACAAATGGATTCAGAAACTTCTTTAATTTTGCATTTTATTAATGAAATACATTGAAGCATATTTGTCTGCAAATGGAAATAATTGAGCAAGACAGGAAAACCAAAAAGAATACATAAGGAGCATCCTTGTATGTATTCCTTGAGCAAGCAAGAGGAAACTTAATTTAGTACACAAGTGACTAAAGATAAAAACAGAAAACCTGTTCATCATAACAACAGAAAGTTGGAAAGATGAAGTTTGCCTCTTCTGCTTGCCACCATCACATCATCATATTCAGAAGAGCTGAGTTGTAGCAAAGGTTTTCTGTCTCTGGGTGGCCAGAGGTCCAGACCCACAGACCTGAAGCCCCAGACCACTTAGCTGTCCACCGCTGATTAGCCCCCCTCCAAATAATTCATGCTGTTTGTTCTATGGCTTAGGCACCTTGCTAGCTTGCTCTTTCATCTTAACTCAACCCATTTCCATTAATCTTTCCTGCCACGTGGCCCATGGCTTACCTGTGTTCTTTACACGCTTCTTCTTGAGCAGCTGGTTCGGTCTGTCTGTGACTCTGCCCTTCATTTCCTACCTAGTCTGATTTCCCACCTACTTCTTCTATGGTGCCTGTCATGGACCAAAACGGCTCCTTTATTTAAAGACTGATAGTCACAGCATACAAAAAGAGATTCCCATGTCACTGAGTCACCATCTGACAATGTAAGAACTGAAAATCTTATGCAGAAGATTAAAGGAACACAATGGTGGAAAACAGTTCCTAGAGGTGCTAAGAGTAAATGATGACAGAATTACTGAGCACACAGAGATAGCTGTCATAAAAAGCAATGAGGCATACAGCATAGATGTGTGTGGTTGTTGTTTAACAGCTGTAGTATGGTCATGTTGAGTAATGTAGGACTGTTTTGACATGCTATTAAGTATATGTGAGCTACAGCTAAGCAATTCACTAAATAAACTCTGAATTTCTGAAAAAGATTAAGCTGGGGTAGAGATACTCAAAAGTTGGTAGTGGACCAAAGTACATTATTTGAGTGAAACCCTATACATTTAAGCCTAAGAAATGAAGAGATGAAGAAAAGCACTAACTAGTAAAAAAAAAAAAAAATCAAAAAACTAAAATTTGAGCATACAAGTGTCAATCAACTCAACATGAGGTTGGTGGAGGCTTATTGACATTTAGTCAGAAAAATTATTCTGAAAATGTATACAATTCCTCTTGCAAGGTGGCTTTCTAATACACCCACAAACAATGGAATATATTTCTTGTCCAGTGCATATAAGATTTTCCATGAAAAGCTTTAACCCGGCCTTTGATAGATATCAGTTTCTGAATCTCACGCTTTCTCAAAATAATACTCGGTACATACAGCCCACTCAGCTGAATGGTGAAATGATTACATGCTGTGGTCTTTTCATTATCAATACTGGCTAACACTTAACTCAAATGGCCATCAGGTCCTTAAAAAGTCATGATGTTTTTGGTAGTTCTGGTTTGCTCAGCCATACCATAGATTAAAACTGTATTCTCCACTGGACAAGACTGACCTACTTTCAAAAAGCCTAACCTGTCCCCAGTTGAGAGTATAGCTCAGCCATAGAGAACTGTCTGAACATATGCAAGGCCCAGAGTTCAATCCTCAGTCCTGTAATAAATAAATAAATAAATAAGTAAGTAAATAAGTAAATAAGTAAATAAATAAATAAATAAATAAGTGAATGAATGAATGAATGAATAAATAAGTAAGTAAGTAAGTAAATAAATAAATAAATAAATAAATAAATAAATAAATAAATAAGAAAACAACCACTTATTACCAAAGTTTTGCATTGCAACAGCTTTCTTGAGACCTCATTTCATAACAGTTTCTGTATTTGAGAGAGTGAATTAGTACAAGGAAGCTGCACTAGATGTTTGAGGAGAATTCAGTTTGAGTACCTGGTGTAGGATGGTCTTTCTGTATGCCATGAATAGGTGTTGCTGTCATTATTTAATAAAGAAACTGCTATGGCCTATAGACAGTCAGGATATAGGCAGACAGAAAATCCAATAGACGTACATGGAGAAGAAAAGCTGGGTCAGGACAGAATCTGTGAGTTGCTGACTGGGAAGCAATATGTAATGTGACACAGGTAAAGCCACAGAGCACATAGATTAATAAAAATTCATTGAGTTAAGTTATAAGTGTTTGTTAATAATGGCCATAAGCCATAGACCAAATAGTTTGTAATTAATCAAAGCCTCTGAATAATTATTTAATAAGTGGTTGCAGGACCAAGGTTGGCAGAGATTCTTCCAGACCACAGGGCTAGGCAGAATCTAGAGACTTCCAGATACAAATAACTGTTAAATATCAATGTTTAAAAGACACAGGAGATTCTAGAGTAGCATGGCTATAACAGATGAAGTGAGGAGTGACAAGAACTTCGTAGTGCTGAACATACCCACGGAAGATGAGGGAACTGTCTTGGGTTTTGTATTGCTGTAAAGAGACACCATGCCTACAGGGCAACTCTTACTAAGGAACATGGCTCCCTCATACAGTTGCATCTTTATCAGCTTTCTGTCTTTCACCGGCTAAGCTTGGCTATCCTGATACTTGTTCTGTAGACCAGGTTGGTCTCAAACTCAGAGATCCACGAGCCTCTGCTTCAAAGTGCAGGAATTAAAGACATGCACCACCCCTGGCTCTAAGCTTTTTCTTAATTCCTTTTCACAAATTGGAAATGTATTTGTGTGAAATTGTCCCCTGAGGTTACCACTCCTTTTTTCCATTTCTTAATCTGTTCATCTCCTTGAACACAGGGCTGAACTCCATTCCACTTCCTTGTGCTCCTTTTCTCCTCAAATTTGAAACGTTTTTTTTTTTCCTTGCTCAGCTTGCTCTTTTTCATTATAAATCTTTAGTAAAGTTACCACTAATAACACAACAGAGTCTTTACTAGGCTGTTTTCAGGTTTCCTCTGCCAATAGATTTAATTCAAAACTTTTCACTTTAGTCTCATGTAGATTTCTTGGACAAGGGCAAAATCCAGCCTCACCCTTTGTCAGAATGTTACAAGACCAGTCTCTAGGCCACATACTAATATCCTTTACCGAAGAACCTCCTTGAGCCATCCCTAACAGTTCACTTCACTCTCAGCACTGTGGACTCCCATGCTTCTACTAGTATAGCTCATTAAGCAGCACTTAAAACATTCCACTGCTTTCCTAATTTATAGTCTTAAAATCCACATTCTTTTGAAGTAAAGCATGGCCAAGCCTATTACAGCTATGCCCCATTCCAGGTACTAACCTCTGTCATAGTCAGGGTTTCTATTGTTGTGAAGAGTTACAATGACATTAGCAACTTTTATAAAGGAAAACATTTAGTTGTGGTGGCTTGTGTTTTTAATCCAGTATCATCATGGTGTGACATGGTGGTAGGCAGACAGACTTGGTGCTAGAGAAGTAGCTGAGAGTCCTACGTTTTACCTTAAAGGCAACAAGAAGTGACTGAGGCACTGGGTGCAGCTTAAGCATATATAATACCTCAAAGCTTGCCTCCACAGTGAAACACTTCCTCCAACAAGGCCACACCCACTACAACAAAGCCACACCTCCTAATGTGCCACTCTCTTTGGGGGCCAATTTCTTTCAAAACACTAAAAAATTATTAAAGTTTACAGTGAAAAGGCCCTAAATAGCTGAGGAAAAGGCGTTACCCAGGGGGCACTGGTCTTGCTTAGCTTTCTGTGATTGGCTAAGGAGTAGACATTTCTGTGGACATCAAATCCTGTGAAGATGATAATTCAAATCTTGGAGAAATGGAAGACCAGATTCAACTCAGGTATGTTTCAGTTTGGTAAAGGAAGCACTGCTGTACCAAATCAGGAATGACACACAGACACACTGAAGGAATACAGAACACCACAAAAAGACATAGAAACAAGCAAATGTCCCTTCATTCTCAAGGTTTGTAAAATTTCTATAGTTCTTTACGAGATCCAACTAATCGGATAGAAATGTGTCTTAAGCTAGCAAGCTCTTAAATCACATACAAATAAAAGAGGAAATGATGGAAAGACATAGTGAATTAGAAATTGGAAAAAAAAATAGAGTAGGGGAGAATTTGGAAAGCAAACTTTTCTTCTATGTAGAAAAGAATCTAAAAAAAAAAAATAATAATTGATTTTGTACATTGCTCCACCCTGGTGTTTTTCTAAACACCAAAATACTGCTTTGCTATTCTGGTTGTAAGCACCAAACTCATACAGCCTGTGGTAGCTGCAGTTGCCTGTGGTCTGTTCTCCACAAGGCCATTCCCATATTCCTTCCAGCAGTGTCTGTGTCTGTAATTGTCTTTTCATTTGCTATTTTTCAGTTACCTAAGCCCACCTGTGCTTCCAGAGTCTGTCTCCATTACTCCAGTATTTAGTCCCATCATTGTACCTACCCTAAAAAGCTTCACCACTGGCATTTCCTCTTGCTCTCAGCTAATATAACTGTTACAAGGCTTCCCACACTTTCTTCTAGGAGCTTAGTAGGATGTTATTATGAGACACTCTTCACAACTTTCCTTTTGTTAAGGTTCCTTATGTGTGTGATTATCGGTTCTATAAAACCATGTGCTCTATTTATGACAGGCCCAGGATAGTTAGTGCTTCACACAGTCTAACTAAAGTTCTTTCTCTTAACTTGGCTAATCTATAGTTCCAAACATTTGCATAATTTTGATTGCTCATAAAAGTGTATTTGCCTCGGTGTAGATCCTACACTAACATCTCAAATATATTGCCCTGATTTCTCTAGTTGAGGATGGTCAGAGTTGGCCAGGAGCCTAAACACAGATAGTCTTTCCCAACATGTGGTTGAGTCTGACTGATGGCGCTGGACTTGAGTGTGCTCATTTAAGTCTAATGAGGTCCAAAGAGGCAACCGTATGACTCATAACATGAAGTCATTTTTCCAATTAGTATTCTGACAAATGCATTAGAAGAAGAAGCCCTTTCAATAGATTTCCACAGCTGCTGAAGGGATCAGGTGTCAGAAGATTTTCAGCTTTGTTCTGCTGTTCTGGTCAAATCACTTATTTTTAACCAGACTGCCTCTTGGTCCAGCTGGTGGTGATCATATGTCATCTGAACCTGAGTCTCGTTTAAAATGTTCGTTGTTACCAGATTATAACTGAAAAAACTCGAGGAGAGGAGAGCATCAAAGATGACTTTTGATGCAACCATTAGTATCATTTAAAGAAAAAAACAAGTAAAATAATTTCCACATACCAAGTTTCTAAAAGTATACTTTTAAAGATGATCCTGTTCATTGGGCTTAGCGCTAGTATAAATCACACATTTGCAAACATAAGAAAAAGAACAAGAGACAAATAAATCATCCTAAAATAGGACCCAATTCCACTCTGGCTTTTGAGTCTTTTGATTCAAAGTCAGCATAAATGATCTCATTTGGGTAGAAAGAACCAAGGACTGCAAAATTATTCAGTGTTCTCCAGGTCCATCTGACTCAGTAGTTTAGGATGTTACTGTACTCTAGGGAATGAGAGAGAGCTCCGCTTCAGGGCTGTCCCCCACTTCAGTGGCCAGTGTTCAACAGCAGCCAATGGGGGCCTGAAGAAGTTACTTTATATCCATTTTGCAGAAGTTTCTTGGATGCAAATTTCCCAAATAATTAAGAAATGCTGTGTGTTAATATAATCTTTCAAGAATATGTATGAATATCATATCTGTGTTTTAATATCATTTTCTAGAATTTGGAAGCTGCTGCAGTTGTTACAGGACCAGTCAAATTTGCACGTTTATTTTAAATAAGTATATTGAATTCTGTCACGAAAAGGATTTCAGGTATGATTGTTAGAGATGGAAAAAATAATCTTATCCAGTAACAGAAATAAAATGTACAAGCATCCGTTTTCCTTACAGTAGGGAAAGCACTCTTGTTCTTTCATTGCATGCCATTCATAAAATAACTTTGTACTAAAGTAAAATTACATTTTAAAGCAATAACCATCACCTTTATTTTTGCCTCTCTTCTCTTCAGATCTCAGTTCTAGTTGTTTTAAAACTTTTGAAATGTTTTATTATTTTCCTGTGCTTTTTTCTCAATAAGGAAATGATGGCTGTTTGGCTTATATTCGTTTTATTTATTTTTATTTTACTTATGTTTATTTATTTAAAATTGAATCTTATTTTTTTCTTTTTAATTGTCAAAATTAAATATATTTTCTTGTTGAATATGATTATATATATATATATATATATACACACACACATATGTGTGTGTCATGTATCTCCAAGCATCTCATGTATATATATATAAAGGTGGAATAACTAAACTGAACTATGTAATTAATATGTATATTATCACATATAGTTAAAATTATTTAATCTACCTAGCATTTTTCATGAATTAAATGGCATTAGCTGTAGTTATACTATTGTATATAATACCTCCCTTGAACTTATTTCTACTAAAATTATGACTTTTGACCAACATCCTTTTATTTCTGTTCCAACCTCTAGTCACCATTATACTCTCAAATTCTGTCACATAAATTTTTAAATGATGTATTCCACAAGTAATTAATAACATGCAGTAATTTATTTTCTGTGCCTGTCTTATTACACCTCACATATTCATTTCAGATTCTTCCATAATATGGCAAATTATGGTTACCTTCTTTCCAATGGATGAAGAATAGATATTTCATTTTGAATGTGTTAAGCTCAGTTAGGTCTTATCACTAGAGAAGTATGTCATGCATATAAAGAAATGTCAAGGCTACTTTTGTGGACACAAGTACAGAGACTTGGTTTCAGCTCTCTAAGTTGGACATTCTTCTATACCTAAAGATAAAAATATACTACAAATGTGTAGATGTTTGAAGCATTGTATAATTTGCTTTGAGTTATGTCAGATATATGTAGAAATTTTCTTCTAAAATACTAGAATTGAGACAACTTTGCACTTGTAAGAAACATGATATTCTGCAGCTCATGCCATCAAATGGCTTTAAACATTTCTGGGTTTGTATGGGGGAGGATTAAGGTGTGGCATGTGAGTGTGAATGCACATGTGTGTGCCTGTGTGTGTGTGCTTGAGTACAGAGATCAGAATCTGATATGAGGAATCTTTCATGTCACTTTTTATCTTACCTTTTGAGTTAAAATCTCTCACTGAACCCAGAGCTCACTTACTGACTAGGCTGGCTGGCCAGTGAAATTCAGGGATCTGCCTGTTTCCTATTCTACCACAGAGGGAGGTTTATAGATTGGTATGAGTACTATTTTACATGGGATCTGGACATCTAAACTTGGGTCCTAATGATTAGCCAGCAAGCAGTTTACTTACTGAGCTG
The DNA here is from genome assembly GCA_033318265.1 of Phyllotis vaccarum. Lineage (NCBI taxonomy): Eukaryota > Metazoa > Chordata > Mammalia > Rodentia > Cricetidae > Phyllotis > Phyllotis vaccarum. Next base: position 60,441,045 of record JARWLC010000007.1, read on the forward strand.
TTGCTCCACATTAAAAATTTCTGAAGAAGGAAATATAACAACAACAAAAAGAACAAGTCATAATAGCAAGTTCCAGGAACCCAGAACATTGCTTGATATAAGAAACACTGTCTGTGATAGTGAGGGATGTCACAAGTAGGGCCCCTCTTCCTCGGAACCCAGTATGGTTGGTCTTCTCTAACAAAAATGCTTCATTCAGGGTCAAGAAGTCCATCCCATGTAGGTTCACTGAAGGTTAGCTCAACTGAGTGAAGTCTTAGATACTTAAGCTTGGAAATTTTATCTTTAAAGTCATTCCATGAAAAATGGAACAGGCATGCCTCTTCTTAACAAGAAATGAGCAATATTAAAATGCCAATTCTGTTATTCACAAAATCAGTATATTCTGCTAATTGTTGGAAATTAAGCCAAATAAAAAATAAAACTAGAGAAAGCAAACTTGTATAGAACAGGTCAGTTCAAAAGTACACATTAAACACAATGCTGAAATTATACAATCAGATTTTTATCTTCACTGACAAACACAAAAACACAGGAATAAAAACTTTGCTTCAGAAGAACACAGTGGTTTTTCTCTTTCTTTATGACTTCATATCTCATGGACATTAAAAGACAAATCCAGTTTAAGGGCCATAAAATAATAAATGTGCTTGAACTATCCATAAAGCATGTGTTTCCTTTATGCTTCACATGGAATAAAGATTTCCCCACGAAGCATCACATTAGAAAAATAGAAAAATATAATAGAACTCTGATTAACTTCAGAGAAACAGATAAGTTTTTTTGCCCAGGTAGGCATGGAATAAATACAAAGGAAAGCTTGATGCTTTTGTTTGTTTAACATGTGGTGTAGACACTTCCTCCCATCACTCCAGCCCTGTCCGCAGCATTACTTTAGGCTTGGCAGTAAGACTAGAATTATAGAGTGGTTTTGTGTTTTGGTTCCTGCTTGTTCCACTAAATGCTTATTAAAGAATTCCATAATGTGCTTCTTAATCTATAGCTTCTTTCTGTGCCCCATGGAGATTAATATTAGAGTGAAATACAATTATTTAATTGCAAAATTTTGTTTTGCCTCTCTGAATTAGTTCCTAATCTTGAATCTTGTAAAAATTATCATTCTTGAAGTGGTGCTAAAACAAGATGTTTATCATCAATATTCCTGGAAAATAAAGATTTTTTATTGTCAGAGCAGTATTCTAGCAGTCAACATGTTTCTGAAATATCAAAGTGAGAGGCATATATTAAAGTTGGTTTGAAAGTTGACAGGAGATTTCCTTATGTTATAGAAACAATACAAATGCCAAACCCACCCCCATGCAAACTAACTGCAAACACAGAAAATGAACACCAGGTACTGATTCAACAAGCAGTCTAGTAAGGATACAGGAAGAAAAGGTTTAGATGTTCATGAATGTGGTAGGATGCCAATACGCCATCCTGAGTTGCTTCATATGACTCTTCTATAATAGTGAAGCTTTGAACAGTTGTAAAGGGGTATTTACAGTTTCACATTTTGATTTAAATTAATCAAACTGTCCATTTTATTTCTACAGCTTTCTTCCTATATTACACCTACGTTTTGAAATAGCATTAAATAACATCCATCCTTTTCACAAGTACGGCTAATAGACTTTTGGGTATTTTAAAATATCCCCCTACCTGCACTCCATTTCTTGCTATTACAGTTTTAATAAGAAAAGCTAATCCATTTGGGGCTGTATAATTACTATTGATTTGCTTTCACTTTTAAATGTACTTTCAAGTAACACAGAGCTCTGAGGCTGTTCCTTCATCAGGCTTACAGTGATTTTTTGTAAAGTGATTTTGGTCTTAGTCAGGACTGCCTGAGCAAAGTGGATTAATAATCAATAAGACAAACTTTTCTATAAAATGTTTTGATCTCTATAACATTGTTTTGTTTCAATATCTATCTTAACAGCACACCTTCAAATATACTGCTATTAAGTACACATTTTAGTTTTTCAAACTGTACATTAGAAAAATGAGGGAGATGTGTGATCAAATTATAAGTACATGGCTTTATACTGAGTTATAAATATTTCTTATATCTGCCATCACAATTCATTATGTGACCATACAAGATGGTTCCTAATGTTGTACATTCCCTAGGTATTGATGACACATACATTAAATAATAATACATATTTTTAATCTGAGCAAGGTCAGATAGGTTTTGGCAAGGGCACGCAAATTAAACATAAAACTTTTGTAATGATTAGGAACAAAGAAACAGGATTGGAACATACTGCTCTTTCCAACATTTAAAATGTGTGTTGCATTTATCTACTGTAAATCTTTCTTGTATAATTCAGGACTTACATGAATGTCCTTACACTTTATGGAAAAAAAATTAGAGAAAACCCAGACTATTGCAAATCATTATTTCCTCTCAAAACTCTAGTATTTTTCTTGAATTTCAAAGATTGTTTTTGAATCTAAAAACAAAATAATTTGGCTTCCATCTTCTTCCCTGGACTTCTAGGTCTTTTTTCTTCTCCTTTGGGAATGCACTCTGTGGATTCATTGACCATTCTCTAATAACCCTGTAGGCATGATCTAGCCTGAGCTTCCCGCTGTTGGGGAAAGCCTTCTATCTGGGTGGATGTTATGCAAGGGAGTGTATTGTTTCTTTTTAGTGTGATATGGTACACAGTTTACTTTTCTTACATGCTCCAAATCACAACTTATATTAGTTCTTTGAACACAGGTTTACCTTGCTTTCACTAAATATGGGTGATGATATAATTTCCTGAAATAATGTTATTAGTGCTACCTCTCACCTTTTATTTTTTTTTTACTTACTTCCTCAAGTTTTAGATTGTGTCTGTGTAATGGAGCCCAGCATAGGACCCTCTACATGGAGATCTAAGTTGGCTGGATCTTGTCTATATTCTCCTTGCCTTGAATTATATACATAATTCTGAAGATATATTGACTAAGAAGAATGGAAACTTTACTCTTTGGTTTAAGAAAATATTTCTCTGCCAAGCCAAGTACATGGAGGGCAAACAAAGAATGGTAAATATATAACTTTCATGACTGCCATAGATGAGTAGTCTTGCTCCAACAGCATGAAGCTTAATCTATATCATGTCTACAGAGTTATTAGAGAGTGGTTAATGGACCAGCAGCATGAATTCTCAGAGAAGAAGGGAGACCTTAGAAGTCCAGGGAAGTGGGAAGTCAAATTATTATTATTATTTTTAGATTTAAACAATCTTTGAAATGCAAGAAAGATACTGAAGTTTTGAGAGGGAACTCTTTGATTTACAGTAGTGTGGGCTTTGGGCTCTCTCTCTCTCTCTCTCTCTCTCTCTCTCTCTCTCTCTCTCTCTCTCTCTCTCTCTGTCTCTCAACTTCAAAAGACTAAGTTCTAAAAGTATATATGTATATATATATATATATATATATATATATATACATATATAACTAGATTGAAAATAGAGGGGAAAGAAGGCTGCTTTCAGCTCCTGCTGCTGAGTCTTCCCTGCTTGCTGCATGTCTTCTTGACCAAAAAGCAGTGTCTTACACTGCAGCTTAAAGACAGCACACATCATTTCTCCTTTGATTTGCTTTTATTGGAGCACTTATCTCATCAATGAAAAAGAAACTAAAACTGCACTCTATAAAAGAATATAAAAACACTGCAGAAGAGAATTCTAGAGTTCTAGAGTTAACCAAATTAATAGCATTGTTTACAAAGTCATTAACATACAATTTTATTATACAAAAGTCTGTTAACCTACTATGTTTTGGGACACTTGGTTGTCATGAATTTTTCTTTATTTGTGATTCAAAGTGAGGTGACTTATCAATTAGTCAGAGATTTCTTTCTTTCTATACCAAGAAAAATAAATTGAAAGGGATAAAGTAGATTGCTAGAATGTGGTAACACCACACTAAGAACATTGATAAAAATAAAGCTTTTGTTTGAAAAAGCAGAGCCGTTGTTTATTTTGCTGGCACCAAAAAATGAAAAGAGATACCATGCATATTAGCTTAAATATGGATTCATTATCTGTATATTTGTATCTGTATTATGGCTATGAGTAGAAAATACATGTTTGTAAGCTCACAAATACTTGTATACACTGGTCAATGTCAGTAATTTTTCTTTAAGGTTGAGCACACTTGAAAAAACTGAGTTTAATCTTCAATAAATTACACTATCACAGCAAAAAGAACCAGATAAAAGAACCAAGCTATGTGACATCATTGTTGTAATGTGCAAAGTGAAACATGGCCTGAGGATTCATCACTGCATATTTTAGAAAATATAATCTTTTTTCTTGAATGTATTTGCGTAGTAAAATCATTTAATTATAATGTGTGAATGTGTATATAAAGACTTCAGTGAGAAGACAAAATCTCCCAGAAATTTCACCTAGAGTGAGACTGTAGATAAAATACAAGGCATTTTTATGTGGGGTGTGAAAAAGCTGACTAAAATATTTACGTATTAATATCCCATTGCAAAGATCACTGTTAGCTCATTGGCCTTAAATTATTCACTGGGTTCAATGGTTATTATTTTTGGCTGCTGCAGTCAGGACCTTATAAATACATTTCTTAGGTCATGCCCTCTACTTTTCATCTGAGCCTTGCTAGCCCCTTTCACTTCTAAAAGTGAACATTACATGAAATTACCTGACATTCAACCTCAGTGAGTCAAACACTTTTCTGAACTACTAATGAAACTGAAAAGACATTGTTTTCAGGAAATAAAGAATTTTAATAATAATTTTTAAATGGGAGTCAGAACTGTAATTCCCTTGTATAAGAACAAAAAATTATCAAATCAAAACATATTCCAATAGACTTGAAATATTTTAAATAGAAATATTGGTCTTTTTAGCTGGCAACTTTATATAATAGACATTTTAAGTAGTTTTCCTCTGTGTAAACTGAGTAATGGCATGACGTAGTCTGAAAAACAAGATTCTCGGAGCACACTAGACTGGAAATATCTTTGTTTGCTTCTCAGCTATCACATTTCTTTGAATTTTTATACAGTGAAGGAAATGCCTCTGCATGGAGAAGAAAGTTGCAGGACCTACCAGGAACGTTCTGATGTAGATTAAGGAACCAATATAGAATTTAGGGAGGAAAAATTTCTTTTTGCATATGATCAAGATTTGGAAGCACAGATAAAACTGAGCCCTTGACTAATGGTTAATCTTGGACTATCAGAGCCTTATTTTCAACAGAAAGAAACTCTACAGGAGAAAAGATGTATTTTAGCTCACAGGAAGTTGAGACAACAGGAACTGGCACCGTAAAGCTGGCCACAGTACATCCACAAGACTGCATTCAGTCTACATTCTTGAGCAGGAAGAAATTAGTTAAATCCTCCTTAGGTCTTCTCTACTCTTGGAAAAGTCAGGACCTAAGTTTAGGCATTGGTGGACTAGATCTTCTCATATCAATTAATTTAACATAATAAAGACAATCCACCAAAAATGTAACAGCCAAATTAGCGTAAACAGCCTATGGTTGAGACTCTTTTTCACGTGACACTGGATTGTGTCAAAATTACAATTAAAACTGACCACAACCATTTGTCAGGTCATTTGTGATCTATAAATTTGCCCGTTTCTGCAGATAAGTCCCGCTCTCTGAATCTGATTCCAAGCTTCTCCATGCTTTTGAATTTTCTGATTAATTCATGCCTAATTATTTGTAGTAGGATAGGCCCATCGGGTCAAAGAAATTGGCTCAAACCACTTGCCAAGGCATGTATAACATGCTTCCATATGAGCCACCCTGGAATCAGCCTGAGGATCTAGTAACAGGCACTGTCCGGAGTTTCTGATCATGAGGAGTCTGCCTGAGGGCCTACCAACAGACGCTGTCAGAGGTCCTGATGGTGCCCAGCCAACGAGAGGCAGCTGTACAAAGTCATTGGATGGGAAAGCAGCCTGGGATCTGGAAAGAGGGCATATCACACTCTCCCCACTGCTGAATAAATGGCTCTTCTGTTTGCTTTCCACCTAACTTAGGATGTCTGAGTAGCTGACACTGTGCGTTCCCACCATCTCCCCAAAGGAGCTGTTAGGACCCTAGATGGCAGCAACAATGATTAACTCATTAAATAAACATCTCTTACTGTTAGCTAGACATTAAGAATAATGATAACAATGCTTCTTTAAGTCTACCACGCCTAGAGCTCTCCAGGTCTCAATATATCTAGAAATGTGTGTATCTCTGGTTCAACATTGTTTCTCGCCGATCCTTTTTTTTTCTTTGATTATTTTTGGGGGTATTTGTGTATACGTGGGTGTAGGTGTGGATTCATGTTTGTGTGGATATACACATGTGTGTGTGTGCATATGTGTGTGTGTTTGTGTGTGTGTGTGTGTGTGTGTGTGTGTGTGTGTACACGCGCGTGCATGTGCATGTGGATACCTAAAATGAAGCCAGGAGAAAACCTTGCTTGTTGTTTCTCAAAACTATTCATCTTATTCTTTGAAATAGTGTCAATCACTGGCCTAGAACTTATTCAGTAGGCTAGTCTGATAAACCCAGGAACCTTCCTGTCTCTGCCTTGTTTGCTGAAAGATTATAAGCATGCATCACTGCACCCAGCTTTCTACATAAGTTCTTAGGATAAAATTTGAATCCTCATGTTTGTGTTAAAATTGCTTTGTTCTGTGAGCTACCTTTTCTGCTCCTAATGGCATTACATCACAAGAGATAGGCATCAAAAGACCTCTTCCATGTACCCTTAATGAGTATTGCCACACTCTCAAACTTCTATATGATCCCATGAAATATTGCCCTCAGTTCAATAAGGAGTCCTAAAACTCCAGCTCTAATGGGGATGTTTCTTTTTTAAGAACAATTTTAAAGGAATAAACTCTTGTTTGAATTGATGAGAATGAGTGTCAAAGGCTCTTAGGTTTCAGTACTTGGTCCCTAGTTGGTGGAACAGATTGAAAAGGATTAGGAAGTAAAGTCTGCTCTTGTTGCATGAGGTGTACCACTGAAGACGGGCTGAGGCTTCAAAAGCTTGTGGCCAAGCCAATCTCAGTCTTTCTGACTCAGCAACTGTTCTGGTAGCATGCCTGCTACTTAGTATACTCTTTGCAGTGATCATGAACTAATTCTCTGAAACTGTAACAAGGCCTCAATTCAATGCTTAAATGGCTTTTTTTGTAAGTTGTCTTGACCATGGTGTCTCTTCACAGCCAAAGAACAGTAATTAAGAGACCAAGCCTATGGAGATCTTTTGAGTAGTTAGTTTAGCTTAGAACTCTATGTTCCTTATTTCAGCTATAGTGTCCTCAGAATACTCTTTTGAGAAGCCACATTTCAAGATAGTAATAAGAGCAGGCTCTGGTACCTGTCCTAATATAGTTGCTGGGTTAAAAGTCTGTTGCCAAGGCAACTTATATAAAAGGAAAAGCATTTACTGGGCTTCCAGTTTCAGAGTGTTAGAGTCCATGATGGAGGAGCTAAGGCAGCAGTCTTTTGAAACATATCTCCTTCAGCAAGGCCTCTCCTTATCTATCCCATACATTACTTTCCTATGTATTTACATTTAAACACTTGGGACACTAGTAGCAAATACATTGACAAGTTGAATCGAGATGTTACAAATTGATTGTTCCTATTTCTTACTCTGGCAATACATGAGAATGCTCATTTGTGCATATCTTTATCAGTAGCCATTAGTGGCTGACTTTAGGATTTGTGGGAAGATGAGTGGGGATGACTGATGATTTTAATTTAAAGAGGATTTCTTTGGCATTGAAAATTTAGATAGCTTGGCAGGGTGATTTGTCATTTGTATTTTTTTCTGCAAGTTTTTTAGGTGCCTGTTTGTACCTTGTGGTCACACTGTTTGCTCTTCACTACTTTCCTATAAGTTGCTAAGAATTCACAAAATATTCTAGACAGTAGGTTTTGACTGCAGGAGGACTGTTTGAAGATGTTCTTCTGTTGCTTTAATATATCATTAGTTAAGTGATTGCTTTTAATGTGCATGGTTTACTCAGCCATCACACTATTATTTTTTTAATTTTTAGATTTTCCCCCTTTTATATTTACTTAATTTATGTATATGAGTGTTTAGTCTGCATGTATGTCTATGCACCCACACATTACTGATTCCCTCAGAAGCCAGAAGAGGGCATCAGATCTCTGGGAACAAGAAGTATGAGTGGTAATGGGGATCTCAGGTTCTCTGCCAGAGCTGTTATTTCCCCACCAATCTCTAGGGCCTTAAATTTCTATAGTCTTAAAAACATAACTTTATAGTCTGATGATGTAAAAGTATTACTTTATAGTCTGATGATGTAAAAGTATTATACATTTCCCTTTTATTAGTGTTTCCTTTTCATTAAAGTACCTACTACATTTGGAATATTATATATTGTAAATAAGGATCTATTTTTATAAAAAACATTTTTATAAAAAACAATATAAGCTCTTTTAATTAAATTACTCATTATTTCCCCCAAATATTTAACCTAACAAGTGTGTGTGTGTGTGTGTTTATAAAGCAAGGATAAGAAAGATAAAAAATGAATTTGTAGTACTCAAATTTGTAGTATTTTATACTTTGCTGTACCATATAAATCACTACAAATTTCTATCGTATTTATTCTTGGTTGCTGAGATTTTAGGAAGTGTAGTTTTATGTCTATTGTTATGTATCTTTTCTGACTTGCCACATACTTCTTGTGTGACTGCCGCTGTTTTCCTGTGACTTTCTTGGCTCATTTTATTCCTTGCTGATTCTCTACTTATAAATTAAGTAATTTTTCTGAACCCTGGTTTCTGCTCACTTTTCTATTCTGTGTTCTCATTTCAGCTAAGAGTTTCCTTAACTAAGATATCTTTGAAATTTCCCCTATGTCTTTAATGTTCAGAAATTGATAAAAGTATGATTATGATTATGGTTCATTTTAGTTTACTAAATCTTAGTCTAATCTGCTTAATACATCTGATTTGTTTTTAATTCCGGTTGTTAAGTTTTTAATCTGGAGATACTTATAAATGGATCACTTTTAAAAGTCTTCTGACACATGCCTTTCATAATACATCCTATGATTTATTTTTAAAACAAAAATAAAAAGTCATTTGCATTATACACTTGATATTGTAACTGTACACTCCATGAATTTAAGTATGTAATCTCAAGTGTTTGACAGCTTGTTCTAATGACTTGGGGTCCTTGTCTTATATCTTTAGAAAGGAAAAAAAAAACAAACCATTGTGAAATCATATCTCTTGGATGTTTAACTGTGGCAAGGGTTTCTCTAGGTTGAGATCACTTTAGCTGCTGACTACCTCAGCTCAGAATGATTTCATTAGAGGTTCTTTCATTGTTTGTCTTCTGTTGTTCTTTATGTACGATCTTACATGGGCCTGGCACTCACCAGGCAGAACAGGTTTGCTCAGATGGCTTCTATCTCCTCAGACTCTTTGGTGCTGGTATGGAATCAGGCTTGTAGGCTTAAATAACTTGACTTTCCCTTCTCCCTCATTGTCTTCCTCAACTTTTGTTTCTCACTATTGGATATATTTGAACATAAGGGCACCTTGAACATAAGCCTTTTTAGTAAACACAACTGCTGAACCTACAATCCATTTAATTTTATTATGAGTGGTCCTGGGACTTATTCATTTCTACCATTCTAGCTCTGAGCACTGTGCAGTTTACAATTTCCCCTTTTGTATTTTGTTGCCATGAAGAAAAGTCTTTCCTGTGATTCTTTGTTAGGGGTAGAGAAAATTTTTTCCTGAAGATTAAGAATGAATAATACTTACCAGATACCCTTAATTTTCTATTACGTGTTGTATAACTCGAGCATAATTTTCCTTTCTTAGAGACAGAGAGTGTGTAAGTTTATCAGCTTTTCTCTCACAGTGAATTCTAATCACATGAATTGGAACATGCTCTCTAGTCTCCAACTCTTATTTTCAACTTCACCACTACTGAATATCTTTTTTTTTTTTTCTGGACCATTTCAATTTGTTATGAAGCTCTATGTAGAGAAACTTCCAGTAACTTTTCCCTGACAGATCTATGTTGCAGTGGTGCTGCCTTACAAGAACTCCCAAAGAAACAGTTGGAGAAACCTGTTGCCTCTTCTCTCACTGTATCTGAGGGTATTAAAGGAGAGAGATGATAAGATTTTATTTCTGAGAACAAGTAAGTTTGGCTAGACAGACAGACTAGAAATTTAAGAGGAGATATATATTTTTTCAAGAATAGTAATATTTTTAAATAAATTAATGCCTTTTGGAGATTTTTCCTCATTACACTTTGGCTAATTTTATAACTGTTTAATTAAAATTTTAATTTATATGTATGGGTGTTTTTCTTACATGCATGTCTACGTTCCATTAGCATGCCTGGTCCCCTCAGAGGACATTGTATTCCATAGAGCAGGAGTTATAGATGTTTGTGATCTATCATGTGAATGTTCTGAATTGAACTGTGATCCTTTAGAAGAGCTGTCAGTTCTTCTAATTATTGAACCATCTATTCAGGAACTAGTTTCTTAATTGTGTTAAAGGATTAGGCATAAGTCTAATAATCAAGCATGCATTTTAAACATAAGACCTTCAGTTTGATGCTAGCAATATCACATACCTGTTTAGACATAAGAGAAATGTGATAGTTAAGACTGATTGACATAGTAACCCAGATTGTCTGAAACTACTACTTCAGGCTTCTAAGTGCTGACATTATGAGGCTAAGTTACCATTTCTGCTTAAATATAAATCTAATATACATCACCCATGCCAACTACCAAGTGAATGAAATAGTACAGAGTTCATGATCCAAAAATTATGTTATCTTTTATCAATGTACATAAATTTTATTTTATTTTTTTGAAGAGAGGGGTTTTGTTGAAGCATAGTCTTACCCTGTAGCTCAGACATGTAGCAAATCTGATCTTAATTTCATAAGAATCATACTGCCTTAGTTTCCTGAGTACTGGGATTATAGACATGAGCCACCATATATGAAATGTGTTTATTCTTAATAATTAGCAAATAATAATGAACTAAGTCTACATCCATTTCTTTTGCTACTCAGACTTTCACATGAAATGAAAAATATAACACAAACTTAAATAGACTAAATAAAACATCTGCAGTATCCATTTCACATTATCTCCACATACTCAGTATTCTGATTATGAAACTTCTGATAATGGTGTGGGGGATAATATGAACAACAGTGGCACTTACTGATGAGATGCTGTGACTATCCAGTATCTCTCTGAAGGTTCAGTGTTCTTTGCCACATGGACTGTAATCTTGAATATCTGTGAATCACCTGGGAACTGGCTCACAATGGCATGTTGGAAATTTTTCCTCTTATTCAAAGTAGAGAACCATGAAGCAATGGAACATGAAAAAACAGGGACAGCACAGTTGCTGTTAATGTGCGCTGCAGCTGAGATATGATGTGGTCTGCGTTAACAGATATGTAGAGATACATATCAAAAACTAAAAATTTCATGATCAAATGATCATAATGTGTCAGAAGATCAACACCAGACTATTTACTATAATAGTCATGCTTTCACATTTCACTTTTCTGATCATATATATCTTATTCTAAGCACGATTTATCAGAATATCAGACTAGCATCTTTTTCTGTCAAATATCAGCTGATCTACAGCAAGGCTAAGAAGCAGGAATTAAGTCCTTCTATTATGAAGAGTGCTAGTGTTTGCTCCAGTATAGACTTTAGCTACTTCCCCTGGGGCTGAACTTTCAGTTTGAGGTAAACTCTTGGAGGCCTTCATAGCCAAGCTTTCAGCCAATCATGACAGATTTGGATTCCAATGGAACAAAGAATTTCTGGTAACTGTCATGAAAAGTAAACATCAGCAAACAAATAATGCTGTAAAAAGCTCCCAGCCCTTCACATTTTTATTCTTCAGTATCTGCTGTGTGGGAAGGGTGTGTGGGAAACATTGAAGGGTGTGAGGAAAGGATACAGTTTTTCTGAAAATTAAAAAGAAAAGTAACTAATTTCTATTATAAAACGTTGGCCATTTTTCCCTTATTTTATATATATATATATATATATATATATATGTATATATATATATATATATATATATATATATATATAAAAGTCTTCTTCATCCATGTATCCCCCTGCTCCCCTTCCCTTCCCTCCTCTCAGTCCCTCCCAGTCAGCCTTCAGCCTCCCCCCCCCCCCCCCCCCCGTCCACATCCCTTAATCCCCTCCCCCAAAAGGTGGCCAGCTCAGTGAGGTGCATCCTTCTTTATCCTTTTGAAAAATATAGACAATCAAACCTTTGGCTCCAATTGTTCCTTGAATTGTAAATTGTTACAAAAAATTAGAAATGAAACCCTTGTAACCCTTGTTCATATTCTTCAGGTAATTTCAGTGAGATTTTCACCCTTAAAATAAGCACAGGGTTTCTACTAAGCAAAACTATTCAGAGTTGAAAGTGAACCTTTAGGATATGAATTGAGAGGGAAGATTGGGAGAGTTTTATGACTCAGTTCTAAGACACTTGGTTAGACAGGAGCCACCACGTGTGATTTAAATCTGTAAGTTGTATGATAAGTATCCCACTTGCCTAATAGGCTCCTGCTGGACACAGCTATCTCACAACCCTGAGGTGCAGTATGATAATGACACCACTTATCACCAGTGCATAAATAAGAAGAAAAAAAGAAAAGCTGCAAGCATTCTAACTAGAAAGAAAATCAAATTAAAATATTAATTTGCTGATTAATATAACATTAGCTGGCCTATTTTTCCTAGCTTGTTAAACAACAAAGACTGTGAAGCTAAATAACTCCCTGAAAGATAAATGTTTTAGGAATTCCCATGGAGATGTTTAGCTCCTTTTAAAACACCATTAAAGATGTGCCTCGCATGTACTAGGCGATTTTATTCTTTTTATGATGAAGTATCCTATTTACATTTATTAATACAGCCTGAAGAATTGGAATTTGATTAAGGGTTCCTGAGGTGGGATGTCTTTCTGTATGCTGTGATAACATTGGACCCTGGAGCTAGGTAGGACCAGAAACTCATACAAGAGGTTTTCCTTATTCTAAACTAAGGCAAATAGATGTTATAGTCCTTGTCCTCAGTGACTCAGTGTAGAATTAAAGAGAAACCAAATTCTTTGAAACTTATTCACATCACACTTGGAAATGTATATATTAAAACTATTCAGGAATTGGCATAATTACTGACTTTCAGACTAGAGCCTGCAAACCTCTCCCCTTATGTGTATATGTTTCAGGATTTGTAAACTCATGTAGGCCTTCAAAGACATGCATTTTAAAGAAAAAGATAGTTGGCTTTTGCATTTCAAGAACTTAGTTCTTGGTGCAATGTTTAGAGTGCCATGTTTTGTTTTTGTTTTTTCTTATGAAGCAGAAGGATTTAAATTCTTTCTTATCTTTTATGAATTTTTAACTTCCAATAAGTGATCAGTCAAGAAACATCTCACTTTGATTGAGTGCACTCTCCAAATATGCCAGGAGCTTAATGGCATGATATAACTTAAGGTTCCCCATTTTGAAGCTGGACATGTGTTATACTTAGGATCAAGCGACATCAGTGTAGTCCAGGGGGAAAAAGATTATTCAAGATAAGATAACCAAGTGATGTGGGATGTCTTTCTGTGTGCTGTGAATCTCAATCTTTAAATAAAGGAGCTGTTTTGGCCCATGACAGGCACCATAGAAAAAGTAGGAGGAAGAATCAGAATACGTAAGAGAAGCAGGGCAGAGTCAGTCAGACCAAGCCCGAAGCCCAAAGGAGCAACATGTAAGGAAAACAGGTGAGCCATGGGCCACTGTAGGGGATTGTGTTGTTTCATGGTAAATAATTGTCCCACCCACTGGTTTAATAAAAAGCGCTGATTGGCCAAAGTGTGGGCGGGGCTACCAGACTAAGAAAACTCTTGAGAACAGGAAGCACAGAGCAGAACGCCAGAGAGAAGTCAGAAGAAGCAGAGGACAATCATGCTGCTCTAAGAAAAGGTACCAAGCCCCATGGCTGAACAGGATAAGAGTCATGTGTTAGATGAAGGGTAGAGAGTTAGCAAATTATATGCCTGGGCCTTAGGCCGATCAGCTGAAAACTATTGAAAACATCTGTATGTCTCTGTGGGACTGTGGGACTGCTGGGCTGCAGGTTTGTGGGTCCTAAACTTTGAGGCTAGGCCCGAAAGTCCAAGCCAGAAACATCGTACAACAGGCCACGTGGCAGACAGATTAGTGGAAATGGGTTTAGTTAAAATGTAAGAGCAAGCTAACAATGTGCCTAAGCCATAGGCCAAACAGCATGAAGTTAATATAAGCGTCTGAATCATTTTTGGGGCCTGATTGGCTGCAGGAGGCTAAGGGGTCTGGAGCTGCAGGTCTGTGGGTCCGGGCCTCAGGCTGCCCGGGACCAAGAAACTTTATTACTACAACCAAGATTCGCTACACTGAGTAAAATGCGAAAAAAAAAAAAAAAAAAAAATCGAATGACCTGATTTTCCAGACCTTTTGTGGTTAAAATGATGGGTTGTTAACAAAATATTGGAAAAGGCTTATTTTTTTACATATCATGTTTGTTAAATCCCCCAGAGATTGATGAAAGAAAACTGATTATGTTTTGGGATTTGTTTGAAGGCTAATGTGTCCTCAGGAGCTGACAAAGGCTAAATAAACTTCAATCCCTGAGTCCGGGCAGCTTTATATCACAGAGCTATTCCTATTCTTCTCTCAGCCTTCTGAAGTTTCAGCTGTATGTGTTTGAAATGTTTGTTTCTATCACCTTTCTAAGCATTTGTAGCCTTCTGAGAATCTGAGGCTATTCCTCCTCATGTCAAAGTCTTTGTTGTTTTGTTTTAATGCAGTAAACAAAAGTATCCTGGAATCACTCTGAGGAGCAAGATCTTGTTTTAGGTATGTAAGCATTCAAGCTATTCCTCACCCCTCTCACTAATACCTATGTTTATGAATATATATATGCAAAGCATTATTCTGACAAGTCTTTAGTATCTACTCTTATGGTAAGGAAAAGTCCCAATATTTCAATTATTGGCTAGCCTAGTAAAAATGCTCCCATCATGTCTGACCAAGCTGTTGAGATAACCACACTGAATGTGGTTTTAGAAAAAGTTATACACATTTGGCCCTGTGTGCGCATAAGATCCACCTTTTTGCTGGGCCTCTTCTGAAGACTGTGTCTACAGCTAATCCCCTTAGGAAATGTGTTGACACCCTCCTTTTACTACCTCCAGCGTAAGGAAGACAAAGTATTTTTACTATAGAAGAAAAGGGCTACATTTTTCAGGCTCAGATTCGGTGTCTATGAGGAATGCCAGAAACCCACTGGGTATAATAGCATAAATGTGGGCAAATGTTACAATCGTGTTGACTTCTGTACCATCAATATGACATCTTTTTGTTATCTGGAATATCTGTGTTTTCTGCCAGAATACATGAAACAATTACATGGTAGCTTACAAATACTGAGGTTAACTAAAATAAAATGTGGAAATTGACTGATGTCCTGTGAGCTGAAATTGATGGAAAAACATATGATTGCATATATGCAAGAAGAGTTTTCCTTTAGTAGCAGTGTCTATAAATATAGTTTTACCGATCACACCTTTGAAATAGCATGAAATTGTATGATATAAAGTATTGAGAAATTTCAGCTTAGAAATTACTCCTGTATAATTTGCATCTCAAAGAATTTATCAATAATTGATTGATACACTAAGTTTTTTTGTTAGTAAATTGTTATCTGCTGAATTTCACTGCTATAATGAACTTTTATAAAATTTGTCACTAAGGTAAAGAATGTTAGCACATTTAAGTATAGGTCATAGTTTAATCAAAATTGAAGCTTAGCTTTGACAGTTAAAAATTTTAAGTGCACTTTTTCTATGAATATATATGAGCATGATTTTATGTTGTTAAGAATTATTTGTTTGTTTATTTGTTGATTACAAAGCTTTGCCATGTAGCTCAGGATATCTTTCAAAGAATGATCTTCCAACTTCAGCCTCCTCAGAGCTTTGATTTTAGGCACTCACCACTATGCCCAGTTTCATTATTAAATTCAGGTTAATTTCCTAACCTTAATTTCCAGTATATTTTAGATATCTTCTAGTTATAGCAAATGTTTGATAAAATCCTAGACTTAGTAGACACTTTAATAAAATCCTAAAGAGAATTCAATTAGATTATTTCCAATTAGATTATTGCCAGAAGGCTAAGCTTCTTCTTTTTCTTCACATTTTTTATTTAAAAGGTTTTTTATTAACATACCAAGAACAGTTCCTTTTTCCTCTCCTCTTCCTGCTCACCCCACACACCATCCACTCCTAAAAGAGGATAAAGCCTCCCATGGGGAGTTAACAAAGTCCCAGGTAACAAGTTGATTCAGGACCAAGCTCCTGTCCCCGGTATCAAGGCAGAGCATGGTATCCTTTTATAGGGATTAGGTTCCAAAAAGCCAGTTCATGTACTAAGGATAAATCCTGGACCCACTGCTGGAGGCCCCACAAACTGCATTTCACATTCAGAAGGCCTACTTCAGTCCCATGCAGGTTCCACATATGTCAGTCCATAGTCAGTGAAGCTGAGATTCTTCTAACACTAACCCAGTAGTTCATCCAACTGCAGAGTGGGGCAAAACACCTCGTTATTTATTTCACTGTATCTATTGTTTTTCCTTTACAAATTATTTTATTACATACAAGAATATTCTGTTACTTATCTTTATTTAAAAATTTAAATTAATAAAATTATGAGTAACTAAGATGGAGGTAAATTTCTAAACAGATTTAAAGTTTGAGGTTTAGTCTTTATTTTTTAATCACTTCTTACATTAAGTAAGTAAATGTTGATTAAATTTTAGTACATGTTATGATTCTCAGGATGTTCCTAAAAAATTTAGCCTAATATAATGTTTCTTTAATAAGAATTTAAACATGAAGATCTTGATAAATTTGTATAAATAGATACTTAATGAACAAAAATTATTGTGCCATATTAAGTTCTAAATGTTACTCAATTCAAACTCACAAAAATGTTAATCAAGTATTGCTAGTTAATGATACTGTATCATGTATCTCATATGACCAGAAATAATTACTATATAACAAATTGCATTAAAATAATGCAATTTGAAACACATTAGCTATATCATATTGGAATTTCATCTAGCTTGTATATATTATCATCATGAAAACTAGTCACTTTTATATGTTATTATAACCAATAAGAACTGTAAAAAGCACAAATATATTATGAGGAAAATTGAAAAATAAATGTTGATCTATTTTTAACTCTTTGGTAAATTCATGGAAAGTAAATTCTTTATTTTGTTTTTTTGGATGACAATATCTCTCTCACTCATATTCAAAATCTCCTTGAGCTCTGTCCCCAGGGTTAGGAAAACACCTTGTGGTCTTCTAATAGGGCTATGCCCTGTATCCATTGGAGATAGTAGAAAAAGAAACTGTTGTCATGAGGTTTCTGGGTCCCGGGTGGCCAGAGGTCCCAGACCCATAGACCTGCAGCCCCAGACCCCTTAGCCTCCCGCAGCTGCTGCTCAGGCCCCAGAAATGACTCGGACGCTTATATTAACTTCATTCTGTTTAGCCTATGGCTTAAGCACATTTCTAGCTAGCTCTTAAAACTTAACTCAACCCTTTCTCATTAATCTGTCTGCCACATGGCCTGTGGCTCACCTGTGTTCCTTACATGTTGCTCCTTTGGGCTTCAGCCTTGGTCTGTCTGACTCCGCCCTGCTTCTCCTACCTATGCTGTGACTTCTCCTCCTACTTTTGTTTATGGTGCCTGTCATGGACCAAAACAGCTCCTTTATTTAAAGATTGATATTCACAGCATACAGAAGGGCATTCCCACATCATGAAACCACGCATGCCAAATAAAGGTCCAATGTTTATTTCAGTTGATTTCAAAGCATATGAAGACCATTTACTTTTAGTGCCCTCTTCAAATTGCCCTCCTACTCACTATAAGGTCAATACTATTTTGCTAACGTTCTGCCTAGCTCCATTGAAAGAACATTCCTACATATTCTACTAGCACATAACCTATCCATAAAAGGTATAGTAATCTGGCAAAGTGGGATCTGATTCAGAAGAAGCTTTTAGGCTAATAACCAAGGGGTAAACCACAATGTAATGCAGAAGCCAAATTTGAAAAGTGATTTTCAAAAAGAAACAATTTGGAAATACATGTCCTATTCTGGAGAACAACCCTGAGAAGTTGGCATTGTCAAACCATTTATATGGCAAAGGGCCCTGCATTGATGTTCTTGCAGGTCAAAGTAAGATAAAATAAAAGTATACCAGTGTCTAATGTCTGCTCCATATTTTTATTATAATTTAACAAACGTCAAATGAGAAGTTAGTTAAGACTTTTATAATGCTCATTTTTAAGAAGCAAATGTATACAATTATAAAAGGATTATACCTATTGTCATTGCTTGACACTGAAATATCCCCACAGAATCATATTTTGAGTACAAGCTTCTTCAGTTTCACTTTCCTGTCATGCTACTCTGAAACCATGGCCCAAAGAAATCCTTTCATGGTTTAGTGTTGTATGTAAGATACTTGGTCACGGCGATGAGAAAAGTATCTAACATACTTAATCAGTCAAAGTCATATACTTGACACTTAGCACAAATATTTAGAGAAATAACATTGGATGACCTAATACTCCAACTTTCCAAGTAGTTCATTATAGTTTAATAAGAAATCAAAGATAAAACCATAATTTCAAGTCTTAGGAATCATTAAGGAAGAAAGCATAAAGAATGTAAGAGTCAGAATTAGTCGGCAATGTTGTGAAATTTTCTCTTGCAGACATGACATGTTTATCACACTTACGAACTCACAGCAGATATAGTTATCATCCTCATCAGACCTGCACTCTACCAAGCCAGACAGAACCCCAGCAGAGATGCGGCAGACAATCTTCAGAAGCTAGTGATAGTGGGTGTCATTTGGAGAAGGAAAAAATGTCATTTATCGAGGCTGTGACTAGTGTCAAACACACCATTCTCCAGTGGATGGCCCTGTACGTCTTTGATGCCCTACACCTCTTGACCGGTTTAAATACTTCCAGTCTGCGGTTAGCAGTGTGGTGCCAGCCTTGGGCTGACAGTCCTGAGTTTTATAAGAAGTCAGATTGAGAAAACCATGAAGAAAAAGAAAAGAAATCTAGGAGACTGTCCTCCTCCGTGGGTCTGCTTCAGTTCCTGCCTCCAGGACCCGACTTTAATGGTTGACTGTGATGTGGAAGTGTGAACTCAACAAACCCATTTCTCTCCAAGTTGCTCTTGTTCTTAGTATTTTATTACTACAGCAGAAACTGTAACTATATTACCTAGTCACTATTCACAGTTGTGTGGTACGAAAATACTAATTAAACTTAAGGAATATGTTTATATATATATAAAGGTTTAATGTTAGAGGCATATGGGAAAAATAGTGATAGAAATGAGTGTAGATATGATCATACTTTATGATCATGTATGAAATTTTCTGAAAGAAAAATATTAAATGCATATAAATACTACTGGTATATAAAATATATTGGTAGCATTTATTAAGTATACAAGAGTTTTTGTGGGTTTTTATTGTCTTTGTGTATGTACCTATGTATGTATTTATGTATTTTTGTTTCTTGGTATCGTTGTGGTATTTAGAAGACAAATTCTCGTGATGGTCCTTGCCTTTTATGTTGATGGAGACAGGCTCTCTCTGGCCTCTCTTGACTCTGCATCCCACCTTACTGTTAGAGCACAGGAAATTACATATCCATACTAGTATGTGTTGCATGAATAAATGAGACTCAGGGATATATCTGTGAAGAAGTTGGAGATATTAGAGAGAATAAACACCACAGTCAGATCTTTTCCAGCTGTCTTCCAGCTTCCTCAGCCTCGCTTCCCTTGTTTTGGCTTCTCCCTGCTCTATGCCTGCCTTAAGCTTAAATACTCTCTTGGTAAATTAAGGCATGGCCCCACCACTGCCTGCTTGGGAGCCTAGAATTCCTTCTATAGTCTAAAGTGACCTCGACTCAGTTGGGATTAAGGGTATAGGTCACCACTCCCAGGATACTCCCTGTGCTGGGATTAAAGGTGTGAATCTCCACTCTCTGATTCTCATAGACTGACTGTGGTTAGAGCTCTGGAACTTCTGGAGCTTTTATTAACTCCCCACATACTGTGGGCATATTCCCTCTGATATCTCCAAAATTTCTGAAGCTTTTATTGAATCCCCACAAGTATGTTAGGCTTTATGAGAGTTCTATGATTTAAACTCAGGTCCTCATGCCTTTGGGCCAAACACTTACCTACTGAACCAACTCTACAGCCAAAAACAGTATTTTGTTGTTTATAATGCTTCTCAAACCTGGTGGGACATACTAAACAGGACTATTGCTTTTAAAGTGAAGTACAACCCAGTAGAAATTAACCACTTTGCTTTAACCTGTGGATAACACTTATGCATTCTGACTTCTCCCATGGTGTATTTTAGTGAAAACTTTTATATTTGGTTTCATTCAATATGAATTTTAAAAGTAAATAAGGAGAAATCATTTATTTTACTAAATAATGTTTGATTCTTCTAGGTAGTTTAGTTTTGGGCCCCTTTTTGAAAAAAAAAAGCATAGTATTTGTTCAATATAATTTTGGCTGCTTTAAAATGTTTCTTTCTTCAGTTCTTAAAACATTATTTTGATTTGAAAGTAGAGCCTTATAACATTTAGTTTAAGCAAACATAATTATCATGAGAATTATCTGATATCTTATAGTTTTACAACATTTTATATTAGTGTAAAATCAAATGTTAAGAAGTTATATAGTTGAATCTATTTACCATGAGGATCCAAGGCTTATGGTTCTCACTAAATTATTGACTTAAAGAAAACAAAAGCTGAAGTCTGAATTTGTTCAGTCTTTGGCTAGAAATATTGCAATTGGAAGGAGAGCAACAAAGAGAATGATTTCTGTTTCATTTTCATTATAAAAGCAAAAGGCTGAAGTTCATAAGCATTAATATATAACATGAGTTGTAGCAGACCTCAAAAATAATAACAAAAATATACCCCAAAACATTTCAGGTGAAAAATATTGAGAAAACTAATATGTATTTAGACCAATCTTCTTAGTGTGTTACAAAGCTACATTTTATGAAGTTTTTAATGGAAACAAAATAGAATTAATACTCTTAACTTAACTTACTCTTACAAGAGGAGGCCTTGTCCCCACACTGATGAAAACTCGGGTCTCCCAGATTTTCTGGGCTTCCCTGCACTGTCCTGCTATTTGCCGTGTTCTTCTGCATCTGCTGCTTTCCTCTTCTCCAGCTTCCTCTTTCTTCTTCATTAAGCCCTTAATTCCCACAAAGATTTTTTAAATAAATAGTATTTAGCCCTCCATTCTAATATATGTTTTGCAAATTTCAGTCATCATTAACTTATTCTGCTTCTAATAACAGAAGTTTCATGATAGTGTCTTCCTGTTACAGAGGATTAAAGATAGCCTGACATCTATTCTGTGAGTCTTCACATCATCCTGGGAACTAATTTTATAATTACCATGAACAAATTGCATGTGTATTTTAAATGCTATGATTTGGATAAGACACATCATAGCTAATACAAATAAACCCTCGTTAAAAGCATCCTGGTTAAAATGAAAACTGCTAAACTCGTGAAATATCTTTTGATCCACTGCTATTCTCCTATCTTTTCCTCTCTTCTGTTTCCTATCTCAGGCCTTGTCTCTTCAGTAAGTTTAACTTACTAATAAGTGCCCATTTGACAATTAATTCACTAGCTACTATCTACCTGCTATCACTTATAGCATATGTGACATTGTAAATCTACTATCACAGTGTTCACTGCAAAAGATAGAAAATTAAGTTCTAAGAGGTGTAGCAACTAACATGTCCCTTCATTCTACCCAATCAAGAAAAAACAAACTAGCAACTTATAAGGAAGACCTAGCCACCATCACTAATGATGTTAAAAGGAAGGCCCATTGGGCTGTAGGGGGGCCTCGAGAGGTTCTGTGCAAACACAAAGAGCTCAGTTCAAAGCTCCAGAGAACTGTAAAAGCTTGTGTGTTCATACATGCTTGTATTGTCAGTATTCTTGGGGGAAGCTCACAGGAGCTATCCTGATATACCAGAGGCAAATACCAAAATGACCCTGTCTCAAAAAGGGTGGAAGTTTAGAACTCAAACCTGAGACTGCTCTTTGGCCTCCATGGAGCACTGTAACATGTTACACACACACACAGATAGACAGACAGACAGACAGACAGACAGACACACACACACACACACACACACACACACACACACACACACACACACACACACACACACTATCTACTCCACAGAGAAAAAGAAAGAATAAGGGGACAAGGAAAAGAAGAGTGGAAGGCGTGAGAGAGGGAGGTTGGGAGAACAGGACATACGAAGGAAGGAAATTGGAGTGAAGGAACAGAGGGAGACAGTAAGCTAAAGATCGAACTAAACCTTCAGGAGTGCGGGCTTGGCCAGCAGACTTCCGGAAAACCCCCAGCAACCAGTAGATTCTTTGTGTTGCTTCAAGGAATCACTTTGAAAAAAAACAAAAAACAAGATTGATATTGTAGAAAAATATTAAACATGTTCACCTCACAAATTAAGTGTTATGCAAAATATAAGTAACCCAATTTTATTTCTGAAGGTTTCATGACCTTTGTAAAGCATTTTGAAAATTAATGAGTTGTAATTATCATATGTTACATTTTTAAACAGAAGAATTTTTATCTTTTCAACTCTTCAGAGTTTACTAGGATGCGGTTCAATGCTAGTGGGAGGCAGGAAAAGGAGGTCTGGTCTTTGCATAAAAGCAATGTGTAAAGGAAATAGAGATATGGCTCTGGGCTTTATAAGACTTGTTGCTCTGACAGAGAACCTTAGCTTGGGTCCAAGCACCTACATCAGATAGCTTAAAACTCTCTGTAGCTCCAGCTTCAGAGCAGCTTACATTCTCTCCTGGACTCCTCAGGGTGGCATACACTCACACAGATTTACACACATACTTGCATAACTAAAATAAAAGTCAAGAAAAATGAAAGAGGCCAATGAAAAAATTATTATTTAAACACAGTCCTAAACATGAGAGCAGAAAATTCTGTGATTTCTAGTGAAAGACGTATTTGATGTGTCAAATTTCACATGCTATCTCTCAGGGCACTTATTTACAGGTAGATGGCACATAATACACATAATAACACACATAATCACTCATTGGTTTAATGGATCATAATAGTTAATAAAATTTTCTATTTGTACATAATTTAGTCATAAATAGAAACCTATAATTCTAGAAGTTATTGAATTACAATGTAACATCCAAGCTAAAGACTAATTGCTATGTTTTAATGTGAATGAAAACATGATTTTTCCCTCAGTCTTTGACTTCTTACCAAACCATTCATGTTGATTATTGGACCAATCTGGAGTCACAGTTTTAATTTTGTATTTCTGTTCAAAGTGACTAGCATTAACAACCAGGCACATGGAGAAGTGAATTTTAAAGGGAACATTCATATATGACTAGTATTACAGATGAGTACTGAGCCAGGGAGATGGTTCAGTTGCTTTTGTACCTATGATAAATCATGAAGACCTAAGTTCTGATCCCTACTCTCACATGGGAAGAATTGGTGAGCATCCAAAGCTCAGGGTGATGATGAGACAAAGATTTCAGGTCTCTGAAACTCAATAGGTAGTCAGGATTGCTAAATCAGTAGGTTTCCTTCACTGTGGGAAACTCTGTCTCAAATAAATAAATAAATAAACAAATAAATAAATAAATAAATAAATAAATGAATGAATGAATGAATGAATGAATGAATAAATAAATAAATAAACAAACAAACAAACAAATAAATGAATAAATAAATGAAAGAATGAATGAATGAATAATTAAAGCAAGCAAGCTTTAGAATGAGTGAGAAAAAAAAATCTCAGTGTCAAACCATCCTCTATGCAAATCTGAATACACACTGCATAGGCATAACAAGTATGTATGTCATATGCACACAACTTACCAAACACACAGACATACAGAACACATGCATAACACAACACACATAAACATACACAAATTTATGAAAGAAAATGCAACACACCAAAAGGTTCTAATCTGTAGTACTAAGTTTCTCTGTCCTGCTCAGCTTTTGTCAGTTCCACCCAGGTTCCTCAGCCACTTATACAGCAATTGCTTCAGATACTTAATATTATAGTAATGGCTGGGCAAGTAGTTCAGAGTTATCTAGCTCTTACACTTAATTAATCCATAATTATTATTTATGTCTAGCCATATTTCCTGGTAATTTTGCTCAGTCAGTGTTCTAATATTGCTTCCCCCGAGTCTGGCTGGCATCTGTTGCTCTGCCTTTCCTCTTCTCAGAATTCTCCTAGTCTGTGACCTACCTCTACTTACTGCCTAGCTACTGACCAACCAACATTTTATTAAACCAATATGAGTAAGAAATTTGTACAGTGTACAAGAGCGTCATCCCACACTATCAATATTTTTAATGTTCTTTCTTTGCTCTGTATATTTAGTGCTTCAATTATTCTGTGGCAAGGGAAAAATTTTTCCTGTCCCAATCTATTTGGTGTTGTGTATTTCTTGTACTTTTATAGGCATGTCCTTTTTAGGTTATAAAATTTTTCTTTTATAATTTTGTTGAATGTATTTTCTGGACCTATGAGCTAGGATTCTTCTCTTTCTCCTATTCCTAGTAGTCTTAGGTTAGGCCTTTTCATAGTTTCCCACATTCCCTGGGTGTTTTGTGTTAGGAATATTTTTTAGACTTAATATTTTATTTGAATAATGAATCTATTTCTTCTATCATATCTTTAGCATTTGAGATTATCTCTTTCATCTTTTGTATTCTGTTGATGATACTTTCATTTATAGTTCTTAATCACTTACCCAGATTTTCAATATTTTTATTTTTAACATTATTTTCTTATTTTGGTAACTTTTAAACTTTATAAGTAAAAGAACAAAATAATGCATACCATTCATGACTGGCTTATTTTCCCCAAGATTATATTTGTAGAAATTGTCCATTTTGTTTATATAGCTATATCATGTTTTGTAATATTTATTTATTAATAAATTTCTTTTACACTGTTCCTCCTTTTTCCACTCCTCCCTCTCTCCCCTAAACACCACCTTCCACCTGCTCCTCGAAAGAGGTAAAGTCTCCCTGAGCTGTCAACATGACATACTGAGTTCAGGCAGGATCTATCCCTCCTGCCTGGACCAAGGCGGAGCAAGACATCATACCACAGGGAGTGGGCTCTAAAAAGCCAGTTCATGGATCTACAATAATTCCTAGTCCTATAGCTAAAGACCACTTAACAGCTTGATCAATACAACTGTCACCCTCATTCACAGGGCCTAGTTTGGTCCCATGCAGGTTCTCAGATGTTAGTCCAGGGTCTGTGAGGACCCATTAGTTCAGGTCTGCTGTCTTTGTGGTTTTCTCATTGTGCTCTTGACACACACACACACACACACACACACACACACACACACACACACACACACACACACACACTTATTCCTCTCTCTTAAACTGAACTCCAGGAGTTTGGCTAAGTGCTTGCTTTGGTGTCTGTTTCTGTTTCTATCAGTCATTGGATGTGGGTTCTATGATGACAATTAGAGTAGTCACCAATCTGACTACAGGAGAAGACTAATTCAAGCACCCTCTCCAGCATTGCTAGGAGTATGATCGGGGACCCCTTGTGGGTTCTTGTGTATTTCACTAGCCCCAGGTTTCTCATTCTGTCAGAATATCTCTTATTGCTCATCTACTCATCCCTCCCCAACACTGCCTCTGGAACCCCCATGTTCCCTACTGCTATCCTTTCCTCTCTCCAATCCCCTCACAGTTTACCCAGGAGATCTTAACTATTTCCCCTTCCTGGGACTATTCTTGTGTATTCCTCTTAGGGTCCTCCTCTCTACCTATTCTGTGGTTATGGAATCTAGCCTGTTTGTCCTTTGCTATGCACTTACTATTCATTTATGACTGAGTACATGCCATGTTTGTCTTTCTGGGTCTAGATTACCTCTCTCTGGATGATTGTTGTTAGTTCTACCCATTTACCTACAAATTTCATGATTTCATTGTTTCTTACCTTTGAGTAATACTCCATTGTGTAAATGTACCACATTTTCTTTATTCATTTTTGAGTTGAGGGGCACTTAGTTTATTTCTTGGTATGGCTACTACAAATAATACTACAACGAACATAGTTGAGCACACATCTTTGTATTGTAGTTGAGCATCTTTTGGGTAAATACCCAAGAGTGGTGTATCATGTTTTGTCCCCATAGATAGCTCAATTCCATAAATACATCAAGCCTTATTATTTATTTATACTGCACAGCAGACACATTTCCTATAGTTTGAGACCACTACATGGACAGGGCACCTGGTGAGCCTCCTCGTATATTTAATGATATAGTCACAGTAAGAAAAATTGCATTAAAACTGTGAATGTAATTTGTCAACAAAATAAAGCTTCCAATAAATATTTGAGGATATGTTTTTGGTTGTTTTCTAAAATTCTGTGTGATTATACAGTTTGTGACTATTGAAAAGAAGTTGTTGTAGCACAAGCCTTTAATCTCAACACATAATAAGTAGAGAAAGATGAATCTCTGTGAGTTTGAGGTCAGCCTGGTCTACATAGCAATTTCCAGGGTAGCCAGTGCTAGATAGATAGCCTCAAAGAAACAAACAAATAAAATTGAATCTTGCATTTAAGGAAAGTTTAAGCAAAATAATAAAACTTACATTGCTCCTTTCTCAAAAGTTTCAAAATCTGATAAAGCTCCTAGACTTTGGTGAGAAATTTTTTTGGGGGGGGGGGGTGCTCTTGTTTGTACCAAAAATTACCATCTTAATCCAGGTACAGACCCCGAGTCTTAAGACTCTAAAGATATCTGTGAAAAAGAACTTTGTAATTCTGTAGTGTTTCTTTAGGTGGGTTTACTGAAATAAAATCAGTATTCATGACAGTGCATGGGAGTGAAATTTAACATGTCTATGTAGGCATAGATAAGAACACCAAAGGCAAGTAATATTCTTACCCTCAGTAGTACCTTTTTTGCAAGAAGCTCTGCTCTGCTCTTCCCAATTCCTGATTTTGTTGCTGTCTTCATGACTAATTTGCTGTCTGTCATGGAAAATTTTTTATTTTCTCACTTATAAAAATGAATTTATAAAATATAAATTATTTTTGCAAAACAAATTCCTGAGATAATCATGTTTGTCCTAAAATTTCTCTATTAAAGTTTGTTCCTCTTCATTTCTGTGTATTATTCCATTACAGACATAACATTGCATTATTCATTCATTTGAGGATGGACATTTTTATGTTTTTAGATAATCTTTTTTATAGTTTTTCATTACTATGGATCATATTAACTTTTTAAATAGGTTTGAACTGATACAGAAGAACAAATTTTTCTTTTACGAAATAATGTGATACTTTGGTATATGTATGCATTTATGTTTTAATCAGGTTAATATATTTCTTCAAAGGTCTATCTTTTCTTTGGGATAAAAACATTCAAAATATTTTCTTTAGTCTCTTTATATAAACAATATTGTTATATTTAGTTATCTTCCTATACAATACCAAAGATTCTTAATCTAACTATAACTTAATACCCATCAATGATTCTATTTTTCACTCCCTCCCTGTCCACCTTCCTCTACTCCATCAGGCTATTTGATCCATTTCTGTCAACCTATGTGTGACTCTGAAGCAGTACAAGCCCAGCACATTTTCCACCCCTACATGTGTGTGACCATGAAGCACTGTTTTTCTCTGTCTGGCTTTATACTTAGCATAAAGACCTGCGGTTGTACCATGTTGCTGTCAGTAGTAATTAACTTATTTTTGTGGATGAATAGTTTACACTATCTGTGGAGATATGTTCAAATATAATAAAAACAGTTGGAGATATCAGAGGGATCTACACACAGCCAGTCTAGGAGGATCAGGCATGGTAACTCACACCTTTAAGCCCCAGCACAGGGAATATCCAGGAATGGTGACCTATGCCCTTAATCCAATTTTATCTGAGTTGGAGGTCATCTTAGTTTACAGAAGGAGTTCCAGGCTCCCAGTCAGGCAGTGGTGGTGCTACACCTTAATTTAGCAAATTTAAGGCAGGGATAGAAAGACAGAGAGGCAGAAGCCAGGAGGAGAAAGTTTGAGGAAGCTGGAAGACAACTGGGTGAGATCTGACTGTGAAGTTTACATTCTGATATCTCCACCTTTCCCAGAGATCTAACCCTAACTTTCCTTCATTCGTGTAACACTTGGCACCCAATGTGGGGCTTGAACCCACAACCCTGATATTAAGAGTAGCATGATGGCTCACACTGTTAGGCCCAGCACTTGGGAAGCAGAGACAAGAGAATCTCTGTGATTTCAAAGCCAGCCTCGTCTTCAAAGCAAGTTCCAGGACAGCCAGGACTGTTACACAAAAAACTGTCTGAAAAAGAAAAGAATAGAATAGAATATAAAAGAAGAGAAAAGAGAAGAAAAGAAAAAAGATAGGAGGAGGTGGATCTGTCCTCTGATATCTCTGACTGTTTTTATTATGTTTGAAAATATCCCCACAACTATCTTTGTGGGTCACAGTTTCATGCATTCATCAGTTGGTTGAACAGTTTGGTTTTTACTTCTTGGCTACTGTGGACAATGTACAGTAAACAGTGAGTGTAAATATCTCAATAACTTTGTCCACATATGCAGCAGTGGGGTTGTTGTGTCATATAGAAATTCTTTCATTCAAACTGTACAATGCTTTCCTTCTCCACATCCTGCCAATACTTACTGTCTTGTCCTTTTGATAATGGTTATTTTTGCTAGAGTGAGGTGATGCTTCCTTGTGGTTTTAACTCATGTTTTACAGTGATTAGTAATACATTAAGCCAGAAAAGTATACGACTCAGTTAATTTCTATTATTCTGCCTAATTTTATGAGCTCACATCTTTATAGCATTAGTGTCAGTAGTCATCAAGTGGCCAAAGTTGAGCTGCTATTTTAAACATTATTGTTTTTAGCCCTTGGATAAAGAAACCTATACAATTAATGACAAGAACATATTTTAGTGATTAAGTACAAGAAGACATATAAAGTTCTTGATACATACTAAAATTCCAATACCATTTTAAAAAATCTTTTATTTAGAGTATCTTTGAATTTAAAAAAAAAGACTCCATTTTAAGATAGAAAGAACATAAGAGAGGTTTCAGATTACATGAAATGGGGATGCTGGGTGCTAGTGTAGGTATTAACCGTTTAAACTGCTTCAGTCTTGTTTTTGTTATCAACACTTTGCATTCTGTCTTCAAGTATTGACAAAATAGGTGGAGACCTCTAAAGGTAGAAATCATTATATAAGTCTTTAAAAGGTTTGTATGAAACTATTCTCAATCTTTGCCTAAGGGTTTAACTTTTAGTTTCAAATGTCACCCAGTGTTTCTCACTTTACAGATGAACCATATGTCTGGAGCAAAGCCATTATCTGTAAATGAACATTAAAATTCCACCTAGCATTTCCCACCAAAAAATAAAACATAAAGGAAAAAGCATATTTTCAATAAACCAGCACATTTTTAAGAGCCACAAAAACAGCTTTCATACTGTCCCATGTTATTTATCTAATTAAATGAATAATGTCATAGCATTATCATAAGTCTTATAAAAGTATGTTTTTATACTATGCATGTGGGATGTTTAAACTCACTGTGCTAAGGAGCCTTAGCAATGTCTCTGAGCAGCAGAAGTAGACTGCATTTTGTGGTGCTCCAGACAGTTGCATTTCAGTCATCTCACAGCCACTAAAAGTATTTGAGCTATGGTCCAGCCCGTATCAGGAGTGTTCACAGTTAACTGCAGCCAGACTAAACTGATACAAGAATCCCAGGAGCAAAACAGCAGGCACAGGACTTTTTAAGACTGTCTATAAGAAATGTTAAATGTCACAGTGCATAATTTATCAGTGTCAATTGCTTTCAACACAGATCTGAGGGGATTAACCTATGCAACCAAACTATCCGTCATATCACAATATTTAATCGCATACTTTTAATTCTAAAAGGCCAATTTATGGCCTTCATAGATACAGCTGATGAATCCATTTAAAAATATTTTTATTTTATGTGCATAAGTGATTTGCTTACATAATATCTATGTTCACTCTGTGCATGCCTGGTGTCTAGGGAGGTCAAAAGAGGAAGATCCTCTGGCACTGTGGTTATGGATCATCACGAATCTGCTTGTGAGTGCTGTGAATCAAACCAAACTCCTCTGTAAGAGCAAAAGGTGCTTTTTACTATTGAGCTATTTCTCTAACCCCAGATACATCTTTGTTTTATCTGTTTTTATTGCCTGAGTCTTTTTAGTGGGTTTCTGGTAATTTTCTACATCATTATTGTCATGAAAATCCTCAGGTTTTTTGTGTATTAAAATGTCATTGGATACAGCTGACCCTGTTAGCATGAATTTATGTGGAAAAGTAGAATATTGTAGTTCTCATCAATATACTAAGTCTAAAAATGTTTTAGCTGATAGCGTACATAAACAAAAATTTTATTTTACATTTTGTTTTTGTTATTTTTTGAGATTATATTTTTTTTATCTTACCCTTTCTTCTCTCCAAACCTTCATGTGTACCCCCTGAGTTTGAAGTACTGTGTTCTTTACACTCCTAGGGAGTGTAGAAAGCAGATCCAATAGGAAGGCACTTTGATATAGATGCTGCCTTTGGCAGATAGATAGGTTAGTTCTTAACCTATTAACAGAGCTCCTGGATTCACTTGTATATTTACATTTGGCACTAAGTCAAATTGAGCAAATTTAATGTTAGTTATGTTTTGCCTCTCCCATATTTACAAATAGTATGTTTATTTCATGAGTCTGCTTTGTAAAAAATTACACTATAAGCAACCTGTTTTGCAATTGTTGATAGTTGATTGCATGTAGCTGTTGATAGTCTTATCCCTTTGTATGTCATTGTAAATATTCATACTTCAAATTTAAAAATAGATTATGTGGAAAAATAATGGTTAATGGCCTGAAGTGATGTAGTCTTGTACTATATTCTGGTTTTAATTATTTATTTTATTTTTGAGGTTATCTTGTCATATTATTAATTTTCTCTTAAATCAATTGTTTTTATTCATGATTTGCATACATTTAGAAAACCTATTTTAAGTAATGTTCTGTGTACATCGAGTTTTAGTAAATAATAAATTAATTCATAATAAAGAATAATAAAATGGCAAGAACTTTTCACCCAGAGAACCCATGCTATTATAATCACTTGTTTTTATGCCTTCAAACCATACCCTATCATGTCCTTGTGCCTTAATACTCTATTTTCAAATCCAAATACCAAGGAAGACAGAATGTCTTACAATGAGCCCCATTTTCCAGATTAATGCACCTGAGAAGCATTTATCCTTATTTAATATCCCTTACTCATTTCCTCCCCTGTTATAAGGATAGCACAGCTGTTTATCTGGCAATTATCTTTGAATCTATTAGTGAAATGTCTAAATTAATCATAAAAAGACAAGTGCATTCCAGAGTTAGTGTGCTACAAATAATGGACTTTGTGTCTTCCTGTTTTTCTTGCTGGTTCCAAATGCCAGCATTGTTTCTTGGTACTGTAGAGCATAAATTCACTCCAGATAGAGAAACCTCACATAGATATATTAGGACCTTAATCCTAGTGAGCTTATTATTTACTCCACCGATATTTTTATTCTTAGTTGCAGGTACAGAATAATTCTGAACAGTTAACAATAATTCATTTAATTAGGCATTATTGTCAGTATTAATAATGCACTGAAATAATTTATCCAGAAGTTTGTCATATTTCATTCAATAGAAGGAACATTGCTTATTGCGTTTTAATGCACGTGCTGCTCGGGTAATGTAAAGACAGAGTAGTGCGAACTAAACGTCAATTAACAATAGCAAAATTATTAAGAAGAAGAAATGGGAGGTGAACATGAAAGAGACTGTGACATTGATCAATTTACTCAGGTAAGGAACATTATACTTGATATAAGCCATGTAAACATGGATGAGATGTGCTCTTTTATATATTTTTGAAGTTAAAATATCATTTTCCCTTTACTCCTCCAAGCCATACCCATCACGCTTGCTCAAATCCATAGCATCTGGTTTCTTTTCTTTAATTGTTGTATATACACACATATACGTAAAGTGTTCTTAGGGAGTTCCGCGTCTACTGAGGTAACAGGGATACAAAGGTGTAAACTGTCACAGAATTTTAGTGGTGTCATTGTAAGATGAAGGGACTTGAAAACACAAAATGGATAAGTATTCATGCCAGAACACCTTCTCCAAGAGGCAGCATTGACCATTCTAGTGCAGCTGATAAGATCATGGATGGGTAGATTAATATAAATGGGAAGAGGTGTAACGTAAGAGTTAACTTCCCAAAGACAAAGCAGAGCATCTTCTATATCAGTCAGAGAAAAAAGAGAGAAGGTCATCAGATTTAAGTGGGTGTGTTGACAGATCTTATCTTATCAACACAATTAGGCCAAGATAGAATGTCCTCCAAAGGTAGCAGTTCTCTAGGCTCAGATCTTAGCGTGTGTGGAATGAAAAATGGTCACTAGTCTATATAACCAGGGCATCTAAAATTACTGCAGATGTGGAAAAAAATGGCTGTTTGTATTTTTGCATGCAACCTTGATTGTTTTGAGTTCATTTTACAATAGTTTTGTTTTTATGTCATAATACTGAGTGATAAATGCAATTGTGCCTGTGTGTACTTTTTGTGGTTTAGAGTAACAGGGAGAAACATGTAAATTCTAAGTGATTTTATTTATTCTCCAAGGGTCAGTGTCTACTTGGAGACTCGTGTGGAGGAGGAGCTGAAGACTTGTTGCACAACCAATTAACAGTGAGATGAGAAGAGGGACAGTATAAGAACCATATACTCACCAGCTCTGGAGTTAGGGGAATCGGAAGTGAAGATTTGAGAGGCAGTTTCATTTAAGCTTCCATCCAGCTTGTTGTTTGTTCATATATTTCAGAAAAAGTCGTTTAACTTCACTATATCATGGTTTCCTTATTGGTGAAATTGGCCTTATCATTGTGCCTTTTTCATACATGCTTTAAGTACCAATTATGAGATTAGGCATCAGCAATTGTTCATCATCATGACTAGCACACATAAATGCTGTCTATATAAGCTTATTTGAGAGTGAGTGGAACATAGTTAATAAAGCCTAGCATATTATGAAAGAAAATATTTATAGACAGGTTTAACCACACACATAATAAATAATTACACCTCTGGCTAGGCAATTCTTCATATTTTTGTTCATGGCCACAAAAGCAACTTACTATTTTGTTCATGGTATAAATATTTACTGAATACTTTTTGTATTTGCATTCCAAACAACAAAAGTGAAATTATGAGACTAAATTTTGCCTTTGTGGAGATACTATTCCTATATATATGTATATATAAACAAATATACATATTCTATACAAATGTATTAATATGTAATATATTCATATATAAGATATATATTGCACTATTTAAACCACTAACATTTAACAAATGTACTTCAATTTCAGAAAAAGAGATCTTATTCTGATAATATATTTGATTTTGTGTTTCTACACTTTGGTAAATATTTTCAAAACTGAAATAATTATCTTCAAACTTCTGAAATTTATTTCCAATGTATTTTCCTAGTTAGCTATTTGCATGGATGCTGATTTGAATAATAAACCTTTAAGTTATACTTTCCTTGTGAGAGGACTGAGAAATCTCACTAAAGTACTTCTGAAATCAAAATAATAAACATATTTGCTGATAGAGCTCAAGTAAGTTTTCAGAATCCAAACTAATTATTCTGTATATTCATATAGTCTCAAGACATTCTACTGAATGAACCTAGAAATATGATTTTTCCAGTAGCTTAAATGCTGATTATTCCCATAGAAGAGGAATGCTGTAGTTTATATTACCTGATTTCTTACAGTTAACCACAATATGCATGATTTTCTAAGAAACAGACTGGTATATAAAAACTACTTTAATTAAACTTTAGATAAATTGGCTGATGGCATCCATATCACAGACTTAAATCCAATACAGAGCTAAATAATTCTAATCTTATGCTATAACTTTACATTTATAAAACCATGTTCATTTATTTAATAATATGTATATATAAGTTTAAATTTTAAGGTTTGTCTATTTCAAAAACAGCTGTTTAGAAGAGACATTTTGAAGTAAAATCTGATGATACTGCCCTTCCACAGCTAATAATAGGCAGGTATTAATACAGCCTTTATAATTTTATTCATTAGGATGTACAGTTTGAATCTTAGCTAAGGGAAAATATAGAATTTGAAGTATGATGTACACCATTCACAAAAGAATAAAACCAGTTACTACAGAAAAAAATCAGGTACCAAGCAGAGGAGATTCATTTGCCTATGCTTGTAACAAAATTACAAATGGTTATGCTATTAACTTTAAAGTGTGGATTAAAATGACTATGTGCCCTCTCATTTGTAAATCAAAATCAACTGAAAAATAATTATGATCAGACAACTAAACCAATGTCTGTGTTGCTGATAAAGGGTTTGCCTTAGTGACAGATCATTGCTACAACCTCTAACACTATTGGATGATATTTACCATATGTCCCAAGATTGATAGTGAAATTTAATGAGTTCTTACAAGCAATTAAATAATCAAGAGTTCCTGCTGTTACATGGCATAGCGTGATATAACAGTGACAAATGAGAGAATATCTACAACCTAATCAAAAGGACATATTTCCTTGGAAACAAATAATATTATCCACCAGTGCAATCACAGTACAAAAGAACATAGGAAGGACACGAGCAGAATGAGGTAAATCACGTCCTCTTTTCATTATTCTGACTGCACAGTTTCCATTTATTGAGCCATATTAAATCAGAAGGAAAATTAGGCTTGTTAAATGTTTAACATATTACATATTAGTAGTTGTTGCATTTATGCACACACACACAGATACACACACATACATGCCCTTAATTTTTATAAAGAAATGTTAAAAATCATTAGCAGTAAGAAATATTATTCTCTAGCTTCCTAAGGAAAACATATCAAGAATAAAGACTAACAGGCATTAAAAAAAAGTTCAAGGCTGCCGTAGGTGGTTTTC
This sequence comes from Phyllotis vaccarum, assembly GCA_033318265.1. Lineage (NCBI taxonomy): Eukaryota > Metazoa > Chordata > Mammalia > Rodentia > Cricetidae > Phyllotis > Phyllotis vaccarum. The sequence continues at coordinate 60,476,406 of JARWLC010000007.1, forward strand.
CTTGAGATCCTGAGACGACAGTGTAAAATGTTATTCCAATGGTCTCCCTTGGTGTTTAATCCAGGAAAATGTAACATAATTTTGTTTTTGTCAAGTCATCCATGGGTGTGAAGTTACAATAAAATAACCCATTGCCTTTGAGGATTCTCTACATTAGTATTATTTCTCTGCAGTAATTTCCTATAAATGTCAAGTAAAAACTCTCTAATGTGTATAGGATTTCATGATACAACTTTGCTTGTCTTTCATATTACTAGGAAATGACTTTCTGTTCTATTAAATTCTGATGAACTTTGAATTTCAGCCATGGTATCCCAGGAGGTCTATATCTTTGCTTCTCATATTTGCTTTCCTAGAAGCAGGTAAAGAAGTAATAATGAAAATAATAACAAAAATTTTCATTATTAAACTCTATGCTCATATGCTCACCTGCTTCTTTTATCTAACAAAAGTCCTGTCATATGTACTCTTCTTGCCCTTTGGTGAGCTGAGACTTGTTTGTAGGAAGGGATAAGTAGTGTCTTTAATCCAGTAGGTGACAGCATTGAAATTTGGGTTCTTGCACTTTCAATGCAGCTTTGTGGTCAAGTCAATTATTTTAGAACTTTCCAGGTTTTTTCACTCACCATATCTCTGATTGTGGATAATTTATTTCACCTTCTTGACCTCTAATTACTTCAAATAAAAAAGAGAGAAAAGAATAAATCTAATGTTGGTATAAAATTATGTAGCAAGTACATTTATTTGTTTGCTCAAATGTGTATTAGATACATATTATAATAAGCTTAGATATATAAGTCCAAGGCAATTGTGGCCCCATCTTAAGTGTATGTATAAAAATAAAAAATGTTAGAACAAACGTTATCTATTGTATCCATTGATGGAAGTAGGTCCAGTGAAATGTGAGAAATCAAAATAAAACGAGGACACTGGAATAAAGACAAATCCAGTTGAGCATAAGGCTTTTAAGATAATACCCTTTAGAAAAGCCAGCCTGTGTCTGAAAGCACAGTTCATTTCATATTGTTTCACTGAAATAAATCAAGAGGGTCTGAAGAGTTTGTTAGACTATGGAAGGATAAGGGAAGTAAACTTCATTTAGTCTAAAACTCGGAGGAACTCTAGGAGAATTTCATTTATTAGTTGAAGAAGTAAACAAAAACAAAATTATGGTTGAAAAAATTAATGGTTTGATTTTCTTCCAGAAGGCCATGGAGAACAAATGAGGACCGTTCAACACTGAAGGGAGGAGGAAGGCCAGGAGGCTGCAAGGGGTTATTGCAGCCGCAGATGGCAGGGGCCCATCTGTGCAGAGGCAGTGATGGTGGCGAAATCAACAAAAAAGATTCAAAAAGTAGAAAAATAAGAAAATTAAAACATCATCCTCATACATTTAATAGGATGAAAAAAAGATAAACTCTAATCAAATCCCCTTTAATGGAAGTAATTTAATCTGCTTTGAAATATTGTTTTCATATAAAGCATCCAGGTATAAATAGTGATCAGCTAATCCAATATATGAGTTTATAGGAAAAAAAGAGACTCTGTAGGAGTTGAGAGTGTGTGGATAACAACTGAACAAATACACAGAAGATATCATCAAGAGAAAGAAGAGCTGACATTAAAAGATAGCCACAATGGAAGAATTAACTATAGTGTGTAATGCAATGTAATGGAAAAGGGTGCACATAAAGGCAAGGAGTCTCAGGAAGATAGAGCAGACTCAGGGACTTTGGCTTCTTAGAAACCAAGAGCACAATGTATTTCAGAGAGAAAATATTCAATATTAACATATCATAGCATACAGGACAAGGATGATAATGTCCTTCGGTCACTCCAAGTACTTCTTACTGCAACAGTTTCTTGATTATTTGACCATTTATTCCTGTCTCTGTTAAAAGAAACAATTTATTTTTTCCTGATACTTCTGTAATGTAAAGCTCTAGGACTTCCTTAACAATAAGTCCATGGACATGGGAACAGCCCTTAGTGATCTTATGTGCACAATTTAAAAGTACAGTCTTGCATAATGGCTCATTTTCAGCCAGTCTGGAAGGATAGCCAGCTATAATATTGTTATCCTGCTCTATTTTAGACTGAATTTTCTCATAAGCAATAATTTATAGAACTTCTGAGTAGATAGTGGAAAGAGATTAGTGATAAATGCTTTACAAGTTATGGTCTGTTTAATGGGTTGAACATTAACAGAACACTGCCTCCATGAAACACGCCACAAACTCCAACAGCCTTATGGACATACCACGCCTGGATTTCCAAAGCCCAATATTATATCATTTAAACAAAATCAAAATTTTAGAGCAATTTGATACAATGTCCACAGCACATTCTTTTAGCCTTCCCGAATTCTAACCTCTGAGTATCCAAAAGACAACAAGGCAACTTCACATCCTCATAATAATTTCCTGGCAGAGTGTATGAAAATAAGTTCATTGACTGAATGCTTGTTAACGTAAAAGCAGTATAATTTCTGTGGGAGAAAATTATATCTACATAATTGGAAAATGTACTTCAGGATGCATAAAAAATAAAGACTAGACATTTTCTCTGAGTTTTAAAATGTCTGAGCCAACATCATATGTTAAATGTTATTGATTGTATTGAGTCAAAATGGAATAGAGGGCAATGCTTTGTTATAGAAAGAAAAAAACATGAGCATTATCAACTCTTCACTATGTGAGTGTAGGATTCATAGCTTGCTACATTTCTATAACAAAGCATCTATTCTAGATTATGTATTCTAGTTGTAATTGATGGATATTTAAGGAATTAAGATATGTATTAATACTTGCAAGTTCTAAAGTTTTAAAGCTATTTATACAATAGGTTGTTTTCCTATTAGAGTCACATTTTACCCTAATTTTCTCTATTTAAAATGTGAGCTAATAAAAACAAGATTGAATTAGTCTGTGCTTTTAAATTATAGCAATATCTCTCATAACTCATAACTCTACAGAGTTGGATGACAGCACTCTATGTCTCTGGGGAAGCCTGTAAGATTGAATCTAAGAATTGTTTGATATATCTTTGAATTCCAGAAAAAGAATTCTTTATTTGGGTAATTTTGGTGAAACTGTTAAATCTAGAGTTCTACCAATATGCAAACATTATAGCTTTTTTCCTTATATGGTTCAAGTTCTATTATAAAGTAGAGCAAGATCTAGCAGCATTATGGCATATGTGTTGGAACAATTACATACTATGCCTGAGTTACATTGCATCACAAGACATTAATTTGTATAATTAATTACTATACTCCACTCAACATCTTAGAATAGCAGATGTACTGTGAGAATAATTATTTGTTATAGGGAATTAGGGATATTTTCTTGAGCAGTTCTTTTAACATTCTAGATTATAAAAATATTTTCAGTGGATAAACTACCTAGTCTTTGATAGCTAAAATAAAATAAAAGGCTATAAACACAAGTTTCCAAGTTTTGAATGATGTAACAAAGAAATATAGAAAGTAACCAAACTCTTAAATATCTGAAGACAGAGTTATAGAAGAGATTTAATAAAACATTAAATTGTTTAATGCTCCAAAACTATTTTAAATGTATAGTCAGAGGAAATAGTTCATGCATAATAAAAACTGTACAAAGATACTAACAGCTGGCACTAAAATAAAATAAAATAAAATCCCCTATTGTCTTTATGTAAGATATATGAACATTTAAAAAATAAAAAAACTTCAGTCGCATAAAAATCTTTGGGTCTCGTATAATCAATAAGTTCACAAAAATCACACACCTCATTAAATTCTACACAGATTGCAAAGTAGCTATAATGTAGAAACAGGCAGACAGTCTGTCTCAATATTATTACAGGAAGGGTTGGTTAAATTAATAGCTTTGCATTGATTAAAAAATCTTGCATTTTACATGTTCTTTAGTTGGTTCTCACCATTATCTTTCAATAACAGAACAAGTCTTTGGATAAATTTGGATATATCAGAGGTAGGCAAAACATGATGTTTGCAACATCCTATCTTTGCTTCCTGTCATAAATGACTACCTACCTAAAAAAGACAAAATGTTTACTCCTGCATTTTTAGTGATTTTTTTATGTTTAAAATATCTTCCTGCTAAGATTCTTAATTACTCTGTAATGATAACTTAGCATAAATATTGTTATTCCATCATAATTTTTCTGGGCAAGTCATCATTTTGTCCAGGTAATATAGTATCTGGCATTTCATGTGATGATGCCACTGGGAACTGGCCCATTTGTAATCACTGCCCATTAGGAAATGCTCTTTTACCAGATGACCAGTCAAATGCAGTTTTCACATATTCAGTTAGCTCATTTCCACTTTCATTCATTTAAGAAAACAAATGATTATGTGATTTACCTAGAAATATTTCATTATGAATGTGGATTCTTATGAAATCTGAATATTGACTTTTCTTCACTATGAACTCTGTTTTGGAAACTTTTAATTGAGTTTTTTTGTTCTTTTGGTAGATTATTTACTTACTAATGGTAGGTGTGTTAAAGCACACATATTTATTATGTATAACTAAATTCATGTAAATACTCAAAGACTTCTTCAACCAGAATTGCTGAAATGATGCTGCTGGTTATGTGATCTTTATTAACATTTGTTGCCTCATTATTTGGTCTCCTTTATCAATCTCCTTAAATATGTGACCAGGTCAAATATCCGAGTGCTCTGAAGCAACCTTAAATTGCATTTTAATTTTGTTCTTATAACTTATTTAACATCTGTTATATATGATAAATTAATATCATAGACACAACTTATTTCATATTATTTATATCATATAATTATTTATATATGTGTGTCTATATACACATTTAAAATCTTAATAAGGTAAGTTGAAAACATAGTACATGGAATTGAGATATATTTCAAGTAATACAATCTATTCTTTAGTGAATAATAACACTTATATTGAAACAGAAAAACATTGAAAAAATAAAATGTATATACAGAAACTATAAAAATTTTGTGACTATAAACTAAAAGAATAATTAACATATTTTCTACTAGAATTGAAGATAATTAAATACATTGATAGTAGGGTACTCTTTATGGGATCACTTTACTATTCCCTTCCCAGGGAATATTAATATTATAGAGACAGGAGCTGAGAGAATGTAAGAACCTGGAAATGGGGATATATATATATATATTCATGCCATTCATTAACTCACTGGCACTATTGCTCTTTGAAAAAGACCTGTACAATATTAGGACAATCAACATCTCATCATTTGTGAGGCAAAAAAATTACTCAATTTTGTATGATATTTTATGATTAACTAACAATATTCATTCTTATGACACAAGAGCAGTTGAGGTTAATGACTATATTAAATTTATATGACAATAATTTGTTAGGCTTTCAACAACTATAACATTGGAGTATGTAATGACCATGTCTTTTAACTTATACACATCTCTGTGCATACTTGAGATTGCCACAATGACCGAAATGAATAAATTAATCAATACACTACAATCTTAGAGGATTATTGATTACTTCATCATGAAAATATTCTTTATCTTTAATTTCACTTTTTCATAAGCTTATAGTTGCAGTTGTAGAAGTTATTTCATGATAGCATTTGTTATATCTTCATGGAAATTAAAAAACACCGTTAGAACTTGGCATTCTGTAAATTCATCACATTTAAAGTAAAGGCTGCAGTCAGTTAAGATATTTTGTTTACACTTGTTTTAAATAGACGAAAACAAACAAAAAATGCCAAGGCAACATTTAGGAATGATTTATTTTCTTCATTTTTCTTCTTAGATTGCCACTGTAATTCCTGAAAATATCTACCAAAAGGTCTAGTAGACTATTGAAAAGAAAAATTAATACAACCAAACGTCTTGGTGATTTACTTTTCCCTCCTTCTTAGAATGTCTATATAAGCTATATAGAAAGCTTAGCCCATAACTAGAAAACTAATTTATGGTAACTTTTATCACATTATCTGCATAACTTTTCCATTTCTTTGTAATTAAAATTTCCCTTTGTGCTTTAGTGTTAAACTTAATTTGCAAACCCATATTGCCATGGTAGCAATACTTTCTTTAATTTGCCATTAAATCCAAGTTAAAAAAAAACAGTGAATGAAAACAACACCTTTTAAAGATTTTTCTACATATCTTTCAAAGAGTATGCTGTGAATCATTAATGGAACACCGTAAGTATTACCTTGGTGTAGTACTTGCATTGCAATAATAAGAAAGTGACTGCAGTAGATCTGATTGTCAGTACTGTCAGAATCTGGCCAAGCACTTCAGCATCAGTGTTAACCCCCAAAAGCCTGGTGTGATATTAGGAAACTCACAGTGTCTGTGGATGGATAAAAGCTATTTGCAACTATAAGAATTAGAATTGGAACATGTGAACTTTTCAAGTTAAGTACTTTTAACTACTATATGATGCAATTAATGTTTTCAGAGTATGCTGTAAGCAAACTCAAATCTCTGCACAGAAGGGAAGTAAAAATAAAAGAGTAAACAATGAGAGAAAATATTTGTAAACCATATAACTGGTAGGAAGTTAATACCTAAAACATGTAAGCAAGTCACCTGGACAGAGAGAGAAAATATATCCCAATTTTATCTTATGAAGCATTTAATAATTTTACATTCCCATACGTTTACAGATATATGCAAGTGTGTGATGGGTGTGTATTTGTGTATGGCAGGCAGACATAAACAATGAGTAACCTCTTTCTCCAACATATTGTTGAGACAAAGTCTCTTGATTAAAATTGAGCTCACTAATTAGCTAGATTATTTAGCTTACTGAAACCTGAGCTCACTTACTGACCCAAATCAGAGCAAATTCTAGAGCTAGCCTGCGCTGCCATCAGTCATTGCTGGCTCTGGGTGTAGGTGCCAGGGAGCTAAACTGGGCCTTCAAACCTGCATAGTAAGCGAGTTACTGCTGAGCCATCTCTCCAGCCCTTTGCTCATCTTTTCTAAGGACAAAGTTTTCTCCACCTGAATCAAGAATTAGCTGAATAATGTGTTGAAATCTACAAAATGACTTTTAGATTGCATTCTGATTACTTTCTGAAACTACTTTAAAAAATAAAAACTATTCTTATTTTATGGGTTGCGCCAAAAAAAAAAAAAAATAGGCACTAATGACTTTATTTCTGGGACTGGTTTATTTAACACAATTTCCTTGTTTCTCTTCTGATAAGACGAAGTAAAAATCTGCCAGTGTCCATGGAGCACTAGAATATTCTGACACATGAGATGGCAAAAGTGAGCCTCAGAAACCTGGCACCCAAAGAAGTTTCTCAAACTCCCATTTTTAATATTTACATCCTGAGTGAGTATTTGAAAGGCACACAGAAAGGGGAAGAAAAAAAAATTTAGGCCTGCTATTTCCACCCAGTGCTCTAGGAAAGGTACAGTACAGAAAGACAGAAGATTTTTCTCCTATGTTATATACTATCTTACAAACGTATATAGTGTATACTCTCATTTCTACCAACAAAAATATAAAAAGAGCATCCTTCTAAACATACCCAGTTGAGGTAACCTTTCTATCTGAAAAGAAATTGCAGAACAGGATAAAGAGAAGTGGGCCCAGCATGTAAGTAGCTAGCTGCTTCTACAAGGAGAGTGACTATGAGATTCATAATGAACTTCTTTCTACACAGTCTCAGTGGAGGAAAAGTAAGAAGCCTGAATTTCCCCATTTGAGGAACTAAGCAGGTTCAGACTTCCTTCTATTCTTTAGTATGGCATCCCGCTTGTACAGGAGATACACTATCTAGGAACACAATCCCAAAGTGTCCTCATAAAATATTTAAGGCCTTTTATCATCCAAAATCACAGATAAACCAGTACTTAAATAAGGAATGTTAATGTACAGTACCACAGAAGGTTCTAAAGTTATTGTTATCTGGCAAAAACTCTAAACAAGTTCATAAATATGCTGGTCACAAAGGTGAGTGAAATACAGACCCAGCTACTGCAAAGGCTGAGTCTGAAAGACTCTCTGGTCTACTGAGTGAGTTCAAACCCAGCCTCAGTAACTTAGGCACTGTCTCAGAAGTTAAAAGATGTCAAAAGGCTGAAAATGTAGCTCACTTTTCCTGTGTACGGGAGACTCTCTGAGGATCATAACTAGAACTACAGGAAAAACCACAGTACACAACCAAATACCTTTAAACTGTTTTAATAATTGCAAAAAGTTAGTTTGTCTCAGCAAAGAAACCTAAGATATAAGAAGGACTGAATGGAAATTGTTAAAGAGAAAAAGCAAAAATGAGAAGATGAAGGAATAGAAACTTTTGGAGAAAAATTGAGGATTAATATATCTGAGTAATAAAAGTCAAGCAGGGTACAGTAACTCTCATTTTCCATTTCTTCTTGAAGTTCTTTCTCTTTTGAGCTAATCTTGGGTGTTGTCAGAGGTTGCTGTCCCACTGGAAACTCTCAAATGCCAGCCAGATACTTTCCAAATAATTGACCAGCAGGCTTAATATTACTTATAAATGCTCAGCTAGTAACTCAAACTTATTACTATATAGCTCTTAACACTTAAATTAACTTAAAAATTTATTTATGTCTAGTCATATAGCTTGGTATTTTTCTCAGTCCAACATTCAAATATTGTTTCCTCTTCATCTGGCTGGCAACTGCACCTTTGCCTTTCCTCTTCAGAATTCTCCTAGTCTGGTTGCCTGGCCTATACTTCCTGTCTGGCTACTGGACTGTGAGCATTTTATTAAACCAATATGAGTAACAAATCTTTAGAGTGTACATTATCCCACAGCACTTTAATAGTAATCATGAAGAGTAGACCCTTGGTGAAGAGTTTTACTGTAAGCTCTACGGAGGAAAACCATAGTCTCTTGCCTAAGTTACAATATCAGAAATTGAAAACTGAAATGAGAAACTATTACACTGGATAGAACATTGAATTAGGTTTATAATATTTGAATTTTGTCACACATCAGATCTTAATGATTTATATTAGGTAAAAAATACTCTTCTTCTTCAGACAGAGTTCTCTTATGGAAGGTTTGAGTTTCTTACAAATTCAAATTCACAAATTCATGTATCCATTCATGAGATCTCTCCAAACATCTAATTTTCTGTGATTCCCAACAGTAAAAGAGGGAAGTGACTTGGTGCCTTTGAAATTACATCATCCCTATAATTGGTCCATTTTCTAGTAATTTTGAAGGGAAAAAATTTCTAGCAGTAAACACTGAACCAAAAGCATTGTAATATAAAAAATTGTAAACACAGAAGAGTGGAATGTTTATTATTTCTCCCAGAGATGGGAATTAATTGAAAGCAACCTGTGCTGATTGACAACTTATATTTGTTTTTCAGAGCAAACTAAAGTTCACTGACATACACAGTAGGAAAGAAGAGCAGTATTAATGCTACTGTTAAGTACTTCATGAAATTTTATATATACGAAGTGGCTTTTGTGAAACAATCATAGTTAGTCCTCAGAGAATTCATAAAGTACCTAAATATTTGTTCATCTGGAGGCAAGAAAACTTCAAAATTTTTAAAACAGTTTGCCAGACATTGCACATGGTGAGGGCTTCAGCCCTGGCAAGCCAGATCAGTTTCTTTCCAATTGGTCCTTCCTGACCCTTTCTTCCATTCCTTCCTTCCTTCCTTCCTTCCTTCCTTCCTTCCTTCCTTCCTTCCTTCCTTCCTTCCTTCCTTCCTTCCTTCCTTCCTTCCTTCCTTCTTTCAGCAATGTTGCCAGCCTAGGATCTGTACTTTTAATAATAGCTTACTCTTTAAATTTAAGTTTTAAAAAGAAACAAAAGGTTTTTTTTTTTAAGTGTTCCCACTAAAATTTGGGGGATTGTTGCTCTATATAGACAAGGGATTGTAGAATAGAAACAAAACACTATTGTAGACTACCTAGGCAAAATGACCACATTACCAAAATCTATATAAATCAGTGTTCCAATAGTTATGCATTTATTAGGGCATTAATAATCCCAACTTTGGTTCTTTTTTTCTACCATTGATTCTGCTTATATGTTAGTTCCACAGCATAGGACAAAGCAGTGTGTGTACACTAGAGATATTGCTTCAAGTGCAAGAGATCCCAGAAATATATTACATTCAATTAAATATGTCATTTTAAGAAAGAAATGATAGGAGGGCTACATTTCAAAATGCAGAGTATGATGGATAATGAGGAATAAAGAATGAAAGGTAGGAGGTGGGGAGAGTAGACAGAAGGAAGGGGGCAGGAAGAGGAGACTATATTTCACAGTGATGGAGGCACAGTTTAAAACCAAGAGGCCAGATGTTTTCAAGACAACTAAATGGGCTTTGCAACTGAACTCAGAGCCAGCCCGGGGGGCGAGGCGGGGAAGGAACAAGTCCATTATGAGACTCAGCTACAAAGGGGAAGTCAGCAAGAGCCACATGAACATCATGTGTGGTTTTGAAATTGTTATTACAAAGACCTTGGGAACAGAGGTCTAGTCCCTGGGTAGTTATTCCAACATGAACAACAAAAGAACACTATTTAGGCTTTAGCATGCAGACACTTGTGATTTACTTCAAAAAGCCTGCCAGAGAATATAGTGATGTTTCGTGTCTGGTTTTACAGTTATCCCAGGCAGCCGGCCAAAGATAAAGACCACTTAAACATTATTTAGAAATGAAATGGCTACTAAAAAGAATATAGTTGTATGTTAAAGAGACACTAAGCCATTTTGAGTCAACTAAGTTAGGTCTGGGGCAAGAATACATGAATACAAATGGGAAATGATGTTCTGCTTAGCTGTGTTCCTTTAAGAGTCCTGTGAAAGGCCAATAAGGAGGTAGTGAGCTGTCAAATCCCTGTCATAAATGTGTTTCTAAGTAGTATTCAAGTTGCCTGACATCCACATGCATCAAGTAAAAAGTAGCGTCCTAGGGCTGAGAAACAGCATATAATTCAAATCGTTCAGTTCAAAGGAAAATGAAGAAAGAATATAATAAAATCAAAGCAGCATTCTTGTGCAAATTTGAGTTTTCAAACTTACAGTGATGAAGACTGTGAATTTAAAATAATGAATGACATTACCCATGCAAGTTAGAAGAATGAATTCAAGAGTCAGTAGAAAAAAAATTAAATAAACAAAACCAGAATATCCTACTTTATTTTCTTATAATATGTGGACTAATGTTATAAGAATTTTTAATTAATATATTGATTAATTTTCAGTTTATGTCATATATTTTAAGTTTTAAAAACACTATCAGGTTAGATAGAGATTAAAGCTAGAGAATAGATAAATAGATGGTAGGTAGACAGACAGACAAACAGATTGGCAGATAGATTGCATAGGTAGATAGACGAATAGTTAGCTGGATATTTGATAGAACATAGAGAGAGAACTGACTATGATTATGGAGGCTGAGTAGCCTACTATGAGTTACCTATAAGAGGAAAGGCAGAGAAGCCAATACCATCACATCATGCTGTCAAAGTCTCAAGGCCTCAGAATCATGGGATCTGATGGCATATTTTAATTATTCCTGAGAAACTGAGCATTTTCAGAGGACATCCTGAAGTTTAAAGTTGAAGAAATCAGAATTCTAATGCCTTAAGGGAAGTAAACAGAGGTTAGAAAGGGAGAAAATGATAGTGAGAAAAGAAATAAATATAAATTTGTCTTTCTCCTTTTTTTGTTATATCTAAATTGACAACTAATTATATAGTTCTTGCTCACATTAGGTGAGAAAGTCCTTGTTCGTTTAGTCCATTGACTGAAAAGCAATAGCTTTTAAAACCATCCTAGACGATATACTGAGAAATTATGCATTAGAAGCTGTTGGGATATATCTAACCCAGTCATACTGAAATCTATATCTACGCTTTGCAAGACCACTTGATCAATCTGACACTGTGAATTTTCTTACACCATACTTAAGTACAGATCACAGCTGTGCCTAACAAGATATTAGTCAGCTCTGTAAAATCAAAATGACATTTATCTCCCTTAAAGAAAAGAAAGTGAAGACCTTAGTGAATTTTGTGTTTGTCTGAGAACAACTAAATTACTATGCTGTAAAATTAACAATATAGAAATATTGATATAAATTCAATACAGATTGCATATGTATATGGCAAAAATATGCTATAAAATAGATATTTCTTTAATATATGATAAAATAGTGTGTGCTTAGCAAAATAGATGTAATACACATAGCTGATAAAGTCCTCACATCTGTAAATGGCTACATGACTGTTGTGGTTCTTTATATATTATATATATTCATTCCCTTTACCTTTAGGGAATGGCTCATATCACAACAATTCTTTACCTAATAGAGTGATACAACCCTTCATTTTTAAAGTCTGCTCATTTGTAGTCCTGCCTGGAGATGGATTACTGAAGCTTCAAATTGGTTATAATCACAGGGCAGAGCAATGTTAGAAATTGAATCCATAGCTCTTATATACTCCATAAGCCTTTTTCTTACATTATTGATTGCAGTCTACTTTTCTATCAGTAGTCAATTCCTCAGCCAATATTGCAAACCCCTTTCTTAGTTGTTGGTGGTACAGACAATTTAGGAAGCCAAAATGGCTGAGGGGGAGTCTTACCTTCTGGTTCAGTGGAATTATTTCTGCTGGAATTATTTCACCAAAACTAAGACCTTAAGTCTAGCCAGTAGAAGGGAACTGGAGACAATAGGAAGTAGTATAGTTCTCATTTGCAGCCTTAGTTCCCCAATTTATAAGATCACTTTATGAAAGACACAAAGCCAGGTAGTGGATACCCAGTGCACATGGCCTTTTGTAGAACCTAACTCCATTTTTGCAAGGCCCTGACATTGAACTCCTATCATAAATGAAAGATAGAAAGGCCATTATCTATTAATCCAGTGCCTCGAAATGGTGGCCAACTTAGTGTGAACACTGAATACTGTGGGCTAGTTTTATATCAGTTTGACACAGCTAGAGTTATCTGAGAGAAGAAAACCTAAATTGAAAAAAATGCTTTCCTAAGACTGAATTGTACACAAGCAAGCCTATACGATATTTTCTTAATTCAAGATTAATGTGGGAAGGTTCGGTCCATTGTGCTCACCCTTAGGCTGGTAGTCCTGAGTTCTATAAGAAATCAGGCTGAGCAAGATATGAGAAGCAAGCCAATAAGCAGCAGATCTCCATGGCTTCTGTATCAACACTTGCCTCCAGGTTTCTGTCTTGATTTCCTGCCCTGATCTCTTTATTGATGAAAAACGATGTGTAAATGTAAGTAAAATCAAAACAAACAAACAAAAACCCTTTTCTTCATCAAGTAGCTTTTTGGTCATGGTGTTTCATCACATTAATAGTAACCATGACTAAGACTAAAAAAAAAATTACTGAAACTGAAGCTGAGTGTTTTAGGTTCATCATGAGTTCCTTTGTTATAAGCAACGCTGTGGATAACCATTAGAGTGAATGAGGCATTCGGAAATTTTATATATATGGTACTTATGTGCAATGAAGTCAAAACTCTACCTTGGTTTACTGTTCCTAGAGTAAAACACCATCTTCAAATGGTGGAAAATTAATTATAATGAATCAGCTACTATGTACTGAGTGATCATTTCAGAAAATAGTGCTAGGTCAGTCCAATATTGATCTCTATTGCTTACAAATTGGGATGCTTAATGACTGCCATAAACAGCTTTGCATTTGTAAAATAAAAGTCCTTGGGCTTGATGCATCCTTGTTCACATCCCTGCTACCATGACCATACTGCTATTCTCAGAGCAAATTGGTCCTCCTAACCAACTGATTACCGAAGTCTTTCTTTGCTAATGTGAGAATACCCTTAGGGAGAAAAATATTTTCTCATTTGTGCTTAGTCAGAGATTCTGTATATGTATATTTTCTTCAAATTTATTTTTCAGTGCCAGAGGCTAATGGTGAAAAGACTGACCCTGTGTCTAGTGAAGGCCATCATTGTGCATCCTCGTGTAGTAGAAGAGAAGAAAAATGAGAAGGGACCCAGCTTGTTCTTTCCATAATTTGTTTACTTATTTATTCATGCTCCCTTCTATTGAGGAAAAATTATTAGGGAAATACATGAGAATGATTCTCATAGCTTGTCATCTAATAGCCAAGTCTTAATGATGTTTAACTGTAAGATAAAATTTGGAGGAGAAAGTTTCTTCTCACCTCTTACATTTTTCTTTATATGATAAACCAGAACACAGAGATTACTCCTTGGTTTTTCTAAACACCACACCTAACTAGTATTATACCTAACAGTAACTAGATATTCTTTTATAAAAAAAAAAAAACACCCCATTTTTGTTGCTGTTATAAAGATCTATTTTCTATTCCTTCTGACCGCTTACTTACATGTTTATATTTCTTTACTCATTCATTCAGTATTTTAAAACACATATCCTTAGTTTGAACCTATGCTGTAATAAAAAACTAAATGTGGTGTGTGTATACCACATTTAATAGTGTGAAATATCCAAATAAAAGCAAGTACAACAGAGAAAGAAACAAGCATCACGGAATATCCTAAAGGATTCACATACTTATATAAGAGGCTCTGGGAGAACTGGTTCTAAATAAAACTTAGGAAGGAATTTTAGGCATCAGTTAGTTCAAGAAGATGAAGAGAAAGGCATATGTCCTTAACCCAGTCATCAGGAATCAGAAGCAGATGGATCTCTCTGAAAATCTGTCTCAAAATTTGAGATGACCAGAATAATAAAGATGAAAAAAATAAAAGGTATAAAAAAAAACAAAAATTATTTTGTTACATATGTTCAAATAAAAAATTTAAATGCATAAAAAAGATTTAAAGAAAAATTTTGCCATGTGATGTGTATGTACTCCCTTAACGTTGAATAATTAAGAATATGCATTTCAAATTTGTATAATTAAATCCATATAAAAATTTATATGTATACAAAAATGACACAATTCATGTGCATTTCTTTAAAAGCAATGAAACTTTATTCAACCTAGCCAAATATTTATTTATATGTAGAAAAAATTTTGAAGGAAAATTAATGTAAATTGTCCATAATTTCATCCATATGAAAAAATAAACAATGTAACCCTGGCAAAGCCCTTCCTGTGTTTGCTAAAGAGGAAGAGGGCAGCACCATATGTTTTCATGTACATTTACCCCAGCAGGGCAGTGCCATATGTTCACACGTATGTCACCCTTCTTGGCCTTCCGTACATAGCAATGTCTCATGGGACATGCTGAATGGGAAAGAGAAAGCAACTTTGGTAGGAATATGGGGATGTGGTGCAGTTCTCCTGTGGACAGATTTTGTTAGGCCATTGCTTCTGTTAGCAAGTTTCCATAACAGCTGCTTCACCCTGGGGCAGAGGTCTCTGCGATATCACAGTGTCCCCAATGACTGTGATGCTACAGTGATGGTGATGTGATCTTTGGGAGTGGACAGCTCCTCTTGCATCACAGATAAAGAAAAGGTGGAATTTCTACACAAGACAACACTGACTTGTATACTCACTTTTCCTTTCCACTAAGTACTTGTATCATATGTAAGCATATATGATATATATATATATACATATATATATATATATATATATAACACTGTAATATTATTTACACATTACAAATAATCAGCTTTGAGTTTTAGGCTGTATTTGCTGCAGTGCCTGTGAATCACCAACCATATATGATGTGTGCTTATGCTATCCTGTGTATTTGGGGATTTAGTGGTAAAGTTATGATTGATTTCTAATTCCTAGAGATATGACGTCATAATTTTACTGAGAGATTATATTCAAGCTGTTCATATATTTTCATCTGTATTTATTTCCATAATATCTGATCCCCAACTACTGTATAGGCCCAATTCTGTCCATTATAATAAGGGCTGTTTGCTGTAATGGTTACCCACCTGGAAAATGTTAACAGGCCTGCACAAAAAGCCCCATCACCTGTATCTAATGAATTTCACTGGGACAAGTTTGGGCACAACAGAATGATGGGAAGAAATCACTTAGGAAAGTCTCTGGTTTTTCACTTTCTGTGTGCTGCTTTGACTACACATTTAGGCACTGACATGAGACTTCTGTGCTTCCCTTTATACCTTAGTAGAGATAGAAAGGCATTTGGATGAATATCTTCTAAATTTGATATTATTGTTTAATCTTATGTTGTATAATGATCTTTATTAAACAAAATCCTAGAAATACTTCTTATATTAAAGATATTAACAAAATGCTGCCATTATATTAAAAAAAAAGGAAAGCAAAATCAATCATACTAACAAAAGGAAAATAAGTTTAGAAAATTCTGTCAAGTTCAACTCATTAAAATTTGTGATTGTGTACCAAAATTGCTTAAAGGTCCATGAATTTTTTCAGGCTTCTTGGGTTCATAACAAGGTTATTTGTATGTGATAATTTGGCCAATAATTTTATATCATCCATGAAATGGTAGGAATAAGAACAGCATCTCTCAAGCTCATCCATAAACACATACACAGATAACCTGTGGTGCACAGGTGTGATATAACCTGTAGAAATGTAACATGGGTTTATTTATCTAGAAAACAGGCACTGGATATAGGTGAGTGCCTGTTCTAGAGCCCATCTCAAAATGCTCTGTTTCTTCATCACAATTTTCTCTACAAAATCTTAGAAACATAAAACTTCTTTGTGTATAGGAGAAGATTTATATTTAATTTCAGGAAAATTTTTCTATCTCCAGTCTTGATACTGTCCCTTCAGATTTCAGCTGTTAGTCACTAAGAACAAAGTTAATAGCTGTGGGCTGGAGAGACTGTCCAGTACCTCACAGCACTCTCTACTCTTACAGAGGATCCATTTGGGTTTACAGAACCCAGATGGTGGCTCACAATGATCCGTGACTCCAGGGCTAAGGGATCTAACCTCTTCTGACATCCGTGGGAAGCAGAAATTTACATAGTGATGCACATACAAGCGTGCTACATGTCAAATAAAAATATGTATATCTTTTTAAAAATGTTAATAGCTATACCTAATAGTTAAATTTACATTTGGTCTCATGTGAAAAAAGTTTGAGCTTCTAACTGATACATGCTTTTCTTTGTTGTTTTAAGATAAAATAATTTGAAATAGATTTTGAAATAAGATTTTGACTAATAGAGAATTTGGTGAAACTTCGTTATGGTTTTACCAGATAGAGATTGTTTTCTTATTTGATAGATATGAAATAAAACTAACATGTAAGTTTGATGACTTTTCTATTTTATAGTAGGCAGGAATGTCAAGATCATAGCAAAGTCTGTTTTACCCTTGAACTGAAATTTACATATGATGTGTTTTGTGTTATTGATATAGAGCTAGAAAAATAACTGTGACTCCAAAGAGCCCTAATGGACCATAAAGGACACCTGTACCAGAAATCAAAGTGGCAGTCAGTTGTTGAAGACAGGAAAATTGTTATTCACAGAAAGAAGAGAAGTTAGAAACTTAATCTCTTTGCTTAACATGTCCTTAGTGATCTGTTTCATGTCTAAGTCAAGGATTTAGAGCTTTTGTAGTAGTCTAGGCCATCTTGGTCCTGGTTATTCGTTATCATCTCAGAATCTGACCTGCAAAGCTGTTCTAGGGCAAAGAAGTCCCTGACACTTGGGGAAGTAATTTGTCTTAACATATTCACCCATCAGTCCAGTTGTTAATGGTTCTTTAGTTCAAGGTAACTGTAGGCAGGAAGAATCAGCAGAACTCAGAAAAAAATAATAAAAACAAGATAGTAGCAGAATCCAGATGTTTTTAGACTATACATTGCCTGGAATCTCCTACCTTAGAGTAATGAATCCATAGTTTTCTTTTATTCTCCCAGACAGATAAATAGATGGTTTTATCATCCGTGTCATAAGCTCTAACACTATGACACAGGCACCTAACAATCCATGTTTATGTCACTTCTTCATTCTGTCTGTACTCATGTCCTTCACTTCTACTAACTTGTGATTATTTGTGAAATATTTCTACATAGATGCCTTTGTCTCGGATTATGCAGTATTAAAGGTTTTTGGGATTATTTCTCACACACCACTTTCCTTTCAATGCTACTCAATGGTTTGTAAACAAAATTAACTATTCACACTTTAATCTTTGAGTCAATACCTGAGCCACTGAAATAAGTGCTTTTTTTTTTAAACTAGAAATACTCTTCTTTTATTTTTTTTCCTCTGATCTTCCTTACTGAACTTTCCAATCTTGTATCTTTTTGCTGCTTGATATATTTTTCTGAGTCATGACAGCATTTCTCTTTATTTCCTTTCTTTCTATCAGATCTTGAACTCCTAAAATGATAAAGTAATGCAATGTGCTATATGGAATGAATTGTAGATAACACTTAAAATGGTGTGGGCTTTATAAGATTTCCTCTTGGAAACAGAATCCAGGCCAACTCTGTTATTTTTAAAATGGCACATATTTAGTTAGTTTTAACAACACTCAATACAATAAAAAAGAATCACAGAATTTTAGTGATTTATAATATAGCATAAGAAGATTTTTAAATATTGATCATGAGACCTAAATAAATGAATGGTCATTAATTTGTCTTCTTGCAAAATTCTATAAGGTAATAGAAATATCATTTATATTGAAATGCTTTTTTCAATACATGGTTCAACACATTATAATTTGTCAAATTAAGATTCATAAGCTCAAATTTTTATAAAGTCTAATCATTGCCATGAAATAGTGTTTTGGTCAACTGACATATATTATTGGTCTTATATTTTACATGGTAATGGCATAGCTGCCTTCAACTGCCTAAGACCACTAAAACAGTTGCTCAGTGACAAACTCATCTACCGTGAATTTCTCAGAACACATCCCTTCATATTGAGTAATCTTATACTTTTTCTTAAGGGCCTATTATTTTCTTAGATAGTATGATTATTTTCCTGAATGATTGAAGTTTCCATAAAATAAAGTCAGTTTCTTCATGATATGCCCAATTATATACTGAAGCAATTTTTAAGACAAGAATATTCTGGAAGAAGAATAGCAAGACATGTCCAGAAAATCAAGAGCCTCTGGACATGAACAACGGAAAAGATGGATCCATAAACTCAGATAGGCAATGGAATGCCACATTTTATCCTGCTTCAAGTGAAGTCACAAGCATGGTGTTAGCTTCACTCTTGGCAAGAGTATAGCACAATGGAAAAACCTGAGCAATCACATAGCTCCTTTTCAATACAGCAGGCTACAGCATCCAGAAGCTACATAGCCAGAGTAAACAGGAAGGGACCCTGACAAATGTCACCACAATATCTATGTCTTGAGCCTGATAGGTAGGTAGCACAGGGCTGTTTGTTTTCCCTACATCTATAAGTCAATATTATCCAATCTTACTTTTCCCAGTAAATAAAATGAAAGTAAGCTTTGAGGTTGAATTTTCATTTAGAGCTTAAGGAGAAATATTTTAGAAGTGTTTAGAAAGTTAACTTTTAAAGAGCAAAAAAGATCTAAAATAACTTTAGCTCACACCAGGTTTTAACTTAAAGGAACTTGCTGTGGCAAATCTGTTTATACAAACTTAAAGCAAATGGAGAGTTTCAGAACACCCTGTATTTCCATTCCTCTAACTTTGACCCCCCCTAAAAAAAAAGAAAAGAGAGAGAGAGAAAAGAAGTGAAGGAAACATTAATACTAATATTACCTATTCTATGCTTCTTCCACTCTCTACTACAAATAAATAATTGTTTTCTTTCTTGAGGCAAAATAAATTAACTAATAAAGCTAGAGGAAAAATGTAGCACATGAATCTCTACTACCGATTCTGGAAGTGATTGATCTTTCAGAATACTTATTGCACATATAGAAAAGTCTCCATATCAAATTTTAAGTAGACTATTTCCTAAGATATTATGTGTAATAGAATTAACTTTAGTACTATTTTAATTCAGTTTATTTATTTATACTCTCCATTATTATTCTGTTCAAGATAGCTTTATGCATTTTAATATTATCTTTTTAAAAGCCTAGACTTATTATTTATTTCTACTTTAAGCAATGTTATAGGCATCATTCCTTTTGACAGAATGTAAGCCAATGCAATCACAAGATTAAAATACTGATTTGAATATCTAATATAGTCCTTTCCGTGCATTATGAATCTGCATACAATAAGTGCTTTCAAAGAATAAATGCCTTTTACAGATAGGAAGGAAGTCAAGTTATTCCTGTTTATAGATGATATTCCATATGAAATCTAACAACTCTTTCAATAGACTATTAGAACACATGAGTTACACAATCAACATACACAAACAAGTAGTATATTTAAATATCATTAATAAACTTACTGAGAAAAAAAAATCATGACAGTAATCCTACTCATGATAGTTATAAAATAATCAAATATACAAGAAAACCTAATAAAATGTGAAAAACTAATAACACAAAAAATACTAAACGCTGATAAAATGAAATTTAAATATATAAAAGGCTATCTTATGTTCAAGAGTAAGAGAAATAATATTATTAAGGTGATGATATAACCCAAAGTAATTCGAGATTTAAATAAAACCTTTTCAAGGTACCAATTCAATTTTTCACGAAATTAGAAAAAGAAATTCTTCAAATGTATATGGAAGAATAAAATATCATAAATAAGGAAAACAATGTGAAAGAAAAAGAATAAAACTGAAGACATAAAGACACAATTTAAAACATTGTATTGAGTCATAGTAGCAAAAACAATGTTATATAACACAAAACATTTGCAACCAAAAATGGATACATATAACTCATAAAACTAATCGAAAATACAAATAAATCTATATCTCTACAGACAACTGACAGTTATGCCAGCTGCACATACTGAAGAAAGAACAACATCTTCCACAAAGGACACTAGGGAAGTGGTATAACTGCATGCAGAATGCTGAAACTTGACCTCTGTCCTTTGTCACACAAAGGAAAACTCATAGTGATTCAATCAAGGAATGAAGAGCTATTGAAGGGAATTTTACAAGGTTGAATGTATTTGATTGTATACATGTATGAAATAATTAAAAATAAAGAAAATTTAAGAACAAAGAAAGGGGAAAGTAATCTGAATATATTCCTCAAATGAAAACTACAAAGTCAATAAAATTTGAATAAAAATGGTGAGTATTGTTAATCTTCTGATAATGTAAATCTCAGAAATAGCAAACATTATGTTATGACAAAATGCTTATGAGCAAAATGACAGAAACAGCATATACTATCTAGGTTCAGAAAAAAGGGAAGATATATACTTCTGGCAGATGAATAAATTCAATATAAAGGACAGTACAGAAGTTCCTCAAAAGTCTAAGCCTCAAAATAAGTTTGCCATGTCTAGGTATATATCCACAGGAAATTAAACCAAGACATCAAACACATTTACATACCTATGTTTATTGTTTTCCAAAAGGCTTACTTCCAAGCAACTACAAATTCACTTTTACTGCCCTAATTCTTTTTAATACTGAATATTGTCAGTTCACCTATTTTCTCAAGTCATTTTAAAAGAGTTTGCCTGCTAACCATGTTTTAGGTTGAGTAAGGGTCATCAACCTTGGAATACATGCTTAGCTGTAGTGTGTGTGTGTGTGTGTGTGTGTGTGTGTGTGTGTGTGTGTGTGTGTGTGTGTGTGTGTGTGTGTGCTTGTGTGTAAAATAATGACTGTAGAGGACAATGGGAGGACACATGGCAGGAGATAAGTAATATGGAAGGTTGAAAGTGATGCTAATATACCACACATTTATGAAACATTGAAATTCTAAAAAAAAGAAAAGAAAAAAGAGTTTAGCATAATAGAGATAGTGGAAGATGGGAAATGGTAGTTATCAGGAAAGTTAGGTGGGATAAAAAATTATTTTGCATTACACTATAGAGTGACATTAGTCCTCAGTAATGTGTCTTGCCTAACTGTACACAATCACCATAAATTAATATCATACTTTTAATCCTTTAAAACTGTCTTATTAGATTTGATTTTATTTAGAATTTTTTAATCTTCCTCCTCTCTCTCCCTTTCTCTCTCACTCTATGATCCTGGATGCCCTGAATCTCACTAGTAGATCAAACTAGTTTCAGACTCACAGAGATCCACCTGTCTCTGCTTCCTTCATGACTAGAGTTAAAGTTCAAGACCAACATGATCAGCTGGTAAATTAATTTTTAAGGATCTGAGATTCTGGCAATGATCTACTAATAATCTAAATATATTTTAGTGGGCAAAAATATTGAGGGTGTTGGTAGACGTTCTTGTGTGTGGTTACCTGGTGCAACATACAAAAAGTTTTTTAGCTGTGTTGAATTTTCCATTCCTTTTACAACTATCAAAAACTCCTCTTCCCCAACTATGTTTGTTCAAATTGTCATTGAAGCTCTGAAGATTTTTATTTTAAATATTGCAGTAGCTCATGAGTAAATGTGTCATTGCTGTCAACCTGTCAAAGCAATTTTCAGCATCATTGACAAAATCTTCAAATAATGTGCACTAAAAGACTGTGTCACATTTGTTAGTCTCCATCCTTAAGGTTATTGAGCTCGTGAAATGTCATGAAAGTAGTCATACTTGCTGACCTTGTTTCTGTACACAGAGTGGTGACTAGCTTCTTGATGCACAGGAGAAACCCAGCAGTCAAGAAATAGGAGCAGATTCCAGCCTTAAGCTGTGTGGATGTGAGGCACAGTTTCTTCACTTATTAGTTGATGCTCCTGTGAACTCAGGTAGCCTCTCATTTACTTAATGTTTTATTATATTTTATTACATTAAAGTTTCATTGCATTTTACAATTTAACCCATATTTTATATACCAAGTGCTAGGTAATTGAATATTTAATGTTATTTTTCTTTGTCCACATTGCTAATATTTCTTTTACTTTTAATTTCTAGAAAATAGATTCCAAATCAATTGTTCATATGACCCTGAAATAAATATTTAGTCCTATGATCTGGAAGATTTACTTTAACACACCTGTGTGTAAACACTTATATTTATTATGGTTTTTATGTGTATATGGTGGAGGGAATGTGCACATGAGTGCAAGTTCATGAATTGTCAAGAAGTGATGCTCTGGAGCTGGGCTTGCAGCAACTGTGAGGGCCACTAAATGAGCAAAATGTGGCTTCTCTGAAGTGTAAAAGGGGCTCTTAGTCATGTAAAACTCTAATTTCCCTAGTCTCTCCTTTAGACATTTATTATTTAAGACAAATTATTTATGAAGTTACAACAATAAACATGAATGACCTCTAGATTTTAAAAAATCCTGTTAATCAGAAAATTTGAGTACCAGTATTCTGTGAACTTTTTGAATAATTCTCTACCATTTGATTACTTATCAATAAGAAAAAAACATGAGAGACAGTGTCTCAGACTAATGCTACTCTATGTAGTGTTCCTGTGACTGACAGTCTCTTCTCCACAGTCTTTCTTAACGTATCTATTCATTTTGGCTCACTGGTAGTTGGGAGGCTCATCTCCTTTTCTCGGTTCATTCTTCTTATCACATATATCTTTATTGGGTGGCCTTTGAGTCTCAGTCATTTTTGTGTCATCTTATTTACTAAATAAGTCACATGACCAGCATCCACTTAAGAGAAGGGGAATATACTCTCAGATATGATCAGAATGGGAAAATGATATGGCAAATGAACCTGGCACGTGTTATTTTAGCCATTTTAAACAATCTACCTTCTCTATGCAATAATTAGTTACCTTCTCTTTGGCGAAATGCATACTGTCTGCACCACATTGTCTCAGCATTTCTATCCAACTTCTACATCAGCTTTAACATCCAATATCTGCTTTCTAATTAGGTCTGGATGAGGTGAGAAACCTCATCTTTGTAGATCCTCTTGACCTATAGATTTGTAAAGTTCAAGGGAAAGTTGTCTGACTTTTAAATTCAAAATCAATGAGCAACATAAAGAAATTAGCTCAGGGACACCTCATCCAAAACAAGGAACCAAAGAAGTGGTATTTAATGCAGATCTAGCTGGAGCTTCGAGCATACCTGTGTTCTCAGGTTCTCAACTATAGAAACTTCTTTTCTATTTCTCTGTTCAGGGAAGCCTTTCTAGCCATAGAGACCAGAAACTGCCAATAACTCCACCTAGAGAATTCTTTCTTAAATCATGATGAATGATTTTTACATTTCCAGTCAACTGTTATCTTTGCTTGAAGATCAAAATTGTTAATTCTATCCATGTTGAGCTCAGTCAGGGGATTTAACTTTGTGGCAGAGCACTTGCCTAGAATTAAAAAAAAAAAAAAAAAAAAGAGGCCACAGGTTGGATCTCCAGCATTACACACACACAAACACACATGAGAGAAAATAGGAGTAATCATTTCTCACATTTCTATCATAGAACTGATCAAATTGTATAATCCTGTAATTATTTTCTATGCTGAATTCATTTATTTAAACACCACATGCCTATAGCCACTATAACAACTTTATAAGGATGCAAACTCTTTTGTTTACTGATTCACTATTTAAGTTCTCAATCTTAACCCATAGCCTCATATTTGGTAGAGGATATTTATCAGTAAGTCCCTGCTAAATAAACAAAAAGTAGTTAAAACATCCTGTAAAGAGACGTTCCTCTGCTCTATAGATAAGAGAGAATAAGGCCTGGTGTGTAAGTCACTTGCCGAAGGTCACCCAGATTCAGTAAAGTGCAAACTTCACTAGCTAGTTGTGCTCCTTGCAAATCTTCATAAATGGCAAAGAAGAACATGCCCTTCAAAAGCTGATGTTTCTAGGCCCTTCCTTCCTGCATCACTGCCCCATTTCATGTAACTTCAGGTCATATTATATCACGGAGATCAAGAAGAATGCCAGTAACATTCACCTGCTTTATTCCTGTTTGTAACTTCTAGAAGCACTGTGTATTTCTAATAAATGAGCAAACAGGAGCTGGCAGATGAACCCAATGCATGATGAGGAAAAACACAATATGCACTTGTCCTATGCCGATTGCCCAATGGCTATTCACCTTAATGTAAATTCTCCAGATCAGAATTTGAAGTCTTGCTATAGAAACAAACATGCTGAGTCCTAAGGGTGGACTTATGTCAGCACTTCCTCCTCTGATTTATGATTTTCTGTCACAAGTCTATACTCACAGGAGACTATTCTGAGAATCTGTACAAACTTCGTAAGAGATCAAACCATGTTCAGCAAAGTATGTTTAGCTTCATCTTGCTCTACTCCTTGTCTTCCTTCCCCCTTTTCCTTGGGTATTTTTACTGTTGTTGTTTTCTGAAGAATAAGTAGTAACAAAGTGCTCTCTCTGGAAATCTGTTTAATGTTAAAGGCTATCATATCAATAGCTCTTTCTTCCTGACATTCCTAAAAACAACAAACATGATATAAGAGAAATGACAGAACATTTTATTCTAATCAGTACAAACACAGAAAGTAATTATACTGTTAATCTAAGCCATCATTTTCCAAGAAGGAGGCTAGAAGCACCTATTCATGGAAATATCAATAAAAACTGCATTAGTAAAGGATGAGACATTTCTGATAACCAGAATGGTCTGAGATAGTGCATAACCACAGCTACTGTAGCTATGAACATGATACAACCAACAACTCCAAGATATTTTAAAGAAAACCTAGAAAATTATGTTTTTTCTGACTTGATGTGAAGTGTTGTAATTAGCTAGAAAGATTTGTGTGCACTGTAAGCGACATACTTAGAAACGATCCACCTCCCTAACTGTATCAGAGACTCTGTATGACAATAGGAAACTCAAGTAAACTTTTTGACTGTAACTATCCTCATCTGTAAACACATGTACTTACTGTTAAAATATATACTTATTGAATAGAATTTTTTGAGTATTAATAACACTGATAAGTAATATTTATCAGTTAAGAAAAAAGGTAAATGTGGTATTTATAAAAACTTTCATTTCAGTTTTTAAGCAACTTTGAGATTTATTTTATATATAAAATTCACCCATTTTAAATTTTTCAAAGATTTTTAAAACTTTACCAAGTGAGTTTAATTTTACTTTCCATTTTATTTGATTTTACCTGAAAGTGGTTAACTGATATTAAATTAGGTAAAATAGGAAAATAGGCAAAAAGCACAATGCTAGCTAGAATTTCATTGTGTTTTTAGCTATGTGTGTTCCTACCTGAATAAGTAATTGTATAAGACGTATCCATTATCTGGCACATAGAAAAATCACCTAAATTTTCTCCACTTCAGAAACAACAAATTATTCCTCTAAACTTAGAAATTAACCTTCCTCCACCAAACTATAAATACAGCATGCACTTGGAATTTTTTAAAAAAAATAACTACAGTGTTTGGTGAGGTGTGAATCAGTGAAGGTAACAACAGCACCATATATTTCTTTCCTTGATGAATGATTACTTTTCTCAAAGATTTCTATTCGCTTCACCACATCACATTATCCGTACATGTTAGTTACCTCTCTTGTGAACTTACAAATCAGCATTTAGAAATGTAATTAGTGTTGAATGGGAAGGCCACAGAGATGTGTGAGGAAACATAGATACACATACATTAACTTTAACACAATCTAACATGCATGGCGGTAGTTAATTTTAAGTAATGATATAATTGCTTTATTTATGACATTATTATATACTGTATGGTCATTCTTTCCAAAATTAGGTAATGTCAGCTATAAAAAGATTCAATCCATTTAGTACCTAAGATTTAGAAATACTTCCTTAGCATATAATTTTACTCATGTTTCCAAAATCAGTAGTTCCTAGTTATTTTAAATGATTGTAGTTTATGCTATAATTATGGTATATGTATGACATCTAAAAAGAGAATAATTTATTTGTTTCTAGTCAGTTATAGCAAATTAAACTTCTGAGAAATGTGAATGTGAGAGTATATGCAAGCAGTCCTCCCTAGTACGTCTTTACAATAAAATTTACCATCATTTTGAAGCCTTCTTTGAGTTTTCTTTCATTCTTTTTTAAATTTTTGTGCTGTAGTGGTCCAAATCATTAGTTATAACTGAGGTCATCTCACTCCAGCAAGAATTCCAATTATGACTTTCAGTATGTTAAGCAAATACTAATTACACACTAAGGTCCAAATTCTGCCCTTGAATTTAAACAAAGAATTTACAATGACTTCATTAAATCCAAACATCTAACAGATTTATTACCAAAATCTTTAATATTGAGGATAACTCACACACACACACAAATGACATAACTATCCAGGGAAATAGAATATTCAGTTAAGTATGATCTGAACTGGACATTGCCTCCAGAAGGCACTCTTCAGGCATTGTTATCATGAGTCTCTCAAGACTGAATATAAAGGCATGCAAAATTTCCATATAGAAACAAAACCCCATGTATCAAAGTTTTTGTTTCATAATCATTCCACTTTTCTTCATGTGTTAAGATTCCTTTAGAGAAAGAAAAATTTCTCTAAGAATAAAAGAAATAAAAATTTTATGAAATAAAATTATACCCTTACATTTTGACAAAGTAAACAAGATTCACTGAAAGCTTCCTGAGCATATATTATGATGTTGGTAGCAATGCTAATCTGTCACCTATAGTGAATAATTTTTTTATTCTTAATTATATGGCATTCATGCATTTTTTTGTTCCCTTATATTATCTCTCATGACAAGTTCTCCTTCCATTCTCATGGTATTGTGTGTGTGTGACCAACTGCGTTTAATTAGGTAAGGTTGGCTGCATAAACAGGAATGGGGGCTACATAGTTGAGCCAGGGAAGCTTATCAGCAGCTATATCTTTGAGAAATATGGCCCTCTTTTCCTCTAGGAACCACTAGCTGTCTGTAGTTGTCAAGGAAGTGTGAGGTCTTCTATGGATGCCATCCATGATAGAATGGACCCAGTCTTGCAGTCACAGATGCTATGAGTTCAAAAGTATAACAGCCATGTCACGCCCAGACAGCAGCATTTAACAACACTCCCCTACATCCTCTAGCTCATCCATTCTCAACAACCCCTACTTTTCAGTGCTCCCTGAGCCTTAAAGATATGGATTAAATGGTCCATTTAGGGCTGAAAACTTTTTCATCTCTTATTTGGTACTTGTGGAACAGTTATGACCTCCATTCACCACCACCTACTGTAAGAAGAAGACAAATAGATATCAGACTATTAATAATATCCTTATGTAGAAAGTTGATGTAATTAAACACTTGTTTTAATGCATATAAGTTTCATATGAGGAGAGTTTCTAGTTTCACCATAAAAATAATATATTTAGAAAGACAATGAGTACCAAAACAAATATTTACACACACACACAAACACAGCCTGTACTCTCATTTTGAGAGTTATATTATTTGTGCTATACAAGAAGTGGAAACAATCTAGCAATGCTACATTTGAAATATACAATAAAACTCATAATATTGCATCGTAAGTCATAAGTGTTATCATAAGAAGGAATAAATTAATATTCTAGGAAGTTATAAAATAATGAAACAAGTCACAAAACCCCACATACTTTATATCATTATTATGAAATAAAGGCTTCAGAATAGAGAAATACTTACAAAAGAAAGTAGATTAGTGTCTTTGGGGCTGTTAGATTGGTTGGGCAAAAGAGATAAAAGATAAATGATCTATGGCTTTAATAAAATAAAATTAAAGGAATAATTGAATATATGAAAATAATAAGATATATACTATAAGTGGGTAAATTGTATGTTATATAAAGTGTATCTTGATAAAGTTAATACAGGATGAAAGAGTATTGAAGAGAGAAAAATAATAATAGCAGCGATCTCCAAGTCTAATTGGTGCAAGTTTCATGGTAGATTATGTGAATAGTGTGTGTGACAGTGTGCTTAGCTCTGTTTCTTGACTGTTTGGCAGAAGCCTAATACCTTGATTTATTACTTTTAATACTGTGCTTCCACTTTATACTGTTCTGTTTTCAGACCGGGACCCATTGAAAAAGTGATTTAAGATCCTGAATTACATAAATGGCCTAAAATGCTTTTCATACATAAATATTATTTGTCAACTGTTCTACATTTTTGTAATAAATTATCAGATTCTGATAGTCTGATCACCACTCCATGCTATTTAAAGCTTGAGGCCCAGCAGGAATTTTTTTTAATTTAGTGTAATTTTAAACATTACAAAAATAGTTCTCTTCCAGCTCCCCTGCTGTGTCTTAGATTGTTGCCAAGGCTTCTTGTAATATGTTATCACTAGAGTAACATCCCTCTATAAATATTGCATCCTTGATTCTGATGTCACCAAAATAGCAACGTGGTTTGAAGTTACTTGGAGAGAAGATATAGAGAATAGAATTAGAGTTTGATTTTACTTTCTTTGTTATATACTCAATGCAGCTTTCTCGTTGTGTCTTCTCATTTTTTCTGCATATTTCCTAATGCAGAAATCTCTTTAGGTTCCACAATAATTCTTTTCCCAAAATAAAAAGAAAATAAAGATCTGTAAACTAACTGGCTTGATGTTTGGTAAAAATAACAACAAAACCCTTTAGACTTCTTAATGAGCTTTATAAAACCTATTAATCATGTATCTATGGGTTATAAATATTTTGGTTTTGTAAGAAGAATAATTTAACACATATATGACTAACTTACAAAATATTCATCATCAAACTATATTTTAGATGGCTTGCTTAAGATTCTAATATAGCTTGTAAAATGAAGCTTAGAAATTATTTTGAGCTATTAAAATATTATTCTTGCAAAAGAAAGTGAATACTCTGAAATGAGTACTAAAAAACCCCAAAGACACAAGTTCAACATGATATAAATTTGCTTTTACTTATTTATTTTGTGTGTGGATGCAGGTATGTCATAGTGCCCACAGAGATGTCAGAGAACAAACCTTGACAGTGGTTTCTCATAACCTACCATGTGAGTTCTAAGAATTAAAGACAAGGCCTTCAGGCTTGACAGTTAATGTCCTACATACTAAGCCTTCTTACTGGCCCCTCTTTAACATGAAATATTAAATCACAGCCACTCAGTATTCACCTGTCTGATAAAATGAGCCTTCCTATCCCATTGTGATGATCTATTTTCTAGAGCACCCCTGAAATCACACAGCTGGGGTATCTGCACTCTTTACATGTCAAGAAGAAAATGTTCCATAACTGGACTAATTTTTAAATTTATAATAATCAATTCATGCTACCTTGGTGCTGCTCAATACATAGGCCAAAATTATTTAGTTTGAAGCCTTAAGGATGTTTTTGTAACACATGTGATATCTGCAAATTTAACTCCAAAAAAAACATCTAGAAAAACATTATTTGATGACATTAACATTCATTCACAATATAGATTGAATCCCAGGAGATGCTAGATGCTTATTTGAAATCCCTTCACAATCCTCTATAGTATCCAGGGGGAAATTACAGAAGAATGGCAATACTTCCAGTGAGGACAATAAACATTAGGTGTCTAGGAAAATAAAGTGAGTGGGGTTTAAAAATTTGAACTGTAGGCATAATGGTGACATAGAACTATGTGTTTTACCTGGACACCAGAGAAGAATAGAATCTGATAGTAACTTCTTGAATAAAGGAAAGACTATGCTTTACTTACAAATACAATTAATCTCTGAAGGCTGTTCCCTAGCACATAAAGGAAGCAAACTCAGCTCCCTGGATTCCTCTTTGTCATCTTTCCCCTTAACACATTTTTACACCCACGGTTAAAGGGGCTGACTCTTTGCATCTTCAAGGGCTTTAAGTCTCACGATACAGAGCTAAGATCTTTCTAGTTTATTTTCCCTCTTTCTTCTGGATCCACCTTTTTACAACCTTCATGTTATGTTCAGCTATCTGAGATTATCTGAAGGTCCTACAATCAATTGAGATATTTCTTCTGCACTTTTGCATTCCATGGGATTTAGGCTAAAAAGGAATTTTGGCCACTTTTTATAAGTGGTAGATCGACTTTGATTTCAAAGCCACCATAGTGGCCAGATTAGCACAATTGCAATAACAACATTCACCTTCTATGTTGAAAGATGTGGAGGAACTACCAATGCCATTAATTTAGATTTAACTTACCTTAATTTCTTACTAAGCTGTGACACATTCGAATGATAGTTTAAATGTAGGAAGTTACCCAGCATTATAATTTTTAGGGATAAATTCTTAACACTTCAAAATACGAATTGTGGAAATTTAAGATACATTATCAGTGTCACTATTCTTGTTACTATAATATATTCACTAGTGCCTCTACTCCAAACCCAGAGAAGATCCACTTGTTTTAACTCTAAACCCATTATCTGAAGTAATTCAAGATGGAGAAATAGACCAACCACGGAAACAAATATAAAATGAGGTGCCACAGTGCTGACCACAGCTTCTAAAGCCTAGAGGATGCTGCCTGACACCGTTATCTGTGGCAAAGTGCTACAGAAAAACTGTGTTCACAATGCTACCCTCTGGAGCAAAGCTTTGAGTACTGACTCCAGACATGCTTCATTGCTGGTCTTTCAATGACATCACAGTGTTTAATCCACTGAGATTGATATCAATGGGCAGATTTTCCCAGGTTTTGATCTCTTATTATAGTGACTGAAATGAAGGAGCATGCAGATTGTAAAATAACAAAGATACAATTCAAAAATTAAACAATAGTACAGAATAGAAAGAAATACACTGTCAATAATGAGGGAAAATGAGTGAGTGATCCCAAGAGCCTAATTACTGCTTGGGGCTTACTTTTAAGAAAAAATTGTAAGAGATGGAGGTGGTAAGTGACTCCAAGTAAACAACATGTTACAGATATAGCAGGATTGATGCATATAAGAACTCCGGGACTGTGTGTGAAACACCAAACACACACAAGACCTGTACATGTTGGAAAAAAATATATAATTACAGCACTAAGGGGGGAAATGGATGCAAAGTCCCATCCTTAACCAAGAAGCTATTTGTAACTGATTCCTCCTGAGAAAAGCAAAATCCACTGTATCCAAAATTTTATCACTGAGTGCCTCAGTCAGACTCTAGGTCAGGCCTTATGCCCAGGAATAGTTAGCCAACAACAACAACATATTCAATGTATTTTAAGGGATTTTTGTTTTGTTTTGTTTGTCTTACTGTTTTTTGTTTGTTTTGATTTAATTTTCATTTGGATTTTTATTTTCTTCTTTTTCTTAGAAAGATGCGGAAGAAGAAGAGATTGAAGCAGAACATCTGGAGGAATTGGTGGAATAAAAGCATCAAATTATATTGTAGAAAAAAATGACAAAGGAAGGGAGTCTGCTAGGGAGTGGAGCACAAATGGATCTCTGTCTTAAATTATGTAACCATTTGTTCAATGTTCATGTCCCATCTCATAATGCATCTTATTGGACATAGGCATAAGGTACTATAAAGGAGACTCAGCCTAAGGACAGTGTTTGTTTTATTGTACAGGCACCTAAGACTAGTAAAAGCATGATCTACCAATCTTTCTAGGTTTCAGGATATTTCCAGATATGTTTGAATAAAAAATGGACAGAGACCATAGGACTGTTAAGGGTAGGAAAGTATTTTCACTGTTTAGTACATATGTGAAGTTTATTCATGCATTTTTTTTTTTTACTAGCAACATCTGCTATCAAAATCCAATCCTTCCTTAATGTCTTGTTGCTTTTATCAAAAAGACTTTCCAACAGTACTAGGAAGGGCTCGGACGTTTTGGTTGGTAATTGGTTTGCTTATCGTTGTTGATGTTTTCTAGATCTTTTAAGAAAATCTTTAGTCAAGAACTACACATCTTCAAGGTCATTTTCCAAAAATGTCTCAGCTATTATTTTTGCATTGATATTTTCTGAAATTTTGGAGGCAGAATTTTCTATACTAAACAAAAATTTGCATTGGAGTTTTATAGAGATTACTTTGGATAAAGTTTTACATAAATTCTGACATAAACTGGAACAAGAGTAATTCTTGAGAGAATTAAGTAAAATAGTCTGATCACATGGATAGAAATACTGTACAATGTTAGTTATGCAACATACATCTTCAAAATTATAAAAACACAGAATTGAACAACGATACCCCAGGGCCAGTGAGAAGAGGAATGTTTATAATGAACATATATGACTGTGTTTTACAAGAATAAAAGAACATTCCAGAGATGAATGTATTCAAAAAATTTAACTGTGGACTTGTAATATTTAAAAGTAGCACTTATGTACTATGAAAATTACTAAGACTTGAACATACAAAAAGGGAAGAATATAAAGGTTCCTAGAGTTCAGATCTCCAGTGATACAAGGGAAGCAGAGAATTTTTGGAACTGATAGATTAGTTTTAGATCTTGACTCTTACTGTACTTAAACACCCTAGTGTGCTTATAAAATAGTATATTGAGAAGAATGATATCCCCTACATATATAAATAAATATGGATTATTTTTTAATACAAGTATAATCCTCACCCACCATGAAGAAAACTTTCTATTTTCAGTAGGTAAAAACCATCACAGAAAACCAGAGTCAATCAAAATGCACAGTTCTGGACCCCAATCCAGTGGATACATCTGCAATACAACTCCCTCACCCAGGGAAACCAAATCAAATGTAAAAGCCACAGGATCAAGAAATTTGTAGTAACATTACATGTCCTAGGCATTCAGAAGTTACACCAACATGGTTAGTTAAAGGTGATCTGAAAGAAGACAGTGTCAATAGGCATCTTACTGTGAAAGAGGAAAACCCATGAGTCCTCAACCCTACACAAAGAAAGAAAGAGAGAGAGACACCAATTGGCTGTCCAATATCAAATGGTCAGCCCTGAAACATACACATAATCATACAAGTGACATTGTACCAAAAAATAAATATATATGTGTGTGTGCTCACATATATGTGAATTTTATTATATACAAAAGAGGTCACCTTCAAGGTAAAACTGGTAGAGAATCAAGTTTGCTTTCTTTGCTGGGATTTATTTTAATAGCGCAGAGAAGAAGAATATGTATACAGTTAAGTGCACTGATTTAAGGATAACAATAACTCCATTTACAATCTCCATTTATTCAGCATCTATTTTAGGTTATCTTCTTATATTATCAGCAGTCTCAAACTTGACTTTGGTAGTCTCCTTAATATTTCAAAGGAAATATGTATGGGTAGGACCCTGTAAATTGTTTGATAAGCAATATTACATGAAGTTGAAATGGAAGGGGAGTTGGGCTTATGGAAAGATATGTGAATTAAGCCTTTAGCTCAAAGTACTCTTATTTTCATAATAAAGATTGTAAACAAAATTTGGAACAAAACAAAAACAAATAGCTTGGACAGTAGTAATTTTCTGATATAAGCTCCCCTGAGGCTTTAGGCTGTCTGTGAATTTACAAGGAAATGCACAATCACAGTGGATATTTTACCTTATCGCCTGCTATTTTTAGGCAGTGTAGCCAAGAACAGATTGCACCTAAAAATAGAGAATAGCCATATTATATTATCTTTGGCTTTAAAACTATCAATCAATTTAGCCTTAAAAATGTATTCATTTATCTTAAAGTGATATATGTTAATTAAAGTTTTCCCTATATAATTATCACATTACAATCAGTAATATAAGTTAATTATTTTGGCATTATCTCTTAAAAGTGAAATATAAATAGAAGAAGCCTTTGTTAAAAAGCATCACACTTGCTGAAAAGAGGGCTCAGTATATGTCTGTCACAGTGCAATATCCCTGCCAGAATTCACTGACCAAATGGGCCATTGCTCCTGATGGACACATATTACTTCCTCTGTAGATAGAGACAATTGAAGTCACTCCCCCAACAAACAGGGTTATTCCCACATATTATGTTTTCCTCCATCACCATACAGATGAGTAAATAGCAAGGTCTGTTCAAATCTCATTGAATTTTATTAGTTTTAAACAACAAAAAAATCTCCCTAATGGTTTTGAAACCCAAGTGAGTAAACTCCATGAACTTAGCCTTAACCTCATTGACAAAAGTTTTCTGCATCTGAAGCTGATTGTTAGAGATCCTCTGTTTTCTCTTTTGATGCCCTTGATAGGGCCTTTAGTAACCATTTTGCTTTTTTATAATATTGGGACCCTTAATTGTTGGCAAGCTTTCTTGCTTCATAAGGTAACAAATGGACTCCCTGGCCGCCAAGCCCTTGTAAGTCCATTACCACCAGCTTGACCTTGCTGACCAAGGTCTTACAGAACCTTCAAGTGATAAGCCTCTTATGAGGGGCACATAGTACTCAAGTCCATGTGAGTGCTCTTGTAAGCAACTTAAACACCAGTATAAAGTACACGAGAAAAGGACTACAAAAAAAAAAAAAAAAAAGAAGAAGAAGACCACATCTTCTGCATCTGAGTCCCCTGTGAGGCATCCCTGATTGCATAGAGGTTGGTGTCTATGGGCCCTTTTCAACAAAGAGGAGTGCCTAGAGCCTCTCCTCCCACAAAAGACATCATGATTAATCCTTTATGGGAGTATCAGAGCAGTGCTTCCCCTCCTGGTTAAGGTCCACTGTCTAACGACAGAAGTATCTCATCATGCTGGACTTAAAAACTAATGGAAATAGAGGAGATGTTGGGAGCCAGAAAAACCTTAGCAGTGCTGATGCCATTTTGGGACCAGCATAATAAGCTTCCTTTACCCTAGAAGAATCCCTCTCCAGAAGCCAGGCAGCCTCCCTTGCTGTTAACCTAATTAGTTGAGTCCCTTCCCAGGAATTAGGCAACCTTCCCAGGGTTGAAGAATAGCTAAGATTACATAGGTCTCTATGACAAGACATCCTGATGGTGGAATAGCTTTCAGCTATGTGAATTCCTCATTTGCTTAATCTTTGACTTACCCTTCCCCTAAAGAACTATATGAACTGCTGAGAAGAATATAGTTTCAGAGCTTGATCAGAACACTGTCTTGCTCTAGTTCTTCATGTTTCTTGTCCCTTCATTTGTATGTCCCCTTCCTTAGGTCCACATTGTTAGACCCCGAGGGCCAGGGCATTTTTTCTAATATAATTCAGGATTTTTCTAGACTCATTCCAGTGCATAATACTGGATTATCATTTGTTCCCCAAATCCAACATTATTTCTAAAATTTTTGAAATATCACATGCATATTGTTGACTATTTGTGCACCCACAAATTTTAACACATATTTATCTGGGTTTATAAAAAACAGATTTATGAAAGACACAGTTTACCCACATATGGCCTTTTTCACTGAAGATTACTTTCATGAGATTTACTTGCTGAACATTATCTCTAGTAAACCTAAACCACATTCTATTCTTTCTAACACTCAAAGCATTGCTTTCAGCTTTAGGCTATAAAAAACAGTGCTATTTTATTTGTAACAGGCCAAATATTAAATTACTCCAGTCATGGAACTTTTGTGAGACTGGTTTTACCAACACTATGAAGCAATCTTCCAAGTGATTGTATCAATTTAGACTCCAGTAAGCAATATATGAGAAATTTGATTACTCTATATGCTAACAGCAATTATTGATATTCTCATGACAATTACATTTTCTCTACTGGTTATATTTATATTTGCGTATATTGTGGTGTTAGTAGTTAATTTTAGAGGTTTTTTGTGTAACACTATAGAATATCTGGAACAACCACCAAATCATTGAATGGTAGATCATGTTTGCATATCCTATGAAAATCCAAATGCCAAATGACATGCCAAAAAGTTCTCTTAAATAAAGGTGTACTTGAAATATCTTTCAAAAGTCTCATATATTGAAGTGTTGGTTTCCAATTGGATAGAAGAGGATGCTATTGGTCAGGTGTAGGACTCAGAAGCAATAGGTGACTGGAGATATATTTTTAGAAAGTGTATTAGAACTTTAGTCTTGCTTCTTTCTGACAAACAGCTTTGCTCCAGAACACGGTCCCCTTCATAATGTTCTGCTGCACTACAAACCTAAAAGAATCAAATCTGTCTACTTGTGGGCTAAAGCCATGAGCAAAATAAATGTTTCCCCTTTTTGAGTTATTTATCTCAGGGTTTTTTTGTTTGTTTGTTTGTTTGTTTGTTTTGACACAGTGAGAAAAACTTTAGTAAAGTATAAGTTATGGAAGCAATGGCCAAAAAAAGAACAAACATATTTATCAATATTTACCATTCTTACCTCCAAAGATGATCTTTTCTGACATAATATGATGGAGTTGGTGCTTTGACTTTATAATTATTAAGGATGTAAAAATTTTTAAACAATGTTGACTTTCTTTAAAAGTGTACAGTTAAACATATAAATTATCATTATACTGCTAAAATACTAGCAATGAAATATATGAGTATATTTTATTTCTCAGATACATTTACTCTTGTTGAAATTTAAACATTAATTTCTGTTTTTACAAATCAAGTTGTCACCATTATGTGTTTGTTGGTCTTTTAGCTATCTTCTTTTGTAGAAAGCTCCAGTTTTTTCATAATAATCAGAAATTGAAATGACATAAATGTTTATCAGCAGATGAATGTATAAAAATGTTTTACATGTACATAATAGACAATTGTTCAGCTTTTTAAAAAATGAAATAAGAAAGGTGGAGCTAGAAAAAAATCATCCTCAGTGAGGTAACTCAGACCAAAAAAGACTTATATGATATATATTTGTTTATATGTGAATTTTACCTGTTAAGTTTGTGATAAGAAAGCTACACTCTATATAACTCCAGAGGTTACTTATAGGGCAAGGGACTAGTGCACAGTATGGATCTCCCTAGGAAAAGGAAATAAAATATTTATGGATGGATGAAGTGAGAACAAGAATGTGATCTGAGGGAGAAAGAAAAAGGGGAACGAACATAGAGAGGGACAGCTAAAAACTAAGAGCCATTTTAGGGGTTATATGGAAACCTAACACATTAGAAGCTCGCTAAAATATACATATATAAGCATAATCTAAATAATATTGCCAAATAACAAGAAAGATGTAGAACAAACTGGACCACTCATGTGACCATGTGTTTGAGATTAGGTTATATCTAATGGAGTTATTGGATAAAGGAACCCAATGGGAAACTCCAAATAATTCAGGCTATAGCCAAAGGTACTGGTTGCTTTCCACAAACTAATTGTAAGGATCTATTGTTGAAGACAACATCTATATGTCTCGTTGAACATAGAGAATTAGAGCTAGAGCCTAGGTACAGCCTTCATCCCTACTTACTAATGTTCATGGTACTAGTAGGTACTCTGTATGCCATCATAGGAGAAATAAAATAACCAACCCAGCTACTAACTCTCAATCTATAATGATGATCTCCTTCCTGCAAGATGTGATATTGCAATAGTGGGATAAAGCTTGTGGGATTAACCAACTAATATATGATTGGATTCAAGACTCACTCAACGGGAGATAACCCCACGTCCAACTCTGTTTGAGGATACAAGAATCTTGGTTGAGCTAAGTGTGACACCTATGAAAAACCAAATACTATCT
Source organism: Phyllotis vaccarum (assembly GCA_033318265.1). Lineage (NCBI taxonomy): Eukaryota > Metazoa > Chordata > Mammalia > Rodentia > Cricetidae > Phyllotis > Phyllotis vaccarum. The sequence continues at coordinate 60,514,830 of JARWLC010000007.1, forward strand.
GATATAATCATTCATTATTGCCTTTTTCTACACTCATCAGAGAAGACCTCAAATTATATGGGAGCATATAAAGAAATCCATAGCCAGACAATAGAGAGTGAGAAACACTGAATAAACCATCCTAAGTGGAATGTCTCCATCAAATCTGTCATTTGGGCTCAGGGAACTTTGCCAAGGAGAAGGAAGAGCCAGAAATTGTAAAAGTCAGAAGTAATCAAGAGCCAGAAGTGATAGCAGACACCAAGGAAACAAGCAGTAAGTATGTATTCTTAAATTTCTATAGAAGTCATATATAATTAATAAACTTTAAAAGAAAGGTTAAAAGGTAAGTGAATAAATAAATTTTGGTATATCCACTAATTACTAGTAGACTAATATGTAAGAGCTAAAACTTTGAAGCTCTGAAAAGAAATACCAGGAAGTTAAATCATGCTACTAAGTAAAGGAAGGCAATATTAGAATAATATTTTTATTATTTTAAATATGTCATATTTTAAATATGTCATAGTATAAAAGATGGAAAACTGTAGTAGTGTGGTTTCTTGGTCCCGGGTGGCTAGAGGTCCGAGACCCACAGACCTGCCGCTCCAGACCCCTTAGCTGCCCAGCCACCACCGCTGCTGCTCAGGCCCCAGAAATGATTCAGAAACTTATATTAACTTCATGCTGTTTGGCCTATGGCTCAGGCACATTGCTAGCTAGCTCTTATATCTTAAATCAACACATTTCTATTAATCTGTCTGCCACGTGGCCTGTGGCTCACCTGTGTTCCTTACATGTTGCTCTTTTGGGCTTCAGCTCAGTCTGCCGTGACTCTGCCCTTCCTTTCCTACCTATTCTGATTCTTCCTCCTACTTTTTCTATGGTGCCTGTCATGGCCCCAAACAGCTCCTTTATTTAAAGATTGAGATTCACAGCATACAGAAAGGCATTCCCACATCAGAAAACTATGCAGATAGTTTTTTTAAAAGTTGAATTCTAGGAGTGTGGAAGAGTGTAAGAATGGGTAGAGAGAACAAGTATAGTTAGGGCTTGAGAATTCTCTATATGATATAGTGGCATGTGTGTATCATTATAGTTTGTCTAAGTGAGTGCAATATGCTCCAAAAGTGTAAGCTGTTGTAAAAATGTCCTCGTAATAAAACTATCAATGTAGTTTATGAGTTGAACTAAATATATCCTTCTGATAAGGATGCTGATAACAGAATAGTTTTTGCATGCGCATGTGTGTTGCTGAATATACATGCATAGATTACTTCCCCTTAACTTTCTCTTCAATTAAAACCACTCAGGTAAAAAGTGTTTTTAAATTTAATATTTCAAATAGTATTGCAAAAATATAGTTAGTCAAAAACTATAAAAACAAAATAGAATAAAGATCAGGAATAACTTAAGAATGATTTTATATTTTTAGTTCTGTTCTTTGGGATGTAAGGGGATTTGTATTGGTTTTAGTGCGATTAGTTCTTACTTTGCAGCACCATTATAGCCTACTTACGTAGCCCAAGATATATTGGAAATCAAAGAAAGCCTTTGGTCTCAGTCTCCGAAGCTCTGGGACTCAGGCATCAGTCAGCACACTGAGTATCTAAAATATCTAAATAATAAGCAGCATAACAAAGATACAGAGAGAAGATAAGTATTACTTTTAAAGAATAAATAAATTTTAAATAAAATTGAAAACTACAGAAAATCAGTGAATAAATATATGAAATATGTTTGAGTAATAAAAATAATAGTCTGAGAGAAGAAAGCAGTATTTTCTACCACTATGTTGAAAATTATAATTTATAATTTTAATAATTAGAAAGAGTGAGGGCAGAAGGTTCTAATTTCTCTTCCATAAATTGCAAGAATTTATTCTGAGCCACTTCAGCAACTTAAACAGAAAAACTTCAAGCATTATATATAATACTCCATACAGTAATTTCATCTATAGCAATTTCCCATTAAGGAAACTCACGAGAACTGGAAAACAAGAATACATGAAATTATTAGCAACAACATAGTATAAGTGTATGTGCTTTTTATTGAAAACGGGTTCTTCTCTCATACACTATATTTCAACCACAGTTTCTCATTCCTCCACTCTTCTTGGCTCCTCCCACCTCTCATTAGCCCCAGATATACTGCAGATCTATTTCCCTTCAGAAAGGAGCCAACCTCCAAGAGACAGCAACTAAACAACAAAGCAAGATACAATAATACAAGGCAGAAGCCTTGATATAGAGGGGGGACAAGGCAACCCAAGAGCATCAAAAGACTCAGAGACATATGTGCTCCCCCTGTTAGGAGTCCCACCAAAGCACCAGACTACAAACCATAGCATATATGGGGAGGACATAGTGCAGCCCCATACAGGTCCATGCTTGCTGTTTTAGCCCATATAAGCCCTGTTCAGTTGATTCACTGGGCCATATTCTTCTAGTGTTCAACATTCAATCTGAATCCTACAATAATTTCTCTTTTCTCTCCCCAGGGTTCCTCAAGCTCTGAGGGAAGAAACCCAATAAAGACCTCCAATTTAAATGCTTTCTTCATATAATGCCTGGCTGTGTCTCTTCACCTTCTCCTGTCTGCTGTCAGAGAAAGCCTCTCTGATGATGATTGGACATGGTGCTACATGAGTATAGCAAAAAATTGTAAGTAATCATTTCATTGATATTTTTTCCAATTGTTTTTGGTTCTAACCTAGGCTTTTGAGCTATCCAGCTACTAGCTCCTGGCCATCCAGGGTCTGTCTGAAATTAAATTTATCTCATGGCATTGTCCTCATATTAAACCAGACACTTGGTTGGCCACTTCCACAAGTTCTGTGTCATCATTGCCCTAGTGATCTTGCAAACAGGACAAATTAAATATCATAAGTTAAAGATTTCAAAGCTGTGTTAGTGTCCAGGATTCTCTTTTTATGGTCTGCACTAAAGAGACTAGGATGCAGGACTGAAGATTCCATGTAGGCACCACATCAAACTGAGTAAATTCAATGGGCTTTCTGGGCACTGGGGACCCACTATCAGTTTTCAGAAAGTGATTCTCTCACCTAGAATCAATCTGAATTGTTTGGGAATTTTTCAGGGACCACTTAGGCAACAATTCCATTGAATGCAGTCCTGACATTTCATTAAAAATCATTGCTTGGCTATAGAAAATGGACAGTTTAGATTTGGTAACCTCTATCAAGGAATTCTCACTAGGGTCATTTTCACATGTTCCAGGAAGTTTCTAATTCATTGTGTTTGTAACACCCTGACTAGGGCTTCCAAATTGGAAGTTGACGCCCCCTCAACTCCCTTTCTATATATCTTTCTCCACCTTATCACCTGCACTCAGTCCTCACTCATTACCAGTCCACCAGCAAATGTATCCTACTTAGAACTCTACTTTTATCTAGCATCTCTGGCTCTGCTATTTGTAGCTTGATTATCATTTACTTCATAGCTAATAGTCATTTATAATTAAATATTACCGTATTTGAATTTGTTGGTCTGAATTAACTGATTCAGGATAATTTTTAGCTACATCTATTTGCCTGAAAATTTCATGATGTCATTATTTTTAACAGCTGATTCATACTCCACTAGTGTAAACATAATATAATTTCTTCACTGTTCTTAAGTTGAAGAATATAAAGGTTGTTTTCACTTTCTTACTATTATGAATAAAGCCACTATGAACAAGGTTGAGCAAGTGTCCTTGTGGTGGGACTGAGCATCATTTGGGTATATACCAAAAGTTGTATGTGGCGGGATTAAGGTGTCAGGTGATAAGGTCAGAAGACACTTCCGGGACCCTGGAGGGGGTATGGCCAAGCCCATTGATAAGTGGCTGCTGGGACAGGAGGAGCTCTCTTCCTGGTTCCTGGCTGCTGGCTGCTGGACAGACAGAATCGGAATCCATCGTGCTTCCATCGTGCTTTCATCGCTCCTCCATCGCTTGGATCCACCAGTCCTTGTTCAGGTGCCACCATAAGCTGTTACTAATATTGTGAGTGTTAATTTATATTCTAATAAATATTAATTTTGGACTGGCGCCTTGAAAGTAAAACTCCATCTACATCTGTTGTGGGATTCAGGTGTCAGCTGACAAGGTCAAGGGACATTTATACAGAGCACCGGGCCCCCCGACCTGAAGGGGGCGGGGGAAAAGCCCCATTAAAAAGGGTCTGCGGATACGACACGCTCTCTTCCTGGTTCCGGGCTGCGAGAGGGGATTCCATCGTCCGTCCGTCTGCAGACTCCAGTTCCTGTTCAGGTGCTATTGTAATCTGTTGCTGGTACCGTGAGTTCTGGATTATATTTTAATAAATATTTTTCTAGTATTGGTGTTCTTGTGGGTAAACTCCGCCTACATCTGGTACAAGATGAACCAATTTCTGGAGCCCCTATATTTTATACAGATGCAAACAATTTAGGGAAGGCTGGCTACAAGTCTGAAAACCTAACTAAAGTGGCTCAGAGCCCTTATAACTCTGTTCAAAAGTCAGAACTATACGCGATCATTATGGTGTTGTTGGATTTCACAGAGCCTCTTAACTTAATTACTGACTCTCAATATGCAGAAAGAGTTGTTTCACATATTGAAACTGCTGACTTCATTCCTGATGATACGGACTTGACCTTACTATTCATACAACTACAAGATATCATCAGAGGTAGGATACATCCTATCTACATAACACATATCAGGGCACACACGGGCCTCCCAGGCCCTCTAGCGCAGGGTAATGAGGAAATAGATCGGTTGCTAATAGGAAGCGTGCTAAAGGCCACAGAATTTCATGAAAAGCATCATGTTAACAGCAAAGGGCTGAAAAAGAGTTTTCCCATCACTTGGATTGAAGCAAAGGAAATACTAAAAAAATGTGACACTTGCTCTTTCTATAACCAACCATCTTTACCTGCAGGAACTAATCCTAAGGGTACACACGGAAATGAGATATGGCAAATGGATGTGTTTCACTTTCCAGAATTCGGAAAGATGAAATATGTACATCATACTATTGACACCTATTCTGGAATGCAATGGGCGACTGCCCTGAGTTCAGAAAATGCTGATGCTGTACTTACTCACCTTTTGGAAGCCATGGCCGTATTGGGAATTCCCACTCAGATTAAGACTGACAATGCTCCAGCTTATGTCTCCCGAAAAATGAAGATAATTTTTGCATACTATGATATAAAGCATATTACAGGGATACCACACAATCCTACAGGACAGGCAGTCATGGAGAGATCTCACCGCACATTAAAAGAGATGCTTTATAAACAAAAGAAAGAAATGAAAAAGCCCAGAGAGAGGTTGCATAGTGCCTTATTGACTTTAAATTTTCTTAATGCTGATGAAAAGGGAACTTCAGCTGCTGAGAGACATTGGGTAGTAGAAAAATCTTCTGAGTTAAATCAACCCATTTACTTCAAAGATGTGTTGACTTCCGAATGGAAGCCAGGGTATGCGCTTCGGTGGGGTAGGGGTTTTGCTCTTGTTTCAACAGGGACAGAAAAGATATGGGTACCAACAAAACTAATAAAAGCCCGCTTCGAAAAGGAGTCTCTTCCTGAACAAGAAAAGTAACTGCTCATCCCTGACATGACAAACGGATGCGTGGTAAGGAAAACACACTTAACAAACCTGGGGCAGGGTCTCTCAGCTTTGTCTTTACAGGAAAATAGATACAACTATTTTTACGGCATTGTCTAAACATTGAATAATTACTCACCTGCAATAGAAGACAGACTGATGATTAAAGAATGTACAAGACGGACTACGAGACCAACTGATGCACACGTGCACTACTGGGTAATTTCTCAATTTTTACTGCTTTACATCTTGCATCTACATCTCAAAAAAAAAAAAAAAAAAAAAAAAAAAAAAAAAAAGGTCCTGATTTGACTATTAATAAGGCTGGATTTGGATTGGGAACTTGTGGCTTTCTCCCTCTCTAAACCCAAGCATATTGGTAAAGAAATATGAAAAATTCTGTCTCACATCATAAAAGCCACCTGGTGTGAGACAGAAGGCATAATATTTAGGGACCAATATTACTGTGACTTCATCTTAAACCTTGTTCCTCCCTGTTTCTGTACCTCTCAAACATCTCATTCTGTCTGCTTCCAGTCTCCTAAAGTCATTAAAGATATAAATATCTTTTGAATATCGACAATGCTTAAGTTTTCCACTGTAAATAACATTCCCTCCTATCAGCTATCTACAAAGAATCTGGAACCGAGATGGGGCCTCCACCGGAACAACTCCTGCTAGTAAAACAAAAATAAAAGAAAGAGTATGAGAGAGAGAGAATAAGAGACAGATAGACAGACAGCAGAGACAAAAATAGAAAAATCAAGAACCTGGTGCGCACCAATCAATAATTGCTTTCAAGAAATAGATTATTCAAAAACAGCTGCAAGATAGCTCCTTATGATTATCCTTCAGATCACACTGCTAATTAAGTTTCCAGATGGAGTTAACCACTATCCTACAAATGGTTATAGATGTATGTGGTCAGTCCATTAAGAACTAACCATTGTTTTAGCTTTTTACAGGATCCCAAAGAGATGCCATCGCCCTTAAGTCAGCAGGAAGCAACCTTATAAACGACTACGCCCCCTTTCCCAATAAGTTTTATGATCCAAAGGTTGTGGGTAAAACTGGGTAAAAGACAAAACTATAATATAGCATCAGAGATCTTTTTTTTTAGAAGAGAGGGGGAATAGATAGGATAGATAAAGGTAGACTGTTCTACCTACCTATACTTCATTTTAGCTAAATGTATGGGCTAAGCTAAAGACAATCTGCACTGTCATAGATATCTATATATTGATACTAATGCAAAATCATTTTATATGTTTAATTGTGATAATTTGTACATTGGTACAAAGTTTAATCTGAGATTGTTTTATGTAACCAAAGCAACTTGTACTTCGATATAAATCTGAATCTGTAACTATTATGTAAAGCTGAATCTAAAATTGCTATATTTTATGTATGTTCATACCTTTGTTTAAAATATTTGCACATCATTGTCATGTATACTATGCAATTACTACCTTCATTTAACTATACTAGATATAATGTATGATTGCACTAGTTATGATATATGCACAAGATGTTTTATATACCTCTGTTTAGATGATATATATGTATTTACATGTCTAAAATACTGTGGACACTTTACCTGGTAAAATACCCCTGGCTAATGCTCGATAGTTCTACTAAGGGTCATTGTTCAGAGATTGTACATCCCTTATATAAGTATTCTAATTTTTAGTACAGGGTTTATTCCTTAAGACGATAAGATCTGCAGTCAACACTATTTAAGGTATCATATCCCAGTCATTTCAGATACAGGTTAGAATATCATAGATGGACAAGAATCTTCAACCGTTTCATAGACCCAGAGAATATGGCATTTAACATTTAAAATTTGGCCACGAGAGACACGACGACTCCTGGTGTCACTGCTCCCTTCACGAGATGGTGTTGAGCATCAAGGATACTCCATTGGAGTTGGTCCTTTTGGCAAAAAATGGCCGGTTGAGTAAGGAACTGTCCTTACCTTGATTGCTGACAGTACACACATGATGTCAAGCTGGATGAACAAATTGAGATAGAGACTGACGAAACCTGCCTAGACAGGATAAGACAGTCCCTTCAAAATTGTTCTGCTTGTAAAAAGATCTGTCAGATGCCATAGGCCTATAGCCAATCCGATAGATGCTCTAACGGTGCACAAATCCAGAGGTGATTGTCCAGGTAGCTGTGTTGCTGTCCTCTCCCAAATTTTGGAAGTAACTGCTTCCATGTACTTCTGTCTTTCAGACAAATTTACCTTCCTTCTCAGGTCTTGAAGAGGTTGAAGAATAGATGTTTAAGGTTTCCACCCTAGTATCCCTTAGATAAGAACACTCAGGTGTTAGATTCTCACTTTCCCAGATTAACCCTTTAAAATAATCTATACACCCTACTATCTACCAATATTCTAAAACTATTAGATATACCTTATATAAGTTAGGCTTTGATTAACAATTATACTTTGACCTCTCCTAGATGCTACCTCATAATAATTCTTACTGTATATAATCTTAGTTTAGAACCTTCTTAGTTAGACAAAGGGGGGAGATGTTGTGGGATTCAGGTGTCAGCTGACAAGGTCAAGGGACATTTATACAGAGCACCGGGCCCCCCGACCTGAAGGGGGCGGGGGAAAAGCCCCATTAAAAAGGGTCTGCGGATACGACACGCTCTCTTCCTGGTTCCGGGCTGCGAGAGGGGATTCCATCGTCCGTCCGTCTGCAGACTCCAGTTCCTGTTCAGGTGCTATTGTAATCTGTTGCTGGTACCGTGAGTTCTGGATTATATTTTAATAAATATTTTTCTAGTATTGGTGTTCTTGTGGGTAAACTCCGCCTACATACATCTGGCGCCCAACGTCCTCGGCCCTGTGCCCTAAACTGTAAGAAGCCAGGGGACATACAGACTGTTCACTTGGGCTTAAAGCTCCCTCTTGCTAGCCGGGCACGGTTTCCAGCCAGCTGATCCAGTGTGTAGGCGGGGGTTTTCGGCTCATTGCCTGGGGGCGAGATTTCAGCGCAAGACACGAGATCAACTCAGTGTGCAGACGCTAGACTTCATTCAGTTCAGTGCGCAGACGCGAGACTTCAGTTCAGTGCGCAGGACCGGTTTTCAACTCGCCGGCCTACTACAGCATTTGGCTCTGCTTTCAGCCCCCTGCAGCACTCGGTTTTCAGCCCGCAGCTTTCTGCTGCTGAGAGTCTTTGCATCTACCATACAGTGGGTAGGAAATTGAACGAAACTGTGACACCTGTATACTAAACAGCGTAATTACATCTGAATTGACACAATGGCTGACTATTATTCTTTTGAAGAGTTTAGGTCATATTTTGCCATGGTGGTTGATAAATTTTTAAATGAATATCTTGAAGGATTCAATACCCCAGTCCTATTATTTTTTGGGTTATTTCTCTATTTTATTTTTCAAAATAAGAGGATGATGACAGAGTTGTCAAATGGAAACCAACGATTATTGTCCAGATTATGTATTATGGAACTATCGAACTCTACAGTGGCAGATGAGGTTAAACAGGTGCAAAATGTAAATCGACAGTTACTGTCCAAGGTATGTGATGTGGAACTGTCAAGCACTAAAATGGCAAAAAGGATGGATACTCTGGAAATTGGTTACAACAAGCTTTCAGATAAGGCTTCCTCTGTAGATAAGGATAACACTGTACAAGAGAAATATAGGCTCTATGTAAATTATGAAAACAAGAAACTTGTTGACTACATTAATGATGAGAACAAGAAAATTATTAATTATGTTAATGATGGGGATCAAAAAATTGCTGACTCAGTGAGGTCTTTGGAAGGACTGCTTCATCAGGACACTCAAGCTCTAGAAAAATCAATAGTATCTAAACTTCAAGAATGGAAACCAGTAGTATCCAAAATCCAGGAATGGGAACCTGTAGTATCCAAAATCCAGGAATGGGAACCCGTAATATCCAAAATTCAAGAATGGGAAGATCGCATTGCAATACTGGAAAAGGGTAGTGATGCATCTTATGCTCAGAACAGTTCAGGTCAACCCCCAATGGGATATTATGGTACTGGAGGTACTCTACCCAAAGTGGTAAACATAACAGGGCTACCCCCTTCCACACCACTATTGTTCCCAGCTGCTATTCAGGCAAAGATAACACCTGATGGATCCTCAGAATATGTAGAGTATAGCTATGAGCCAGTACATATGAGAGACATCAAGGATTTTAAAGAGGCAATATCAATGCACGGTATACACTCTACTTATGTGAAGCAGCTTCTAAATTCATGGTCAGCACAAAACCGGATTCTACCAACTGATTGGATGCAGCTAACAGCTGCTGTCTTGGACCAAAGTCAGAATTTACAGTGGAGAGGCTGGTTTAGAGAGGAGGCCAAGACCTTGGAACAACAAGGAAAAATTAGGGGTTTCTTTGCTTCTCAGGACCAAATCCTTGGTGAAGGCATGTTTGCTGATGTGAGGACTCAATCTACTTATGATGAGCATACTTTATTGCTATGCCGTACTGCTGCACTGAATGCTTGGGAAAAGATTTTGGACCCAGGTCAAAAAATTGAGCATTATACTAAGGTCAAACAAGGCTTAAAAGAGCCTTATACCGACTTTATACAGAGGCTCACCACAGCTGTTCATAGAGCAATATCAGATACAGAAGTTAGGAAGCAATTAATACTTTCTCTGGCCTTTGATAATGCTAATACAGAATGTAGAAGAATACTAATGCCTTTAAAGATCAGAGCTGCACCGATAGAAGAATGGATTCAATATGTAATAAATGCTGAATGTCTCCATGGAAATGAGGAGAATTGGGTAGGCCAAGCTGTTGCTAATGTTAGGGTGAGGAACCAAGACATCACTTGCTTCAACTGTGGTAAACAAGGCCATATAAGACGGAACTGTGCACAAGGTACTCTTGGAAAAAATACCCGATCTAGGTTTAATTCGAACAGAAGGCCATTGCCTTCTGGATTATGCAGAAGGTGTGGCAAGGGACGGCATTGGACCAATGAATGTAGATCTACCAGGGATAAAGAAGGCAACCCTCTACCATCGGGAAACGCCTTTCGGGGCTTCCCCCGGGAAGCCCCCAAAAATCAGACTCCAAATTCAAGGATGGTGAGATCATATCCGGTCATAGGAGAAGATCAGCATTCTCAGGACGAATAGAGCATCCAAAACCTGATCTAGAAAACCATATGCTATTAGATAATAATATAAATTCAAAAGAAAACTCAGAAATTCCAAAAAGAATCACAAAACGAATATTCTGGCAGACTTCAATAAACGAACAAAGACCAAAATTGGGTATACGGATAGATAATATTTATATCCAGGGTTTAGTCGACACGGGGGCTGATGTTTCAATCATAACCCCCCAATCATGGCACCCCAGATGGCCTTTACAGGCAGTAGATATCCAGTTTCTGGGTATTGGAACAATATCGCAAGTAAAACAGAGTGTGAGATGGCTTGAATGCATAGGACCAGAAGGTCAGAAAGGATGGTTGAAGCCATATATGGCTGATATAGCAGTGAATCTGTGGGGTCGCGACCTTCTAATGCAATGGAATACCCAGATTAATATCCCTCCTCATTCTGATATCAACCGGAGACTCAATTATGTTTCCAGAAATGACGCTCTAAGGTACTACGGAAAAAATTCGCCAGCCATTCAGGTTGTAAAAAAGAATTGCCCAATAACCACAGAACCTCAAAGGACACTCACAGCATTGCCTTTGAAATGGTTAACAGAAAAGCCTATTTGGGTTCAACAATGGCCTTTGACAAGAGAAAAACTTCAGGCTTTGGAACAGTTGGTACAGGAGCAGTTACAGGCTCAGCATATCGAAGAATCAACCAGTCCATGGAATTCTCCTGTTTTTGTTGTCAAGAAAAAATCTGGAAAATGGAGGATGGTAACGGATTTAAGAGCAATTAATAAGGTGATTCAACCTATGGGCCCCTTACAATCTGGTATTCCCCTGCCTTCTCTGCTACCTAAAGGATGGCCTATTGCAGTTATTGATTTGAAGGATTGTTTTTTTACCATACCTTTACAGGAACAGGACAAAGAGAAATTTGCTTTTACAGTGCCTACTCTTAATAATTCAGGGCCAGCTAAGAGGTACCAATGGAGAGTCCTTCCCCAAGGAATGTTGAATAGTCCCACCTTATGCCAATATTTTGTATAACAACCACTAGAAATACTGCGCAAGCGCTTTCCTCAATCTATTATTTACCATTATATGGATGATATTTTGCTGGCAGACCCAAACCCAAAGACATTAGAAACATTGTTTGAAGAACTAAAGAAAATATTGCCTGATTGGGGACTACAAATTGCTCCAGAAAAAGTACAGAGGGAAGATTCTATCAATTATTTAGGATATAAAATAGGTTTACAAAAGTTAGGCCACAAAAGGTAAAATTAAATAGAGATAAATTGAAGACTCTTAACGATTTTCAAAAGTTACTAGGAGATATCGCTCATATACGGCCCATGATTGGTATAAAAAACTATGAGCTAGTTAATTTGTTCAAGACTTTGGATGGTGACAAGGATTTAAATAGTCCAAGAGAATTAACTGATGAGGCTGAGAAAGAATTAGAGTTGGTGGAAAAGAAACTTCAAGAAGCACATGTGGATCGTGTGGATCCAGACCTGGATTGCATACTTGTTATTTTACCCTCTAGACAATCTCCAACAGGAATATTAATGCAAAGAGAAAGCATTATATTAGAATGGATATTTCTGCCACATAGACCAAGCAAGAAGATGAAGACATATATCGAAAAAATTGCTGATCTGATTTTTAAAGGTAAATTAAGACTTCGCCAATTGACTGGAAAGGACCCTGCAGAAATTGTTGTGCCTTTGACTAATGAAGAAATTGAACGATTATGGGCAGACAGTGAACCTTGGCAAAAAGCTTGTAGTGACTTTTTAGGAGAGATTAATAATAAATATCCTCAAAACAAGAGAATTCAATTTATAAAGGAAACTAATTGGATCTTTCCTCATGTGGTACAGGATAAACCCATTTCTGGAGCCCTCACCTTTTATACTGATGCGAACAATTTAGGAAAGGCTGGCTACAAGTCTGAAGACTTAATTAAGGTGGCTCAGAGCCCTTATAACTCTGTCCAGAGGTCAGAACTATATGCAATTATTATGGTGTTGTTGGATTTCACAGAGCCTCTCAAAGTAATTACTGATTCTCAATATGCAGAAAGAGTTGTTTTACATATTGAAACTGCTGACTTCATTCCTGATGATTCAGAATTGACCTTACTATTCATACAACTACAGGATATCATCAGAGGTAGGATACATCCTATGTACATAACACATATCAGGGCGCACACGGGTCTCCCAGGCCCTCTAGCGCAGGGTAATGATGAAATAGATCAGTTGCTGATAGGAGACGTGCTAGAGGCCACAGAATTTCATGAGAAACATCATGTCAACAGCAAAGGATTAAAAAAGAGTTTTTCCATTACTTGGAATGAAGCAAACGAAATAGTAAGGAATTGCAACACTTGCTCTTTCTATAACCAACCATCTTTACCTGCTGGAAGTAATCCTAAAGGTACATAGAGAAATGAGATCTGGCAAATGGATGTGTTTCACTTCCCAGAATTTGGAAAGATGAAATATGTACATCATACTATCGATACTTACTCTGGAATGCAATGGGCAACTGCTCTGAGTTCTGAAAATGCTGATGCTGTACTAACTCACCTTTTGGAAGCCATGGCCATAATGGGAATTCCCACTCAGATTAAGACTGACAATGCTCCAGCTTATGTTTCCCGAAAAATGAAGATAATTTTTGGATACTATAATATAAAGCATATTACGGGGATACCACACAATCCCACAGGACAGGCAGTTGTGGAGAGATCTCACCGCACGTTGAAAGAGATGCTTTATAAACAGAAGAAAGAAATGAGAAAACCCAGGGAGAGATTACACAGTGCCTTATTGACTTTAAATTTTCTTAACGCTGATGAAAAGGGAACATCAGCTGCTGAGAGACATTGGGTGATAGAGAAATCCTCTGAGTTAAATCAACCCATCTACTTCAAAGATGTGTTGACTTCTGAGTGGAAGCCAGGATATGTGCTTCGATGGGGTAGGGGTTTTGCTTTTGTTTCAACAGGCAAAGAAAAGATATGGGTACCGACAAAACTAATAAAAGTCCGCTTTGTAAAGGAGTCCCTTCCTGTGGAGGAACAAGTTGATGGATGGAGACTGACAAAACCTGCCTGGACAGGATAAGACAGTCCCTCCAAAATTTCCCTGCTTGTGAGAAGACCTGTCAGATACCATAGGCCTGTTGCCAATATGATAGATGCTCCAACGGCGCACAAAACAAGGGATGATTGTCCAGGTAGCTGTGTTGCTGTCCTCTCCCAAATTTTGGAAGCCACTACTTCCATATACTTCTGACTTTCAAGTGATATATCTTCCTTCTCAGGTCTTGAAGGGGTTGAAGAATAGGTATTTACGGTTACTAACTCATAATAATTCCTATTGTACATAATCTTAGTTTAGAACCTTTTTATTTAGACAAAAGGGGGAGATGTGGCGGGATTAAGGTGTCAGGTGATAAGGTCAGAAGACACTTCCGGGACCCTGGAGGGGGTGTGGCCAAGCCCATTGATAAGTGGCTGCTGGGACAGGAGGAGCTCTCTTCCTGGTTCCTGGCTGCTGGCTGCTGGACAGACAGAATCGGAATCCATCGTGCTTCCATCGTGCTTTCATCGCTCCTCCATCGCTTGGATCCACCAGTCCTTGTTCAGGTGCCACCATAAGCTGTTACTAATATTGTGAGTGTTAATTTATATTCTAATAAATATTAATTTTGGACTGGCGCCTTGAAAGTAAAACTCCATCTACAGTTGTATATCTGGGTCTTGAGATAGGTCAATTCCTACTTTTCTGGAAAACCACCATACTGATTTCCAAAGTGGATGTACATGTCTGCAACTACCATCAGCAATGGAGAAATGTTCCCCTTGCTCCACATCCTTAGCAGCATTAATAGTCTCTTGTATTATTCTTAAAGGTGTAAAATAAACTCCTAAAATTATTTTGGTTTGCATTCTCTGATGACCAAAAATATTGACCATCTCCTTAAGTATTTCTTGGCAATTCATAATTCCTCTATTGAGAATTGTACACTCAGATCTGTGCCTCCCCTTTCAATTTGATTATTTGGTTTCTTGAGGTCTAGTTTCTTGAGTTCTTTATATATTTTGGATATTAGTTTTCTATCAGATGTGGAGTTGGTGCAAACCTTTTCTCATTTCTATTTTCCTGTTGAGAGTTTCCTTTTCTTTGCAGAAGCTTTCAATTTCATTAGGCCCCATTTATTAATGGTTATTCTTAGGTGTTCTGTTTAGGAAGTCATCTCCTATACGAATACATTCAAAGTTATTCCCTACTTTCTCTTCTGTCTTGTTCAGTGTTTCTGGTTTTATGGTGAGGTCTTTGATCTAATGGGTCTTGAGTTTTATGCCTGGTAATAAATACCAGTCTATTTGCGTTAAGCATTTTTAAACAGCCCAACATCTAGTAAGACCTGCACCATTTGTGTACAATATTTTTTTCCAAGTGTATATTTCTGACTTTATCCAAAATCAGTTTCCTATAAGTGAGTAGATTTATGTCTAGATTTTCAAATTGATTTCATTGATCAAGTGTCTGTTTTTATGCCATTAACATTTAGTATTTATTGCTGTGAGACCATCTTTATGTATGATATCTTTATGAATATGTATTGCTCTCATTCGTTGATAAATAAGCTGTTGTGTTCAACAACCAAGCAGAATAAGATTAAGACAGTAATTGAGACTAAAGGCAGAGGAGAAGAAGGGCTAAGTTAGGGCAGACAATGTGAGCCGCCAAAAAAGCAAGATGTAAAAGAACTGGTAAGCCATGGGCCATGGAGAATACATAGTAAATAGAAAGGTGTTACATTAAGGTTTCTGGTCCTGGGCGGCCAGAGGTCCAGACCCACATACCTGTAGCCCCAGACCCGTAGCTGCCCACTGCCACTGCTGAGGCTCCTAAAATGGTTCAGACACTTATATTAAGTTCATGCTATTTGGTCTATGGCTTAGGCACATTGCTCGCTAGCTCTTACATATTAACTCAACCCATTCTTATTAGTCTGTCCTGCCACATGACCCATGGCTCACCCTCACCTGTGTTCCTTCAATGTTTCTTCTTTGGGCGTCTGGCTCTAACTGATCTGACTCTGCCCTTCCTTTCCTACCTATTCTGAATTCCCCCACCTACTTTTTCTATGGTGCCTGTCATGGGCCAAAACAGCTCCTTTATTTAAAGATTGACATTCACACCATACAGAAAGACATCCCCACATCACCTCACCCTTTCTGTCTAATCAAAAAGGAAGGTTTCAATTTTAACATAGCAAAATTACATATAACAAAATAGCTATCAAGCAAAAATTACAGTTACAATAATCTAGTCTATTTGTATTTAGCAAAATTAAAAAAAATACTCTATCATCTACCTTATCCTTGTGAATCTAAAGTTTTCATATCCAATATACCTTTCAAATAACTAAGAAAAACTATACCTATAACTATCTAATCTTCAACTACATCATAGACCACAATAAGATATATTTACCCAAGTAAACCAGAAGTGCAAGCAACTTCCAAAATCTATAAATGACAGAGATGACACCTATCTGCCTGGACAGTCACCCAAAGTTCCTTTATAAAGTTGGGGCATCCATCTTCAGCCTACAGGCCCAGAATCTCTTTTCATTTCAGTGAAGCAGGAAATCTGCTCTGCCCATTTTGTTTGGTATAGTTCAGTCACTTCTCCTTGTGTCCTGAAGAATATCTGACAGTTTTTTCTGAAAAGCAGGAACCTGAAGGACCATCTCAGCTTGTTCTGTCAAAGTCCAGAGGTCACTTTCTGAGGGAACCTGCATGTCCAGTTTAAACAGCATATTGTCAAGCAGTCAATACAAGAACATTTTTTTGTCCAATGGCTAACCTTTGCCACAAAGAATGTAGACTCCATATGGAGTCTCTTCAATACCCATTTTTCTATTGAAGTAGATTGGTGCTGCCAGGAGCAGACCTGTCTCACTGTCCAGAAAAGCCTAAGCTCTAAAAATATTTTAAATGTCATATTCTGTATGTCTTATAAGTGTTTAAAGATTATGTATCTAATTGAAATATATCTTTATATACCTAAAAAATCCTAACTAATATAACTATAAGTTTGGTTATCATAGGTGGCTATTATCTGCATGAACTTAATATAAATGTCTGAATCATTTGGGGGGGGGGGCTAAGCAGCAGCAGGCAGCTAAGGTGTCTGGGGTGGCCAGTCTGTAGATCTGGACCTCTGGCCAGACCGAGTCAGAAGCCTCAATGTAATAGTTTGCAAGTGTTTTGTTAAATTATTTTTGCATCTATGTTCGCATGACAAATGTGTCTGTAATGCTTTATTGAGTCTTTATGTGGTTTTAGTATCAGGTCAAAAGTTGGACCATAATATGAACTAGGGCATTTTCCTTCTTATATATTTTATGGAGTAATTTGAGAAGAATTGATGTTTATTCTTTGTTGAAACTCTAGTAGAATTCTAAACTAAAACCATTTGGCCCTGTGCTTTTAGGGGAGGGACTTTTGAAAACTACATCCTTTTCACTAAGTGTTATAGGTCAATATAAATTGTTTATCTGATATTGGTTTCATGTAAGTGGTACCTATCAAGAAAATTTTCCACTTATTTTAAATTTTTTTTAATTTCTGGAATTTAGATTTTTAAAATACATTCTTTTGGTTCACCAGATTTACTCCATGTCTGTTGTTATGTCCTTATTTTTATTTCTGATATTCTTAGTTTGGATATTCTCTCCCTGCCTTTTAGTTAGTCTTGAAAAGAATTTGTCTATCTTGTTGATTTTCTCAAAGAATCAACTCTTTTGTTTCATGGTTTGTTTGTTCGTTTTTTTTTTCTTTTTCTTTTTCTTTCTATTTTATTGATCTTAGAACTCAGTTGGATTATGTCTGCCATCTACTCCTCTTGAGTATGCTTACTTCTTTTTGCCCTAGAGCTTTTCAGTGTGCTGTTTTCACTTAGTGCTATGAACTTTCCTCATAACTCTGCTTATATTGTATTCCATAAGTTTGGATATGTTATGTGATCTTTTTTTACTGAATTCTAAAACATCTTTAATTTCTTTATTTATGTATTGACACAGTAGTCATTATATAGACAGTAATTCTGTTTCCATGCATTTGTAGGTTTTCTGTTGTTTCTCTTGCTGGAATCAAGCTTTAATCAACAGGGGTCTGATTAAACTTAAAGGGTTACTTAAATTTTCTTGTATTTGTTGAGATATGTTTTGTGACCAATCATATGGTCAAAGTTCAATGAGGTACTTAAAAATGTTATATTCTTTTGTGTTTGGATAAAATGCTCTTAAATCCATTTGGTTAATAATGTCTTCAAACTCCAGTATTTCTCTGTTTTAATTTTTGTCTGGATGACCTGACTGTTGGTATTGAAGAGAGAGGGGTATTGAAGTCTTCCACTACCAGTGTGTGAATATCAATATGTGATTTAAAATTCTTACAAAAGTGGGTTGGTCTTTTGTTTGGTGAACAGATGTTAAGAACTGAAAGATCATCATGGTGGATTTTTCCTTTGATGTATATTATGTACCTTTCACTATCTCTTTTTGATTAGTTTTGATTTGAATTCTCTTTCATTAGATATTAAAATGGCTACAGCAGCTTGCTTTTAGGTCCATTTATTTGGTATATGTTTTTTCAACCCTTTATTGAGAGATAATGGCTATCTTTGATGTTGACATGTTTTCTTCTATGCAGCTAAGGTATTTCGCTAGCACAAAGTTTTTCTCTAACCCCATAATGGCGCCCTCTATCAAGATAGCTATTTTATTGTCCCCTCTTTCTGTCCCTACTTGCACCCCACCATCTTACTTCTTCATGTTCTCTTTAAAACTTTCCTTACCCCTCCCCTTATGGTCCCAGTTATTCAGGAGATTATATCTACTTTCCCTTTCTATAGAGATCCATGGATGTCTCTCTAAAGTTCCTCCTTGTTACATAGCAGCTGCTCAGAGGTTGTGAAGTGTAGTCTTGTTACTTTGCTTTACAGCTAAAACTTACTTATGAGTGAATAAATATCATTTTTTATCTTTCTGGGTCTGCATTACCATACTCGGGATATTTTTCTTGTTCCATCCATCTGTTCAAGGTTTATTGTTAATTACAAATGCCCAGCCTTACCTTGGCTTATTTCTATCCAGCTTTACTTGATTGAAATTAACTTATCTTTTGTCTCTGAGATTTTCCTTTTCTGTTCCTATATACTTTTGTTTCTTATTTCATAACTTGCTGTGTATCTGCATGGCTGGCACTTCGAGGCCTCTTCCATCCCTAGGTACTCCTTTTACCTTCCCCAGATTTCTCCTATATATTCTATCTGCCTTCCATGCCCATTTATAATTTTTCCTGCCTTGCTATTGGCCATTCAGTTTTTTTTTTTTTATTAGACCATCAAGTGTTTTAGACAGACAAAGTAACACAGCTTCACAGAGTTCAAGAAATGCAACATAAACAAAAGTAACACATTAAAATAATATCCTATAAAGTGTGTGTGTGTGTGTTTGTGATATCCTTTTTGTGGTTTTGCTCTTTTGAGATTATTTTCTTTGTTTTCATGGGTGTATTTATCAATCTTGTGGTGTTTTTCTTCTAGCCTCTTTTGTAGGATGAGATTTTTAGATAGATATTGCATACATTTTAATTTATCATAGAATATCTTGTTTTCACCATCCATTGTGTTTGAAGTTTTGCTGGGTATAGTAGTGTGGAATGGCATCTGTGGTCTTTTAGCATCTACCTCACATCTGTAAAGGCCCTTTTGGCTTTTAGAGTCTCCACTGAGAACTCAAATATAATCTACTTGATCTGTCTTCATATGTTACTTGATCTTTTTTCTTTGCCATTTTTAACACTCTTTGTTGTGTATATTTAGTGTTTTAAATATTGTGTGGTATAGGGGATTCATTTTCTGGCCCAATTTATTTGCTCTTCTGGGTACTTTTTTTTGTCATCTTCTATAAGTTAGAAAATTTTTCTTCTATGATTTTCTTGAAAATATTTTCTGGGCCTTTAAATTGAACCTTCTTTATTCCTTTTGTCTTAGGTTTGGTGTTTTCATAGTCTCCCAGATTTCCTGGATTTTGTGTCAGGAATATTTAAAATTTGATATTTTCTTTGACTAATTATACATTTCTTCTACAGTATCTTCCCTGCCTTGGATTTTTTTCATCTCAGTATTCTGTTGGTGAAATTTGTTTCTGTAGTTCTGTTCAAATTTTTAATTTTTTTATTTCCACAATTCTCCCAGTTTGTAAGATTTCTTTGTTGCTTCTATTTCTGTTTTCATGTCTTCAACAGTTGTATTTGTACCCTTCAACCATTTGCTTTTACTTCACTTCCTTTAATGGATTTAATATTTTTCTTCAATTGCTTGTTTCTGTTTTTTTTACTTTCCTTAGGGTGGGTATTCATTTCTTCCCAGCTGTTTGTTCATGATTTCCTGGATTTCTCTAAGGAAATTATTCATTTACTCTATAAGAACACCTATCATTTTCATACAGTTGCTTTTCATATCTTTTTCTTGTGCTTCACCTCTGTTTGAATATTCAGGGCCTGCTCTGGTAGGAGAACTGGACTTTGGTAGAGACCTACTGCTTTTTGGCTATTGTTAATCAATAATGATCTTACACTAGCATCTTGACATCTGGGTTTGGCATGATTATTAGGCTATGTGCTGATTCCTATATTGTTTTTGTTGGGTGGGTGTTTGCTCCTTGGTTTCTGTTTCCTCTCTGAGTTTTCATAGTGTGTTAGCTGTGTGTTGCTTTTTTTACTGCCTTATTTGGCTGGTGTATTCATAGGTAATACTTGCTGGAGTTGGAGGTTGGGAGAATGGCAGGTCAAGAGGTATGGTCTGTGGGATGCACAGAGGAATGTACAAGGAGGGGGGGTATGATAAGCTGAGTGGTGACCCTGAGAATGGGTCTGACGGACAAAGAATTGCCCTATAGGGCAGCCATTGCCCTATAGCTGAGCAGAGAATATGCAGGCAAGTAGGGAGCTAGACCACATCAATAAAGGGACAAAAAGAATTTATAGAATATATGTACTCTATGAGATCCCAAGGAAGCAGGGGTATAAGAAAGAGAAGGCTGCAACTAAAGTCAGTGCTAGGGGCCACACTGAGAATTGGATATGGGGAAGCTGAGAGAGTGGGAAAGGTCTACAGGCTGCCTACCTGGTCTTCTCAAAGAGTATATATTAAAGTAGAAAATGCAAATACTATTGTACTGATTTAAATATAGAATGTGAACATGTTTCTTATTGATGTGTTTAACACATGAGTACATATTAAGCAGCTTAAAGCAATATTTATTTTTTCAAATAATTTTATTTATGTGCATATGAGTGTGTGTGTGTAGTGTGTGTGTGTGTGTGTGTGTGTGTGTGTGTGTGTGTGTGTGTGTGTGTGTTGGTATGAACATAGCCACCTGTGTGATGGTATCCATGCAGAACAGAAGAGAATGCCTAATCTCTTAAAGCTGAAGTTAAATGTGGTCATATTCTCGCTTGATTTCTGGAAGTCAAATTTGGGTCCTGTATAAAAGTAGTGGATTCTTTTAACTGCTAAACTTTATTCTAGCTCAACATTCATTTCTTAATGTAGAATTTTGTGAGAAAGAGGTCTGCATTCTCTGCTCCAGGTTGTCACTAAGCAGAGATGCAGGATGGATGCAGATTGGAAGCTATGGAGGCATTTATACCTCCTAGCTCACTGTTGTTGGTAGCAAACTTTAGTAGTTCATGATTGTAATGTTGAGCCACGTTTCCATGCTTCCTATCAGAGGATGAGCAAAAGGCTTTCTCAGTCCCCTCTTTATTATCAAGTCAATGATGAACTAAATATCTGAGATCTATATTGTGATCTAAGGAATATGATTTGGAAGGATACTGTTCCTTAAGATCAAATTATTTCATGCCCTAGATATATAATTTAAAATCATAGCCATGTCTAATTTAACAACAGATAAAATGGTTGATAGTAGTTTCTGCCAATGGCAGAAATATTCACAACAATCTCAGAAATGTCTTCAAAAGTCATGTGAATCCCAGTGTATTTTTGTTTGTTTATTTATTTATAATATATGTTTCTGTTCTTATTTATAAAGGTGAAGGAATTCATGTAAATTTATACATACATGTATATTTTTAATAAATAGAGAAACAAGGGTCAGACTTCTGTAAATCCAGCACCTGGTACGCTGAGGCAGGAGGGTCCTTAAGTTGGAGAAAAGTATGATGTACATGAAGGGATCCACAGTTTATTGGTGGATTAACCAAAAAATTATAGAAATGTGGTTAGCAGAAAGTATATATATTTTTAGTAAATAAATATACAATATTTATTTGCATGTATATATGTATGTTTGCATATATGTGTATATAAGCATATGTATCTATATGCTAATGTATACACATGCTAAAGTCCTATAATCTGAACACTAGAAATCAGAAATGCTTCCAAATAAAACGATCATAAACAAAGTTCTTATTTTGTAAAATTAATCAATAAACATTAATTAAATGTCTTAAGAGTTAAATAAAAATTTTTGAGTTCCAACTCAAGACCACAAGTTTAAATTCTACATCTGATTTCATGTCAAGGATTATCTTTACAACATAAGCAAAACAAAATATTCTACAAAATTATCTATAGTCCATGCATTTGAAATAAATCTGACACCTAAATTTCAGGTTCAGATTTTAGTCTTCTCTGCCAAGATACTTCATTTTTCACATGTATATGCTTCAAAATACAAATACTCAAAACCCTAAGATAAGTCCAATTTTAAGTACCTTGTGGAATACATACTTATCTATGCTCATATATGGGTGATTTTTTTTTCCTAATGACAACTTCCTATTCATCAGTTTGAGAACTTTTTGACATACAAATTATTAGTGAAGAAAAACACAAGTTTTGAAAACTCACCTAGAAGTTTGCACTTCTGGAAGTAAGAAAATATATGCAATGATATTTACTTCTTAAAATGTTTTCCCAAGATTTGTTTTTAAGATACAGATCATATTGATGGCAGCACAGAAAGATTATATTGAGGTACACAAATACACTTAAAGAATTTCCAGTTACTTTAAGCAGTTAAAAATTCCATTTTAATGCATGCTCAATTGAAAATTAAAAGTTCAAATATTGATTTGCATAGGAAATTAGCAATTAAGTACCCATAAAATTAACTTGCACCTGCCAATTGATGAACCAATTAAGTTTGCAGACACCTTAAAAGAAACTTATTGCAAGTAAAGTTCTCACATTTGAAAAAGTCTGTTGTAGAAATTTAACATACACCATCCTTTAAAAAGAAAAATTTGGTACATGAGAAAAAACTTTGGAGACATCAACTATAAGAAACATATTAGAGCAAGGACTCAGCCACTATGTTCTGAAAGTCTTCACCAGGTAATATGGGGGTGAGATTTATAAGCATTTTGTTCACCGTGCTTATATTTAGAAAGCTAGAGACCTTACCTTCTGGCTTTGGTCAAAGATTATCAACAGCCTTGTCACTGTACCTTATAGAAGTATGTCTTGCAAAAAGATATGATAATGTCTTAGCCTTAGGCATATGTAACTGTGATTTTTACTTAGTGACTGGTTCTTTGAAGGTATAACCAAATGAGGGTATGCTCACTATGGTGAACCATATCAATGAGTGAGAGGTTCAGACAACACACAAAAGGAAAGATAATTTTGTGTGGACATAGACAAAATTTCTTTTTCTCTTTGTAATTATTTTTATTCCTATGTATTTTTCATGGAGGTGCATATTTGAATGTGGATGTACATGAGTTTATGCAGGTACACATATGTACACTGGCATATAGAGACCCACCCACCTTTAACAGTTGTGTCTTTCTTTAACACTCTTTACCCTATGTATTGAGGCAGGGCCCCTTGCCACCATGAGCTTACCTCTTCAGCTAGCCTGGTGGGCCAGCCTACTCCAGAAATTTCCTGTCTCTATCTCCCCAAAACTGAGGTTACAGGTGGTCGCTACGTCTCTCTAGCACTTACATGGGTTCCATGTATATGAAAATAGGTCATCACACCACTTTTGCTGCTGAGACATTTCTCCAGCCAGAGCCCTGAATTCTTATGGTGAAACTATAATCCAAGTATGCTGTCCTATGTCAAGTTGACACAAGATAGAGTTATCTGAAAGAAAGGAACCTCATTTAAGAAAATGACTCAATAAGATCCAGATGTAAGGTATTTTTCTTAACAAGTGATCAATGGAGGAGAGGTCAACCAATTGTGGCTGGGACCACCCTTGGGCTAGTGACCTGGTTCTATGAGGAAGCATGCTCAACAAGCCAGGGGAAGCTAGCCAGTAAGCAGCACCCCCTCCATAACCTCTGCATCAGCTCATGCTTCCAGGATCCTGTCCTCTTTGAATTTTTGTTGTGAATACTTCAATGATGAACAGTGCTGAGGAAGTGTAAGCTTAACAAATCCTTTTCTCCCCACCATGCCTTTTTGTCATGATGTTTCATCACAGCAATAGAAATTTTTGGTAGCAGAAGTTGTTGGAAGTGGCCAAAGGCTGAGGGAAAAGGCTAGGAAGAATATTAATCTTCCATCTTCAGAGAAGTCATGGAACCACTGACTCCTCATTTTTTCCTTGAAGTCTCCAGAACTAAGAACATGTGTCTATGTTGTTTGAAGACAAATAACTGTAACAATTTGTCATAACAATCCTTAGAAACAAGTACAGCAGCATGCAATTCTATATTTTCATATGTTCTATAGTTCAATGTATAAAGTGGTTTGAAATACACTTGTAACTTCATTCAGCAGTGTTCCAATCTCCTTCACGCATGCATTAATTACATGTTCAGTGTGTTTCTTTATATGTTCAGGGCCACAAGTGAATGTGTTTGTAATAGACAGAAGGTAGATATGTCATGCAGAAACTTCAGTCATAGTGGTTGTGCCTGATAGAAGACTTTTGGTTAACATTTTTATTAAATTCAATATGCTTTGAGCTTTTATTTTATGAAGTTACTGATGCCCAATCTCCTGTTTTATTTGTGTTAACATTTCAAGAATCTAAATCTCTTTTTTGTGAAAGTTTTAAGAGTTCATATAACATGGTCTTGATATCAGAATAGCATTCTTTGTTTACATGCATAAATTACATAGTTGATAAATTTTAGTGCTCATATTTTAGCACAATGCACACTTACAGCTGTGGTGGAGATACAGCTGTGGTGTGTTTGTGAAAGATATATTGTTCATATTCTTTTAAAATAAATACCTTGGGGGGTACATGTGGAGACCAGATTTGAAATCTCAGATTCGCTTCCATTGAATGAATAAACTTTGCTTTGAACCTGATTCTCATTGACTAAACTAATTTGGCTGGCCAGCAAGCCACAAACATCTGCTTCCTCAATGCCAATATTCCTAAATACTCTGTCATATCTAGCCTTCCTTTTCAGTTGGCTTCTAGAAAGCAAACCCACATTCTATTACAAGTGCACCGAGTACTTTTTTGGCCTGATCGATCTCTAAAACTCAGCTTTAACTTATTTTTTTCAATATTGCCATCACTAAATTCTATATTTGCCAGTCTCCACTGGATAATAGATTAGGAGCAGCAGTATGTCTTCTCTGGTCTCTATTACCTATAAATAGGTGACTTTCATTTTTATTCTAGATATAAAGAATTATAAGTCATGTGAGTGGGATGATTTCATTATAACCCCATTGAATCCAGAGTCTCAGAGAATCCAAACAGAAATAAATCTCAGTCAAATCACAAAGAGCTTGCAAAAATGAGCAGTAACATTTTCTATTAGATATTCTCAAGTCAATTTCATGAGAATCAAAAACTGTGATAAAATTAATTGATAAGCAATTATTTATTTATTTTTTAAAGTGGAGAAGAAAAGATATTATAAGAGAAGAAGCTGAGTCACGTGTAGTTAGGTGATATCTAGTCTCAGTGTATGATCATTAATCCCTGGACAGGGTTGTACTACTAGAGTTTGTATAGCCTGCTGAGAGGGTGCACTTGGGAGTACCAGCAGCCAACACTCAGAAGAGATGGTGTTAGTGCATCATAAAGGGCATTCAGGCTAGACTTTAAAAGATCTGATTACACTATTTAAGACATAATTTTCCAACACACTCTACCTCAGGTCATCCTTCATGACCAAGACAATTACTAGTTGTCCTCTGAGCATTAATTGAATAACTTTGCTGTGTGCTCTAACTTCATATGCTACATGGATCTGTACCAAGCATAAATGTAAGGAACTGTTTCTTGGTCAGTGTTGAATGTTTTGCTTTGAACCTGGGAATAATATCCCCATGATACCGAAAATTTCCCTTTTGGAACATCATGATCTTTTATATCGTTATTTTGACTAACACTGTAGATTTGGTAGCTGTTTCCTAATTTACTTTTATGGGGAGCTCTAATTGTCACTAACCTTACATATTTCTAGATCACATTATTATTTCTTTTGTGACTCTTTGTCTTGCCATATTTTAATTGATTATTGCTAAGTAATAATAAATCTCAAACTTGTACATATCTTACGTCCTGAACCTTCCAGAATTTCATGAGGCATTTGAAGATTTTAAGAAATATTAGAGACTGCTTGGGAAATACAGGGATTATGGCAATTGTTTCCGCAAGGGGAGCTGCACAGTGCATACCCAAAGCACATAAGGGGAAGGTGAAAACAGAAAAATAGTTTAACATTTCACACATACATGTACATAGATACATAGCTTCAGTATTCATCAGAAGGACATGAAAATTCTCTTGATGATATCAACACAATTTCTTAACTTAAAAAAGTCACACATCATTTATTGTGTGTGAGAGAGAATATGCTATGGTCTACAGCTGAAGCTCAGCCGACAGCTTTCAGGAATCCATTAAGCTATTGTTGCTTGACATCTACTACCTTTCCTCACTGAGAACTTTCTCCTGTCCTTAATTTTTAATTTTTGAGAAAGTATTTATGGGTAGTTGTCCCAATATAATAGCATGAGAATGAGCATGTGAACACTTTTTTTATATGCCTGAAAATGATATCAGAAGTCTTGGATATGCTGTAGTCTGAATGCCAAGTTGACAATCAGTGTTGGGTATCTTTTAAGGCCACTTAATAATTTTATAATTTATAAAGCTCAAGCATAACAGACTTTGGTCTGTCTTGCTGAATACTACTGTACAATTTCCAGTCAATTTTTTTGATGGTAAACCTGAACATATTACTTTCTAATTGTAAACCTCTTTAGTTTCATTACCATCTGGAGAAATTTAGTCTTTTATGGTGGTACAAAATAGACTTTAAACAATCTTGACAATCTCATCTCTGCTATAAAATTCCCTTCTTTATATGTCAAATTCACAATTATAGAGGAAACTAGACCTTTAAGTTTTTCACTGGCTTATTTATCAGCCTAATATTCTCTTTTTATCTTCACTTAAACTTCTGTCCAATTTTTAAAACTATTAGTTCCTAGAAAGAGTTTTTCTATATATCACCAAGAAACTCTATTCTTGTAGCTTTTTTAAATGTATACACAATTTTCAATGTGTTATAATTTGTTATGTAACTTCCTGTTCCACTATAATGTGACATCATGAGATGAGTCTGTGTTTTCACATGCCTCATACATATTATTTCAAAGAATTAATTAATAAATAAATGTATCTTATTATTTGGACTTGATATGTGAGGCAATCACCTGTGTTCTCATATCATCTCATATCAGAGTCATGTGAAAGAACTAGAATGGGTTTTATATAACACAGATTACTGCCAATTTTTTGACTTGAGACTTAAAGAAAGAAAACAAATGACATTATACCTTTTAAGATTTTTGTTCCATTTTACATAGATTGTGTTTTCATTCCTCCTGCCATGCCCTGCTTCATCCTTTACCCCCAACACCCCCCCTCCATCCATTCTCTGAGAGGGTACAAAGGGTAAGGATTCCCATAGGGAGTCAGCAAAGCCTGGTACATTCAGTCTAGGCAGGTCCAGCACCCTCCCCTCTGCATCTAGGCTGATCAGAGTGTCCTTCCATATGTAATGGACTCCAAAATGCCAGCTCATGCATTAAAGATACATCCTAATCTCACTGCCAGATTCCCTCAAACATCCTAAGCTACACAACTGTCTCCCATATGCAGAAGGCCAGGTTCTAGTCCATATGCACGCTGCAAAGCTGCCAGTCTAGAGATTTTGAGTTCCCACCAGCTTATATTAATATTTTAATTATCTTAATATTTTAAACAACCAAACATCTTTTGGTCTAGAAGGAGATAATATTTACTCAAAAAAAATGGCCACATATTACCAAAGGAAAAACATCTTTAAAATTTTGTTTCTACCTTGAACTCTACATGAAATCTCATCTAATTAATATTCTCATGCATTGGATAAAGTGTTTAATTGGGGTTAAAATACTTTTTTTTTTCAAAAAAGACAAGATTCAATATAATCAACACAATAATATAAAGAAAGTGCATGGAGAAATTCACATCTCTTCATCTTCTTCAATAGCTGATATACAGACTGTAGCTCTGAAATATTTTCTCTTTTTACCACATTATTTTTTGAGACTATAGATACATAATTGAGTTTCTAATTTTACTTGCATGGGTTTTTTGATACTATGTTATATAACTAAAATTGACATTTGGATTAGTTTCTATACCACACTGAACTTCACAAAGAAAATTTTCTACAGCAGAGTCAAAAATATTTTTAGGAATTGAATCTCAGATGAGTAGTTTCTGCAAATAAGGCTAAGTCAAAACACACACACACATGCACACACATGCACAGAAACATACACACACCTCTGCAAACACACAAATTCTCATAACCATGAAAGGAAG
The DNA here is from genome assembly GCA_033318265.1 of Phyllotis vaccarum. NCBI lineage: Eukaryota > Metazoa > Chordata > Mammalia > Rodentia > Cricetidae > Phyllotis > Phyllotis vaccarum. The sequence continues at coordinate 60,543,492 of JARWLC010000007.1, forward strand.
AAAATTCCTATGGAATTGGTAATGTATGCTTAAAGTCTATGTAACCAAAGATTAATGAAGAAAGTTTTCACATATATAATCTTATTGAAAAATACCAGAAAAAATAAAAAACCTAAATGATCTAAAATCCAAGATGTGTGAAACACTGAAGACAAATGGCAGATCTTTGAAACAGGAGTCAATGGTGCTGAAAGGTCCTTGAGCACTTATGAAAGGGAGATATAGAAGGAGCTCTCTTCTTTTCAACTTAACTATCTATGAGGCACCAGACTTCTTCAAGGAACATTTTGAGCTACATAGAACTGAAATGGGAAGTTCATAGTTTTTAGACAGATAAATCAGCTTTCTCTAGTGGCCCTTCCATGGGCTCTTACTTAATGAAGAATAAAGCATACTTTTGAGCATTATTGTTATTGTTATTTCAATTTGCTTTCCAAGTATAATTCTTCTGGTACTTTGCACACACTTCAGCCAAATTCTCTACTTTCATAAAAAAGATCATTAATTCAGAATGAAAAATAGATTTGAACACTGGTTCTATCATTAATAGACAATTACATTTGACTGCTTAGAATAAAGCAAATATTATTATAGCACTAGCAAGTCTCACTCAAATGATGGTGACAGCCTATTGTATGGACTCACTGTAATGGTTAAATGGAAAATACATGTAAAGTCTTACACCTAATGAATGTAGATTCCCCATTATTGCCGCAATTCTAGAGAAAGCTCTGTTAATCACTTGGAACTCAAGCATAAATGCAATTCCTGTAGAAGTGTTCTCTAGAGGTGGAGATGAGAAGGAAAAGGCCAAGTCCTTCCCTTGTGTGTCTGAGAGGCACTTAGATAGCTTTCACCTAGGGCCCAGTAATCACTTGTGACTCTTGCTTTACTCTGACATGAATTTGGAAGCTCCCACTCTTGGTTTTAAAGTGGGCGTGAAGTACAGAGATGAATGGTTCTTTTCATACTGAATGGCTTTAAAGATATCTTTGCACAGGATAAACTTATCAGGAGTGGCAAGTGATAAATGAGGGTTATAAAAATTTAGGAATCTTTTACTTACCCTAATTGATGGCTCTCACAAAAGGATTCATAACTTTTTTTTTTTTTTTTTTGTTAGTTGCTCTTTACCTTCATCAATGCCTGAAGTCTTAAAACAGCAGAGAGGAGAGAGATTTTTGTAGAGTTAATTAATGTTAATTGTGTCATGAATTACGTTAAGGAGCCTGTTGAGTGATGGACCTAGGGAAGAAGGTCGATACCATTTACTGTTCAATAGGGGATAATGCTGGTCTTTGGCACCATTTTACAGTCATTAGGGCTGAGCCAAAGCTTGTTGGGGCAGTTCTAAAGATCAGTTACTTGCAGCAATTAAAACAATTGAAAATGACCTGGTATTACATTATGCATGATGTAACGCTGCGCCCAGTAGGAACAAACCTTCCTTCCATTAGTGATTTTCAACTTCATACAAAGCCCTGCAATTTATTTTTCTTAGTTACCTTACTACGGCTGTCTGTGGACTTCTAGTGGGATATTATTAATATTTATCCTATTATCTCATACAATATTTCATGCATAAAGCACTTTGCAACCTTAACTAATTAATCTTAATATCCTGCTTTAAAGGATGCTGTATCCTTTTATAGTCAGGAACACTGAGTTGGGAGGTTGAAAATTGTCCATTAATAAAATACTTGCTAAGTCCCAGAGTTGAGGTATTGTGATTTTTTGTTTGTTGTTTTTAATTGTTATATTACTTAATTTAGTTACTCTTGGAACTAAAATAAGCAGCCTTTGATCCCAAATCATACTTTAAATGATTTCAACCAAAATAAAGTTGAATAAAATTAAATTTCAAGCAATGTATTCTTGTAATTAGATGAACATACCTTTTAAAATAAATCACTAGTAGTAAGAAAACAAGAGAGAAATATAGTGATTTATTTTATGTTAAACTCATTGAATACCTAGAGAAACTAGTATATTAAATATTATATTCAGTATGTATAATATTCAAAGGAAATGAGTATATCAGTAGGCATAGTCTCTGAAATAGGAAACATCAGGCCCTTGAGTTGTAATTGACCTATACTAATAGATTAGCAGGTTCAATATTGTTTTCAATTTACTAATAAGGTGTCCAAAGGTCAGTTGCACAAAACCAACAAAAGATGAAGACTTTTTTAGATGTCAGCTTTAACGCTAATGCTTATTTTCAAGTTAACTTTATTCCTAGAATGCAATAGTATTACAGCATATATAAGTAAAGAAATCTAATAAATTATATAAATATATTTAGATACAAAAGCCATATGATCATCTCTTTTGATAATCCAAGATAAAAGTCCTAAAAAGGATAAGATTGAAGGGAGAATACTTTAACATAATAAAGGCTGTATATTGCAAACCCACATTCAATATTATAATAAATGAAGGAAATGTTGAAGCAATATGATTAAAATCAGGAACAAAACAAGACTTCCAACTATCAATATAGTGTTCTTATTCAATATTATTCACTAAATCTTAGATAGAATTAGAAGAAAATGGAAGAAATGAAAATTGAAAATCAGTGTCCTTGTTTACAAATATTATGCTTTTCTTTAAAAAGATTGAATATTTCAGCAGAAAATGTCTAGAACTAATCTCCACTTTCAGCAAAGATGCAAGATAAATTAAAATTAAATCAGTAACCATTCTCTATGCCAATGACAAATACACTTGGAGAGAATGTAGGGGGATTATGTTGTTAAATTGTAAATAATTGTCCCACCTACAGGTTTAATAAAACCACTGATTGGCCAAAGGCAAACAAGAAGTATAGGTGGGGCTACCAGACTAGGAAAACTCTGGAAACAGGAAGAACAGAGCACAAATGCCAGAGAGAAGCCAGAAGATGCAGAAGACACCTATGCTTCTCTGATAAAAGGTACTGAGCTGCATGGCTGAACAGGGTTAGATCAAGAGCAAGAGCTAGCAAGTTATATACCTGGGCCCCAGGTCAATCAACGTACAACTAATGTAAGCATCTGTGTGTCTCTGTAGGACTATGGGACTGTGGGTCTGAAAGTCTGGGCCACCAGGCTAGACTGGAAAGTCTGGGTTATGACACTAGACTGGAAAGTCCTGGCCAGAAACCTAACACAGCAGAGAGAAACAAGTCCATTCACAATAGACTCAAAATAAGAAAATGAGTCAGAGTAAAATTACCAAGGAGGTGAGAGACCTCTACATAAAATCTTTAATATTCTGTTGAAATTGAGGAAATGTTCATACTTGGACTGTAAGAAATAATATTGTGAAAAATAAACATCCTACCAGAAGGAATTAACAGATTTACTGAAATCCCAATCAAAATTCCAATGCATTTTTTGCAGGAGTATAACAAATTATCTTAAAATAATGTAGAAACTGAGAAGACCCATAATAGCCCAAAGCACTCACCTGCAAGAAGAATATTCTGGGAAGCATTTCCATACCTCGTTCAGGGCTATAGTAATGCAAATGCTATAGCAATACCATAGGCACAAAAACAAGAACACCAATCAACAGCACATACACGAGAACCCAGACTTCAGCTCACATTATCTCACCTCCCTGATTTTAATTTTTTTTTCCTGAAAATATTTATTTCATATAACATGTCCTATAAATGATACCCCTCCTTCAAGTCTTCTGAAACTCTGTAACTTCCCCTCTCATCCAAAATCCTTTCTTTCCTCTTTTTGTTAGAAAAAAGGCCTCTAAAGAATAATATAAAAATAAAAGGAGATAAGCACAAACAGGCTACTGGAATAGAGCAACACGAACAGAAGAAAAGGAAGCGAAGAAAAAACAGAAGGAGCACATAGAGATATTTATTCCCACACTCAGGAATCTCCTAAAACAAAGAGCCAGAAGTCGTAATATGTACCAAAGAACCCACAGGGGAAAGAAAGAGAGAGGGAAGGAGGGAGGGAGGGAGGGAGGGAGGGAAGGAGGAAGGGGGAAAGGAGAAAGCACCAAAAGAAAAGGAAAGAAAAATGAAGGAAAAGCAAAGGATGTCTTGACACAATATTATGAACTGAACCTTCCAAAAATGCCATTGAATTTGTTTTCTGTTGGTTTTCTACTTCTGGGCTTGTGACCTATCCTTAAGAATAGTTTGTTTCCCCTGTGAGATTCCCTTAAAAATAACCTCATGATACTGGGGGGGGGGGGGGGGGGGGCATTCAACTGAAGTAACTGAGTGAAGAGGAGCCATGGAATAAGAGAAATTCTCCATCAACTATACACTCAAGAGAGGATTATTATCTACACTACACCAAGAACACAAAATATAACATAAGAAAACAAGTCAATTTTACAAAATAGACTGCAGATATGAACAGATGATTCTCAGAATCAGTGTTATCAAATTCTTTTGAAAGTAGTCAAGATCCTTGGCATCAGATAAAACTACTTTGAGATTTCATCTTATCCCAGTCAGAATAGCTATCAGCAAGAAGTTTTTCCCTGCTTTGCAGTTATCTGATAATAATGATATTCACTATGGCCAGTAGTAGACTTCTGTCTTGGAAGTACTTGGGAAGCTGAGGCAGAGGATTGCTGCAAGCATGCCAAACCTCCATTCTAAAGTGAGTTCACCACAACTCTGAAATACCTGGACTCAGGCTGAGTATAAGTGAAGTGAAGTATTTTTCAGGGTTGGTTGTTATTTGACTCACTCTTTAGATTCTTCTGATCAGTATTTACTGAATCTGAATTGCAAAGCCTATAAGCCATTTAATCGTAGATACTGGTGAGGCCAAAGCTGAATGATGCTTTCTTACAGGAACTGCTGGTTATACCAAATGACTAATGCTTCATACCTGAGTCACATAAAATAGATGCTAACATATTAAAAAATAGGCCAACTACAGGAGAAAAAACAGACGAGAAAATTCTTTTCTTCCAAATTCTCTCCTTTGATGTTATTCTTATAGTCTATTTCTTTATCTATATTTATATTTCATTTATATTTGAATTTTAAAGGTTTTATTCAATAGAATGAATATTAAATACCTTATAATGTATGAAATATCAAACTAAATATTTAATTTTTCCTTAATTCTTTTAGTTCTCTTTAAAGTCCACTGCTTTGAAAAGAAAAGCAACTAATTTTTCAAAATACATATCACAGAGTATCATAAAAATCACTGAAAATAAACTCAGAGAACTCAGATTGAGTTTGGAACCTCCCACTTCTTCCTACAGCAATACCTTGTAAGGCACAAATAGTTTTGTATTAGATTATTTGTCAATGTTATTTTATGAAAAAATTTAATAAAGTTTACTCTGCAATCCATTGAGCACTTCCTAACTTAATTCTCATATTCTGCATTTCCTGAGATTTACAATTAAAATTGTGATGAGCCAGACATACAAACTATCCTTTTTGTGACAAAGACAACTCATTAGCATTTTGCAAAAAATTATCTTGGCTTATACTTCTAAAATAAAAATGCTGGTACAAACTGATGTCATTATTCTATAAGAATCTATATATGATATATTTTAAGAAAATATTTTTCAACCCAATTTGTTTCTGATGTCGGCCACAAAAAAATCAGATAGTTCAATTTACTATTTATGCCCATGCCAGATCCTGTTAATAAAAAATAATGGCCCTGACATTTGCTGTTTTCCAAGCGTGATCAAATAAGAAATGGTCTCCAGACCAGAGTCAACATTCATTCTGATTAAGAAATGTTTAATTTTCCTGATATTATTGTCACTAGACATCAATATTACTTCCTATATCTTTAAGACTACATCGTTGCACTAACCAGTATGATTTAATGTCATCATTTCAGAATCAAGGTTTACTTTCTACAAAGACCACTGAAAATATAAGAGATCATGTTACCAAATGTTATTGCTATTTAGTGCAATAAATATGTTATTTACCAGTAGAAGAAAGCACAGAAGCAAAGAATAAGAAATGATTATCATTATTTATTTTGAAGATTAACATAATTTTTACATACTTAGAGTAAGGTACCAGCATATTCAAATAAGTTAATTTTATTCAAAAGTTGCATAAAAATCCATCCTTTTGCTTATTTTCTGTTTATTCTAGAGTCTTGTGAGAATGTAATGGTAACAAAGAACAGGAGACGGTATAACATTGTAAATTATTTACAAGTATAATAAAAGAAAATACCAAATTCATGAATCAATCTTTTGCTCACTTTATCATCCTTTCAATATTTCCTGATCCCTTTCTACAGTTTGAAGCAAATGGATCTAAGAGGAAGGCAGTGTTATAAACAGAGAAACTTAAGAAGTGAAGACCATTTGCTTGCACATCAACAACACTCTGAGTTCCATTTGAAAGGAGTCTTGACTAGTTCTAGATTTATTTGGAGAAGGTTTTAGAGTGTAACTATAATAAATCTGTGTTTGACATCCAAACTTCTGCTTACAGGTTGGATTTTATGACTTAGAAAATTAAGTTCTTTAAATTCCAACATTTTATATTTTAATTAGATTTAATGCAGCTCAATACAGATTTGAAGGAAAACCTAATATGTTAGAAAGTTATGAACACCTATTGGATGCTCAATAAATGAGTTATGTTGCTGTGAAAGCATTTAACTGGAATTACCCAGGGGTCAATTGTGTAACTAAAATTCCAGGCTATAGAAGTGTAGATTTATAGATTGTAGTTAAAAATAAATTTAAAAGAAATCTTACGTGTAGTTGAACTATCGTGGTCCAGAGATGAGAGCTATAGTTGAAAGTAGAAGATAAATGCTAATTCTTATAACATATAAAGATGAAGAAAAATGAAGGAATATAAGTTTTTTAAAACATGAGGCAACCTATTTTGTCAAAGATACTCTCATAGAAACCAGAGATGTCAAACCTTCTAGTCAATGTTCCATTATGCCCCAGTTCTCAGTGACGTGCACATATGTACTTCTTTACACTCAAGATGGTGGGGTTTTAGCAAATACTTGTAAAAAAAAAAAAATGCTAAGAATACAAATGCATTAAGGATTAACGTGCTGACTAAATCATCCAACTAGAAGAAGAAAGTTATGAAAAATTAAGGGTATTTGTTCACATAGAAACAATTCAGCAAGTTCAGGACTTCAGTGGTAAGGAAAATGACTGGATGGGACCTGGAGAAGAGTGAGAGTCTCACAGGTTCTTCCAGGTCAGCAGGTCTCCAGACTGGGGGACAAAATCCTAGGGAGAGACATGTAGAACTTGAAGAAGAGATTCCACTCCAAGCCTTTGTCTTCTTTGACTCCCATAACAAATTAATATAGACTGAAGTGTTCCTGGCTTATATACAAAAATTCCCGCTCTCAGGAGGCAGATGAAGAGTCCAAGATCAAGAGTTTTCAGGGTTTGTTCTGGTGATTTCTCTATTTCTGGCTTATGTGGTTGCTATCTCTTGTACCCTGATATGGCCTTTGCTCTGTCTCAACATTGACATAAAAATGCCCATGGTGTCTCTTCCCATCTTGTGGGATATCAGACCTTACTCCACCTTACCAATTAATTTTTGTAAATACTTCCCTGTGGGGCTTCTCTAAATATAGAAATATTGGGGATGTAGAGCTCAGTGTAAGAATTGGGGGGCATACAACTTAGTTTTAAGAATCAAGAACTCCAGGTTATACATCAACTAATGACTGATGACAGTGACTCTCATCTAACATTTAAGGCAATAAGATACATATGTTCATATTCTAAGAATTCTTTTCTGTAAAAGAAGTAATTCAAAATAAGGTAGAGATTTTTTTTCACTGATCTGTCTAGTGTTTTTACGGTATTTTCTTTCTTTCAATTTCCAGCCTATCCTTGACATATCTATTGAAATACTTTTTTAACTTTAATAAAAGACATTTCAGCTGTTTAGTGAATACAGTCTAGCATGTTACCTTTTCACACAGCTTTCAGTGGCATGACTCCTGGGTTGCAGTCTCATTATTGACTCCAGCCTTCAGCCACAAAGACCAACTCACCACTGTCTGAACTTTACAATTTTTTTTGTCCTTTGTTTTCAATAAAATGATATATTTACCGACACTGTTTTATTACTCTCAAGTGTCTTATCCATCTAATGTTGCATCCAAGGCATCACCTAGAATCCTCAGTGACAAGAAACCACTCACAGAACTATTTGGGCACAAGTTCAGTTGCTGACTTTTCCAAATCTATGAAAAGAGCCTGAGTTTGTTCAGGCAGCGGATATGTTATTCATAATTTACATTAGAAAAGCTAAATCATAGTAACTATATTTAATAAATATTTGTTAAAATAATGATTAAGCTCACCGTGAAGTAACAGAAGATGCTGCATGGAACAATTCTTAGAAATGTTTGATAGATAAAGGAAAGTAGAAAATAGGAAGCAAACTGAAGGTGCATGTATAAATTGTTTCTCAAAGAGAGATAATCTGTCATCTTATAAGAAGCCAGAAATATATGTCCTATTACAACTTGTTTAAAATAGTCTGCTAAGTGACATTGATGGCCAGACTCCAACTTTATAAACCATTTTTTCATACAATACTTTCTTTTCATAGAACTAAGAATAAAAATGCTTTAATTAACATAATTAACACAGTTGTATAATCTCTACCCCCCTCTTCAGAATCCAGAGAAAAGTTGGAAAGTGCTATATCAGAAAAGAAAGGGGAAAAATCCCTTCAGAGTTCAGACTAAGTATCTTTTCCTAAGAAATTATAGGGCGTCACAATTAAAATGAAATACTAATTGTAACAAGACAAGATGGAGGCTGTAGAATATAATTCAAACATAATAGATTTCCTAATGCCTTCCTTTAAACCAAAGGGGAGTACCCCTTCAGCCAATAAAGTTAATTTCTGATCTTCAAATGGATACTATATCCTTATTCAGGCAGATGTTGCTGAGACATCATGAATTTCTTAGACAGCTTTGTGAATCAGCAGAGTATTTCAGAGGACACTGGCTGCTAAAAGCCAAGCTGTGATATTCTTAAACACCCTTTAATGTAGTTGATAAGTCATTTCATTTTGGATCGAGGATGCATCCACTTTGGCAACTGTGGAGAGCAGAGGGGCTGAGCCAGATGAGAAGACAGAGAAAAAGTATAGTGCATTAGCCAAGCTGAGATGCCACAGCTGTGCGGGTCAAAATGTTTAACTGTTTATCTTGTAGTACTTGTAACTGTAATTTTTTCCTTTAAGGATCTTAAACGCTAATATCCTATTAAATTTCATTTTTTCTTTACTGTGTCTTCAAAAAGCTATTAACTAATTCGGTCACAATAAACTTTAAGATCTAAAGAAATTACCTTTCTTTTTATTCAAATAACATTTAAAAATAAAATTGAGGAAAAGTATAAACTTCCAAAGCAAGCATACAGCTAGTTCTCTGAGTGCCTCCTTGAGCTGAAGCTGTGCTCATGGATAAGAATTCAGTAAGAGCATCCTCATCCCCACTCTATATAATGATGACTCACACGACATTATACATCATACAAAGGCCAGATTACCTGTACCCACAAGGAGGATGCTTCTCTCTTTATTTGTTCTGCTTATTTTAAAAGTATTCATGAATGGTTTCAGAGGGTAGAACTGAGACATAAGTCTAACTGAATATCATAAATAAGTTAATTTATACTTACCCTTCAAGCAACTCTCACATCTGTGAGATAATGGCTATTTTCAATTGTGATAAGTATGTCATGATGTTGGAGCTCTTATTTTACCAAATAGTGATATATAATGCATGTAAAGGTGATATGTAAATGGTATTGAGAATATACCACAGATTATTTACAAAATTAAATAATGCTGAAGCTGTGAGTGGTCAGAAGACAGTATTTTCTTTCACAAAATAGCCTTGGCTTGTTGTTGACAATATTATTTCTTTTGATAGACAAATGCAGATCATTATGTATTATTCATTATTTTTGTGTGTTTGTATGTCTATTCACTTATATGGAGGTATTCAATATGGATAAATTGATTTCCAAATATCACACAGTCCTGAAGATCTACAATTTTTGTATCATCATGCTACCTGCCACCAACCTTTTAGATAAATTCTAAATCAAGAGTTTATACTGAAGAAAATGTGTTCTTAAATGTTTAAATATATTTCATTTCATAATTTTTATATATGATTTTAACTTTTAAAATGTTTTTTTTGCATTTAAACAAATTTAATATAATTGCAAAAAATAACTTAAAATTATATGTATGTGAGAATTCATTAAACAATTAAATTAATACATAATAAAATTTTATATCATTCAAGCCAGGGATCAACAAATATTCTGTGAAAGTCCAAATATTAAATAAATTATAGTTTGGGGGACATATATTTTCTGTAAGAATTATTTTTGCTGCTCTAGAAGCAAAGAATCTTGTCTAAAAAGTAAATGGATGTGGTTTTGCCAATATAACCTTATTTATTAAAAAAAAATAGACAGTAGACTAGGTGTGACTCAGAGGCTAGTGGTTTTTAGAGCTCCAATATATGATAGACATACTGTTCTTTATGATTCCATGCTTCAGTATAATGCTGATAATATTATGTTACCAGTAGCTAGCCTTGATACTGAAGGTATTATCATTCCAAGACCTACAAATATGGTGACCTTTTCTAAAATATTCAGAACAACAAAAAATAATAAAAGAAATCATGTTAATATTTCAGTTTGGAAAATGACAACAGGTAGTTTGCTGAGTGGTTGACATTTAAGACTTTCCACTAAGTGTCCTCTCTGACTAGTGTAAATAGTGCAGATGGATGAGTAGGCTTAGAAATCTTAAAATATGACCAGTTTTAATATTCCCTACATTCATTATATTCTTTAAAAATGTACTTGTGGCTGGACAAATGTATCCGTGGATAATATCACTTGTTTCATCAGTATGAGGACCTATGGGGATTTAATAAATGCTCCAAAATTTTCAGAGATATAAGAGGGATCTAACCACAGTCAGTCTAGGAGGATCAGAGAGTGGTGATTCACACATTTAATCCCAGCACAGGGAGTATCCCAGGAGAGGTGACCTACACCCTTTATCCAAACTGAGTTTGAGGTCATCTTAGTTTACAGAAGGAGTTCCAGGCTCCCAGGCAGGCAGTGGTGGGGCCATGCCTTAACTTATCAAGACTTTCTCAGAGATCTATCCCTGAGTTTCGTGTATTCATGCAATAAGCATGAGACCCTGAGTTAATATTCCCAGAGCAGCATGGTTATACACAGTGGTGATCTTAAGACTGAGAAAGGCAGATCATGAGAGTTCAGTGGCCAGCCAGCCCTAGTCCAAATGGAGAGCATGTGGGTTATTGAGATAGAGATCCTGCCATGGGGAAAAAGTGCAAGAGTGATAAAGAAAGATGGTATATATTCTGATCTAGCCTCCTAAACCATATGCATAGGGAAGTGTATCTACATATTCACAGGTGTGTATACATATGCCTGCACACATACACACACACATACACACATACATGAGTACACACATACACATATGTACTCACTTACACATATACTTATAAACACATACATTAGCATACACTCACATACACATATGCACACATGCATATATATGTATATAGATATATACATATATACTCATACACACATACACATGCACACAAAAGATAAAATATTTTTGTTGATTAAATATTAATAATATATAAGGAGAAAATGCAATGTTTACTGTTTTCATACAGTCCTTTATACATTAAATTTCTAATAAAAATTTTATTGAGTGAAAGATTACAAATAATGAACATTTTAATAGGGAAAATATAAAATAAAAGGGAAATCAATGCTTCAATAAATACAACAGTCAAATAGTAGAGTTTCTTGTTCATGAAATAAAGATTGTGGCATGTGAGAATGCCACATTCTGTTTGGAAAGCTGTAGATTAACCATGTAAATTCCAAAGTCAAATACAGGCAGCAAGTATATTTCTAGTCCTTGAGGGGCTAACAGTTTATCAATGAAAGTTTCTTATAACTAATACAATGCAATTTGAACAAGTAAATGACAGGCATGTTGAATTTCAATATTTTAAACTCCTTTTTAATATGGCGTGTATGGTTTTATTATATTTCCTAACATCTTAGTCTTTTCTCACAAGAACTAAATTTGAAATACCATTTTAGATAGTACACTATTTATGAACCAAACACTAAAATATCTCCCTGAAAAATCTTTTTCTAATTGCTTATAATTTTGAGCATTCTTTTTTGAATTCATTTTTAATTTCTGTACTTTATTTGTATCTTCTTCTCCCTTCCTCTCTTCTATCCATCTTTTCCTGTGTCTTCCACCTCCCTTTAAAATTTATGACCATTTTTGATTATTGTTATATACACATATATATTTTTATATGTATGCAAAACACATACAAACACACAATAACACAACATGCAGAGTCTGTTTACTGTTGTTTTATGTATATATTCACATATATACTTTTAGTGCTGACCACTTGGTGTTGGCTAATCAGGTCATACCTTTCTTCCTCAGCAATCATTAATCACCTGTAGTTCTGTATCTACTGAGGCCTCATGAAATTACCCTATGCTGGGATGTCAACTAGTGTTGTTACTGTTCAGGTGGTCTTTAGGCAGCCATTTTGTTAAGATTTCGTGGCCTCATGAAATCTTGCCTGTCACATATACAGAACACCCTGTCACAGAAGCCATTTTGGCCTTCTGGCTATTACAATCTTCTCATCACCTTTTCTGTGATGTTCCCTGAGTATAGGTGTAGGAATTATACTATAGAAGTAGATTGGGATTGAGTACCCTCCTGTAAATTTACCTGTGCTTCAGCCTGGCATGCCTTTCTGACACAATTTTTATGTGCCACAAAAGAAGTTTCTTTGATGAATTATTCCCACTTATCTGTGTGTATGAAGATGAGGAATTGAATGTAGTTAGAAATTACATTAATTTATAAAATTTGCAATAATGGATGCTGTTCTAGGATCTAGGTATGTTCAGTGTTTAATAACATTAATATTACTAATAAACGTTCTAAGAAGTTGTGGATTAAAGACTTCATTAGATGTGTTACATTAAAATGAAGTATTGTTGATCAGGCTTTACAGTGTGTGATTGTGCTGCTTCCATTTGTCAAGTCACTAGTGTCATGAAGCCTGACTCTTGTTTTCCTGGATATTATTGTGGGGATTTTTAGTAATATAATAAAAACATTCAGAGATAACATTTGGAGATATCAGAGGGATATATCCACAGTCAGTCTAAGAATATCAAACAGTGGTAACTCACACCTTTAATCCCAGCACAGGGAATATTCTGGGAGTGGTGACCCACGCCCTTAATCCAATTTGAATTGAGGTCATCTTAATTTGCAGAAGGAGTTTCAGGCTCCCAGGCAGGAAGTGGTGGGGCACTTAACTGAGCAGAGAGAGTGTTTAAGGCAGATATAGAAAGACAGAGCAGGCAGAAGAATCCAGGAAGAGTGAGGCTGAGGAAGCTAGAAGACAGCTGAGTGAGATCTGACTGTGGGGTTTCTTTTCTAATATCTCTGACTTTCCCAAAGATCTGGCCCTGAGTTTCTTTTATTCATGCAACACTTGACATCCAACACTGGGGCATGAATTCCTCCCCTCCCTAACCAAAAAAACAGTGCTTGCCAGCCAGAGCAACATGTGGCCAGATGAGTAATTACTGGTGGGCTAGGCTTTCAGTTCTGAGTTAGCCTCTAGCTTTAGGCAGATTGGCCACACGTGTTTCCATTTCACTCTCATCTGGGTAGTTTTTCAGACAATGGCCTCTTTCTCCTTGTGAGTTTCTTTTTTTTTTTTCCTTCTATCACACTAAGTAGCTGCCCCACTTCACAATCAACTGAATCATCAAGAGACAACAAATCAGTGAGTAAATCAATTTGTTTTAAAGAGGGAATTTGTTTAAAGCAATAGAAAGTGCTTGGTCCTTCCGTGATCTTTTGCTACATGGTTTGGTATTAAAACCAGTGAAGGAAAACATAAATAAGGTAGTCTGGAATATCATAATGAATATCACACTGTTTATTATGAACATTTTTGTTTGATTTCTATTTTATCACTTAAAAATTCAATTAGTATTGTTAAATGCAAAGAAAAAGGTCTTTAAAAAGCCTGTTGAGAGAGAACACAAGGATGTTCAAATTTAAACAGAGGAATATGAAGAACCAATTTCAGCAAGGTCATCTAAAATTAGACAAAACAAAAACAAGCAACATTAATATACCCAGCAACCTTTTTAAAAAATGAAGAATGAAAAAGATGATACAGAAGCTAGCTGGGCTCCTGTACAAATGTTAGAATTACAGAGAGTTAAATAAGCAATTGTAACATATGGGATGCATTCACTATTTGTAAAATAAATGCTGAACTCTTGGTCATAATGTAACCTAGTCATCCATAAAGATTGGTTAGATATGGTTACAGCTGTGCTAGAGGCAGAGCCGCTTATACAATAGAAATCATGGTGGAGGGAGGAGACTAAAACAATAGAACAAAGAAGCAGGGTCAGAGGCATAGAAGTCTCCCAAGACCAACTTCTTGGGGAGGGAGATTATGCTGATATTGAAAGGCAGTCTTTATATAATGAACATACTCTGGATTTATGTCACATGGCAGCTTTAAATGCCTGGGACCAGATTGAAAAAACAGGAAAGGAAACTGAATCATTTACAGAAGTAATTCAAAGCCCAAAAGAAAATTTTACAGACTTTCTGCACAGATTAACTGCAGCAGTAAACAGAATGGTATCAGACTCAGAAACCAGGCAAATAATAATTGAATCACTGGCTTTTGAGAATGTTAATGCACAATGTAGAAAATACTTAGACCTTTAAAACAAGGTCTAAACCTTTGGAGGATTAGATTCATGAGACAATTAATCTAGAGTCTTATGACAATGATGATAACTGGGTAGAAGAACTTATTTCTAAAGGTATAAGAAAAAGTCAAAATGTTAAATGTTACAATTGTGGAAGGTAAGAACACATAAAAAGAGATTGTAAACAAGGCATTCCCAGAAACAATGTTTTTGGGAGGAATAATCCCAAAAGAATGCCCCTCCCTTCTAGAGTATGCAGAAGGTGGGGAAAAGTAAGACATTGGACAAATGAGTGCAGATCAACAAGGGACAGACAAAAGTCCCCATATCAGGTAACATTCTGCCTTTAGGAAACACCAAAGGGGGCTTTCAAAAGTCCCCATATCAAATACAATCAAATCTTACCCTGCCATTGTGGAGGAAACACCATCACAGAATAATTCAAAAAGTTAAAAACCTGTTTTAAAAAGACATACTACATGGAATAATAGAAAATATACAGAAAAAGAAAAAATTTCAGGAAAATTATAAAGCAAATATTTTGGAAAGCTTCTATCAATGAACAAAGGCCAAAATTAAAAGTACAAATAAATGATGTTATTATTGAAGGCTTTTTGGACATATACATGAATGTATCAATAATTTCACCAGAATCATGGCATGCAAGTTGGCTCCTTCAGGAGATGTTCAGTGTTGGAGTATTGGGTCGATATCCAGGTAAAACAGAGTGCAAGATACTTGAGTGTATAGGCCTTATAATTCTGTTCAAAAGTCAGAATTATATGCTATCATGATGGTATTAATGTACTTTACCAAACCTCTTAACATAGTCACTGATTCTCAGTATGTAGAAAGAGTTATTCAACACATCAAAACAGCTGATTTTATTAATGATGAATCAGCATAAACTTCATTATTTATTCAGTTACAAGAAATAATCAGGACTAGAAATCATCCCTTCTATATAACTCACATTCGATACCATATGGGTCTGCCAGGTCCTTTAGCACAAGGCAATGATGAAATTGATAAATTATCAATAGGAAATGTACTAAAGGCCTCAGAATTTCATAAAAAGCATCATGTCAATAGCAAAGGATTAAAAAAAGATTTTTCTATCACTTGGCAACAAGCCAAAGAAATTGTAAAAAGGTGTCCCACCTGTTCTTTCCATAACCAAACTCCATTGCTGGCAGGAAGTAATCCTAAAGGTATACATAGAAATGAAATCTGGCAGATGGATGTATTTCATTTTTCAGAATTTGGGAATTAAGATACGTCTATCATACAATAGATACATTTTCAGGATTTCAATGGGAAACTGCTTGAGTTCAGAAAAGGCTGATTCTGTAATCACACATTTGCTAGAAGTTATGGCCATCAGGGGAATACCTGCACAAATTAAGACTGACAATGCTCCGGCATATGTCTCTAGTAAAATGAAACAATTTTTTGCTTATTATAATATAAAGCATATTACAGGAATACCACACAATCCTATGGGGCAAGCAGTCATAGAGAGGAAAGTGACTTCTGAACTTAGACAGAACAAGCTGAGATGGTCCTTCAGGATCCTGCTTTTCAGAAAAAAAAAAAAAAAAAATCTGTCAGATATTCTTCAGGACACAAAGAGAAGCAACTGATGAACTATACCAGAATGGGCAGAGTAGATTTCCTGCTTCACTGAAAACGAAAAGAGACTCTGGGCCTGTAGGCTGAAGATGGATGCCCCAACTTTATAAAGGAACTTTGGGTGACTGTCCAGGCAGACAGGTATCATCTTTATCATTTCTAGGTTTTTGGAAGTTTCTTGCACTTCCTGTTTATTTGGGCAAATATTATTTGCTTCTTAGATCTCTGAGGTAATTGAAGATGAGATAGCTGTAGTTTTCTAGTGATAGTTTTAGAAAAGAAATGTTGAAGTTAAAGTGTATAAGTTTAAGAGACATCAAAACAATAGTTTTTAGTTAGCAATACAAGTTAGAAAGAAAGTGAGTTAGGTATAATACTTTGGACTCATCAAAATAAGATAATTAATGAAATAGTTTCTTTGAATTGTCAATTTTAATGGACTGGACATTACTCATTTATTGTTTGTATATATTGCATATAATTATTGTACCTATTGTATATGGTTTTTCTTATGTTAACTATAACTTTTTTTTTTTAAATTTGACACAAAAGGGGACATTGAGGATATTTTGTAATATAATAAAAACATTCGGTAACTCACACCTTTAATCCCAGCACAGGGAATATCCTGGGAGTGGTGACCTATGTCCTTAATCCAATCTGAGTTCAGAGATCATCTTAGTTTACAGAAGAAGTTCCAGGTTCCCAGGCAGGCAGTGGTGGTGCCATGCCTTAACTGAGAGAAGAGAGTATTTAAGGCGGACATGGAAAGACAGAGTGGGCAGAAGAAGCCAGGAGGAGCGCTGGAAGACAGCTGGGTGAGATCTGACTGTGGGGTTTCTTCTTTAATATCTCTGACTTTCCCAGGGATCTGGCCCTGAGTTTCCTTTTTTCGTGCAACATATTACCTCAGTTTCAACTGGTTACAGGTAATGGGTTTAAAATGTAACAGACTTGGAGGCCACTGCAGCTAGCAGCTGATGAGAGCAGATGTGGAAACCCATAGCCAAACATTAAGCTGAGAGCCCAAATTGGAGATCTCCATCGGGTCCCTCCCTAAAGGAACCAGGCAGAAGAGTGGGAGGAAGGACTGTAGGAGTCAGAGGGTTCGAGGTCACCAGAGGAACAGGACCACAGAATCAACTAAGGACGCTGTAGCAGCAATCACTGAGACTTCATCTGTCTCTGCTATGTCCTCTGCAAACAGGTTATAGTTGCTGGCTTTGCTTTTGGCGGGAACACCCGACAGTTGACAGTTGGAAAGTGCGTGTTTCTGACTTTTGCCGGCTCTTTGGTCGTTTCTTGCATCACCTAGTCCTGATATGAGGATTTGTGCCAAGTCTTAGTACATCTTATCATTCTGTATTTGGTTGATTTTCTTGGGAGGCCTGCTCTTTTCTAAAGGGAAGTGAGGAGGATTTGATCTGGGGGGGAGAGGATGTGGAGGAGTGGAGAGAGGGAAACTGTGGTCTGGATGAATTATGTAAAAGAAGAATTTGTTTAAAGTAAGAGATTTCAAAAGTAGCTGTGATAAAGATTTACAAAATTGGCTTATAAGGACATGGATGTAACATTCATGTCTATTAAATGACATATGGCAGTATTGTGCATCAAGAAAAAACATTTCAATAAAAATGAGAGAATTTAAAGAATCTTGGCAAACACAATGCAGCATTGTACTGCATGACTTTAATAAGAAAGTTGAGTTTAAACAACTGATTTCTTTTTCATTCATAGTTTTCAATTATTGCTTATATGAAATAAATAGGAAATGGCTTTGTGTGAAACGAAATAGGAAATGGAATATGAAATAGTAGTGATCATCACCTAAAAGGTACGATAATGACAAATACTCTTAAAACTTAAAATGCCAAAACCCTAAGCTGGTGAGGTAACTCGGTAAAGACACTTGCTGCTCAATCTAATTAACACAAGTCTGATCTCAGGGACCCACAATAAAGGGAGTGGACTGAAGCTGGAAAGTTATCTCTGATTTCCACAATGGTACCATGGCACCTTTGAGCCATCTCTTTCTCGTGCACACACCTACACATACATCAAAAATAAATGCAACACAATTTTAAAGGAAAAACAAGCATGACAGTGGCCAGAGAGATGATAGTCATTCCGTACATCCACATGAAACAGCTCACAGCCATCTGGAACTCCAGCTCTACGGGATTCTGATCCCTGCACATAACTGCACACAGAAAAACACAAATACAGATAATTAAAAACAGTGAAAGTAAATCTTTAAAAAAATAGTTTATGGTTTCCAGTTTGTATCAGATGACCAATAAAAAGAGGCTTATACTTGGAAGAGGCTAATTCTCTTTCTCCCAGCAGTCATTAATTTCCTTCATTTTTTTGTCTATGGGTAGGGGCTCCTTACAAGCCATCATGTCCACTGATACTACCTTTGTTCTGGTACTGTTTATGCAGCCCTTTCCAGGAAAGGCTGTTTCAGGGCAGACTTCCAGGGGTTCCTGCTCTTCCAGTCTTTCGGCCCTTCCTCTGCAGTGTTACAGGGATTCAGTAACTAATTTAGCTTTATATATTTGCATTGCAATAAATCTGTCTTGCAATATACCAAATACAGGATTGATATTTATTGGAAAGTAATTTAACATTCAGGATCACAGATTACACCTTAGGAAGATACAATCGGATGGTCCAGATGATGAATGCTGATCTAATCTCTCAAGAAGGCAAGAACAAAACCAGGACCTCTCAAGATCTCAGCAGCCCCTTTTTAATGGCTACACCCCCTTCAGGTGCCCAGGGCTCTGGATATGTGCCTTCCAATTTTAACAGCTAACACCTGAATCTCACCACTCATTTGGGACCGGACTCCCCACAATCTGCTAATCATTGTTTCTGATTGTAGTTATCTGTGACTGTCCCATCTGCAGGAAAGAGAGACTTTTGTGTAGGGGTGGTAGATACAATTATCTGTATAAGGATGGAATTCAGAGTGTATTAAGGAATTATGCTGGTCTACCAAAGTAGGAACAGTAGATTATTTTTCTTCCTTCCTCCCTTCCTCATTTCCTCCCTTCCTCATTTCCTCCCTCCCTCATTTCCTTCCTTCCTTCCCTCCTTCCTTCCTTTTAGTCAGACATTTCTGTTTTCTACCTGTGTAGTCATGCAGCCATTTAGTTCCAAATAATCATACAAAGTCTTACATTAATTATAAACTGTTTCTATGGTTTAGGCTTATTATTTGCTAATGCTTAACCTTATCCATAATTCTTATCCATGTTTAGTCATGTGGCTTGGTACCTTCTCTTCAATGCAGCATTCTCATCTTTCTTCCTCTGCATCTGACTGGTATCTGTTCTGCTCTTCCTTTCCCCAGAATTCTCCTTCTCTGGTTTCCCTGCTTGTACTTCCTGCCTACCTCCTGGCCAATTAGTTTTATATTACACAAATACAAGTGAAACATTTTACAGCATTATCCCACATTTTCTTAACAGTTTACTGACTTTCTCATTTTCTTTTCTTTTTTTTTTCTTTCTTTCTTTTGGTTGCATTGTTTTGTTTTTAGTGTTTCCCTGTAACAGAGCCATGGCTGTCCTGGAACTGAAGACCAGACTGACCTCAAACTTGTAGAGATCTGCCTGTATTTGCCCCTTACCCAAGTGCTAGAATTAAAGGCATATCTCACTGCTGTCCAGCTCAGTAGACTATTTTTTGTAGTCCATGACCTCACTTAGTCCCAAGAAGCTGCTTTGATCTCATGAACATACCACTAACAAAAATAGACTCAGTAGATTATATTTGTGCATAAACACTCATATATGCACACACACACACACACACACACACACACACACACACACACACACAAAACACCTACATACACATATGTGAAACAATGATGATCAATGAAAAAAAGGCTATCAACATTGCAGGGGACAGAGATATTGGGGGATTGAGAGAAGGTAGTTAGTAGAGGCTAAAGGGAGAAAAGAAAGGTGATATAAATTCTACTTCACTTATAAAATTATAATAAAATTTCCTGTAAAAAAAGAGTTTAACAATAAAAATAGTTTCTCTGTGTAACTTAGTGATATATGTTGTTAATAGCTTATCTTTATAAGATAAGGTATAATAGGGAGGAAAAAGTAAAAGAAGGAAGAGGAAGAAGAGGAAGAGGAAAAAGGAGAAGAAAAAGAACCTTTATTTTTTCAGCCAACATCTAGGCAAAGTAGTTCCTGTCTCTGATATGTTTGAATCTGCAGTATCCCCAGCCCAAAGGCTATCCAAGCAATAAATGACATAGGGTTGACTACAACATCCTCAGTGATGCCAACACATAACCCCAGACTTAGCACTAGATCCATGTGTCTACAGGAATACCCAGAAAATCCAATAAAATTTGACTTTTTTTTTTTTGAACTTTCAAATATACTCTACTCTTCTGAAGCTTTAAAATCTCTAATCTGAGATTTCAAAAGTGGGTTATTTTCCTCGGAAAGTTCTATATTATGACTAAGAAAATTGACTATATGCATTTTATTATATTTTAATGTGTATATCAACATTAAGCTTTATGTTATCATATTGAAACCTAGAAGTGTGTTTTTACTGATCTCTTCCTCCTGCCCTATACCCTCCTCCTAACAATCTTTCCTTATATTCTCTTTGACTGTAATAGTCCAATGTGTTCTCTATACTCCACCCTTTCCTCCTCCCATGGTTTCCTTTTTCACTTTTATGACCTATAACCCTACTCACACCTAACTACATTCAAGTACATAAACATCAAAACATAAGTTCCACTTATGTGGGAAAAAAGCATGGTAATTGTTGCCCTGTTTAACATTATAGCTTCTAGATATAACCATTCTTTTAAAAAATTATAATTTATTTTCCATGACTAAGTAAATTCCCACAGTGAATATTACCACATTTTAATCGCCCATTCATCTGTTGATGAACATTTGGAATGGTTCTGTTTCCTTACTGTTGTAATTAGAGCAGCAATATAGATATGCAATTGTCTCTGGTCATATTCTAGTTTTATTCTTAATTTTCTGAGAAACATCTCTAGCAGTTCCTATAAAAATTTGATAAGTAACTGTACTGGTTTGTACGTACATCAGCAGTGAGTGAATGAGTGCCATCTTTTCCCATATCCTTACTAGTATTTCCTGCCACTTGTTTACTTGATGACAGCCATTTGAATTGGGTGAGATAAAATCTCATGGTTTTAGTTTGCATTTCTTTGGAGGCTATGGATGTTGAATACATTTATTGTTTGTTTGTAACTAAACATTTGCAGCTTATGTTTTATTGTTCGAAAAATTCGTATTTTTATAATATATTTTCATCAAACTTATTCACCATTCCCTCCCTCTCAATGCCTCCCTTGTCCTGCTACCACTTTTTTCTCTCAATCTTGTGTGCTCTCTTTTTAAAAACCAAAATCACCCTGAGACCATCTGGTAACGTCTGTTTCACACGAATGTAGAAAATTCCACTAGAGGAAGATAACCTCACAGAGACCACGTTCATGAAGAAAATGTACTCTTTCCATACCCAGCAGCTATCAACCATCCATAGCTTCAGTGTCAGCCAAGAGAATTCCTGAGCCCTATTCTTATGAATGATTCAATTTGGATGGCTTGATTTCATGCACTACGTATTTATTCAGTCCTAGCTAGTAAGAGTCCATCTGTGAAACTGCGCTGTTGTGTCTGGCAAGTACAGCAAATGCCCACTACCTACGGTTATAACAAGTTCTGCATCCTGTCCCTTCTTCAACAATGACCCCTGAGTCTTGGGGAGGAGGGTATAATCTAAATGTCCCATCCAGAGATGAATACCCACAATTATTCTCTACATAGTGACTAGTTGTCAATCTCTATATTAACTGTCATCTACGACAGGGAGAAGCCTCTGATGAAGGCTGAGAAATGTACTAATATGTGGGCATAAAGATAAGACTTTACTTACAGGCAATTTCAATTTCTTTTTTTGAGGCATGTATGTTTAGATAACTAGCCTATTCATTGATTGCCACTTTTGTTATTTAATTCTTATAGTTCTTCATATATTCTACATTTTAAGCTCATCTCAAAGCAAAGTTAGTAAGATAGTAAGATAGTAGCTATCTGCTTGTTCTACTCCATTTTCTTTCCTGTGCAGAAGGCTTTAATTTTACACATCTTATTTATCTTGGAACCATTTATGCTTTTTTTTTTTTAATTCTGATGAAGCATTTCTTAACAGTACTTATTTCTTGAGCACTTTTCCCTATGTTTTTTATAATTCAGTATTTAGGGTTTTAAATTAACATCTATAGCCCATTTTAAATTGTTACCTTTCAGGGTTATATATATATAAATATAAATCCATTCTTTTCTGGTAGATAATCAGTTTTACCAACCCTATTTGATGGTTATGGAGTGTTTTGTTCCAAAATATGTTTTTATTCCTCTAGAGACTATTAAGTGAAGAAAGTGGTTAGTATTTACTTCTGGTTCTTTTACTCAGGACCATTCTTTGCCATGTCTATTTTATGCCTGTACATTGCTGTCTTTGTCACTCTGGTTCTATAGTATAATTTAAGATCAAGTATTACACTGCATCTAACAATGCTCATTATGCTAAGAATTCCTTTGGCTATCGTTGGTCTTTTCTGTTATATTTTTATTCTCAGCTTGTACTAATGCCTAGTAAAATGGCTCTAAATTAATGGGTGGAACTCATAAATTCTAAGTAAGAACTAAACATCCAAAAGCTACTCAGAAGGAATATTTCTTCTGGAAAACAGGAAATGTGGAGAAATCTAAATAGCTCAGAGAATTCCAAAAAGTAGAAAGAGGCCATAATCAAAGAATTGACACAAGCTTAGCAAAATTTTAGTATTTCTGTGAATTGGAGATTATTATTTGTCCCAGTTATTTGAAGCAATGTGCTTATTAAATTTCACCGACTCAATCTCACAATTTGACAGGAGCAAGTTCATCAGTCAAGGGTTAACTAAAGATCAGAATTCCCTCCTTTTTCATTTTTTAGATTAAGACAGCATTCCTTTGTTGTAGTGGGTTCTCGGGTCCCGGGCAGCCAGAGATCCGCAGACCTGCTGCCCAAGCACTCTTAGCCACCCAGCCGCCCAGGCCCCCCAAAATGACTCAGACGCTTATATTAACTTTATGTTGTTTGGCCTATGGCTCAGCCACATTGCTAGCTAGCTCTTACATCTTAAATCAACCCATTTCTATTAATCTGTTGGCCACGTGGCCCATGGCTCACCCTTGCTCCTTACATGTTGCTCCTTGGGCGGCTTCAGCTTAATCTGTCTCTGACTCCGCCCTCCTTCTACCTATACTCTGATCTCTCCTCCTACTTCTTCCATGGTGCCTGCCATGGCCCAAAACAGCTCCTTTATTCAAAGATTGAGATTCACAGCATACATAAACGCATTCCCACATCATTTCCCCCTTTCTGTCTAATCAAAAAGGAAGGTTTTAATCATAGCAAAATTACATATAACAAAATAGCCATCAAGCAAGAATTACAGTTACAATATCTAGTCTATTTGTATTTAGCAAAATTAAAGAAAATACTCTATCATCTATTTTATCTTTATGAATCTAAAGTTTCATATCTAATATATCTTTCAAATGACTAAGAAAAACTGTACCTATAACTATCTAATCTTCAACTACGTCAAATACCACAGAAGGATATATTTACTCAAATAAACCAGAAGTGCAAGCAACTTCTAAAATCTAGAAAGGACAGAGATTACACCTATCTGCCTGGACAGTCACCTAAAGTTCCTTCATAAAGTTGGGGCATCCATCTTCAGCCTATAGGCCCAAAGTCTCTTTTCATTTCAGTGAAACAGGAAATCTGCTCTTCCCATTCTGACAGAGTTCATCCGTTGCTTCTCCTTGAGTCCTGAAGAATGTCTGACAGTTTTCCCTGCAAAGCAGGAACCTGAATGACCATCTAGGCTTGTTCTGCAAAAGTTTAGAGGTCATCTTCTTATGGAACATGCATGTCCAGTTTAAACATCATACTGTCAAGCAGTCAATATAAGAACAGGTCCTTATTCAGTGGATAACCATTGCCACAAAGAGAGTAGACTCCATATGGAGTTTCTTCGATGCCCATTTTCCTGTTGAAGTAAATTAGTGCTGCCAGGAGCAGACCTGTCTCACTGTCTAGAAAAGTCTAAGCTCTTAAAACATTTTAAATGTCATATTCTGTAGGTCTTAGAAGTATTTGAAGATTACCTACCTAATTGAAATATATCTTTGTATACCTAAAAATCCTAACTAACCTAACTATAAGTTTGATTATCAAAAGTGACTATTAACCTTTATTTTTTAATTATACACTATAATTTTAAAACAGTTACATGAACATCATACCTTAAACAAGAATAGAAAAACACATACAGCATAACAAAATTGACCTTAAATTTGTATCAATAAACTAAAA
The DNA here is from genome assembly GCA_033318265.1 of Phyllotis vaccarum. Taxonomy (NCBI): domain Eukaryota; kingdom Metazoa; phylum Chordata; class Mammalia; order Rodentia; family Cricetidae; genus Phyllotis; species Phyllotis vaccarum. The sequence goes on from JARWLC010000007.1 coordinate 60,568,434, forward strand.
TCTATACCAATGTAAAGCATTTTGAGATTAACAGCTGATTTCCTGATTTAAGTAAATTCAATAATCTAATTTTTAAAAAATAATTTATATACCATATCCCCTTTTTTTTCTTAGAAAGAGATTAACTATAACATTAACCATTTATAATGAAAACAAACATCTAGAAACAATATTTGGGGAATTTGGGCGTTGTTTTCTGTTACTACTTCCTGCTGATTAAGGGGCGTTGAAAGTCTCACGGTTGTTGAGGCTGAATCAGTCTGTAGCTCTGAATCTGATATGGCCATCTCTTTCCATCAGGTTTTTTCAGGGGGTCTTGGTTGATGAAACCATATTTGCCTGGAAGCAATCCACAGGTTCTCATCTTCTGTGGAAACAAAAGCAGAACTCTTCCAAAGCAATAAATCCTTAGACACAAATTTCAAAATCAAAATACCTTTAAAATATATATTCTTGTTTAACTTAGTAGCCTTTGCATTTGCAATCCATTGTTTTTCTGCAGTTAGCTCATTAACAGTTAAAAAATTAAAAGAAAACACAATAACAACCAAAATCCAGATTTTGTGTCTATTTTTCATCTTTATGTGGCTTATTATATTTTTATTACTCTATTTCTCGCTTTAAAAACTTTTTCTAACCTCTTTCTTTTTTCTCTGAAGCCCATGTACCTTTTACAAACATTGTAACCCGTTTACAGGTTTTTTTTTTAAATCTGAATCTGTTTTATTGTGAATCCTTAATCATCTTCCAACCTTAAGAGCTTTTAAAATACATTCTCTAAAAAGAAGCACAGTTTTTGCAAATTAGGCTGAATCACTAAGTTCTCTCAAACGGACCGTGTATCTATTGGTGGCCAGTAAACAGAGCACATCCAAGAAAATACTGCTACTAAGAAAATTTGTTTCCTTTTTGTTCAAAATAAACAGAAATCTAAAATCAATCACATGTTACTGAGTCTTCTGTGAGATTCAGGAACCCGCCTGATTGCAGCTTACACTGCCTGCCGCCAGTCTGCAGGCGCCATTTTGAATGTGACTCAGATGCCACGCTTTCTTTGTACAAAGACCTACTTCGTATACACAATTTGGAACTGCCTTTGTTCAGTTTCTGCGATCTAGAACTCTTTTTAATCTTTTTTGGGCTTTAAGTGGATAGTCGACCCACGTTGGATGCGCCATCTGTTCTTACATCTTAAATCAACCCATTTCTATTAATCTGTTGGCCACGTGGCCCATGGCTCACCCTTGCTCCTTACATGTTGCTCCTTGGGCGGCTTCAGCTTAATCTGTCTCTGACTCCGCCCTCCTTCTACCTATACTCTGATCTCTCCTCCTACTTCTTCCATGGTGACTGTCATGGCCCAAAACAGCTCCTTTATTCAAAGATTGAGATTCACAGCATACATAAACACATTCCCACATCATTCCTTAGATTAAGAAAGTTCTCAGAAAAACCACACAAGAACATACTGACCTTTTTATCCAGCACATATTCAGATACACTCTCTGCTCATAAGTACCTAACCACAAGCCAAGTTTCGGCTTTAAGCCCCCTCACTAACCCTCCCTTCTTCATGCACCTGCAGCCCTGCAAAAGCATGTATAAGCAACCTGGAAAAAATAAAAATTGGCCACTTGATCAGCATTTCTGACTTGTGGTCCTTCTTCGCATCTCCTGTCCTTAATCATTCCCTCCTTACAGGTGATCGGGACCCCGTTGAAGTCCCACAGGTCGGGAAAACAATTATCTGTTAAGTTTCTTAGGATCTGATTACTTGTCTTTTAGTTTTCATTTCTTAATATGCATCACAGGTAAAAATGCCTACTCAGCTAGACCTGAATTTAATAAGGAAATTATGGACCTTGGGCCAAAGAGAATGAGACTCAATGTCATAAACAATAGTGAACATGTTTTTCCAAAGGAAACTGGAGAAGCTCAATCAATCAGTGGTTAGAAACACATACTTCTCTTGAGCAGCTACAGGATTCACTTCCCGACACCTACATAGTAGCCCCCAATCATTTGTAATTGCAGTTTTATGGTACCCAATGCTTTTTCTGTCCTTTTGGTGAACCAGACATGTATACTGCATATAATACATGCAGGGAAAATAAATAACCACACATAAAATAAAATATTCACTTTTAGAATATTGTGGTTTATGTGTCCTAATTATTGGGTTTCTCTATCTTGAAACATTTCTTGCTGGAACTCAGACATCATGATATAAAAAACCCAAGCCATACATGTGTTGCTGTTTTAATGGATCATCCCAGTAAGCATCTCACCATTAACTAACATCAAATTTCAGACATTTGAAGAGGCCATTTTAGTATTTCAGGTATAATAGATTGTGCTCTTGATATGTCCAAAGTCAGCTTCATAGGAAACAAAAAAGCCACTGACATTAGCCCAGTTAACTCCAAGACTAGTGAGAAATAGTCATTGTAAACCATTAAATTTTAGTGATATTTATTATGCAAGAAAGAAAATTGAAATGGGAGTTGTCTTAGTTAGGGTTTCTATGGCTAGGATGAAAACACCATGGCCAAAAAAGCAAGTTGGGAGGAAAAGGTTGATTCAACTTATTCATCCAGATCATGGTCCATCATTGGAGGAAGTCAAGACTGAACTCAAGCAGGGATGGAACTTGAAGGGAGGAACTGATGCAAAAGCCATGAATGGGTTCTTTGCTGATCTACTTCATTGTTTCTTATAATGCTTTCTTATAGAACCTAAAACAAAACCATCAGCTCAGGGATGGCACCATCCACAGTGGGATGCGTCTTCCCCCAGTGATCACTAATTGACAAAATACTCTTCAGCTGGATCTCCTGGAGGCATTTCCTCAGCTAAGGCTCCTTTCTTTCTGATGACTCTAGCTTGTGTCACATTGACACATAAAACCAGCCAGTACAGGAATCTTCTATGTAGAGGTTAAGGAAGTCTAAGAATGACCAAGACTTAATGAATACAAAGCAAAACAGGAAAGAAGAAAGGCTTAGAATCGGATCTCAGGGCACTAAAAATTCCAGATAGATAACAGTAGAATGTCTGAAAAATGTTCAAAAAGTAGAAGAAAATCCAGGAGACTGACTGGACCTTTAAGGCAATGGAAGAGAGATAAGTTATGAATCTGATTGCTAATGAGATATCATCTCATGATATGAAGTTAACAAACATATATTTCCAAACAGATAAACAATGAAAGATCATGAGTAAAGGAAACAAGGCTATAAATTTTCTCTTGAAAAAACAAAAAAAAAATTGGTATGGTATCAAGGATCTCTCTGTCTCTCTCTCCTTTCTTTCTCTCCCTCTTTCTCTGTGTGAGCATGTATATGTTTGTGTGAGAGACATAGAGAGACAAAGATGAGAAATATACATGAAAGAAAGAGAAAAGTTAATAATAAAAATTTAAATTATCTCTGAGTGATGGTGAAAAACAAAGAAATGTAAAAGAAAAAAGTCAGCACAAGAAAAAGTATGTGTAATATTTTACTCTCTCAAGAAAGCATTCTAAAATCACAGAACATCTATTTAGGCACTAATTTATGTTGAATGTTCATGCACACAATCACCTCAAAAGAACATTTGCTATAAAACAGACTATAATAATTAAACTGTATCATGGAGCTGAAGGAAATTATTTACTGATGTATCAAAGTAGAATTGTTTGAATGTATGGACTAGAATCTACAGAAGACATGTAATCACAACATTTTATCTATCAAAAAGCAAATTTCTTAACTGTTATGCAGTTTTTTTCATTTTCTGTTAAGCATTAAGTTTTTTGAGTAGATCCTCTTTCATTTAATGTAGTATTCACTGTAACACTCAAAAGCTTGAAAATGTCTACTCATTGATATGAAATAATATAGGTATATTTGGTTGGCAAATTCCCAAAGACTACATGAACTTATGGGTAGAGTCCAATAATACCATTTTTTAATATGTCTTTCCACAATGAATCCACCGCCATGCAGAAGGTCCACTTGTGAACAGAATGTGACATAGTCTAATTTTGCTTTGAAATAGTTCTCACATTCAACTGAGATCAAAGTACAGCAAAAAAAAGAGTGGCACCAGTAAAAAAGCAGGGTTTCTGGACTATAGATTTGGGATAAATGTGAGGACAAGATGGTCAGGAGAATTTTGTTTGAGAAAAACATCTTTATCAGATATTCTGAAAAATAATGTCAAACTAAGGACCAGTAAGACCTTAGAGAAATCTATGCCCCTCCTTCTTGGAAGTATTTTTGAAGTCGAGACAATCAGGATGATCACACCTAGGTGAGGTAGGTTATAGGCCAAATGAGCACTTTCTCTGTTATGGTTTGGGTGGTAAATACGTAAGGCTCGATCATCAGCATATGGTGCTGTGAGAGGGAGGAGAGCCTTTCAGAGATGAGTCTATGAAAATGAAATGAAATTGTTGAGGGAGGCTGCATTTAAAGGGAATATTTGACCTACCACTTCTTTGTCCCTCTCTCTGTTTTTCATCTACCATGAGGTGAGGAGTCCATTTCTGCCACATGCTCTCTCCAGAGGGTACTGAGCCACCGCAAGCCCAAACAACAGACTCAAGTAACTGTGGACTCAAATCCTGAAGCCATGAGCCTAAATGAGAAACTTTATCCTAAGGCATCTTTTCTGTTAGTGGAGAGCTGACTAAGGCAGTTTGGAATGCCTAGGCTCAGAATTTGTCTTTGAGCTGATTCTCTCACATATTTGACTTAGTTATTAGAAAATAAGTCAATTCTGTTCTCTACTTACTTTTAGGCCAAGGAATATTCAACTTTTCAGGAAATCATAGATTAAGTTCGTTAGAAGACTAGATAAAAGCTGTACTTAAAATAATCTGTTTCTGAGATATTCTTAATGAAGTAAACAAATAAACCAGGAAAAAAAATTCTTTTTTGGAAAGCCTGGTGGCACTCACTCAGTCCTGCCTGCTGCAGTTAAAGAAGTAAAGCAAAAATGAACAATGACAAAGATGGATTTCAAGCATCACATGTCCATTAATTGATTTCTAGACCAAATAGATGAAAATCAGGAAGTTTCCATAAGCCCAAGACATTCCCAAAATAAGCCTGTGGTAGCTCAGCCCTGTCCAATTCCCACTTGGCCTTAGCTTCACTCATATTTTGACCATACTTGCAAGGCCTCTCAAAATTAAAATAGGTGCATTAAACTATGGGCTGGGAGCAATATTTAAGCACTTTTCACTGAATGCTAGAACATTTTAGTTTTTTCTATTTATTAGCATGGACAAAAATATATCCAAGGAACATCAAAATAGAACACAAATTGAGCAAAGGACAGAAGATGTCACTATCTTAACTAAAATCCTCTCAAAGGAAATGAAAACCAACGAAAGAGATGAAAAAGAAATTGCCCAGATTCAATCGGTACTTATCTCATACACCTACTGAAATACTATACAGTGCTACAAACCTATAATTAGGTTAGCTATCACCTGTTAACATAGCTGTTTATAGTTTAAGGGTAAATGTTCGCTGTCATGATTGGATCAATATGTTCTGTACCCACATATCATACGATCACACTGTACCATATAAATTTGTACATCAAATTTAAAAACAGATAAAACTTACAATCTCACAAAAATAAGTGAATGAATAAAAAAGTAAATGAAGCCAATTGATTTCTAACTTCCAGAAAGTATGTAGTTAGGCCACTAGTTCTAATCCTGGAGAAATTTTGTTCCTTGCAAAGCGTTTGGCACTATCTGAAGACTATTCTGCTTGTCACAGATAGGGGAGAAACCTTTACTTGATAAAGACCAAGGATATTACTAAAAGTCTTCCAGTGTAAATAATACCCATGCTCCATTAAAGGGAATTATCATCCCAAACAGCCGTAAAACCAGATATGAGAAACCCTGACTTGGAATAATCCAACTCAAATTTCATTTATGAAGTTCTCTTTGGTTTTTCATGATAAAATCTTGGTGTCAGGGTATGGGAAAATGAGGGTTTTCCAAACTGTTGCCAAAATCATTACTAAAGGAAAGAATTCTCATAGTTTCATAAGAAGGCCATGTTATCAATGAATATAAGTATAAAAAGCTGTGTACACTAGAGAAACTGTACTACTGCTTGAAATTTTTGTTCATTGAAATATGAAAGTATTTTAAAATAAGGACAAGATCTTCAATATTCTGACTGTGTGGTAAATTTTCTAGGGTGTCTTAAGCATTTAACTTTTTCATTCAATTATCAAAAAATATGCTGAGGCACCTAGCAAAAAATGACTCCATATTTCTATGTGAGCCTAGGATTTTAATAGTAGGTCAAAGTACTAAATACAAATTAATAATAAAGATTAAATGTAGACGGAGTTTTACTTTCAAGGTGCCAGTCCAAAATTAATATTTATTAGAATATAAATTAACACTCACGATATTAGTAATTGCTTATAGTGGTTCCTGAACAAGGACTGGGGTATCCAAGTGAATGGACAAGTGATGGACGAGTGATGGACGCGCGATGGAAGGACGATGGATTCCGATTCTGTCTGTCCAGCAGCCAGAAGCCAGGAACCAGGAAGAGAGCGTCCTCGTGTCCCAGCAGCCACTTATCAATGGGCTTGGCCACACCCCCTCCAGGTTGGCCACACCCCCTCCAGGGTCCCAGAAGCGTCTTCTGACCTTATCGGCTGACACCTTAATCCCGCCACAATTAAAATATGTATACTTGTATTAATTCTACCAAATGCTAGTAATAGATACACAATAAAAAGTGAGAAAGACTTCTAGAAATTTAGTAATTTTAAGTTGTTTGAACAACTTGAAGATCCATGAAAGAAATCAGGATTATTTGCTAAGAATTTTTTTTTTTTCTGGTAAGAGATAGCCAGGTCTGAAAAATAGCCAAGTTGATTATGAGGGAAAAAATATTCCTGACAGCATCTTCTACTTCCCAATCTTTCATTTAAAGGAAATGCTGTATAAGGTCTTGGGAATGACAGGCACATATTTCACTGCTTGGATGCAGACATTTGCCCTGGGAATGGAATTCCTGTAAAGTGTGGCTTGGCTGATCTTTATTATATTTTTGGAGTAGAATTATTTACTATAAGAAAAAAATCTGAAAATTTCCCTATAGATGAACAAAATGAGAACAGATAAATACATTATGATATAGCAGTATAATAAAATTATCCCACCAGGAAGATAAAATGAAGTAGCTATACTTATCATTATAGATAAATGTTCTAATTATAATATCAAACATTAAAAGGTCATAGAATATACATAATGTTAAATAATTATATAACATCAAAACATATCAGCTGCACATAATAAAATATATCAAAATGTTGGAGGCCGCTGGCTCCAGCTCCTCAAGGTGGCGCCATTATCTGGTGCTGGCCAACCCGCCTGAGTCAGTAGAGAACGCATGCGTGCTCTCGCGAGACTGGTTTCTCAGCCTCTTCCGTGGCGTCATGTGGGATACTGGACTGCAACCTATAGGAAGATGATACGTCTAAAGCAGGGGCCTTTGGTCTGTATAAAATCGGGCGCTTCCTACCTCGTGCTCTCTCTCTCGCTTTCCTTTCCCCCGCCGGGGCCTGTCGCAGCGGGTTCCTGCGCCGCGGCCCCCACCCCTCCGCTCCTCTCTGCCGGCCTCTCTGCCTCTCTCTCTCTCTCTCTCTCTCTCTCTCTCTCTCTCTCTCTCTCTCTCTCTCTCTCTCTCTTCCTCCTCTCTCTGCCCTCCCCTCCATTTTCCGTAAGCTAAATGCTCTCCCTCAAGACCCATTAAAGCTGTACTGCCGAAGGATCCTACGTGTGTGCCGCGTCTTTTCTTGCTGGCGAGAAGTGGGCGAGGGACATCAAAATGCATGGACATGATGAACATAAAATTTATGATAGTATTTCTCTCAAAGTAGAAATAAATGAGAGGTATTACTATGTAGGTATTTTTTTCTTATGCAAAAATTAAATATATATCTAAATATTGTCCTTGCAGGTCTGAATGTTTCATAATTAAAAATAGGTTTTTAAGCAGTCACTACTTGGAAGTTATGGAAGCCCTGTGTCTTGTCATTTTATTGCAGTGGTAACATATATTGGGAGTTATTACTAATTAAAACATGTTTCAATAGCTACTTTGCAATCATTAGAACATAGTATAGATTAGTATAAACTTCAGATCTGTTTTTATTTTCAACTACACACATGCAAAAAACCAAAACCAAAAACAAACAAATGAAAACAGAAGCAAAATAAAGTAGCATAGCAAGATGTAGTCATGATACTGATGTGGCATCTATATTCTTTATTTAGTTATTTATTTGTTTATTTGTTTATTTATTTATTTATTTTGAAATTTTCCCATACCCACCACTGCTCCCACTCCCTCCCCTTATCCAAGTCCTTTCCTTCACCCCATCCCTCCCTCAATTCCCCAGAGAGGGCAAAGAATCTATCTCAAGGTGAGTCAATTCAGTCTGGCATACCCAATTGAGGTAGGTCCGAGTCCCCCCAACCCCTATCAAAGCTGAGTAACTTGTTCCTCTCTGTAGGGAAAGGGCTCCCTTGTGTTAGTTCTTGCACTAGGAATAAACTCTGGTCCTATTGCAAGAGGCTTCATAAACTTCCCACATCATTCGAATGTTATCTACATTCATTCAGAGGGTTTATTTCCTTTCTATGAAGGTTCCGCAGCTGTCATTTCAGAGTTTATGAGCTCCCAATAGCTTCATTCAGTCAGTTGTCTATGTGGGTCTCCTCCTCATGATCTGATCCCTTTGTTCTTATACTCTCTCCCCTCTCTTCAGCTTGACTGGAAGCTCAACCTGGTGTTTAGTTATCGGTGATCCCTGTTTCTGCCTCCATTCTTTGCTGGATGAAAGTTCTATAATGACACTTAGGGTGGTCATTCATTTGATTATAGAAGTCTTATTTAAGCACCCTATCTACCATTGTTTGGAGTCCTAGCCAGGGACATCTTGTGAGTTCTTAGAGGTTTCCTTAGCACCAGGTTTCATTCTAATTCCACAAATACTCCTCTATCAAGATACCCATTTCTTTTTTTCTCCCTCTCTGTTGCTCCTCTCACTCAGCCATCTCCTTCTCTCATGATTTTACTTCTTTTGCTCGCTCCCCCTTACGATCTCAATTTACTCAGGAGATCTTTTCTATTTTTCCTTCCAAAGTGGATCCCTGGATGTCTCTTTTAAGATCCTCCTGTTACCTACCTGCTTGGGGATTGGATCACAGACTGATTATTCTCTGCTTTATGTCTAAAATCTGCTTATGAGTGAGTACATGCTATGTCTATCTTTCTGGGTCTGTGTTGCCTCACTCAAGATGATACTTTCCAGATCTATTCATTTGCCTGAAAATTTCAGGATGTCTTTTTTTTTTTCTGCTGAGTAGTCCTCCATTGTTTAAATGTACCACAATGTTTTAGTTTTAGTCCATTCTTCAGTTGAGGAGCATCTAGGTTGTTCCCAGATTCCAACTATTATGAATGATTTGGCTGACCTTTAAAAGTGATGATCTCCTCAAAGGCTCAAGCAGGTGACTCGATGGCCTTTCTTGTGGCTGTGGGACTCATCAGGGCAAGAGGATGGAGGGGAGAATTGCTATTACTTCCTGTCTCATTTGTAGATCCTGTCTAAGGCCTGCCTGATTGAATCAAGTCACCCAACAAATAACACAAATCAAGCTTAACTGAACCTTAACTGCAGATGATAAATCCCTTTACTTCTGTCCTGTCTTCTAAGCACCACTGAGACATCTTTTGTAATTACAGCCAAAGGTCCTGGATGAATCACAATCAATGGGTACAATCTAGGGGGAATTTTCAAGAAATGTATCTATTGGGGAGCTAAATGGAGGCTAAGCATAATCGAAACACTCAGATCCTAAAAGGAAAACTTACGTTCCCCGTTTGTGTTCTTCAAGTTGTTTCACCAAGACGAGTGAATTCATCTCAGAATGACAAAATAATCTGCAATCCTGGTCTTCCACTTGCTATTGCGTGTTTAAGTCAAGACTCAAATGGACATGAAAAGAAACAGCATTTTTCAGCATCTATTTAAAATCCTAAGACAATGTTAGTTTGCCATTTACCTCAATAATAAATGCTTTTTGTCATACAAAACAGTAAAAATATGTTGTTAGAAGTTAGGTATGATTTAAAAAATGAATATTACTTTCTTGAGAAATGGAAACACATGGATCATCCTTGAATAAAATGCTTAGTAAAATTGTCAAAATTAATGTCAAATATTAGAATTTAGATTTCTAAGTTACATTTTAATCAAACTTATCATTATAATTGGTGCTTTTTAAATCATAATCTCCACTTAGATTTTTTATTGTCTGAATGATTCTTTTAAGTAATCTATTTATAAATTCTTAAATACAAAACCACTTAAGATGTAAGGAGGTAAGTAATGAAGGGTTAAAATACTATCTATCCATAACTAAGTTTCCTATTTAAGAAACAACACAAAGATATAGAACTAACAAAACCAGAGGTCTCTTATTTCCTTTGTTGTATTAAATTTTACATGTTACATTTTAAAATAAAAGCAGAGTTGTATTTCTGCATTTTCAATGATGGGTTTGGTCTATTGATTTAAAAATATTTTGCTTCTCTTTTCAGCAGGAAGTATGAGCTCATTGCTGAAGCTCAAGTTCATGCATCTTGACAGAGCACTACTCTCCATACTAGGTACACAGTTCATGTTGCATGTTTAAATTATTTATATTTCAGAGGAAAGATAGAGCTGCATGATTTATGGTATCGTGGTAAATCTCACTCTGCCAAACCAGCTGCCAGGAGACAACTGTAGCTTCCTTCTGAACACTGATGAATCTTTTCAAAGTTAGTGTCCTGTGGAGGCTTCAAAATAACCATGCAAACCAGAAGTTTCTTTGAGAGAATTGGAACAGAAGACCCACCTTTCAAATCTCTGTGGGCAAGTATGTACATGACGCAACAAAAAAAAAAATCATTTTATACTGAGGCATGTTTCTGTTACAAGGTGCTGAGGAAGACATACCCTTAGTCTGCCCTGTGTGGACCATCCTGCTGTCCATAGCTTGTACAAACGGGCCAGTGGTAAAGGTCAATCAGATGTGACTGAGGATGCCATACTTGGGACCACAGACCAATTCCATTCATAGCTCCTTGTGGAGATCCATAATGTCCCAATTCTTAATTATCCAGTCTTTTGTTCATTAAAAAAGAATGGCCAATAAAATGTCAGCCAAGAAACACACTGTTCGTTCCTTTCAGGTTTATTTTAAACCTATTGCACTTGGGCTAGAGCTAAATCAATTTTTCATGAATATCTACCCTGGTAGATTGCACCTCAAGCCAGTTCAGATCCCCAGAGAATTTTAAAAAAGAGATTTATCAACTAACAAGTAACACCTCTGGGGAAAGAAGCAGCGTTTTTAATTGTGTCGTGTGCTTGGTAATTGCAGGCAGGCACCTTCTTGAGGCGCTCACTGCCAGGAGCAGTGAGGCTCCACTTGGCCCTGTCTAATTAATCCTGTGATACAAACCTTCTGGCTTCAATTTTCACATTTCTGTCTCTTTTTAGAGGTGATAATAAAACTAAAAATTTATGTTGGTTACTGTATGAGTATAACTGTGCCAGCAGAACACAAATAAAACCATATGGGCTAAGGAGCCCCGGCTTGCACATGCCTGCCTTCCCAGTGGCAGGAGGCGTGGGGTAAGCTTTGTGCTAACAAGGAAAGGTAAGAGCTCAGGGGCAGGGTGGAAGAGCAGCTCACCCCTTCTTGTGAGTTTGCTCTATTAAGATGACTCATTCAAACATATGCCTCTTTTATTGACAAAAAAAAAAAAAAAAAAAAAAAAAAAAACTCAAAATAGATGTATACACTCTGAAAGCACAGTGGCTTAGTAGCTTCGGATCACTAAACTGAACCAGAGCTTTTAATGAGGGACAAATTGGGCAGCTTAGCCTTTAAAGAAGCTGTCAGAGTGACAAGTGTGGGGTCTATTATCTTAATAGCTTACATATTAAGCTTTGGATAACACATCCGTTAAAACATTGTCTAGGACACCAGCAGTGTCCCTCCTGGAGCTGTGACCTGTAATGTGCCCCATCGACGTCATAGGCTGGCACTTTTGTTAGCACAGTTCAAAATGACTTTGTTTTAGTGGTGAACTTTGATTTGTATCATGATATTAGCATTAAATGGCTCATAAGATGAAGCGTAGATGGGGTGACAGTAAAGGTAGTCTATCAGTAAGCTACACATTGTCCCAGTGCAAACTCTGTGTGCAAAAAAGCCTACAATTAGTCCTTATTATGAGATCAATGTTTGTATTGTTCAAAACAAAATATGAAACAAGCATACTATCGAACATGAGATCGAAAGCAGTGTTTTTTTCTGCATAATATTTGTTTCCTAAGTGCCAACTGCATGAGCACAGTAATTAAAAGAGTAAAATACTGGGGAAAAAAAAAAAAAAAACACCCTGTGCCATGCTAGACATCCACGGCTCATACACTGTTGGAAAGAGAAATTTCCAATATTGTACATGTATTTCACATTTCCACAGGCTGTATTCTTTTCTCTTTTCAGTTTTACTTCCTTTTAATCTGTTTGTATAGTTTCTATTTATGATGTGTATTTTTTTTAAAATATGGGAGCCATCTGGTGGTCAATAATTATATCTGTTTCTTAGAAATAAAGAGTTTAGAGTTTATTAAATCACTATTCTATTTTATGTGCTAAATTCTTTTAGAAGAATTTTAACAATGATATTAGCCTGATACTCCAAAAGGCTTAATGAAGTAGATCGGACCCAAAGTGTTATAGTAACCTTGCAAACGCTTTGTGCTAACTTTACATGCTACTTATTTGCACAAATATCAAATGGATTTTTTTGTAGATGTCATGTGTATGCATCAGATGTACTTTTCATCTCATAGGAAGTTGGGAAAAATACATGTTCTCATGTGCTTTATAACATGCCAATTCTGATTCTTTTCAAATAAAGGAAGTGATTATTATAAGATTTTCTTTATATGTGGAAGTGTTGGAAACCAAGACCAAGATTTTATAAATGTAGAGATAGTGAGTAGAGTTTGGAAAAAGAAAAGCATAATTGTCAAAATTCTGTCTAGTGGTATAACAGGGCCAATGCCTAGCTAATACAGAAGCCCAGTAAGATCTCCCTCCTCTAAACTACTGCTGAATGTGTGTGTGTGTGTGTGTGTGTGTGTGTGTGTGTAAAACAAAATTCTGGGTGTTTCATGGATATGCTAGTCCATACACTGTTCTCCTTCCCATGGCTAAGGGTGTTTGTAGTAACAGTGTCCGAGAGTTACTGTTATCTATTTTGTTAAGTGTACTTACTGCTAGTCGACATGCATTGAATAATTTACAGAAAGCTATTCATTCAGCACTTTCAGAAATATCATCAGTGAGTCAAGGTAAAGATACCTCCAAGGTACTATCATTTCCTCGTTTAACTAATCAGTCATATGAGTCATAGAGAAATCATGAAATGTCCATAAGAGTGAGCAACCCTGGCCTGACCACAATTCTGACTCCATTTCTGTGCTTTTTATCTTTCATTTAAAAGTCAAATGACAGCTGTCCATGCCAATCACTTGCAGATTTCTGTGCTTCTAACAATGTAACTACAGCATCAATCAGTTTTGAATAATTATTAGGTAACTTGCCAACCTTATAAAAAATCACATCTGTTACTTTTCTAGCTAGTAACATGGACATGAGTTTAGGGAATTACAGCAAATGTCTGGAGGATTGTCACCTATGCTTGAGTTGTCAGCCTATTATTCTTTCTCTCTTTCAGATATAATGTCCCCTTGCAGCCACACTCTGCTTTTCCTAATGCCACATTTTTAGGTGATGAGTGGTTGTAATCATTCCAATACTCTGTGTACTAGCCAAAGTGACAGAGTTGGCAGGAGCAAGGCACAAACCATGGCAAGCATAAGCCACCCTGAGTCGGAGAAAAAGTCTAATGGCAGTTCTTTGGTGCCAGTTTCTAGTCAAAGGTAAGCACACAATACCACATGTGCCCTGAAGATGCAAGAGAACAAAAAAGAGCAAGACAAGAACTCAGGGAAACTGTTAGGAATGAAGAACGTGGGGGCCCAGAACGTGGTCAAATGTCCCAGGCAGTCCCTTCAAGCTCCAAGCAGCAGATGCCTTGAGAATATATGTCCTCTTTCCCATTAAAGCATTCTTATCCTTTGATTGATGTAGTTAATGCTGTTGTTTTATGTTGTTAGTTTGATTTATATTTTTACCAAGAAAAAACCAAACTATTAAATTATACAATTACAAAATATTGGATATCTATCTGGAAGGAAACAAGGAAAAGCATAGTTAGTCAGTTCTGTTTTTTTTTTTTTGGGGGGGGGGTGTCTTAAATGTAAAAAGTTTCCCAAGGAAAAGAGCACTGCAGAAAAGTGTGGGATAAGGCACAGGACTGATTTAGCAAACACAGGAATGAACCACCTTGAAAAGGCTCATTGCTTAAATCCCCATTGCTTTGGAGCTTTGTTTCACTATCATCCTTTTATGTACAAATCTGGACTTACAATTTGGACATTTAAGAAATATCAACACCAAGAAACCATATACACACCTTCCTGGTTGTAATATGACAATCAGGCCCAAAGTAATGTCTTTTGTAACTCTTGTATTTAACATCTACTGATACAGAAAAGGCATAGAAGCATCATAAAGAACACTAAATCTGAATGAAATCAGATCAAGTTTGGTATTGGGACTAGATAGACTAGACAATGCATTGTGCCCTTAAACGTGTGCTTCTGAGTTGGACAGCTATAGGCTGGTGACTCTGCACTGCCAATGTGTCAAATAGTTCATTGATCTGATTGTTCATTTCATTTGAAGCAGGGAAGAGATTACCAAAGACTTGTTTGAGACTGGTGATCATCTATAAAAAGAACCTAAATAGAGCTCAATAAATGGCAAGCGTGCTGTAGCTATTCTTATCATTAATACCAATGCTGTTAATTCTTTTTTTGAGACCAGTAGTATTTGGTTTTACTCTAGGTCCTTGGGCTTTTTATTTCTGGTTCTTGGTCACTCAAGCAGTGTCAAGTCTGAGTTTTCATGGCACGGAGTAGGTCTTAAGTCAAACCACTTATTGCTTGGTTACTGCCTCAAGCTAAGAAGTGTACTTCCCTTCCTCCCTGCAGACCTTCTCATAGATCCCTGCTCTTCTCCCTTAACTTCAATTTCTCTTTTCCAATGTCATTACACACCACACACACACACACACACACACACACACACACACACACACACACACACACACGTTACTAATTATCACCTGTTGAATACATGCTATGTTACACGTATGTTTTCAGGGTTGACCACCTGGCATACTTTTCCCTGGGAAGGGCCACCTCACCTGTTCCCAGCTTTACTTGGCATCCTGTAGTGATTTGTGTAGGACTGAGCTCTCAAAGCTCTTTTTCACCCACGTTGGCATGTCTGTTGCTGTCCTCATTTTTTGCTTCCTGTTTGGGCAGTTGTGTTGATGTATCTTACCTTACAGCTATCTCTGTGAGCCTCTGGCCTTTATAATCATCTCATCTCTTCTTTATCAATGTTCCCTGAACCTTAGGTGCAGAAGTTGTTTTGTAGATGTATCCATTGGGAATGGACTGTAAACCTCTGCATATTGATTGGTTGTGTTTTGTGTAATGGTCTCAGTCTGATAACAAGCTTCCCTGATAAGGGGTAAGGACCACAATACCTGCGGGTATAAGGATATCCTATATACTTTAAAAAAAAAATTGTAGCTCTGTGTTGAGCACTACATAATTCAAAGTTCCTCTCGCCATGTGTTCAAACAAAAACACACAATTAACATACACTAAATTATTTCCTTTACCTATATCATTGTACAAGCTACTTCTACTTTGAAATAAAAGATGAAAATAGAAGTCTTAGAATCACTTAATCTCATTAAAGTGTTCTTTAACATTTTAAAAAATAATGTTTACTTTGGCTAACTTGCAATGAGATGGAATTTGTATGACTGTTTTCAAACACGATTAGTTTTTGTAATTTTTCCTCCTTTTTCTTTCTCTGCCTCCCCATCTTCTCTGTTTCCTCCCACCCAAGTATTCATCTCCTCTCTTTTTCAACATCTCTTGTTTCCCTCTCAGAATCTCCTCCCTGGTTTCAGAATCTACACCCATTCTCACAAACCTTTTTTACACACATGCAAACAATAAAGTTAGGGTCCCATATAAAAAAGAACATGTTATTTTTGTCTTTCTGAGACCGAGTCACCTACTTAAGATGATACTTCACCTCCATCTATTTTCTTGTACATTTTGTAATTTTATTGCTCTTAATAGCTAAATAAAATCCCATTGTGTGTATGCGCAATATTTTCATTACCTACTTCTTGATATCTGGGGTGGTTTTATTCTTTTGTTGTTGGGAACAGTGCATCAGTGAACATGAATGTGTGAGTATCTCTGTGGATGAATATAGTGTCCTTTGTGTATATACCCAGAAATAGTAAAGAAGAATATTATAATAGTTCTATTTTTAAGTTCTTGAGGAACCTCTACATGAGTTTCTAGAACACTTACAGTAGCCTATGCTTCCACTAGCGTAAGACAGGATTTTCCTCCTTCCACAGTCTTGTCAGAATGTGTTTTTACTTGTTTACTTGATCATAGCCATTATAACTGGGGTATATTAAAATCTCAAAATTTTATAATTTACATTCCTTGATGACTAAGGATTTTTAAAAATTTGTTGACCTTTTGTCAGCTCACATGTTCTAATTGCCTAACAATCAGTACAATATGGTAGAAAAGAAATAAATTAGGAATAGCCTACAGATAATTCAGATTTCTTAAGTATATATAGCTCCTATGGTAGAACAAATATTACTTTTAAAATAATATATTCTAGGAGTTTAAAAATGTCTGAAAGGCCTTAATCACTGTGAGGAAAAGAGTAGACCTGTTTGTAAAGGGAACTAGCATCTATGTCTGTTGTGGGATATTGCTCTCATAAGAGTTACTCACATTGGTTTAATAAAACACGATTAGACAGTAAGCAGGCAGGAATAATAGGTTAGGCAACCAGATAAGGAGAATTCTGGGAAGAGAAAAAGTAGGTGCCAGCCAGTCATAGAGGAAGCAAGATGAGAATGCTCCAGTGAGAAAGGGTGCCAAGGCACATGACTAAACACGCATAAGAATTATGGGTTAAATATGTATAAGAGCTAGATAATAATAAGCCTAAACTACTGGCCCAGCAGTGATTATACTATTAAGCATCTGAGTCAATTATTTGGGAAGCAGCTGCTGGGTATCTGAGAGTTTCTGGCAAGACAAAAACTTCAGACTACATGTAAAATGGAACGGAATTCTCAGGTCATTGTACGTGTTCCTCTTGTCTACAGGAAACTTTAATGTATTTCTGAATGAATGGATGTGAATCTTCCAAGACCCAGAGCTGTTAGTTGGCTTTCATCCAGACTAAGAATTAACACAATTTAAGATGCACATCATTTCCCCATGCATCTAAACAATGTCTCCAGCCTTAAACCTCCTATCTATTCTCATCAAGTGTAGCTGTAGAGCACCCTACAGATATTTGGACCAAGAATATTTATAGTCTTCATACACAAACAGTAGAGAAGAAACCTTTTATACAGATTCATTTCTGCTTTCTGAAACTCCAAACTGACATTTCATATTGCTATATAATGTATCCTAGCTTTAATATATTGCTGTATAATGTATCTAACTTTAAGTCCAGGAACGTGCTCTCTATCTCAGTCCTTATAATGAGGGTCAAATGTGATAATGAAGCAAGCACACTCTGGGCTGCGATTGGAACATGGTAGCTAATTTTTAGCTCCCTAAAAATTTACTTTAAAATAACACAATGACCAATTTTACTCTCTTTAAATGATTGAGTTTAAAAGTTCTCATTTAGAAATTTGGGGGATGGAGAAATGATTCTGTGATCAAAAATACTTTCTGCTCTTCCAGAGGACCTAGTTTTAGTTTTCCAGCACCCATAACACATCTTACCCCAGTTCCTGTTTATCCATTACCGTCTCCATCCAGCCTTTTGAGGCACCAAATAAGCTTGTGGTGCATGTAAGTACACACAGGCAAAACACTCATACATACAAAATAAATAAATCTAAAAGAAAAACCACTTTTAAATAATTTTGTGGTAATTTAAAAAAGAAGCACTAACTTGCTTTATTTAAATCAATGCCACCTACTTCAAGTTTATTATCTATTTTGGGGGTATTTTTTTTTTCTCTTTGCAACTGGGGATTTGGTGTTCCATAATGGAGTCATTGTAGATCTCTGTGTGGGAAACTGATGCCATCAAAAGTTATTCTCGCCTGGAGCAGGTTGAGAAACAGATGTATCATCAGAGACAGAATAGCAGTTAACTTTTGCCCTTCATTAAACCTTCATTCTTCCCAGCAAAAGCAGAAGAATCTAGAGTTATGAACGGCTGAACTCTGTCCAAACTTCCGTAGTATTTTTAAATTTTGGGTTAGAATGCATAATACATTAATGTTATATAACCTTCATTGTGTTCATTTTAAAATGTATATTAAGTAGAATGCTACATTAAGGTAGTGTATTAAATTATCCAACAGCAAGTAAAATGATGATTAACTGACTATAAACATTGGTTTATGGTCAGTTTATAAAGTATCACAATGATTAACATTATACATTTTCATAACAGTAGAAAATTGAAGGATGAAATATCTGTGGATTGACTCAGTGCCATTAGGAATAATAAAACAGAGATATAACTCAGTCTCAAGTTACATCTTGAGAGTAAACTTTGTTTTAAATCTCTTCTCTAAGTGATTGGAAAATTCATTAATTTAAAATGCCCTAGGCTTGCCAAACATAAGAGAGGGTGAAATTGTTCTTACAAAAGATTAAGCAAAAGCTGATTTAATACTTTTCAAATGTTTTCTTCTAAAATTTTTGCTGAAGAACATTGAGGAGACATTGATTTTATTTATTATTCTTTATTTTTATAACAAATGTATTCATCTACTGTTTTGACTGTAGACACAGAGACTGCTCCATGATATCCACCTAGTCTTGAGAACACACATGGAAGATCTCAAAGGCCTTTACTAAAGCAAACTTCTGTTATAGAGAATGATTAGAAAACAATTGAAATTAGAAATTTCAAAAGTTAGCATTCGAGATTGCAATAGTTTTCATTTCTTTAATGTATCTATCCCTCAATTGTGAACGTGGTCACATAGCATTTGATGTCTTCTCTAATTTATAGAACATAGTTATTTGTTATTAGATTTTTCAGGAAGATGGATTCTATTTCCAAGGTAACTAAGGACTACAAAAAGGGGAAGAAAAATTTTCAAATTCATGATTTTTATTGATAATCTATATTTAATCAATGCTCATTTTCATTTGTATTAATTTATCCATTCACCAGTCCATTGAAAAACCCATTTAGTGATTTCTGTTATCTAAAATATGAACAATCCACATTAAAGGAATAGTTCAATTGGTGTTTTTCATGCTATGTTCTTCAGAATGTAGATGTAAGGTTAGTATACTACTCTAGCAAAGATGCCTTCTATGGTACAGCATTCTAGAAAATATTATTTACATTGAACTTGTTGGTTTCTGCTGCTGGGAATATACCTGTCTTGAATCTAAGAAGACTGTCTAAAAAGTAAAATGTCTTGTCAAAGATCCAAAATCATTTTATATTCAAAGAAAAATTAATTTTATTCCTCAATAATAATAAATACGTAGGTAAGCTTTTCTCTAAAATAAGAACATCTGTATCTCTGTAACAGTGACTTAAATCAAGTTGCTGAACAATCTTTGTTTCTGTATTCATACTTAAAATTTTTAACGATTAATTAACATTATTGTCAGCATATAAGTTAATTTATACAGCACAACTCTCTACAAATGTGATGCATGACTGCTGTTTATTGGCTTGCAGTGGGGTCTGCAGAGGCTGGAACTCTACCATCCTTACCTTCCATAGCAGCATCTGCAACTTTTCTGGCTCTGTTCTCTCTCTGGTGTATTTGTTCTGGTTGCATTTATGAAAACATAACGGTATGGCTTTCACTCTGAAAATGAAATAATGACATTGGCAAGAAATGAAATTACACTAACAAATTAAGTCATACTCAGGAAGACAAATCCAAAGTTTTCTCTTACAAACACAATATAAATTTTCAGGTGTTTTTTGTTTGTATATGTGTGCATGTTACGCATGTGCATTATGAAGCTAGAAATGATTGAATACGTGAGGGGGTTGGAAAGCACAGAACATAAAAGCATAAGAGGGGACTCTGTGCTGAGGACTATGACTAGCCAAGGGGCAGGATAGTAGTCAAAGCAGACGCCATAATGAAACCCATTGTTTCATATGTTAACTTTAAATAAATAAATTAGTCATTCTCTGACAGAATTTTGAAAAACACCAGTCTTCAATCTCATGTTATCTGAGAAACCGGGCCATGGAGAATGCTGCTCTTTGCCCTGGATGCATGTTTCTTCTTTTTTAAACCAAGGACTATTTTTAACTTGTTAAATAGTTTACAATCATTCCCCTTTCCCCCAAGTTTTCCAACATGTTGCATTCCATTTGCTTCTGTGTAATCTGGAAAGATTTTTTTCTTTTTTTCCTTTTCATTTCTTCCCATGAGAGAGAGAGAGAGAGAGAGAGAGAGAGAGAGAGAGAGAGAGAGAGAGAGTGTGTGTGTATGTGCGCACGTACCTGGGTCTCTAGCTAAATCTGGACCTAGGCAAGCAGCCATCATGCATTATTCACTCCTTTGTCTCTTCCCTGATCCCAGGATTCGTATACAAGCCCAGGCAGCCATGGGCCTCTTTGCCTCATATTTGTAGATCCAGTGGAAGCCTCTCTGCTATTTTGATTCAGCACTATGCCTGTCTCTCTGCTGCAATGCTCCTTGCCATGATGGTCACGAACTTTAATTTTCTTCAACTGTGAGACCCCAATACATTCTCTTATAGTGGTAGTGGTTTTAATGAAAAATATCTCTCATAAGCCCATGTATTTGAACTCTTGCTTCCTGGTTGGTGGTACTGTTTGGGGAGGTTGGGGAACTTTTAGAAGCCTTGCTGGAGGAAGTACTTCATGGGAGCAGGCTTTGGGAGTGTTTAGACTTTCTAATTTTCAGTTGATTCTCTCTGCTTTGGTTTGCAGTTGAAGGTATGATCTTTCAGCTTGGTGCTCTGGCTGTCTGCTGCTCAGTCTCCCTGGTATCATGAACTTCCCCTCTGGAACTGTAACCCCAAATAAATATTCTTCCTTAAGTTGTTTTTTGTCACAGTATTTTATTATAGCAGCAGAGAAGTAACTGATCTACACTGTCAAAGAAATGCTTAATTTACAATACTGTTGCTTTTCTCTTTGTTATATACCTTTGCCTCCATAAAATACCAATTTTTTATCCAACAGTATGTAAGCAGATCACTAGAAACTCAAATCAATGTTATATTGTTATAAGGCAGATTAGCTGTTAGAAATGTAAATATATTCTTCCAAATAATATTTATATGAAATAGGTTTTTATTAATGTTTTGATTATAGGGATAGAAATGATAAAGAGATACCTTATCTATAGCTAAGCTGAATATTAAAATGTATTAATCAATTCTATCAGCCTAGAACATAATGTTAAGCCTCCAGAAACACCTTGCACATATGCCTGAAATAGTAGAAAATGGATACCTTCAGCCTAACATAAATATATTTCTATTTGCAATTTTTAAGAACAAATTACTACTATATGAAAAGACATTTCACAGGGATTAATGATCAACTAGAGGTTATGATTCTTCTCTTCATTTTATGGCATCAGCTCTTCTCTAAGATGAAACCTAATCACTGTATCATGATAGGGCTGCTGGGATATGGCTACTTTAAAAAGGAACTACCTCATTTGATGTTTGATGCCAATAAACTCTTAGAGCTAGAGAAACACAGTCCTCTTCAGGAGGATCATGTTGATTGACTTTGCCCCCAAATCTGAAACAAAACAAAACAAAACAAAAACAAACACGAAAACCTTGTTCTGTGAATTTAAAAAGCCATACTTCCCTGTAACTGGGGGCAGGGGACCGTTCTTTGAGCACGTGGAATAGGAATATAGAAATTCCTTTCATCCATTCAGTCAACACTGTGCTGAAAGCAAATTAAACAGCAGGCCTGTGTCTATGTGCTGGCGATACAACTCTGACTAACATGCATTCACTATCTTTAAAGGGATAAGTCCGCAAAGGACTAAAATAGATGAGGCATTTTAAGTGAAGTTCCAAACTGTACTATTTCTAACCCAGTCCTTGGAGTAGGCACAGAAGGTGATTAGAAATAGTAAGTACTTGGAAATGTGCTAGTGCTTGCATGTGATTAAAGATATATTAGCACATTGAAAGCATTACAAGTTATCCAACTGGCCTAATAATTTAGAACTTGTATGTTGAGATCTGAAGCTGCAGTCATAAGCAAAAGGAGGATAAATGTCCCAGTAACAACAGTAAATGTTCCTATTTATGCTAAGAAGTGGAATAATTTGGGATTTAGTTTGTGGGACTAACCTGATCTGATTTTACAAGGTTAGTTTAACCAAATAGGTAAAATAAATCAGCCTCCTTGAAGCCAGTTCTGTGCCTTTGTGGTAGGGAATGTAGACAGACTCTGATAGCAAATAATAATAATAATAATAATAATAATAATAATAATAATAATGATAATAGTAATAAAATAACTAGGAAATAGGATGTGAAACTAGGGTGACGATGCCAGTCCAGTCATGATAAAGAAGATTCAGAACATAGGTTAGTGAGGGAAAAAAATTCACGATCTTGGCTGAAAAGGCTTAAGGTGGAACATTTAACTAAAATATTCTTTTAATTTCATAGATACAAAGCTTCCTCTGGGGACATGAGTTAGAGACAGAAATAAAGTTGAATTGTCATTGAGGCACTCAATGTGACAGAGTGACACTGAGAAAGTCAGGAAGTAGACAAGCTGCAGATACAGCTAAGTATGATGGGAAACACATGAAGGAATGCATAAAGCAGTGAGTCTAAGGCAGAGAGACATTAAATGAATTCTAAGTGCAATTTGATAACTTTCATTCCTGACATCCATCTCCTCTTCCTGTGGAGACGTCATGGTAGCTTTGATTTGGGTGAACTCTTCATTTCCCATTCATTTGTATAGCTTGGATGTTACCTTCAGGCTCCAGAAGTCAAATGTATGAAGAAGTCAAAGCTAGTCAGCCATTCCTTCCTGTGATGACTGGCTCAGTGGTAGACTAAGATCACATCAGTCATTGTCAGCAGAATTCAAATGTGGAGTTCCGAGTTAATAGAAAAAGAATCATTAGGACTTAGTCTGTAAGCAAAACAGAGATTTTCTCTATTCAGTTTGAGCAATGAATTTGAAATCATCCTAAAGTCCTGCTGACAGCCTCTGTACCTTGGCCGGGGTTAGTTACATCATAAAAATATGTATTTCTCCCTGACTTCCTAGCATGGTCACTGTCCCAAATAATTCTACATGTTGTAGTTTTTCTACTTTCAGTTGAAAATGGCTGCCATGATGCCTTGCTATTTTCCATACTTTCTTTGGACTGTATAACAGAAACATAAACTCACAGGAGAATTAAATCTCAGAGAAATTGCAATAAATAGCATAAAAACTAATTCCAACCTCATTACTTGAGTATAGTAACTGGAAAAATTCCAATACGAAATAGTATTTTAATTGCTTATAACTAAATTAAAGAAATATAATTCTGCCAAAACCATAAACAGACCATAAGGAAATGTGTTAAGATGTCAATATAGGCTGTTTTGAATGGTAAAAATTTTCTTATTCCATGTGAGTATGCTGTTTCTGCATATCACACTAGCATGAATGGATTTTAGCAATTTGGTTTTCTTTTTTTCTGTATACTGAGATTCGAATATTCTCCTCAGAGATTAGAGAGTCCCATAAATAATAAGGTTAGCCCTAATAATTCTTGGTTTTTTTTATTTAAAAAGTTATAGATATGAGTCTGAGGTCATAAATCTTTCAAAAAATGTTGCTGTTGCAAATATTAAAATATATTATTGTCAGTACACAAAAGGTGTATTTTATACCTCCCACAAGTAGGTAGGATTTGGAAATTTACAAAATGTTTTAAATAAAGAATTAGTATAAATTTTCTGAACTTTAAGAGACAATTTATGCAATTAATTGCCTAGGTGATCTTGACAAATGAAGAACCAAGTGGAGAATTTGCACCTATAGGCAGTTAAGGCCTTAGCAGCCAATGTGAGCAGATAAGTTGGGACTCTTTTTAGAAGGAGCCTTTTCCTAGTCTTGGAATCAGAAAAATCTACTTTTGCGAAGAGCTTAAAGGGAACTCTTTCTATTTCTAGCAATGAAAAGTCAATTACAGTCTGTAAACTCAAAAAAACAAGACTAATCGAGACTAATTTCATAGAAAAACACAGTAAGAAGATGATACCCAACCTTCCTTCCCGCAGAAGCAGCTGACCTGCTGAGGCTGGAGCCATGATTACTTCATTTTTATAGAATTCTCCAGGTCATTATTTGGGACTTAATGCTGAATTTACTCTCTCTCTCTTTCCCCAAAACCCCACCAAATTATCAACTCACTATGTGCCACTTCCGAAAGTACCACCAAGATTTAAGGTGACTTCCACATGTTTAAATTCTTCGAATTAAATGAATAGCTTTGACAGAAATCCTAATGTTAAATTTCTCATTGCAGGAGTTCTTTAATGTCCATGGTCAGGGCTGACAATCAAACAATACTCCATAAAAATGATTTTAATCTGTCCAGAGGCCTAGATTATTTCCAGGATAGAACAAGAATTAATTTTATTGGCTATAAAATTTCCTGCATAAACAAAGACTTTGCAGACCTACTGTGTAGTTTTGGAGTCTGATGCCTCTGACCTGAAGGGTCCAGACTCTTTTATGTGGGTCTCCTCTAGTCCTTGCCCACATCCTGCAGACCAGCTTTCCCCCAATTTCTCAGCTTGTTTTCTCCCTTATTCATGTGTGAATGAGGCATCTGTTAGGTCAAGGCATAAAATATTATTTTGATTTTGAGTGAATAACAACTATTAATTAGTAGTTAGCAGGTTTTGGTAATGTTAAGACTTCCTGGTATAGAGCTGAGGATACCTCTTATACAATCCATTAGTTTACGTGAAAGACTGCTTTGCCTTCCAAAACTGGCAGTTGAGGAGGTGAGGGGGGCTTCCTAGGAACATGGCTCAGGTGACTTAAGTTCTCCTATCTCCTCATACTCGCAAGCTGCTTTTGGCCACATTCCCCTACATTACCGGCTATCCTAAAAGTCTGTCTGGAGTTTGACTCCTCTGTGAACTCAGAGTGAGGGTGAGGCTCTTGGTGCTCACTAAATGCCCTGCACTTTCTAGGGGAAGATTGTACCTGGACTGTGAAGTCCCTTCATTTACACAGCTGTTATGATGAAGCAGACAGAGGGCTGCAGGCTGGACCTCTCAGTCACCCTCCACCCCCGGCACCATAGGACCTTTGGGAAACAGTGTAAGAAAGGTGAGCCTGCAAAGATCTTCTGGAACCTTCCATATTGCAAATGTTTGCATTCTCTGCAACACAAAATTGCCAAGGTTGCTTGGGAAACATGCACCCCCTGTTAATATTCAAGAATTTTGGCACTGTCTCTCATATTCGAATATATGAGGATTGTATTAGAAACCAAATTTGCAATATATCATCTATGATTTTAAGGCATAACTGTGGAGTGGAGTATGCTATTAGATATCCATCCCATCAAAATTACCCCAAATGTGTTTACCTCTCATGAGATGGAAGAAAAAAGTAAAATAATTGAATATGAGAAGTAACAAAAGGGGAAGTTCATAGGGCTTCTGTCTGCCAAATGTGTTTTAAGATGTTTATATTCTTTTACACTAAATTCAAGAAGTTCCCCAGCAATATGCTCCAAGGCCCTATTCTAGGGCTCCTGGTGGTTAACCCTAAGTTTAGATCTTGCAGGGGGAGCCATCTACTTGTTTGCAACTGATGCTGCCCTCTGGCTACCAGTGGGATCCAAATTCTCATGGAAACAAATCTCTGGATCTTCACCAAGACACACCTTCCCACACGGGACTGAACCTTTGTCAATCCTCTCTGAGAGCCCCATGTGCTGGATCATGAAGTCCAAGGTCTCTTTATGATCTCAGCAGCAGAACGCTTCTGATGGGCCTCACCTCACTTCTCTCTGTCTCAAGCATCCATCCTTCCAGTGAAAGTGAGGTTTTAAGAAAATCACATTCCGTAAGAACAAAAATAAACAAACTTCATAGAAAATCACAATGAGACTAACTCTTTCCCCAGCTTCTCTGGCTTTCACATGCCTGTGCATAATGAAAGGGCTAATATAACATAACAAATCCTAAACTGTTTTCACAAGGAGTGGAAAAAAGATGTGTAAAAGTATGCTCTGCCTTGCTTCCTTCTGTTCACAATGTATCTAAATAAAACAAATGGTGTTCTTGCTCTTTCTGTCTGTTTCCCAATCTGTTTGGATAGTAGCCACCATCCCAGAGCCAATGATAATATCTGACACTTCCTGACATCATGAAAGCCACCATCTGTCCATCACCAGAGCCCTGTACTTTGTAAAGACTACTTGGCGTGGTCCTTAATGAAGCTTCAAGTTGAACGCACAGATTGGCTTAGAAGGAATATGGTGAATAATTGACACAAGGATTCTGTATAAAATCACGTTTTCATTAGATCCCATCTGAAAACATAAAATGAAATATTAAGGCCCCTTCCCAGGCAGAAAAGACTTGGTTTAGCTTCAGTTGTTTTTCATTTCCAATTTGCCTGTGAAGTTTAGACAGTGTTAAACATGACGAATAAACCTGAACTAAAACCTAAGCTTTGAATTCAATATTTTCAGTCTTGTAAAATTAAACAGTTAGACACGACTTTGCCATGTGTGTATATTAGAGCTATGGAAAAAGAAGGAAATCCACCCACTGTTCTTGCAAGGCTTGAGAAAATCGTGCCATTTAAAACTGAATCAACTTCTTTAACACCTGAGCGATTATCCAGGAAACAAAAGGGAAGCTCTGTATGTCTTCACTTGTAAATGTCATAGGTGAATACAAACACAGCAGTGCTGGCCGGCCCTGTCAGATGGCTTTTTGTTCTATTAATCTATTGTAGCTCTGGATGTGCAATAAGAGAATCAGTTAACAGGGAGAGTGAGCAAGAAAAGTTTCTCAGCACTGTTGAGTTTCTTCGGAGAAAGTAATTTTCTGGGAAAAGAAAAAAATAATAAGCTCCATGTGTGAATGTTATTACTACACTTTATTGTTGTATTTGTAAGTGGTGGTTTCATGTTAATAGTACTTAATCTGGTACATCCTCTGGTTTTGTTTTGTTTTGTTTTGTTTTTTCTCCCGATCTCATAAATTTAAATTTTATGAAATCATGTGATTTCATGCACTTGTCAAGGTAGAGTGTATACATGGGCGTATATAAAATTACATACATAATGTATACTCATGTATAAATGGAACAGAAAGAGGAAAAAAGAAACTGATACAGAGATAAAATATGTGTGTATTTGCATATGTGTTTTACATATACACAAACGTGTGTGTGTTTGCCTAAATAATTTAAAGTTTGAACCTTAAATAAAGAAAGGTAGATTTGGAGTTACATATGAGTTCTTGGAGGAGTGGAAGTTTAATTTCTCAAATATCTAAATATCTTAGTGAAATACAATGTATTAAGTGGAGAGTCTGTATCGGGTCTAAGACCTGGCATGTCCCATTTATTATTACATTTTATTCTGCATGTTCTAAACT
The DNA here is from genome assembly GCA_033318265.1 of Phyllotis vaccarum. Lineage (NCBI taxonomy): Eukaryota > Metazoa > Chordata > Mammalia > Rodentia > Cricetidae > Phyllotis > Phyllotis vaccarum. Next base: position 60,596,400 of record JARWLC010000007.1, read on the forward strand.
GTTGTGAATTTAATGTTCCCAAAACTTAGAAAGACTCCACATCTAATACATGCACGCTCTTCATTCAAATCTAAGTAGTCTGACTTAGTTCCAGGGTCCTCCACTATCACCAGGCAGGATCTCTTGGTTGTGCTGTGGACTGTACTATTTTTAATTGTAGAATTATTAAAGGCAGAGCAACAGGGAAGTGGGTAGATGAAAAATTGAAATCAGAATATTTTCATCAAAGAGAATGGCAGCTTTCAAAAGTCTCTGCACAGAAGTCTGAAGACTTGATCGTGAAAGAATTCTATGTTCTAGAGAAGCAAGTGGCTCTCAGCCACACTGTCAGCATTACTAAGAAGGGTTCTTCCCATACCTTTGTTCCATATTGGATATTCAGAGCATATCTGTATGGGTTATTTGCCTGCCCAACTCTTTCAATAGGTGTTCAGATGAAAAATGAAGACCAAATCATCCATATAAAATAATAGATAGGCAGAGTGATTCTTTTGAGCAGCTATGTTGTCACAGCCTAGACTTTTACTCCTCTCTCATCTCCTTGTTCCTTAAAATCAACAGATGCTCAGGGAAGCTTTATTCAACATATGATCCAAAGTTTTTCCTATTTTCTAAGCTAATTCAGCATATGACCCACATCTTCACAGTACTGAAGCTACTGCTACCTGCTGATTTCCTTATCTATTCAAAAAACAAAACAAAACACAGCTAGATGGTTGAGAGTGTGTAGCCTTGTGCTGAAGGCAGAACGAGCCGTCCGTTCTCTTCTGTGAGTGTCCTGGACAATGTGGAATGACAGGTGTTTAGTTTTTCTTCTGTTTAGCAGCCCTTCATTGTTTCTCCTGTATAAATACAAATTCATTTATTCCATGCTTTCCCACAATACAGGCTCATGTTTTTCAACTTAAAGATAAGGCATTGTGGTTTTTCAAACAAAAATAATACATGAAGTTAAAAAAAAAAAAAAAGTAGATGGTCTAAATAGAAAACTGTTAAACCTGGCTGTTTGGATTTGAAAGAGATGCTTTTCATGTTGAGACCTCTAAATTTGTATTGTGCTGCTGGGGAGAGTCAAGCATAAATAAACTTGGTCCAGAATGCCACTCCACTCATGGTCCAACCTGAAAAGATACAGACAACTAATTCATAATCTTTAAGACACTGCAGGAAGCAAGTTTTTATAATGATACATAAATGTTACTTCAAAAGAGGCAAAATAATTAAATTATACTTTGTGTTTTAAAATGAAGGGAAGACAAAGGAGAAAAAATGAAAGGAGTGGGAAAAATGAGGGGCAGAGAAAGGGAAGGAAAGGAAGGAGAGGGGCAGAAGAGAGGGGACACATGGGTGGGGGGTGTAGACAGAGGAGGGCAAAGGAGGGGAGCAGGGAAACTGAAGAGAGAAGCAAGGTAACAGCAGATGCATTCAATTGCGCGAGCCTGCAGGGAACATTCTTCAAACCATGACATCAGCTTAAAGGTTATATTGGAAACTAGGGAAAGAAAAATGCTTTGTATACACTCTGAATTCAAAGACTACCTTGTCTCCATCCTTTAAATTTGATCTCACAGCATCTTTCTCCATAGATTTATTAAGATTTCTCATGAAATATAACCTGAAAATTACCTTCAAATAAATATACTAAGTACATAGGCTGTTGAGTATTTGTTACAAGGAGTATTTTAAGAGGGTCATACTTAATACATATATACGACCTCTGTTGCACTCTTTATAAAAATATTACAAAGTCTTTTGGAGTTATAAACTTAAATAATAGCTTTCTTATCTTCAATTTCTTCACAATTAAGTATTCACAAGTGATTTCAAATATATGGTGCAATATCTTTGAATGTTCAGATATAGACTTTGTGGTCCCATTGATGAAATGACATAAAAATAGACCCTGTAATGTGGGTGTCAATTTTTGCTTTTAGAATATCTTTAGCTGTATCAATAAGCTCAAAGATAAAATACAAACCTTGGATGTCCACAGGGACACTTGGGAGGAAGCCTTGCACCTAGTGTTTTTACCTAGAGGAAGCAACTGTGAAAAACATCTGTCATCAGACTCATCTCTTTTCTAATAAGGTTTTATTGAGTAGGAAGGCACTTGGAACAGCACCTTCAGGACAAGGGAATGCCAGGGAGAGGAAGCAAGAAACAAGAGTATTTATTATTTATAGCATTCAACCCAAACAGCCCCAGAGATATTTGTAGAAATATCCAGAGTAAAGGAAGTTGTGTTGTGGTCTGTAAATTTCTCATTAGTTATGCAAATTTACTAAGGCAATTTAAATAAAAAAATAACATTCATCTTAGGTAAGCATATTTATAACACATAAAATTATGAAGCTATTTGAACACAGGGTATTTTAGGCTTCAAAACTTCTTAATTCCATAAAATAGAAAAATATCTAGGTCATAGAATAGAACAAAGCTTTTCTTTACATTCAAAGTTTCATAGCTTTCAAAGAAGACAGTCAAAATTAATAATGCAAGAAGCAAAAATGTAAAAATAAAATTTTAAGGCAGAATGTTTTGATTATTACCTACAACTGATGTTAAGCATTAAACATTTAATGTTCATAAGATATATACTTAGGAAATAGTGGCAAAAAGAAATACTGAAATGTTAGATGACTGTCTTAATTACTGTTCAATTGCTGTGACAAAATACTGTGATGATGGCAATTTATAGAAGCAAGCACTTAGAGGGCTTAAATTTTAGAGCCTATGACCATCATGAGGGGGAGCTTGGCAGTAGGCAGGAAGGCATAGCACTGTAGCAGTAGCTGAGAGTTGACATCTGATTCTTAAGCACAAGGCACACAAACAGATAACTGGGAATGGTATAGACTTTTGAAACCTCTAAACTCATCCTTAGTGACCTCCTCCAACAAGGCCATACCTCTTAACCCTTACCAAACAGTTCCATCGATTGAAGACCAGGCAATCAAGAATATGACCCTATTATGTGTGTGTGTGTGGGGGGGGTCATTCTCATTCAAACCACCATAGTAAAAAATACACACACACACACACACACACACACACACACACACACACACATTTATGTGTATGTATATAAATTTATGTGTGTGTTTGTGCTCTTGACTTTATAAAAGAGCAAACATTAAAAAGACTGAAAGAAAGTAAGCTAAAACTAATAATTATTATTTATACATTAAGAGTTGATAAAAATTGTCTTATTCTTACTAGTTATCTAAGTATTTCTAATTCCTTAATATAATTGATACATTGAGATTTTACTGTACATAAGCTACACTGTCATTAATAAATAGATGTATGATAGATGATAGATAGATGTGCAAAACTTTGATCATTAAAGATATACTTATTGACTTTTTTTAAATGTATAATTTGTCATCTTATATATAAGCTAGTGTCTAGTTATATTGAACTGACCTTAACAATTATTCTTATGCCCAAAATTTACTCCAAAATAAATCTTTATTTGTAAAGATATTCTTTTGCCTTCTCTCAGCTTTCTAGAAGCCTGACTTTTCTTTCTTTTGAGGGAAGGACGGCATGCAAACTCATCTCTGTCACTACTTTGCATAGTTTTAATCTTAACTATTACAATAAATATAAAAGTGATTTTAAAGCCTCCTATTTCTTATTCCCTTTTATCCTCATTTGAGAAATTGATTGTAATGGTAAATTTTAATTGTCAACTCAGTGGATAGAATCATCAAGGAAACAATTCCATAGCATATCTGTGAGAATAGATTAAGCAAGCTCAGAAGACCCATCTTAAGTATAGAAGGCACCATTCCATGGGCAAAAATTTCAGATTGAATAAAAAAAAGAAAAGAAAAGCGGAGTATGAAAGACCGTCCAGCCTTCTGTTACTAAAGCTATGTGTTCTTCACCATGATGCAATTATTCCATTGAAGTATAAATCAAAACAATCAAAATTCTCTTTAATTATGTGTTATTATGGCTTGTAAGATGGCTCACTGGTAAAGGCATGTGATATCCACTCTGGCAATCTGAATTTGATACTGTAGACCTACCTACATGGTAGAGAGAGAAAAACAGTACTTGTGTGCTATCCTCTGACTTCTGCTCCAACACCAAGATAATTAGTTAAAGTATACACCTCTTTCATTCATTTTTATCTATTACTTGGTTAGAACAGTAAGAGAAGTAACTAACATTAAATACATAGAACTGGGAGCATTGTTTGTGATAAATATGACTATGAAGTTCTTAGAATTTTGGAACTGACTTATAAGAGAAATGGAAACATTTAGAGCTATGGTCCAAAAAGGCCTTAGAATTAAAAATATTAATAAGAAAATCTGAAGGAACTTTAGAAAACCAGGAGGCAATAAAATCACAGACACTTGAAGTTCAGTTCAAGAAATTACAGAGGGGAACAAGGATTCCATGAAACTGGTCAGGAGGCCATTACTGCTACATTTTAGCTAAGAGTTGGGATATATTCTTCACATGTCCTGAGAACTTGCATGAAGCTGAAGTGCAAAGAAATGGGATAATTTCTTTGGCAGGGGACATCTCATGATAATGTATCATTCAGACTGTGATGTGGATGTTCTTCAGTGCTCTTATGAAAATTTACATGAGAACTGAGAGAAGAAACCTATGAAGCTTATACAGAAAAGTTGTATCAACATGTTTAAAACTCCAGACAAGTGGGGCTGGAGAGCTAGCTCAGTAGCTAAGAATGTACATTATTCTTCTAGGAACTGGAGTTTAGTTTGTGATATTCATGTTAGGTAGCTTATGTTGCCTATAACCTCAGCTCCAAGGTATCTGACAGTCTTTTCTGAAACCTTAGGGCCTCTGCACACATTTATATACATGCATATTCACATATAAAAATAAAATATGTGTTTTATTTTTTAATTTTAAGATTATAGTTTAATTAAATGCACTTTTCACTATTCAAACCCTCCTGTATACCTTCTCTCACTCTCCTTTAAATTTATGCTATTTTATTATATTATATTAGTATATAATATTAGTATATATTATATATTATATATAATAAAAGAGAGAGGTATAAAAAACAAATAATATAATAAATAATATTATATTATTTGCTTTTTATACCTTTCTCTCTCTCTCTCTCTCTCTCTCTCTCTCTCTCTCTCTCTCTCTCTCTCTCTCTGTATGCATTTCTAATTGTAATCAGTCTCTACAATGTTACCTGTATGTTAATTTTCTGTACTGACTTGGGCACTGACCGGCCTATTGCTGAGTTCTTCCCTGGGAAAAATCATGTTTCCTGTTTCTAGCTGTTTTTGGTTGCCTATTGGTTTGGTTTTTGGTTTTTTGTTTTTTGTTTTGTTTTGTTTTTTTTTTTTTTTTTTGGTTTTTATGTACAGTCTCATGAGCTTTTCCTCATCTAGTTGGGCATACTCATTGGAATCATCCTTGTTCAGCTCACATTTGGATGCTCATGTCAGTGAGACTTTATGAGCATAGCTTCAGATATTTCTAGGAGAAACAATCTCACACCAAAGTCCCATCAGAGTTCTTATAATCTCTTTGTTCCTTTTCTGTAGTGTTCCCTGAGCCATAGGAGCAGAGTGCTTTGTAGATGTAACCGTTGAATCTGGTCTCCACAACTCTATATTTCAGTTGATTGTGGTTTTCTGGAGTCATCTCAGTCTGCTGCAAAGAGGAAACTTCCTTAGTGGGGGACAAAGATGGCATTTATCTGTGGGTATAGAACAAATATTTATAGATTATTAGAAATTATGCTGGGTTAATAAATAGTGTTTTTAGATTCTCTTCTAGTAACTTTCACTTCACTAGCACTAAGCAGTTAACTATGTTTTCAGTATTCTGTACAGTCTCCGTACTTGCTTATGTTCGGTCTCAAAGCAAGTCCAATCAGAGAGCTGTTGGTCACTACCAGGTATGCAAGCCACTACTACACACTTAGGATTATCATGACATGCTGTTCATTGGCATGCTTTGTAAGTATCATAGCTGCGTAGGCCTCTTGGGCGCCTTTCTCCTTTGGAAGCTTGCAGTAACGTAAAAGCTACCTTTAAAAATTTGAAAACAAATTCCTCTCAGTACTATATCTGGTGTTAAATTGACAAAGGAGGGATTATGCTAGATAATCTTGGTTGACAGTTTTACCATATCTATATTCACTACTAAAACGTACCTTTAGCTATATCTGTGAGAAATTTTCTAAATAAGGTTTATTAAGGTGGAAAGACCCTTCTGAATTTTTGAGTAGCTTCATTCCATATTTGAGATCCGGGATCTAATTAAAATGAGGAAGAGATTTGAGCAGGAACTGGCATCCATCTTTCCTGGCTTCTTGACAGTATATTCAAAGTGACCAGCTATCTCAAGTCCTTGTCTTCATGACTTTTCTGCCATGATGTACCATTCCCAGGAACTGTAAGACACAATGAGCTTACCCTTCCTTGAGTTGTTTCTGTCATAAACTGTCAGATTTTATATATAATCTCTTAGTTTAAAAGCAAACTCTAAGTTAAGAAATTTCCATTTTTAGTCAATAATATATATCGTGCTGACACCCAGGTATTGTTTTTCTTAAAGTAATTTTTTCTGTTCAAAAAGTGACATGAATATTGTTTGGGTATTTAGAATATTTAGACAATCAAAATGGTATACAAATGACCTATTGAACAAGGAAAAATAAGTTTTATTCTACATTCTTCTTTCTGTGAATTCTCTTTTAAAAGGTTGTGTGATCTAGATGTAGTATAACTAATAATTACTTTTCCTCTTTTATATATCTGACTTCCTTAATCTATCCAAAGAACACTATTCAATTAGTTCCTTGATAGTTAAACTTGCTTTTATTATAATTAATCATTTCTCCCTTAATGAATTTGTTGTATGCATCAATTACTGAAATGAAAAAGAATTTATCATACAGCATTATTCTTTAGTTATTTTCACTATTTTTCTTGTTGGGGCACCTATTTTCATTTCTCTTATCACAATCAACTGTTAAAATTCCATACAAGTCTTATTTACTCTGCAGAACTATTTGTTATATAAAGACTTCTCAGTAGTTACAGAGTTTATTCCTCAAAGTTTGAAAGCTTCATATTATAATTAAATCAGCTACAAAAATCGTACTCTGTAGATTAAAAGAAAAGTAACTACGCCTTCAATTTTTAGTTAAAATCTATGTATATTGCCTTAGTGCTAGAGTAAAAGAAAAAAAAAAAAAAAAACAGCTAAAAGAATAGGATCTTTGGATACCTCGGAGACCAAGCATTTCAGTTAGATGGCCATTCACCTAGCTAGAGACTGACCCTCTTAAGGCAGGCCCACAATAACCCTAGCTAAAGAGACAGGCAGGATAATTAGTCATTTATGTGTTACTGTTTTTCTGACCTCCATTTCAGTTTGAATGTCCTGGCTTTTACCCTTCTCTCTTCCATTCTTTTCCTCTGAGTAGCTCCTGAAGTTTACAGCTTGCATGCCCTGGGGTTTTCTTTTAAACTCTAATAAAATTGTCCTTGAGCTTCTGTTTGTGTCCATTACTAAATTCTTTTACTAATGAGACTAAGAACCCAAGAGAGGATCTTGATTTTCACTGTTATTCTTGACTTTCTTAGCCAAACAATAGTTTCTTCCAATGTTGGTTTAATATTCCTAATCAGGTGTCAAACCTAATTACCATTAGTTGAAAAGTTTTAAACATATTAAAATTACAGTTTGTTCCCTAATACAAAAAGAAATAGAAACTACAGGAACATAGCCTTTGCCCTTCATTTATAAACTTAGATAGCTGATCCCTTTTGTAGATGTGGGGGTTAAGGCAGGACTCAGATGCACTGGCTGAATATGCTACTGCTGATGTACTTACTTCTCCAGCTCCCAGTGGTAACAATTTTCATTGACCTCATAGATTTTTATCAATGATTTTTCTGAAAATAAACCAAATATCTTTCTTATGGAACTATGTTAAAAAAAGCTGGTGGTATTTTAATACAAATCAATAATCTTTCAAGATAACAAAATAAGCCAATTACTTAATATAATTATGATAATGGCTTTACAGAACATGATAGATTAATTGTAACATTATTAGACTTTGTACCTTACATTTTATTTCTATAAGTAAGCACAGTGAAACCATTAGCTAGACTAGTTCATGGCAAAACAAAACAAAACAAAACAAAACAAAAAGCCAGTTGATTAGAGAACAAATTGCTGGACTATCTCAAGGCAGAGAGCAGCTTGGCAAGGCCAGCAGCACACTTCATATGACAGCAGGCGGGTGCTTGAGCTGAGGCAGGCACTTCTGCATGCACTTTGCCCTTGTCAGCTGAGGAGGGGGCCGGGAGAAGGAATTAGTGGCTCTGTGTACAAACAGAAATCTGCCACAGAAGCCTTCTGGGGACGCTGAGTTTAGGTTTCTGTAGTTTACTCACTCAGGACCTCTCTCAGGCTGGGAATTGGCCATCATCTTAGGACTTGGTCCCTAGCCCTGGCATATGGGGACCTTCTTTGTGATCTAACCATTTTTAAGGAATTTGAAACAGGAGCAAGAATAAAAAATAAAAATTAGTAATTTAACACAAGTGTGATTTAAGGTCAAATACACAGGTTATACGTGGAAACGTGCATATAAAATTCTCAATTCATGTCTGTGCAACAAGTGTCTGTTTATGTTTTTAATATAAAATTATTATTACTAATGATATTTAGGTTGTAGTTCTACGATCAAATTGATTTATCATACAAAATACATATTATAACCTGAAACTTGTACAGTGTTTCGTGTTTGACAAGTTCAAATTCAGCACCAAAGCACCAGGGGAAAATCCTCTGATTTTTACATCTCCCAGTATTTTTGTGCCTCCTAATACTATTTGCTTTTACATATAAAAACAATTACAATATGGGCATCTGGACTCAGACATTCTCATTTGCAAGAAACAACATAGACAAAAACAAAACACCAGGAAACACGCGGTGGAAGAGAGCTGCCACCCGGAGTCCTGTAGCTAAGCAACAGGCTGTTTTCTCTTCAGTAACCAAATTATTCCACCAGCCCACAGGAGCCCCAGAGCCCTGCAGGGTCCCATTGTTTGGCTTTAACTTAAGCCACTGATGTGCCTTTTCACCTCAGGCGATCAACACTGGCGTGTCGCATTTACACAGCTGAGAGCCTTCCCATCTCATAACTGGGACTTCTGTTTTCAGATCGTCTCACGAAACACTTGGCATAGCTGATAGTAATATATGTTATATGTTATATATTGTACGTTTGTGCACTCTGTTGAAAGTGCTTACAGTGAGCTTGTGTTTACTCTAAATCCCTGCGGGTGATTTTCACATGCAACTGTCCCCAAGTTCAAGCATAAAAAAGTGTAATTTGTTATAATTCATATGTTAATAACATAATTGACAGCAATAAATTTATGTAGGAGAAAATACTCTAAACTAAATACATTTTTTTAACCTAGAAACTACCTTCAGAAATGTATACATATACCATATACCTAGGACTTTCGGAACTTGGCAAACCACCGTGCTGTTTTTCTTCTTTTAGGAACAATGCCATCATAACAGATGGGTGTTAGTGTAGGCATGCCAGGGAATCAAAATGTACACCACATTCCACTACAAGGGGGCAGAATTGCATCCAGAAATGTCCGTCTGTGCCACTGAGTAAAGGAATATTCCACTGCAGTCCACCTCAGGCACAGTCCTGTTAAACAATAGTTTACAGCTAAAGAACAAGGCTTTGGCTTCTTTCTCCGTTGGTGTTTTGGTAATGATTCCCATCAGAGAAGACAGGGGGAAAGCCTCACAGTAAGTTTTTAAGAAGCAACATTCCACTTATGGCCCATTTTGGTTTTTTGACCTAAACATAAAAGTATTTTATGAATGGATATGTGACTCAACTGATATTACTTTTGCCTCCCTTTGATGAAGCCCAGGACTCCATCTTAAACACAGCGTAATACCCTACATGGTGCCACTTGGAAGATGGTTACACGGGGATCCGATGTTTAAGGTCATCCCAGGCCAACCTCAGATAGATGAGACCCTGTCTCTAAATAAACAAACAAATAAAACAGAATGTTTTATGAAAACCAGCATGTAATTTATTTTAAATAAACCCCTGGTGGCTTTTCCTAATGTAAGAATAATTTTGAAATATTTTCCACTCAGGATCTTATAGAACTGTTTTAAGTTGGAAACACTTTTACTGGACCTGCTATGCCAAAAGATGTACCGAAGACTGACTCTATTTGACCTTGCTGCATAGAATGATCATCAGTGCAAAGATGATGTATAGCCTTAGCTGTAAAGGAGCTCTGTGATGATTATCATGACGGTGATTTTTATGACTGGACGAGAAAAAAACAAAAAGCATTGAGATAAAAGAACTTTGAGCCTCCCTTGAGTAAAAGAGGGCCTACCACCTGCTGAAGAGATCTTGATTAATGTGCTGGGTGTTTCATATGTAATGGGCTTCAATATTGTTGAAACTATTTCTGAGAATAAAAGAAGCTGAGAGTTAATACCAACTACAGCATCAATTCCTTCTACAGACCTTGAAATCTATCCCATCTGATAGTTTGCAAAGCTAGTACTTACGCCTCTTTCCTCAATGATAAAGTCATTCCCTGTCTGGGATTTACATTTCATTGAGTGTGAACTATTTTCATTAAATTATTTTAAAATGTCATCCATTAGTTACATCTAATAACTGTTAAAAATAGTCATATGTTGTCATTTTAAACATTTATTTTCAAATAGTAGCTTAATTGTAAAGTTACAGAATAATATCAAAAAGTATCATCATTTTATATGTCACCAAAAGTCATCTGGCTTTAAGAGAGACATTCATTCATGTTCTTTATGCTTAGTTGTGCAAATTCTTACTGTTCGTAAAAAATGAATGACTCTTTTCATGATTGTAACCACCAAGTATAGATAAAATAGAATCACCACGTTGCAGAAACAATGCAGTAATTTATTGAAACAGTTAAACTTAACTATGGCTTTGCTGTAAAATGTATTTATCTTTTCAAGGGAAAAGAAATATGGCATTAGTAAAAGGTGGCCTCTAATTTGTAACAAAAATAAGTGAATAAATGTTGGTAATATTCCTTAAGTTGATACTTATTCAATTCATTTTCTTTGGAAATGCAAAAGACCCCAAACACTGAAAGAAATCATGCTAGAGAACGTGAACTATATAAGGAGAGAACTGCATTTTTAACATACATTATTCAACTAAATTTCCTTCCCAACATGATCATAAAATCACCTGATGATTAACAGCTGTAAAAGCAGACATGAGCTCTTCATCATTTTCAGGATATATTACTCTTTTCGGTAAACTGCCAGAGGGTAGGGCGAGGTGCAGCTGTCACGTGCACAAAGTTATCTCCTATTGGCTCTGAGGATGATCTCAGTGTTACTTGCACTCATTTGCTCTTCTCATTTGCAAACGTGCCAAGTTGACTAGCCTTTCTATTAGAATAAAGACTACCTTAGCCAAACAAAAAATTGGACCGATTCACAGCTTTGTCTGCAAACATGAAGAGGAAAACTACACTAATGGAAGCAGCGTGATCCTTCATTACGGACCCCTCTAGGTCTTGAAAACCATCCAAAGAACTATCTCATCAAATGTTGAAAATCTTCCAAGGATCCCTGCATGTACACACCCTTTATAAGTGGCGAATTCAGATCAAAGATTTTCTTTATTGAAAATGGAGAGGGACTTCCAGAATGATTTCCATCTCCTAAATTTTGTTCAAGGTCTATCTACCTTTCCATTTTTAAAGGATACAATACCTTAAAAATACCTTAAAAAAAAAAAAAGAAAGAAAAGAAAAAAAAAGAAAGAAAGAAATGGCCCATGACACTGATCTCTAAAGACCAATAATACTTATCACTTGATTTGTGGTAAATTGTCCAGTGAATTATGCTTTTGTTTCTAAGCATGTATCTGTCTTCAGTCTTCAGTGACGGGAAGGTTTCATGTTATGTTATGTTAAGAATCTCTTCACACTCACACACATGTCAAAGTGTGGTCCCTCATTCACTACTGAAACTTGGAGCATTCGGGCTATAAAATAAAAAAATAAAATAAAATAAAATAAAATAAAATAAAATAAAATAAAATAAAATAAAATAAATAGCTTTATCTGTAATATCATATATATATATATATATATATATATATATATAAAAGCTTTAAATTAGCATTCGTTTATTTTATTTTTAATTCCTTTAATGCTGTTTGTGGTAATGGGGATTGACCCTCCTGACTTTGGGCCTCAGTCATTTTTTTCTTTAATATTGTTTTTTTTTGAGACAGAGTCTGGCCTTGAACTGCCTCTACAGCACAGGCGAGCCTAGAAATCATCAGCCATTTGAAAAACATTCTTGAGTAGTTAGAATTATAGGTCCATGCCACTAAGCCCTGCTTAAATTAACATTCATGCTTCACACACTCTAATGAATTCATGACTGTAGTAAGAAAAAGCACATAATGCTTATCCACATACAGCAAAACATTATAGAGAGCAATTATAGAGAAAAATTTAGATGAAATCCACTTACTTTCCACAACTGCAAATAAAAATAATTAAATAGTGAAAACTGAAATGTCAAAAGAAAATTATCAAGTTATATACAAAAGCTGGAAACTGACATTGAGATATGGAGCTACAGGTGCTCTGAAACCATGACACGAAAGTCAAGTCCTAATGAACCACAAATGAATATTGACATAAGTAAAAAAGTAACTTGTGTTAAGGGAAGAAGAAACTCATCTGTAATGCTTTCAAACCTGTCCAGAGCCCAACATGTACCCGGGAATTCCAAAGTTTTTACTTGGGACAGAGATTCACTTTTTGGGTTCTTAAACCAAAGCATTACTTTGAATCTGCACAGGTTGCATTTTTACTCCATGTGTTCCTATGTACTTGTGCCCAGAAAAACAGATGTTGAAGCAGGATTTTCAGAGCATCTTTCTTAACGCATTGAAATTAGTCATTTTTACATTTGGAAGATTGGCGTATTCATGACTGATAAGAAGAATGGAGGAAATCCAACAGCTCATACAAGGGGATACCTTCCGATTGATGAGATTATTCTGCTGCTGTTGTTGATTAAATACATTTCCATTACAATCTGGGGAGTTGTGTTCAAATAATCTTGTTTCAATATGATTAATTTACATGCCAATTGGGTAAGCTCAGCCATTCACAGTCTCGCTTTCAGCTTTGAGGATTTTCCAGGGTAAAAGCTATAAAAATACCAAAAACTGTGAGCAGGGGTGTGGGACATGGTTGGCAGCAGGAATCTGACATGATAGCATGAAGTCCAGAGTTTGAAACCCTTTGTCTGAAGCAGCTGAGCACTTTTCTGTGCCTACAATCCTCACACTGTAGAACTGAGAGTTCCAGATTTGGCGACAGGCTAGCAAACACTGAGAATTGTGTGGAGAAGAGGGCATGTACGTGGGCCTGTGGCTTCCGTACACAGACACACACATACACACAAACGCCTGCAAACACACATGAACAAAACAGACCAGAAGAAAATAATCATGAATTCTAGCATCACAAAATATGGTATGATTTAATTATACTAGTGTGATTTTAATTATTTAATTATGTTATTGTTTGAATATTTATCCCCACTAAAATAATATAAAAACAGTTTAAATTTTGCCTATTTTTTAAAAATATATCTTAATGGTTGTATAATATTCTATTGAGAGAATAGACTACAGAAAATTCAGTGATTTTTTTTTATATTTTAAAATATTTAACTGATTCCTAATTACTTTATTTCATAAATGACAGATGTGTAAATATTAATTTTTTTCTTACCATTTAAAAATAAATTTCTAATATGGAAATAAGAAAAACAACAAACACGGTGGTAAGAGCTCCCATAACGACCTCAGCTTCAATTTTGAAGCATCTTATCATATGATACTTCCATGGCTCACTTGTCATAGTTAAGATGCCAAAACTGGAAAAATTGCTATTAACTAAATTCAGAGAATTAGGATTTTGAAAACTATTTCAGAAAAATTGCATTGGTCTTTAAGAGTTTATTTGTTCTTTGTCTTGTGGGAGTGAGTATTTTGTCAAAATACATATATGTGCACCATGTCTGTACAGTGCCTGTAGATGGCATCAGACTCCCTGGAACTAGAATTACTGGTATTTGTGGGCAATGATGTGTGATCCTGAGAACCAAACCTGGACCCTCTCTCCAAGAGCAGTCAGTGCTCTCAACCACTGAGCCATTTCCCCATGTAATTTTTTTTTTAACATGCTGCATATTGGTACAGATTTAGCAAACCTATAGTAAGTCTACATAAGATTTCCGAAGGAAAAGTGGTCTAATGTCATATTTGTAGTTTTATTGTTGTTCAATAAGAGATAAATTATCAATGTTAATTTTAATAACAGATATTTCTGTACAAGAAGTATCATATTAAACATGAAAAGTGGAAATGATCATGTTTCCATTCAAACTCTAATTTCTTGAGTTCTGTCCTGCAGGAACTGATTTTATAGCAGCATGCCCATGCCCTGGAAATGTCATAGAGAGGGTCATCCTCACTGGACTCTCATCTTAAGTTGCCTTCTCTCAAAATAAGGTACATCTGAAAACTTCCCTCTCCTCTCAAATGTTTACAAATACACAAATCACCAACTGATAACGACTGCAAGAGTGAACAGAAATGATCCTAAAAGTTTTTCAAATGAGTAAAATCTTAATGATACTGGAAAACAAAAATGATGGGGGAAATGTTGTAAAAACGCCTTACAAAAGAAGGACTCAGCAGAATTTCTGGAGTAATCTTTGGAGTTCTAATGGCAGTTGCTAACAATGACAGATAAGAACAAATCCCTGTGGCATGCTGGGTACTCAGTACCCCAAGTCACTAAATTGAGAGCATCGATACAATCCTCTAAATCAGAAGGAAAATATTCTCCAGGAGGACCTTCAGAAATATATCTGACAAAAAAAGTGATAGTCAGCAATGCCACTAAACACCTGTTTTGTACCAAGCCAGCTCTGTTCACCTCACAAGTATCATTCACACCCTTATGACACCTTACGAAGCACAAGGGCAATGAAAGAGACTGCGTCAGACGGAGTTGTGCAATGTGTCTAAGGTTCTTGAAGTAATGAGAAAAATCAGTTATGAAATTCACACTATCTGACTATAAGTCCTCAGCCCATGACTATTCTGTGCCTACTGCAGAGGAAGACCTGGGAGAAAGTGTGATACTGAGTGGAAGCCATCAGAGGGAAGAGCCTTTTGTTCAAGAAATGTATAATTTGGTATGTAATTAACAACAATGTAAGAAATCTTCTCACAAGAAATAGATCATTGGTAGTAAGCTTTAAAATATAGATCATAAAGGTTAGGCTTGAGAAACAAAAGTATACCTAGCCATAACTTATACACACACACACACACACACACACACACACACACACACACACACACACACACACACACACACACGTACAATAACATCATAGCCAATGGGGAAGCACAATGTTTATTAACATATTCCTGGGTTTATAATAACATGTCTGCACCTTCTCACTGCATAACCTTTTGTTATCAGCACACAAAAGGTTCCCTTCATGACAAGCTCATCCAGTACTTGGGAAGAGCCAGAATTTGGAAGGTTAACCCGGACCACACAGTAAACATTTCCCACAGAAAGAAAGGGAGTAGGGGAGAGAAAGAAGGAGTAAAGGTGGAAGGAGGAAGGGAAGAGGAAGGAAGGCAGGCCCAAATGTCCAACACATACTTTCACTAGTCCTCAAATGACACAGCTGTGGCTTCAGTGATGGTTCAAACACTGGGGGTAACCTTTCCTACTGTGTTTTTTAGGCCATTTCAGGGATATTCAAGGTGCCATGACCTAACAACCCATTTGGTTATAGCAGAGCTAACTAATGTAGAGTCGTTTAAGATATTTGTCACTGTTTGCTCTCTAGTGATTCCCACTTGGTCACACCTATTGCTCAGCACCCATGAAAGCATAACCCAACCACACATCCAGCTTCATCAGGAAGCCCTCTTTTCAGAGAAGCTGCTGGTGAGCTGTTAGCTAAAGTCAAGTACTTAGCTTTGCTGCCAAGCCCTCTGATCCCGTTTTCTTCTTAGCTTGAATTTTGATTGTCTCTTGTGACTCCCTAGCTTTGTGCCAAACATTTATGTGTAATTATGCTAAAAATAAATTATTTTAAATACTATTCACTGTCTACTATGTGTAGCTAACATGTTAAGAGCGGGCTGTTTTTTACCCCATCTACTGTTATAATTTGACCATAGTTTTACTATCTCATCTTCACAATGTTCAGAAAAGTGAAATTCCCTGCCCTTGCTCCACAGTTAATATTACCATCATTGCAGCTCATGTTTACTGAGATCATCAGTGCATCATAGACACTAATATAAACCCACAACCTTTTCTGGAAACTGCTATTTTTATCCCTTTCTGTAGATTGGGCTATAAACTGAGCACTGAGGTAAAGAAAATTGCCAAAGATTACACATTTATGATAATCTCAAAATTCATCACAAACTTTTAGTTCAACATACTATTATCATTTTGCTTGATGTATAATAGAAAGTATTTCTTTATTTCATATATTTATTGTTGACTTAACTTATAAAAGTATGAAATACAAAAAGAAAAATATAGTCATTTGGTGAACTAATAAAAAAGTCTAAACATTCAAAAAGGGAATGGGATGTTGAAATTATTTTTATTCACAAGCAATGTTGTATGTTTCTAATTTCCCAGCTGTTTGTCTGTCTGATCTAGCATCCCTGGTAAGCAGCTACTACAGGCTTTACTGTGAAAGGTGTTACCCAAATGCTTGAATGAGTTTATAATACTCTGTGTTTACTTAAGAATGATAAAACTTTTATTCCATAATTACAATCTCTACTATGTTAATAGTTCACCTTTATATGGCCAAATTTATTGCTTGAGTACTTGTGAAGACAGTTGGAAAATATATTACACATAAGTTAATGTGTCTTCCTGCATGCTTATGACTTCAGAAGCATCAGAGGCAACATGATTATGGGAAATACACCTGCAATTTATTGGAAGTTCATTTGGTTCAGGGAACTGCAATGTGTGCAACTTTTTGCTGATATATTCTGGCTTTAAAATATAATACAACCTATTTAATATTTATAGCACAGTTAAACAAATGAATGAATATATTTCATTGTGTTTTCTTTTGATGGAGTCAATCAAACAATTACAAAATAAGGACCAAAACGAATAATTTTTAAAACTATTTATAATGATCTAATAAAGAGTCTACTGTCAAAATACATTGAGACAAAATGTATTTTTATGTCAAGGATAGGAATGGTTACATAATTATTAGCCTGAATTTCTGAATAGACCAAATTTGGTCTTAATATTTTGGGTTGTTTTTTCTATAAATTTCTTGATAAAATGTAGATATAAGCATATAGGCAGCTATGAAAGTATTAACAGAAATAGTAGCTAATCAAGTTGGATTAAACAGAATTCAATATTTACATTGATCCCTTTGCCATGTCTCCTAGGAACTTGCACAGTATAGACACCTTAAAATAAAAGTTTTAAAATGTTCTTGGTGGTAGACCATGACTTAGATAAAATTTTCAAGTGAATAATGCCTGGCTTTGGTGGTGATTCTTGTTGAAACAAATTGGACTATTTTTAAATTCCAGTTCTTTGGAGGCTTCATTTTAAGCTGAAGGGCAAGTGCAAGAATTAAATGAAACCCTACATGCTAAACCCCTAGTCAATTGCTATTTCCTACTAATGGGAAATTTAAATATTCTTCCAAGATGTTCCAAGATGTTCCATAAACTGAAAGTCAGGAGTTGAGGCGTGACAACAAGGAAGACCTCAACCCTGTTTGTCCCACCTTGATCCCCCGTTCCTGTTGCTTTCCACAGTGACTGTGACCTGGAGACTAAACAGTAGAGTATTGAATAAAACCAGTATTGCTTTCCCCCTCCATAAAATGCCTATTTTGTCTCCTTTTATTATCACCTGTACCAATCCATAACTCTCCTCTGCCTCACAATTTCCAGGACAAAATCACAACTGCCCAAGTCATTACAGATGAAATGGTCTTCTTTTCATGATGCTTCCAATTTAGGCATATTTGCTGAATCCACAAAAGTTGTAGTATTGATACTTCCTGGTTAGTTCTCTTCTGTATAGCCAGATGTCTTACTTGACATTGCCAATAGACAGATTAACTGCAAACAAAAACTGTACTTTGGAACTGATGGCTGAGAGAACATCATGGGACAGTCCACAAGTGAGGCTAACAACTGGGGAATGGATGCCAATCTGCAAAGAGATGAACCATTTATGAATTACTGGACCACAACTTGGTAATCCATTTTTGAAAACAAGTCTTTGCAAACACTTCCGCTTCAGCTTCAGATTTCATTTTTTAAAGCGGAAATTCTCACAAATGACCTTGACGAAGACGAGACAATCTGCAGAATCTGTTTACTTAAGAAAAGTTAAATGGTGCATGGAACATCTCTGCTACCCAGCACATAACAGTGACTGCCTTTAGCAAATTGCATTTGTTATTTGCTTTTTCTGTCAAGTGACCTATGTTTATTTATGTTGGGAGGCATCAGATAATGCCTGTTGGTTTTCAACTAACACTGAGAGACAAAGACAGTGATTAAACAAAGAAAAATCTCTGTTAGCCAAACCTGACAGCAAGAGTTGGTTTCCAGTATCCAGGATGGCAAATGTTTACAGAGAACACAGTGCTACAGTAATATCTAGATTTTTCTATGACTTGCCCTTTCTCTTCCATCACATTTAATGTAAAAAGTATAAGCTTTGATTCAGCTACTTCAAGTACAAATTAAAGCTCCATTATTTAATCATTGTGTTATCTTTAGAAAATTAGTTAGCCTCTCTCTGCCTCAGATTCATCCACAAGATAAAAATGTCAATTCCTGATAGAAGTGTGAAGAGAATGAAATAAAACCATGTATGTAAAGTTTTTTAAGTAATAATTAGGATAAAGTAGATACTTAACAGATGTTATTTGCACCCTCAGTAACAGTGCTGCTAAAAATCTGTCTCTCTGCTCACCGTGGTGGACTTCCAGGCTTGTGCCAGATGAGAAAAGCCTCTTTTTAAGCCATAGTCTAAACTGGCAGTTATGTTATGAGTGTTGCCTCAACTCAAAGTCAAGTTTCCGTCTGTGTCTATTGTGCTTGCATGAATGCACCACAGGCACATATCCTATAGGCATGGGCACCAGAGTGGCATTATTAAATGGTTCTGGAATCCTTAGAGGGGGCTTTCTTTGAGGGCCTTGGTCTTTTTGAACTAGACCTTCGAAGTGGGGAATGTCAGCTCCCTCATCTTCCTTTATTTGTCCTTATTCCAGTTCATGAACCAGTGACTTTGCCAGAGGGCCCAAACAAAAGTTGGCCAGAAGCTTTATCTAAGTAAACTAATTCTGCTGTTTTGGCACCACAACAATGCTGAGTGACATAGTATTGTAAAGATGTAACAGAGAGTCAGGAGCCAAAGTGTGTGAAACAGAGATTATTTCGTCAGCATATGGACTGACAAACTGACATATGTCCATATATGGCATATGTTCGTTCATACATGTTAAAGGATGATTGTTAAGTATTTAAATAATTCTTGGTAATAATTAATGAAGTAAAGGGGGAGATTCAAGCTATTCAAGTATATCAGTGATACAGTTTTGGTGGCCCTAAAATCAATGTGCATCAAATTGCATTAAATTTTTGTAGAGCGGAGTCCTGAGTTTTCTCCAGTTCAAATTTCACACAATAACCAATAGAAACCCAAATATATTTAAATTCTCATTTTTCAAAAAATTACGTTCTACAAATGATAAAAAAGTATGCTTATAGCTGATTAAACATCATTATCTTCATTAGAATATTAGTATAAACTATCCATATGTTAATAAATATATTTATGTTAATTGCTAATTTTCATGTCTCACAACAAAGGTGTAAATTGTGGCATCATCTGACCTCCCAGACCTGCCTGCAATGCTTTTTTTTTTCCTTACTAAGTTGTGCAACTGCTAAAATTAATTGCACCCCAGGGCTATTACAGTATGCATGAATTGTCAGCCAAATGAATGACAATTCTGAAAGAGAATCAAAGAATAGGAATTTAGATAAGTTCTTAGTGAATGCTGCTAGCTACATGAAACTGACATGATACCCAATTACAAAATCACTAATTAAGGCCATCAAACAAACCCATGTATTTGTACCCAACATTGTGATCTTCAAGTTCAGATTCTGAAATGTCTTGCAGTCAAAATAAGAAAATCTTTTCTGAATGATTTCTCTGAATTTTTTAATGTAAGATTCACCATTTTATGTGCCACACAATATGCTCAATTTTACTGTGCTCAATTCCAGTATGTAACAAAGCAGCAATAATGTGATTACTTTTCTTGTTTCAGAATTCCAAGAGAGCTAAAGAAATTTTGTAATTTTTTTAATAAGCAAACCTTTTTTAAAGACTGATGCAATGAAAATGAAATCTCAATAGTTGGATTTTATGGAAAATTTAATGTGTTCTGACAAAATGCCTCACATACATGAACTTTGCTAAAAAAAAAAAATGAGCTAGTGAAAATATAGCTGTGTGTCTACTTTATTCAGAAATAAGGTGACCATGTTCTTCAGGTTGTTCATATGTGGAACAGAACCTGCTTTCACAAGATATCTGATGACTGTTTTAACCTTTGGTTGGAAATTTAAAGTGTGTGTGTATATCAATATATAGGCTAGATGTATCCACACACACATATCAGTCAGAAACTGTTGTTAGGAACCACTGACGCTTGCATTGCCTTGTTCTCTTTATAAAAATATCTCTGCTTTTGACTTGGTACCATGTTTACTGCTACAGACTACACTGGCTATTCAACTAACTCATGGAATAATAAGACAGAAGTGGCTCTTGCAATTACTGGTCAGGGTGGCTGAATAGATAGGTTATAGTAAGAAGTTTCTAGCTCACCTGGCCTGGCCTAACCCCAAAGTCCAGACCCGCTGTCCCAAATAATCACACAAAGTCTTACATAAATTATATGCTGTTTGGCCTATGACTCAGACATATTACTGGCTAACTCTCACTCTTAAACTAACAAATGGTTCTTGTCTTGTTTGGCCTCATAGCTTGATACCTTTTCTCAGAACAGCATTCTCATCTTCTCTCCTCTGTGTCTGCTGGTGCCTCTTTCTCTTCTTCCGATTCCCAGAGTTTTCTTAGTCTGTTAGCCCCACCCACACTTCCTGTCTGCCTTTTCAATCAGCATTGTATTAAAGCAATAAGAGTGACAAATATTTACAATGTACAAGAAGATAATCCTACAGCATTTCCCCCTTTTTTCTTTTTAAAATAAGAACCCAAAATTTAATATTCTTTGTATGATTTTTTTCCTGATTCCATTATTCATCACAATTTGTAACCAACACTCTAAACAAAAAAAAAAAATCCATAATTCATTTTGGGATGAATGTGGGCATAGTTCCCTATACCGATTCCTGCTCATCCGGAGTGCTGTTAATCTTATGGAGATCCTGAGAAAATTCAGGATTATGATCAAGTTGTAACTGGAGTATTCTATGAAGCTGGGTCATCTCAGCCAGTCTCCTGAGATGAGCTATTTCGGACAAATATTTACAGTGTACAAGAGCATAACCCATAACAATAGGCAGCAAGAGAGAACTGACCTATTTTATCACTCCACTAAGAATTTGAAGCTAGTGTTGCTTCTGGTGTTCCTTCTGCTGTCAGCCCTGACTCTTAACAGACCTGTTACAGGAAAGAGCTGTAATCCCATGAGGAAGAAGTGCATGCTAGATAATAGGTGACAGATTCTACACTTGGAGGTCTTTTTGTCAAGTTCTTGCTTCATTTATTTCAAAAGTACTTTGTAAATATGTTGGTTTTTAGTGCAGGCTTCAAAGGCTGTTTGGCAAGAAGAGCACTTTCTCTGGCTGTTCTGGACTACATGTGTTCAGGATACTGATTTATGATGAGTTTTCATTTTAGAAACAAGACGAATATTTTATTTTAAATGTGTGAAGAATTGGAGATTAGTTATCAAATTCAACTGTGATAAGAAGTATATTTACTCTATGTAATACCAAATGAAGTTATGCAGTTTTTCCAAGTTCATGTGGCTGAAAGTGACAAATCAAGAAATCAGAGTTCCTTCTCTCATACTTGACTTTTCTCATACCTGAATCTACCTATGGCATTTGAAAGATGAAATGGATGCTACAATCCCACAGAGCTAGTGCTCTGAAGGCCAACAAGGGCCTTAGCATCCGCATTTTTATTTTTATTCAATAAACAAACAGAAAATAAGCATCACTGTCTGCACTGTCAATTCCCTATTGCTGTGCTAAAGTACTAGGATAATAGTAATTCATAAAATAAAAAGTTTATTGTAGTCTTATCTGTAGTTTCAGAGGGTTAGAGTCAATGATGGAGGAGCATAGTTGACAAGTGATGGACAGCTGGAACGCTAGCTGAGAGCTCACACCTCAAACCAAAAACAGAAGACAGAGAGGATGAGGCTGATGGCAGAGGTTTTTAAATCTCAACCCCCACCCTCCCAGTGTTATACCTTCTACAAAAAAGCCACACTTCATGATCTTTCCCACAGTCACAAACTGGGGACCAAGTATTCAAATGCCCAAGATTTATGGAGGATATCTTGTTTATAGCACTGTGTGGTCATAGGCAGGCAGGTCCCACTCTGGAGTGTTTCACTAAAATGTATCGGGACTCATGAAGATGTGAATAGCAAGACTCCATAGTCTTGATGTAAAGCTCTAGATCCTGATTTTCCTGAGTGTATGTGAAAATCTACTCCCTGAAGTTATAAAACATTTTGAGAAAAATGTACTGAAATTCTTCAAGATCTAAGCATAGGTAAATACTTTCTGAATGAGACGCCACACATTCAGGAAGTAATGCCAGTTGCTGATACATGGGAATTCATTAAGTTAAAAACTTCTGCACAACAAATAAAATAATCAAGTTAACATACATTTTAAAGAATTGAAGATTACTTTGTCAACTGATCTTTGCAGATGAATGATTAATATACAGAACATACAGAACTAGGGATGTGGCTTTATCAGTAAAACTCTTGCCTTCCAAAGGTGAGGGCCTGTGTTCACTCCCTGAAGCCTATATAAAAAGTCCAATGTGTTGGTGCAAACTTCTAATTCTGGAACTGGGAAAGTGGAAATAGACAGTTCCTTGGAGTATATTGGCTAGTCAATAAGAACAAACATCATACAAAATACTTAAAAAAATTATTTGCATTTTCAAGTACGTTCATGTGCATCTATCTGTTTACAAGTGCAGGTATTCACTGAGTCTAAAGAAGAGCATTGGCCCTCAAAGTGATGAAATTCTACCCTATGTGATATTGGGAATAGAAATCAGACAAAGTGCAAGAGCAGTACTCAAAAACAGCATCACACGTGGATACTACTCTATAAGATATGCAAATGTATATGGATTTCAGTATGAGTACAGCCTAAAAGTCTCATGCAAAGATCAAGGGAGGATTAAAAATAGGTGATGAAGAATTAGGAGACATGAACTAAAGGACACATGGGACATTGAAATTGAAAAGACAGTTGGAGAGAAGGCTACAAGTAGGATGCTTGGGAAATAAAAGAAAAATCTAATAGCGCACACATTCAAAATTGTCATAATTATATCCACTACCCTGTATGATAATTTAATTAATTATTGAAATGTTGAAATTATGTAACTTGCAACAGAATGTATACAATGAAAGATCATCATAATAAGTAAATTGAGTCTGTTTCATGCAAGTAATACCAAATATAAAATTGTACATATGGCATGAAAGTAGAAGTAAAACTTCCTAGGGAAACATAGAGGACTAAGGGAAGAGTGGAAGGATGTAAGAACAATATGCCCAATGTAAATTCATATTTATATGAAGATATTATTATGTACCAAAGCATAATGAATAAAAAAAATAGAGCAGGACAATAAAACATCTTATTCCTTTCGATATATATCACACATTTTAAAAATAAGATCAGTAATCTATTTCTGATTTTCCATATCCATGACTTTTAATACTGTTTGTTTTTGTGCAACTAAGTAGAAGGAACAGGAACTTCAGCCCCATTTCTAAACCACCACTGTATCAGATTGCCCTCTTGCTGAAGCACAATAAAAGTATTATAAAAGAGTTCTGTTAGTTTCATGGACCAAGGACAAGCCAATAATACCAGCTTCTAAGATCGTGACTAATGAATGTACTGCATTTTCCATCTTCCACTCTGCCAGAAACACTGAACTTTCAAAATATTTTTAGGCACATTTCTACAAGTGTATGGTACTATAGATAAAAATTAAAATCCTCTCTTTTTGGATAAGGAGTTACTTCTGGCTAAACTCCACATAAGGAGTATCTCTATCTAGCAATTATTTTGTAAAACATTATACATATTGCAATGTAGTATAAATGGACATGAATATATGTAACTATGTAAAAACAAGTGATCATGTGACTAATACAAAAATGCACAAAAAAGCTTCAAGGAATGCATCATATATAGAACTACAGCAAACATTTAACTCATGTTGCTTTCTTCAAAATGTTAAAAAGGAACTGCAGCATCCTTGACACATCATGGACAGCATGCTTTTCTAAGGTGCCTGTGAGATTATCATGTAGTTCATGATAAGAAATTAGTAATACAGAGTAAGAAAGCTTACCTCGCTGATGAGAGAATGTACTTCCTGCTTTGGAGGATGAATTAGATTAAATGGGAGCTAGAACTTGGAAGGACTATATCCTAGAGACTCAGTGGTTTCCTCTAAACATTCTGATCAAGCAAAGCTCTTTCCACAGATAGAGAAACAGAATTTAAAATACTACATGAGGACTGGAGAGATGGGTAAGCAGTTGAGAGTACATACTATCATTCAATGGATCTGGTTCAGTCTGTAATACTCACAGAGGAACTTCTAACTGACTGTAACTTCAATCTAGCATATCCAAAGCACTCTTTAAGCCTCTGTTAACTCCCATTTACATGTGGTGCACATAACTTATATAGGCACACACATATATAATAAAAATCTCTTAAAATATGATATAATAAATTAGTTATTTTACAGAAGAAAAGTCTGCAAATACTACCTGCTGTTGCCAGGTAATGCTCTCACTACTCTTACTCAAGGAACTGCACATCCTGATCACAGTATCACAAGTGTTGTAGGAGGTTTCTGGCTCAGACTTTCGGGCCTAACCTCAAGGTTTATACCCACAGACCCACAGACCCTCAGAGACACACAGATGCTCACAGTAGTTTTAGCTTGATTGGCCTAAGGCCCAGGCATATCACTTGCTAGCTCTTTACCCTTAAACTAACCCATGTCTCTTATCTTGTTCAGCCATGCAGCTCGGTACCTTTTCTCACACCAGCATGGTTGTCCTCTGCTTCCTCTGGCTTCTCTCTGGCATTCTGCTCTGTTCTTCCTTTTCTCAGAGTTTTCTTAGTCTGGTATCCCCGCCCACACTTCCTGCCTGCCTTTGGCCA
This sequence comes from Phyllotis vaccarum, assembly GCA_033318265.1. Classification (NCBI taxonomy): domain Eukaryota; kingdom Metazoa; phylum Chordata; class Mammalia; order Rodentia; family Cricetidae; genus Phyllotis; species Phyllotis vaccarum. The sequence continues at coordinate 60,622,081 of JARWLC010000007.1, forward strand.
ATCAGCACTTTTTATTAAACTAGTGGGTGGGACAATTATTTACAATGTAACAACATAATTTCCCACATATCCCCTTTTCTCTTTTTAAAATAAAAAGAACTCCACATCTAATATTCTTTCCCCCTCTTATCTATAACAAGATATAAACAACACTGTAAATAAACACAAACATCCATAATCCATGTTTTGGGAATGTGGGCGTCATTCTCTAGGCTACTTCCTGCTGAATCAAAAAAAATAAATAAATAAATAAATGTAGGATTATGCACAAGTCTTTAGTAGAGTAATCTGTAAGGCTTGGTCATCACAGCCAGTCCCTTGAAATTGTTCTGGATACAGAGCTTGGGAAACTTCAACAGAGATGCTCTGAAATGCTGAATCACTGTGGTCATCCATTTGCAATGGAGATTTTTCAGGGGATCTTCCTCTATCAAACTTTATGTTCTTTATCCAGGAATAAATCCACAGCTTCTCACTTTCTGTGAAAATAAAAGGAAAACTTCTTCTCCAAAGTAGCATATCTTTGGATTTCAGTTTTAAAGTCAACTCATTTACAAAATATATATGTTGAATTAGTCCAAAAGCATTTATAATCAACTGTCTTTTAGCAGCTTGTACTAAGTCATTTTCAGTCAAGAACCTAAAGATAAGACAATAAATAACATACAGTGTCCAGACATTCTTTGTTTTTTCCATCTTCATGTGGCTTATTTATTTATTTGTTTATTTATTTATTTTACTCTATTTTTTTTAAGGACTTTCTCTACCTTTTCTTTTCTTTCTCTACGTCTATATATATACTCTAAATCACTTAGACTTTTTTAAAAAACAAAACTGTCTTTACTGTATATTTATTTCTTAACTTTTTCTGTCTCTGACCACACCTTTGCATCTCTAGGGTGATTGACTCCACCCAGATTCTTCTATTTCTTTCTGTTTCTGAACATACCTTTAATCTGCCAAGGATCTTGGCTAAAGATTCAAGGTTGGTAGGGTAAATGGATGGCTCCACCCAGCTCCTAGTCTAATTTCATAGAATTTCTCTTTTTAACCCAGGTTCTCTGGGGAATTTTAGGGTCCATATAATTACCAAGTAAAGCTTTGCCATCTGTTGCTCATTAACTCCATTTAAGTATTAGGCAGTATTAGGCAGCAGGGCCTCTTGAAAAAACTCACAAGTATTTTGCCTCTAGGCTGAATCAGGAAGCTTCTCTTAAAGCTGAGCCTCAGTTTGCCTCTGGCAAACAGAGCTGATCCAAGAAAACATGGACACTAAGAAGCCATCCTTGATTCTGTTCCCTTTTGGTCCTTATTAATAGAAACCTTAAATATCATTTACAACCATTTGCTTATATTGAGGGTCCTGTGAGACTTCAGAAACAAGCCATTTTACACCTTAAGCTGCACTCCAAAAGCCTGCCATTGTAGCCCAAGCCCACACACCTCACCAGGGCTTCTCTGTACCAAGACTCACATGAGAGATACAACTCAGAAGCCGCTTTGGGCTCTAGACCATTTTTTAAGCTTTCTGTGGCTTTATGTGGGTATATATCCTATATATGCCCCACATTGGGCTGCCAACGTTTGGCAAAGGAAAATTAAAATTGTTAATCATGTATCACTAAAATAGGAAGATCATCCTGGGTTCAGATAGAGAACTCAAGGTAATCACGGAGGTCCTTAAAAGAGAAAGAGATGCAAACGGGTCAGAAAATGATTTGAGGATGCCAGGATATGACTTTCAAAGATAAATGAACATGGATCAAAGAACACTAAGAATTAGAAAAGACAAGGAGTCAGACAGTTCCCTTAGGCAACATAGGGGCCACAGCTTGGATGATGGTCTGATTTTAGCACAGTTGTGTTACAATAACGTTTCTTGATTCCAGGGGTCAGAGGTCCAGACCCACAGACCTGCCACCCCAGACCCCTTAGCAGCCTGCCACTGCTTAGGCTCCCCCCAAAATGACTCAGAAGCTTATATTAAGTTCTGGATGTTTGGCCTATGGCTTAGGCATCTTGCTAGCTTGCTCTTTCATTTTAATTCAACACATTTTCATTAATCTGTCCTACCATGTGGCCCATGGCTCACCTGTGTTCCTTACATGTTTCTTCTTGGGTGGCTGGCTAGATCTGATCTGACTCTGCCCTTCTCCTACTTATGCTCTGATTTCCCCTCCTACTTCTTCTATGGTGTCTGTAATGGGCCAAAACAGCTCCTCTATTTAAAGATTGATATTCATAGCATACAGAAAGACATTCCCACATCACAGTTGTACCAGTGTTGTGTCTAGGCCTTTGGAAAGGACCACAGCTGTGCTCGTAACCAGATTTTAGCTCAGTGATCTCCATATTATACCACTAGCAGTATTAGATAATAAATAGACAAGTTTTTATGACATTAACTTTGGAATCATTTGTTACTCCAGACAATGGTACATTCTTTATCATTTGAACAAAGCGACAAATTTCACACCACAAACAGTCATTTCATGTGGTTGCCATGTGCATCTGACATAGTACAGTAAGGATTGAGATAACTGTTTCCTTGGAATTTGTGCTATTAATCAATGCCTTTCTAACTATCAGATAAATCCTAACAGGATACTCTAGAAAATTTCTAAAGATATTTTTAAAACCTCCAAAATCTCACTAAACATGGTTAGAATTTAACACAGGTTAGAGCACAGAAAAAAAAAAAAAAAAAAAAAAAAAAAAAAAAAAAAAAAAAAAAAAGATGATTGAACAAACGTGAAGTTATACCCACCACTAGAACTCAGAAGAGAAATGGGTTAACAGTGGAAAAACCTCTGAAATATAAAATCTTCCTTGAAATTATAGTAATTTCTCCTCGAGTCCTGAAGAATGCCTGAAAGTTTTCTCTGCAAAGAAGGAACCTGAAGAACCATCTCAGCTCATTCAGCCAAAGCTCAGAGGCCACATTCCTTTGGGTCCTGGATGTGTAGTTTATCAGACAGTTGAGGCAAGAACAATTTTTATCCAATGGCTTACTTTTACCACAAATAAAATGAATTCCATATGGAGTTTCTTTAATGTCCATTATTCTTTTGAAGTAGATTCGTTCTGCCAGGAGCAGACCTGTCTCACTGTCCAGAAAAGTCTAATTTCTTAAAATATTTTAAATGACATATTTTGTAGGTCTTTGAAGTGTTTGAAGATTACCTGTCTAATTGGAATATATCTTTGTATACCTATAAAAACCTAACATGCTATAAGTCTGATTATCATAGACAATTGTTAACCTGCATTTCTTAATTATTCATTACAATTTTAAATGAATTACATAAACGTAATACCTTAAACAAGAGTAGAAATATAAAAACAGTATAATAAAATTGTCCTTAAATTTGTATCAAGAAACTAAAATCTATACCAGTGTAAAATATTTTGAGATTAACAGCCATTTTTTGGACTAAAGTAGATACAAAAATCTATCTTTTTAAATCATTGCTATACAATATCCCCCTTTTATTTCCTTAAAAAGATATGACCATTAACCATTTATGATAAAGAAAAACAAACATTAAAAAATATTTTGGGAATTTCTGTGTAGCTTTCCGTTTCCACTTCTTGCTGATTGAAGGGTGTTGCCAATCTTATTGGGGTCCTAAGGCTGAATCATCTTAGTTGGCAGCCTTGAAGCTAACATGGCCATCTCTTCCCATTAGAGATTTTTCAGAGGGTTTTCTTTGACCAAACCATATTAGCCTGGAAGCAATCCACAGCTTTTCATCTTCTATGTAAAGAAAAGCAGAATCTCTTTTCCAAAGCAACATATCCTTAGACCGAGATTTCAAAGTCAAAAGTCAAGATACCTTTAAAATATATTTGTTTGTATAACTTAGCAGCCTTTGCAATCAATTGTCTTTCTGCAGCTAGCCCATTAACAGTTAAAACAAACAAACAAACAACAACAACAAAATACACACACATAGTCTAGACTCATATATTTTCCATCTTTTCGTGGCTTATTATACTTTTATCACTTTTTTTTAAGGAACTTCTCTATCCTTTTACTTATTTTATTTTTCTCTCCCAGCCTAAATATTCTTTTTCACATACATTGAAAACTATTTAGACATTTTTTTCCATCAAAATCTGTTGTATTGCATATCCTTAATCATTTCTAACCAGAAGAGTTTTTAAAATGCTAAAAAGTAGAGTACTGCTTTGACTGCTGACTCTGCCCTGCTCAGTTTTTCAACATGGAGGAGGTACCACAGCCACACTTACCTTCCCAATTGTGGGGAGCAGTATTAAATATCTTGGAGCTATATACCACCCAACTCTGGTGAATTTTAGTGTGCACATTGCCACCAAGTAGAGCACTGCTGCACACTGCTCATAAACTCCATTTAAGTATTTAGCAGAGGACCTCTTCAAGAGCCACACATTTTTTGCAACTAAGGCTGAGTCAGAAAGTCTCTCTTAAAGGAGCTTCATCTGCTCATTGCCAGTTGACCCACTACTACTAAGAAGCTGTATTTGACTCTGTCCCCTTTTTGTCTATATAAATAGAAACCTTAAATTCATCATAGGCAGCATGTGATTACTTCAAGACTCCTGTGAGACTTTGAGAATCTACCTTGTTGCAACTTAAGTTACCCTTCACAAGCTTGCCATTTTGTAATTCAAGCCTACAATGCTACAAACTCTCTGTACCATGGCCCACACTAAAGACACAACTCAGAAGGTGCTTTTGGTTCTGTTTCTGTGATCTACAACTCTTTTTAAGCTTTCTCGGGATTTATGTGGATGTGAGAAATCCACATTAGAATGTCATTTGTAATATGAGGTTCTTCACTCTGCCTGTCTCCAAGGTCCAAACCAGTAGTCCCAAATAATCACACAGTCTTATATTAATTACATGCTGCTTGGCCTATGGCTAAGACATATTACTAGCTAGCTCTTGCATCTTAATTCAACCCATTTCCCTTAATCTATCTTTCCACATGGGCTGTGGCTTACCTATTTCTTTATCTTGTTTCTTGGTTGGCTGGAACACCACCAAGTTAACTTCTTATTTCTGTGTATGATGCTCTGTCTTACGATACTTTTGAACTCATCTTCCCTGACCTACCATTGTCACAATTTACTTAAGGTGACAACTGTCTGGTAAAAAGAACAATTTTAAACTATTGGCTTAAAATTATGAAATAAAAGGTTTTTGTTTGATCCTAGGAGTTTGTGAAATAAAAAGTCTCCATGACTATTCATTTTGTCTCCATTTATATGTTTTGTCTTTGTTAACTTATATTTAAATATGGAGTAAATCAAGGTAGATTCTGTAGTTGGCATTCTTAAAATGTAGATGTATAGAAGTGGGGCATGTCATTTATTCTTTGATTTAATGGGATAATAATGACCGGAAGTTATAATAATGGAGAATCTTATGATTCAAGTACTGTCCTAAGGCCTATGTTGAGCATCAACTCATTTCATGTACTCATATACTTCTTTCCAATTAAGGCAGAGGCAAGGAAAGTGATGCAACCTGATTAATGGCAAGGAAATGTTAAAGCAGATTTCAAAAATCCCCTGTCTGATTGTATCTGTAAATGCATTTGTCTGAAATATGGCTCAGTATATTTTTATTAATAATAACACTTTAATAGACAATACAAACTAGAATTTTATCTCAAACTTCATAGCCATTCCAATGATCTGGATAGTCACACAGATCAATTCCCTCAGGCTAGGTGCTGAGAAAAAACAAACAAACAAACATGCTTGAGATGTGATAATGGATTGTTATCTGCAGAGGAGGTGAGTCTTCTGGGGAAGGAAAAGTGGCTCTGGTACAGTCAAATCAAAACCTCAGTAACTTCCCAGCAACTTAGAGATTAGATGGCCTTACAGAATTTTACAAATTGGGGGAAATTGACAGATATTTAAGAAGTTTGAAGGGCAGCTACCTAGTTCCATTTAAAATGTCAACTGTGCCCTGAGAAATGGCATAAGTTATTTACTAAGGCAGGAACGAACTGATGGTAAACTTTCACATTAGCTATAGTGATTCTTTTTGTTTAAAGGAGAAAAAAAAAAAACACCTGAAATATATAGACACCCAAGTATTACAGAGTACTGTAATTGCTCTTGGAGGGTAAATATTAACTGCAAGAACTTCACTATTTCTATAACTACCACATACTTGAGTCATCAAATATAGGAAAATCAAGCTGGCATTTGTCTGAAAACTTCAACCATATTGTTTAGTTTCACAGTGCTGGATGATGCTACGTATGCTACTAGAAGAGAAAACTAACTTTAGTCCAAATCGGGTATAAACTCTGTGAATTCTGGCCTGGCAAAACATGCTCACTGTTATAAGAGTGTCATGCACACCTCGAGAGTAACCAATTACTTTCCAATTGTATTTAAATCCAAGAGATAAAACCCATACCTGACATCATTATCAGGCCCATAACCTGTGACTATACGGGTCATAAGCCCTATGGGGGAATTTACTTGTAGCCAGAACTTTTCTGACCCATCCAGGCCTGAGTTCTGGACAAAACTTTCCTACCTACAATCCATCCATCCCCTATAAAATAATTATTCAGAGGCTTATATTAATTACAAACTGTTTGGGTTGTGGCTCAGACTTAATACCAACTAGTTCTTATAGCTTAGCTCAACCCATTTCTATTAATCTATGTATTGTCATGTGTTCTGTGACTTTACCTGTGTTTCATTATGCCATACTTTCTAAGTGGTAACCTACAGCTTCTGCCTGACTCTGCCCTTCTTCTTTATCTCTGCTTGGATTTGCCCCTGGACTCCACGCTGCCTTGTCATAGGCCAAAACATCTGCATTATTAACTGCTGGGAGCCAAGGCCTGTGCTGGCTGCATTAAAAGCCATTTTCACCTAGTTTAGAAACTAAGTTTACAGAGCCTAGGATACATACCCCAGGAATGAGTAAGTGCACCTTCCTGCCAATTAAGACCCTCTGCAGGTTTAGACTCTTAACTCTCTAGGAATGCAGCCCTATCTCCCTGTAAGATAAGAACACCTGTAAACAGACAACCTTCCTGAAACAGGATATCCCACAGACTAGGTTGCTTAGTAACCCCTCTTCCCCATCCTTCCCCATACAGCCTACTTCCCCATTTGCTTTATAAAACTCCCTGAGAAAAATTAAAATTGAACACAGAATTTCCACCCTTATCAGTGGAGTCAGCTCTTATTAAAAATAATTTAATTGAGATGATGGCTTTAAATTTCAGAGGTTTAGTACATTATCATCATGCTGGGGAGCATGTATGTCAATATTAAGGCAGACATGGTCCTGGCTACATCTTGATCAGAAAGTAACAGGAAATGGTCTGAGTGTTACACTTGGTGTGGCCTGAGCATGTATAAGACTGCACCCCCCCCCCACACACACACAGTGATGTACTTTCTCCAACAAGGCCATACTATTCATACCTACTCCAGAAAAGTCATACCTCTGAATACTGCCACTTCTTATAAACTTACAGGGTTAATTACATTAAAATTACCACACTGGGTTTAAAACAATCTTTTAAATAATAAATACAAGCTGTGTCAGTAGGAAATGGAGGAGTAAATATATGAATATTTGAGAGTAGTGATGAATATTCTCAAAATGCATAGAGTCAATATGAATAAGTGAACTACTCAAAAATTAGGTCTGGGATCTTAATAGAATGTCTCAAAAGAAAAACAAATGAGTAAGTAATACCTCAAAGAATGTTAATCATCTCTAGCAATTAGGAAACTGAAAATAAAAACAACTTTTTAGATTTCATCTTATCTCAGAATAGTAAAGATACACAGAACAACTGTCAAATGGAAGAGATGTGTGGCTTAGGGAGGAGGACCACTCACTGCTAGTAGGACGGGAAGCTCATGCCACCTACAGTGAGGAGTTTCCTTGTTTCACCTGGCTGATCCCACAGTCACCCCTTTCTGCCTAGCTACTGACTTGGAGGCTTATTATTATAGCAACTTCTGGGCCAATTGCTCAAGCATATTACTATCTAGGTTTTACACTTAACATCTTTGTTTGACCATGTGGCTTATTACCTTTGCTCAGTGTATCATTCTTACCTTGTTTCCTCTGCATCTGACTCTTGCTTTTCTCTTCCTTGAATTCTCCTAGTCTAGTTGCCCTGCCTCTACTTCCTGCCTGTTACTGGCTAATCAGTGTTTTTATTAAACCAATACAAATGCTAAATCTTTACAGTATACAAGAGCACTATCCCATAGCACTCTTTTTTTCTTTTCAAAACAAGAACCATGAATCTAATCCCTTCTGTTTAGTTTTTTTACTGACCATCGTCCATAACAACTCATAATCAACACTGTAAACAAAGACAAACATTCACAATCCAATTTTCAGTAGTGTTGGTGTAGTTCTTTAGAATACTTTCTGCTGATTGGGAGTGCTAATAATTTTATGAGGACCCAAAGAAAATTTAGGATTAAGGGGAAGTCCTGAGTAGAGTAGTCTGTGAGGCTTGATCATTTCAGCCAGTCACCTTGAAGCTGTTCTGAATGCAGAATTTAGATGAAACTGCAAGAGAGGTATTCTGAAACATTGGATCATCTGGGTAATCTGTTCCAATCAGAGATTTTTTTAAAGCTACTCTTTGTCAATCAAATCTGTTTTTCTGCTTTGTTTTGTTTTTAACCTGAAATGAATGCTAAGCCTCTCATTTTCTGTAGAAACAAAAGCATAGTCACTTTTCCAAAGTAACACATCTTTTGACTTAAAATTTCAAATAAAGGCATTTTAAAATATATAGGTTGGATTAATCCAGAAGCGTTTATAATCATATATTTCAGAGCCCCCTTGAGAGACACAACAAAGAAGCTGTTTTTGGCTCTAGCATTCTTTTTCAGGTTCCTTGGGCTTTATGTGGATATATGCACCACATTAGAGAGCTATTCGTAGTGGAAAGTTTCTCTGTCCCACCTGGAAAGTCCCACAGCTGCTTATAAAAGAACTCAGAGGCTTAATATTATAATAGCTCCTGGGCCAGTAGCTCAAGCATATTACTATCTAGCTTTCACACTTAAATTAACCCATAATTCTTATCTATGTTTAGGTATGTGGCTTGGTACCTTTCCTCAGTGCAACATTCTCGTCTTGTTTGCTACTGACTAAGTGTTTCATTGAACCACTATGAATAATAAATCTTTACAGAATATGAGAGCATTATCCCACAACAGATATCATTGTGGAAATCAGTATGGAGAATCCTCATAAAGCTAAAAATAAATCTACCAGATGATCCAGCTATACCAATCCTTAGTATATTCCCAGAAAATGAGATATATTGGGCTCCTTATAGGGTGAGGGTTATGGGTGGGGATCACAATGAAGAAAGTGGAAAGGAGAAAAAGGGGAATATTAAGATATAAGTGATCTAACAGAGAAAAATGGAAAAGGAAGGCTCCATGGTAAGGAGGTAGAAGGTAGGCAAAATAATAATATGAATGGCTGAAAAAGAACAGAAAAATCACATTTTTATTTACAAAATAATACATATAACCCATTCATGAATATATAGTTTCAGTGAGTGTATTAATTAGGGTTTCTTTTGTTGTGAAGAGACAACATGACCACCGCAATTCTTATAAAGAAAAGCATTTAATTGAAGTGGTAGCTGATAGTTCATAGATTCAGTTCACTATTATTATTATGGTAGGGAGCATGATAGTATGTAAGCAGACATGGTTCTGGCTACATCTCAATCAGAAGGCAACAGGAAATGGATTGTCTGTCATACTAAGCAACACTTGAGCAAACGAGATTTCAAAGACCCCTCACACAGTGACATACTTCCTCTGACAAGGTCACACCTAATTCAACAAGGCAACACTCTCCTGTGGATTAAGGGGGCCAGTTACATTCAAACTACCAGATTCCACTCCCTGGCCTCTATAAGCTTCTCCTAATAACATAATGCAAAAAGCATTTAGTCCAACTTCAAAAGTCCCCACAGTCTATAGCAGTCCCAAACTTATTTAAAAGTCCAACATTCAAAGTCTCTCCTGAGATTTATTCAATCCTCTATAAAAATCCAAATAAAAAACAGATCATATACTTCCAACATATAATAGCACAGGGTGTACATTACTGTTCTAAAAGGTAGGGAAAAGACCATAGGGGGGAAAAACAACAACAAAAACAAAACAAAACAAAATAACAACAACAAACCTCTGGGCCAAAGTAAGACTGAAAAACAGCTGGGCGAATTCCGAATTCAATTCCACATCTCCATGTCTAATGTCAAATTTCTCTTCAGATCTTCAACTCCATTCAGCTTTGTTGACTGGGCTGGTTCTACTCCCTCCCTGTTAGCAGGTCCCTGGGAAGGTATCCTACAACATTGCATTTTTAATATCTTGGGTTATCCAAGGCATTTTATGCTTCAACTTTACAGCTTCATATCATACAATGGTCCTTCTACTAAGCCTCCATTCAGGGACACACCTAGCACGTGCCTGGACTCGGTTGTTTTCCTTAGTTTAGGAGGCAAATTTCATAGTTCCTTTTTTTCTATCTTTGACGCCAGAACCACATGGCTGAAGCTGGCAAATTCTGCTGCTTTCTAGAGCTGGAACATGCCTCTAAAGTTCAGTTACATCTTCACCAGCCTTTTATCTTTCACTGCCTAAACTTAGCTGTACTGAAATTTTCTCTGTAGACCACGATGACCTCAAACTCACAAAGTGACCAGATTGTGCCTTCTGGGTTCTAGAATTAAAGGTGTGCACTACCACACCATGCTTTAAGTCTTTCTTTAATTCACTTCACAAAGTAGAAAATTAGCTGGGTAGAATCTTACACCAAGGTCATGATCCTCTTTATTCAATTACTTAATCCATTTATCTCATTGAAAAGAGAGTTTAATTCTAACAGTTAAAGTCTACCACTTCCGGGTAGCCCATTTTCCTCTCTGTACATTTTGTATTTATTTACTCATCTTGATTCATTTCCTTATAAATTTATATTAGAGTTACCACTAATAACCACACTACAGGGTCTATAGTAGGCTGTTTTGAGATTCCCCCAGCCAATGAAATTAATCCAAAACTCTTTACTTTAGCTCTAACAGACTCTTTGGACAAGGGCAAAAAACAGCCACATTCTTCACCAAAATATCATGAGAATGACTTCAAAGCAACATACTAAAATGCTCTCTTCTGAAACATCTTGAGCCTGCCCTTGACAGTTTAAACAACTCTTGGCACCACTGCTTTCCCTATTCCTATTAGTATGGCTCATTAAACAGTGCTTAAAACATTCCACTGTATTCCTAACCCAACTTACCAATGTCCTTATTATTCCAAACAAAAACATGATCCAGTCGATCACAGCAGTACCTCAGTCCTGACATCAATTTCTGTCTTAGAGTTTCAGTTGCTACGAAGAGACACCGTGACTATGCAATTCTTATAAATGAAAACATTTAACTGAGGTGGCCTATTATAATTTAGAAGTTCAGTCTATTATCATCATGATGGGGAGAATGGCAGCATTCAGGAAGACACAGTGGTGGCTACATCTTCAACAGAAGGTAACAGGAAGTGGACTGAGACACTGGGCAGTATCTTGAGCATAGAAAACCTCAAAGCTTACCCCCACAGTGACACACTTCATCCAACAAGGCCATACCCACTCCAATAAAAATCACATCTTTTAATAGTGCCACTCCCTATGAGTATAAGGGGGCAAATAACATTCAAACTACCACAATGAATATTTCTCATATGGATTAAGGGTGCTCCCTTTAAGAGTCAAAAACCACCTAACAAAGAACCTAGTATCACACATGAGAAGTTTTTTTTTGTTTGTTTGTTTGTTTTTTTTCAGGATTGTTGGCTGGGGTTGTGTGAGAGACTTCCAAAATGTACAGTCTCTTCTATATTGCCTGTAGTTACTCTCCAGAGATGAAATATAAGTACCTATTGCTGAACGCTACTTTGCACTTCAGAACAGGATTCACTGATTCTGTAACTGGAATTGACTTAAATGCCCCCCTTTAAGGCCTAGCTTTCATGGTATCAGAAGCACAATGCAACCTTCCAAAGGAGGGAGGGAATCAACAGACCTATTTATCTGTGACACCTATGAATGACATTAGCAATTATCAAGGCATGATCATGATAATAGTACAGTAATGCCGTATATATCTTGGTGGTAGCCAACAGCACTCTGATTGGACTTGACTCACTGAACATGAGGGAGACATTGCTTGTTACTACAAATCTAGCTAACAACTCAGTGATAGTGAAGTCTTGGTTGTAGGAGGAAACTCTACAAGCACTTAACCAGCATGATGCCAACAAACATTCTGTGATAAATTGTCCTTATAACCATGGATAAGTGTCATTTTTTACCCCTCATTGAGGAAACATAACTTTGCAGTGGATCATTACAGAAAACAATAACTAATAAAAAATATTGAGATATTCCTATCCAAATGAATACATCTACAAAATACTACTACATTCGAGGCTCAGGGAATATTGAGAAAGAAGGGATGGAATATTGTAAGAGCCAGAGCTCTGATCAGGGACTTTGCTGTGAGATTGTGTCTCTTAGTAACACTAGAAGTTGTATTCACAAAGTCTGACCAGCAACTTCAGCTGAGCAAGGGGAACACCAACAGACATGTCAAACTGGGCAGGGCTGAACCCATGAGGCCTCAACCTTACACAAAAAACTACAGGACTCTGAGTAAAGCTGGGAACAGGCAAGGGGACCCTTTCCAAGGAAGAACACACCAACTGGCTATTTGATCAGCTTTGAGAACATTATATATACTATTGCAAGGGGAGTATGTTTCAAATCAGCCTGGCCGTGATTTAGCGGTAAATAATACCTGGGAATTAGTCTTTGTATATTTTTTACAAGAGTAGTTTAGTCTGTCTGAGTTTGTTCTGAAGTCTAAAATTAGTTGTCTTTGAGACTGAAAATACTGTTACTTTTCTGTGTCAGTAAAGAAGAATACTCTGGTATTATTTCTCTACATCAGACTTGACTATCCACAACCATTTATGTATCCAAAGATGTAAAAACACACTACCAATAGACTGTGAAAAGAACTGCACAGCTGTTCTTATTAGGGAGGCACAGCAGTGGCACCTGAAAAGTTATAGGCAGAAAATTACTGATATCCACAGCCAGTCACCCCACAGGCTTTACAGGTTTTCCCTAGTGGCGCCAGTCAATGGATGTCCCCATGACTTTGCCTAATTGGGCCATGTCATGAATGTTGTTTATGGGACTCCTCCACAGACTTTACATAATGGGACACCCCAACACAGAGTCATTCATGTGGTAGGCTGATCTGTAAAATACTGTTTATCATCTGCTGTATACTCCCATGGCCCTTGGCAATTGCCAATAAAAGATATAAGTCTGGTCTGGAATAAGTTCCTAACTAACATATTCACTACATTCTTTTCTAAGACTCATGTTTATCAGCCCATTAGGGAATATCACAAGGATTGATATTATTCTCAAATGTTAGTTCTAGAGCAGAAACATTTTCTGTTCCTAGATAATTGCAAGATTGTGGTTTTGAAATAATGTCAAAATAGTTTTACAAAGAACATTCAGAGAGGTTCAGAGTCTTAAGAGTCATTCTTTATGTTTTCTTTTCAAGGTAATAAGATTACTCTCCCTAGTGAAAAAAGAGATTTGAGAACATTCAGAGTCCACCTCCTCAGGATTGCAGCCAGCAGTCTTATGCTTGATTCGGCTTCTCTTTTCATGTTACTTTGGGTATTGAGAGCTAGTATTTCTCCAGCATGAATGGAAGATATTTGTTAACTCAACAGGTAATATTGGAGACAAGTTTTCATTTGATTACTATGTACTAAGTTATGAAAATTCAGAGATCAAAAACTAACTAAATAAAAAAATTAAAATGAGGTTGTTTTATTCATTTTCTGCTTAGTAATGTCATAAAAACTCATGTTTATAAATTGGAAAACACACTAAATAAAAATAATTTATATTTATAAAGGAATGTGTTTATATAGATATATATATATATTTCTAATGAAAGTGAAACGTTAAAGCAACTTTACTTAATATGATCATAAGTGAGGTAAATCTGGTGCAAAAACATCCCATTTTTCTCATATGAAGAAGCTAATTTTTTTTTCAAAAAAAGATAAAACATGACAATTGAAGGACTATTTGGGAAGAAGAAAAAGATGGGCAATAAATATAATGGTAGAGATTGAAAATGATCTAAATACATTATGTACATATGTAAAGATGTTATGAGAAAACATTTTGTACAATACATAGACACTAAATTAAAAATGTGCATTTCAAAACCATATCAAACCTGAAGGGGCTACTTTTGAAAAGGAGAAGGATTGGTGGGATGAGGTAGAGGAGCCAGGAGATGGAGATAGGGGTACTTATAATCAAAACAAAGGATGTAAATATATGAAAATTCCATGACAAAATCTGTCATTTATAAAGCATATGCTAATAGGAATAAGTTTGATTTTCAACTCCACAAAAATCATAAGCAAAAGTTTGGACTTCTAAAAGATTTTGGTGACTCACATTGTGCAATGAAACTACAGAAACAGTGACTTAGGGGTTTAATTTATTACTCTACCATTTAATTTTAAGAAAAAATTTATAATGCATTATTTAAAATGTCCAATGTACTAGAATAAGGTGTTAACTGTAAGTCTTGGACTCACTGAAGCACTGTTGTGTCGAGAGTTGAAACTCATTGATGTGAAACCTTTTGACAGGAAATAAAGGAAAAACAGAAATGGCTAGTTTGAGATTAATTTCCAATTCATTATTGCAAATTGGAAAAGTTTAGAAACCAGAGGAAGATATATAATGAGCCTGAAGATAATTAGATAATATATTAAGTTAAGGACACAAAAGGCTGATTTTGGGAAAATGGCTACCCAGTCTTACCCTTCTAGTTACTGCTAGGCTTCTTGTTCAAGAGCTTAATGCATAGATATCTCTGGTGAGTGCTACAGAAGACAGCACAGTAAGACATTTATTGTTGATAGACTGAACCAACAGTTACTGTGAGGTCTGGGGGCAGAAACAGATAGCATTCCTCTTGTGGAATGAAGGAAGGATGTCTGCACTTTGCTTTCATCTAAAGAATGTATATTCCTGAGCCAACAAGATGGCTCTAGGGGAAAGGTACTTGATTCCAAACATTATGAGTTCTATCCCCAGGGAGGAAAAAAGAATGGATTCCTGTAAGTTGTCCTCTGACTTACACACACACACACACACACACACACACACACACACACACACACACACACACACACACACCACATTTGAAAGAAAGGTATGTGTAGTCCAACAGAAACATTTGTGCCCCTTCACACAAAAGGAACCATTTCACTTCACTTGGCCCTAACGTAAATATGCCTAAGAGGGCCTTCTCTCTACTTTGAAATGGGATACTCACATTTCCCAATCTGACCTACAGAAGGCTTTCCAAACTTTTGACATCCCCAGTGATCTCAAGGCCTATATAGGGCTGTACTGAGATAAAATATGCATATCAATGTAGAAGGAACAATTGCAAATCACAAACATAGACACCATCAACATGATCAAGTAGGAAAAAAATCATTATTCATGTAAATAGCAAAAGTGTAAAAGCTGCAGTACATATGGAATACTTACAAATTAATATGAGAAAAGGTAAAATACACAACAGAAAATGTAGTCAGAGCTTCTGAGAAATACCTCATCCTCATGTCAGCAGAGAAATTTGTGCAGGAATATGTATTTAAGAAAAATAAAAGATAGAAGTAAGACTAAAAATATTGTCTTAGGTAGTTGAATACTGAAATAAATTACCAAAAATTAATGTATAGATCAATGTAGATTAAACATTAAATTTTAATAGTACTTAAAATCAAGGGTATATATTTCAAATATATTATACTTCACCTGAGGGCAGAGGAAGAAACAACGCTGTTATACAGGGACAGCACTTGATAGCCCACCACCCAAAGTGGTCAGTGCTAAACAAATACACATACAAGCATACTAAATGGACTCAAATGGGTGTGTGCATATACATATATGTATATATATATGTGTGTGTGTATTGTGTGTATATATATATGACAGATAGATGATAGATAGATGAGAGGCAGATAGGTATGTATATTGTAAATATATACATAGATACATATATATGTACCATAAAACATTAAAGAAGAGTTCATGATGCCACTATGCCATGCAGTGGTGACAAATGCATTTAGTTCCATCACTCTGGAGGCAGAGACAGTTGGGTTGGATGCTTTTGAGTTCAAGGTCAGGCTGGTCTACTGTGGGAGATTGAGTTGTTTCATTGTAAATAATTATCCCACCCACTGGTTTAATTAAAAGCACTAATTGGCCAAAGGCAGGCAGGAAGTGTGGGCAGGGCTACCAGACTAAGAGAACTCTGAAACTAGGAAGCACAGAACAGAGCACCAGAGAGAAGCGGGAAGAAGCAGAGGACAACTATGCTGCTCTAAGAAAAGGTACCAAGCCACATGGCTGAACAGGATAAGAGTCATGGGTTAGATTAAGGGTAGAGAGCTAGCAAGTTATATGCCTGGGCCTTAGGCCTATCAGCCTAAAACTATTGTAAACATCTGTGTGTCTCTGTGCATCTGGGGGCCTACGGCCCTAAACCTTAAGGTTAGGCCCGAAAGTCAGGGCCAGAAACCGCCTACTACAGTCTATAGAGTATAGTCTAGGACAGCCAGGGCTACACGGAGAAACCCTGTCTTGAACCACTGCCCCCCAACAAAAATTTAAAGAGTTCATGAGTTTGTGATTTTTAAAGAGCAGTGTAGTGAACACTGGAGGAGTGGAGTTGGGAGGGAAGATAAGGTGGTGTGCAAATGAGGGAAATATAGAATTCTCAAAAAACAATAAACAGCAGCATATATATGATATGATATGTATACTTATGTCAAATACTGTAAAGTCTCTTTCATTTAGATAACCACCTACATATATTTTAAACTCTTGTAAGAATAATAGATAGTCGGCTGAAAATAGTAAGTAAGTATGTCGTATGAAAGGTGGGGATAGAATGACCAGATCATTGCTCTTATCAGCTAATCTTTAGTCATTTACTTACAAAGTAACTCAGAGAAGGTAAAAAGTTATGATAAGTTAAATGTCCTCAGATGTTTATTTGAATGGTTTTTCCATATTTCTGTATTCTTGAAGCATATTTCTTAATTTAAAGCTATGAAAGATTTCATTTTAATTATAATAAATTAATTTTTAATTTGTAAAAACAACATTACGTCCTAGTTATAGTGACTAAAAAAGATTCATTTCCATTTCAGTGTTACTAAGGAACATCTGAATCCTAAGGATGAAAAACTCAATTGTTCAGGATTTCAGGAAGAAAAGAGAATGCAGCTGAAGCAGGAGCAAGCTCATCAGTGACTGTGACTCTAGAGCAGTTTTTATGTGCTATGGAGAAAGAATGGAGTTTTTCAAACAGGACTCTCACCCAAAATGGACTTCTTTAAAAAGCAGAGTGAATTTTCTGAAATGTAAGAAATAACATGCATAACTTTTGTAATTATTTATTTATTCTCAGAAAGATAGTGGACACTTAAGGTTCAAAATGACTCTTTTAAAATGCTATTAACAAAATAAGGAAAACAAACTTGAAGGCAAATGAAGTAATGCCTTATTTTGTGAATGGAAATAAATAAACCAAAACTCTTTAAATACATAAACTTGAATTTGTATATAAGTCTATGTACCAGAAATCTTTTCACTGATTATGATTGACTCCAGAAATCTCCCTGGACTCTTGTGGCCAGCTGGCCCCTCACATCAGCCCAGTTCTTCATCACACTCACTTCTCCAGACCCATCTCCTTCCTCAGGCCACAAACCATGACCTCTCTCCATCTCCTCCACCTCCTCACCCTGTACTGTCTCATGACAATGGTGCCCAAGCGCACAGCACCAGGATCTTGGCTGGGTCACAGGAGGTGCTTGGTTGAGTACTGCCCACTCCAACCATAAGGATTGACACGGAGCTGTTAGCTTTCCTCTCTCTCATTCCCAGGTCTATAGACCTCAGGCAGCATTTGGTAAGATGGTACCTGATTACCCGGTGCCAGAGATGCTGGGAGGACTTATGGTTGACTGTGACGCATCCTTGTCCACATCCCAGGCAAAAAAGTCTTAGGGAGCTCCATCTGTGTCCTCCACCAACTCAGGAACTGACCAAACATTTTTAATATCATCAATCATAATAAATCATAAATCATTAAGTTTATTGAAAGGCAAAACCCATAAAATTGAATAAAATGAAGAACTGTGTATCATCATTCATAAGCAAAATAATATATCATGTAGAAAACAAAGGCATGAGCAAATCATAGAATCACAGATTTACACACAACAACAAATTAGAAAGGAAGCTTTTTTCCACAAATAAAAAGTTTAATTTCAGAATCCAAGTTCATGACTTATAAATACACTAAAGAATAGTTCGCTCAAACTTAGGCTGAGCCTGTGAATAGTATTTCAACGAAAGAGCGGCTTTTCTAAAAGATCAGTGACTGATGCGTGATGGCTTAGCCACTAAAGGCTAGGCTCACACCAGAAATATAAGAGAGAAAGCTTCAGCATGAGATAGAGGACAAATAAGGCCAAAGAGGAGACCAACGACAATGTGATCTGATGATTCCTGGGTGATAATGATAAACTCATGAAAATATTGAGGACAAAAGTAATCAAATACTGGCAGTTCCCACATTACTACCCTATAATTACCAAAAACCTTTATAAAGCAAATAAAATACATTAACACATTAAATTCTAGGAAAGTAAACATTATCAATATTCACAAATACTTAACATTACTAAAAATAGAAAAATTTGCCTAAAGTCAGTAAACTCTTAATTAATAGATAGTGAAACACATTTGTTAAATTTCACTAACAATTTTCTAATATTTTTCTAAACAAAGCAAGGGAAGGAATTTTGATATATAAAATACTTATAACAATAACAAATATTTATTAAGCTGTGAAATATTAAATATGGTTTAAAGAAAACCATAAATAAATAAAATCCTCACTATCAATATGTTGATCCAACTTGCATTTATTTTGTTTTTCTAATTAGCATACAAACCATGGGTTTCTTTATGGCACTTTATGCATTTTGTTTTAATGATCTCCTGTCCCTCCACCCTCTAGTTCCCTTCTTCTATAGCTTTTTCCCCTACTCCCTCTGCAAGATCTCTTTCTCCTTTTGCAGGTCAGTTCTCTTTTTCATTTCATGACTTTATCCACATGGCAGACAGACCTAGCACATATTTAGAAACTAAAATCAAAGATTTAAATAGGAAAGAATTTAAGATTTTGCATGTTGAAAGAACAATCTGAGTTACCTCACCTAACATAATTTCTAGTTCCTTTTATGATCCTATAAATTTCATTTTATGTTTCTTTATTGGCAAACAAAATTCCACTTTTGGCATGTGCCATGCTTTAATTTCCTGTTCATCTTTTGATGAGTATTTAGTTTGGATACAACTTGCTTTTAGTGAAATATAGCTAAAATATAACTTATAAAGGTACAAATAAGTAAAATTGATGATAAGTAAATTTTTATTTTTTAATTTTATCATTAGTTTTGCAAAATTAAATTCAGAAGAATCCTTTGACATGATTTAAACTTGATGACAGAGTTAACAATGTAAACGAATTAATCAGTAGCTTCTCATTACAGCTCCATTAGAGAAGTTGTTCTTAACCTGTAGGTAGCATCCCATTGGGAGTTGAATGACAGAGGTTGTCTACTACCATGAGAAAACAGAGGTATTTACACTACAATACATAACAGTAGCAAAATTACAGTTATGGAGTAGCAATGGTATAATTTTATAGTTGGGGATCACCACAATGTGAGGAACTATATGAAAAAGTCACAGCATTCAGAAGATTAAGAAACATTGCATTGGACAGTTAAAAAATAACTAATATGATGGAATTCTAACTCATATGATGGAATTCCATACAAATAACTGTCAACTGTCATCTAGCAAAGCCAACATGACTGTTAATGCAAAAAGAACACCATCATTTCCATAAACTCTTAGAAGATGTTGCAAAGACAAAGAAAGGGGTGTTTACAGATTTAACATGTTTGGTGTAAATAAGATGATTCTATAGAGTCAGATATTCGTTGAGCTCTGACAAAATCTTTGTAGCTATAGTGTAGGATTGATGGACATACAAGATGAATGCTTTGAAGTGAATCTTTTAAAAAACAAAGACAAATAAATTTTTCTGAGAAGATTGTTTATATCAGGGAAGCTAAGTTGGGCACTAAAACACAAATTCTATTTGTTATTAAATAAAAACTCAAAGCCAGATATTGGGGAAAAGCTGGAATATCAGAGAGAGGAAACCGACCATAGTCAATTCTCACCCAACCAACTTCTCAGGGTAAAAGCTATCTTCCAAAGACTAGCCTGGCTCATCACTTCTACAGAATAGCACATCCTCTGCCTAAGCCTGACTTAAATACCTTCTTTCCCCAGTTGTTTCACTTCCTGGTTCAACTCTGCCTCATAATTCTAGAGTTAAGATTAAAGGTGTGAGATACTACTGTTTGGTAGTTAAACCATGAATTCAGAAACACAGAAAGATCTCTGTCTCTGAAGTTATGTGATTAGAGGTGTATAGGTCACCTATCCCTGTCATTCCTGTGCTGGGATTAAAGGTGTGAGTTACCACTCTGATCCTCCTGGCTTGACCATGGTTGGATCTATTCTCTGATATTACAGACTGATTTTATTAAATATAGAATATGTCACTACAGAGCACAATTTTTTTAAATAAATAAAATTGCCAGAATATTCTCAAAACAATACAACTATTTTAAATATCATTATTATAAACAAAAATTTTTTGGAATAACAATTTTTGTTGATTAGCATTATAAAATAGTAAAGTTTTCTTGATGTACAATGACATTTCTAATTCTGTACATCTGTGACTGTTAATTATACTGCATCTCAAAATTATAAAATCTGTAAGATTAAATGTTATAAAATAAATTAATATATATTCTTAACATTTGATGCAAAAAATGTTTTAGGACCTGAAAAAACAATGCTTTCTTTTCTTACTGTTATTTGGTTTTGTATAATTTCAATTAAAATTCTTAGACAATTCTACAGAAGAATGTTAAAACATGATTTTGCATTTGTTTTAGGCAAGTATACTTGAAAATTATTTTTAAATGTTTCATAAATTGTAGGTAATTTATTGTATCATATGGAAAAGATTATCATAAATCGTTATTCAAAGCCATATTTTAAGCTCAAAATTGCTAGAGGTGAGCCCTGTAGCATAGTGACAGAGTATTTGCTTAATATACATAAGGCTCTAGGTTCTATCCCTTCTTTCTCCGCTGCCCAGAAAACAATAAAGACCGAAACTAGTAAAATAAAATAAGGAGTGTTAAAAAACAGGTTGTTAGTTTGCTAAATAATTGTTCCATGGAAAGTATTCTAAAACAAATCATATAGATTGCTTCCTCAAAGTATATAATAATCTCACAAAAAAATAAGTCTCTGTAATTTAAAAAGGTTTTTAAAGAAAAATAATTGAGAAAACACATAATTTAGCTTTAGGTGAAGCTTTTGGCCAAGATGATGCCCCAAACCAAAAATATATATAAAGTACATATTGAACTACTTTAAAAACTTGCTTGTAAAAAATTACAATTATAATTTAACATTAATTAACATGAATTTATTATGGAAATATATTAATGTTCTATAGCAAGACAAAACCAAGACCAACCACCCAACAAAAAAATCTAAGACAAATAGGAAAAATTTCACAATCTAAAAATTGCAAACTGAAGTATAAGTGACCTTTAGACAGTGTCCAAGAAAGTTCAGGGGCAGGCCACTCTGTAGCCATAAATTGGCAGAGACAAAAGAATACACTCTTAGAAGACTGTTGTCTTTCTAATGAGAGATAGAAAGAGAATGGAAAAGAAAGGGGTGAGGAGGTGTGGTGATATATTCTATATTTAATAAATCAGTCTATAATATCAGAGAACAGGTCTACTCACAGTCAAGCCAGGAGGGTCAGAGAGTGATAACTCATGCCTTCAATCCCAGCAAAGGAAAGACCAAATGGTGACCTACACCTTTAATCCATACCTCTGGAGACAGAGTTCTTTGTGTGTTTTTGTAAACTCCAGGCCTAACTGCCAAATGGGAGTACCTCACACCTTTAATCTTAACTCTAGAATTATAATGCAGGGTATAACTCAGAAGTGAAACAATTGGGCAAAGAAGATATTAAAGGCAGGAATAGCAGACAGTGTGGGATTCTGTACCAGTAACTAGTCAGGCTGAGGACTCTGGATGATAGCTTTTACCCTGAGAAGTTGTCTGAGTGAGAACTGATTGTGGTCTGTTTCCTTTCTTAGATATTATAGCTTTTTCCCCAGTATCTGTCTTTGAGTTTTTATTAAATAACACATAGAATTTGTGATTCAAAGAGAAACTAGAAGAAGTGGGGGGGATGTAATCAAGATGTATTTTATGAGAAAAGAATAAAAACTAAATGAAGTAAAATATCATTTATATGAACATAGAAATATGTTGTATTTGTTGTATCTCAAAGTCTGAAATTCAAACCATCTAAATTATAAGTGGTAACAGAGACACAAAGCAAGCTCTTTATTCATACTTATTCACACCAAAAAAAAAAAAAAAAAAAACCCTGAAGATAATTCAGTTGTAATTTTTAAAAAAAGTCATGAGGAAATAAAGTACAAGAAACTTTTGGAAGGAATAAATGGTTTATTAAGACACCTTTGTGAAAATATTTTCTATATTTTTATATTTCCTGGAATGTTGTAAGAGAATAATTTACTATCAGTAATAATACTCTGGGGTCATGATGACTTGGAAAATTAAAGTCACAGTATGTGAACATGTATGTTACAGTTCTTTCTACCCTTCCAGCCAGAAGTGTTCATAAATTTAAGAACAGATTTTTTTTCTTGATTTTTCCCTTTTAACTTTTAATAATAGGCTTTAAAATTTTGAGTGTTACACATTCCCAGAATCTTAACTTGTTTTCTAGAATGTTCTACTTGAAATGGTAACAATCTTTGTATTTTATGACAATAAAAAAATTCCTGGCCAACATGGCACCTAAAGCAAAGAAGGAAGCTCCTGCCCCATTGTAAACTGAAGCCAAAGCAAAGGTTTTCAAAAACCATTAAGATGTTGATGAAGGGTGTAGTAAGAATTTTCTGACCCAGTCTAGCCCCAAGATCTGGACTTGCTCACAACTGTTGAATTCTGCCTAGCCTTGGGGTCCAGACCCACAGACCACAGTCCCACAGTTCCACATAAGCTTTACATTAATTTCATGCTGATTGACCTATGGCTCAGTCATATTGCTAGCTAGTTCTTTCATCTTAACTCAACCTATTTCCATTAATCTGTTTAGCCATGTGGCTTGGTACCTTTTCTCAGAGCAGCATCATTATCTTCTTTCCTCTGTGTCTGCTGGTGTCTCTGCTGGTGTCTCTCTTGTGTCTGTGATTTGCTCTTCTTGTTCCCAGAGTTTTCTTAGTCTGGTAACCCTGCCCACACTTCCTGTCTACCTTCTGGCCAATCAACTTTTTACTAAACCAGTAGGGATGGACAATATTAACAACTTACCAGAACATACTTTCACAGCAGAAAGGTTCTACATTCATAAAAATAAATTCACATCACCATCTACCACAGTCCAAAGCAGCCCAAAATCCTTCAAAAGACAAGAGAAACAATCCTGACCTGCTCACATCAAATTCTCTCTGATGACTCTGGCAGACAGAAGACAACACACTGTGTTCTTTGTGCATATCAAGTTGAACAAGTACCAGATCAAACAGGCAGTAAAGAACTGTGACACTGATATGGCCAAGGTCAATACCCTGATATGGGCTAATGGAGAGAACAGGGCACATTCTCTGACTGTTGTCAACAGAATAAAGATCATATAAACTGAACCCTGTTGTGTAATGTTTGTTTGATTATTCATAAGTACTACATTTTTTAACTATGTAAATATGTGTCATATTTGGTTTATTATGCAAAGATGTGCTGCTGTTTTACCTTGCTTCCCTGAGACATCTGACTGGTTTAATAAAAAAGCTTAATGTCCAATAGTGAGGAAGAAAATGTAGGTAGAACTTCCATTCAGAGAGTGTAAGTAGGAAAAAAAAAATTCAGAGATGAGAAAAAGGGGGGGGCGGGGTTGAGAGAGATGCCAAGGGCCAGACAAACATGAAGGAAGCAAAAAAGAATGTACAGAATGAAAAAGATTAAAAATTCACAAGACAAAACATAAGAGAAAACGGTTTTAAAATTAGTTAAAGGAACTGGAACAAGCCTAAGCTAAGGCCAAACATTCATAGATAATAATAGGTTTCCATTTCTATAGATTTTGACATTTAAGATATTTAATAACCTAAGATTTTTATGACAGTTACACAATCTGCTCCTGGCAGCAGTAATCTACTTCATAAAAGGATAATGAGCATCCAAGACTTGCTACATTGTGTCAAGGCTAGCAATTTGGGACAAGAAACTGCCCTTGCTTTTATTGCTGACAGCATGCTGTCCAAACTGGACAAAGGAAAAAGACTGCCATACTTTGCCAAGAAAAGGTTAGACAGTTCTTCAAATTTCTTACTTCACAGAAAAGTTTGTCAGATATTCGAGGCCTATCAAGCTGAAGCTGGATGTCTAAATGGTGCAGAGAAAAATTGGGTGGCTGTTTATGCAGCCATCTGACTATGTCATTTTTATAGTTTTTGGAATGTGTTTGCTCTTCTTGCTTACTTGAAAAGTATATCCTTCTTGGGTCTCTGACAAAAAAATGAGATACTTATAGCTATAATTTTCCTTGTTACAAATTCAGAAAAGAAACTTACATATAAGATATATAAAGTTTATAAATTTCAGAAACAAAAAACTTAACTTGTTTATATAAGAAAATGTTTTGAGGGTTTAAAAAGATAACTTTGGTTTAGTAATACAAGTTAGGATATAAAGTAAATTATGTACATAACTTTGAACTCATCAAGATAGGATAGGTAATGGAATACTTTCTCTGAATTTTCCAAATGCAAATAGACTGGATATTGTAAATGTAATTTTTACTTGATAATTGTTCTTATTTTCTATAGTCTTAATATGTTAAATCTCAAACTTTTCATTTCATTTAGACAACAAAGGAAAAATGTATCAGAATATTTCCTTAATTATATAACGGTGCGTTGAATTTGTTTAATTATGCAAAGATGTGTTGCTGTTTTCCCTTGCCTGCCTAAGACCTGATTGGTTTAGTAAAAAGTTAAATGGCCAATGTCCAGACAGGAACCTTTGACAGGAAGAGTATGTAGGAGCAGGAACTTGGGCTGTGGAATGAAGAAAAGCAGAAGACAGCACAATGCCAGGCCAACCAGAGCAGCAAAAATAGGACGTACAGACCACAGAAAGGCGAGTCTCAGGCAGAACATAGATGCAAAGAAAGAGCTAGTGGGACAAGCCTAAGCTAAGGCCAAACATTCATAATTAATAATAAATCTCCCTGTCTTTATTTGGGAGATGGAGATAGGCCCCCAAAAAGGCCAACCACAGAGTCCAGCTGGTTAATTCTATATATACACTATTTTTATCCCCCCCAAAAAACCCTTTAAGGTTACAAAACTGGATATACAGAACTACCAGATATATCTTGTTTGAGAAAATTTTGCTCTGAATATTTTTAAAAAAATAAGAAAAGTTAATTAATAAATACTTTCAAAATGTTAGGCTAAAACTAATTCTGCTATTTATTTAAAATAGTATTTTCTTTTCCCATAATTTACTTACACTTTTCTAATTTTGCTATGGTTGGATTATATTTAGAGTCTGAATCAATATTATGAGTGTGACTTGATCTTTCAGACTTAGTGGTTCACAAATTGTGAATGTTTATTTGATCATTTAGAAAATTAAGAGCAACACATTTTTATGATAAATTTTCTTTTTATTTATTCTTCATGTCTTTTACATCATGCATTTAAATTGCATTTATCTCCCTGTCCCTTCATATCTACTTTCTACCCTTTTCAGCCTACCTCACTGATGTGGGATGTCTTTCTGTGTGGTGTGAGTATTATTATTAAAGTAAACTGTTTTGGCCTAACTTAGAAGTAGGTAGGAAATCAAAGGATATATAGGGGAAGGAGGGAGAAGTCAGGGAGACATGATCCAGCTGCCCACGTATCAACATTTAGAAGTAACACAGGTGAACCATGGGCCACCTAGCAAGACGACTTAATGGAAATGGGTTGAATTAAGATGAAAGAGCTAGCTAGCAATATGCTTAAGCCATAGGTCATACAGTATGAAATTAATGTAAGCCTTTGTGTGATTATTTGGGTCTAATCATTCTGGGACTGCAGGCCTGTGGGTCTGTACAACCAGCTAGATGGGCCAGAAACCTCATTCTACACAAAGTAAAATAAAATGAAATTCAAGATAATAAAGAAAAATCTCATTATGGAAGCTGTAGTGTGTTACAGTAAGTTACACTTTTAGGGATAAAAGTACACTCTTTTACCTATATATTTTTATTTTCAATGTTCATTGCAAAGAGTCATTGGTCTGGATCAAAGCCTTTTATTTCTGTTACACTATTTATATTGGGCCCTCACTAGGTCTCCTGTTGTATTGTTGGTGCCTGTATCATGGAGATTCTATAGCTTTGGGTATCCAAGACTGGTCCTTTCATGTGCTCCAGCAGATCATAGTTGAAGTGGATGTTGGAGTGAGCCAACTTGTAGTTGGATTCAGGTGTCAGCTGATAAGGCCCTAAGATGCCTATCCAGGGTCCCAAGATCCTGGACGGGATGTGGTCAACCTGGAGGGGGTCTGGCCAACCCCATTGAGAAGGGGCTTCTGGGACAAGAGGGCCCGCTTCCTGGTGCCTGGTTGTTGGAGAGAGAGGATCAGAATCCATCGTCTGTCCATTGCTCGTCCACTGTTTCCAGACTCCAGTCCCTGTTCAGGTGCTACTGTAATCTGTTACCTGTACCGTGAGTGTTGGTTTATATTTTAATAAATATCTGTCCTGCACTGGTGCCTTCTAAGTAAACTTTGCCTACACCAACTCATAATCCTACTTCTGGACTTGGGTTGGAAATTTGGTCAGCTTGTCAGATATTCCTTGTCCTCACCCCTAGGTGAGCTCTCCAGCGTTGCCCTGGCTAGTTCACCCTTGCAGTGCTGAGCAAGGGGATGTACTGGTTCTCCTGATTCCATGTCCTCAATGACACCTATAGCATCAAAGGGTCAGCTCTATTGTGTAGCCTAGACAATGAGCAGAGGCCACTTTCTCAGGTAATGAAGCAGCTCTCCCACTCATATCACCTCAGGGTCAGCTCTTCCACCTACCACAGGTGCCTAGGAGAAGGAGGAAGGACATCCTGTCATATGCTACCATATAGCAGATGAGGAGAGGGACCAGATCTCCCACACTCATGTTCTCAGAATAAGTTCACCCTCAACCCTGTCAACAGGGTCAGCTCTACAATGCTGCTCCAGAGAGGCGCAGGGCCGACTTATTGAATGCTGCAGCTGAAAAGGGAGGATCATTTCCCTCATCTGCAACAGGTGGCAGGAGTGAGGGAGTGGTATCTTTCCTCATTACCACATGGCTAACTATCCCACTTCACAGGCCACCTCATCTGTGCCTCCCCCATGTGAACACAGTCAGCTTTATTGTGCTCTTCTGGTGGGGTGTAAAACCCTCTCTCCTGACTGGGTCAGCCTATGATGGGAAAGAATAGTTTTCCCTAGTGTTGCAGCCAGTGAGGAGCAGGACCAACGTTGTGTAGCCCTATTTTCTAGGCCTTCAATAGTATTAGGAGCCATGAACATCAACACAGACTGCAGCAGGCTCATGCACTCAGACATGGGCCTTGGCAGCAGCTCAGGCCAAGACATTACCATGGTTCTGGGTGACAATCCAGCCACCCACCTCAGCCTGCTCCTCACTGCTTTCACCTCTTCAGGCATGCCTCTGTCCACAGAACATAAACCATGCTCTCTCTCTCTCTCTCTCTCTCTCTCTCTCTCTCTCTCTCTCTCTCTCAGCACACTATAAATTTGCTTACCATAACAGTGCACATTCATGGCTGCTCAGCAATGGAAGGCAGTGCAGGCAGGTGGTGTTTTCTCCTATCTCAGGGCTGTCTGCCTAGCTCCACTTGTGTGTGGGTCTGTGTTTCTCCTTGTGTGGATCTTCCTGTCCCACTCAGTCCATCATGGCAATGGACAGGACCATGCCTTCACCTCTGATTCCAGGGCAGGGCTAGATCAAAAAAAATGATAATATATACTTACACAGCAAACTAAACTAGATACAAGAGCAATAAAACAATATTTTAACACAAAGTGAGGAGAAAATGCACATCGGATTATGAAACATCAGTATGGAATGCCAGTAGTTTTATGAGATTCTTAGTGAGGAGAAGCATTTACACATTCACCAAAAATCAACATTTTTATAAAACTGATTTTCCTACTACAGTTGTTAGATATAAAAATGCAACCAGTAAGTTGTTATTGAATGAGCTTTAGAGCTGGAGATGTAAACCCAGGGGTTCCTGTGCTGGGTTTGATCTCCAGCACACATCAGCTTCTGTGGTGATTCAAGTGAGCAATCCCAACATCTTGAAAATAGAATTCAGAGGATCAAAATTTCAAAGTTATCTTCAGAAGTATCAGGAGTTCAAGTCTTGACTGGGCTACTGGAGAGCCTGCCTTAAATAAATAAAAATCAATACCAAGTTCCCTCCTTTTCTATGGTAGAATTTCTCTTTTACAATATGAATATTCTGTAAATTATTTTTAGTTATAAATGTTATTACTGAACATTTATTATCTTTTCCTCCCCAAATTGGGGTGTGTTTTATTGGTTATTATTCATGTTGTAAGACACAAACACCAATAATGGCCATCTACCTCTCACTGAAAATAATTTTAGCATTTTGATTCTCTTAATGGCTAGTCTAGCATATTTTTAAGATTTTAAAAAATGATTGTCTCAAGCTAGAAGCACAACTAAGCAGACATTACATTTTAAGTATATAATGAATGTAACTACTTTAAATAACTATTCTACTTATAATCTCTTTTTAATTATATATAGTTAATTTAAAAAAAAAAAAAAGTAGTTCCACATGATTCCAGGAAGGTGAAAATTTATCGGTCATAGCCACTTTTTAATAATTAGAACCTGAGAATTTATAAGACCTTTTTCTCTGAAATTAAAGTGCAGCTCCATGTCTGCCAGCTAATTGATCACAATGTGAGAAGGGTAGAAGAAAGAACCAATTACCACACAGTGGTGGCCCTAAGTTAAGGATAATAGCAATTAAAAGCCTCTGAAACATGATCATTTAGAATTTTTTTTCTACTTTCAATGAACATGAAATCTTCCTCTCCAAACTACACACATTTTGCCTCTAAAAGTGAGAGGAGTGAGATTAGGCATTGGTTGAGCTCCACATGCTTGTTCAGGAATCAAAACCTGGTTTTATTTTATTGCTTCAGTCTCCAGTCCTCTGAAAATGTTAGTTCAGTCCCCAAGAATAATAAAGTTTATCGCTGAACTTAGAGATATATTTAAAGAATATATTTCTCATATAATTTAAAAAAATATTTTCTAATATAAATATTTTTCTAACTTTATGCCAAATTGTGAATGCTGATAAATACTTCCAACTGAAGCCCAAAAACTCACTCTTGTGTGCAAAACTACTAAAAACAAAAGTGTCTTAGTTTTTCTGTTGTTGAGAAGAGAAACCATGAGCATGGCAACACTTATAAAAACATTGAGGCTGGCTTACAGTTCACAGGTTTAGTCTGTTATTTTCATGAGAGGAAGCACAGTGGCACCCAGGCAGACATGGTGCTGGAGAAGGAGCTGAGAGTCCTACACCTGAATGGGCAGGCAACAGGAAGAGAGAGCCCCACTGGGCCTGGCTTTAGCTTTTGAAACCTCAATGCTGACTCACTTCCTGTAACAAAAGTCCTCCTGATAGAGCCACTTCCTATGAGCCTTTGGGGTCCTTTTAATTCAAACCACCTTAATAATTAACCAGGGAGATGACACTCTGTGGCAAAGCTACTCTAATTCACTTCAAAGACTAAATCTGTAACAGTTCTCTGCAGGCTTCTATTTAGTGCTTCTGAAACAATTCCTACTATAATGAATTGTTTTGCTTTAACACTGAGAAACCCTAGTTTTCTCACACCCTTAAACAGAGAAACATATGAAAATGAAAAGTAATTACTTGAACAATAGTATTTAACTAAAAATATAAATAATTGTTTCTATAACCACTAATTTCAAATCTGAGAAATAGAAAATAATTTTAAAAGAGTTATTTGTTATTTTAAGAAATATTTAAGAGAAACTATGGTTATAAGTAGTTTCTTTATATTAATATTTAATTTGAAAGAATAAAATTATTTCAATTCAGTATTAAATAAGTATCTCTTTGGAGATGTATGCTTTCTTCATTTACAGTGTATAAAACACAAAGCCTCCCACATACTCTCAGACTTGACAAACCCTTCCATTTAGTGGATAGTGGATGGATGATCTTGTTAAGTTTATAGATTGACGATGAAAATAAGCAAGATCTTGAGGTCAATTAAGTATTGCAAATGTGTGTCATATATGCTGGAATAGTGAGGCAAGGAAAATTTAGGCAAAAAAATGAAATTCATAGTAAAGAAGATTCAATATAAAAATCAAAGAGAAAACATTCAATCCCTGTGTGTATACTTAAGAGTATTTGTGGTAGCAATTAACTGAGAACCTGTAGTTTAGCCAGAACTGACCAGGAGTATCAGGGATAAGCCGGCTCCTGTACACTATCCTCTGGCCTCCACATGCATACTGTGTCGTATGTTCACACACACATACACACTAACTAACTAACTAACTAACTAACTAACTAAATGTAATAAAATGTCTTTAAAAGAAGATCATTACACTATAGAAATCAAGAAAGAAACAATATATTTTAAACTAAGTTAGTGACAATACACAAAAATAAATTAAACTTATTCAAGGATAATTACCACATTAAACTACTATAAAAAGGAGCTGGAGCTAGGAGAATAATGGGAAGGTTATAATGATATATGAAAATGTTACTGTAGTCATACAGACACACACATACACACAGATGTGCACACATGCACACACAGAGAAAGACAGAGAGGGGAAGATGACAGAGAGAGAGAGAGAGAGAGTTCTGTTAATACAGATATATGTCAGCCATATTCACTCAGAGTTGATTATCTGTCTGTATATGATGGAATAGCCACAGTGTAAGTTTTACACCACTCTTAAGACACTGTCCAAACAGTAAATCCTAGAATCCAAATGACCTAAGAGAAACTTTTAAAAAAGATGGACTTAATATAAGAATAAAAAAGATGCAACAATTTCCATAATGTTCCAAATTTGTACTGTAACTTTTCCAATTCCATGTTGTACTTGGACATCTCTGTTACCTGGTAAAAACTGTGGAATTGTAAAAATTAAGTTAATTTAATAACAGTGCACAGGCTTACGTATACATAAATTTACAGATTTTTTTTATTCAGGAGAAGAATTCTGGTCATTTACTACCAAATGAAGACATTATTTAACAGTTTAAGCCAACCAGATTGACAGCAAGCTTCTCGGTAAGAAGAGAATGACTGTCTACGTGCTGCTTTATCAATCAACATGCTAGGAACAGGCAGGGAAAGTAAAGTAGAGTAAAAGAATTTTAAAAACATATGAGTAAACTTAAAAAAAAATCTTGGAGTATGTTTGGGTTGCTGAGGTCAGAGTAGTGACTCCATTGAGAAGACTAGCAGTTTATTAGTACTTTACATTTGAGTCTTTGCATGCAGCTTTGGGAATGTTATATACATTTTGCAATGCCTGATTTCAATGATTGTCAAATCAACCAAAATATGAATGAAACCAGAAGCAAAATCTGACTGTGGTCTCCTAGAACCATGTCTGAGACTGCCTGACAGGCAGTCCCAAATGGACATGCAGATCTTAGATTGCGTGAAAACCAGAACTGTGTACATTAGAGGCCAGAAAATCTGTTTTCTTTTAATATTATGAAAAACTTAGGGGTCTAAAACCACATAGATTTCAGCATGGGGCTGCATAGAAAAGTGTCAAAGATCTTCAGTTCTGACATCACAGAGGATCACATACTAAGGAAAAGGCTAAAATAAACTCAAGTGATTAAGAATCACATAAAATTGCGACATGAGTTTTGAACACTCCAAGTACCTTCAGCATAGGTTGAATGGTGATAATGCGAACCATAGTGAAGGCTTACTTCTAAAATAAACTACGTGCTATTTATAGCAACAAAGAGATGTTGTACTTTATGAACATGATTAGCAATGTATCAAGGATCTATTTGGGGTTCCAGAAGCAGAACTGATCTCATCAGAAAATAACTTTTAACGAGCTGTGTCTGTGTCAATTTTTATTTTAGTTGCAATTAGGTACAGCAGAAACTTGCAGGCTGGCTATGGCCTGTACTACTAAAACACTAAAGGGTGCAAATAGAGTTTTTTTGTTTTGTTTTGTTTTTGAGTTTTAGTTGGTTTTTTTGTTGTTCGGTTTTTTTCTGGCTTTTTAAAAAGTAGCACTGCTTCCTTAATTCTTTCTATGCTCTCTAACCTGACATCACATCTTATCTACCTCCCAGTGACCCCAACATACCAATCCTTGCCTCAAATTAGATCTTCATACTCAATGAAAACCTAGGGGAGTATTTCTGATGACCTTATTTATCTAGGTCCAAACCAGAGTTTGTTTGCCCCGTAACAAGCTCCTGCAATTGGAAAATTGCCCATTGCTCAGTGCCCTATAAAACAGGAACTCAACTGGAATATTTCAAGCTGAAATTTGACACAACTGTGTTAGCTCCACACTGACAGGAGGAACAGAGCTGAAGACAGCCTAGCTTTCCATTCTACAGTGGTGCCCTAAGCGGTGGTGTAGGGAGTCAACCAGAACAGCTTTCTGTCTCATTTATTTTTATAGGTTCAACATTTCTACGATTATTGTAGCAATGTTGTAGGTTCCTAATATGTGACAGTTTTCAAAAGCAACTGGTATAAATGAAAACAATATGTCAAGCTTAAGGAACACTTTTAAACAATTTCTTGGAGTCCTAATTTTCTACCTTTGTGAAGCAACACAATATTATTGGAAATCATTAGAGTGTTTTGAGGACATGTGTGACCTTAAGAGGAGAGGGGGCCGGAGGAGTCTCGGGCCCGTCAGCTGCCATTACGATCTGGTAGCTGAAGGATAGCCCTAAGCCCACCTAGGGTTTCTCCACTCCTCCCGCCCCAAAGCTGATGTGGGAGGCTTGCTTGCTACCCAGGGACATAGCAACATCCAGGTGTGAGTTACTTCCGAGGACCACGTCTGGATAAGTAGTCCTATAGTAGCCAGCATCTGTGATGATGTTTATGGGCTGTTTTGCCACCAAGGGCGACATGGATGCCCAGGTTCTGTGTCATTCATCACCTGTAGCCATGGTGGTGACTGGGGGATGTGTGGTTACTGAGGTCATGACGATCTAGGTAGCCTTCACAGCCACCAGAGATCACGATATCCACTGGACCCAAGCTACTGACAAGGGCCAAATGACTGAATCCATGGTTCTACCATCACCTGGCACTGTGGTGATGTCCATGACTGACTTTGTCACCAAAGGCCACAAGAATCCCCAACCTCTGGGTTGCCACTTGTGTCATGCTGGAGTCTGAGGGACATGTTGCGACTGGACCATTCCAACTTCAGCAGCCTGCTTTACCACCTGTGATCATGGTATCGTCCTGCCCAAACTGCTGTTGAAGGCCTCATCTGGGTCCGTGGCCCATGACCCCACTGCAGTTGAGGTTTGCATTGATGCCCCAGGCTTTGATTACCATCACAGACAATGTTGATGCCTATGTCGGGACCCTAGCATAAGAAAGCTGGCCTATCCCTCATAGGAGAGCTGGCCCTGCATTTGCGAAAGCTGGTTCCACCTCTCATCTCTGAGGAATGATCCCA
The DNA here is from genome assembly GCA_033318265.1 of Phyllotis vaccarum. Classification (NCBI taxonomy): domain Eukaryota; kingdom Metazoa; phylum Chordata; class Mammalia; order Rodentia; family Cricetidae; genus Phyllotis; species Phyllotis vaccarum. The sequence continues at coordinate 60,656,325 of JARWLC010000007.1, forward strand.
GCAGCCAGGACTTACCAAACAGCTGCCAACATACAGTGCCTGGAGTAGGCACACCCCAAAATCTCTCCAGCCATGACTTGTTGGAATGTTTGAAGGAACTGACCCTGTAGAAGTATAGCCACAGGATCTCTGAACAACAGGAGAGTATCAGAGAAGAATGTAAGAGAGATCCAGTTTTGATGGTGTATCAAAGCCGGAGGTCCTGATTCAGAGCAACAATTCCTTACATAATGAACATATGCAAGCAATGCTGTTTGGACAAAAGGGTATATAGCATGTACACAGCAGCACCCAATGCCACTAAGGTAAACGGGAGGTGATGGAGATGTGGGGAAGATGAGTAATAAAATAGTTTTCCTTTTTAAAAATTACGTTTATCTTATTTTTATTCTTTTTTGTTTACTTTTGATGGAACACTAAACAAGGTTTGGATACTGAGAGACTGGGAGATCCGTGGGATTGGAATACACTGTATGAAATATTCAAATAGTCAATAAAAAGAAAACAAAAAAGATTGCAAGTCTGGATATGAGAGAAGAATCCATTATCTATTTCCAAAAATAAAATTAGTGAACACTCCTTCACTCCAAATATTAGAGAAAGCCCTCCCCCGTTTCATGCCATTAAGAGTGTCACAGGACAGTATATCTTGAATGAATATTGGATGTTATCGGATAATGTTTTCAACATCAATTGATAAGACTGTATAATTTTTCTCTAGTTAATTTGTTTGATTTGATAAGTTAATTTTGAAAAAAAGATGAAAAAAGAAACCAACTTAATATATTGAAAGGCAAGATCATTGAAGGTGTTGTACAGGAGATTCCTAAGCTATTGAAAAATTTGGAAACTTAGTATCTCCTGTTTTTAAAAATTTTCAATGCTGACTTATTTCAAGATAATTTTCATAATCTTACATTGAATAACTATTTTCTACCTAGGCTAGCTTTGGTTGATATCTCCTATTTGGCTTATTGCAAACTCTCAGCATTTTTCTGATACCCTATTTGGGAATTAATACACTAATAATATTGAGATGGCTTACAGAATTGCATTGCACTTCACTAAAAGTCACGTAGGCTGATTTAACTCATATTTGAATTGAATAATAATAATGATAAATAATAAATAGTTATCTACAAGAAAATCTTAGTTTTTGTAGATTGTTTTATCAAAAAATATTCTGAATATATGCTTAATGCTTAAAATGTTACTTCTATGTAATAGATGGTTTAAATAATAATGTTAAATTTTGTAAAAAGAGAAAAACATAAAAAGTTATCTCTATTGATGCAGTACTACAGATGTAATAAATATAAAGCTGAGTTAAAGTTGCCATTTTTTTTTTTTTACTTTTTCCCAGCCAGTTTACTAAAATGCTCCCATTTAGTGAACATTAATTAAGGACTAAATGTATTTGGAATCAAGGTCAAGTCACAAATAATCTTGCAAAATAAAAACCCTCCAAAACTGAAAAGAAGAGAAGGATCTTATTCCATGATAAACACAGGTATTGGCAACTTTAATTTATATTGTATTATTCAACTGATAGGTACATTATAGAAAGCAATTTGCTTTCCATTTGAATAAATTTTAGCAGAGGACCATATAGTTAAAAGACTTTTGTCTGTAGGTAAATATTTGACTTGGGGCTTAAAGTTGTATGGTAGAGTTGTATGGTAAAGGAATTCCCCTTTTTATGACTAAAGATGGATAAAGCCTTTGAAATGCTATCACCAGTTGGCAGCCAGGCTCTAGACTACTATCTCCAGTCTTTCAATTTGCTGTATGCTACCTGCTATCAGCTTCAATACACTGTGCCAGCTGCTTTCCTGGAGCCCAGTAGCCTCATGCCATGCACATATTATGTGCAATTACACAACCATTTTAAACCACTTAGATCTAACACTAGCCCAAAACAACAAAGGCACCTGCTCAAATGCACCTCATTTCATGTGTATTTTCAGGTTAAAAAAAAAATGATTTTAAAGGTTTTGTGTAAAATTTCAGATGATTGTAAGTTCCTGCTAAGATTGGAATTCTCTCATTCATCCTCTCTCTCTCTCTCTCTCTCTCTCTCTCTCTCTCTCTCTCTCTCTCTCTCTCTCTCTCTTTCTCTCTCTCTCTCTCTCTCTCTCTCTCTCTCTCTCTCTCTCTCTCTCTCGTGTGTGTGTGTGTGTGTGTGTGTGTGTGTGTGTGTGTGTGTGTGTGTGTGTGTGTGTGTGAATACGTACTCTATTGAAAACCGAGGAAGCTGTTGTTTTCTGGAAACAGATGGTACACCACCTGACTCAGAACAGTCTAATGTAAGATTCATTGTACTTCACAGGAAATCAAGTATTAAGCAATAATACAGAAGGTGACACACCACCTCAGTAACCAGTCACACAGTATGCCACAGTCAAGTGGCAAAGGGGGAAGAGAAAAAGAGAAAGAGAAAATGAAGTCATCTCACTCTGCTCTTGACAGTTAGTACACCGAGCAACAGTCACCCTCCATCACAAACTTTTGCCTGAAGCAATAATTCATTGCTTTCCAAAGGACTTCAATTAGGTGATTATTGCTAACATTATAAGACAGTTCTGTGGGGCTAGAGAGATCATTTAGCAGTTAAGAACACTCACTGCTCTTGAAGAGGACTAGAATTCCATTCTCAGCACATCCATGGCATCTCAGTTGCAAGAAAACCCTCATGTTCTTTCTGGTTTTTGCAGGCACTTGGTACACACGTGGTGTGAGATATACATGCAGGCAAAATATCCATACATATAGAATATATATATATATATATATATATATTTGTATGTTTTTAGTAAGGCTATTCTGGCATCCTTTAAGAAATGTAATACAATACCAACATTCCCTCCAATAAGTGTACAAATGAATGAAAACAACACTTCAAAGTGATGTACATAATGGACAACAAATACATGAAAAGATTTTAACATCCTTAGTCATTAGCAATCTGTTAAGTTTTTGAGCTGAGCATGGTGGATTGTGCCTGCAATACCCTTAGTTTGAGGCTGAGGCAAGAGGATCTCTGAACATTCAAGACCAACCTGAAAACAGTGAGTTTAAGGCCAGGCTGAACTACAGAATGAGACCCTGTTTCAACATAACAACAGCAACAATCCTGCCTTGAGAGTCTGTCTCACCCCAGTGAGAACGTCTATCATTAAAGATAACAGTGAACTGAAGGTAGGGCTGTTTCAATGGCCTGTAACCATGACTACTCAGACAGGAAGTAGAAGGAGGAGGTCAGCTTGGACTGTGCAGGGAAGTTGAGGCCAGCTCAGACCAATTAATGTGACTCTGGAACTCAGTGTGTCCACATGTCCTAGAAAGCACAAAGTCCTTATTTTGACAAACTGTGGAAATAAAGAAAACCAACAAATGCCAGTGAAGACTCAGAAATACAAAAGAATCCTACAGGCAAAACACATGAAGTCTCACCCCTTGCTGAAGAACTATGGGCAATTGATGACTTCTGGGGGAAACAGAGCCAGTTTTCTATGTATGTGCCCCTCATAGCAATGCACTGTCCTGTGGATGACTCTAAGCACATGCCAGCAGCAGGAGGTGAACTCAGTGGACTTGAAGATAATCCATGAAGATGGGAGGAGAAAGTGTTAGATTCAAAGAAAGAGTTGGAGGAAAGAGAATGGGAGACATATTTATTCAAAACACATAGTATTTATTCATGGTACAATCAAAAATATTTTTTAAAAAGAACTCTAGCTGTGTTGGTAACAAGGGTTAGTCCAGATACTCTGCATAGAATTTGTGAGGTTTTCTCAAAAAAAAAATATAAGAACAAAACTTTAAGTAACTGCTGTATGATCCAGAAATTCTGAAGTTAAGCATATCGAAGTTAACACAGAGCAGAGCTACCTGCACTCCCACTTTTATCACAACAAGCAAGTTAGCGAATCAGTCGGTTAGCTACTAGTAGGTAAGACAATAGAGAAAAAACATTTACAATAAAACATTTTCAGCTATTGATATGAATGGAATTATGTGATTTTCTAGAAAAGGAACGGATCAAGAATCATCATAATAAGTGAAGTAAATCTGACTTGGTGCCCTAGTTTCTTTCTACTGATGTGATTAACACTGACCAGCACTACTTTGGGTAGGAGAGAGTTTCTTTGCCTTACATTTTCATGTCACAGTCCATCAGTGAAGGAACTCCAGGGCTTGAAAGCAGAAACCCAACCAGAGACCATCAAGGAACACTGTTTATGAGCACGTTCTCCATGGCTTATTCAGTTTGTGTTTTTTAGGCAACCCAGAGGTGGTGTCAGACACAGTAGGCTGGGCCCTTCAGTTTCAATCATTAATCAGGAAAATGTTCCACAATTGGCCTAGAGACAATCAGATGGAGAGAGTTCTTCAATTGAGGTATCATCTTTCTAGGTAATTCTAGTTTGTGTCAAGTTAATAAATTAACCAGTACACTCAGAAAAGGAAGCATCATATATTTTCTATTTGGAGTGTGGAAGAGGAAAATGGATACAACTAAAAGAGGTAGGGCTATGGAAGAGGTAAGGGGTAAATAAAGTATCAAATGCAGAGAGTGAACAGTAAGTACATTCTATGCTTGTGTGCAAATGATCATCACAGTGAAGCCCATTACATTGCATTTTTGCTAATAAAAATGTATGCTAATCATAAATTCAATCACCTTTGAGGCATAATACTAGAGAATGATGATGATGCACGTAATTAATATGGAGTTTTAACAGAAGTTTGGAAAAGGGACTCAAGAGGCTCAGAAGATTGGATCAGAGTTCTCATTGTTACTCCAGAAGACCCAAGTTTACTTCCAGCCCCCAACTTAAATGCATCAAAACTGTCCATAACTTCATCTCCTGGAGAACCAACAGTTTCATACATATACACATACTAACAAACAAATAAAAATTTAAAAACTTAAAACTTAAAAAGAATAAAATGGACATGAGATGACAAGACATAAAAACTTGGATTACATGGAATGGGGTGTTGCACAAATCCTAATTGGTATTAATAATAAAAACCCAGAGACAGATTTTGGGGTAAATGCTAAAAGATCAGAGAGATAGAGGAACAAACCACAGCCAAGACTAACTTTGTGAACTCCTTAGCTTAAAGGGGGAAGATTCTGTCTTCTCCTGCCTTGTATTCCTTTCTCTGCCCTATAATTTTCTGTTTCCCAGTGTTAGGATTAATCCAAACTTCATAGTGCTAAGATTATAGGCATGTGTGCTTTCAAGTATGTAGAGCATTGGCACAGGATCCCTAGTGTTGGGATTAAAGGTGTGTACTACCATCACCTGGCTCTATTTTTCTCCTAGACTGGATCAATCACATGTATCAAGGCTCAATGTGGCCTTCAATTCACAGAAATCCAGATGGATCTCTGCCTCTGCCTCCCACATACTAGGATTAAAGGCATATGCCACCACTCTCTAACCTCTGTGGCTAATTCTGTAGCTGACACTGTCCTCTGATTTTCAGACAAACTTCATTGTTTAGAGCCGATACATCACCAAATTTCTTTTTTCCTCATAATAAAGAGGGTTATCACTAATATAAGAAAAATTATAGACATTAATTATTGTATCTAACATATAAAGGCAAGAATTACATCAATAATACCTAGTCCATAACAATCGACAAATTCAGAGAAAATATTTCACTATTTTTCATATCTTGGTGAGTCCAAATTATTTCACCTAATTCACTTTCTATTTAACTTGTATTACCAACTAAAATCTATCTTTTGATGTTGTTCAAACTTACACACTTTACACCTCTTTAGTGAGTTTTTTTCTTAACTTGTTAACAAAGAAAACAATGATTGTCCAGTCTTCACCTTCCTCCAAGACCCAAGAAGGAAATAATATTAACTGAGTAAGCAGGAAGTATAAGCAAGCAACTTCCAAAAAAAAAAAAAGTGAGCCCCCAAATCTAGACTGGCAGGGAAAACCCTGTGGGTTAGAACTCCAAATTAAAAGACCCATCTGTTGGTGGAAACTCCCATTTATAAGTCCTGCCCCAACTTCCAATTCATCCCATTACCCAGTGACTTCAATGGCTACTTGAGACCCATAGTGCATGAGTACCTATTGAATCAAGAGTTTTAACAAGAGCAATAAACAACAAAAGGAGATTGAGGGCATACAAATTGGAAAGGAAGAAATCAAACTATTACTATTTGCAAATAGTATGATAGTCTATACAAATAACCACCAAAATTCTACCAGCAAACTCCTACAGCTGCCAAACACCATCAGCAATGTAGCAGGATACAAAATTGACTAAAAATAAATAAATAAGTAAATAAAAATCACTAGCCCTCCTATACACAAATGATTAAAGGGCTGATAAAGGTATCAGGGAAATCTCACCTTTTACAGTAGTTGCAAATAACATTAAATATCTTGGGATAATTCTAACCAAAAAAGTGAAAGACCTGTATACCAAGAATTTTAAGTCACTGAAGAAAAAAAATGAAGGTATCAGAAAATGCAAAGATCTCCCATGTTCTTGGATAGGTGGGATCAATATAGTAAAAAATGGAAATCTTACCAAAAGCAATCTACAGATACTGTTACAATGTGGTTTCTTGGGCAGCCAGAGGACCAGACCCACAGACCTTCAGCCCCAGATCCCTTAGCTGTCTGCTGTTGTTTAGGCCCCAAAATGACTCAGATACTTATATTAAATTCATGCTGTTTGGCCTATGGCTCAGGCACATTGCTAGCTTGCTCTTACATCTTAACTCAACCCATTCTCATTAATCTGTCTGCCACATGGCCCGTGGCTCACCTGTGTTCCTCACATGTTGTTCCTTTAGGCTTCTGGCTCCATCTCTCTCTCACTCCGCCCTACTTCTCCTACCGATGCACTGATTTCTCTTCCTACTTTTTCTATGGTGCCTGTCATGGGCAAAAACAGCTCCTTTATTTAAAGATTGCTATCCACAGCATACAGAAAGACATTCCCACATCAAGATACAATGCAATATCCATCAAAAACCCAAGAGAATTCTTCACAGACCTCAAAAGAACAATTCTCAACTTTATATGCAATGACAGAAAACCCAGGATTACCAAAATAGTCCTGTTCAATAATATAACTTTAGGAGGCATCTCTATCCCTGACTTCAAGCCCTACTATAAGGCTACAGTAACAAAAATATCTTGGTACTGGCATAGAAAAAGATTGGTATATCAATGGAATCAAATCAAAGATTCCCCATGAACACCTAATTTTTGACAGAGACCAAATTATACAATAGAAAAAAGATAGTATCCTCAACAAATGGTGCTGGCATAACTGGATGGTGGTATATAGAAGAATGCAAATAGATCCACATCTATCACGCTGCACAAAACTCAAATCCAAGTAGATCAAAGACCTCAACATAAACCCAGTTATACTGAACATAACAGAAAAAAAATGAGAAATTACCTATAACAAATTGTGGTACAGGAGATCACTTCCTAAATAAAATGCCAGTCAACACAGACACTGAGTACAGTAATTAATAAATGGGACATCCTGAGACAGAGAAGCTTCTCTAAAGCAAAAGATATGGTCAATAAGACAAAATTACAGCATAAAGAATGGAAAAATATCTTCACCAACCTTACATCTGACATAGAACTGATCTCTAAAATATATAGAGAACTCAAGAAACTAGAGGTCAAAAAACCCAAAGAACTTATTTGGAAAATGGGGTACAGAGCTGAATAGGTAATTCTTAACAGAAGAACTGCAAATGGCTGAAAGACACTTGAAAAAATTGCTTAACATCTTAAGCCATCAGAGAAATGCAAATCAAAACAACTCTAAGATACCTGTCAGAATGATTCAAATCAAAAAAACACAGAAAACAACCTATGCTGGAGGGGAACACTCTTCCATTGTTGGTGGGAGCGTAAACATGCACAGTCACTTTGGAAATCAGTATGGCGGATCCTCAGAAAACTGGGAAATCAATTTATCCAATGATCCAGTAATACCACTATTGGACATATAGTAGTGTGCACATTCTTACCCCAAAGGTATTAGCTCAACTATGTTCATAGCATTATTCTTAATAGCCAGAACCTGGAATCCACGTAGATGCCCCTCAACTGAGAAGTGGATTAGAAAATTGTGGTACATCTACACCATGGAGTGCTACTCAGCAGAAAAAAAAATGATATTCTTAAATGTGCAGGCAAGTGGATGGATTTGGAGGGTATCATCTTGACTGAAGTGACACAGACCCAGAAAGAGAGACAAGGTATTTACTCACTCAGAAGTGGATTCTAGATGTAAAACAGAGGGTGGCCAGGCTACAATTCACACTCCTCTTCCCCCAGCAGCAAGGTAACAGGGGAAAGTTAAGAGAGACATTCATAGATCCCTCTGAGAAGGGGAAATAGAGAAGAACTCCTGGTAAACCGGGATCATACTGGGGGGGGGGGGGCAAACAAAGTGAGAAGAGATGAGAGAATGAGATTGTTGAGCAGGAAGAGCAACAGAAAGGGAGAGCAAAAAAGTGTATATCCTGACAGAAGGATCCATTGTGGGATTAGAGAGAAACCTGGTGAATGGGAGAGAAATACCAAAGACCCCACAAGATGAGCCCAGCTAGGATTCCAAGCTATAGTGGAGAGGGTGCCAAATTGATCTTTCCCTATTATTATATGAATGACCACTCTAATTGCCATTATAGATACTTCATCCAGCAGCGGATGGAGGCAGATGTAGATATGCATATCTAAATACTGGATCAAGTTACTAGTCCAGCTGGAGAGAGAGAGGAAAGACAGCATGAGCAGAGGGATCAAGATATCATATGGGGAGACCCACAGAATAGGCTCTCTGATGTTGTTGAGAGCTCACACACTCTGTAATGACAGCTGAGGAAACTTGATCTGGACCTTCTAAATGTAGATGACAGTTGAAAGGTGTGAGCAGTTTGTGGAGCCTCTTGCATTCAAACCAGAGTTTATTCCTAAAGTATAAACTGCATTCTTGGAGCCCATGCCCTGCAGGGGAACACCTTTCGCAGCCTTGATTCTTGGTGGAGGGACTTGGTCCTACCTCAATTGGATATGCCAGCCTGAATTGACTCACCTATGATTCTTGCCCTTTCTGGTGAGTGAATGGAGAGTTGGGGTGGGGAGAGGCTGGGGGAGGACTGGGAGAAGGGGCAGGAGAGAGAGTATTGATAGTTATGGGAAAATAATTTTAATATATACAATATATTTAATAATTTTCTTTATGTGTATGCATCTATAAAGGAAAAATGAAAAATGACAGAAATATCTGGCTGCCTGAATAGTTCAGCCTACAGACTTAACATATCTAATAGGTAATAATATCTAATAATCTATGAAGCAAAATTTTCTAGGGACTATAAGGGGCTGTCTTACCTTATCTTGGCAAAGTTCAGCAGTCCTTTATTCTGTGTCCTGCTTGTCCATCTTGGACAGCATACTGTCAGCAGTCAAGGAAAATACACTTTCTTGCCCAGTGGCTAAATTTTGCCCCAAAAAAGTAAACTCCATATTGACTTTCTTTAATGAATACTATCTACTCTTAAGTAGATTGGTGCTGTCAGGAGCAGATATATCTCATTTTCATAAAAAATAAAAAGAATCTTAGTTATTAAGATATCTTAAATGTTATATTCTGTAGATCTGGGAAGTGTATGAAAATGACCTGTCTATCTAAAATATATCTCTGTTGGACCTTGAAAATATATCTAATGTGACTCTAAGTTTGCTTGCAATGACTAAGTGCTAACATGAATCTTTATATGTTAGATAGTTGGTAATGATAACTTTCAAGGTCTAGTAACGTGCATTACATTGTTAAATGAGCTATATACAATATCTTGAACAAGAGTAGAAATATGTGTACAGTAAAAAAAATAATCTCAACTTTGTACACAATTTGTATACAATATTCAAAAACCCCAATCCAATGTAAAATATTTTAAATTAGTAGTTCCTTTTTAAATGTAGATTCAATAATCTACCCTTTTGTCCTATTATATTTGTATCTTTTTTTCTTTTCTTAAAAAACCCCTAAGAACCCTACATTTAATGTTCTTTATCTTCTTTCCTGATCATTATCAATAACCAATTCCAACTACCCTTCAATGGCAATTATCTATAACCCAATGAATGACCAAAAACTACCCATGCCACATTTGGGAATGTGGTCATCATGTTATTATATTTACTTCCTGCTGTCTGGGGGCAAGGAAACCATTTGGGGATCTTTGAAAGAACAATTTGAGTTAATTGTCAAGTCCTGGGAGAGGTAGCTGTATTATTTGTTGTTCAATCTCTGCATAATGGGACAAGTGAAGGGCTTATCTGAAGACCTTGCTAGAGTTGCAGGCTTGATCATCTCAACTAGCCACTTCAAAATTGTCCTGAACAGTTTGTAGTTCAAAGCTGATCTTTAGGTGGTTCTTGTCAGTTTAATGGCAATATCATAGTCCATATGAAATCCTTGTATGTATCTGTCATCCCTTTTGGAGATGTAAAAGGTCACCATTAGGCATGGTCACAGTTCATTGCAGAAAATGGATGGAGATTCAAACCAGAAACAATGTACAGAAAACTAAATAAAGCCTTTTTTCTAGAATTAGTTAGGACTGTATATGGCCATTAATAACATAACAAAATTAATATATATGTATTAATCTTATAAATTATGATATAAAATTCAGACCTTAAGAAAAGTATTAAGTGGTCAAAATAAAAACAAATTATCATAAAATTAGTAGCAATAGAATAGTCTTAATTTTCGTTTTTCTTTTGTCCCATGTCAATGAAGTGTTTCCACAATGATTCAAAATAGAGTGGAAATTTGGCATGTAAATATGTAAAAACCACTTTCCACTTAACCTAGAATATTGAGCTAATTTTTTCATTTAAATAAGAAGCTTTCATTTAACATGCTCTTCAGTTTACTCATACATTATTGGCAGCCTTAGCCAATATTACACTTACATTGAACACCAAAAGTAGAAATACTTACCAGCTGACTGTTACATAAAACACTTACTTGACCCTGGCCTGAGTCATGTCTTCCTTCACTAGTCTACACATGAAGATCTCACTAATCTGAGAAGTGAGTGAGAGTACCTAAAGAAGTGTATTAAGAAAAGAGTCCCATGGACATGAATCGCTGTCACTTGGAGGTAATGTGTCTGTCCTTTCCTGCTCTTCACTGCTCACCATCGGGATGAATTCAAGGCAGAAGCAATAGAAAAGAGGTGAAACAGGCTTCTTAATGGTCTGATGTCAGCTTCTGACTTCTCTGTGGAAGGAACATGAAAGGATAATGGAAATGGCATCTATATGCTAATTTGGAGCCTTCTACTCTCATGCTGCTAAAGCTTGTTGAATCATTTGTTCCTGTCAGGTTGTCACAACAGAAGAAAGTTTCAGGCCCCAGACAAAACCCACAGTGAGGAAGTCTTCCTAACCTTATTATCTCTGTAACTGGTTGTAATACAGACTCACCCCCAGAGACAGAGTGGCATTAAAGTGCAGTCAAGACATTTACAAATAAATTACTGCCTGCAAAAATCATAACAAGTGAAACAGCATTTCATCCGCAAAGAGCACACTTGAAAATCCGTTATCAAAGTCAATTTGCTATTTCCACCCTACATTAGCCTAATATAATGCACACGAGGCACAGCCGGTGGTGTTCCAGTACAGACTCTCCAAAAAAATAAGCTTTAAGGATTTCAAAATATCTGGGAAACTGCATTACTGGTCAAGATAATGGCATTTCTGTAACAAATGAAACATAGCAGCCGAAATGCATGAGGGCATGAGACTGGGCGTGAACAATCTGGTCCTGACACAATTCACCATCTGCCACATTGGGCATCTTGTGCACCAGGCCAGGGCTTCACCTATTTTAGAATTTAAGTCAGTATCAGCTAGAAGGATGGCCATAGGGACCAGACGATAGCTTTTCTTACTTCCTTTCTCCAACACTACATAGATGAGAAAAAAAATCTTCTGGGGTACAAGACAGTCTTCCCTCCAACCCCAAAATCACTTTCTTCTTGAAAGAGCCATGTTACTAGACTAGACAGGTGACTTCTAGGAAGAATTTAGAAATGAGAAGAACTTAATTAAAACCCTTGCACAGAAGGACACCGTGAAAAGAAGAATACTAAATGATTAATTTGTAGAACATCCTTTGACAGTTCAGGATTCAACCATCTTTCAGAGTTAGAATTTGACAGATTATTGAAAAAATAGCTGGTGTCTTCATTCTTCTTCAGCAGGCCTGATATAAATTAAAGTGGCTGGACTGTATAGTTTCCATAGAATTAGTGCTGTTAGCGGAGTTTTCTTAGAACTGAGTATCACTCCTTCAGGGATAATTACCTTGATGATAATGTTCCCTGGCCTGTATACACATTATATGCATCTATATGTATAGATGTATATATATATATTAATATATAGTATATAAATTATAAATATATATTGTTTTATGTTACAACTATTTCATAATTGAATAGAGAAGAGGAGTCTTCTTTAAATATGTTTATTTGCACTGTTAACTTTTTATCCTAACTGACATAGCAATAAAAATCTCTAAGACATTTTACTCATCATTGTCCTTGCTAAAGCAATAGGACATCTACAAAGCCTTTTTCTTTTGTTCCTAGAATAATCTTAATTTTGAAACATTTTAGATAGGTTTCCTAAAGCTTAAATAAGATACTCAAAGATATCATATAATGAATAAGCTGTACATTGAAGGTCAAATTTTCCAACCAATGTTTTCTTTTATAACAAGAAAATATATTGCTGAAGTTCTCAGTTTAGTTAAACATTAATGGTAAAAGTTAATGCTTGTTTCTAGACAGTTATGTAGCTGCATGATGACACATTATATTTGCATATAAAATGTGAGCTTCGAGGAAGGCTATTATAAATTGAAAGCCAAAGAAAACACTGTTTGAATTATACCTACCTGCCATAATTTAATTTCGATATCCCAAATTTCAAAGAAACAGACATAATGAACATCCTTCATAGAAATTTTATACAAACATATTCTGTCTTTATATATGTCATTCTACTGTGTTAATGTACTATGTTATAAAGGGAAACTAATTATATTTTAGAGAAAAAAAATCTCGACTATAGTTCACATGAAGTAAACAAATGTGGGTCACACCAATTTGGACTAACATGAGTAAGTCATCCTAATATTATGTTGGTATGTTTTCAGTTTGTTCAGTACCTAGATCAAGAAAATGAAGTGGAGTAATTCATTCAACAAATATTTGCCCAACACATTCTCTTCTCTGAAGGGAATACAGAAACATTTGCACAGAAAGAATCTAGAAGAAAGTGACACTGGATGGAGTTCTTAGAAATTAGCTAAGTCAGGTGTTAAAGACAAAAGTTCCCTGATAATAGAGGGAAAGATGCAGAGCCAAGGAAATAAATGGTATTTATGACTTTTGTCATGCCAGCCTGTAAAGGTATCAGTGGGGAAAGACTGAGCGTGGCAAGTATTTGATCCAAACTAAAAATATTGGTTTTTTATCTCATACTTATAAGAATATACTGAAAGAGTTTAAAAGAGATTTGTGTGTTGTTCAAATGGCTACTTCTGAAGATCATTCCTAGCAGGTGAATTGAGTAGTGTTGGATTGATCATTGTAGGAACGGGGAAAGGGGAAAGATGGCCAATGAATGAAGAAATAAACTCAAATGTGAGACAATGAGGAAAACTAAGATTAGTGCCAGAGAAATAGATTGGAAAGAACGGTTGAAACTTAGAAATTATAATTAATGATATTTAGTGTGTTCAATGAGCAAAATACTGATATATTTTCCACCTACATCCAGGGGTCCTTATGGGAGTCCCTTCAACTGGGGTGGAAAACATGGGCTGCAGGCAGAATTTTGTTACAGGAACTTTTACATTTTAGGGCACCAAGTGTAATTTTCCTATGTGACAAAACTTTAGTGGTGAGAAAGAATGAAGAATGTAAGTGTTTGGGAACACATCCTTAATTAATAGATGTGTTGTTAGGTGAAGTGCTCCAATAATCATGAAAGAAAGAATAAGATAGAAAAGAAGAAAAAGTAGAAGCATTCCAACAGACAGGGGGTTAAGAGAATTCTGAACTAAAGACAGATACAAAATCATGTCATAGTGCAATAAGTAACAAGCATAAAGCTAATATATATTATATATAATATATATAAAATCAAAATAAATAGTCACATTATCAAGATTGTTATGAAAAACAAATTGTGTAAACTTGTATCAGATACCTACTACTGTCTGTGTTTTCTACATTTTTGTGTGTATGCTTAATGTACATCGATTTATGAAAGACATTATTTTAAAAGATAAATATCATCATTAAAAGAAAATTGCCATAGGGCTCATCAGTTAAAAAATGCCAACAGATGTTGCAGATGATTACAAAGGCCAGAAGCATTTGGGGGAAAATCAGTTCTCAACATCCACATGGTGACTTATAACTGAGCTTGCTTGCAATTCCAGAAGACATGATGTCCTTCTTCTAGCCTCTGTGGGTTCCTGGTGCACAAAACTCAGGCAGACTCACAACATGCACATAAGAAATAAAAATAAATACAAATAACTATTTTAAATAGTTCCTAAGATTAGAAACACAGAAAGGAAACATGAGCAATGTGAGCTGAGGTGTAGGGGGTGCAGGCAGTATAATGTCTGCATTATTATTGCTCTTGGGTCCATGAAATATTGTCATGAAAGATCAAGTTGTGCTACCCTTGAGTAGGAGGTGCCTCATTATCCTTTAACAAAAGTATTACCTATCTGAGGGTCATGGAAAACTATCAGGCCATATAACATTCTGAGCAAATGTGTTCTCTAAAAGGCAGACATAGTTATTTCACTATGTTTTTCTCACATATTTTCTGCTGATGAGTTAAAAAAAAAAGTAGTTTAAAGTAGGCAAATTCTACTTTCTTAGATAAGAGACAGTTTCTCAAAGACACTGAGGAAGTTCAGATGATTCCATCTCCAATCTCAACTTTTAAGTGATATGCTTCCCTCCCCCCCTCACTTTGACCAGAATATATTACTGCTGCAAAGCAATTTGCACTTTGCAGCTTTAAAGAGAGCAGAAAGGACTAGACATGCCAGAAGGCACTTTGGCAATTGTCACTGGCAGATTGTTTATTCAACCAAGAGGTTTATTATTATTTTCATAGCATTCTGAAAAGACCAAGGGAAGGTGCTAACAGGCTTTGTTATATTTTTAAGACAGAGTTTAAAGAATTATAAAGCAACACAGCATCAAACTGTTTGACATGTTACATGGGTCGGTTGTCTGCATAACTCTAAGCAGGGAATGCACACTGTAGAAAGCAACAATTAGAATATGATTTTCTTTATTTTTTTTCATGATCCCCGCCCCAAACTCCATGAGTCATTTAACTGTAGTAAACTAACCATATTTAAAATAAAAATCAGTCTTTGTACCAGATGCCAAGATCCTTTTATACATTTCAAATGACATTGATAAGTGTAAGTTCATTGTTGAAAGTAAAAGTTTCAGAACTTGTGGAGAAGGCCAGAAAAGAAGATGTTTATCCTGTAATTATGCACAATAAGGAGCAAATCAAGTTCACATGATGTTTCTAATTACAAAATAAAATTACTCTCTCTGGGAAAGTGACAAGCATTTTTTTGAGTTCTCTGAGGGTGCCATAACTGAGTGTGTTATGGCATGTTTTTTTATTATTAACTGGAATGTTTTTTAACCAACCCCAAAACGTATGGACTCAAGATACTGGAAAATTGAAGGCCAGGGACAAGATAATTGTCTGAGTTGCTTCCTGCTGAGAATTGTAAGGAAGAATGTAGTCAAGTCTGCTCTACTGTTTTAGGACTTGTGTCAATATTTGGCATTTCTCGGCTTGGAAACACACTACCAATTTCAGCATAGACACACAATGTCCTTCTTCTGTACCTGTCTCTACTTCCTCCTTTTGTAAGGACATAGTCATATTGCATCAGCAGGCTGTCCTCCTGAGAGATGAGTTCATTTCAATTCATCTGCCACTGCTCAGTTTCCAAATAAAGTCCCTTTCTATGGTCCTGTGGATTAGGATTTCAATCTATTAACTTTGGGAAATGAGAAGATGCCATGTAACCATGAAAATACCCTGAATTCTCCATCTTTTCAGTCATATTCTCTCAAAGCTTAGTTTCATCAGCTTTTAGATTTGTCCTGTGTCAAGCCCTGTCCAGTTAGGTTCCTTGCAGTACTTTACATCATCATCAGTGAACAGTGATTTCTTAGGACTACACCATGACAGTGATTTCTTTTTCTATACATATACCCACTACTATTTTTAAAAGTTTATGTAAGAAAATTTTTTATGCAATACATTTTAATCACATTCTTTTTTTCCTTTATTGTTTAAAACAATTTTAAACTTAAGCATATTTTTTATAAAATTTTCCCTCTCCAAGTCCTCCTGGACCTCCACTCAGACACCCAACTTTAAGTTCTTTCCATGAAAACTCAATATGGCAGCACCCCCCCCAAAAAACCTAACAAAATAAAATAACACTGCCCCCCAAACACCCACCACCAAACTGCACCTAAATAAAAGCACACACACATACACACACACACACACACACACACACACACACACACACACACACGCACGCACGCACGCACGCACGCACGCACGCGCGCACACACACACACACACACACACCCTGATCACAAAGCCTCCCCTGGGATGGTGATCTACCCAGTGCCACTCCATTAGAGAAAATAGTGTTTTGATCTTATTCTCACTATTCCTCCAACTTCCTGCAGATGCTCCTCACAACCTGACACACCCAATTTTCTATTCTCTTCTTTTTCTCTCAAAAAAAAGCAAAACCGAAAATACAAATGAAAACAGTAAGACAAAAAATACCATAAAACAAAATGAAAAGCATGTTCTTCATCATGCATACACACACACATACACAGACACACAGACAGAGAGAGAGAGAGAGAGAGAGAGAGAGAGAGAGAGAGAGAGAGAGAGAGAGAAAGGGAACAACATAAATGTGGAGTCTGAGTCTAATTTTTGTTTGCCAGCCAGTCCTGAACATGAAGTCTTCCCTGGAGTGTGGTTAACTGACATAGAGACATCGCCTTTACTAACAGGTATAAGTTGCAAATAGCATCTTGTTAGGGGTAGGACTTTGTGTATGCTTTCCCTTCTTGTCTAGTTTTAACTTATATTAGCCTGTGGGTACTCTCATGTTCTCTGCGAGTTAGTTAAAACTTCTGACTGACTAATAACAAACACTTCTTTCCTACTACATTACCGAGTTTTAAACTTATTCTCTGCTCATTTCATACCCTCTCTCTTAACAGGTTTCTCTTATCTTTAGAAGACTCAACACTGTTTTGAAGGGCTTGTCATGATTAAGGAAGTAAGACTCCAAGCTTTTAGTCTGGCATACAACCTTGCCTCAGTTTACACCTTTGTCTCATTTCTTAGACTTCCTCCTCTATATTTAATTCAGTAAAAGGAGTGATTTCAGGTCCTTGAAACTCATGACCTCCCATTTTGGTGTTTCTGTGAACAGTCACTTTATCTAGAATGTTTTTTATCCTGTGATGTTCAGCACAGCCCTCTGGGTGAAGCCCTCACCACTGGATGTTTCAGGTCTACATGTACTGGACCAGCATGGATATTGACTTTGATGGTTCACTTCCATTCATCTCTGAAATCTCTGTACTTCTTGAGAAACAGAGTCATGATGTTTCCTTCTTATCTTTGAATTCTCTACACATAATAAAGGCCAAGGACAGGTACCAAATAAACATTTTTTAAATATATATATACATGACATGTGAATTAAAGTGATTTCAGTTAGCCTTCAAAATCTGGACAAGATTCAACATTTATCCCCTTTCAGTCCAGCCTCAGTGTCAGCATTCCTTCTGTCAAGTGCACGAGCACCATGCAGACGGTGCATACCCACATACATCTATAGACTTCCCTGTTTCTGGTCATTGTAAATATTTCCTGAGATGTAGGAGGAGAAGATACTCTGGCTCAGAGTCTAACAATACCTAAGAAAGACCAAGGTTCTCAGGAATCAAGAAACAGCTTCATCGTAATATTCCTGTGTCTTGATATTGATATTTATTGAAAGGGACTTAATGACTTTTGGCTCCAGATAAACGTAAACAAAATCACAAAATCTACACAAATTTTTAATACAAATATACACTTTTATTTACTATGTTCTCTCTCTCTCTCTCTCTCTCTCTCTCTCTCTCTCTCTCTCTCTCTCTGTGTGTGTGTGTGTGTATGTGTGTGTGTGTGTGTGTGTGTGTGTGTGTGTGTGTGTGTGTGTGAAAGCAGAGAGGTAGACACACTTGGTAGCCTGATTATAGCCCATATAGACATTCTTCCCTTTAGTGCTGTTTCTTTGTGGTTGAAGGCTGAGTTCCTTAGTGAATACAGTGGGCTGATGTGGGAATGTCTTTCTGTATGCTGTCAATATCAATCTTTAAATAAAGGAGCTGTTTTGGTTCATGACAGGCACCATAGAAAAAGGAGGAGGGGAAATCAGAGCATAGGTAGGAGAAGCAGGGCAGAGTCAGACAGACCAGGCTGGAAGCCTAAAGGAGCAACTCGTAATGAACACAGGTGAGCCACTGGCCACATGGCGGACAGATTAATAGAAATGGATTGAGTTAAGATGAAGAAGTTAGCTAGCAATGTGCCTGAGCCATAGGCCAAACAGCATGAAGTTAATATAAACGTCTGAATCATTTTGGGGGCCTGAGAAATGGTGGGTGGCTAAGGGGTCTGGGGCTGCAGGTCTGTGGGTCTGGACCTCCTGGCCACCCCAAAACCAAGAAAACCCACTGCAACATAGGATTGCAAGAAAACCATTAGCCAGAGAAAGGGCATTCTGAAGGCACAGGCGTTATGTGGCACAGGTGTTTCTTTCTTAGATGTGTGCTCTATTTGTAGCTTTCATTATTCAATGTTTAGTTATGGAGCTTGTGGATTCACTTTTCACATCTCTGTTTATAAATGGTGTTTGGCATATACAAAGGGACACTCCAGGCATTATAAATGAGACAGTACCCTCTTTCTTAAAAAAAAAAAAATAACATGCTACTGAATGGTAAAAACATGTCATGTACTACATGAAATTCATGAGCGTGTTTTCAAGTAAGTATATTGTAAACCTCAAAAGAAGTAAATAATTTTGTTCTCACTACCCATTCATAAAAAGAGAAAAAAATATTGGAAATTTCCTCTTCACTACATTGTATTGAAAGAACATTTCCCACTGTGGAGGTCGTGATGAGAAGAAGAAATGGGGCTGGTTCTATTTCCTGAAGCATAGTCGGAGACCTGCCCATAGCAGTCATTGGTAGAAGCTCCCTAGTCCAACTCTGATGTGTCTACAGTTTTCATAACAACTGAACAATCCATTCTGAGGGATTATTTGCCTCAACTTTAAAAGTACTATTTCTACATTGTTGGATTTCTACATTGCATAAAACAAGCAAAATTATAAATGGAAAGTCTGAGCTTCCCAGTATGCATCGAGTTAAATAGTTAAAAGAGCAACACCAGTGACCTCATTTCTTACTGTATCATCTGATACTTTAGGATGAATACAAATTACTAATTTTCTTCTATTTGAAAAGTCAATGAGAAAGCAAAATATAGACATATGTGTGAAAATAACCATAATGGAAACCTATTATTTTGTACCTTCTCTTAAAAATTAATTATAACAAAAAACCAATGTGAGAAGTTACAACTTTTCAATATACAAGGATACAACTTAATAAAGCATTAAAATTCAAGAATCAAATAGAAGATGTCACAACACCACAAAACAAAATATCTTCATAAATAGGAAAGACTAATAATGCTTGTGTGCATTTCAAAACTTACTAGAAACTTATCATCAGCAGTAGAAAGATAGTTATCTTAAGGAGCCAAATTTTCTTTACTATTTGCATTTTCTCCTAGAGGAAATAAAATAAATAAAAATTTTTATATTGACAACAACAATAATAAAGATTCTAAACCAAATACCAATTATAACAACAAAGATAGTGGGCTGTTTCCTATGGTCAATGTCTAGCTCCTTAGCCACATGGCAAAAGCATGTCTTTGGCTCTCTGCAAAAGTAACTACTGTAGGAATATTTCCCAATGGGTCACAAAGCTGACAGCCACAAAATAAGAACGTGTTCACATGTGTTGCATTACGTTTATCAAAAATAAAACAACAGGAGCCCTCTTCCCTTAGAAGAAGAAGCTTAAGAATCCATGCGTGTCTGTATGTGTACACAGTCAGTGCTTGGAGGTCAGATCACTCAGTGCTCACCCTAGCTAGTACATTTGTTTTGGAGAGAATATTGCTTTTTGCAAACTCTCAGTCAAATATTGTCAAATTTATATCCATAATTGATCATTTGTTAAAGGCAGGAAGCACAGGGAACACTGATCTAGAAATGCAATAAGGAAACGAGAGGCATAATGATGTAATTCTGCAAATTTTCTTCAATTTTCTCTTCATCAAATCAAAATTCTTGTATATATTTAGTATTCCAAAAGTTAATTTGAAAAACATAAACTAATCTATGATTATTAAATATGGCTTTGAATTGGGGGGGTTAGGATATTACCCTGTGCATGAAATGCTACTTGCAAATTTTTCAACAAAGAGCTAAAATCCCATTTATCTATCAATATGAAATAAAATAAAAAAGAATTATTTTATTGTTAAAGTATACAGCAAGAACTCTTCATACCCAGTTATATGAGCAAATTCTTCTAAGTCCATAACATACATTTTAATACATGTTTTAGTTAATCCTGTAGTTTATCTTTTGGCAGTTTGCTTAACTTCAAATCAAGAACAAATCTTTAGGGACATGTCTTCTACCACATCGTTAAATTTCATGTACAAGAGTGTGATATATTCATTTAAATAAACTTTAAATTAAAAGCCATTATCTATTGTCATAATAGAAACTGAAAATTATATTTTAAATATATCACTAATGTCTTGAACACTTTAGTATTTTCTGTTGAATAAATTTATTTACCTAACCATGTATGTGTATGTGCATATATACCTACTTCTTCAAAATGTCTGACCTCTTTTGCCAAAACCTCAATTAGAAGTAACACATCCCTGGTGCTTGAAGCTGTATTTGATGACAAGAAATGGCTGATTGGAGCTAATGATTTTGTGTGTGTGTGTGTGTGTGTGTGTGTGTGTGTGTGTGTGTGTGTGTGTGTGTGTGGTGTGTGTGTGTTTGTGTGTGTGTGTGTGTGTGTGTGTGTGTGTGTGTGTGTGTGTGTGTGTGTGTGTGTGTGTGTGTGTGTTAGGAAGATTCTGTGTGATTTACATACTACCCCTCAAACTGCACTCAGTTTTAGCTGTCTCTCCTCATATTTCCTATCTCAATCCTTTCTTTTTTCTTAATCTCCCCACATGATATGCCTTTTCAATTTCCCCCAAACCCATCCATCCATCCATAGCTATCTATTTTATTTTCCTTCCCTACAGAGCTCTGTCTGGCCACGGTTACTCCCTTATTTTATACCTAACCTCTGGTTCTATGAATTGTAACTTGGTTATCATTGACTTAATGGATAATATACACATAAGAGTAAATACATATTTGTCTTTCTGGGTCTGGTTTATCTGTCAGGAGAATTGTTTTTTAGTTACATCCATATACCTGAAAAATTTATGATTTCTGTTCTATTGTTTAAGATAGGTAATACTCCATGTGTAAATTTACGAAGTTTTCTTTATGCATTCATCTCTTGAGGGACATCTACATTATTTCCAATTTCTGGCTACTACAAATAGAGCATTAGTGAACAATGGTTAAGCAATCCTTGTGGTAGGATTCAGTATCCTTTGGGCATATGCCCAAGAATGCTACAACTGGATTTTGAAGTTGATTGATTCCAATCTTCCTGAAGAATCATGCAGCTTTACACTCCCCCAGCAATGAATGAATGTTCCCGTACTCCATATTCTTATCGGCATGATGTTTTTGTTTTTGTTTTAGAGGGGAGATACATGTTTTGTTTTGGGTTTTGCTTGCTTTCCATGGTTTGGTTTGGTTTTTCTTTTTATCTTAGCCATTCTGACAGGTGTAAGATGGAATCTCAAATTAGTTTTGATTTGGCTTTTGTTGATGACTAAAGATGTTGAACATGTAAGTATTTGTCAGCCATTTCAGTTTCCTCTTTTAAAAATTCTCAGTTTAAAAATAAACCCCATTTAAACTGGGTTACTTGTTTTCTTGATGCCTAGTTTTTTTAGGTTTCTTTTTTTAAAAAACTATCAGATTTATAGTTGATTAAAAAAAAACAAAATGACAACAAAAAAACCTTGTCACGTTTTGTAGGTTGCCACTTTTTCCAAATGATAGTGTCCTTTGCCTTACAGATGATTTCAATTTCATGAGGTCTCATGATGTGGGAATGTCTTTCTGTATGCTGTGAATCTCAATCTTTAAATAAAGCAGCTGTTTTGAGCCATGACAGGCACCATAGAAGAAGTAGGAGGAGGAATCAGAATAGGTAGAAGTGGGGCTGAGTCAGGCAGATCGAGCAAGCCACCGAAGGAGCAACATGTAAGGAACACAGGTGAGCCACGGGCCATGTGGCAGACAGATAATGACAATGGGTTGAGTTAAGATGTAAGAGCTAGCATTTTTCCTGAGCCATATGCCAAACAGCATCAAGTTAATATAAGCGTTTGAGTCATTTCTGGGGACCTGAACGACGGGCGGTGGGCGGTGGGCAGCTAAGAGGTCTGGCACAGCAGGGTCGGGGCCTCTGGCCACGGGGGACCAAAGAAACCCCACTGCAACAGTCTCACCCATTAATTGCTGAGCTTAGTGCTTGTGTTAATGGTGTTCTTTTTAGAAAGTCTTCTCCTGGTCCAGTGAACTGAAGGCTATTCTTCACTTTCTCTTCTATTAGTTCAGTGTGTCTGGTTTTGTGTTGAGATATGGGATCCAGTTGTGCGTGAACTCTGTCCAGGGTATGGATCTATTTGAATTATTTTACATGCAGTCATCTGATTTATCACCACCATTCATTGAAGATTGTGTCTTTTTCCCAGTGGGTATTTCTGGTTTATCTATAAAAAATCAGGTATACACAGATATGTGGATTTATGTCTTGGTCTTGAATTTGATTTCAAATATCAACATGTTTTTGTGCCAATACCATGCTGTTTTTTGTTACTATAGCTGTTTAGTACAATTTGAGGTCAGAGGTGATGATATTTCCAACAGTCTTTTTACTACTCAGAATTGCTGAGTTATTCTCAAGTTTTGTTTTTTTTTTTTTTTTTGTTTTTTTTTTTTTTTTTTTGTATCTCCATATGAAGCTGAAAATTATCCTTTCAAGATCCCTGAAGGATTGTACGGAAATTTTGATGGGGTTACATTGAAATTGTAGATTTCTTTTGGTAGGATGGCCAACTTTACTATATTAACTCTACTGATTGGAATTGGGAGTTTTCCATATTCTGACATGTACTTCAGTTTCTATTTTCAGTGTCTTAAAGTTTTTATTATACACATATTTTATATGTATAATATTTTAATATGACAACAAGATGTTTTATATTATTTGAGGCTATTGTGAAAGGTGTTATTTCCCTAATTTAGTGCTGTTTTTCATTTGTCAATATGAAAACAACTGAGGTTTTTTGTGAGTTAAATATGTATCTGGGTATCAGTGGAATTTTAAGATCCCTGATGTATGCTATTTAGGATCACTGATGTATATTATTATATCATCTGCAAATGATAATACTATGAGTTTCCATTTTGTATCCCTTTGATCTCTTTCAGTTGTCCTACTGCTCTAGCAAACACTTCAAGTACTATATTGAATAGATATGGAGAGAGTGGACAACCCTGTCTTATTCCTAATTTTAGTGTAAATATCTTGAGTTATTCTCTATTTAAGTTGATGGTAGCTGTTGGCTTCCTATAAACTGCTTTTATTATGTTGAACTATATTGTTTGCCCTAGTCTTTTCAGGAATTTATCATAAAGGGTTATTTGATTTTTGTCAAAGTCTTTTTTCTGCATCTAATGAGATAAAAACACGGCTTTTTGCCCATAAGTCTGTTTATATTGTGGATTACCTTTATTGGGATGAAGGCTACTTGATCATGGTGGGTGATCGCTTTGATATATTCTTGGATTCTGCTTGCAAGTATTTTATGCAGGATGCTTGCATCTATGTTCATAAGAAAACTTGGTCTGTAATTTTTTTCTTAGTTGACTCTTCACATGGTTTAGGTATCAAAATATTTATGGCCTCATAGAGAGAATTGGGCAACGATCTTTCTGTTTCTATTTTGTGGAATAATTTGATGAACATTGGCATTAATTTTTCATTAAATTCAGGTAAAATTTTGTGCTAAGATCATGTGGCCTTGAGATTTTTTTGGATGGAAGACTTTTAATTATTGATACCATTTCTCTGGGAATTATAGGTCTTTTTTAACTTGGTTATCTGTTCTTGATTTAGCTTTGGTAGGTGGTATATATTAAGAATATTATCTACTTCTTTTTTATTTTCTAATTTGGTGGAATCCAGCTTTTAAAAGTATGTTTTTATGATTCTCTGGGACTCTTTGGTATCTGTTCCAATGTCTCTCTTTTCATTTCTAATTTTATTAATCTAAATATTATTTCTTATTTTCCATCTTTTTAAAAAAATGAATAAAGGTTTTTAAGTCTTACTGATCTTGTCAAAGAACCAACCCCTTGTTTCTTTTATTCCTTGTAACTTTTGTTGTTATTATTGTGCTGTTTGATGTTTCTATTTTATTGATTTCAGTCCTGAGTTTGATTAATTATTGTTGTCTACTCCTTTTGGGTGTGATTTCTTCTTTTTTTTTTCAAGAGCTAGATATGCGGTTAAGTTACTACTATGACATTGGTTCAGTTTTTTTTTTTTGATGTAGTCACTAGTGCTATGAACTCTCCTCTTAGAACCACCTTTAATTTGTCCCATAAATTTAGAGTATATTTTATATTCATTTTCATTTAATTCTAGAAAGTCTTTAATTTCCTTCTTTATTCATTTTTTTATTCAGTTGTGAGTAGTTCATTTCTAGTGTGTTTGTAAGTTATCTATTGTTTATGTTGTTGATACCCACCTCTAATTTGTGGTAGTCAGATAGCATATAGGATATTATTTCTATTTTCCTGAATCTGTGGAGATTTGCTTTGTATTCAAGTATGTTGTCAGTTTTATAGAAAGTTCAATGAGGTGTTGAGAAAAATGTACATTCTTTTGTGTTTGGGTGCAATGTTCCGTAAATACCTGATGGGCTTATTTGGGT
This sequence comes from Phyllotis vaccarum, assembly GCA_033318265.1. Classification (NCBI taxonomy): domain Eukaryota; kingdom Metazoa; phylum Chordata; class Mammalia; order Rodentia; family Cricetidae; genus Phyllotis; species Phyllotis vaccarum. The sequence goes on from JARWLC010000007.1 coordinate 60,681,770, forward strand.
TATAACCTCAGTTAGTTTCAGCATTTCTCTGTCTGGTTTGTCTTTTTGAAGTGTTTATTCATGAGAATGGGGTACTGGCTGTGAGAGTCAATAAATAGTTTAACCTATAGTAAGTAGATTTTCCTCTTATAATGTTCAGTGATCTTCTGTTGGTGCATAGAGTTTAGAATCTCCATGTTCTATTGGTGGATTTTTTCTTTGATGAGGATATACTGTCCTTCGCTATCTCCTCTGCTTAGTTTTGGCTTGAAGTCTATTTTGTCAGATATTTAAATGGCTACACATCATGCTTCTTAGTTCTATTTTATTTTAATAAACTTTGCATCCTTTTACCTTGAGATGATGCTCACATTTGATGTTGAGGTGTGATTTTTGGCTTTAGTAGAGGTTTGGTTCCTCTCTTGGCACTCAGTCTTAGTCTACGGATTTTTAATAGGGAAATTTAGACCTTTTGTTTAAAGAGTTATTAATTAGCAGTGCTTTGGTTCCTGTTATTTTGGTGTTGTGGTGGTTGAGGTGGTGGTGGTGGTGAGTTTCCCCTGTGTTGATTTTCTTGTCTGGCACATGTTCCTTGTGTTTTCTTGGGTGTGGTTAACCACTTTTGTTTGGAGTTTTTTCTATCTGTCACCTTTTATATGAATGGATTTGTGGATATTGCTTAAATTTGACTTTTATCGTGAAATATCTTATTTTCTCTATCAATATTGATTGAAAGTGTTGGGTATGGTAGTAAAGGTTGGTATTTGTGATCTTTTAGAGTTTGTAGAATGACAGTGCTGATCCTTCTGGCTTTTAGGGTCTCCATTGACAAGTCAGAAGTTATCCTAATAGGTCTGCCTTTATATGTTATTTGGCCCTTTCACCTTGCAACTTTTTAAAACTGATTCTTTGGTAATTCCACATCATGCACCAAAATACTACTCATCTCCTAGTCTCTGTTCCACTCCTCCTTCTTGTAGTGCCCCCCCCCCAGGAAAGCTAAAGAAAGAATAAAAATAATATAAAATAAACAACAATAAAAAAGAACACTTTGCTCCTCCATCTTTTCCTCCTTTCTATCTATCACCTCTTCATTCACCTTAGGGACATTGGAAGCTGCTGTGTATCATGAAGTATACACTTTTGTTCATACAGCTTTATTTGAAAGTGTTCATTATGCAATGAGTTGTTGGTCAGGTTAATAGCCTCTGGCTTTGGTATACCATCAATACTAAATTCCCACCAACATTATTCTCTGGCCCAAATCACAGAGATCCTACAGCTAAGGTTCCACAGAATCAGTCCCTCCAAACAGTCCAGCAAGTCATATATGGGGTAGATGTTGGTGTGCGCCTACTCCAAGCTCTGGATGTGTGCCTGAGTAGCAACCGAGTTGGTCAATCCAAGCTGACCTATAGAATAACCTATATTAAAAAAAAATTAAGTGCCATATTCTGTAGGTCTTTGAAGATTTTGAAGACTGTCTCCTCTAAATATATCTGTGTACAACCTTGAATACATATCTAACTTGACTATAGTTTGACTACTATAGATGACTATTAATTTGTATTTCTTAATTATACATTACATTTTAATAAGCATAACACCTTAAGTAAGAGTAAAAATATACATAAAATATAACAAAATTAACTTAAGTTTGCATCAATAAACTAAAACCCATACTGATGTAAAACATATAAGATTAACAGTTGCTTTTTTGGATCAAAGCAGATTTAACAATGTACCCTCATTGCTGAATCATATTCAACTCTCTTCTTTTAGAAAGAGATTGATGATGACCAATAAAAACTTGCAATCAAACTCATCAAAAAAAGACAAACATCTGGATCATCTCACCAGTCACCTTGGAGCTGTTTTGGATGCAGAATTCAAAGAAAACTGCAGCAGAGGTGATCTGAGTCTTGGGATCATTTTTTGGATTCTGGATTCTTTGTTCTGAAAATATATAAAGTTTTAAGATAACAAACATATCTGCATTAATTAAAAAAAAAACTGTGTATTGTACACAACTCAGCCAAGGGTTTTTTTTTTGTTTTGTTTTGTTTTATGTTTGAGCAGGTATGTTGAAAGTGTCTTCCGACCTTATCAGCTGACACCTGAATCCCACCACACAGGTAAAATATACATTACATGTCTTGTAGTAGCTTTTGGTTTATTTTCCTATGTCTGTAGTTAGGGTTTTCAAGGGGGAGAGGGTCTTCCTCAAACAAAACTGATTTTTCTTAACCTGAAATAATTCATACCCTTTTATTTCCTGTGGCAATAAAAACAGAACCTTTTCCCCCCAAAGTAACACCTCTTTTGACTTAAACTTTGAAGTCAAGATATTTTTTAAAATATAGAAGATGGATGGGTTAATCTAACAACTTTCATGATCAAATGACTTATAGCAGTTAAAAAATTTAAAGACAACACAATTATACACACATATATGTAGTGGAACTACGTTCTGGTACATTGTGAATATTTGTCCCTCCTATTGGTTTAATAAAAAGCTGATTGGCCAGAAGGCAGACAGGAAGTGTGGGCAGGGGGAGGGGTTGCCAGAAAGAAAATTCTGGGAAGAGAGAGTCAGGGAGAGAAGTAGGAGAGAAGCAAGCATAGAGAGACACCAGAAGAGATGTCAGCAGACTCAGAGGAAATACGACAACCATGCTGTTCTGCAAGAAGGTACCGACTCACATGGCTAAACAGATATAAGATTGAGTTAATATCAAAGAACTAGGTAGCAATATATTTTAGCCATAGGTTAATCAGCATAAAATTAATACAAGCTTCTGTTTGTTAATTTGGGACTGCTGGTCCAGATTATGAGGCTAGTCCTGGAAAGAAACTTATTATTACATATATATTCCATATTCTCTCTGTATTTTCCATTTTCTTGTGACCTATCATAATTATTACTCTTTTTTAAGACTTTACTTTAAAGCTATTACTATCTATACTTTTTCTCTTCTGTCAAGCCTACACACATTTTAAAACATACGGTGTCAGTTTAAAGAATTTAGTATAGTTTGAATCTGTCTTTACTGTGTATCTTTAACACTTTTGTCTGTATGAGCAAAACCCTAACCCTGCTTCAGGTTCTGTCTGGAGGAACCTGAGTATGATTATGGGAATTTATCATTTTACTGCTGCAGCCTAGGCAAGGGGGACACAATTTTTGGTTTGTTTGGTTGTTTGTTAATTTTTTTTATTAAAAAAATATTTTTAACATACCCACCTGTAGTAGAGGGGTTTCATGATCTTGGGCAGCCAGGGACCTGGTTCCATAGATCTGCTGTGCCAGACCTCTTAGCCGCCCGCCACTCAGACCCCCACAAATGACTCAGATGCTTATATTAACTTCATGCTCTTTGGCCTAAGGCTCAGGCACATTGCTAGCTAGCTCTTACATCTTAAATCAACCCATTTCTATTAATCTGTCTGCCAAGTGGCCCGTGGCTCACCTGTGTTCTTTACATGTTTCTTCTTGGGTGGCTTACTCAATCTGCATCTGACTCAGCCCTTCCTTTCCTACCTATTTTGATTCCTCCTCCTACTTCTTCTATGGTGCCTGTCATGGCCCAAAACAGCTCCTTTATTTAAAGATTGAGATTCACAGCATACAGAAAGGCATTCCCACATCACTTCCCCCTTTCTGTCTAATCAAAAAGGAAGGCTTCAATTTTAACAAAGCAAAATTACATATAACAAAATAGCTATCAAGCAAGAATTACAGTTACAATATCTAGTCTATTTGTATTTAGCAAAATTAAAGAAAATACTCTATCATCTACCTTATCATTGTGAATCTAAAGTTTCATATCTAATATACCTTTCAAATGACTAAGAAAAACTATACCTATAACTATCTAATCTTCAACTACATCAAAGACCACAGAAGGATATATTTACCCAAGTAAACCAGAAGTGTAAGCGACTTCTAAAATCTAGAAAGGACAGAGATGACACCTATCTGCCTGGACAGTCACCCAAAGTTCCTTTATAAAGTTGGGGCATCCATCTTCAGCCTACAGGCCCAGAGTCTCTTCATTTCAGTGAAGCAGGAAATCTGCTATGCCCATTCTGGCACAGTTCATCAATTGCTTCTCCTCGAGTCCTGAAGAATGTCTGACAGTTTTCTCTGCAAAGCAGGAACCTGAAAGACCATCTCGGCTTGTTCTGCCAAAATTCAGAGGTCACTTTTCTATGGAACCTGTATGTCTACTTCTAACAGCATATTGTCAAGTAGTTAATATAAGAACAGGTTTATGTCCATTGGCTAACCAATGCCACAAATAGACTCTTTATGGAGTTTTTTGATGCCCATTTTTCTCTTGAAGTAAATTGGTGCTGCCAGGAGCAGATCAGTCTCGCTGTCCAGAAAAGTCTAAGTTCTTAAAACATTTTAAATTCCATATTCTGTAGGTCTTAGAAGTATTTGAAGATAACCTACCTAATTGAAGTATACCTTTGTATACCTAAAAATCCTAAGTAACCTAACTATAAGTTTGATTATCAAAGGTGACTATTAACCTTCATTTCTTAATTATACATTACAATTTTAAATCAGTTACATGAACATCATACCTTAAACTAGAATAGAAAAATAATACAGCATAACAAAATTAATCTTAAATTTGTATCAATAAACCAAAATCTATACCAATGTAATGCATTTTGAGATTAACAGCTGATTTCCTGATCTAAGTAAATTCAATAATCTAATTTTTTAAAAAATCATTTATATACCATATCCCCTTTTCCTTCTTAGAAAGAGATTAACTATGACCATTGACCATTTATAATGAAAACAAACATCTAGAAACAAAATTTGGGAAATTTGGGCGTTGTTTTCCATTACTACTTCCTGCTGATTAAGGGGCGTTGAAAATCTCACGGTTGTTAAGGCTGGATCAGTCTGCAGCTCTGAAGCTGATATGGCCATCTCTTTCCATCAGAGGTTTTTTCAGGGGGTCTTGGTTGATGAAACCATATTTGCCTGGAAGCAATCCACAGGTTCTCATCTTCTGTGGAAACAAAAACAGAACTCTTTCAAAGCAATAAATCCTTAGACACAAATTTCAAAATCAAAATACCTTTAATATATATATTCTTGTTTAACTTAGTAGCCTTTGCATTTGCAATCCATTGTTTGCAATTTACTCATTAACAGTTAAAAAATTAAAAGAAATCCAGATTTTGTGTCTATTTTCCATCTTTATGTGGCTTATTATATTTTTATTACTCTATTTCTCTTTTTAAAGACTTTATCCTCTTTCTATTCTCTCTGAAACCTATGTACCTTTTACACATTATTGTAACCCATTTACAGGTTTTTCTTTTCATCTGAATCTGTTTTATTGTGAATCCTTAATCATTTTCTAACTATAACAGCTTTTAAAATACACTCTCTAAAAGAGCAGCATAGTTTTTGCAGATTGGACTGAATCACTAAGTTCTCTTAAAGGGACCACGTCTCTATTCGTGGCCAGCGAACAGAGTAGGCTAAAGAAAATGCTGCTACTAAGAAACTGTCTTTGTTTCCTTTTTGTTCAAAATAAACAGAAACTTTAAATCAATCACATGCTACTGAGTCTTCTGTCAGATTTCAGGAACCTGCCTGATTGCAGCTTACACTGCCTGCCGCCAGTCTGCCAGCACCATTTTGAATGTGACCCTGCCGCCACGCTTTCTTTGTACAAAGATCTGTTTTGTATACACAATTTGGAAGCTGCCTTTGCTCAGCATACAGAAAGGCATTCCCACATCACCCACCATTGTCTCCCTTTCCTCCCCCAGATTCCTGCAATCCATTCCCCTACCTTTTCCTCAGAGAGGAAAACACTCGCAGGATGAGTCAATGCTGTCTAGCATATCCATTTGAGGAAGAAGCCAGCCCCTCTCCCCAGTATCAAGGCTAAGCAAGGTGTTTCTCTGTAGGGAACGGGCTCTAAGAAGCAAGTTCAGACCCCACAAACTGCCCACACCATTTGACTGTCATCCACATTCGGAGGGCTTAGTTCAGTACCATGTAAGTTCCCCAGCTGACATTTCAGTCTACAACCCCTGAGCAGCTAGGTAACAAGGAGGAACTTAAGAGTGACATCTATGGATCCCTTTGAGAAGGGGGGAAAAAAGATCTCCAGGGTATGCATTTTTCATATCATAGGCCCTAAGAAAGCATAAAGCTGCTTTTGCCTTCATTTCTGTGTATTAGAATCTTTTTAAAGCTTTCCCTGGTCTTATGTGGATATACATTTACATGTGTAAATGGAGGGAGAGATTTTCTGTTCAGTCTGCCTGTTCCCAAATATCCAGTAGCCACTTCCCAAATTATCATACACAGGCTTATATGAATTATAAATGCTCAGCCTTTAGCTCAGGCTTATTACCAACTTGTTCTTACAACTTAATTCATTGCTAATTAATCCAGGTACTGCCTGGTAGCCTTTACCTCTGTCCCATTTTGTGTGTTGGACTTATTCTCGGTCTAGCAATTCTCCGGACTCCGCCCTTCTTCATGCCCTCCTTAGTTTGGTTTTTCTGCCTAAACTTACTTGCCTGGCTATTGGTCAAAACAGTTTTATTATTAGCCAATGAGAGCAACACACATTCACAGCATACAGAAGGATCATCCCACAGCACACCTGGGTTTGGCACAATTTTAATTCTAAGTCCTGATATCTGGTCTTGTCTTTTTTTAAGTGTATATAAGGGGATTATGTTGTTCCATTGTACATAATTGTCCCCGCCTATTAGTTTAATAAAAGGCATTGATTGGCCAAAGGCAGACAAGAAGTATGGGCAGGGCTACCAGACTAAGAAAACTCTAGGACCAGGCAGAACAGAAGAGAATGCCAGAGAAAAGCCAAAAGATACAGAGGACAACTATGCTGCTCTGAGAAAAGGTACTGAGCCGCATGGCTGAACAGGATAAGAGTCATGTGTTAGATTAAGGGAAAAGAGTTAGCAAGTTATATGCCTGGGCCTTAGGTCGATCAGCCTAAATCTACTGTAAACATCTGAGTATCTCTGCAGGTCTGTGGGCCTAAACCTTGAGGCCCAAAAGTCCGCCCAGAAACCTCCTATTACAGGTGTATGATTTTTTTGCTCTTGTTTTCTGTTCACTCTGGTTCTTAGGAGAGTGTGGTAGATCCTGCTAGGTGTGGCCACTGGGCTGTCACCTCGGAATTGGGATACACTAAGAATGGAATGCAGAGATTCCAGCAGAGTGTTCCACCAGGATCTGCTTAATTCCCTGGCGATTCTGACAGAGAGTGAGAAGAGGTCACAGCAGAAAATCTGCTACAGACCTTGGGATGAGACTGGGGCACTGGTTATGGAGAAGAGGCAATGTGGAGATCTGAAGCTTGCCTGCCTGCTTTGCTACTCTGGAGGATTCCCGGGGAATGTCTGCTGGAGTTGGAGGTGAAGGGTTAATGTGATTAGTGGAGAAAAATAAGGTTGGAAGAGAAGGTCAGCTGGAGATGAGGGCAGGGAGGGAGGGAGGCCACAGCAGGTAGTCTGTACAGAGCTAGTCATGGAGGAGAAGAGACAGAGGTGTTGATCTGCAGCTTTTCTATCTGATTCCCTGGCTGGAGTTCCTTGTGGGTTTCCTGGGTATGACTGCTATAGTTCGGGGCTGAGACAGAGAGATGAGTGTGGATGGGGAGCTGATGAGGATGATATTTGTGTGACTCTCTGGAGATGGGTACAAGGAGAGAGTTGAGGCTGAAGCAGGTAGTTTTCTATAGAGTTCGGATGAGACTATCTGCTTCCCTAGCCAGAGTGGTCTGAAGATTCCCAGGGGCAAAATATTCTTGATTCACATGTTTGCATGTGATAAATAAAAGTGAAAGCAAGACAACTACCTTCATTACATATAGAAAGTTTCTGGCTTCTACTCCCATGATTCTCTGAAAAGAATGTAATGAGATGAAAAGTTCTCCTGCATTAGAATCATAGAGTAAGTTATGTGTCTGAGAACTGTCACTTTTGCTAGAACTCAATTAGAGACTTCCCATGTCACTCTAGAGAAAGATAGAGAAAGGAGCTGTGTATCATCAGTGCTGTCCTGGAAACTGAGACATTAGTTTGAGTTTAAGATAGCAGCTGTCTGAATTTGATCACTGTTACCCCCCATTTAATATGGTACCTATTTTAGTATGTGAAAATTCAAGCACTGTATGTAATTCCTCTAGAATGAACCTCTGTATATATTGTGTCCAGACTTCCTGTTGAATTTCACTGTTGAACTTGCAAAGTGTATGAAGGTCACAGCATCATTCAGCAGAAGGAGCATCCTTACCATACCATGACAGTTTTAATAGGAAGCATTCCATTAGTGGTTATGTGATTTCAAAACCTTAAAGGAGCTAAAAATTACTATACACTTCACCCACTGAATAACTCCTAAAACTTCCAAGTCCTAAAAGCAGAAACATGTATAAGAAATCTCTTCTGGATTTGGAGAGAGTGTTCAGCTCTTCAGAGCCTTTGCTGTTCTTCCAAGGATGTGTATTAAGTTCCCAGCACCCACATGCTACCTCAGAAATTCTTGTAATCCTTGTTGCAGAGGATCTGCTGCTTTCTTCTGACCTTTATAAGCACTTCATAAACATGTTGTACATGTATATACGTGGAGGCAAGACAGCTGTAGACATAAATTAAAAATAGTAAATCTTTAAAAACTTTTTGAATGATGGATTTTTTTACTGTATTTGTCATATTATTTATGCTGTTTTATATATATGATACTTCTTTTTGATTGAAAATGGAGTTATCCAAATATGACAATAATTAGGAACAATGAATTAGTCAAATGCTACAATATTGGCAATGTATGAAAAAACGTAATTCATTAGGTATCAGAAATTATCTCTCATTAGATAGAGAGCTTGTTCTAAGCTGAACTGACACATAGACTGATGTAATATCATCTCTTTGAATCTTCATACTAGCTTTATAGGATATGAATAATAACATTTATGTGATTATGAAAGTCATAAAATTGCTTATTGGCTTTGAAAATCACAGAGATCTAGACTTAGACGACTTTCACTTAGGGAATTTTCCAGGAAATTTATGTGTTTCCCTTAATATTTTAAAGTAGGTTTTGCTGATTTCCTGATGACTCTAATTGTTCTATTTCAATGGTGACTGCAATGTTAATTAATATTAAAGTAAATAAATATAATAAGTATCAGAGCAGTTGCTCCATCAGGAGGGTGTTGCTTTCCTTGGTCACACATAGGTCTTCTGCCCATGTTTGAAAGTGGAATATGGAAGTGAAAATGTTAGTCAGTCCAAAGCATGCCAACTCAAAATGGAAGTAGGGCTTTTCCTCACAGAAATTCTAGGAAGCAGATCAAAATAAAAATGCTTTTATTGCATTTTGCCCCTAGGTTGTTTTGATTCATGTATACTATACTCTAAAAATAAGCATCCAAGCCTGTCTGAAATTATATAATGCAACAAATCCTTATACAACCCCAAAACATATGACTTCATTTTATAGGCAATAACTCAAACTCATGTTATTATATTCTGATACATTATAAACAAACCATTAAAACAGTTAAAGATTCTCCACGTCACTACATATACTAAGGGGGAGGGGAACATAACACCCACCTGGAGAAGGTGACAAAGGGAAACCAAGAGTACAAATCTTAGTATTCATAAGTTATTCAAACATGGACAGTTCAATCACCTCAGCCTTCTATCAGGATTAAATTTCAACATTTGAAATTTGGGTTACACAGCCAATCAGGTCGTGGCAGATTTCAAAGCATTTTTAAATACCTAAGGGCCAGAGAGAACCATGACTCACTATATCACAAATGGGTCAGTTGCTCTATTAATAAAATTTTTCAAAAGTCTTTTCTTCGGTAAGTCTACCTCTTGATTTCTGTTTCTATTAACTAGATATTAGTTGAGTATGGGAAAATTTCTTTTCTGCTACATAGAATGTTCCAAGAACCCATATGATCCATGTTTCCTAACTCAAAGATGTGCTGAGCAGCTCAAGCAGGAGCTTGAACATTGCATTTTTAGTACATATGCTTTGAGATGAAATGCATTACCTTCTCATACCACTGGTTGTTATTATCAGCCGATTGCTTCTATATATGTAGCCACTTTCATGCTGTACTTATTGCTGTCCTGTCTAGCTCTTTCAGACATTGTTACTAGTAAAACATTCTCTTCAGCATATTCTTAAGACCAGTTGCCCCCCTGAGCTGTTAAAATCATATATTTAAAGAAACAAATCATCACATTTGAACTGGTTGATTTGACTACTAAAACCATCGAGAAAGGAGCCTATTGAAAGCAACAGTCAGAGAAAAGGATTAGAAATATCCACAAGTAGGAATTCATCAAGGGAAGAATTGGACCCAAGAACAAAGAAGGAAAAAGGAATGAAGACATGCTGTGCAAAGTCTAATCTTTATGGGGATGACTTTTTATTATTTCAAAGCCAGCATCATTTATGAAATGGTTAGTTTGTAGTTTTAAAGCCAGCTGTTTCTTTCCCTGGCATTTGTTTTGTTTCATTGCTTCAGTGTGTATTCTAACCTTGTGAACTTTTAAAACTCTGTGACACCTAAGGATACTGTGTGAGGTGTTACAGTTATCCACACAGAAGACTGCTGCCCCTGGACAGAGTAGGCCAGGAGCATTGGGAACTCTTAGCAGGGTCAGAAAATGTTGGCCAGAGACCATGATTCACAAGCATCATCAGCAGTCCATAGCCACATAAAAGATGCCACTACATGTTTCCCAATATCAGGATGTTATGTGTAAAATGTTTTCATGTAAACTTATCTCATGTTAGTTTTTCTGTATTAGTTGTGAAATATCAGCTGTCTGTTCCCATTTATCTTAAGCTTCTATTCCACCCTAGTTGTTCTGTGTTTCACTAAAATTCCTTGTTTACAGGAACACAGAGAGCTGTGTTCAAACAAGAAGCCAGCATTCAGGTACCAAGCAGCACATGGGAAGCACATCACTTTCATTCCATAGAAAAACTGCACACCAAGACCTTCCTTTGCAAACTGGCAGCACATCTCCTATTATACATTGCCAGGCTAACTTTCCTTTGCAGTATCAACTGCTCTTCTGGCCTTATACATGAAGCCCCAGGTTAAATTCTCCCTGCTAACGTGGTGTCTGTGTTCTCTAACCCACCTTCTACCTGTTCAGAGCTCTACTTCCTCCAGGCCTGTTTTAGATATTTTTCTTGTTGTTCCCTAGATTGTGTGCATGTGCATCATTCTTGTGAGCGCTGTGTCAGATAAGCAGGCTGATTGCTGTTACCCACCGATGAATTTCACAGCTCTTCATGCAGAGGCTTGCTGTCTTCTTTCATGACATTCCCCATAATGAGAATGATATAGTTCAAAGAATCACAAAGAAGATAGGAATTAATAGTTTCCACTCAAGGTGAGATAAAAGTCATTGAATGGTAGAGAATCTGTCTGTTTACAAATGAGTAATTCTGTGTATGATTTTTCAGCCCGTCTGCAGTCTAAATTATTGGTATAGTGAGGTTGCTTACATTATTTTGAGTGCATTCTGTAAGCCTGTTTATACAATGAAAATATGTAATGTTTACTTCTTGATCTAACTTTGAAAACTTAGTCATCTTCACTGTCTAATGATCTTCTGATAAAGAGCAATAGCTGCCATTGATAATAAGAAATGAGCCACAGGAAAGGCTCTGGGGACAAAGGGTCAGTAACTGCAAAGTGATCTGCACTTATCTGACAATGAGATGGGAGCAGAAATACTAATGCCTGGAAGCCAATCACCATCTCACTAAGGACTCTCATTTTTATGAGTGAAAAATCTACAGCCAACTGACTATCATAAAGAGAACATATAGGCTTACAAATATGAATGTAGATACACAGCATAGATAGAGCTTCACATTTGGATTGACTCAAAATATCAGGGCTATTTAGATACTTTGTTTTCTCAATTCCTATGCTGTCTTCCTTAGGATCATCTTCACTCTCAAATTCTTTACATGGCTGCCACAGTTCCAGGATCCGTACTTATGCACCATTCAGATACACAAGACAGATATGCTAACTGTGAGTGTCCTAAGATTGGGGCCACCCTGGGCTACACATTAAGGTGTGTGTGTGTGTGTGTTTGTGTGTGTGTGTGTGTGTGTGTGTGTGTGTGTGTGTGTGTGTGTGTGTGTGTAAGATAGAATGAGAAAGAGAGAAAAATCAGAGGCCTTCTTTCCACATTTTTTCAATAACATCCATGTTTCTTTATCTACATTATAAATTGGTAAGAGAATATGAGATTTTCATAAGAGTTATATTGATTTTTAACCTTTGTATTTTTGTATGAATTTATCACTTAAGCCGCCTTGCATATTCTTAAGTCAGTCAGTAGGGTTGCTCTTGTTCTGTGAAAGTCTTTTTCTAGGCATTGGAAACATTATTGGCCTAGAGATTTTGTAATCTCCATCTCTAATAACAATAAGTTGATTCAGGACTGAAGAAATTAAAAGCACCTAAACTCAGAATACTTCTGAAATATCTTCGTAACTCAGTTTAAAATAGTATTCTCAACAAATTTACAAGTTCAAAAATTTCCTGCTTGAAGAAGTCCCTTGAGTGATGATGACATGAAAGTCCACATAATAAACAACATGGTCTCTAGAAGATCAAACTGTTCCCCTGTTATGGACATTGGCAGATGTGTGTCTGCATGGACATACAATCATCATGCAAAATTGCTTTCTGTGCACAGAGAAAAGGGGAGGGAATTCTAAACTCCTCCTTAGTCAAAAGATCCGCCATTAACTTCTACTCCAGTTGAAGAGTTAGCAACCATCACTATAAATTGAGTATAGCCTACAGATGTGTTCCTTTAGACACCTATCTAGACAGGTTTTCCTTTCTCCAGAAGCCACAACACTATGTCTTAAATCAATCCTACCAATTTGCACAAATTATCCCTAAGAAGATTTACTGACTTTAGAGAACACCTAGGATGGTGCTGTCAAGATATGCATGCTACCTGTCTCACTACACTTACACAACTAAGGTAGCAATTGGGCTATTGTTTGGTAAGTGTAAAACAAAGTACAGAGTATATTTTCTTTCCAAAATGAAGATTTTCAAAATTAGCCTTGCTGTCAAGATTTATTTCTCAAGTTCACTCATAAAAAAAAAACATCCCCCCCCCCCTGTTTTTTTACAAAGGCAGTCACTCCACAGATTCATAGATAAAGTTTGCTGTTGGTTGTTTGTAGATACTATGACCACTTTAATACTTCAGTGTAGCCATTTCAGTAGCTGGCTATTGTCGGCTGTTTTGTAATGATTGTGTCTCATTTTTCTCTCAGAGGGAAATCTTAATTTCAGAAGCCAGGCATTCCTAGCTGCTACTTCCTAGGTACTAACTACAATTTTCATTGTGAGTCTCAAAGTCAAGATTTTAAAATATTGATGCACTATCACAACATGGTATTAAACGACTACTGAATTCTTCTTGCTCTCTTAAATATTTTCCTGCAGAGAAACCCTGCTTTTATAAAATTATGTTTTCTCTTTTAGTGGAGTATGATAACACATTTTTAAAGCATGGAATTTCCATACATCATGCTTCTCCTGACAATATTAATATTAAAACAACTGGTGTTGGGTGCATACCATGCCTGAAAATGACAGCTCATACTTCACTTAATCTGCTAAGTAAAGGAGCTTGATAAATTGCAAAATACCACACACTTTTATAAATCAAATGGTAGAATAAAGGACTGCAGGGCAAAGAGTTTGAATATAATCTCTTCAGGACATTGTCTTGTTCGGGATTTTACACCCACTGTCTGGCATCCTTATGAAGCTGGATAACTGTTTTGGGGGAAAATTATTAAATAAAAGTTTGAAAGAATTTGAGAATAAATGTATTTATTTGGCTGATATTTGGGATGCAGAAAGACTTAATTTTGCAAAACTCATGTTCTTGTAGAAGATATAGAAACCAACAAAATAATTTAAAACTGCTCCTCTCAGAACAAAGTTTGTTAAGAAATGACTATCGGATGAGAAATACTACTCTTTAAAATCTCACAAATATAAATGCTAGTTTTCTATTATTTTCTGAAAATGAATTCACAAAAATTTTAATGTCAATGTCAGAAAATTTCATGAATTTTGATATATAGTCATAAGAAATGAAGAAGTAATTGGGGGCAAATGTAATTTCTAGCAATAAATATTAATATTGAAAATTCACAAAAATTATTTGGGCAAAGCCTTCTGAATATTTAACAAATATGCAGAGGCTTAGAGAGTACTTTTTATGCATTTGAAGTGAACTCAAATGCTTGGAGAAATTTAAAACCAACAGTCTTTTTTAGTTATTCTTTAGAACAAGTAACATTTTTAGAACTTGAGTGGTGTCTCTTTTCTGGAGTTAGAAAGTCAAGGGGACAGTTCTGAGATGACCCTATCCTCAGGACAGAAATGAGAGGCCAGCACCAATGCCACCTATAACTTTCCTTTGCATAAGCAATTTAAGATGCTACTTCTTTTATTTATAATTCCAGTTCAAATCAAAGCATCCACTACCCCAAGCATCAGTGCTCTTCAATATCTAATTTCACAGTTTTCTTAACACGTATCTTATGTTATTTATTATAGTCGGAGGAATTCGAACACCTTGTCTATCCCTGCTACCTTTTAAATGGTTTATCTGGCAAACCATCAATCAAAAAATATGAAATGTATTTTAGCTTAAGTTACTAAGAAAGTAAACAAGGCTTGTGTGTCCTAATTGGAAACATTGCTCACATCAATAAGTGATAAATCATTATTCTGTGATAGAATATTTATTCCCTAGGTTCAACTGTAATGGAAATATGGACAAGATTAAAATCTTCAGTCATTAATTAATTTTGAGACCTTGAAGATATTGATAAATATACAATCTAAATATTTTGTTTTCAAAGAAATTTGAGTTTTAGATATTTTTAATATTACAAAAAAATGTATATATGACATTCGCTGATTAACAAAGATCATGAACAACTTAAAAACAATAAAATATAAGCTCATGAAAACATTTGTGCATATTTCAAAAGTCATGTTTAGATTCAGTAATCTCTTATTTGACATTTGTATTTTTTTTTCAGAGCTTTTTGCTAATGTATACACTATGCTCTGTGTCTCCTAAAGAGTATTGTAAACACTGAAATGGATGTGTTCCCAGATAGGAAAGGGTAGCTTCCTTCATAAAATTTAACTCAGAGAACATAAATATGCTCACTTGTTCCATGAAGTCAATGGCATCAGTCAACCATACCACCCAGGTGATGCTCATTCACTTTACAGGTAATTTATCACAACAGCGGCACTGTCTCAGGGACGGTTCACACAAATAATTTCACTTAGGCAAACACCATTTTCCAGTAATGATAGAACAAAATAAACTTCAGAGCATTTATGAACAGTGAATCGGACTCTTAGTACACATTTGCAAACCAGTCTCTATTGTTTGCAAAGGAATTAACTGTGGTAAGAAAATCATTAGAGCCATCTGCTTTGATGGTGATAAAGCACATCTATGATTATTTTATTATAGGAGCAAAGATGAGGAAACTGTTTTGAACTTCATTTACCCTAAATTTGACATTCTAGTAAAAAAAAAAAAAAGTCTACTCTTGCTGAGGCTTTTTATCAGTTCACTTAATAGAACCATGTTGCTCAAGTAGGGATACTGAGAGACAATTCTCCTTCATAAAAATAGGTTGATATGATGACCTAAATATCTAATGTGTTTTTACCCACTGAATAATAAGTAAGAAAAGTTTTTTAAGTTGCTTAATAAAGTAGGATTTTTTGTGGGGGGTGCATGAAAGAGTAAATAAACCCACAGTATACCTTTGTGTTTTTGTTTAGTTGACTTTCATGCACTAACAATTTAGATTTGTCATTTTCAATACTAGGTCTTCACATCTCATAGAGTGAATATCTTGACTTTGACATGAATTCTTTATTCAGAGACACACCTGCCACATAATTGTACCTGGTAGATTACTTTTTAAAAGAAAGTAAAGCACAGCATGTGCACAGAAGCATGCATGCACATGATGTGAGCCCATTGTTCTGCAGATGTTTCTCAGAGACACACACTAGAAAAATATGGGGAAATGGGAAAATGGAGGTGAAGAAGAAAAGCAAACCAACAAAGCTCTTTGGTAACTAGGATTTGAAGTACTATTTGATTTCATATATTGAGCTTATGCTTTACATTTTTGTCAGTGTGATCACACACCTGACAACAACATATGAAATGAAAAAGATATTTTGTGTTCATTATTTCAGTGAAAATCAATGCATCCTGGCAAGGACATAGCAGAGAAACTCAATTCATAGACATAGGCATGTGTGATAGGGTATTTGCATCATGTTAGACCAGGAAGCAGAGGACATAACTGGAAACTTTAAAGACCTACCCTTGGGAACCTCTTCTGCCAAATAGGTCCTGTTGGTGAAAAGTTCTAAAACTCCCCCCCAACACACACGCATTCAAACCATTGACAATAATGTTGCAATGTATAAATGCTTGACCATAATCTCTCTGTTCCTTTGTCCCTTAGAATAGCAGTGTTGGAGGGATTTCTATAAAGCAGAACCCATTCCCACATAAGTAGACAAACCCAGTAGGCTAACTAAATATATTGCAGAAAAGATAAATGACTGAATAGTTAGACAAAAAACAAGCTGTATTCTATTAAAGTTTAATTAAAAATTACTATTGAAGTAATAAGAATATCTCTCTCAAATTTAATAGTGTCTTTTTCTATTCTGGTTTTCTGTTCAGAATGATGAAAGAAAGAACAGAGTTGCACTC
Source organism: Phyllotis vaccarum (assembly GCA_033318265.1). NCBI lineage: Eukaryota > Metazoa > Chordata > Mammalia > Rodentia > Cricetidae > Phyllotis > Phyllotis vaccarum. Next base: position 60,698,636 of record JARWLC010000007.1, read on the forward strand.
AATTGGCTGCATCAAAAATTCTAATCTGTGTAATGGGAAATGTGCCTTCTACTATATCTTCATCACAAGTGCATGCAAATTTGGGCAGATCAATTTTCCAAAAGTTTCACATATTCTTAAACAAAAAATCAGCAGATATGAGCTTAAGACAATGAACATATACCCTAAACTCTTATGTCTGTGTATACAAAATAAAATTTGCAAAGGAATTTTGTTTGATTGCCTAGAAAAACAACTCTACAAACTAGTAATGGTTTAAGTCAATGAGGCCTAAAGGTGGCCATAGACTAGCAGTAAATGTCTGCCCTCCTGCTTTTATACTTCATATGAAATAATCTTGGAAATAACATTTTATCCTTTTTCTGCAGTTTATTTAAAACAAGTTATTAAGTCCCACTATATTCATATAAACAAAATCAAGCAAGATATTTAATATCTGGAGATGGGTGTTTACAGGTTGTCTGACTTACCCTAGTTCATTCCCTTCTTCATTGATTCATTCTAAGGGATGACTCTTCTCTAAGTTTTAGTAATTTTTCAAATTATGTTACAGCATGAGTTAGATAGATGCTATTTGTAGATAAATCATTCATTCTTCCTTCCTTTTCATCTTAGAGAAAATCCTCCTCCCTATCTTAGAGAGTTACTGAAATTTTTAAACTATGATTATGAACACCAAGCAATTATCAGAGCTCCTATAACAAATTGTGTCTTTATGATCAAATTATTTATTTCTAAATGTTAATGGCCATACCTCTATTCTATGTCTCTGAAGTTATGCATCATCAAGCATGTCTATGCTTGTTTTAAACAAGGTAACACAATTTTAACTTTGTATCCATGTATTTGCTTACATATCATATTGTTGTGGTTTCAAATACATTTTTCAATAACCTTTCAACTTCTGTATCTATTTCCCAGTTTTATATCTAAGTTTCTTAAGTATGAAGTGTATCTACTGTGTTACATGTTACATTACTGCACTCTGATCCCTCATCTCTCTTCAGCTTCTCTAGCAAAGATTAGTAGGGACCCTCTGCCTGCGAGAATAACATTTCTTCAAATGTCTTATCTTGGCCAACAGCACATGGAACCTCCCAGAAACACATATTGTTCTGTGATACTCTACTATAGTCGTGCTGAAAATCTAGTACTCAGACCCAATAATTGTGTCAAGAAGTCTTGTAGGTCATTGAGATGCCTGAGAGTTTGAAAATTGTTGTTTAGACAATGAAAAAATAACTATGTCCTTAACTGTGATGGGCTTAATATAACTCCAGAGGAGTAGTAACCAACTTGTGGGTCATGATCTGTTTAGGGGTCACCTAAGACTATCATACTTACATAATACAGATAAAATGATAGCAAAAAGATGTAGCAAAAAATAATTTTATGGTTGGAAGTCACCATAACATGAATAACTATATTAAGAGTTGATGCATCTGAAAGATTAATACTGCCCTAGAGGGTCTTCTAGACAAGTTTCAAGTCAGCATTCACACAATCTAAACCTGTCTCAGGACCAAGTGGAGCCAACCTATTGGGAAGCAGCTGAGCTTCTTCCACCTCCAGCAGACAGTGCTGCATATCATCCAGATGATCATCATCTATTCCTTCATCTTTACCTCCATGGTCTACAAAATAGTAGTGAGGGGTCAGGGTGGGGGTTGAACATAATATTTTATCTTTTTGAAAGATGACATTGGTGGTAGATATCACAGGTCACTGTCACTAATGTCAGACTCCATATGTGGCTTTATGCAACAGGAAGCAGCCAGGGATCCAGGGACATGATTATGTCTTCAATCATTCTTGATCTTTCATATTTTTTAATACACATACATCTACTGAACAGAGGTTTAGTTGACAGTCTCTGTTTAGCAGTTTTTCTGAGATGAGATTGACATTTCTCTTGAGAATCTACCTATGAAATATCTTCTCCCTCGTTATCCTGATCTTCATTTAATCTAGGTAACTTCTTAGTTAATGCCTTGGTTATCTGCTTCTTTTTACTATTCTGGTTTTAGGGAGTAATAATACAAATATTGGGTGGATAGAGTTCTAGGTCAGTAACAGAAAAACATTTTAACTTCAATCGGAGTTGGGACAGTTAGGTACATTTGTTACAATAAGATTTTCTGGTGCGGGGAACAAGAGGTCCAGACCCACAGACCTGCAGTTCCAGACCACTTAGCCACCTACTGCTGCTTAGGATCACCAAAAATGACTCAGACACTTATATTAAGTTCATGCTGTTTGGCCTATGGCTTAGGCACATTGTTAGCTAACTCTTTCATCTTAATGCAACCCATTTTCACTAATCTGTCTGCCCTGTGGCCTGTGGCTCACCTGTGTTCTTACATGTTTATGCCTGTAATGGGCCAAAACAATTCCTTTATTGAAAGATTGATATTCACAGCATATAGAAAGGCATTCCTACATCATCTCCCCATTTCTGTGTAATCAAAAAGGAAGGTTTCAATATTAACATAGCAAGATTACATATAACAAAATAGCTATTGAGCGAGAATTATAGTTACAATACCTATTTGTATTTAACAAAATTAAAGAAAATATTTTATCATCTACCTTATCCTTGTGAATCTAAAGTTTCATATCCAATATACCTTTTAAAATAACTAAGAAAAACTATACCTTTAACTATCTAATCTTCAACTACATCAAAAACCACAGAAAGATATAATATTACCTGAGTAAATAGGAAGTGAAAACAGCTTCCAAAATCTAGAAATGACAAAGATGGCACCCATCTGCCTGGACAGTCACCCAAAGTTCCTTTACAAAGTTGTGGCATTCATTTTCAGCCTACAGGTCCAGAGTCTCTTTTTTATTTCAGTGAAGTAGGAAATCTTCTCTGCCCATTCTGCTGTAGTTCATCAACTGCTTCTCCTTGAGTGCTGAAGAATATCTGATGGTTTTCTCTGCAAAGCAGGAATCTTAAGGACCCTCTCAGCTTGTTCTACCAAAGTTCAGAGGTCGCCTGCATGTCTAGTTTAAACAGCATACTGTCAAGCAGTCAATAAAAGAACAGGTTCTTGACCAGTGGCTAATCATTACCAGAAAGAAAGTAGACTCCATATGGAACTTCTTCAACGCCCATTTTTCTCTTGAAGTAGATTGGTGTTGCCAGGAGCAGATCTGTATCACTGTCTAGAAAAGTCTAAGTTCTTAAAATATTTTAAATGTCATACTCTGTAGATCTTAGAAGTGTTTGAAAATTACCTATCTAATTAAAATATATCTTTACATACATAAAAATTCCTAACTGACATAACTATAAGATTGGATATCATAGGTGACTATTAACCTGAATTTCTTAATTATACATTACAACTTTAAGTCAGTTACATGAATAGCATACCTTAAGCAAGAGTAGAAAAACGCATACAGCATAATAAAATTAACCTTAAATTTGTATCAGTAAACCAAAATCCATACCAATGTAAAACATTTTGAGATTAACAGCTGATTTTTGGATTAAAGTAAATTCAATAATCTAATTTTTTTAAATCACTCATATACCATATTCCCTTTTTCTTCTTAGAAAGAGATTAACTATGACCATTAACCATTTATAATGAAAACATTTATAAACAATATTTGGGGAATTTGGGCATAGTTTTCCATACTACTTCCTGCTGATTAAGGGATGCTGGCAGTCTTACAGATTCTTGAGACTGGATCATCTTAGTCTGCAGCCCTGAAACTGATCTGACCATTTCTTCCCATCAGAGAATTTTCAGGGGGTCTTTGTTGATGAAACCATATTTGTCTTGAAGCAATCCACAGGTTCTCATCTTCTGTGGAAACAAAAGCAGAGCTCTTCCAAAGCAAGAAATCCTTAGACACAAATTTCAAAATCGAGATACCTTTAAAATATGTATTCTTGTTTAACTTATCAGCCTTTACAATCCATTGTCTTTCTGCAGTTAGCTCATTGACAGTTAAGAAATTAAAAGAAAACACAATAATAACCATAATCCAGATTCCGTGTCTATTTTTCATCTTTATGTGGCTTATTATATTTTTATTCCTCTGTTTCTCTGTTTTAAAGACTTCCTCTACCTTCTTTCTTTTCTCTCTGAAGCCTATGTACATTTTACACACATTGTAACCCATTTACTGTTTTTTTTTTTTTAAAATCTGAATCTGTTTTATAGGAATACTTACTCATTTTCCAATCAGAAGAGCTTTTAAAATACTCACACTTTCTTAAAGAGGCACATAGTTTTTGCAGAAAAAAACTGAGTCAGGAAGTTCTCTTAAAGGGGCGGCATCTCTGTTCTCTGACAGCAAACAGAGCAGACCCAAGAAATGCTGCTACTAAAAAATTGTCTTTAACTCTGTTTCCTATTTGTTCAATATAAACATAAACCTTAAATAAATCACATGCTACCGAGTCTTCTGTGAGACTTCAGGAACCGGCCAGCCTGGTTGTAGCTTAAGCTCCCTGTCTCCAGTCTGCCAGCACCATTTTGTTTGTGGTCCAGACACCAAGTTATCTGTACAATGACCCGCTTCAGATACACAATTTGGCTTTGGCTCAGCTTCTGTGATCTAGAACCCTTTTTAAGCTTTCTCAGGCTTTATGTGGATATTCAGCCCACGGTGGCAATCTGTTGCAATAAGGTTTTCTAGCCCCAGGCACCAGAGGTCCAGACCCACAGACCTGCATTTCCAGACCGCTTAGCCACCTACTGCTACTTAGGATCACCGAAAATGACTCAGGCACTTATATTAAGTTCATGCTGTTTGGCCTATGGCTTAGGCACATTGCTAGCTAGCTCTTTCATCTGAACTCAACCCATTTTCATTAATCTGTCTGACATATGGCCTGTGGCTCACCTGTGGTTTTACATGTTTCTTCTTTGTGCTTCTGGCTCGATCTGTCTCTGACTCTGCCCTTCTTTTCCTACCTATTCTGATTCCCCACCTACTTCTTCTATGGTGCTCACCAAGGGCCAAAACTGCTCCTTTATTTAAAGATTGATATCCACAGCATAAGAAAGACATTCCTGTTGCATGAATATATGAAACTCAGGGATAGATCTCTAAGAAAGTCAGAGATATTAGAGAGAGTAAACACCACAGTCAAATCTTACCCAGCTGTCTTCCAGCTTCCTCAACCTGGCTTCTCTTGGCCTCTTCCCCCTGGCTTTCTACACCTGCTTTAAATAATCTCCTCCACTCAGTTAAGGTGTGGCCCCACCACTGCCTGCCTAGGAGCTTGGAACTCCTTCTGTAAACTAAAATGACCTCTAACTCAGTTTGGATTAATGGCATAGGATCACACCTGGGATACTCCCTGTGCTGGGATTAAAGATGTGAATCACCACTCTCTGATCCTTCTAGACTGACTGTGGGTAGATTCCCTCTGATATCTCTGAAACTTTTGGATTTTTTATTAAATCTCCACACATTCCCACATCAGTCATTCTCACTGCACTCAAGACATAAGCTCCAGTCTTTACTCAGTGAGAGAACATGGTGTTATGTTATGTATGCTCTAACAAATAAAAGCTTGTCTGAGGGTCAAAGGGCAAATCTAGCCATAGAGGGCAGTCGATAATGGCACATACCTTGGGAGATACACACACCTTCAATCCCTCCTACAGAGAGGCTGAGACAAGAGGTAATATGGCTGGGTGGAGAAAGGAGTATAAGGTAGGAAGAGACTGGAGCTCAGTCTTTTTAACCTGAGAATTCAGTCGAGGTAAGAACTCTCTGGGGGTTGCTGCTTGGCTTCTATGATTTTTCAGCATTTACACCAATATTTGGCTCTGGGATTTTAATAAGAACAATTAAGATTTGTGCTACAAGTGAGAAACATCTTGTGCCTTTTTAAGTATGTGATCTGTTACACTGAGATACTCAGAGTGTCTGGATAGTGGTTAGACACTGAATACAGGCTTAACAATTGCAAGTATGTATTCTTGAGTTGCTCACTCATTAACTTATGGTCCCACTTAACTTTTGATTAGAATGAAGTTGTCAATCAAAACAAACAGGACAATTAATTTGAGAAGATATAGAGATTGTTAAATAAAACCACTGATGTTAAAAAAAAAAAAAGAATTACTTTAGAATGTTATATGAGACCTGACATTTTGGGATGTCTCACATTAAAATTCACAAATATACCATGACATTCAACTGTTATCTCTTGTTGATGCAACTAAAAGGTGTCATTAGTTTTCCTTAAAACAAGAAGTTTAGTTCCTCCATGGTCATGAAAATGTGTGTTGAACCTGGGTTTGAAAAGCCATAGTTTGTGTGTGTGTGTGTGTGTGTGTGTGTGTGTGTGTGTGTGTGTGTGTGTGTGTGTGTGTATGTGTGTGTGTGTGTGTGTGCCATGCTAATAAGGCCAATGATTTCTTTAAAAATATGACTAGTTCTTCTTTCACTGAAGCAAGTACACTAATACATTTCACTGGAACTACTCTTATGCCTATCTGTTTAGCAGCTACTCATTATCAATAGTTCCCATTCCTTAACACAAACTAAGTAAAAAATAAAATAGCCCAATATTTTTATGATTCCCTCTCTTATGGATTAGGGCCAACACTTTTTAAGGCATGTGATAACTGCTAGAACATTTGGTACTATTGCCTTTATTTCTATGAAAGCACAGGGAATATCATCCAGCCTTGATTGGTACACCATAACTGCAATGTTAGGAGAGAGAGAGAGAGAGAGAGAGAGAGAGAGAGAGAGAGAGAGAGAGAGAGAGAGAGAGAGAGAGAGAGGGAGGGAGGGAGGGACGGAGGAGGGAGGGAGGGAGGGAGAGAACTGATAACTCCTAGTCCTGTTATTCAAAGATCTAACAACACACACACACACTCCCTCCCATGCCCAGGACCACCATCATCCCTCAAAGAACATCATATGTTTTAAGAAAAGGACCATGTTTGGGGAGCTTATGCTCCTAATTTTACACTACATCTTGTTTGCCAATCAAAGACATTATTCATGTTTAGTAAATAAATATTAGTTGTAATTATTATTGCAAATAATAAAACGACCATCACTGTTAGATGTTAGAGTTGAATCATGGAGAAGGATTGACAGCATGTATGGGGCTCTACCTTCAATTCCTGGTAGTTGCAAAAATAAAATAAAATGAGAAGCAACCAAGCAAACCACAGCAAATTTATTAGGTTTTTTAAATCCGTGTTTGCTAAATTCCACATTGAAAATCTTACATTTCTTAAATGACATTGACAATGCACCTAGACTAACCCATTTCTCCAGCTTATCTCCCATGTCTGACATCACTCTAGTCCGTAGTAGGCATATGCCAGGAGTCCCAATAGTAAACTGCATCTAGTTCTGACATACACGAATGTATAAGGCTCCATGTTTTACATGTACTTGGCCTATGAACAGTGTCTTGTTGATTTCGGTATCTCCTTTGTGAACCTGGTTGTGGAGGGCTCCAGATTTTTATGGTGTTTATACATGCCATTTTTCTCAATAGCTATTGAACTGCTCTTTGTTGTGCATGGGCAAACATCTCTATTTTAATGCTGTAATGAGTGAAATAACATTCTTTTCTCAGCTTTCAATGATTTTCAAAAGTTTATATAGGTTTTATTTAGAAAAGCGAAGAAATAGGATTCATAGCCTTAACACTGCCACAAAAAGGAATCTTTCTAAAGAAATTATTTAAAAAAATTTTCCTGCAAAAAAGTAGATTTTTTTCTGGAGAGTCCAAAAATAGATTTCAGAGGGACAACAGGGCTCTGTAGGTAATGGTGGTTGGTCTGAAGCCTGAGCACTCACATTAATTTTCTGGAACCCACAGAAGGAGGGACCCAAGTCCCACAAATTGTCCTCTGAGCTCCACATGCTGTTACATGTGAAGTCTTGTATGTATACACACACACACACACACACACACACACACACACACAGTCAGCTCAGAAATAATGGTATGAAAACTTCCTATGAAGTATGAAAGCTTGGCCTTTACCTTAGGTCTGCTTTTAACTAGCTCTTATAATTAATTAACCCATGTTTTTAGCTACATTCTGCCACATGGCTTTTTATCTTTCCTCAGTATGGCACATCCAGCTTACTCCCAATCTGCTGACAAAACCCACGTGCATAGATTTCTCCTTGTAGTTCCTCTCTCTGCCTGGAAATCCCATCTATCCTTTCCTGCCAAGCTATTGGCCATTCAGCTTTTTAATAAACTACCCAGAAGGCACCTTAAGCAGAGACACATATTTACAGTATATGAAGGATATCCCACCACATACACAAATATTGTAAATTTTAAAAAAAGATATGATGAAATTAATATGTTTTAAAACAACAAAAAATAAATATAACTACCAGGCTCAAAGAAAACACCACCTGATATGGAAAGGGATGGGAGGTGGAGGCTTAAATAAAGGGTGACTGTCACGTCTGTAGAGATGATAGCCATCCCATAGCTGGTGGACGGGACACTTCAAAACTGCATTGTTTTACTTCCATTGCACAATAAGTTTGAGTGATATTTTTCCCAGTGAATTTTTCTTTTGGTGCAAGTTTTCTATGTAAGAAATGCCATGAATACTCAATTTGGAAAATGTTCTTTTGAAAAATGAATGAGAAAAAAAAAAAACCACCCAGAGGTATCTAATCAATAGCAACTTTAACAACCTCTCTGAAGTTATTTGTTGTAAGCAATAGCTTAACAATTATTTTAAGTACCAAAACATCCATCCTAAGTAATGCAGTAAGTTGTGTTACCATTGATGGAATTCATGTGGTGCTGTCCCAAAATACAGCACAGTGGTCTGACAAAATAGCTGAAACTACAAGGTTGTTATCTGCTTCTCCTATCATTAACACCTGAAGAAATACTGTGACCTGCACCTACAGCATGTGATGGAACTCACTGTAGGGTGTTCTTCTTTATGCCCTAAAATCACGGAATTTCAAAGAAGACTGCAGCCCCATCCACAGTAAATCACTCTTCTTTTTTCAGTCACATATCTACGGCAGTCCACTCTTTGTAAAAACCTAAGCAGAAAACATTGTAGAATTAAGCTGAGCATTTTGTTGATAGTCCCAGCACTTAGAGATTGAGGCAAGCCATCAACTGAGCCCTTGAGTAACAGGCCAACACAGATAACATGATGAGATTCTGTTTTAAAAAAGATACAAAACAAAGCAGTATTTCCTGTGTCTTTTGTTCTACATTTGCAAAGGTTCTCAGACTGTGTAAAACTTACCTTGGGAAAATCTGAATGTCCCTCTTGTTGATCTGTCCTTTTTTGAATAGATGTGCCAGTTGTAAACCTAGGAGTGAGAGAAATATATTTCTGAGTTCTGACATCCAACAATTCTCTCTCTTCCCTCTCCCCCCCCCACACTCTCTTCCCTCCCCCCCCCTCACACACACACACACAGAGAGAGAGAGAGAGAGAGAGAGAGAGAGAGAGAGAGAGAGAGAGAGGGAGAGAGAGAGAGAGGCAAGCACTTCTCTTTAGTTTTTCATGCAGTATTCATCAAACTATTCACAAAATGTCTTGAAAGTCACAGCCATACCTGTTCATTCAGTCTTCTGTTCAGAGTGTTCCTAAGTACCAGATGATCCATGGGCTATAGGGAAACATATAGCTAAACATTTATATTTACACTTGAATTTTTTCTCACTATCAAAGAAGGAATAATGGCTCTGTGTTTTCTAGAATATTATTTACATACACAGAAGTCATTTGAAATTGACCTTTTGGGGGAAAAAAAAAAAACTCTTTGATCAGTGTGCTAGGGTTTCTATTGTGAAGAGATATCATCACCAAAGCAACTCTTACAAAGGAAAACATTTAATTGAAGTGGCTTTCATTTTCAGAGGTTAAGTCCATTATTATCATGGCACAATATGATGTCATCCAGGCAGACATGGTGCTGGAGAAAGACCTAAGAGTTTTGCACCTTTATCCACAGGCAACAGGAAGTAAACTGAGTGTTGTACTGAGTGAAACTTGAATAAAAGAGACCTCAAAACCCATCCCCATAGAGACATACTTCCTTCAATAACACACCCACTCCAACAAAGCCACATCTCATAATAATGCCATGCTCTATGAACTTAAGAAGCCAATTACATTTAAGCTATTAAATCAGTAACTGGTAACCATTATCATTAAGATTGATATTTGTTTTTATATTAGTTACAAGTTGAACTTTATTAACATTTACAATATTTGACAACAGTGATAACTTCAGGAAATTGCACATGTTTTGAATGTTCTTATTCAAAGATGTGTACTAATCCAGTTTACAATCAAGTTTGTGGAGGCCATTCATACATAAAAATAATTTTAAAAGAATAAAATATATGTGTGTGTCAGTTCAGTCTAGTCATGGTCATTCATGCCCTCTATCTTTGTAAGTAGGTCTTCTGCCTGGACATCTCTCACTTTCTCTTGTCAGCTGAGTGAGTCACCCAGCCTTCAGTGAAACCATCTGTGGACCTCTCCAACTCCACAGTTGTGGTTCCCACGTCTCTTCTCTCATAGAAGCTATCAGTGGGGTTTATCGTGACTGCCTGATAATACTATAACTGCTCCTGAATGTGGTACTGTTTGATTATAAAATTTTTGAAGACAAAACAGGCACAGAGAGAGAGAGAGAGAGAGAGAGAGAGAGAGAGAGAGAGAGAGAGAAGAAGAAGAAGGAGGAGGAGGAGGAGGAGGAGGAGGAGGAGGAAAGGAAGGAAGGAAGGGAGGGAGGGAGGGAGGAGGGGAGGGAGGGAGGGAGGGAGGGAGGGAGGGAGGGAGGGAGGGAGGAAGGAAGGAAGGAAAGAAGGAAGGAAGGAAGGAAGCAAGGAAGGAAGGAAGCAAGGAAGGAAGGAAGGAAACAAACTGTATTTTCATCTCTGGTGACTAATAGGAAGTTGGCAGATAGCACTGAAGAACTCCCTCTGTACATCTATCAAAATAAAACAATTTCTTTTCCTCACGGATAGTGCTGACAAAAGAAAATCTGTATTTGTATAGATAAACATAAATGTGCAGTGCTTTAGATATCAATTACAAATCATTTCTTCGCGAGTTAGTAATCGAACCAGAATCTAAATCCACAGTAGTGTGGCCCTGAAGGTGACAACCATAGGCCTCTGTACTTGTACCCACTTGATCTTTGACAAAGATATTCAAAATCTTAATGAAAGGAGACAAAGGCTGATAGAAAACCACACCTGGTATATTGGCTCTTCCTTGCATGCATATCTTCCCATTCTCCTCATACTTTATCTATAAATTAAATTTATGTTTAATTAATAACTTGGTTTTGGCTTTTGTCTTGCTAACAGAAAAGTTATATAAATACCTGTCAGTTACTGTTTTGTTATGCATGATAAATATCACTGCTGAGACACCCCCCCCCCAAATACAGTCACCTTTCCTCTAAGATCAGGCCTGTGTGTGTGTGTGTGTGTGTGTGTGTGTGTGTATGTATGTGTGTGTGTGTGTGTGTGTGTGTGTGTGTGTGTGTGTGTGTGTGTGTGTAATGAACTCTAGTCTGGTAAGTACCGCCTCTTCCTTCGGTTTTTCTGATCCCCTTTCAACACCTGGGTGACTAGGTGTTAAAATGTCAGCGTTGGATGACTAGGCATGTGTTCCTTGAGTTTCATTGAGATATTGACACCATTTTCCTCCAAATGTGGCTATTTTCAGTGTGTTCTGTGGCATTCTTGATACCCACTTTCACTCCATTCACAGTATGTGTGCCCTCGTACCCTGCCAGGCTGTGGTCACCAGCCAATTTTCAGCTGCAAGCCCATAGTTTTTATTTTATTCTGGGAAGTTATAAAAATAACAATTCTACATCACTTTCTAATTCACAAAGTGACTTTCGCCTTCTGCTTTCTAAGTCATTTCCTTTCTCCTTTTTAGGCCTGCCAATGGTTCGGCCATTACTGCCCTTGCATATTTAATCAGAGTAAACAATGTCGAGAAATTTTACAAGAAATTAAATTTGATCTGTTTTGAAACAATTATTTATTTCATATCACATTTAAAGCAACTGAACTATTTTTGGTGCTGATGTCTCAGAAACTAGATTAGAACTTTTTTTTTGGGGGGGGGGGGGATATACACAAAGCAGAAGCCTAGAAGCAAAGAGATTCTGTGGAACGGAAATGAAGAGTCTCTCAGAGGCCCGCAAAAGTTACAAGAAAAATTTGCTGAATTTGGAGTCACCAACACAAGACTCAGTTTGAGGGCTAAATTAGATTTTGTGGGGCAGTAGTCTTCTTCTGTGTTTGTGTCATATAGGAGCCGTGCTATGGGATCCTGGGACTAGGAAATGGCTTGTACACTCCATATTAGCTGCACAGAATGAGGTGAAAGGTCTAAGCTGCCTAGTCCTGTCTGCCTGCACTTTGCACAGATCTAAGAAGTGCCTGTTATTAATGATTATTTAAGAGGCAGGCACTTATAGCTGCACAGGTGTGGAAGCTCTATTATTGCAAACCTAGTATCTAGAAATGGGCATTTAGATAACTATAGTCATTTTCCTATAACAAAACAAATCAACCAACAGGTAAGGGGGGGCGGGTTACTAGATAAACAAAAAGTGAAGCCTGGTTATCAAACATTGCCTGAAGTCTGCTAACGAATATATGAGTGGAACGTGAGGAATAATGTGAGCTATAATTTTTAGTGGAATTATTGTTGGTTGGTTGTTAACATTTTAAAGACAGAAAAAAAAAACATAATACATAAGCCAAATAATTGTTAAATCTTTTAAACATTCTTCCACTAGGGTGAGTAGGACCCTGTGGTTATGAACTATTACATTCTGCTTAGCACTTAACCGTAGTCCCTAGAAAAGCCTGCAGGAAAGACCACCACTTGGAACAGTTGTTAACAAAGCTGATGGAAACAGACGTTTTCAGTAGTTAAGAGTAAGGCTGCAGTTTCCAGGCTCTCTGGGTTCCAGGGTGAGTCATGCTTCCTGTTCAATCCACAGACAGCCTCTCTTTGAGATTTCGTTATTCAGTACCAGAATGGAAGCAGAATGGTTCTGTGTCAGCGAGCTGGAAGCAATCAGCATTTACAGGGCTTACACACATGAGAAATGCAAATAGGTTTCATTTACAGGGATATGGGTTGGTGGCTTGACTCAAACACTTCATGCTCTTACTAAGAAGGAAGTTAAACCACAGGCTTAATCCTTGACCAAATCTTGAGGTATTCTGTACCACAAATTAGAAAATTAAAACCTAAATGTGTTCTGCCTTTCCAAAACCAGAGAACTCAGGCTTGACTTCAGAGGCTGGCAAACCCATCACTCTGGATCATTTCACTTGGTTTCTACCCACTAGTTTACTTTAATGGTCTGTCCCAAGCCTTTTCAGGGCAGAGTCATCAAACAATGAGTGCTAGCTGTGAGAGACTGGGTAGCAATAAGGCTTGAAGAGACAACAAGGAGTTTTCAACGGCATGAATAATTGGTGCTTTTTATCTGCAGGTTGTATTCCTGGTCGAACAATTGCCAGCTGGAAAACAAAATGTATCTGTATAGAACATATACAGACATTTTCTCTGGTAATTATCCCCTATATAATATAGTATAAAAGCTGTTTCCACAGTACCACCAACATGTTAATTTATCTAGAGGTGACTTGAAGTAATTAGTAGGAACACATAGGCTGTATGCAATGGTATACCAATGTATACAAGGGATTTCAGCATCAGTGGTTTTGGATATCCACTAACGTCAATGAATCAATCCCTCCTGGATAGACAATTGAATTGCTAAATGTCTCCAAGTAACTACGGAGGTATTTTTATTATCTGGGAATAGCTATTAATCTGAAAACTTACTATCTTCATTCTTGCAAGAATCACCAACTATAAAGTTAAAATTGAGGAGAGAATTCATCAATGCCATTTCATACACAAGATTCTCTGCCAATTACAGATTTTAGCAATGATACGTCTACTTCAGATAGCAAGAGAAGGGCTGGACTGCAGCATAGTAGTAGAGCACTTGCTGAGTGTGTGATCCGAGGTCCCCAGGGCCAAACACAGCAGAAATGAAATGAAAGCAAAAGAGGCAACGGTGCTTAGACTAAGCTGACATGAGTGTTTTATCTTATTCTCCCTATTTTCAAGGCAAAAGGGTTTAAGAAAACTGCAACTATTTTCAACTGCTCTTCAGGTAAGACAAATAGTCCAGAGAACAGAGATTATGGATGGCTTAAGAAGAAAGTGATTTGGAAACTAAGAGATAAAGAAGAAATCAATTAATTATGAGAATCTATATGCGGAGTAACCTCACCAATTCTAATCTATTTAGTTCTCACAGTGAAGACAAAAAAAATTCTTAATGACTCAGAATTTCAGGCAGGAAATGTGTCTGTCTGTTCCTAAGGTTTTTCAAATGAATTTTTAAATCAGGGAGTCTTGATAATTTCACTAATTCAGTCAACAAACACTGAATGCTAATGTCTGCCTGAAATATGTTTTCTTGGTCTATAAAAAGAATGAAATAAAGTAGCACACTTTTTTGTGTTTCTAAAGTCTTTCAACTAGCAGAAAAAACACATGATGCTGGGTACCTCTCTGTAGTAGTTGGAATACAAATTGTTAAATATTTATTAAGTAGAATTTGATTTTCGCTTATTTTAAACTATTAAGTTAGTCTGTTTTTTGCTTCATTGGGAATGACAGAAGACAGGAAACTCCTCATTAAGAGACAAAAGACTTCATTAATCATGTATAGTACAGCAAGTAGTGTGAACATCAACATGTTTGTGCCAGTCTCTCTTACTTCCTCCTACCAGTCTCATAGGGTGATATGAAGAAATATGTCTGAAGTTCTATGCCACATTGGAGAAATACTGAATATGAAGATGCTATCTGCTACTTGGCATGGAGGAAACCGTTTCTTAATTCTCTAAAACTGTGAACACTATACTAGGAAAAAACTTACAGAGCCTACCAACCTGGGCATGTATGTATGACACACAGGTCATCCAGTGTCCTGTGAAGAATATTCTCTCAATATCAATCACAAACTAACATTCAGTGATGGAAGGGCCTTGTGTGGGTTGCAATGGGAAGGCCAGTCTATCTCCCTTCAAATTTCTGATCATTGCCTTTTAAAATGATCCAGAAGTTTCTATATACTTACATGTGGATTGCTTTGCAGAGCCAGATAAGAATATTTTGCAACAAACACATCTCAGGTTCTTGGCTGTGTAATGAGTTGTTTGTAAGGCACAACGTATTCAGTACATAAATCAGGAGTACAAAGGCACATTTTGAATGTCAACATATATTATGCTCTATGCAAGGAGAGCTCAGCTCAAGTGTCAAGTGTTCTAATGGTTAAACTATTCTGAGTGTGTTACTCAGCAACATATATAATAACAACATGTTAATTTGTGAATATCTATAATACACATGAGAGTAGGTTGATAGGCCTGCAGATTATGATATGTAGCATCAACACAACTGGTTACTTAGAGAGTTCTCATTGTAAATTATTAAAATTTGGGGCACTCATCAGAAGTCAGTTGTCAAAAACTAAAACCTAAAATAATTCAATATAAGGAATAAGAGGCCCATACATTAGGAGAGCCAATGAATTAAGTCATGAAAATGGCTACTTTCAATCCCAGCCTATGGCACTAAAGGGGGAACTTGGCAAAATCTCCCCATTATATGATTTCAAAAATCTCTGTAATGCTGTAAGTTCATTAGCACATGAATCAATCAACTCATATTTCCAGTTTTAGGACTGAAATCTAATATGTCTCCATAGTTTTGTAGCCCTTAGTAAATAAATGTGTTATAATGAATTCAAGAGAGAGTGGTTTTCATGATATGAATACTGCTCTTATATTTCTACTGTGTAAGGAAATAGCCATCTACAAGCCAAGAAAGAGACTCCTCAGCCAAGCCTTACCAAGCTGATCTGCAACCTCTTGACTTATAGAACTGAGAAAAAGAAATATAACCTATGTAAGTACTCCCATGTTATAGTATGTTATAGTATTGAGTATGGGAAGTAGGAAGAAGATAATCATGCAATATATGCTTGTCTATCATGAAACTCTAGCTTCCTCTATCACAGAGAAGTAACAGGGAATGTCTTTCACATTGCAAATCTTCACACAAGTATTTCAGGTTGACACCCTCTGATTTGCAGTTTTGCAGAGAAACAATTAAAGCATATGTGTCATTCTAACATTTTTCTGGTAATAAAAGAGCATATAATTCGGCTGTATTACTAACAAATAATCCAGTCAAGCAGGATGACTAAACATGAAAACAAATCACATTATTTGCATGTGAATGTCATGAGATCAATAACTTGAGATTGATAATGATACAGTAGATACATAAAATTTGAATGACTTCTTAGCTATGATGCTCCAGACCAGTGGAGACAACTCAGTGGAGGTTGGAACCATGACAACACAATAGGAAGTGAACTTGATAGAGCTATAGAGTTGCAAGAACTGGACAGGTAGCTTCTAAAAATATTAAGATAAAAAACTGTAGTGGATTTATGATGTTACATTGTAAATAACCGTCCTGCCTATGAGTTTAATAAAAAGCTCTGATAGCCAAAGGCAGACAGGATCTACAAGACTAAGAAAACTCTGGGAACAGGAAGAACAGAGCAGAAATGCCAGAGAGAAGCCAGAAGAAGCAGAGGACAACTATGCTGCTCTGAGAAAAGGTACCGAGCTGCATGGCTGAGCAAGATAAGAATCATGGGTTAGTTTAAGGGCAAAGACTTAACAAGTTATATGCCTGGGCCTTAGGCCAATAAGCCTAAAGTTAATGTAAGTATCTATGTGTCTCTGTGGGTCTGCAGGTCTAAACATTGAGGATAGGCCCGAAAGTCTGGGCCAGAAACCTCTTACTACAGAAAATATTAAAACAAAGGATCAAGGTTTGCAGATTAGGCTCTTCTGTTAGCAGATGGTGGTAAACACCCAAAATGTTTATCCAAAGAAAAAAATTCCAGTCAGATTTCATGATGTGTCTATACAAATAATTAAGTGGAAAGAAAAGGACTTACCTAGGAATGATAAGATAGGTAACTAGAAACATGGTTTGTCTCAGGGAGTAAGTTTAAAGACTCCATTACAGTGTAGGGAAAGGAATGGTGAGGTGGATCAGGAGAAAGAGATACCTGCAGCCAAGCCTAAGAACTCAGGTTCAGTCACCAAAACCAACGGTGCCCTCTGACTTTTCCATCTCTCTCTCTCTCTCTCTCTCTCTCTCTCTCTCTCTCTCTCTCTCTCTCTCTCTCCCCAATCTTAGGCATGCGCATACATACACACAAATACATACATAATAAATGAAATAAAAATCTTAAAATTCAAATATTGACTAAGGAAAATAAAGTTGCATCTATAGACCAACTCAGAACAAAACAATGATACAAAACAGCAGTGTATGAAATGAATGAAGGGGGAAAATACTTGAGGCAGGAAATGAACTGAAAATAAGGCCATTGTATTCTTTAAAGTACATGCTGGCCTGTGTTTGAGTGTAATGATGCCAAGGAAAGCAATGGAAAAGAACGCTTAGTCCATATAATGAATCAACAGAATTGAAAATATTCATCTGCTTTTAGAAGACTCAACTATGGAAGGCTGCCTGGGCTTCTTGTACCCACCTCAGTAAACTTATATTTAAGTCTCCTTAACTTGACATTGGCTCCATCCCTTCAGTCCCAGCACTTAGGAGGTAAAGGCAGATGGATCTCTGTGAGTTTGAGTCCAGCCTGGTCTATAAAGCAAGTCTCAGCATAGCCAAGGCCACCCAGAGATACCCTGTCTCAAAAAAAAATAGGAAACAAAACAAAGCAAAATAAAAACAAAACTAAAAATTTTGAACTTGGCTTCATTTTCTAACAAGACTTTCTTTAAACACAGCTAAGGAGAGACTCGGCATTCAGTGTTTCTTCATCTGCACTGGTACCCTTGATCATCTCTAGATAATACTGATAAATTCTTTCACAATTCTTTAATATTTTTTCATTTGCTTGTTCACTCATTTTTTATTGTGTTGCTTTAGTATAGTAATAAATATTAGCAAAATCTACTCAGCTAACAGATGTTTACATGCACAATCTAGTTTTGTTTTCTATAAGCTCAATACCATACGGCTGACTTCTAAAGCTTACACGCCTTGAATGCTTCAGTGCTGTATCTGTTGATGGGCAACACTTCACTTCCCCATCCTCTGACTCCTGGCAACCACCACACACTTTTTGACCTAATGCTTGACTATTGTCAATACCTCACATAAATGGAATCATGTGATATTTGTTTTTCTCTGACGGTCTTGCTTCATCAAACATTATGTCCTCACCAATCACTATTGTTGCATTTTGCAAGATTTGTTTTTCTTCAGAGCTGAGAAATGTTTACTGCAGATGTACAGCACCTATCCTTTCCTCTCCTCATCCATCTGCCTACAGACACTGCTGCTGTTTCTCTAAGTTGGCTGTGCTTACTACTGTTGTTATGAATGAACATGAGTGTGCTAACACTTCAATAACATCTCAATTATAGATAGCCCTTTTGATAAAGCACAGAGAAAGATAATATGTTCTTTGATTTTTAACTCTTAAAATGTTTTATGTTTAGTCATGTGTATATATGTGCATCCATGTTGGATGTGTGTACATGCAAGTGCAGATATGCATAGAGTCTATGCATCTTAATGAACTTCTATACAGAGTAGGCATTCTGATTCTATAAGGCTTCACAATGGATTTTACATTTTGACTACTAAATATATATTTCTGTGCTATTCACCACCAAAGCTAAAAATTTATGACAGTTAGAACTAGAAAAACAATTGTTTCATATTCTCTTTCACAATTTATATCTATTACCTGCATTTAGTCTTTCTTGAAACTCAACTATTTACCCCATCTAATTCTCTGTCTAATTGTCATATTGTACCCACATATACATTTATATACATTTAGGTACAATATAATAATATATTATTGACTAGGTACTAGATATGAGAGCAATCATATTTTTTCATTCTAAAATATGTGACTTCACTCAATGATATACAATCAAAGTCCATCCATTTCCTTTCAAATTTTGTAATTACTATTATCTTTACAGTGAATAGTAATACATTACATATATTTTTGCCATTCATTCACTAATGAACAACTAAGTTGATTATAGTTATTTTTTACAGTAAAAAGAAGTAGCAATAAACATAGGATTGTGAATATTTTTATGGTAGGATATGGATCATCTGGTGTTTGCCCAGGAGTAAAATAGCTAGGTTATATGGTGGTTCTAATTTTCAATTTTTTGAGAAACCTCCACACTGATTTCCACAATAGTTGTACCAGTTTGCACCCCCACCAGCAGTAAGTAGTTTCCCTCTCTCCACATCCTCTAATATTTGATGTCAGATTTTTGATGAAAGTTATTCCTGCTGTACAACAAAAGAGACAAGATATAAAGCCAACAGATGACCCATAGAAAACTCTCAGGTGAACCTTCTACACTTAACATGGGGGCTAATAATCCAAAGTTTACAAAGAATTTCAGAAATTAAATACCAAAGAGATAAAATATCATTCAACAAATGGGCAAATAAAGGATATGGGCAGTTTTCTAAAACAGAAACACAAATGGTTGTTAACTATTTGAAAACATGCACAGTATTGTTTGCCATCAGGACAATTTAAATTATAATTACGTGGAGCTATCACTTCACCCCAGTCAGGAGGGCTGTCTCCCTTTTATAGGTTGCTTTGCTATTCTGTTTATGTTACAGAAGGCTTTTAGTCTTCTCTAGGCCATTTGTCTGTTTTTACTGTGGTCTGGTATATTGGTATATTTCTGGCATCCTAGCCACTAAGCTTACCGTGTGGCTCCATGGGTCAGATAGTGTGTTAGGTGCTAGAAATCTTGCTCCAGGGATTAGTTCTCCAGGCTAGCACACAGACCTACAGATATGCTCATGCCATCAGGGTCAGCGCTCCCCCTCTGTAGTGAAGGATAGAGCCATCTCTCTCGAGTGCGGTGTTGGGGGAGGCACACAACAGCTCTCCATGAAGAAGGTCAGAGTAGGTTCTTTTGCTGCTGTGTCCATCGAGAGTCAGAGCCAAATATCCTGGGTCAGCAAAGGGCAGGGCTGGCTCAGAATGCATGGAAATCAGGCATGATTCCTTTGTCCTCATGAGGCAGCACAGGCCACAGACATTGCACACACCCCAGCTGCAACAGGACCACAGAACCAGACATTGGCCTGTGCAGCAGTTTGGGACCATATGACATTCTAGCTCTGGGTAGAAGCACAGGCCACTCAGATTAGAATTTCTCTGGTGGTGGCATATCTCCCAGACACCAACAAGGTCACAGGTTGCTCCCCAACCTCAGGCTTTTGTGTAAGCTTTGGTGGCAACAGGCATTGGCTGCAGTAGGACCATGGACACGAACATGGTCTTCAGAAGCATCTGGGTCTAGATGTCACCATTGCCCCGGATGGCAGTGCAGGCAACTCAGATCATCACGATCCCAGCAACAGCATGGCCCTTGGACTCTAATTTGGCCCCAGATCTTGGGTATCCACATGACTTTTCATGGTAACAGGAATCTCGGATATCAGCACTGTCCCAGATGTCACCATGGAATCAGGAAGCAGTTTAAGCCTTTAAGTTCAAGCATGGTCCTAGCTACAGCATTTCCCTTGGCCACCAACATGGACTTGGGTGGCTGACCTGACCCAGGGCATCTGCATCTGCACTTGGTGGTAACATAGGCCACAGAGGGGAACCGATTCTTAAACTCTATCTTAAAGAAACAATAACATTTGTCAGAAAGGCAATATTGGAGGACAAGAAATCCAAGCAGCTGAAAAGGCGAAGGGAAGGAGAAAAGAGTGGTTTTAAATGCTGGCCATTCATTCTCACATCTGGGACTTCACACAGCTCTTGCATGCACACTTCTAATTACCATAAGTAGATTGATCCTCTTCACATTATATAAAATGACAAAGGCAAGTTTTTGAGTAGACTGTATTTCTAAGACTCCTTAAAAGCACTTCCCTCTAAGAACGTGCCTGTTCTTATATTTGAAGCACCTGGAAGCCAGAAATAATTGGCTTAAGCAACTGAAGAGTAGGCGACTGTGATGCCTTATTCCCATATTGGAAAAAGAGAGTTCAACTTAGGTAAATGATTGTTGGTTATCTCAATATAAAGCAATTTTTGCTATTTTACATCTAACAATTTATAGCTTATGGCCTAAACTACTGCTTGAGTTTCCTTTTAAACCTTTTATAAGTCACTGTCTACAGTGACCCTCATGGCTATAATTTTAACTTTAGACTTTATATCTGGTTGTGATGATGTTTCCTGTAATTCCCATGTCTGAAAAGTAGATGCAGAACATAAGTTCAAGGTCAGGTCAATCTCAGCTCTATAGAGACTTCAAGGCTAGCCTAGGCTATCTAACAGAATGTGTCCAAAAGATAAACAATTTTGTGTTGCTTCAGTTGGGTTTACAGTTACCTGTACCTCATCCCAGGTCACTAAAATCAAATCACCAATAGTAACCTTGTTACCTTTCTTTGTGTTATATCTCTTCTTTCTTACATATCTCTGATTAAAACTGGATGTTATCAGCTGTATGACTTAATAACTATGGGGTCTATTTCAGTCAGAGTCTCACTGTATCTATCACTGAGTCTGGCTTTCAGTGTGACTTCACTAAAGGCATCCTTTGACCTCAGTCTCCAAACTAGCTGGAACTGCAAGTACCCAATACCCTATTTGACTAATTGCTTAGAGTCCTTTGCCTCTCCTGGTTTGTACTCCATTCTAGACTCTCAATGCACAATATTTCTTTCTTGTTAAAATTTCTCCATTTATATATCATTAGCTTCCTGAGGATACTTTGTAAAATGCCACAGCCTACGTGGTTTTTAACAAGAGAAGTTTATTGTCTTCATGACTTTAGGGGCCAGACCAGGAGTTTCTATCTTCTGGACTGTTTAGTAACCATTTTTATATTGTAGGTGCTCAGTGGGTAACTTGACAAGCCTGATCTCCGCCTTTGCTTTCTGAAGTCAATCTCCTCGAGTATCTCTGTTTTTGTTCTGAGATTCTAAGGACAGCTGGGTTAGGAGCATGCCCTACTCATATAAGGCCATAGCTGAATTAATTATGTCTGCAACGAGACTCTCTACATAAGGCTACATTGAAATTATCTCTTATATGTTGAATTTACTCAACCCATACTACTCACATGGAGAAATAATAAAAAGGTGATTCTCAAGCTCATAAATTTTGGACTGAAAGACATTGTAAGGACTGACAGGGCAAGTTCTTGTTACATTAGAAACTGACACCTTGACCTGTGTTACTTTCACATTAATTAATTTTCCATTATGCAGTAAAAATGGTGAGTAGTAAGAGTAAGTAGCTAGTACTTATTGAAAATCAGAGAATCCATGGACAAAAGTGATTTCTCAGTAGCTAGCATATAGCAAATATCTAGTAAATGTCAGCAGTCAATACCAAGTATATGAACTATGTCTAAATGTAAACTGAAATTCCTCTTTGGATTACTATCTATGAAGAGAATGAGGCATTGCGACTCATGGCTATGGCCTCAGCACTAAGGAACTAAGACACGGGAATTATGACAGTTAAAGGCCTGTAAGTCTGAGATACACTATAAGACCTGCCCATGAAAAGGCAGAAAAACAAACAAAATAATCCACAAAACTGTGGAGGGGGGGTAAAAAACATGGAAAGGAGTTTTCTGCTTTATTAGAATGCAAGATTTCCTGGCATCATCATCATCATCATCATCATCACCATCACCATCATCATCATCAAGACTTGAAAAGCCTCTGGGGTGGAAAAGCACCCAAAGTCCTAAATGAAGACTGAGGAAGCGCCAGTGGCCAACCTACACGCCTATATTGAGTAGAGCACGTGTTCGACTCAGCTGGCAAATGCATTTTTACATAAGATAATTGCTGCCCCAGCACAAGTGTTTCTGAGTTTAGCAGAGGGAGAGATCTATCGGGCACCACCAGAGAGCAATGCAAGTGAAAACAGAAGCAGGGCTATTGCTCCACACTCACGTTAAACTGTGACACTGGCCATTCCGTTCTAAGTGGCAGAGGGCATCTGTGAGGCTCTGTTCTTTGAAGACTCTTTTAAGGGCAGAGGTCATAGACATATCTGGCGAAGCATGAACATAGTTGACAGACACTGTAGTGCTCCCTGGGAGGCAGCAAGGCAGGAACAGCACAGCATAATGGGGTGTTCAATGGGAGCTGTAGTGCTCACTTTCAGTGTTTGATGGTAAATTATCACTCTATTTTGTATGTAAAAAAGCATGATTGAAGAGCAGCACATATCAAGCACAAAACCATAGTGATAGCAATGAAAAATAAATAAATAAACTGATTTGAAGAGCTGAGAACTTTCTAGAGCTTATGTTAGAAAGACTCTAGATCAGAGGCCAAAGATCTTTTTCCATAAAAGGCTGAATAGTAAATATTTTCAGCTTGGGGGCCATATGGTCTCTATCATAATAACTTAACTTTGTCATTGCGGTGCAGAAACAGTCAAAGACATCTGTATACAAATGGGCATGGCAGTGTTCCAACAAAGGCTTTTTTCTAAGAACAGAAGTCAGCTAAATCGGGCCCATAGGCCACAGTGTGCTGAACCTTTGCCTCCTTTAGCTGCTTTGGCAAATGATTTGTACAGTCTTATGAAAGCAAACAGCACTGATGCCTGCATCATCTCTTCCTCATCCACGGCTGCTAAGCTTTCTGTAGAAATGAATTTCAGCCACCTCCATCCGCCTTGCTGAGTGAGGCTAGTCCTTTAGGTAGCAGAGCCAGAAGTAGAGCCTGGATGTGAATTTTCCATAACAGATAGATGACTTATGCCTTGTCGACACACCTGTTTGTCACCTGCCCACTGTTCTGCCTCTTCCTCCTCCTCCACTAGTTTACCTTGCTTTTTCCCTGTGTTCTTCTTAACTACCTTCTATTCTCCTGAATTGTCATTTGGTTCTGCAACTTTTCATGTTTTTTCCCTTTAGACCTGAGATTTCTGTTCTGCTTTCTTTGTAGAACTGTGATCACAACACATTTATTCAAACTTGCATCATCTGTAACTGTGGAGAGTATACAAATTTCACAAGCCCCGCAGATGGTTAGAATAGCACTGGCAGGAAAACTCACCAGGAATTGATGTCATTGAAAAGTTTGATTTTGCTGAAACAACATAAAGCACCAAGACATGGATGAAACATCATATACTCTAAAGTGAAAGTAGATTTGCCAGATTCCTTAAAGACACTGTTTATCTGAGTTGGAAGTAAAGAAACTACTAATACATCACCACTTCCTTTCACAAAAAAATACTGAAATCAGGAAGCCTTTCTCAAGTTACACACTTCGTTGGTAATCTGAAATCCTAATCTGTTGACTCTCTGTGTTCAGTTTGGCTCCTTCAATCTTTCTACCTGAACATGTAAAAAGCCAAAGAGAAGTGCCTGTAATGTTTTCCCATTTCTTTATTTTCTTTCACCCTTAATCTTGATACTGATTCTTCAGCCCGAGGAACCAGAGTTGATTTCCTTTATACAGCTCTCCCACAGACATGAGGATCAGGGTTGTTATCTTTCGAGAAAGTTGAGCTTTGTAATTTCTTCAAACAACCATTCATCTTTATTTCTGCTTCCTTCTACCTATAAGGGTGTCTCCTCATCCCCTGCATCTTCCCTTTGCCAGTCTTCTTACCATGGAATAAGATTCACTCAGGTCAAGCATAGTTATGAAAACACCACTGTGCCAGTTAGAAGAAAAATATAAAGCATGCAAGGGATCCTTGCTGCTTCCTCATGATAAACCATTTCCTTCTGAGGTCCAAACTTATATAATAATTCAGTAGAACTGTGGCCTCACTCATTTAATCTTTTTATGACACCCTTCCTCTGTTGTACATCCAAATTTTCCCTTTTCAAAATGAGTAAAGTCTTTTTGATTAAATCCTGCTTTAATAACCTCATCTTAACTTGAGAGTATGTACAACGTGTGGTATTATTTGTTTTTGTGCTAACAAATAAAGCTTGCCTGAAGATCAGAGGGCAGAGCTAGCTACTAGTTAGCCATAGAGGTCTGGAGGTCTTTACAAACAGGAAATAGGAAATGATATGGCTGGAAGAAGAGAGGATGTGATAAAGTGGGCAGAGACAGGAGCTCAGCCCTTTTCAATAAGGAGTTATTGATGTAAAAGGTGACTGTGGCTGGCTCCTTTACTTCTCTGATCTTTCAGTATCTGATATCTGATACTTATATCTGACTCTGGGTTTTTATTATTAAGACAAATTAGGATTCACACTACAGCAAAAGCCCTGTTTCCTGAGAGATGGATGAGATTAAAGGTATGAAGAGATGGAAGAGGGTTTTCAATGACAACCTGCAAATTTGAAGACAGCCATTGCTAAGGACATAAAAATCTTTGCATTTCTCAGCTTGATACAAAAAAAGTATTTGTCAAGAAACACTTCACAACCTCCAAGAGAAAGAGACAATTCCCTCTCGATATTACCACAAATTTCTTGAACTCAATGAATGGACTGTGTTTTTCTACATTTTATACTTTACCGTAAAGTCCATCACTCTATCTGATATGCATTAGACATTAGAAAATGTTTACTGAAAGTCTTATCAGGGACTTTATGATCAGGTACGCTAATGTAGTTGAACTCTAGCAGGGACCTCAACATTTCTAGAAAGTACTTACATCATGGTACTTAGAAATACTGCAGTACTGTGATTAAGAAAACACTCTCCAATGACTGTTGGTTCAGTCACTTATGGGCATAACATGACATTATTTACGCTTTTATAAAATTTTCATAGATTTCTTCACATGACATGAAAAAAACTTTCTTGAAGGATTGAACTGGAAGTTTCTTAAGCTCACATATTCAACACCCTAAACATTGTGATAATATTATGTAAGACAGAAAAAAATCATTACTAGTACTCACAAGCTTGCTCAGGATTGTCAGGAAGTGTTTGGGGATCTGGTATGATCATAAGTCAGAAAAAAGTCTTCACACAAGGGGAAAAAAGACTTCAAATCAGATTCCAGAAGAAAATAAAATAAGAAACACTTCCTGTCAGATAAAGGAAGCAGTTTCAATACCGGTAAGAAAGAACTAAGAAGTGTACCCCATGGCTAAAGACCCTGCCTCTGCCTTTATGAAATAATTAACCACACAATTAACCAGAAATGCCATTTTCAGATATCAAGGACAAAACAAACAGTATTTTCATCACTCACTTTCCAGATCTGGGACCTTTGCTTTGGGCTTGTTTCTTTTGCAAGGACATTTGCCACAAAGTGATTAAAGTAACATTGAAGAGCAAAAATCTGTCCATAGGACTTTGCTATCTTCACGACAACTAAACAAAATGCTTTATTTCAGGCTCAGACCTAAAACAATGCTTCAGTGCAGTGACCCATCTGTGACTCCCAAGCAACCTATTTATCAAAGCGAGTTAAAGTCACCATCTGAGTAACTGCTCTGGAGGTGTTTCCTCACAGCAGAAAGGTACATTTTCTGTGGGTTAGACATTGATCAGTAACTTCTAGTTAAAGGATGCATCTTGCTTTTGGCGCCTTGAGACCTAACAGCCTGTAGAAAGACTATTAAAATCACTTTGCTAACAAAGAAAAATCAATTGTTCTCCACATGGAGGTGCCCTCCAGCACAATCAATATACAATAGGATAATGCAACACTAGAAAGCCTGTGGACAGACGTAAGCTCTTGATGAGATTAAAGGTATCAAGAGAAGGAAGAGGGTTTTCATCTCTGATGAAACAAGAGAGAGAAAGACATATTTTGTTATAAGCTATATGTGTTTTTCTTTCACAAGCATTAGTTTTTAAAAGCACCATTTTCTTTCCATTTGAGTATGTTTAAAAAATATCATTTAACCTATTTTCAGTTCCTAGACCATGTTACAGAATTAGAGTTGTTCCAAGAGGCATACTCATGCAAGCCATTCCAGATCAAAATGGAGGGACAGGTAGGAGTAGAAACCCCATCACTTCTATTGTTAAGGGTTATGGAGGAAAAGTATATGCTATTTTTGATTTTACCCCTGATAACTGTAAGCCATATATGAATTAAGATGTCATACAGGTCTTGGAGCTTTTTGTGTATTTTTGTACCAACAAATCAATAATGAGCCGTCAATTACAGGCACATGTTTCAAGAGTAGAAAAATGACATTTTCATGGCATTTATAATGTCTATGTATTTTCATAAAGCTTTGCTTGCATGTCAATAGTCTTTGAAAGAAGCATAAAACTTGAAATAAACCTCAATTCCAGCTGTTCAGACCAGGGCAAGGCACACTCCTAGTAACAAAGAATTTTATGCAGAGAACATAAAGTGCTTTTTTGCTCAAAGGAATGTTACAGCTGAATAGTGTAGACAAAAGGATTGAACAATAATCAATAACTTATATAGTTAGCTATAATGTGTATGTATGAATTGAAGTGACATTCAGTGTTCAAAATGATAAATGCTCTTCATTTCATAAAATCAGCAACATAATTTAGGATTGGTATGCAAAATTTTGTACGCTGATAGATAAAACAAAAGTAAAGATATTTTACAATTTACTTGGTATTAGAAAGTGTACATTATTTCCAGGTTCTGGCTACTTAAAAAATGCTGCTATGAACATAATTGAGCAACTGTCCTTGTGATATGAATGTGCATCTTTTGGGTATATGCCTGAGATTGGTATTGCTGGATCATAAGGTATATTGAGTTCCAGTTTTCTGAGGTACTGCCATACTGATTTCCAAAGTGTCTGTAAATGTTTACAATTCCACCAGCAATGGAGGAGTGTTTCCCTTATTCCACATCCCCTCCAGCATAGTGTTTTGATCTTAGCCGTTCTGACAGGTGTAAGATGGTATCTTAGAGTTGATTTGCATTTATTTCCATGATGACTAAAGATGTTGGTAAATTCTTTCTTTCTGCTATTTAAGATTTTTCCATTGAGAATTCCCTGTTCAGGTCTGTACCCCATTTTTAATTGGATTATTTGGATTTTTGATCTTTAGTTTCTTGGAACCCACAGAGACAGCTGATCCAAGCCATTTGGGAGCTCACTGATTCTGGAATGACAGTTGGCAAAACTTCATGAGACAAAACTATATCCTCTGAATGTGGATGACAGTTATGTGGTGTGGGTAGTTTGTTGGGCCTAGGATTGAGACCAGAATTTATCCTTAATGCATAAATTGGCTTTTTAGAGCCATTTTCTATGGAGGAATGCCGAGGCTTGAAACTGGGGTGAGGGGCTTGATCCTGTCTCAACTTTTTATGCCATACTATATTGACTCCCCTGGGAATCCTTACCCTCTCTAAAGAGTGAATGGGGGGAAGGAGAAGTCTAGGGGGTGACTAGAGGGGAGGGAAGAAGAACAGTGGTTGTATGTAAAATAATTAAATAAAAAGCCTTAATTATAAAAAAGAGAAAATACACATTACTTAGTAATTTTTGTTCATTATAGATCACCTCATAATAATTACTGCTTGAAGCTTATGGTCTCTTGAGTTTGAACTTAACTAGTAACCCAAGTGTTGACCTTGGAAAGACTCTTTTGGTTATAATTAAGCCAAATCAATTGCTAAATATAAAGCATTGTGATTCTTAGTCTTGGTACCCAAAGTAAAACACTGCACAGTTGACAGGCTGTATTAGGGTTTTAAAGCCAAAATCTGAAGCTAGCAGAATGGTATAAAGTCAGAATCCAAAAGAGACCTTTGAGAATGTTTATTCTCTCTGTTGCCTTTTTACTATGCCCATACTTCTATTATAGCAGCACAGGCATTGTTATATTGGTGATCTACATTGCCAGAAACTTTGGCAGACCATGTCCCTTCTAAGTAAATATTCCACGAGTCTCTTTAGCAGATATAGTTCTTGAGAGGAAAGCAAAAATAACGAAGATTCTTGGATGAGTAACAGATGTGGTAGACGCAGTGGATATAGATAGTGCAAAATAATGAAATTATCAAAGAAATCAAGTGTTTTAGGATTGATATGTAGTTTTGAGGTTGGCATATTGTCTGAAATATGGTAAAAGTTATAATTTATATTAGATGTCTATCAATTAAAAAATATTACAATGTCTAGGATAAATGCTATTATGTCAAGGATTGCTGCAAAGTAAAAATACTAAAATAATATGTAGCAAGTTAATGATTATAAAATTTAGTAATTATATGTAAACAAAAAGTCTTAGAAAAATAAAAGGTACCCAGAATAGATGAAGAAATATACAAGAGATTGGAACCTGTGATTGAAATCCTCAGGACGTAGATGGCAGGAGGAAAGAGCTGCCTCCTGGAAGTTAAACACACACACACACACACACACACACACACATTGAGGGAGGAAGGTAGACAGAAGGACTAAACATAATTTAATATCTATCTTTAAATGTCATATGGATTCTTAAAAAATAAGTTCTCCTTAGTTTTGTGTATTTTGATCTTATTATCTCCTATGCAAGCGAGCTGTCTTATTTTGAGACCTGGATGCCTGGAGCCTTACTTTTCTAACATCACATTATTTTAGCCTTGTGATTCCAAAGAAAAGGACAAGCCACTCAGTAGCACCTCCTAAAGGGTTTATTAGGTGTTCGGTCCAACTGTTTTCATTTATGGAAACCTCTTAATTAAAAGTTGAAGACACAAAAATAAATCACTTTATACTGCAGTAAGCCCATGAAAATCTCATAGAACCAGAGGGGTTTGCCAAAGAAACATGTTTTGTAGCCTCTAAAGTTTCTTTTTCTAGTGCTGTGACTCCCAAAGTCAGTCTTTGATGCTACATGATAGAACAATTGTGGTTTTTTTAATGGGGCACAAAGGTCTTCACACCCACAACTCACTAGAAAACCCAGAAAACACTCTGAGAAGATAAAATACCTGCATTCCACCATGGGAATGTATAGCATTAACGACCTGGTGACCTTCCCTTTAGCTCTCTATAAAGGCAGACTTCACCTAGCTCTTGCATTCTCTGTACAGGCAGACTTCACCCAAATCGTCCAGAATATTTATCCCAGTCTCTTTCCGACTTAGACCTTTATCTTTAGCTCTCAGCTAATAAAACTGATTCTTAGGAGATTCTTTGGAGGAGGCGTTTCAATTTTTGTTGTTGTTGTTAGTTTTGGCTTTGTTTTGAGGATTTTTGGAGTGAGAAAGAGACAAAAAGAACATGCAGCTCTACTCCCTGCTTAGGTCCCTATATCTAGATGGCTTTCAGATTCTGCCCGCTTTGGAAGAGGAGATTCTCCCTCCTTCTCGTCAGTCCTTCCCTGACACTCTTGCCGATCTTCCCAGTGGTGGGTGTCTTACCTCATGCCAGATCTCATCAAGTTCTTTGATCTCCAACAAGATTCCTTTTGCACTAGTCATCTGTAAGTAGAAACTAAACCATTCCAAATTAATTGACTTTGTTTTGTTTTAATTGCTCTGTATTCTAAGAGTTTAATGCCGCTTTTAGGCCTTCAGCTTACTCAGGGATCTTTCTTGTTATAATAATTGGTTTACTGAAGCCAGAGTCACTTTGTGTGTCATTGATGTTATTGGTGGATCAGGCAGAAAACTGTCTTTCCATGCAGCGAAAGGTTCCTCAAAATGTTTCAAGAAGACAAGTAGAGTCTTTCTTCTCTTGACTAGAACTCAAAAGTTAAATGACATCCCTTCAATACATTCATTTGAACATAGAATTCAGTCATAACAAAAACAAGGTATTTTACCCTACAGGTCTCTCTATAAAGAATAAAGTGCTAAGTAACACTAAGCTGCATTTTGAAATTGCAACCACTCTTACCAGAGACACTGACCTTCTTCACCTACTTTGGCTGGAATTCTGCTTTATAACTTTTATTCTTTATCAGGTGATCTTCAGGTAATTTCAGACTTTATTTTTTCCGTATATTATCAGTTGAAATGTGATATGAGTGCATATATTTTTAATACTCGGTAATTATGCCTGTTTTTAATATTTGCTCTGAAAAATTTTAACTACCATGCAAAATGGTGGCTTTAACTGTATCGGCACACATATATCCTGTTCTTCTCTTATGTTCATCCACAACTACTCATTTTCCGCATCTTTGCGCTCTCCTGATGATCGACATTGTTTCCTTTCTACTTCTATGTCATATACACATATATTTTCTAGATTCTACATGTAAAAAAAGCACATTTGTCTCTCTTAACCAAGTTTATCTCATTTAATGATACATATCTGCATGTAAAAATATATTCATTCTTAGTTATGTTTATCTTATTTAATATGGGACATTAATTCACACGTATGAATTTTAAAATGATAATGTGATTATATCATTCTTTAGCTACTATCTTTTGTTAAGTATCTTCTCTTTAATTAGACATTAATAAAAAGATAAAATGATTGATGATTGATTTTTGTCTAGTAAACATTTTTCAAAAATAAAAGTTTCTTCTATACTATTTTTATACTTGCCAATTATCTTTCTATGTTTTGTATGTTTTTCTCTTTATGTATATTTATAACCTTAAGAATTAACAAATCCTGATCTATGATTAGTCAATTTACAACAAAAGTCACAATTTACAACAAAAGTACAGGCAGCATCCATCGTAGAGAAATGGGTTTTTTTTTCATTAAATGGAAAAGAGACACCTAGTATTCATGTACAAAATCATAAAGAACATAATTAGCTTATACTATATACACATTACCTAAAAATGGATTGAAGATATTAGTATAAGAACTAAAATGTCAAACTCATAAAAAATCATTGAGGTTAGTCCTCATGACTTGGATCCTTAGATATAACATGGAACACAAACACCAACAGAGACACAAACATTGGGCCATCATAAGTGAGAACCCTCATGCTTGAAAAGATATCACCAGGACAAGAAAACCTACAACATCCGACAAAACATCTGTAAACCATGTCTCTGGTATGAACATTTTTTCCCAAGCATAAACATTTATAAATAGTTCTTATAGTTTAATAGTAGGAAGACAAAAATGCATTATTTAAAAATAATCTAAATAAACATTGGCACACAAAATCTTGGGTGTCTTTGAGTTTCAGAGATACCTTTTATTTTGTCTCAAGTCAAGTTCAGCTTAAGTAACTAAGGTCCTAGAAAATGCGAAAGCTACTAAAGACATGCATCCCAAGTCAGTGGCTTTTAACTTGTTATCTCTTGAATTAAAAGCAAAAAACTCATGGGCCACAGAGAGTGAGTTTTAGAGCAAAGTTTAGTATAGATTCATGGGTAGGAAAGGGAGTAGAACTCTTGTTAGCAGAATCTGGTCTCAGGAAGCAGGGTATCACACAGCTGCTGCTAGTCTTTGGGCTTGTGAAAGAATGTATAGCACCAACTGAATTAGCTGCAGGGAGAGGAATGTGCTGATCACCCAGTCTCCACAACTAAAACATGTAGTGGATTTATGATGTTACTTGGTAAATAATTGTCCCGCTTATGAGTATGGTAAAGTGTTGATTGGCCAAAGGCAGAAAAAAAGTGTGGGCAGGGCTACCAGACTAAGAAAACTCTGGGAACAGAAAGAACAGAGCAAAAATGCCACAGAGACTCCGGAGAATGCCAGAGGGAAGCCAGAAGGAGCAGAGGACAACTATACTACTCTAAGGTACTCTAAAAGGTACCGAGCCACATGGCTGAACAGGGTAAGAGTTAGTTTAAGGGCAAATAGTTAGCAACATATATGCTTGGGTCTTAGGCTGATCAGCCTAAAATTATTGTAAGCATCTGTGTGTCTTTGCGGGTCTGTGGGTCTGTGGGTCTGAACCTTGAGGCTAGTCCCGAAAGTCTAGGCCCAAACCTCCTACTACAAATGGCAGCCCAACATGGGTAAAATATACTGACATAAAGCCATAGAAAAGTTTAAAAAACCGTCTACAGCATAGAAATAAAGCCAAAAGCAGCTTCTGCATTGTGTCTCTTACATGGGCCATGGTACAGAGATGCCCTGATGAGGCATGTGGGCTTGGGTACAAAATAGCAGGCTTTTGGAATGCAGCTTAAGGTGTAAAATGGCTTATTCCTGAAGTCTCACAGGACCTTCAATATAAGCAAAAGGTTGTAAATGATGTATTTAAGGTTTCTGTTTATAAGGACAAAAAGGGATCAGAATCAAGGATGGCTTCCTAGTGGCGGTGTTTTCTTGGATCAGCTCTGTTTGCCAGAGGCAAACTGAGGTTTGGCTTTTTTAAGAGAAGCTTCCTGATTCAGCTTTAGAGGCAACACACTTGTGAGTCTTTTAAGAGGCCCTGCTGCCAAATAGTTAAATGGAGCTAATGAGCAGCAGATGGCAAAGCTTTACTTGGTGATTATATGGACTCTAAAATCCCCCAGAGTACCTGGGCTAAAAAGCTAAATTCTATGAAGCTAGACAAGGAGCTGGGTGGAGCCATCCATCCATCCTACCAACCATTAATCCTTAGCCAAGGACCTTGGTAGATTAAAGGTGAAGTCAGAATTAGAAAGAAATAGAAGATGGGTGATGGAGTCAATCACCCTAGCCAAGCAAAGGTGTGGTCACAGAAAAAGTTAAGAAATAAATATGCAGTAAAGACAGTTTTTTTAAAAAGTCTAAATGGTTTAGAATGTGTTGAAAATATATATACATAGGCTTAGAGAAAGAAAAAAAAGGTAGAGAAAGCCCTTAAAAAAGAATAGAGTAAAAATAAATAAATAAATAATAAGCCATGTAAAGATGGAAATTACAAAGAGTGTCTGGGATACTGTATATTATTATCTTGTCATTAAGTTTTTTGACTGAAAATGAAGTAGTAACATCTGCTAAAAGACAGTTGATTATAAATACTGTTGGACTAATTCAACCTATATATTTTGTAAATGAGTTAACTTTAAAATTGAAATCCAAAGATATGCTACTTTGGAGAAGAGGTTTTCTTTTCTTTTCCACAGAAAATTAGAGGCTGTCAATTTCTTCTTGGATAAAGAACATAAAGTTTGATAGAGGAAGACCCCCTGAAAACTCTCCAATGGAAATGGATGGCCCAGATGATTCAGCTTTTCAGAGCACCTCTGTTGAAGTTTCCCAAGTTCTCTATCTAGAATTTCAAGGAGACTGGCTGAGGTGACCCAGCCTTAGAGATTATTCCACTAAAGACTTCTCCATAATCATAAATTTTTCTTTAGATTCCTATGGGATTGCCAATGCCCCCATTCAGCAGGAAGTAGCCTAGAGAATGATGTCTACATTTCCAAAACATGGATTATGGATGTTTGTCTTTGTTTAGAGTGTTGGTTACAAGTTGTTATAGATAATAATGAAAAAAATTATACAAAGGATATTAGATTTGGCGTTCTTGTTTTAAAAAGAGAAAAGGGGATATGTAGTGGATTTATGATGTTACATTGTAAATAATTGTCCCGCCTATGAGTTTAATAAAAAGCACTGATTGGCCAAAGTCAGACAGAAAGTGTGGGCAGGGCTAACAGGCTAAGAAAACTCTGAGAACAGGAAGAACAGAGCAAAAATGCCACAGAGACTCTAGAGAATGCCAGAGAGAAGCCAGAAGAAGCAAAGGACATCTATGCTGCTCTGAGAAAAGGTACCGAGCCATATGGCTGAACAGGATAAGAGTCATTGGTTAGTTTAAGGGTAAAGAGCTAGCAAGTTATATGCCTGGGCCTTAGGCCGATCAGCCTAAAGTATTGTAAGCATCTGTGTGTCTCTGTGGGTCTGTGAACATTAGGTTCAGTTTAGTTGCTGTGGTTGATATTCAAGTAGTCTCAAAATTGAGTGTTAAGTCTCATTGCAATATATCATGTTTCTAATAGTATTCTCCACTGCTCTGTGCAGATATTTTCTAACAGCATGTTTTGCAGGTTCTGTAAAGAGATGGACTCCATATGTCTAAGCTGCTCTGGTTTTGTCTCCTAAAAAATGATTCCAACCGTCATCAGTTCAGAAATTTTAACAGACAAAAATGATTCATTTGTTGTGTTGCATTTTGCCCATCAGAGCCAGTGGAGCTTGTTCCGTCTTCTTGGTTCATCTTTAATCTCCTTTCCCAAGTGGTATATGTCTCAGTCCTCAAAGATATTGAGGAATATATAAGATCACAGAATTGCTTATTTGCTTTTCATCACTCTAAATACAGTATTTTCAAGTTAGTAAAACTATTACTAAAGATATTACTTTCAAGCTTAGTGTATATTGCATCAGGAAATTAGAAATCTTTTTTTTTTTTTAAATCTCAGACTTCAGGGCCTAGAGATGCACCTCAGCAATACAATGTTTGCTTGAATGAGTAATACCTGAGTTCTAGCCACAACACACACACACACACACACACACACACACACACACACACACACCACTGCTTTTATTGAAAATGAAAAATTTACATCAGAAAATTATTCTAAACATTAAAAAAAGAAGAGATAAAACATATCAAATATCAGGCTATGGAGATATCTTAGTATGGGTAAAGTACGTGCCTTGCAAAATAAGGCCTTGAGTTCAAATGCCCAGTATCCTCATGCTTGTATGGTAAGACGGGTGATATAGACCAGAGAAATGCATGAGTTTCCAGGCCAGATAGCCTGAAATGACAAAGAGAGCTTCTCTGAAACAAGGTGGCAAGAGCCACAACTGAGACTGTCTCTACTTTTCACACATGCAGGCCCATACACAGACATAGACCACATACACAGGCATGCATGAGAAAAATATAAAATACAATACAAAAAATTGCATGTTCTTTAACTTGAGCAGTGAGCTAGGATTGAAAGACAACCAGATAAGCTAAATTGCAAAGTAAGACTAGTCCTTCTGGGGAGAAATAGGAGATACGTTTGGGGATAAGTGGAGGAAACAAGCATCCCTCCAAATTGTAACTAAGAGAATAATTCTCTTAGTCAGTGTCCTATTGCTATGAAAAGCCACTATGGCGATGATAGTTCTTATAAGTGAAACATTTAATTAGTGCCGGCTTATGGACTTGGAGGTCCATTCTCAGCATGGTGGCATATAGGCAGACATAGTGGTAGAGAAAGAGCTGAGATTTCTACATCTAGATCTGTAGGCAGCAGGAAGTGAGAGTCTCAGAGTTTGGAGTAGAATTTTTGAAACCTCAAAGACCATCCCCAGTGAGACACTTTTTAAAACAAGATCACACTTCCTAATCCTTTTAAAGAGTTCCCTTTTCTAAGCATTTAAATATATGAACTTATGATGTCTGTTTTAATTCAAACTGCATATTACACTCCCTAGCCTACATAGGTTTGTAGACATATCATAGTGCAAAAATGCATTCAATTCAACTTCAAAAGTCCCCATAGTCTATCACAGTCTCAACATTGTTTGAAATCCAAAGTTCAAATTCTCTTTTGAGATTCATGACATTCTCTTAATTGTAACCCCTTCTAAAATCAAAATCAAAAAACAGAATACATATTTACAATATATAATGGCAGGGCATATTCATTATCATTCCAAAAGGCTTGGAAGGGAGCAAAGTGGTCCAAAGAAAGCTGACTGGGCAAACTCCAAACTTTGCAATTCTATGTTGTCAAAGCACTCTTCATATCTCAACTCTCTCCAGTTTTGTTGACTACAACACACTTCTCTCTCTTGAGTTGGCTTCACAACCTCTTAGCAACTTTTTTCGACAAGCATCATATGGCTCTGGTATCTCAAACATCTTGGGGTCTTCAACAAAATCTGAACTTCCATTTCACAACTTTGAACAATGGCTGCTCTGGTCCTGCATGCAGGGATACTCCTGAAACACACATCTGGCCTCAGAGGATTTCATTAGTAAAGAGGGAGATTCCACTGCCCCGTGTAGCTAAAGATACCAAGTTCTGCCACTTGCTGGAGAGAAAAAAATCTCTTCCTCCTTCAATTACATCTGCATTAGATTTCTGTTTTCAATCATTTGCTTTACTGCTTAAACTTTTCTCTAATCCCTTTTCAAAAGTTGGAAGCTTAGCTGGTGGAGTCTTGCCCTGAGATGATCACTCCCTTAATTCCATTTAGCATCAGATTTTGCTTTAAACATTTAATTTCTTTGAAGCTTGTATATGTAGCTCTATTACACTTACTCATGATCTTCTCTCCCCACACTGCATATTTTGTGTTTTTCTTTTCTCAGCTTGTTTATTTTCTTTATGGATCTTCATAAGAGTGACCACTGATAACCGAAGGACACATCAATGCTAGGCTGTATTGAAATCTCCTCTGACAACATCATTAATCCAAAACCTTTCAGG
Organism: Phyllotis vaccarum; assembly: GCA_033318265.1. NCBI lineage: Eukaryota > Metazoa > Chordata > Mammalia > Rodentia > Cricetidae > Phyllotis > Phyllotis vaccarum. The sequence continues at coordinate 60,736,025 of JARWLC010000007.1, forward strand.
GTTTTTTGGTTGATGTTGTTGTTTTGTTGTTGTTGTTTTGACAAGGGTAGAAAGTATCCATGTTCTTCACCAAAATATCCTAATAATAATGGTCTCTTTGCCATTTCTTCTCTGAAATCTCTTGAGTTAGGCTGTCATACTCTACATTGATCTCAGCACCACTGTGTTCCATTGTCCTATTAGTATGACCCATTAAGTACCACTTAAAGTGTTCACATGCCTTCCTGATCCAAAGTGCCAAAGTTTACAGTCCACCAACTAACAGCATGGCCAGGCCTATCATAACAATTCTCCACTCCCTAATACCAAATCTGTCTTTGTCCCTGTTGTATTGCTGTGAAGAGACACCATGACCATGGCAACTCTTATTTTTTTAAAAAAGCAATTAATTGGGGCTTATAATTTCAAAAGTTTAGTCTACTGTCATCATGGCAGACGGACATGATGCTGGAGAACAAGCTAAGAGTTCTATATCTGGACTTTTCTTTAATCCCTTTTCAAAAGTTAGCTTAGCTTTTTAAATTGTGATTCATGGCCACACATGGAATTACATAAATGAATGTGGCATTCTTGGCAAACATAAAAATTGTTTTGTAATACCTTCAAAGGCAGTTAAAAAAATGAATGTAATAAATCTGAGGTGATTTGGGCAACATTCACTTATTTTGTGACATGTAATTGTATTGAAGCTGTGGTTCTGAGCACATGTGCATTTTGCAGTGTGCTTGGCATCATGCTACTCAAAGGTAACAAACACTGCATGAGACACTGAGTCACAGATGCATGACTGCCATCTGTGAGGAATTACAGTGGTTTACAATGAACATACAAACTTTTCTGACCTTACAGGAGCATGATAGCTTAGTAATAGAAAACAAAAACCTGTTACCATTGTGAAGATATTCTCATTAAATTAGCATATCTTTGGATGGTATTGTATTAGAATATTTAGTTCGTTTTGCTTGATAATTTTATATATGTATAATTGAAAACATAACCCAATCTAGTTCCCCAGTTCTTTCCTGAACTTCCTCTCCCTGAACAGTCCCTAGTTCATTCCCTTTGTTTTGAATAACACACTAAGTCTTGTGCATGAGTGTTGGGCCATCCAGTGGTGCATGAAAAGACCAGGGACTATACATCATGGAAAGAACACATCTTCCCACCCTCAGCCACTGTTAGCTGCCAGTAACTCTCCTGTAAGTGATGAGACCAAAGATCTCCTCTTCCATCTATATCATGATTTTAGCTAAATTAATCATGTGCAGTTTTTGTGCAGGTAGCCACAGTTTATCTGAGTTTATATATGAAAATTCCATTTCACATCATTTCTCATCATCATCTGACTTACATTTTTGCCTCCTCTTGTTCAGTGTTCCCTGAGCCTTGGTTGGGAGGTTATGGTATTTTGAATAGGAATAGCACCTATAGGCTCATCATGTGTTTGAATGTTTGGCCCATAGGGAGTGGTACTATTAGGAGGTGTGGCTTTGTTTGAGTAGATGTGGTCTTGTTGGAGGAAGTGTGTGACTGTGGAGTTGGGCTTTGACATTTCATATGTTCAAGCTATGCCCAGTGTGGAACAGAGTCTTCTTCTGATGCTTGTGGATCAAGATGTAGAACTCTCAGCTCCTTCTTTAGTACTATGTCTGTCCGGATGCCACTATGCTTCTGGCCATGACAGTAATGGGCAAAACGTCTGAACTGAAAGTCAAAACCATAATGTTTTTCTTTATAAATGTTGCCCAGGTCATGGTGTCTCTTCATGTCAGTAGAAACCCTATGGAAAACATAAGTTGGTACTAGAGACTGGCATATTGCTGTAATAGGATTAACCATGATTTTGTTCAGAGGAATGTGGGCTTTGGAACTCTGGCCTATAAAAGCATAAGTGGAATGTTTTAAATATTGTTTAATGAGCCGTGTTAAGAAGAGTTGAAATGCAGTGGTGCTGAGGGTAATTTGAGTTATTGGGGCCTGGCCCAAGAAGTCTTGGAATAGAATTCTACTGTATTGCCTAGAGAACATTCTTAGATATTTTGGTGAAAAGTGTGGCTACTTTTTGCCCTTGTTTGAAAACTCTGCCTGGTGCTAAAGTGAAGAGTTATGGATTAATTCCATTGACAGAGGAAATCTCAAAATAGCTTCCTATTGATTCTGCCATGTGGCTATTAGTGTCATGCTTATGAAGATCTGTAATAAAAAGGAGGAGGCTGAAAAAAAATGGGCTGGAAAGATGGCTCAGAGGTTAAAAGATTGGCTGATCTACCAGAGGTCCTGAGTTCAATTCCTAGCAACCATACGGTGGCTCACAACCATCTCTAATGAGGTCTGATACCCTCTTCTGGCCTTCAGGGATACATGCAGACAGAACTTTTTTTTAAGCAGGCTGAGCAAGGAAAAATACAAATGAACAATTTGTGTGTGGTGATATATTGTATATTTAATAAAACTATTTTGGAATATCAGAGGACAGAGCCAAGCCACACAGGCCAGGGAGTCATGACCCATGCCTTTACCCATTACTTGGGGGACAGAGATCTCTCTGTGAGTTCAAGGCTTAACAAAGCCAAGCAAGACAAGAATGCCACACTGAAGCAAATGTACCAAGCCACTTGGCTAAATATAAATAGAATCATCGGTTAATTTAAATGTAATAGCTAGATAGTAATAAGCCTGAACTACTGGCCAAGCAGTTACTAACAGTAAGCCTCCAAATCAATTATTTTATAAGTAGCTTTGGGCCTGTGCATGGAAGGGGTTTTTCTGGACCTTGGGCTAGCCAGGACTAATCAGACTAATCAGAGAAACTTATGTACAAGCATGAGCTGCATATGAGTGATTTAAGGTTTCTCTTCATACAGACAAAAAGGGAATAGAGTCAAGCTTATTAGTAGCAGTATATTCTCAGGTGGGTTCTGTTTGCTTGTGGTGAGCAGAGGTACTGCTCCTTAAGTGAGGCTTCCTGATTCAGCCTTAGTGGCAAAAACTGAGAGGCTCTTTGAAGAGGCCCTGCTGCCAAACACTTAAATGAGGTTTATGAACATCAAGTGGCAGTGCGCTACTTAATGGTAATGTGAACCCAAAAACTCCCCAAAGTTGGGGTGGCAAATGTAGCTTCTGCCAGTACCTCTACCATGAAGCTAAGCTGTCACAGACCAAGGAGCTGGGTGGAGACAGCTGCTGTAGCTGAGGCTTTTATCCTAGCCACAAAGCTTTAATTTCAATCCATGCCTTTTAGAACTCCCAAGTCTTGTCTAGTCAGAAATAGAGATATACAATAAAGACAGATTCAAAAAACAAAGACACAAACCTCTAAATGCCTTACAGTATGTTTTTAAATATGCATAGGCTTAGGAGAGAAAAGAAAAAAGGATAAAGTCCTTAAAAAATAAGTAGAATAAAAAAATAAAAAGCCACATAAAGATTGAAATTACACAGAGAGTCTGGACATTATATGTTATTATGCTGTCACTGAGTTTTTTGACTACAGAGGAAGAAACAAGAACTGCTAAAAAGACATTTTATTATAGCAGCTGGATTAATCCAATATTTTGAAAAATGCCTTGACTTCAAAATTTAAGTTAAATATATGTTACTTTGGAGAAGGGGTTTTCTTTGTATTTGCACATAAAACAAGAGGCTCTGAATTCATTCCAGGTTAAGGAAAATAAGGTTTGATTGAGGAAGATCTTTTGAAAAATCTCTGATAGGAACAAATGACTCAGATGATTCAATGTTTCAGAGCACCTCTGTTATAGTTTCCTCTGAGTTCTCTGTCCAGAAAACTTTCAAAGCTTCTGGCTGCCATTATCCAGACTCACAGACTGCTCCAGTCAGGAACTTATCATAATCCTAAATTTTCCTTGGTCCCCATAAGATTACCATCACTTACAATCAGCGGGAAGTTGTCTAGAGACCTATGTCCACACCTTCTCCCACCCGAATGGACTATGGATGCTTGTCTTTGTTTAAAGTTTCAAGTTTTTATAAATAATGGTCAGGGAAAAGGCTATATGAAGGAGATTAGATTTGAGGTTTTTGCTTTAAAAGAAAAAAAAAGAGAAATGTGGGGTAATTCTCTTGTACACTGTAAAGATTCTTTCACTTGTATTGGTTTAATAAAATGCTAATTGTCCAGTAGTCAGGCAGGAGGTATAGGCAGGATAACCAGACTAGGAAAATTCTGGAAAGAAGAAAGGCAGAACAGAGATGCTAGCCAGACACAGGGAAAGGAAGGTAAGAATGCTACAGTTAAGGAAAGGTACCAGGCCATGAAACTAAACATGTTTAGTTTAGTAAGAATCATAGGTTAATTTAAGCATAAGAACTATTCAGTAATAAGCTTGATATATGGGCCCAGCATTTTACTATAATATTAAACCTCTGGGTTAATTATTTTAAAAGTGACTGTGGGACCTTGGCTGGGAGAGATTTATCTAGACTGCAGACCCAGGTAGGACAAAAAAATGTTTGACTACATTTGCAGATAAAAGAGGTACCAGGGAGTGGAATCAAGCTAAGACCTGTGTTTAAGAAGATACAAATATTAATGAAATTAAATGAACGGGATGGGTGATCTTAGGGCAAGATTTCACCAAGCTAAGCTTCCAACTTGAGAAAAGGAATTAAAGAATGGCTTGTGTCTTGGTTAAGGTTTCTATTTCTGTGAAGAGACACCATGACCACAGGAACTCTTACAAAGAAAAATATCTTATTGGGGTGGGCTTATAGTTTCAGAGGCTTAATCCATTATCATCATGATGAGAAGCATGGTGGATTTTAGGCAGACATGGAGCTTGAGAAGGAACTGAGAGTTATTGTCAGCAGAAGGAGACTGCCACACAAGGCATAGGTTAAGCATATATTGTAGTGGGATTATATTACACTATAAATAATTGTCCCACTTACTAAATAAAAACACTGATTGGCCAAAGGCAAACAGGAAGTGTGCGCAGAGCTACCAGACTAAGAAAACTCTGGGAACAGGAAGAACAGAACAGAGATGCCACAGAGACACCAGAGAAGCAGATGCAGAGGACACCAATGCTACTCTGAGAAAGGGTACTGAGCTGCATGACTGAACAGGATAAGAATCTTGAGTTAGTTTAAGGGTAAAGAGTTATCAAGTTATATGGCTAGGCCCCAGGTCAATCAGTGTACAATTAATATAGACGTCTGTGTGTTTCAGTGGGATTATGGACTGTGGGTCTGTGGGTCTGGGTCACGAGGCTAGGCTGGAAAGTTCAGGCCAGAAACCTAATACTACAATATATAAGACCTCAAAGCCCAACTTCACAATCACACACTTATTCTAACAAGACTACACCACCTATAACAAGGCTACATATCCTATAAGTATTACTCCTTATGGCCCAAGCATTCTAACACATGAGTTTATGAGAGCCATACCTATTCAAACCACCACAGTTGAGGTTCAGGTATGGTGGCACATACCTTTGATCCCAGTACTAGAAAATCAGACACAGGATGATCTCTGAGTTTGAGGCTAGCCTGGACTACAGATTGAGTTTCAGGATAGCTGTACTTAGGTAGTAAAGAAAACCATCAAAATCAGAAATCTAATGAAGACATAATTGAAAAAGGGGCCCTGTTCCAGCAAGTAGCCAAACCTAGCAGCTTTAATCATATGGTTCTCGCTTTAGAATCAAGGATGGCAGAAAAAGGTTTTGGAATAGCCCGTCATAACTAAGGAAAACCACTGAGGTCAAGTATATGGAGGAGTGTTCCTGCATAGAGTCCCAAAGAGGTCATGATGGGAAGTTGTGAAGATGAAGCCTGGGTTGCCTTGGTAACCCTGAAATTATAGAGATGTCAGAATTATATACTTGCTAAAGACAGCTGCTAACAGAGAGTGGAACCAGCCCAAGACAAAGAAATGTGTTACAGTAAACAAGGCAGAAAGGAGTTGGAGATTTGAAGACACTTTGACATTAGACATGGTCATGAGGATTTTGAACTTTGGTCACCTGTTCTGTTGTCTTGATCCAGTGTTTTCTCACTATGCTCCCTTTTCTCCTATGAAATTGTAACATATATCCTGTGCCAATCTTGGAAGTATGTCATTTGCTTTTTGCTTTTGATTTTACAAGTGATTACAGTTAAGACATTGTCATGAAGATCTTAAGAGAAATTGAACTTTTAAATAAGTTTGAGACTCTTATAGATTAGAGAGACTTTTGAAGTTAGACCAAATGCATTTTGACATTATTTTATGACTCTAATTTTATCTCTAAGGAGTAAAATTTAGTGATTTAAATAATAATGGCCTTCATGGAATCATGCATTTGATTGCTTGGCCCATAGAAAGTGGTACCATTAGAAGCTGTGGCCTTGTTACAGTGGGTATGAACCTACTGAAGGAAGTGTGTCACTGTAGAGGCAGGTTTTGTGATCACATACACTCAAGCTATGCCCAGTATGGCACATATTCTACTTCTACTGCCTATGAATCAAGATGTAGAAATCTTAGTTCCTTCTCCACCACCATGTCTACCTATGTGCACCATGCTTTTCATCATGATGATAATAGGCTAAACCTCTAAAACTCTAAGCCAGCATCAGTGTTTTCCTTTATAACAATTGCTATCATCATGGTATCTCTTCACACCACTATAAACCATGACTAAAACAGGGTGAAGGTGAGAAAGGTGTCTTACTTAGAGCTGAGCACTGAATCTCTTTGGCTGGCTATGCATTTAAGCGTTGACTGGAACACCTTGCCCAAAAAAAAAAAAAAAAAAAAGTGTTTCTGACCAAGGATGAGAGCAGCTCAAGTCTAAAGATATAAAGATAAATGTTTCAAAGAAGAGACGTTTTGGCTAGTTTAATATCAAGTAGGTACAAGCTAGAGTACTCTGAGAGGGAGGAGCCTCAACTGAGAAAATTCCTCTACAAGATAAGGCTGTAGCTAAACCTGTAGGGCGTTCTCTTAATTAGTGATTGACTGGAGACGGCCAAGGGCATAGTGGATGGCACTCCTTGGGTTATGATCCTGAGTTTTATAAGAAAGCAGACTGAGCAAGCCACAGGGAACAAGCCAGTAAGCAGAACTCCTCTACAGATTCTGCCTCATTACCTGCCTCTTGGTTCCTAGCCTGAATTTCTGCCATACTTTTTTTGATGGTGCACTGTGATGTTGAATTATAATCATAGTAACCTTTTTCTTCCCAAGTTGTTTTTGGTCATGATATTTTTATCACAACTATAGAAACCACAAAAACCCCACAATTTAATAATTCAACATTTGGCAAAAGAACAATAAAAATTAAATTAGTGATTTCTTTTATATAAAATCATTACGTGAATTTTGGTCTAAGATTAAGGTCTCAATAGTTTCTGAAAAGGCCTTACATACAGTTCTGCCATTTTGTAATATCTATTTATGCACAGCAGTGTTTCCTGTATTGATGATCATAAAATCAAAGTATCAGTCAAGTATGAAAAATTCTAGAGATGCTGTAAGTTTTGCAGAATCAAATATTTAGCCAAAATTTAGTTATTTAATGTAAAAATTAAAACACATATCATGTTACCATGCAGAGTTGCCTTAATCTTTAGTAAATGGCAAACATATTATTTATAACATTTTAATTGTTTTAAAGTAAATTTATTATGAACTGTTGTCATTAAATGTTTGTTTCATATATTTGCTTTATGTACCTTCAAGCCCAAGAACACATAAGAATTTCTCAATCACAAAGGGTCCTAAGTGAGAAGTTTCAGAAGCTTTCTGCTAGGCTAAGTACTTCCTGTGACTTTGTCAAACAGCCTGAGCTTATGTCGTCTATTACTTTTTCCTGTTCTGGGTCTCTGTACTGTTGCCATCACTTCTGACCATACAGTGGAAACTGTCCTTTCTCCTTTTATGGCTACGGCATCATAAACACTTCCTCTACATATGAACAGTTTCTCTTAGACTTCATGCACTTTGAGATTTCATGGTTCGCTGGATATGGGATGTTATTTATGCTAAGAAAATAGCTTTTTTCTATAGAAGTATAGAAAAAGCAATGTTCTGAGGCCTTTACCAATGTTCCTCATAAGCTCAGAACTTATTTACATCTCTTCATAGCTAGAAATAAATTAATTACTTTCATATTCAATAAGCCTCCTTGAACTTGCCTAGTCACCTACCCTAACTGAAAGGATTTCATTGATTTACTTTTGCATGGTTACCTTTTGTGCAAGGATATGGCTTTGTTGTGTTCTCTAAAATGGCCTTGACAGGATTTTCCTGCTAGTTGATTAAACTCCAATGAAAGTCAAAATAAGGACAAACAGTCCATCCTGTGACCCATCACCCAACTTCTAAGAAGTTAATCAAACATAAACACAGAACTGCATAGATAAATCATGTGATTTATGATTGTACAAAAAACAAATAAAAATAAAAGCAATACCAAGAGTAACAGAATGTCTAACACAGAAAAATTGGTATAATAAATTGCAAAGTATGTGTCAAATATAATAGTACACAATTTGAAAACCTATACTGTACAGGAGTACCCATAACACAAAACATCATCCAAGCTGATGGGTTTATTCCAAGGAGTGGGCAGGAAAGCTGAGCCTAGCTAGGATTTCTCCTTCAAAGGAAAATGAAGTCAAAAAAGTTCCTAATGGAAACCTCAAAGTGTTATGGGATATTTGTATACTGTGTAAAGATGTATTACTTTGAATAGTGTAATAAAAAGCTGAACAGCCAATAGATAAGCAGTACATATATGAGGGACTTCTGGGCAGAGATAGTAACTAAGAGGAGCTATTTCACCAGCAGACTCAGAGAAAGTAGGATGTGCCATACTAAGAAGGGATAACACAGCCATGTGGCAGAGTGTAGATTTTTTTTTAAAAAAAAAGATAAATTTGCACGCTGGCAGTTCAAAGATAGTTTAATGAGAAAACTTGCTACAACAAAGTATATAAAGTCCAGAATTCTTTTGTTTCCTGTTTTCAGAATTAGTCCATTATAGTGTCGTACATATCAATAACTCTCACGAAACATGTTTTTTAAAAAAGTTCTTCGCATTGTACCAGCAAATCCAACACCCACCTCAGTCATCTCCCCTGCTTGTTGACCTGAAGGGTCAATCCCAATCTTTACCAAACTGGGCAGACTAGTAGACTCTTCTCCTGTTATCTAGCCCTTTGCTGTTGGTTCTAAGCATGTCTACAGTTCGTGCATACTGCTCTACACATAGAACTCTGAAATTTCACTTCTCCGCTATTCTAGCTCATATTCATCAGGCCAGTGTTCTATTGCTTATTCAATAATGTTGTGGGAATGCCTTTCTGTATGATGCGAATCTCAATCTTTAAATAAAGAAGCTGTTTTGGCCCATGACAGGCACCATAGAAGAAGTAGGAGGAGGAATCAGAAAAGGTAGGAAAGGAAGGGTGGAGTCAGGCAGATCGAGCCAGCCCCCCAAGAAGAAACATGTAAGGAACACAGGTGAGCCACGGGCCACGTGACAGACAGATTAATAGAAATGGGTTGATTTAAGATGTTAGAGCTAGTTATCAATGTGCCTGAACCATAGGCCAAACAGCATAAAGTTAATATAAGTGTCTGAGTCATTTCTGGGGGCGAGGGAAGCTGGGGGCCTAAGTGGTCTCGGGCGGCAGGTCTGTGGGTCTCAGATCTCTGACTGCCCAGGACCAAAGAAACCCCACTACTACAGATGGTGCATCCAACGTGGGTCGATTATCCACTTAATGCCTGAGAAAGTTTAAAAAGGGTTTTAGCAGAAACTGAGCAAAGGCAGCTTCCAAATTGTGTATACGAAGCAGCTCATTGTACAAAGAAAGCTTGGCGGCCGGGTCACATTCAAAATGGTGCCGGCAGACTAGGACCAGCCGCAGGCAGTGTAAACTGCAGTCAGGCGGGTTCCTGAAATCTCACAGAAGACTCAGTAGCATGTGATTTATTTTAGATTTCTGTTTATTTTGAACAAAAAGGAAACAAAGATGGTTTCTTAGTAGCAGCATTTTCTTGGGCATGCTCTGTTTGCGGGCCACAAACAGAGACACGGTCCCTAAGAGAACTTACTGATTCGGCTTCCTCGGCAAAAACTATGTGACTCTTTTAGAGAGTGTATTTTAAAAGCTGTTATGGTTAGAAGATGATTAAGGATTCACAATAAAACAGATTCAGATGAAAAGAAAAACCTGTAAAAAGGTTACAATGTGTGTAAAAGGTACATAGGCTTCAGAGAGAAAATAAAGAGGTTAGAAAAAGTCTTTAAAAAGAGAAATAGAGTAATAAAAATATAATAAGCCACCATGTAAAGATGTAATATAGACACAAAATCTGTATTTTGGTTGTTATTGTATTTTCTTTTAATTTTTTAACTGTTAATGAGCTAACTACAGAAAGACAATGGATTGCAAATGCAAAGGCTACTAAGTTAAACAAGAATATATATTTTAAAGGTATTTTGATTTTGAAATTTGTGTCTAAGGATTTATTGCTTTGGAAGTGTTCTGCTTTTGTTTCCACAGAAGGTGAGAACCTGTGGATTGCTTCCAGGCAAATATGGTTTCATCAACCAAGACCTCCTGAAAAAACCTCTGATGGAAAGAGATGGCCATATCAGCTTCAAGACTGCAGATTATGATCCAGTCTCAACAATCCGTGAGATTTTCAACGCCCCTTAATTGGCAGGAAGTAGTAATAGAAAACTACGCCCAAATTCCCCAAATATTGTTTCTAAATATTTGTTTTCCTTATAAATGGTTGGTGGTCTAAGAAGAAAAAGGGAATATGGTATATGAATGATTTTTTAAAAAATTAGATTATTGAATTTACTTAGATCAGAAAATTAGCTGTTAATCTTGAAATGTTTTACATTGGTATGGATTTTGGCTTATTGATACAAATTTAAGGTCAATTTTGTTATGCTGTATGTATTTTTCTATTCTAGTTTAAGGTATGATGTTCATGTAACTGATTTAAAATTGTAATGTATAATTAAGAAATGAAGGTTAATAGTCACCTTTGATAATCAAACTTATAGTTAATTAGGATTTTTAGGTATACAAAGATATATTTCAATTAGGTAGGTAATCTTCAAATACTTCTAAGACCTACAGAATATGGCATTTAAAATGTTTTAAGAACTTAGACTTTTCTGGACAGTGATACAGATCTGCTCCTGGCAGCACCAATCTACTTCAAGAAAAAATGGGCATTGAAGAAACTCCATATGGAGTCTTATTTGTGGCAATGTTTAGCCAATGGACGTGAACCTGTCCTTAAAGTGGCTGCTTGACAGTATGCTGTTTAAATTGGACATGCAGGTTCCATAAGAAGATGATCTCTGAACTTTGGCAGAACAAGCCGAGATGGTCATTCAGTTTCCTGCCTTATAGAGAAAACTGTCAGACATTCTTCAGGACTCAAGGAGAAGCAACTGATGAACTGTGCCAGAATGGGCAAAGCAGATTTCCTGCTTCACTGAAATGGAAAGAGACTGTGGGCCTGTAGGCTGAAGATGGATGCCCCAACTTTATAAAGGAACTTTGGGTGACTGTCCAGGCAGATAGGTGTCATCTCTGTCCTTTCTAGATTTTAGAAGTTGCTTGCACTTTTGGTTTACTTGAGTAAGTATATCCTTCTGTGGTCTTTGACGTAGTTGAAGATTAGATAGTTATAGGTACAGTTTTTCTTAGTCATTTGAAAGGTATATTGGATATGAAACTTTAGATTCATAAAGATAAAGTAGATGATAGAGTATTTTCTTTAATTTTGCTAAATACAAATAGACTAGGTATTGTAACTGTAATTCTTGCTTGATAGCTATTTTGTTACATGTAGTTTTAAAATTGCAACCTTCCTTTTTGATTAGACAGAAAGGGGGAAGTGATGTGGGAATGCCTTTCTGTATGCTGTGAATCTCAATCCTTAAATAAAGGAGCTGTTTTGGCCCATGACAGGCACCATAGAAGAAGTAGAAGGAGGAATCAGAATAGGTAGGAAAGGAAGGGCGGAGTCAGAGGCAGATCAAGCAAGCTGCCCAAGGAGCAACATGTAACAAACACAGATGAGCCACGGGCCACATGGCAGACAGATTAATAGAAATGGGTTGATTTGAGATGTAAGAGCTAGTTATCAATGTGCCTGAGCCATAGGCCAAACAGCATGAAGTTAATATAAGCGTCTGAATCATTTCTGGGGGCCTGGGCGGCTGGGCGGCTAAGCAGTCTCCGGCGGCAGGTCTGTGGCTCCAGGTCCCTGGCCGCCCGAGATCAAGAAACATCCCTACTACACAATAATTGCATCATACTTTATTAACATGCATGCTCTAGATTAACAAATCCAATAAATAACAAGATATCAATCCTGAATATAGACAAAATGAGTGGAGATGTAATTGGAGGGTAACTTTTCACAACTCTTTAGTCCTGTGTGATATGGTCACATCTGATGCAGAAGATGCTTCTGTTTATTTGTATCACTCAACACTGAGAACTTAGGCTGAGCAGTGACAACCGTAGCCTCAGTGGTCTCCACTGTGACGTAGCCTCAGTGGTCTGAACTGTGTTGTAGCCTCAGTGGTCTGGACTGTGTTAGCTTTGGTGGCTGGTCACTCCTGTTCTTCAGGTGGGGTTCTGTGAGTACACACTAACATTCACCAGTCTCAGCCCATCTGACTCTCGGTTCAAGTCCTGGAGGAAAACTCTCTTGAAGCTGATCTGTTAATCATTTCTTTAGAAAGGAGTTTCCCACAGAGAAATGCAAAAAGTTAAACAATAAATTCTAATACTCCATTTCTGGTTATCATTAAGATGACTGGAAAGCTAATTTTACATTGCCCATCATCCCATATCATAGTCCTAAGGCCCCTGGAACTTTGTATTTGTAGAAACAAATAACACAGGAGTCTGTTATTTTTTATCTGGTAGGTCAGTTTTGAGAGTCATGGGCTTAACATCGTTCTTCAGTTACATCCCACCTTTCACATTCCAGACACCACTGTGATAGGTTCACTGTGTACTGGTTCCTGGCTTGTCTAGTATAGTGACTCAAAATGCCTGCATCCAATGGCTATGGGACAAGGTTCTTAAAGATGGGAAGCAACAGATGAAGAGCCTGAGTGTGGTGGGATTCAGGTGTCAGCTGATAAGGTCCGAAGTCGCTTAACCAGGAGCCCCGGCTCCTGAAGGGGGAGTGGCCAACCCATTCATAAAGGGCTGCTGGGATCCTGGGAAGCCCGTTTTTCCTGGTTCCTGACTGCTGGAGAGACCCGTTTGGCATCCATCGTCCACCACTTGGATAATCCAGTCTATCGGGCGCCAATATAAGCTGTTACCTGTATCATGAGTGTTGGCTTATATTTTAATAAATATTAATCTTGGATTGGTGTATTTTTAGAGAAACTCTGCCTTCACCTGAGGTTCACCATATGCCCATTCTTCAAAGTTGCCTTGGGGGATGAAGTCTCATCTACACAGGCCAGGAAACTCAGAAAACAGCCCATGCTGGGTCTTTACAATTCAGGCTCATAGGAATTGCTAGGCTAGCATATCAAAGGCCTGCTTTAGCAGGGAGAGACCGTAAGAGAACCCCAGCTGCTCAGTTGGTCCATTCCTATCTCAATTCCCAGATAATACATTTCCAGGACATTCTGCAGTAAGGCTTTGAAACCTTAAGTTAAAAGGCAGAGAACAGGCTAAGTCTGAGGCTATCCATGGCCTGTCCTACAGCCATTGCCTATTGCTGAATTCTATTTTGTTTGATATTCGTCACTGTAGTAGACATAGAGCCACCCTTTCATCTTAAAAATTTCATTCAGGACGGTATTTATAACTCATATTGCAGATTCCTGTGACTTTGAATAAAATTAAAACCAGTAGTCCATCTGGCCACCTCTGTTACTTATTGAAACCAGGGGCTTTCCTGACATGCTTTAAATGAGACCACTGTTTTATGAACTTTTACTGTATTTTTTAGAATGCATCACCCATACATTTCTCCTTTCAAAATCTTATGCCTAAGTGCACCACTTTAGACTAAGCAACCTTAATCACTTTCTTAAATCCTAGAACTTAGCAAAGAACCATGTTTTCATTTTTTCACATTTCTATGATTTTAATTGTACCCTCTGAGTTCTTTCTTCTTCTTGAGTGGGGGTTTGTCGTTGTTTTTAATGGAAACAAATCTGTTTTGGCACTCAGTGACCTTCTTATAGGCTTCCCTTCCCCCAAACCAGTGCAATGCTATTAAGTTGGATTTCTACCTTTCATTTTTCATAAGTAATTAATAGTCATCTCATTTACCTAAAAGATGAGTAAAATGCATCTCCTTATGCTGTATAATCTCCAAGATCAAGAAACTCCAGTTTATCCATTTTGTATTTTGAGCCTTTGGTATAGCATATGGCACAAATATTAAAATGCATAGAGGCTTGTTTAAAAATGATTGATACTCTATTCTGGAGCCTTCATTTGGTAGAACACCTGGCTGGAGAATGTGTTTCCAAATAGTGGAGAAAAGGATGAAGTGTTAGCCGACACTGAGTTTCCCAGAGTTCATCCTGACACAAATATGCATGCTCAGCGGCTGTTAAACTGCTCTTCTCAACTACTATCCAGGTCCTATGTTGAAGGATTGCCTTATTCCAGGAGGACTCAAGGATGCAGGTTGCAAAAGAGACTAAGTCAGTCAAATACAGAGACCCAAATTTCTTGCCACAATCTGGAAGAAAATTAAATCTGAATAAATATTTGACAGTGTTATTATATTTCCTATAGGAATACAATTGACAGTCCTTGATAAATGGCAAACAGGTAGAGAACGAAAGATCATAACAGAGGCATGGGGATTCTATCCAAACCATACTTTCTACAAACTACAATACTGTTACCAAAGAGTCTGTGTTTTTTAAAGTATTTGGAAGGAAGCACAATAATGTGCCTTTCTCTCATGAATTTTAATTATTCCCAAGGTATTTTAATTTTTATTAGCCTCTATAAAACTATTACTGAGTAATAATAATTTCTATTTTCCTTTGCAAAATAAGCAATTGTTCATTGTTTTTACAAACTGAAAAAGGCTGAAGTTCAGAGGAAAGTGAGGGAGTCAAGTCCATTTACAAGTTGGAGGTTAGAAGTAGACGGTGACGTGGATCTGCTGAGTTCAGAACTGGAATAGAAATCATTATTCAACAGTGAACAAAGAAGACAGGGATGAAATGATGTCACGCTGTGGGCAGAGGTGGAATGGCAATATTATTCTAGACCATGTTCTGACAAAGGTGTACTGTGGGACTATGGTCCAGTACAGAAGGATCATATTATCACTCTTGGGCAGACAGGGCTGGGAGAGATAAAACTGACCAATAGTGGTGATTCTGTAATTATGTTCAACCTGCAAAAAGAAAAAAACTCTCTCTGTTGGGGCTAAACATGCACAGGTCTATATTTAGTAGACAGGCATCCACAATTTAAATGTCTATATAAAGTGTCATCATTGCAGTCACCTACATAACATATGTAATGCACTGGGTATCTCACACTGAGTTGTTGGAAGCAAAGCGTGTCCACTGTTCGTTAACTACTCTCTTCCAATGCTCATGGCCTGAGTCTCTCACTAACAGTCTTCAGTTACACTGGCCTCTCTACTGTCTTTGAATAGGGTGAACACTTACCAGCTTGGAATCTTTGCATTGACTGCTTTTTTTGGGTGTAGTAGAACTCCCACCTTCATGCCTGTACTCAGTTGCTTCTACTATTTATTCAGTGGTTACCATTTCTAATGAAGTTTTCCCTATTACCACTCTTTGAATTTTTACCAACACACATTTATTCCCCAAACTCCTTTCTGAGTTATATCTTTTCACATAGGATACAGCCCTTTCTGACACAACTATCCTGTACCATGTATTCCATCTCACTATTAAAGTGCACAATCCCCAAGCAAGCATTCTTGTCTCTCATTTTATTGATATATTCCAATGAATAAATCACCTACCATATAAATAAAGGAAGAAATAACTTTTCTGGCAGCAATCTATCATACTTATCTAGTCCAAAGAAATGTTGAGTACTAAATTATTTCAATTTAATATTTTTCCCTTAAACTAATTTGTGATGGTCCCTTGAAAAAATTTCACCAATGTCTTAGTTAGGGTTCTATTTCTGTGAAGAGACACCATGACCAATCCCACTCTTATAAGAAAAAACATTTAATTGAGGGGGCTCTCTTACAATTCCAGAGGTTCCATCTATTATCATCATGGTGAGAAGCATGAATGTGCTAGCAACTGAGACACTGGGCAGTATCCTGGGCATGGGAAACCTCAAAGCCCACCCCCACAGTGACACACTTCCCCTAGCACGATCATAGCCACTCTAACAAAGCCACACCTCCCAATAGTGTCACTCTCTATGAGATGATTGGTGTCAATTGCATTCAAACTGTGACAACTAGATATAAAAAGGAATCACTATGTTAAAAATTTCAAAATAATTTAGAGAACATATTGGCATTTGCGTGACCAAAAAACTCATCTCTGCTTACTTGGGCTCTCTTGGGGCCATCTCTGATTCTGCTGTATTCTCCCTTCTCTTGCTTACCACAGGAAATAATTTACGTTTTTGTCTTGTAGACACTGAGTAATTGTGGAACCCTCCCAGAGGAGAAGCCATTTCCTGTGCCAAACTTCTCTCATCCCAAATTTACTGTGCTGTTACCCAAAATAAATATATATTCATTCAGTCTTTCATTTGTCCATTTCAAACATATCTAGTATTCCTTTTTGATTTAAGAGGACATATATGAACACGACAAAATTTTTACTTAATGATTATAGTTGTTGTAATGTATTATAAATGTAACCAAATACAATTATGAAAGGAAAAATATCTATCCTGTGACTATAAACAGAAAATTTAAGGCAATTCAAGAAGTCTTGAAATGTGAGCTGAAATTCAAATTGAAGTAGAAGAAAGAGTGTGAACAAAAACATGGAGACAATAATGGCAGTGCTGTGTATCCAAATAGCCAAAGCTTGTTCTTCTTCTATCCAACTGATAAGAGAAAAGGTGTATTGTGTATATGAGTGTGTATGTGTGAGTGTGTGTATGTGAGTGCGTGTGTGTATATGTATGTGTGGATGAGTTGTGTATGTATGCCTGTATGAGCGTATGTGTGCCTGTATGAGTGTATGTGTGTATGTGTGTGTTTGTGTGTATGTACTACTGTGTGAATGAGTATATGTGTGTGCATGTGTGCACATGTACATGTATGTGTATGTGAGTGTGTATATATGTATGTTTCATGAGGATATGTATGCAAGTCTAATGACAACTTGCAGTAATAAGGTTTGACTTTCCAGGATCTGGCTTTCTTCCTCCAATATCTGTCCTATCATCTATGAAATCTGTGGTAATAATGTGAGAATCAGATTCCTGTACCACATTCCAATCCTGAATATGAAATTCAGGAATGTCTATTTTAGAAGAAAATCCCCAAGTGATTGTGATAGTTAAAGCATCAGCACTCATGATTAAATTGTGGGGTGGTGCTGGTTGTGAGATCAGACTGACATCCTGGTGGCATGATTTAGGGCTTGACCAGACTTGGGTCCCCGGCTTCTGGTTATTACTGGAGGTGGAGGATTGAGTGCAAGGATTAAGAATATTTTCCAGGAGGTTTTAATAATTCTGGCCTTTCTTTCTTTTTCTCTGTTTCTTTTGCCTGCTAGTCTCCATTATCTCCTGAAATTGTCTATCAAATTTAAACATCCAGATAATATATCAGCTATTCTATAAAAATGTCTCCATATTCACATTTGAGAAAGATTAACTGCTCTCATAACTGTACTCAAATACTTATTAGATATTTATAATACAAAGTTTCTCACACTGAATTATAATCAGTGCCTTCTGTGTCTTCTCTGCCTTACTTGTCAGAATCTTCTACACAACTTTGTCCTTGTTGGTTTTTGGGGTTTTGTTTGTTTGTTCGTTTTCTCTCACACACTGTTTCTGGAGCTAGGGTCTTAATATAGAGATCAAATAAGCCTTGGATTCGGAGCTAAGGTCTTGGTATAGAGCCTAGGCCAGCTTCAGATTGCTATGATCCTATCCCAGCATGTGAAGGCTGAGATATGAGCTGAATTTCATGACACCTGGATTCTTTTATCCTTCTTATACCTAGAGCACTTTCAATACATTGTGCTGAAATAAGAGAGAACTACAAACTTTACAGTAAAAAAAAAAAAAAAAAAAAAAAATACCTCAGTAAAACACTGGGGAAGTAGGATACATCCCTATGCTCTGTATGACTTTGACTTTCCTATCTCCAATCAGCTATGTGGTCAGTTCAGTTACAGAGCAGATAGAAGTAGGAAAATCACTGTAGTGACTGTGATCTGACTTAAAGACACCATCTCCACTAGGACAAACTTTATAATGAGTGCTGTTTTCCCTGAAATTAAAAATGTGTAATAAGAAAGAAAAGAAGACAATTCTGAAGACAGAAGTTTTTCTGTGTTCCACCCACCCAGTCCTGCAGCCACTTCCCAGCAAATGACTGACTCGGAGATGTAATACTATAGTAATGCCTGGGTCAGTAGTTCAGACTTATTACTATCTGGCTCTTACTCTTAAATTTATGGTTCTATTTATGTTTAGCCACATAGTTTAGAACCTTTTTCATGGCAGCATTCCCGTGTTCTTTCCTCTGGATCTGGCTGGTGTTTGCTTCTCTGCCTTTTTTTCTTCCCAGAATTCTCCTGGTTGCCTGCCTCTACTTCCTGCTTGGCTTCTGTCCAGTCAGTGTTTTATAGATACAAGTGAAAAACCTTTACAGTATGAGAGCAATATCCCACAGCGCAATTCATACATTTTAATTAACTTTTCTTGAAAACAAGCATTTTATCCTTCCTTGCCTGTTTTATTTTTGAAACATCACTGTGTGCAGAAGTGCTGGGCAAAACCTCAGAGCAGACACTCTGTGTCAGAGGATGGGTACTGAGATGGCTAGTCTATGTCAACTTGACAAAGCCAGAACTCTGTTGGAAGAGAGAATCTCAGTTGAGAAAATGCTCCCACCAGACTGTTGTAGAGGGAAGCCTGAGTGCATCTTCTTGATGGACATTGGAGAGCTCATGTTACAGTGGCAGTATCACTTATAAGCTGGAGTTCCTGGGTACTACAGGAAGTGAGGGTGAGGAAGATATGAGGAATAAGCCAGAAAGCAGCCCTTTTCCATGGACTCTGCATCAGTTTGTGCCTCCAGGCTCGTGCATTGCTTGAGTTCCTCACTGTAGAACTTTATTTTGATAATGGACTGTGATGCAAGAGTATAAGTGGAATGAGCCCTTCCTCTGCATGCTACTTTTGTCCATGGTGTTTTATCACATCAATAAAAACCCTAACTAAGGCAGAAAAATAAGTTCTCGTTCTCATACTACAACCACCTGTTTTTACTTGAGAGTTCACTATCAGAAAGAGAAAACATTCTGAAATTAACCCACAATGAACATTTAAAGATAGTAGATAAACTTAAGATTTAAATAATTACATAATTGGTATACTTTGAATGACAATGTGCTCTTATGATGTTAGAGACTTGAGAATCCATAAATAAAAAACAATATGGCTTTTAACTTGAGTATGAAAGTCTTAACCATGGCTTTCAAGTGGTGATGGTATGTAAGCTTTCAAAACCTTTCTGTAAAGAGTGACTACATGGACACTGACAAAGGTGTACATACTTGTGTACACGCTTGTATGTATGCATTCAGAACTTGACTGCCAAGAGTTCCTGAGAGACCTATTGGCATCTTACTAGATGTCAGGGTCTACAGATGGAATGCCTCCTACAATGGGTTCTGTCTATAAGAAATTCTAAGTTCAAATAACAAGGCATTGGTAAGGAGGCTATCTTAGAAAAAAAAAACAGTGAAAAAGCAAATTCAATAGCTATGTTTATAGTGGATTAATGAAGAGTATATACTGGAATTTTAACATTTTATCTCAATATATTACTTAAACTATCAATTTATGAGAAATTTGTTCATATTATTGCCAAAGTTTTGCTAAAAATAATTCATTAAATTTTTATATTCTAGTGCACATTATCAAGCCATTTCTTCAGATTCATTCATGGTGTTTTCCAACTAATATTTTAATTGTTATTAATATAAGAATAAGTGTAATCATTCACAGTGTGCTTCTTTCCTTTTATAAAATATTGAATCTCTTTTGTCACTTATCCTAGTAGTTACTATACATCTGGAGGATGACTTTCTACCCTTTGTCTCATAATTGTGTGTGCATTTCAATCTTCCATCATATACTGGTCTTGCCATTTCATAACCATTCTTGTATGTGCTCTGATTTACCTCTGTACATTTTTGTTATTCCAAAAAGAAATGTTTCTAGACACCATAAATCCTATCTTCTGGAAGTAATTTTAGTAATATATTCGAGGCTGATGAATCATCTTGAACCTCCTCTAATAGATCAAACATCAGGTTGCATCTCCTGGGTGATACCTGATGCCATAAACTCATAAGTAAATTTCTGTTTGCTGTCAGTTTCTTGCTTCCCAGGAATGAATACTACACACTTCTCTTTTTTCTCATTATTCTGATGCTTTACCATTAATGTATGCATTCTCACTCATGTCTGGGTACTGCTATAATGCTACTGGCCTTGTTGCTTTTAGCAGCATCTAGTTTAGAATCAACTATAATTTTTTTTAGAGTACTTATACTCCTGCTTATTTATCCAATTATACCTTATACTTAACTTGTACCTAAAAATCAGGGTATAACACAAAGTACTCACATGTGGTAATGGAATCAAGAATTATGATGAAACCTGACTATTGTAGAATCAAGAATGAGAACAGGTTATATTGTCTTTTCTGTAGTGCTTTGTATAATGCCAAGTCAATTGAGTGACTTAAAGAAGTAGTGTAGTAGGATAATGTTTTTCCATTGTAAATAATTGTCCCATCCATTGGTTTAATAAAAACACTGTTTGGCCAAAAGTAGACAGGAAGTATGGGCTACCAGACTAAAAAAAAACACTGGGAACAGGAAGAACAGAGCAGAAATGCCACAGAGATGCCAGAGATGTCACAGATGCAGAGGACAATTATGCTGCTCCGCAAAAAGGTATAAAGCCACATGGCTGAACAGCATAAGAATCATGGGTTAGTTTAAGAGCAATAGTTAGCAAGTTATATGTCTGGGCCCCAGGTCAATCAGCATACAATTGTTGCAGGAATAAATGAGACTAGAGGATAGATCTTTGAGGAAGTCAGAGATATTAGAAAGAATAAATACCACAGTCTTACTCAACTGTCTTTTAGCTTCTTCAGCACTGCTTCCTTTGGCTTGGCTTCTACTCCTTGGATTTTTATCCCCATCTTAAATACTCTTAAGGCGTGGCCCCACCACTGCCTGCTTGGGAGCCAGGAATTCTTTCTATAATTTAAAATGACCTTGACTCAGTTGGGATTAGGGGTGTAGGTCACCACTCACAGGATACTCCCTGTGTTGTGAATCACCACTCTCTGATTTTCTTAGACTGACTGTGGTTAGAGCTCTAGAACTTCTGGAGCTTTTATTAAATATCCACAGAGACTGTGGGTAGATTCCCTCTGATATCTCCAAAACTTCTGAAGCTTTTATTGAATCCCCACATAAAATTAATGTATGTGTCTGTGTGTTTCAGTGGGACTATGTGACTATGGGTCAGTGTGTCCAGGCCAAGAGGCTAGGCCAGAAAGTCAGATCCAGAAACCTCACATAACAAAGTAGCTTATTCTGAGCACAGAAAGTGCAGATCACTGCATCTGTAGCAGACTTTTAGAGTATGTAGAGAATAAAATGAACCAGTGATATAAGCAAGTGCTTTTCTTTCAATAGCAGTAAAAACTCAGGAGGCCAAATCTATTTTCTCCTTTCCCTAAGTCTAGATGGATTGTACATGATGTCTGAAGTCATGGAGTTCATTCTCAGTCTTTTCTTCCACCTCTTTTTGTCAAACTCGAGAAAACTGTGTGAATGTTAATATGTATTGAATAAATCCTGTGATCACTGTAATACACTATAGCACCTTATAATGATGTGTTCCCAGGCTTCTCTATCAACGGT
Source organism: Phyllotis vaccarum (assembly GCA_033318265.1). Taxonomy (NCBI): domain Eukaryota; kingdom Metazoa; phylum Chordata; class Mammalia; order Rodentia; family Cricetidae; genus Phyllotis; species Phyllotis vaccarum. The sequence continues at coordinate 60,758,164 of JARWLC010000007.1, forward strand.
CCTTTACTGCTTTTTTTTTTTTAAGCAATCTTTTATTTAATATCCATTCCTTACATTGGTGTTAATATTCCTGACTATTTGAATGCATTTCAGAGTTCATGAAATGCTGTATCAAATGCATTTCTAAACTTTAAATGTATTATATATCTCCCACATTGCATTTATCTACTAATCTTGTAATTCAATGAAAAAAAAAGGCAATCAGATTTATTTGGCAGGATTTGTTCCATGTAAACCCACGCAGTTCGTTTGCTCAACGGTGCTTAAATAATAAGGAGAGCTCAAATCAAATTTCTTCATCTACCTTTTTATTTGAGTTTAGGAAACTGATAATTTTGTCATGTTTTCTAGCTAGTTTCTGGGTCTTAAAACCTAGAAAAGAGGATACTTTTTCAATACCATTTTTTATTCTTATTTCACTTTGTTTTGTTCTTTTGTAATTCCATGGTTCATTTTTTATCTCTACATTTTCTTATTAGACTTTTACTCAATGTATTAACTTGTTTTTTCTAATTTTCTTACAACATAATTTTAGAAAAAAGGGCATTGATTTGTAAAAAGATAATTAAGTATGAAGATGAATTTGATTCTCTTGGGAATAAAGGGAATGTCTTTGCATGCTAGACGACTTTCCATATACTTGTCGTACGAGACAGTAGCATGATTTAAGCCTCCATCATACATAGGAATCTCTTCACTTACTTTTTACTTCCCTTTTACTTCCAGTGTGTCCTAGCAAAAAGAAGGTACTCTATGTTTTATTGATAGTCATAGGAGACCTGCCCTTCCGTGGATGTGGACAGAAGGGAGAGGTCTGCGGGATTCGCAGGGGAGAATGGAGTAGGGGAAGGCTGCAGCTGGGACATAAAACAAATAGCTGAATAACAAATAAACAAATAAATACGCTAGAGTCCTGGTTATAATACCTCACAAGTTAACCCTGTTTAGAGAAAAGTCTTCACAGGGAACAACTAAAATTAGATCGTAGGAATGGACAGAGACTTTAATATAACTAGTATTTTTCTAACTGAGACAGAAATACATAAAAGAAAGACCATGTAAAGATATTCGGAAAGGCTGTGGCCTCTACAGATAAAACAAATAACTGCAAAAGACACAACACTCAGTGGACACTAACCCTGTCAACTCCTAGTTTTGGAACAGTTGGTCTCTAGACCCAAGAGACAATGCTCTTCTGTTGTTTAAAACACCATTTGTACTTCACTGCCTCAGTCCTGAAAAACTTATACAGCTCCTAACTGTATGTACATAGCTTTGCTCTAGACATCATTCCTTTTTTCTAGACTCTTAAACATTAAGCACTGATTTTATAAATATGTGCCACATCAGCAGGCTTTAAAATCTCAGAGGCATCAAAACACTTCAAGATGGAGAGATAAAAGGTATTCTAGATTATCTGGTTTTCCTGGTCTGAAGATGGACAGAGGTATTATTTTTAGTGGATTAAAAAAGAGAACCCATTATATAGTTCTCAAAATGCCAGTTACCTTGAAGAGTTCATCATTACACATGAGGCTAAGGCTTGCTGACACTATAAAACAAGTGTCATGTTTTATGAGGCAAGGGATATTGGAACAAGTCAAGAAAAAAAAAAAAGGTTCTCTGTCTCAGTTCCAAACCTTTATCCAAGTGTTCTAAGAACAAAAAGGTAATTAGTGGTCATTTACTTCAACACTAGAAACCTAAGTGGACATTATCATTTATTAAAGTCAGGGGTTTTTTTTAAAGATAAATTGTTATGATTTCTGAAGGCTGTGTCCCCTACTTCTGTTGTTCTAGTCAGGGCCTTTCTTCTACCTAAAAGAAGTGAAGAAGAATTGCCCTTATACCCGAGTGGTGGTTGCTCACACCTTTAATTCCAATACTTGGGAGGCAGAGACAAGTGGATTTCTGTGAGTTCCAGGCCAGCCTGGGCTATAGAATGAGTTCTGGGATAGTTAGGGTTCTTACACAGAGAACCTCTGTCTCAAAAAACAAAACATAAAATAAACAAGCAAAAGGACTCCTCTAGTTTTCATATGGGCATAGTAGGTATACTGAATCCATAAGCCTACTCATATTCAGTTTATTATATTCAGTTTAGCACTTAAGAAATCTTCCTTCTCCTCCTCCTCCTTCATCTTCTTCACCATATTCAGCAGTGTGGTTTCACTGGCTCCTACTTTGTCTTCAGGCTTTATCTGCTGTATATAACCCAGAATTTCAGTGGTATCTCTGAAGATTTAGTGTCAATGCTTAAAACCTGAAAGAAAGAGGTCTTTTCAGGCCCCAGAATAGTCTTCTTGAGGGGCATAGTAACCTGACATGGTATAATGGTACCTGTATAGGCATCAGCCAGTATCTTAGGTGTCAACCAAATGTCCCCAATGTTGGGGAGGTTGTCCTTGGTGAACACAAACTACTTTCTAATGAATATGGGCCAACAGGTTCTCCAGGGTTGGATTATTTTCCAGATACCCCAGGATGACTTTACAGGTATTTATAGTATTCTCAGCAATCAGCACCATAGCATTCCAAAAGTTGGATGATCTTAGGGAAGTAATTGGACTTCTAGGTTGTTTTGTCTTCCCAGGCCATTATGGTGGTGTGTCTGGGATTGCCATGTAATGTTTAAAGACCATGTCCCTCTAATAAGGATGCCTGGCAATGACTGATAAACATTCTTCAACAGGCAATCAGGATAAAGGTTGTCCAGAAGTGAGCGAGTAAGCAGTTTGGTCTCAAAATGCCAGTGTCTTTAATTTCTACATTTTATCATTCCTTGACTGATAGTATAATAATATCTTAGAACTTAAGAATTTTTAATCTATAGTAATAATTACAAGTTACCATATATAGGAAGAAGAAATAGATTTAAATTAATCAGATTTAAAAAGAAATATTTTTCAGGGCTGGAACAAAAGTAGTGTAAAAATTCTTCCTCAAAGCAACCTTAAGCAGAGAATTTTAGATAGGCTTGATTCAGACTACATAGAGAGTAAAACTGGGTAGTATTAATGTTAGACAGTGGCAGTAAGTATAAGCTGAGATTGTGTCAGACAGAAGGACAGTATCCCACTCAAGGTGCAGACACAGGCAGATACCAACTTGGGTTTCCTGCTACCAGTCAAGCCAATGGACAGAGAGATAAAGGAGTTAAATCAGCCACTGTTGGGAGGATCTTGTGACTCATCTCTATGGCCCTTTGTGGGCATCCACGCATGATAGGCTCAGGAGAGGAGGCCAGTTGTTAAGTGATATACCAAAAATAGCTCCTCCATCAACAAAAGGGGGCCTTTGACTTGACAACCTGAACACCAGTTGGTTACTGTTGCTTAGAGCTAGTAACACAGAACAACACAACAACCCTCTCACTGCACATTGAGGAATCTCAGTACGTGCACATGCTCAGAGTAGGCATTTGGCAAATGTCTTTTCAGAAGGTAATGAGTAAGCTTACACTGCTTTGATTCTTAAAACTTCATATCCTGCTCATTAGGTACTATGTTCATTTATAGTTAGTGATTAACTAACTCCTAATGTCATAGCAATAGGCATTATTAAGCTTCCAAATTAACTTAAATAACATTGTCCTCTGCTTCCATTACTAAATACCATAAAACTACTTTGTATAAAGTCTCAAACACAGAAGCACTAAATAATGCATTCCGATTTACACTCATGTGTTTTAGATCTATATTGTATAATTTATTTAGTTGGAGGACAAGAATAACTTTGTAAATCTATCTCACATAGGAGACAATTAATTTGGACAAAATATGCAAGTAAATAACTTTATGTGATTTTTCAGTGTTAATTCTTAGAAGATTCATATGTGGGGTTATAGAAGTTATTGAATATGTGGATATTCCAATGCAGAATCAAGAATCCATCGTAGTATGAGTGAAGTAATAGCCTTTCTGTGCATGGTCTAATGACATCAAAGGATTAAACTATTTATTTTTATATTTCTCATAGTTTTGTTTGTAGAAATATTACCTCAAATGTTCTCCATAATTATGAATTTTTGAGAAAATAAGTACACAGGAAAAGTTAGAAGGAAATGGTTTTAACATTTGGTGGTTTTTCATGGTATTCTTGGTAGTCAATTTCAGAAGTAAACATGTAAGTTAATTTGAATAGAAATATTTAGATCACTTGTACCATTCACTACTTTAGGTGCAAATAAAAATATTCTTAATACCAACAGTTGGACAATGCACAGAGATTGAAACACTTTGAAGTGCTCATCCCTAGATGGGTTATCTTTATCCCATCCCTCCCTTCAACGATGAGGGGTGAGAGCACACAAAAGACTGCAAAGGACAGATGTTGTGGGTGATTCTAAGGAAACATTTCCATACACAACAGGGCAGATATGAACTCACAGACTGTGACAATATGCACAAGACTAGACAAACTTAAGCCAGACAAAAATTTCAGCAAAAAGAACAGGAGTGGGCACATAGTCTTGCAATTGATAGCTGCTGGGAGAGGGAACTTTAGCTACCTCAGTGGAGTCTCATCAAATATACTAACCAACCACATTCCAGGGCAAGGCTGTCACCAGGGTAAATGGCCAACACAAATCAGACTCCAGGTTCTTTAGTGGATCTTTTCTTGTTTTTGTTTTTAGGAGAGAAAGAACAAGAGTTGGGTGGAGATGATCTGGGATAGTTTGGAGAACAAAAAAGAATATGGTTAAAATATACTACTTGAAAGTTTCAAAGAAAAGATAACCCACCAAAAAGATTTTTAAAAGACATTTAAGGAGAAAGTAAACCAGACACAGGAATTTTATATTTTTAGATAATGCCGTGTATCTAATGAACCAAAAAATCTGCACTGCAACATTCTTAAATCAATTTATCTCCTACTAAGTTCTATACTTTAACCAACTAAGAAAGAGATAAAGAAGACAATTAGAATGAGTAAGAAAACATTCATCATGTTTTAGATGAGGAAATTCTTATTGTTTAAACAAAAACATAGTAAAGACTTGCACATTTTACTTAGTAGTCACATTTCTTTTCATATTAATTATATGCTAGCACAAATGTGTCATGCTTTGAAATTGTTTCTTTGAAAATGTCATCTAAATTACCAACATCTTAGAAAGATTTATGACACTTGAGTTTATTAGTAAAAATATCAGAATTCAAACTAAAAAAGATGAAAGCAAAAGGTCACTTTTTTGTTTGGTATGGACTTTGAAAATATATTGCATTTATTTACTGAGGGTGGTGCACCTCCACAGTACATGTGTGGGGGTCAGAGTACAGTTTAAAGGTGTCAGGCCTCAGTGCTAGAGAATGAACTGGTAATCTGGTTTGGTAGCAGGTGCCTTTATCTCTAAGCCATCACATTACATCACATGTTTGAAGATCTGTTTGCATTTGTTAGCATTTAAAAGACCAGGTTGTTTTAAAATACTCAATTAGCTGGCTATTTTAATATACTTATTTCCATAACAAAAAAAATCAGAATATTTAGACATTTTTACTTTGAATAATGATATCAAATTATCATACAAAATTTAAGCCAACCTATTAGTAAGTGAACCACAATCAAAATTTAAAATGTAACATAAAGTTTCAATGCTTGTATATTTCAGACCCTAATGCACAATACACAACTAAGTATTAACTGGAGTATTTTAAATAATATTTTGGCTAAGAAAATGAAAACACAAATAAGTGGTTATACACTTTCTGAATATTATTGATGACACTGAATGGTAAGATACTATACAGCCATCATATTTTTCTTCTTTGTTTTCTTTTTTATAGGCAGTGGGTTTCAAAACAGGGTTTCTCTATGTAGCCTTGGCTGTCCTGGAATTCACTCCATAGACCATGCTGGCCTTGAACTTACAGAGATTCATCTGCCTCTGCCTCCTGAGTTGCTGGAATTAAAGGCATGTATCACCACCACCATCTGGCCAGCAAGCAAATATAATCATGAATGTATTTTAATAATTTTTCCCAAAGCATGAAAATATTTGCTTAAAAGTAAGTTTTAAAACTATTTTTAAGAACAAAGAAAACATTTCTGTGTTCCATTACAAACAGAACAATAGTGTTGAGATGGGTCTGGTATCAAAGCCTTGCCTTGCATGTGCCTGGCCTAAGCCTGATTTCGGAACAAAGCAAAGCATTTTGCTGTTTGAAAAGTCCTGTAGCACTCATTACCTTCTCTTGTTTCCACCATCTTTGCAAATTAAATCTGCATTTCCAACCCTCTATGAGACAGTTTTACTAATGATTTGGAATATTTGCCTATATATGATACGTTGTTGTTACCCCCTTAGCAGAAACACGACATAACAACTGAACAGTGCTTATAGAAACTTCCTGTTTGGTCCAGTTCTGCTCTTAAATCACTCTTGTTTCTTCTAAATCATGTGACTGATCTTTTTGTGCTTCACAGATTTTTCTGGACTCTTCTATCCTCTTCCACTAGTATGGCTACAGAGTGGCCTGTGCCTGAACTTTTGTAGACACTAACTTCCTCAAGATCCTTTATACTTCTGTTTGCTATTTTTACATTGTGAAATTTTTCCTAATTGTCTTAGATTTTGTGTTGGGGAGCTCACTGAATAGGGAATTAGCACTGGAGATCCATCCGGAACCGGAGCTGGGTTCTCCAGGGTAGGCGGCTTTCAGACTGCCATGAGTGTGTGGAGTACCGAGGGGTGTTCCTGTTAATGGGCTGGCACCTTGGAGCCCATTCCCAAGACATTCCTTCAGAGGAACACCAAGACCAGCATTGACTTTGGGATGAGTGGATCGAACTTGCCTGGAGTGGATGTGCTGTGCTGTGCTGTGCTGGTCCACCTTGGGACTTCTCACCCTTCAGGGGGAGGTGATGGGTGGATGGGGAGAAGTGAGGTTGAGGGCTGGCTGGGAGAGATTAGGCAGGGGGAGGGGAAGGAGATCAGGGGATTACATTGATGGAGATGACATTTTTAATTTTAAAAAAATTAAATTAAAATTTAAAAAACAAACAAAACAAAAGACAAAAAAAGAAATAGACATTTATATCACAAGAAGCTAAAAGAAGACCATAGCTAAGTCCAAGCTATGAATTTGCTTCTCATCTCCTGGCATGTCAATCTTGGTCAGCCTTTTGGACAAACCAAGTTACAACAGAGTCAGTGTAGATAAGTCTCATATTCTTGTGGATTCCCCAAAATTCTAACTCTTATTTTCTCCTCAATACATTTATTGGGATCTAGTGAAATGTAAATAAAGAAACTGGAACACAACTGGAAAAGTGTCAGGTATCTAAGTCCTTCAGAAACTGAATGGAACAAGAAGGGTCATCAGAGCAGAAATAACAGTTTGGTATAAATTATTTAAATTGTAGGTAATTAAGAGGCAGTCAACATCTGAAATGCTATTCAGAGGATATGGATGTGCCACCATTCCAAGTGATCACAACAATCCAATATTTTCAATTTCTGGGCTTTTATTTTAGACTTAAATTTTGACCATATTTAATTTGCTATCACCACGTGAATTTCATAATGTTTTCTCAAACCTTAAATATAATCTTAATACAACCAAGCAAACTTAAAGAAATATCTCCCCCATAGAAACATAGTTTTTGAATGGAACTAGGTAAGAATGTTGGCATTTATATGCAAAAAGAAAACCTAGCTTATATATGGATTCTTCAACCACAGTTGTTATATATACATTTTCATTGAATATTCCAAAACCATCAATAGTTCCATAAAGGCACCAGCTAATCTAAGCACAGTTTCTTCTTAAACTATACTTTCCCTTAAGATGCTTTTTAAAAAATAGTGTCTAGCTCAGTCCCACTTTAAAGAGGAAATCAAGACCTAAGAAGTCCTAGTTGAGTTCTCACTAAATTTGGTCAGCCTTCCAAAGAATCCAGGAAGCAGCCGCCGCCTCTCCATCCTGCTGGGGCAGCACCTGCCCAACTCTCTAATATCAAATGCGACAGAAACACCTTTGTGATACCTGATTTCTACACAATTCTTGTTGCAATTGTCCAGCATACAGATCTGCTGTCATTAAATTGATTCTTTATTTTGCCTACTCTCTTTTCCATTCCAAACTGCCAGAAAAATAGCCTATTTGTTTCTGATTTTAAAACATTTAAGAGCTAAAATACGCCCAACTGTTTTTTTGTTTTTTCATGTTTCATCATTTTATAATTTGGAAAGAGCTGATGAGTCAAAACATGATTCATTTTCAAACACTATAACCTGGTCCAAATACTGCGAGATCAGGCAAGAAAAGCCTTTCATTGTCATTTAAAGAGAAGTCAATTCAGTTTTTAGAATTATACCTTTAATTAATAAGAGACATAATGTTTATTGATCTTATTGAACAAGCAGTTATCATTTGCAGATGTGAAAATCATAAGGAATCAACTCATTATTGATGCTAAAAGTTCCTTTTTGAAAACATAATATGGCATTAGCATCAGGTTCAACGGTGCTACTTCCCTTACTATCACAGCTTAGTTATCTGTCCTGTCATAGTGTGCTTAGCTAGGTTAGGAGGGACCTTTAAATCACATAAAGGCTTGGTGTGTAACCCAGATGATTTATTAGAACAGGTCAATTTTAATACAGAGATTTTTTAAAAGTATTATGCAAAATAAGAGGAGATAATCTGAATAGTAAATGACAATACTCCTTGGTCCATACTAATTTTAGCCACCTCAATAGAAGGTTTTATTCACAAATAATGAATTAGAATTCTGCTCCCTGGGGTCTTTGTGTGGGAAGCTGAATAAGGTGAATAAACAGCCTCCCCCAGCCTTGTCCCACAACCACAACATAATCCCAGAAACCTATAAACCTTATCTGTCCAAAGGATATGGCATGTGGTTGAGGGGGCTTAGAGGGCAAGATCAATCTGGGCTTTCGAGGTAAAGCCTAAATATTATCACAAGTGTCCTGGCACCTAGGAATGTGATCCAGGTGGCAATACTGAAATGTTTAACTAGTACAGCTAGTAGTCGGGAAATGCTCGCAGGACTGGAAAAGCAACACTGCTCTCTAGAAAAGAAGTGCCTTTCCTAGCATCTTGGTGTTAGTTCCTTAAGGACTTTGAAATTTCAACCTTCAGAAGTGTAAGAAGGTAAATTGTGTTGGTACTAAAATCTATGTAACATGTTATAACATCCACATGAAGCAGGGCTTCTGTGATTTGAGGAAATACCGCACACTCTCAGGTTTTTGCAGTTTTATTTTGAAGCACCCTAATAAAATAATTTCTCACTGATTATTTAGAAGGTAATGTTCATTGTTTTAAGAAATTGTTGGATAAGTGCACATCTTCAATGAGAGACATCAAACACTAATGGATATATATTTTCATTTCTTTTACCAAAACAAAGAGAGTAAGTACTGTGATAATTTGTATTTTTGGTAGCAATGCTGTTGAAATACAAACTGTAAGAATCTTGCATTAGTCAGCTGTGAGATTTATTGATCTACCTGAAAGAAAAAGCAGAAAAAAAAAACACTATAGAAAGAAATCAAAATATAAAATCTTCCATTTTGCTAAAGTTTATGATGCTCCATTTTGAATTTTTCCATATTAGGAACACACTTAATGTTTGCTGATGTCTACGTCACTACCCATGAAAACAAAACATGCAGTTGTCCTTAGATATGAGAATTAACACCTTTACTCTTGTGATCCTTTAAAACAGCTCAGGGTACAGCTCTCCTCCCTGACTGACTAGAACAAGAATATTAAAAAATAAAGAGAACAATAGAAAAAAATATTCCTCAACATAATTTACATTTAAAGATGTACTTATAATTTTCTTCTGTTACACCAAGTAGCCCAATCATATATCTTAGTTGTCTGTCAATAAATATTTCACTTTTTATTTAGAAAGTTGGTTTTTATTCTAAGTGCTGTAAATAGCTACATGATCATGGTGGGTGTTCTGATTTTTAAGATGTACTTATCAGCCTGTGAAGGGCTAAGTTATACACTTGCAGCACAGTCAATGAAATCATTTATAGACATACATAGGCATCAGAGCGTTTCAGGAGGATGTGGACAGTACTGGTGTGGGCGTGGGGAGAGTGCAGGAACTGTTGATTTAAACAAACAACTGTGACCTGTGGATCACAGGGAAATGGATACTGAGGGCTGACCTATACTGAGTCTTTCTTGTGCTCAGACATGCATTTCTAGGTTTATTTGGGCCTTGTGTTTAAGGATTTTCTAAAAAATAAATACTTTCTTATAGATTCTTTACAAAGTTGTTCTTCAGAATAGTAAGGGATTAAAAACAATTCATTATTATTATTGTTGTTACTATTGTTATTATTTTGGCTTGGATCTTGAAAGCAGCTACTCAGGTTATTAAGACACCATTTCCTTGTGGTTTCAGATGAAAGGAGAAAGATGGCACATGTTCAATGCTGTTGTTCTTAAATGTAAAACAAAACAAAGGCAAAAACTTTGAAACTTTAGATCTTTGAATCTTCTTTCATACAATCTGATCACATTTACAGGTCTGTCCAGAAGGAGATGATGGACAATATCAATACCAGCACTATGTCACACAGCAACTTCCTTGTATTCTTTAACAGTTCATAAACAATGCCCCATTTCACTAAAACTTACAAAAGTTTCCACAGTTTCCTTTAGCAAGCTGAAGCTCACTCTTCATTTGTCAATGTGCATAAAAGCTGCTTATAGCATAGCATGGTGTAATAGCATGGTAAGGTATTTCTTAAGCAATAAATGGTTTGAGTCATCTATTTTGTCCTGAAATGCTATCTGTAGTTAACTGCATTGCTTATAAATGGTCATAGTAAATACAGCATGACAGAGAATATTACAGAAAAGACAGCAGCAGAAGCATTAGCATTATCTAATATTTATATATGTTATCAACAGAACACAGCAGTGAAACATTTAAATGCATATCAATGGGTACCATGTCTAAAAATTCCTATAGTACCTACTCAGTGTAGTGGATATTTTCTTAGAGAGTGCTTGCTGGAGCTAGAACAGCATAATATGTGATTTAGTACAACTAATTCTTACGGATTAAATAGTGTACTTATGTACTGAAGATACTGAAAGGAGACAGGTATTTTTTTTTTCATTTTTGCTTCATTGTGTTCTCATAGTTAACACTTCAATGAAGATTCCAAAAGATCATGGCATGTCATTATTTAACTGAAATGGGCACTGACATATTAAAAGACAGTATTTGTACTGAAACAGCAAGATGGCACCAGATACATGTGATGCTACTGGCCTATGACTCAACTGGAGCCAGAGTCCAAAGGTGTGCCTGTCATTTACAGTCAGGGTGATTACTCAAACTCAGAAAGAATTGCCCACGTTTATGCTTATCCTTTTACACATCATCTGTAAAGCAAAATGGAACAGAAAGAACAAATGCAGTTGCTAAATATTTTTTTACAAGAGGTGTAAAAACAGTCACTTCTAACATTAAACTGCCATTTACAGTAGATTTTTATACACCTGCAAAGACTTCAGTAATGATGTGGAAATGCCCAAGGCAAATGGTCTCCAAGTAGATATTTACACAATGTAAAATCAAATGTACCGTAGATACTGAGAAAATTATCTTACGTTATTATGACGAACAAACATGATATAGCTTCATCATACAGAAGACCCGTAGGACCCCATCCCAAGCCTAAGTAAAAAGGGATTCCCCAGTTTCCCCCGCCTATTCACCCACCACCTTCCTCTTAAAAAGAATGAATGTCTAGAATACTCCCACCCACCCTCAAATAAAGTGCGCAGTCCATGGCAGACCATAGAATAATGCAACAGGAAAAGCCCCCCTTTGAATTATTGTTCAAAAAATAAAATACAAACAACAAAAATAAAACAAAGATTGAAGAGAATTCGATGATTCTCTCTATCTTGAAAATAAGAGGCGAAGCGCGGGGTGCCCTGCGTGAATGTCACTTGCTTTAGTACACATAGCCTTCATTGTAGGGGTGGGGGTTGCAGCAGCCCCCTTCTGGCATGTAGGCCATGCTCTCGTCAAAGTGAGACAGAGGCACCGTGTCCTCTTCATTAATGTGACGCTCCATGTCCGTCTTCAGCAGTGGGCGCTGGTTATCCGGAAAGGCCATGGAGAAAAGGGCTTCCGGGTCACACACAAATTTGTAGACATATCTTTCTCCAGCCACCTGGGAATATCATGGGAAAGGTCAGTGCCATGTTCCCCACATGGGTAGGGGAGAGAGAAACAAACACAGATTAAAACACAAGCAGGATGAAGGACAAGAAAAAAATATTCAGACACATCTTCCTGGGAAAAGTCTTTACTTTGTAAAACAAGCCATGGTTCAATCAAGTGAAGCACAAAATGTTGACCTATGGAAATAATTAATTTATTCCACAAATAGCTCGGGAACTCAGCAGTTTGCTTCCTCCTTTTTAACATAAAGGAGAACGTACACTGTCATTTTGGGAAGACAAATCAATGACGTAATGCAAGAAATTGACACTGAAAGTTTCTGTTTTAAAGATAGCATCTATGCACTAAAAAAAGTGTCTTTAAGGTTTTTTCTTCCCATATTATATTTCTACAACTTGCAAGTTTTAAATGGAAAATGTGCTTTATTCCTAATAAGCCTAGACTAGTGATCACTAATTCCCAAGATGCACCGCTTTTTTCCGTTCTCTTTCCCCTGGCACTGTGTATTCTCATCTAAGAAAACCCCAAAGATACATAGCCTTATTTAAATGAAGGATGGGGCAAGAGGACATTATCCTGAGCGCATCACTTTTTAAAATGAAGGCAAGATACATTAAATGAAGCTTAAGGATGTGTGTAAAGTGTCAAATTGAAGTAAGAGGCGTAAAAAAAAAGTGAAAGGAAATCTAAAATACACGCTGGGAAAGGAGGAAATGAGAAAAAGAAATGTGACAACTAACTGAAATAAAGGAGACGGAGCACAGTTTGTAGGGAAGACATGCCCCAAACTTAAGTTCTGAAGAGTAATGCTTCTGTAGAAAACCATAAACAACTGAAGGAGACAAATATGCCTGCCATTAAGACAAAATGCTGAGGAACTCAAGACCCAGGGGTGCAATGGGGGAACAAAGGCAAGTCCTTGTGCTTCTCTCTCTCTCTCTTTCTCTCTCTCTCTCTCTCTCTCTCTCTCTCTCTCTCTCTCTCTCTCTCTCTAGTTCACAATTTCAAAAAGCTGAAAAGAATGAATGCTTCATGTTTCTGTGTCAAAAGGTCTTGCTAGTGATTTGTGACATGGGGAAACAGTGTGCTCACAGTTTATAAACTCTCTGTACATGTTTGGGAGAGAGGGAGTGACTGCCAAGGATCTCTGCTGCTCTGGACTTGGATTTAGAATATCCGTTGCCCTGAATTTAAGTAAAGGGAACCACATTAGAGTCTAAATAATCTGGATATCCAGAGGTTTGAAAGAGCCAACACTGAGCAATGTTTATGAATCTGGTCATATTTCTTAAACTGCAATTCAGTTCCTTGTCTTGTGAAATGGAGACAGGAAGGGCCTCTCAGAAAGCCAGCTGTGATAGACGGAACTCTCCAGCACAGTGCAAGGCCAATGGAGGCATCTAGCTAAGTCTCCTCCTTGGTTCTCATTACAAAAAAAAAAAATGAACTAATGTAATATCTGCATACTGAAAATAGGACAGTATCAAAGCTGAGAGATAATAAATCTTAGCTTTGTTTCCTTTGTATTTTCAGGAAATGAAAGTAAAATAAATGATTTATTCTGCATACCTCTGAGTGTTTTATAGCCCACTGTGTTTAGTTCGGGGCTGCAAAAAAAAAAAAATTGTTTGCTTTTGGTACTGGACTGTCATTTTGTCTGACGTGTTGAGGTTATCTTTCCTTAGAGAAATGGAATATGTGAAAAACTTTTCATTGTGAGGAATTAAAATGCACAAGATGCAGTTGAAATTCTAAAATTTCCTAGGAATTTCTGCTTTCTGCTTCCTCTTAGTTTTCTGTGAATAAACATTTTTAGTGAACTGCTGTATATACTGCACTGTTCAATATTGCTGAATTTAGAATAGGAGCTGACAGACAAAGTAAACAATGCCTTCTTTTGAAGGGGTACAATCAACAGCATAAGAAATCCTGCACATTAGGAATGCCCTAAATGCAACAGTGAGATGTCAACAAACAAAAAACCCCAAGAATTTTGTAGAGAAATGTATCAGAAATACATATTTAAATTATATTTTAACTTTTAAAATTTCAAGATAGCTCAGTAGGTAAAGGCAGTCGCCTCCAAGCCTGACAACCTGAGTTCAATTCCTGGAACCCACATAGTGGAAGGCCAGACCTGACTGATACATGTAGTCATCTGACCTATATATATATATACATATATACTGATGGTTTACACCCAAAACACACATTAAATAAATGTAATAATTTTGTTCAAAATTTGGAGGATAAAAAGTGTGGGAATATTTGACCCAAATAAAGTATATCTGCATATGAATATTAAATAAAATAAATAAATCTCAAATGTAAAAGACGAAGGAAAAAGTAACAAGCATAATTATACTATGCAGAAAATAAATATTTCATTACTATACATTTTTACAAATATTGTTAAAGTTTTAATGAGATGTGCAGATATTTTATCTACATAAACCAAGAATTTTTCCAACAATTATTTCAAAAAATTGTAAAATTAATTATTACCCTTTAAAATGTTTTACTATTACTAACCCATCTGATTGTATTTTCTTCTTGCTGCTAATTTGATTGTCTTTACATACATCACAAATGCCTAATTTAAAGTTTTAAGCCAAGAAACAAATATCACCATAAAAACTTGGAATGTAATTCCCCATTATATATTTTTATGTAATAAGAAGGGGAGGCATAGAATTCTTTGGAATAAACTATGCTACAATTTATTTAATCACTGGAAGGTCCACATAATAATGCATACAATGAAAAAGGGAAGAACTTTCAAGAAAGAACTCCCAGAGGAGTCATGAGTGGCTCTTAGAACCTCAGGGAAATGGCTGACATGAATGAAGGTTAAAGGTACTTGTTAACATAGTAGGGGACCCTGGTTGGGCACTATCTATGTGCAGAGTCCAAGCTCTGCATGCTTTCATGTTAAACAACCTGCCTTCCTTGTGCTAAACAGTGGCATCCGAAAGGTCTGTTCCATGAAGCATTTAAATCAAACTGAAGTGTCTAGATAAGCAATAGACCATCTAAGGCTGGAGGAAATAATAACAAATGTTGAAATATGTTATCTTTATATATTCCTTATAAATCTTATATTTTAAATACATTTTATATTTATCCATGTTTTTGTATGTTACACAAAACAACCTTTAAATATTAGGAGAAGCTTATTTGAGTTAAAATATATTGAACTTGATTCTGCCAATCAAATACAATGAAACACTTATTTCAAGTAAGCGGTTGGGGATATGAAACTGCCAAGTGATGAAATCAGGTAGGATATGGAAGAAGAAAACAAAAGTGTCTTGGTTTTTTTGTTTTTGTTTTTCCAAATAAGAGCAAGTGACATCTGAGTATTTTAAGAATCAGAACAAGAAAAAGAAAAATGAGCATCTAAAAACTGTGTTACTGTGAAGTACACTAAAATTACAACTTCTAGAAACATGGAAATCTAGTATTGATATTGAAATTACTTTTGTTTACCATGTGTAATAAAGTGAAAACTTCCAGAAAATCTGTCACTTGGTAAATATTTCTATACGTTTATATAGTCAGTGTCCAAGATTTAAAACCAACTTGTGATACTCTAAGCAGGAGGTAAGAATATACTCACATGGGTGAAAGCCAGGCTAAAGCAAGATAGGGAGAATATGTTTTTAAATGTCTGACTTGGAGACTGGTGGAGGGCATATCATAGTGAGTTTGAATTAAGCTTCACCTCACCTTTTGCATGATTCCCTTCTCATAGTAATAACGAAGAGAACGGCTAAGTTTGTCATAGTTCATAGCTGGTCTGTTCTTCTGAATGCCCCAACGCCGAGCCACCTGCCGCCAAAACAGAATCACATTGTTAATGTTTAGTCTTTATCACACTGTTCAGTGTTAGTGAGACACACACACACACACACCACACACACCACACACACCACACACACCACACACACACACACCACAAACACATATACACTTCACACACACACACACACACACACACACACACACACACACACACACACACACAGCTCATTAATGTATTACTTCTAAACTCACAAAAACATGTCCAAATAAATCTAAGACATATGAAAAGCAGCAACAGACTTCATGATCTGAATTTCCTGAGTCCTGGGTTAAACCAGGCATACAGTCCTCTTTCTTAATCGTCACAATAGAATTCTTTGTCACCATTGTTTTGGGTAGAAATTAAATGGAAATAGGGAATGTGTTTACATCAGGAAAGAACAGGCTGCAATTGACCAAAACGAGGCAGATTTTCCCTTCTGCAATAGACCATCAGTCTTTTCCTTCCTGAACTTTCAGAAAAAAATTCCAGATTAAGAACTGCTTAAAGATCCCTTTGTAGAGGTGTTTTATTGCATTTGTGACAAATCAAGAGAGAAAAAAGACCCTGCTCAGATCGTGCAAAATAATGCACAAGTGGCAGGGTCTCGGTCGAGGAAACAGTGCAGTATGCCAGTTAATAAGCTGCACTACAAATAATTGTTGTTGTTGAAAGCAGCCTTTGAAGAAAACTAGAGCCAAGACCAAACTGGAAATAGAGCTAACACCAAACTGGAAAATTAAGCTCATTTAGGAAACATTAATTGGATGCTAAAAGAAGGTGGAAATAAAAAAGTCACCATGTATATGGATTTTTTTTTTTTTTAAACAGACTGTCTCGTGTGTTTAGTGAAGGTCTCAGAAGTGTGACAGAGGCACACACGGAAAGGAGCCTGCTTTTCTGACTCCTGTTAAAGTCATAATCTAATCATTTCCCACTCTTTGGTGGGCTGAGGTAAAACCATGCACAGCCTAAGCAAGGCCAGGAGAGTGGACTCTAACACAGCACAATCCTTTGCTTCCAACAAATTCCAGTCACTGTGTACCACACGATAAAGAACCTCAAAGCCACCTCTATGAGTCCCTTCCTCTTCAATAACAACTACTTCTCCGCTGTCTGACTCCCCCTTTAAGAAGAATCATCTTTCCTATTTTCTCTGTTACTAATTTGTATTCTTGGGGTGAACAGAATATGGTCTGTAATCACATGGGTTGCTATCCTACTCTGTGAGTACAGTGGCGTGGTGAAGCAAGAGCAAAACTATCCACTCGAGCCAGCAGTCATGGTGGTGGATTCATCAATTCCACAAAATTGAGTGCAAACATTCTCAGTAATAGTGAGTAGAACAGGGAAAGGTTGCAGTATGAATAAATGCAAGCCAGGCATCGTGAGAAATACTGGTAATTCTGTCACCTGGGAGCTGAGGATGACTGGGTTTATGGCAGAAGAATCAAGAGTTCCAGATCACCCTCGGCTATGAATTCCTGAAGTGTAGGAAAGGGAGGGCAAGGAGGGGCAAGGAGGGGCAAACTGGAAGGAGTGAGGAAGGATGGAAGCAAAGAAGGAAGGAGTGAGTTTTATTTTGTTTTAAATAAAATCTTTCAAAAGTGTAACAGTGATTGTCAGTTGCTCAAAAGAGAAACAACTATACAGAATGCAAATCTTGGGGAAGGTGAAGTGTTGCTAAGCAACAATTCCTGAAAAACGGTCATATACAAATAAGTTTCTCAGACTTCTACTGGAGTTCACTTCAG
Organism: Phyllotis vaccarum; assembly: GCA_033318265.1. Lineage (NCBI taxonomy): Eukaryota > Metazoa > Chordata > Mammalia > Rodentia > Cricetidae > Phyllotis > Phyllotis vaccarum. The sequence continues at coordinate 60,775,960 of JARWLC010000007.1, forward strand.
AATTAAAATGCAACAAACTTTAAGGCACCCTAGAAGTCTCTAGAGAGATTCATGTGATAGTTGCAAATGCTGTAAGAGACATAAAGAACTTGGTTCCTTTAATGCCAATTAATTCTCAGCACTTGGATTATCAGTCTAGACTTTTAAAAGTATGATCTTACAATTATTCTATGTAAGACCTAAAAACTAAGAAAGTCCACTTGATCCCCATAAGCACTACCAATATGTAGCATCACTTAAAGCCAAGGCACAATTTTCAACATGAAGTCTCAAAGATGAGGCCAATAAATAGTTCCAATGACTTTCTCATGAAGTACTTTCAAGTAAGAACTTAGCCCGTTAGGAAGGAGCATAAAAGGTATAATGGCAAGGCATTCACCCTCATGGTCAAGTTCATCGAGTGAATCCATGTTGTAGTTTAAGTAGAACTCCATCTGTTTTATTAATAAATGTATCTTTTTGGTGTTGGTGTTTAAACTCAAGGCCCTGTGTGTGCCAGGCAAGCACTGTATCAGTAACCTATATCATCCAGCCCACTAGCTTTGGAAGTTATTGTTTAGACATGAAACTGTGAAGCTAGAAGCAGGGACTGTCAATCTGACTTCCTAGTCTTCAACTAGCCTGAGTCTCAAGAGTGTGGCATGAAGTGGAAGACATCATCAAGGTGTCTTGCTATGTTAAGGGATGATTCTGGAAACAGTTTCATAAAGTGATAGGATAACTTGGAAATAATTACATTTATGTCAGATATCTTGAAGAGGGAGCTGTGTTTTCTAACATTATCTAAGCACAGTGAGCAGATAAGCAGGAGAGATTCGGAAGGTCATTCATTGTCAATTTAAACTGAGAAGAAACACGAGAAAATAAAACCTGTGAGAATCACAACACGATGGTTTCCAAGACATCAGTCACAGATTATGGGGGTCAGCACTGAAAGATGTGTAACCTATCAAAGGGTGAGATAGAAGCTGTGGGCTGCAAGGAAAATAATGCACATATCCTCTCTAAAGAAGAAAATGGAGAAGACAACAGTCGTTGTCTGGTGGGTATGATTATTAAGTGTTAGCTAGGCAGAAATCAGAATATTTCATTTTAATTATTGGTGTGTGTGTGTGTGTGTGTGTGTGTGTGTGTGTGTGTGTAGTAGACATTAGTGATAGTGTTTTCTTCAATCACTCTTGACCTCACCTTTGAGACAGGATCTCTCATTTAACCTGGAATATGCTGATTTAGCTTGACTAGCTAGCCAGTGTCCTTAGGATCTTGCCGTATCTGCCTCTAGAGCACTGGCTGAAATTGAAGGTCTATGCTGCCACACCTGGCTTTTATAATGGCTGCTGAGGACAGAAATTAGACCTTCATGCTTGCGCAGAAGCACATTATTTACTGAGCTGTCTTCTCAGGCCCCTAGGAATAGATGTATGTTGAACAAAAGCTTAGAAGAGATGTAGTGCCTATTGCACAATTCCCACAGAGCTAGTTACCATTTGGAAATTGTCAACTGACTGAATGACTAGGTCTTTCCTTTGACTTTATGCACCTGTGACAGCAAGGTTGTTGAAATGTCAGCTGTATGAAACAGACGTGATTGCATATCTTTCTCATATTTAAATGATGACAAAAACTCAGAATGATGGCACTGACTGGCCAGCTAGTCAGACCTTCCTTTCTTTTATTCAGACGCAACAATCTAAATGATAGGGTTGCTGTATCAAGGAAGACTTAGTCACTCCTAGAACACAGGCTCTTCTGAGTGGATCAAATGTTACTTTCATCATTCAGTAATGTCTCCTGTCTTAACAAATATGACAAAAGTAAATCGTTCTGTTTCTGCTCAGTTTATTTTAATCACAGGTGGAGGGAAATGGCTGTTTAGCTGACATAAATCCCTGTTGAACTTTCCCAGTCCAAGTCTTGCTTTGATTATTAAAATCTTCCATGAGGGGGGAGCACACATTCCCGTCATGATAAAGGACTCTGAGATTATTTTGCAAGGCATCTTTAGTCCCTGCTGCCTGCACCATATTTTTGTGGTTCTTCACTTCATCATTTAAGTTCATCTACAGAAAACCAAAGTTTCTTTATAGCTAAACAGTGTTGTAAACACACCACAAAATTTAAACCCCCAAACATTTAGCAATGGTATTTCCCACTTTTGAGTTCCCTGTGTGTGTTTGCTGTGATGCCAGGACTCTACTGCAAACCCGGCCCTCTGAACAGATGCAAAATGCTTGCAAACTACAAGAACCTATTGCATTAAATGGTAAAGACCATGAAATAAATAAATCATTTTACATTGCTTTGATCTACTTTCAAATTTAAAATGCCTATAGTTTTCAAACTTTTATATACCTTTCTAGACTATTAACCAAATCTGTTTATACTATAGGAAAATTTAGATTCCTATTCAAAATCTACTTGACTAACCTCTTCAGGCTCAATCAGTTTAAATTCCATGCCTCGTCCAGTCCAGGCAATGAAATGAGAATTTGAAGGGTCATCCAGAAGAGCTACCAAAAACTGCCAAAGCTGAAGGGACCCTCGTCTCTGATACGTGGGTCCTTCCCTGTACATTCCTGGCTCTTGCTTAATGTCTCCTAAATTAAAAAAAAAAAAAAAATTATCAGCAATATTATACCAGAACAACCACAAAAAGGTTAAACACAATCACTTCCTGGATTCTATAATGGTTCTGTTAAATATGGATTTAAAATAATTAAATGATTAAATGCAAACTCATAATCTACAGAAACATGCAAACACCATAACAATATGTATTTTCATTCATAAAAATACACACCAAGTAAGGAGCTAGTTTATAAATACCACTTACATTAAAAAAAAAAAAAACCCTACAACAAATGTCTATCTTTCATTCACATGTTTACAAACCATCACACCTAATCACACTCCTTTGCTCGTTACTGCCATTTCTCTATCTTGGAAGATGTAATCAGATTTAAGCTCTGGGCATTTAACTTGGATAAAGTAACTTCTCTAAACTATAATTTGCAAATTTCTTATTGACCATACATAACAAACTACTGAAAATCTCAGAGCACATATTTCAAGGTTAATTTAGTAATATCATATGGTCTGAGTTACCTGCAATTTCTAATGAATTGGGCAACTCTCAAGCGTTACCACCCCACCTAAAGTGGGTGACAAAGAGAACAATGTTCTTGATGAATACATCTTACCTTTATCTTGTTCATTTCATTTAGTTCCTTGGTCTTTTGTTTTATTGTGTTTTTCAAGGTACTGTTTCTCTGTGTAACCCTAGCCATCCTGCGCTGTGTAGACCAGGCTGGCCTGGAGGTAAAAGATCTACCTGCCTGTGCTACTTAAGTGTTGGAATTAAGGCAGTCTCCACTGTCTAGCTTGTTGATCTTTCTTTTAAAAGCAAACTTAATGATACGCATTCCTTTAAACATTGGCTGAGAGACCTAGAGTCGACTCAAAAACATCTGACAAAAAAAAAAAAAATAAGTCAGTGAAATTATTCCTAACAGTATTCTGCTATACTCGTAGATTAGTATCTAGTCCAAAAGATTTCATAAGGGCTTCCTCCAGGAGCTGATAGGAGCAGACATAGAAACCCACACCAATTAGGCTTAGCTCAGGGCATTACAGGTGTCAGAAGGGTACACCAAGATAGCACAGTCCACAGAATCAACTAAGCATGACTCTCTGGAACTACAGCAGTAGCCATGGAGCCTGTTTGAGTCTGTACTAGGTCCTCTGCATTATGCTCTGGATGTTTCAGTTGGGATTGTTGGAATAACTGTGGGAGTGGCGCCGTCCCTGACTCCTTTCTTTGCCTGCTCTTGGGACCCTTTTCCTCCTACTAGGTTGCCTCCATCCTAGTTACGAGTGTTTGTGCCTAGTCTTACTGCATCTTGTTACTGCCACATTTGGTTGATATCCCCGGGAAGCCCACTCCTTTTTGAAGGGAAGGGAAATGTGGAGCAGTGGAACTGGGTGGGGAGGACTGGGAGGGGGAAAGCGAGTAGAGGCCGCAGTCAGGAAGTAGTGCAGAAGAATTAATAATACAAAAAGGATGTGGGTACCATTCTATGAATTAAATTTTTAAAGAAAAACATGAGCTCTATTTACTTGGTATAGGAAGGCATAAAAATCTTATATGAGTAAACGTTTAACAATGCTTTTGCACTGTTGACAACAGTCTTGGCTCTTCAAAGCAAAAAAACCACTTGGCGTTGGCGTTGGCCCTGCCTGAAATTCATACAACTCCACCAATGCCTGAAGATTGATCTCTTCTTTGTTGAGGGCACAAAGCAGACTATAGTCAAGTAACTCTATTTACATTTAATGTGACTACAAAATCAACTAAATCGCAAGCTTTCTAAAAATTTTCAGTAATCAGTAAGTAGAAATAAACTTTGTCACATGATTAGAAAAAGTGATACTTAAACAGTAACACACACAGACACACACACACACACACACACACACAATTATCCAGTCAGTAGCCACTAAAAATAAAGAAATAAATTCTTTTATCTTAACCAGGCAATATAGGAGTGTATCTTCATGTTGATTTCAAAGTCAGTTTTATTTATCTCAAATTTTTCCATCTAATATTTCCAACTTTTTTCCTGGAAGCAAGTGGGCAATCATGCAGACAAAGTGAAATGTAGCTTGTATATTGTGGCTATCTATAAATGTGACTTGTTCAATTAGCTACAAGAAAAAAAATCCCTTTAGTTTTTGTTTTATTCTCTAATACTTAAAAATGAAAGATGTATACTATGTGGACATATGTGTATACACACACGTGTGCATATGCATATGTGTGTATATATAAATTGCAGTATTTAAAGTTAAAAAAGCAAAGTAGGGCAGTCAGTTCCCTAAGCAGCAGCATTCTATTTTGCTCATGGTTTTAAGATAATTTCCCTCCTTATATACTAATTTTGAGAATATTTGAAATGTGAAACTCACAATAAATGAAAATAATAAACAGATGACATTCCAAAATGCAAGTTTTAAGCTCCACATCAAATGAAAAAGATAAATTTTAAGAATTCTGATGGTCTGCTAATGGAGGTAGTTAACCCATCTCACCTTTTTAAAATATATGTGTAAATAACTACTATAAAAGAAACTTAAAACAGTGATTCCCTTTAAGGCTTCAGCACAATGACCTTTAATAAATTTAGTCATCTTAAAGGAAGTTAAGAAAATAGATTTTCCTAAACTCACCATCCTTTCCAAACACTACAAGAGCAGCCAGAAGCTTGGCAGTTAAATCCTCAAGTAACTAATTATATGAGACTGAACAGCAATCTGAGCATATACTTTGCTGTTTAAATAATGACAATTAAAAACTCTGAGAGAGCCCAGAGATCCCCAAAGTTTTTGCAATCAGCTAATCAGAGGGCCCCTGCTCATTTCCTGTTTGACAATCAAAGCAGGAAATACGGAGACCATTCCGAAGAACCAGTAAATGAATTAGCCGTTCACTTTTTCTCCAAGCTTCCTTCTAAATGTCGGCTTTTGCCACCACGGTTGTCAAGAAAAGAAGACTCTATCTAGGTTCACGCTCTTTTCTAATATCTGGGACACTTTCATTGCACTAGCGAGAGATATTTAAAAGGTAATGCTCTCCTAACTTCCTTTTAAGCAATTACGATATAGGGCTACATTAGTAATGTACATCTTCTCTGGTGAGAGTGTGGGGGCAAGCAATCAGTAAATTCAATGGGCAGTTATGTTGTTCTTGTGCTCCATAATGCATCTTTTCATGAACAATAAAAAGAAAGGAGGCTGCATTAGTCATCAGTACATCCACAGTAGCATGCTTTCTCTTCTGCTTTGTTAATTACAGGATCAGCTTTCAGTAAATCTCAAATAACAAGCTGCATGTACTCAGCAGGGCAACGGAAAGATGCTTTGCTCCACACAAAGCGCAACAACAATGACGTTCTTCTGTCCCGTCTCCAAAAAAGGGCTCTTATGGAACCAAAGAGAAGCAAAGATGGGGGGGGGGGGGGGGGAGAACAAACGTTCAGTAACCTCACTAGTCCTTTGTGCACGATAAAGGATGTGCTTAGAAACCTCTGAGTGCAAATGTTAACTGCTTTCAGGAAAGGAAAGTGTGATCTGCACTCATAAAATCCAAAGATGAAAAGAGAAACCCACCATCAAACTTCTCCGGGACAACACAGGTGTCATCATAGAATTGCCTGGGGCCCTTTTCAAACATGCAGCCTGTGGGGGGAATGGGGAGAGCAAAACGTGAGTATTAGAGATACAATGTGAAACCAAACTCTCAAGTTCTTCAATCACGGATACAAGAAGATACCTTGAGAATGGCTCTGCTACTTTTCAGGTACTCATTAGTTCATCTGTTTGCATCTATCAAATGGGAACAAGAGTAATAGAGCTCTTGTGAGAGCTGAGTGACTTTGGTGCACTCTAATTTTGAAGGGCACCATAGCACAGTGATGTGGAATAATCGAAAATTTGTAACTACAGACCTACGCATAGTCCTTACCCAAATATTGGCAGACCTAGGCTTTATAATGCATCATTTTATATTCTGGCGGCTTCTGTTTTGCATTATTCAAGAGAGGGTTAGCAAAGTAATTTTCTGAAATTGTCCTTGATTTCTAGTATTGTCCCTGGTGCTCTAAAACTTGTTTAGTTTACCATTTACTTCCTTGTAGAAATATCTTGGAGAGCTAACTTCTCACTTTAAAATCATTTATATTATATTCCGTGTGTGTGTTGTGCACACATCACATCCTGGGCTTGAAGTAGTGGCCCTCCTTCTCCTTCTGTCATGTGAATTTGTGCGTTGATCTCTGTTGGATAGGCTTGGGAGCAAGACCCTTTATCACTGAGTCATGTGACTCACCAAACCCTTCCATCATTAATAGCCAAGAGAGTTAGAAATGGGCTTTTATTGTTTTGGTTTTGTGCAATAACATAACTCAGCCCACAGAAAAAGTAAAAGTAAAGTAATATCTTTTAGTAATCATTCTTTCTCTCACATTACATGACTTTACCTAATTGTCACCTTTAATTATAGAAAAGAATTTGTACAATTTAAACATAGCTTTATTTCTTAAATACAATATATTCTATGGTAGGTTTATAATATCAACAGCACCAGAGACAGTAACTACATGCGCTAGTGAAAAGCTTTTTCACTCAAGTATCTAAGATTCACAGTCTTCTACTGTCGCTTAAATATCTACTAATATTCCTATAATATCATAAAAGATCTGAACAGGTCGTATTGAAGCAATTTTACTGAACAAATATATTGTCTTTAAGTCAAGGTTCCAGGAATCCTTCAGTGGAGATGATATCCAGATAAAATCATTTCTTGTTTATTACTTTGCAGCTGTCAAAATCCATTAGAGCAGAGTTCCACTGTGGCTACCTGAAATAATAACTCCTCTACATAGCTTATATGAATCCATTCTTAAAAATTACATCTCCAAACAATAAAAAATCCAGAACATTTAAAGGCAGCATCAATCTACCCTATTTTACTACAAAACTGAGACTTTGGTTAATAAGGTCATAGCTGAATATTCTCCAAGATATATGTCAGTAGAATAGAGTAAGATGCACAATCTGTAAGCAACAATTTCTACTTAAAAAATCACCAGGTGCTGGCAAAAAAGAGAACACAGCTATTTGTGTGGACAAGATGCATGCTAAGTACCAAAGACAAGCTATCTATATATCAAATATCCTTTCATTTTCAAATAACAATGTGGTTTGTGTATATTTGCCCTTGCTAGGAACTAAACCCAAGGCCTTGGGTATATTGGCCAATAACTCTGCCAATAATTATCCACAGCCCCCAAAGAATAATTTTTAAAATAATGTTTTTGGAATATAGATGTATTTTCCCAAAGCATACAATGAATAAGTCGATACAAATTTGGAATGTATGATTATTTTTAATGTTATTTATAAAGAATTAAAAGAAATGGAGAACTTAACTTCTGTTCTGCTTGGATGAGCCAGGAAGCCTTCTTGCCTCATATAAATAGAGTGGCAGCTAGGCACTTCTGAAAGAAGAAACAAAGTTTGTCAAAGAAAGGCAAGTTAGAAGGGCAGGACAGGTGGACGGTAGATAGAAATGAGCAGAAACATCAAGAGTTCAGAGAAGCCTGTCAGCACATGTTGAATATTTTCACCAGGGCCTCCAAGAAATGAAAGCTTAATGTGTCACAGTGAAAGTTGACTCTCTTCAACAAGCAAGTGAATATAGTTTTACCAACTCAGCTTTGCTGAAGTTAAGCAATACCACACAGATGTCACACCAGTATGTCTGAGGGCAAGTGCAGTTAATTTATATAGCCCGCATTATTCTGTCTGTGGACACTGCAAACTCAAAGGCTCAGTTATGCATGATTTCACAAATTCTAGACAAAAATTACTAAGAAAAGAAAGAATAATTAAATCTCATGAGTTATCCTGAGCCTTTTAAGGTTTTTAACTTTGTCTCAGATAACAGTATATCTGGCTTTTATCTAGATCATGTTTAAAACTAATGAAGAAACAATACACAATCAATTGTTTCAAATGCCTGTCCTAAGAAGAAGTCCTACCTACAGGGCCAAGGGATCTGGGAGAGAAAACACACATGACTATAACCATGAAGCTTGACACACAGAGCTAACTCAGAATTGAGCAGGCTCAATGATTTGGCATGGAAAAGAAAATAAAATACCTCAGGAGACATATGATTTACACTCAAGTCCTTATTATTATGTATGCAACTTACTTTACATATCTATTACAGCTCTCCAATTCCCTGTGCTGAGGGCAGATTCACTCAGAAACTAGAGGCGGATGCGTGGTAGCCCCCCCCCCCCCAAATTAAGGACCTTCCTGTATTTTAGGAGACTCTCCTGAGCCTGACCTAATTCCTGTTTATGTACTTAATTTTTGTTTATTTTCATAGAACTAGTTCCTCAAAAACAAAAGTTTTAGATCTCCCAGCGTCCTACCCTTGAATGTGTAACAAGTCAATTAGATCATAGGATGGTTTACTAGTATTGGTTTTTTTTTTTTTTCTTTTTTGAACATTAAAAAGAAAGATGGGGGAGGGAGTGGGGAAGCGGAAGGAAGAAAGTAATGAAGAAAGATAGAAAGAAAAACAGACAGAAAGAAAATGAAATGTGTACCACAAATCTAATACTTAAAATAAAAAATTCCCTCCTTCCCACTGCTTGTGATTCAAATATACCACCTTTAAAGTATGAATCTAAAGCCCAGTCTCTTCAGACCTATCTATGGACACCCTTGCTATAATAATAATCAATATTCTTTATTTGGCCTGGTTTTTCCCTTGGCCTAAAATTTCCCATTTTCAAAGTCAGTATTTTTGTTAGTTTCTTTAGTCTAATGCAACTGATCTTATTATATTTATTTTTTGGTATAATGATTAATGTCAATAAAAATAAGAGCAATTTTTAACATAAAATATTTAACCCATATGGATTTAATCTGAAACATTTCAACCAGTAATCCCTGATTCTAACAACATTTAAAAGTACGGTTTTGGCCAATTAGGCCTATAAGTCTCAATATTCAAAAGACTGAGGAATAAAGATTGTGAATTTGAGACCATTCTGAGTTACACAAAAAGACTCTCTCAAAACAAAAACAGCATGACAAAATAAAGCCCAGGATGTAAGAGGCTGGGCATACAGTTCAGGAGCAGAACCATTGCATAGCATGCCTGGGCCCTGCATTAGAAAAATAAAATTAGAAATTAGAAGTACATAAGAAAGCATAGTCTATGTGAAGACAGAGGAAAATTTGCAAACACACCTTTTTTCTATAACATTGTTTATACAATGCATTATATAGTGCGTAATTCTGAGTCTACAAAGGGCAAGTGACCCTTTTCCTGACAGTATTGATAATAGGTCAAACAGTTAGCAATCCACTTTATTCCAACTTTAAACTAATAACAAACCTTGAAATTAATTTTTAATGTTATTCTGATTTATTGCCAGGCATAAGTTCCCTCAAAACAGCTGAGCCTGGAAGGGCCAGTGTTAATGACTGCAGTCAGTGCAACAGCTGCTCCGAGGCAAGCATTTTGCTGTACTGATGTTGACACCATGCCACAAAAATACTCTTCCTGATGGCTGCACACCTGGAGTATGGCTGTAGGAACAGCTGGCAGACTCTCAGGCATCTAGAGGAAAAAGACAGAGGCAGAAGTCTATTGCATATACGTGTGACTAAATGTGCTTTCCATCCCAGAGCTGCGAGAATACAAATATTTTGGAGGGACGCAGCTCAATATTCAAGGCTGAAAGGCAATATAGGGAGTGGAATGTCCTGACATGGCGAAAGAGCAGTGTAACCCTGAAACTCTAGGCACAGGATCAGAGATACTTTATGCACAAACCTCATTCTCCTGCACCTCGAAAAGTAACTGATGTCTTGGTTACTGCTCTTACACTGTATTTTTCTTCAAAAACTCTAGGACTATCTAGATATTTAAAATAGACTGCTCAAAAATTTATATTTACAAAACTCAGTGACACATAATGAGGCTCATTACAGTTTTCGAAAGACCAAAGTGTGATTTACATTCTTAAGAAGAGAAAGGGTGACAATGTATGGAAAAAACTGTCCTTTTCCAATTCCTGCCATTTATTACGTAAAATTAGCAATTAGATTTGAAAGGCAGGGCTTTCTCTAGCATTTTTGTTTCCAATTTGCCCTTAAAATGGATGCCTTTTATATAGTCCAGAGAAATCAGAAAAAATAAATAAATAAAGGAAAGAGAGGGTTGGGAGGCTTATCAACTAGAAAGACTAAAGTCATGTTATTCTAAAGTGATATCAGTTAATTTATCACTATCAGAGTGGGTCAGACTCTAATCAAATTGTAGAAACATTTCCAAAGTGATTATTCAATCAAATGACTAACATGGTTAATTAGGGGCCGTAAACATTGCTCTGAAGTTCATCAAAGTAATGAGTTGCCCAGAAAAATTACTGCTAATTAAATTGCCTGCTGCTTTCATTTCTACCTTATCTAATAAAAATAAAATGTCCAACTGGTGAGATTTGGCATTCCATTTGAACTTTTGCTAAATGTTCAATGAAGACCCAAGCTGGGCTAAGTAGTGAGTACCAAGGCCAGTATTTGATGACAGAGAATAGAGGTGTCACTGGGCAGGGCCTTCCACCTTCTTGGGGAAGGAAGGACAATGTAACAACAACCCACTGTAGCCTGTGCCAACATGCTAAGACAACAGGACACTTACACTATCCTATTGGCCATCCCGTAGTTATAATTTCAGGATAACCAGCACAACACATCGATTGCCCACGACCACTTTGTCACCTACTATCACAAATTCAAGTCTAAAGTTTCTCATTTTATGGGAGTTGAGCTTTTGGCAGGTTAGTTAATGGATCTTTCCTCAACCTTCTCATCTGGAAAATGGGAGTGCTATTGATACTTTTAAATGTGTTGTTAAGAGGAACACATGAAATTGACTATATATAATATTTTCACTAGGATATACAGACAAGGAACATAGAATATAATTTTTTATTTCAATAATTTACTTGTATATCTTAATTTTGCATTCTTAAATCCCATTAACTGGTTATTTATTGGTTACTAGTGCACTTATTCTGAAATAGATTCTGTAAATCTCTCTCTTAATCTATGATATCTAAAATTATATTGATAACTGTTCAGTCATGAATTTATGATTAGGTCAGAATTTTCACCAAACATTTTAAATGCTTGAGGATCCATCCTTAAACTTCATATTTTTGCAATATTAACCCTTGTTGTTCATTCTTAAGTAACATTGGCTTAAGAAGTTTAAAAGTCAGTCTATAAATTGGATTATGTAAATTGAATTTAGGACAAAGAATTTTTATTGATGTAGAAACTTGTGGATCAAAGCATTCTAAAGCTTGATATTAGTGCTGACCAAATCAGATCTCATCACAGCGCCTGTAATTTGTTACAGATGAGCTCTTGTGGTGATGAAAGCTGATCTAATATGCTGTAAAAATTCAAAGCAGTGAAGTGCTCTGGCATCTCCAGGCTTCAGTGGATGGAGGTGGAATCAGAAAGAAAGCATTGTCTTTCCAAAGTACCCACTTGAGTTAGGCTTCATGTAGTATCCACTATTAAAGGTATCAGATTTGAAACGATACAGAAACTATCATTTCATATCAAGATAAATGTGCAAGAAACATGTTTTTAAAGCTGCTTTCTCCCTTTTTGCCTTCCAGTGTAAAGCTGAGCTGGAAAAATACAATAATGACATGGGAAGATTTACCAAAAGTTTTACCACAAAATGCAGTTTTGAATTGGCACATGGAATATGCCAAGCACTCCTTTGATTTGCATATTTGCTGCTCAGTTGTACAAAATGAGAATTCCTCTTTAGGGCATCATTTGTGTGAGCTTCCAAAACCCACCCCAAACCCAGAGACGAAAGATTAGTCATGATTGGCTAGGGTATGTTTAGTGGTTGCCTAAACTGCTTTGTTACCAAGCAGTGTGTAAACTTGGCATTATCTCATGTAACAAACTGAATGGGAAGGTTAAAAATGGGAATCTCCTTCATTTGATGCTTCTGGCTGGATTCCTGCAGTAATAATCAATGTACAACTTAATTCAGCTTTCAGATGTCTCGAGGTAAATGAAAAATCTCAGGAAAGCAGGAGTAGCTCAATACTGTGCCTCTGATATCCTTTAATTAGAATGCAAAAATTTACTGGCTGTACATTTTAACTCCTTGTAGGAGTGATGTGACTATGTAGAGTCCACATGGAACTATCCATTTGTTCATTCACTTTTAAGACAGTATCCCCACTATTGTTTGAAGACCTATCCAGGGACATCCTGTGAGTTCTAGGAGGTTTCCCTATCACCTGGTCTCTTTCCAACCCCACACTGGCTTCCTCTATCGAGATATCCATATCTTTTTATCTCCCTCTTTGCTCCCCTCACACAACCATCTCCTTCTTTCAAGATTTGTTCTCAACTCTTCTTAGTTGCAATCCGTTATGACCTCAGAGTTCCAGCAGAAGTATGTTAGGTGAGAAAGATAACAAATAATAGAGAAGCTCTATGAAGCTTCGAAGGTCTAAACGCAACAGTCTGAAGATGTGGAGGAAGGGTTAGAGAGATGTCTTAGTGGTTAAGAGCATTTTTTTATTCTTTTGGAGAACCTAGGTTCAATTCCCTGCACACACATGGTGGCTGTCAACTGTCCATAATTCCAATTTCAGGGGATCCAACACTCTCTTCTAATCTCCCTGGGCACCAGACATACACACGGCACACAAACACATATGAAAGCAAAATGCTTATATGCGTATAATAAGATACATCTTTAAAAAGAAAACGAATGTCTTGGATATGGCTTAATTTCTAAGAAGGAAGTGATTAATTTAGAATTGCTTCATCCACACTCAGGATATTTCTCAGTGCACTGAAGGCAAATAAACAAAATCTACACTACACAAAACCCAGGAAAAAGAACTACTGCAGTGAACGAATTTCCATATTTCTGAAACATAAAGGCAGCATACTGACAAAGCATATAATTTTCCTTCTGGAAAAAAAGACCTCTCTCAAATCTCTCAGATACTTCTTGGACAATATTACACACAAAACATGAGCAGCCCTATACAATATATGGACATTCTTGAACTCAGGATATCATGTGCTTTACAGGCTGGTGATTTTTATTAAATTAGAATAAAGTAAAGTTCAAATGGCAGAAGGCCCAAGCAGTATTATGACTTGGGGTATTTATTAGATATTGTGATACTCTGGTAGTTAAGACAGACTTAAAAGTAAATATGAGAACCCATGGCATTAGCTCACTCCGATTCCTAGCAGCATTCTGCAGTGGAGGATTCGACACTGGGTACCAGTCTGTTCTAACTTGTTTCCTGTTGGAATCTGTATGATCTGAAAGGAAACAATCTGAGGCAGAGTTTTCCTCTTGGTTTCATCTTTCCTAGAATGCCTACCTATTTGGCTGCAATATAATATGTGTATACATTGTTCTGCTTGCTTCCAACAAAAATGAAATTGGTTACAAAGTTTAGCATGAACTGTGTCCAACATAGAGTACTAGATTGTATATGTCGACTTAATAGAATAGCTCAGATATTTCATATTATCCTCTAATCCAAGTAGGAGTTTGGCACTTTGTTAAAAGATACATACTCTTCAAGGAAATCATGATTTAAAACCATGGCAATGAATGCCCTGCATTATGGTCAGGGCCCTTCGCACAACACTGGGTTAGGCACTTCTTTACAAACACCCCCCACACCCTTTGTAGATAATTTAATTGAGAGGTATAAGAAATCACAAAGCTTGCTCCATGGTACAAATGGTAAATAAATAGCAGGCTCAGGAGCTGGTATAACTTTGAATGTCACAGCAACTAAGTGGTTTTATTGTTTAATGCTGAGCATAAATAAAAACCATATCATTCAGATAAAGCAATAACTTCCAACGAATCACACACAAAGAAGAGTCAAAGTTCAGAAATCAGAGTTAAAGAGGCCTGTTGAATAATCACAACCATAGGACTGCTAATTTCTCAGTTTTTTTTTTTGCTTTGTAATTATTTTCCTATTTATTTGAAATACCTGTCCTTATAAAATACACTAGGAAATATTAAAAACAATTATTAGAAACATACAATGAAAATGATAAATATCTATTTAACCCAATACAAATTATTTGACAATTATTTCAAGTTACTTGCTTGCATCCTACCTAGATAAAATTATTTATGAAATCCATTCCTCCTCTTAATCTAGCTCTTACCTTTTACCTCCCACACTAGCATTTAAGTATAGAAGTCTTTGAGTGCCAAAATATTTTATAAGAACATTAAAAATCCAAAAACATACACTCCAGTAATCATGCATACACACACACACACACACACACACACACACACACACACACACACACACACACACACACACACACACATATACAGAGAGAGAGAGAGAGAGGAGAGAGAGAGAGAGAGTTTTGAAAAGAAGGTGATCTCTTTTTTGCCTCTTTTGTTCACATTCATTAATCACAGAGGGATAGCCCTATGGTCTTTAAACTTAATTTCAAATCTCAGCTCCACTTATAAAAACAGTTACATGTTCATTTCATTCACTGGAGGTAAGCAACTCAAAGCCTGTGTCCAGGCTGTGTTGTTTGAAAAGAAACCATAAATAACACACTATAAAAGTGTACTCCACCTCCTTCAGTACAACTAACAAGGACATTATGCCTCCCTCCCCCCTTTCCTGCTGTAAAATCCAAGACAGACAAACACTGTGGGGCTGAGATGACATATTTGAATGGAATTCAGACCCACCAGTTCCTGTTTATGTTTCTGATTTGAGAATGTTGTCTTCTTATTCACCATACATTAGGAACTCTGGAAGGCCATAAAAGGTGTCAGGTTACAAACAAGCAGGACCAATAAGCATTAATCATTACTTCCAGTCAACTGGCAAAAGCAGCAGCTGATGGAACACTACACCCTCCAGCTCTATAAATGACATTCCTGAGAGCCAGGCTGTATGTGTGCTTGTGTGTGTGTGTATGTGTGTGTTTCCTTTCAATCTCCATTTTATGAATGAAACTCCAGTCTCTATGGAGTCCATTCATGCAAGAAAAATGCTTACAAGGCTCTGCCCCCAGGGATCAATCAGTCATGGGCAAAACTGATATGATTGGTTTAAGACAGCCTTCAGCCTTCCATTACTGACTTAAAATGCAGCCCCTGTCCATTTGACCTGTGTTAATGCATAAAGAGTAAATCCAGACTATAGTCTCAATTCTCAAATCAAATCACTCGCCAAGGCCACTTACAGTAACTGTAGATTTAGAGTATATTGAAGCATTTCTTAGAAAAACAGATAGCATTGACCAATATGCTGGTTTGGTAGAATTGCTGCTTTAACCAGAAACCCACGTAAGGCACCGTAGGCAATTAAAAGCATTCAACTGACCTGTGACAACTATTATAATAATGAGATCAATAAGGTAAATACCGTTGTCACTTTTCACAGCTAAAGCACCTAAAAACATCATCCTACCTGTCCACAAATCCCTGGTTAAATAAAAGAAAATTAATTTCGGATGCTAGAGCAACAGGTAGGAGGTTCACATCTACCACAAAATCAACAGTTCATCCTTTAAAGTTTCCTAGTGATTTGAAATTTGGACTTCTTCAAGCAACAGTGTTAAAAGTTAGGAGTGAGAGAAAAATAAGCTGCCTTATTCCATGAAATAAATTAAATGAGGTCATAAGTAAGGATGCTTCATATGGAACAGGGCCAGAGCTCAGCCTGTGGGAGTGTCACATTGCAGGTACAAAAAGCCAGAGTTCATGCAACTACAATCCTCACTGCACTGGAAATTACCAAAAATGGTAATGTTCAAAATGATCTAATCTAAGCAATCACAGGGAGGAATTGCAAAGGGCCAGTGCTAACCCAAACACTTTTAATGGGTTTTATGTGCAATCGGTAACTTGGCCGTTGCCTGTTGAGAGAAGAAAGCATGTCTGTCTTCTAGTGACTTGACGCCATGTGGGGGTATAGCTGCAATCAACAGGCCCTGTGTTCACACCTGAGCAGCTTGCTAGTGAAGCACGCCAGGCCTGGGGAGGGAAGAGGAGAAAGTTGGAAGCAGTAAAGCACAGCCAGTTTTAAATGTTTCTGCTATGGCATTAGGGCAGTTCAGCATTTAGTTCCCAACCTCCACCATCAGCAAATCAATGCTAGAAACATTACAGTCTTCTCTTCAGGCTCAAAATCTAAATAATTGAAGAAGTCACGTGGGAAGATGGTGGTAACCCAACAAATAAAGCACTACTAATGAGTAAATATACACCATTTTATGTGGTGTTTGTGTTTTCGTTTGTTTGTTTTAAAAGACAGTGTTTTACTATGCATTTCTGGGTGGCCCGAGGCTTCCATGGAGTTCTGCTTGTCTTTGCCTCCAGAGTGCTGGGACTAAAGGCATGTGCCACCAAACCCAACATTATTTCATATTTTTAAGAATGTTAGGTTTTGCGTTAGCTCACTTAATACATTTGAAGCCTGATTAGAATAAGCCATGGAATATAGCATAACAACTACTTGATGATTGGTGATTTAGATTCAATACTCAGACTGAAATGCAGACAACCTCCTACTTAACTAACTCTGTAATGGTGCAAAGTATAATATGCATTCAGTGGGAGTTGCAATTTAAATTTTGACTTCTGGTCATTTCCAGGGCTGGAGATAAATGGTACCTGGTAGTGGCAGTCAACTGCAGGTCCTTGTCAGTCACAGGACCACAAAGATATTAAACTGCAACACTGTACTACTCTTAATTATACTGTTATGTAAGTGAAACACATTAAACATGTTTTACTTCTTTTTCTTTTTAAATCTGTTCAAATGTATAATTTCATCATACAAGAAGGAGCCGCTGTAATTCTTTGAAGAGTTAAACAGGTCTATTTATTGTAGCTTTTGCTATGTTGGATGTGCCATTCTACCCACAAGGAGGTGAATTTAGCTAATCATGCGGCTGATCAGAGATTTGTACTATACCAAGAAGGATGTGGTGAGTCTAATAGCTATCTTAGAGATTTCAAGGAAAAAAAAAACATATCCCATCTCCTTGCCCCCTTAACTATCTAAATGGAACCCAATTATGATTTGATTTTTACCTAAAAAGGAAAGATGGTTTCTTCAGTATGAAATCACTGAATTGCCAATGGCATAAGAATATTCACCAAATAGAAAATAACACATTTCTTACATTTTGAATATAATGAACGATGGTATTTTATGTCATCTTGGAATATTCCCACAAATATATTCCACAAATTCTAGTCAGCATATAATAAAAACCTGAAATCAGATATTGGGGAAAAGTTGGACTATCAGAAAGAGGAAACAGACCACAGTCAATTTTCACCAAGCCAACTTCTAAGGAAAAACAATAAATGCTATTTTCGAGGGTCCTCAGCCTCACTGGTCAGTTCTACAGAATGCCAGAATTTCACCCAGCTGGTTCACCCAGTGGTTTTTTCCACCCAGTTGGTTCAACTCTGTATCATAATTCTAGACTTAGGATTAAAGGTGTGAGCTACTATTGCTTGGCTCACAGAAATCCAGAAATATCTCTGTCTCATGAGTGATTGGATTAAAGGCTTGGGTCATCACTAGGCCATTCAATGTGATGGGATTAAAGATGTGAATCACTACTCTCTGACCTTCTTGGCTTGACTGTGGGTGATTCTATTCTCTGATATTCCAGACTGAATTTATTAAATATACAATATATCACCATGCAAATACCAAGAACATTTGCTTGCTGCATCCTGGGTTACAATCTGACTTTATTAGAATTTTCTACAACTTTTTTTTGTGATCATTGTATTCCTTGTATTTCCTAAACAATATTTTTTTTCTTCCTGAAAATATGCAATTGTTGAACACTTATTAGAAGGTATGTTTCAAGTTAACTTTCCTAGGATGTGATGTGGGATGTCTTTCTGTATGCTGTGAATACCATTCGCTAATAAAGGGACTGTTAGGGCCTATGGGAGGGCATCTTAGAAGTAGGTAGGAAATCTGAGCATATATAAAGGAGGATGAAGTCATACAGAGACTCTACCCAGCTGCCCAAGAAGCAAGATATAAAGAAATAGGTAAGCCATGAGCCATGTGTCAGAACAGATTAATAAAAATGGGTTAAGATGCAAGAGCAAGCTAGCAATATGCCTGAGCCATAGGCCGAGCAACTTGTAATTAATATAAGTGTTTGTGTGTTTCTATGGGACTGCAGGTCTGTGAGTCTGGACTACAGACCAGACAGGCCAGAAACCTCTTATTACAAGGATGTATATCTCTTACTGTAAGCAAATAAGTTGTTTTATAAAGTATATTCTTATGTTATGGTTAGAGTATGTATATCTCCTATGGACTTTAGTATTGAAGACTTAGTGTCCTGCTGTTAGTGCTATTGGGGAGGTGTCGGGAATCAGAAATTGGAGGAAATTAGTCTCCAGAGAGGGAATTTTGAGGGTTCTGTTTGGTCTCTCCATCTCTGATTGTACAGGCCAGCACTTCCTCTTCTCCCATATGTCCCCACTTCCAGGATACTTTGTTTCATGATACGCCAAGAGCCAGTACTGCCACTGACTATGCACTGAGATCTCAAAAGCTGGATCCAAAATAAATTCTCCATCCTCTTCAGGTTTGTGTGAGGCTTGCTATCCCTGATGAAAGAGTTCTCAGATATTGTTAAAGGGGACATATCAATAGTAGAAATCACAGTCTGGTCACAGATGCGTTAGAGCACTTTTAGCCGTCTTAATTTTATTATTTTTTCCAGCATTTTAGAAGGTTAGTCAGTGGATTAAGTTTCTGACAAATCACTTTCAAACACATAAAGATCTCCGTGCTTTTACATAAAAGCAAAAAATGGCATTGTTCTCACTGACTTTCTCAGTGACGTCATCTTCAATTTAAACCATGTTCTAAACCCTGCACCTGGAAGATAGCTGTGTATCCTGATGGTCTTAAACTGCTGAATTCCCAAGGGAGTCGAGACTCAGAGACTGAGAACCACTGATGTTTATGGACAGCAATGAAATGAGTCCTAACCTGTGGATCTTGATCCCTTTGGAAGTTAAACAACCTAATACTACCAGGAGGCACAGATATCTGCATTATAATTCATAACAACAACAAACTGTTATGTTCTGAAGTAGCAACAAAAGTAATGTTGTGGTTAGGGGTCTCCACAACATGAGGAACTGTAATAAAGGAAGGTTGAAAATTGCTGATGACAATCCACCAACACAGCAAAACACAGAGCTGTACTCAAAATATAAGAATCCTCCACTAGCCCCATTTCTGAGGACTCTTTACTAAAGTGTCAACAAGCCCATGGGAATACTAGACATATACATCAGCTGTGACAGTAGAAAGTTAAAACTTATTTACTTTTTGCATATCTAACGAGGGAAATATTTTTGAAGTATTTATTTTCTCATTTATGTACCTAAATATTATATTTTTACCAGCTAATGACAGAAAATAAGTCTTTATGTTTTTATAAGGTGGTAAAGAAATATATATGGAATATGAGAGAGGTTGCCAAGGTGGAAATGGACGGAATGAAAAGTGGTTTGCAGTGAAGAATGAAAGGAGGGCCATGCTACTCTCTAAGAGTTTCCTTCCATCTTTTTTAGATACTGAAGTACCTCACAAGCTTGCTCATGGAAAGAGGAGGCAGCTGGCACAGCATCAAGTCCTTGGTTTTGGCTTACCCGTATGTATCGCATTTGGAGATATTCAAATAAAAGTGTGAATTCTGATAAGAGAACTCAGACAAAACCAAATTTCATACAAAAGGCTTGTAGCTACTGAGCTATTAATTTGCTTCTCTTTCTTCTAATTATTATTGAGCTTTTGCCAATATCAAAAGCCATTTCTTTGACAAACTAATCTTTTTTCTTCAAGATTTATTGGTTTTATTTTATGTGTATGAGGGTTTGCCTGTGTGAATGGACATTCACCACATGTGCATCCAGTGTCAACGGAGTTCAGAAACAACTTTGGATCCCCTAGAACTGAAACTACAGACAATTGTGAGTTGCCATGCAGATGCCGGGAACTAAATTCAGGTCCCCTGAAAAAGCAGTGAGCATCTGAGCAGCTGAGCGATCTCTCCAGCCACTGATAAACTCAATTCTTAAAGATGTTTGAGGCACTGGACAAGGAGATACATGCTTTTAATCCCAGCATTCAGGAGCCAGATACCTGTAAATTAACTGACTCCTAGGTACACATAGTAAATGACCACCCAGGTAGAGCTAAAAAATAGGGCCCTATCAAAAGGAAGAAGAAAGTTTGAGAAAAATCTGTTAGAAAAAAAAAAGTAAGAAAGCAAAGGGAGAAGAGCATGCAACCTATCTTTATAGGGTTTCAGGTCTGATAATTGTCACCTCAAAGCAGTGAGCATCTGAAATTAGAGTAAAAGTTGACTACTGGCCCATGTGAAATACTTCCTTTTCTAAATTAGGGAAGCGTTCCAACAAAATCTGAAAGCACTCGATGCTATTCTAATCCCTGGCTCTCACAGAGAGCCTTCAACCATACAGGTGTTCTTAATCCATATGAAGGTAAATGATAGTAGTATGTGCAAAAATCTGTGGCATACTCCCCTTTGTTCTGAACAAATACAATGAAAGACCGAACTGAGCAATAAAATAAGATTTACAAATAAAATTCATATATATGCCTTGTAACAAGATGGAACCAATGTTTCTGCAGAGACTATACATATCGGCTGTACATCTAGGGATGGTGGTCACGTGGCCCAGAGGATGAGAAGAAAGGATTGCAACAAATTCAAGGCTAACTGAATCAACATGGTGAGGAACAGGCCAACTGGATTTACACAGCAAGAGTGTTACAAACAATATACATATAAAGTGAATAATAAAATACCCGTATCATTGGCATTCTAAATGACATAGTTACAGACATGGGCGAGGGAGCCCATACAAATGGAATACTGCCTTAAGTAACTGTTCTATACACTTAAAATGAGGTACTCCACACATCCTAACAAATGTGGCCATTTGGCCAATGAGTGCTGTAATACATTGAATTTTAGAAGACAACTAACTGATTAACGAAAACCTGGGTGGTGCTTTCTCCAGCACTCCCTGGCTGGTGAGAGGTACAAATCAGCAGAGGAGACACACTGCATTAACTTTCCCACCAGGACCATGATGGAACTGCTCCACTATAGAGCCTAACGAACTGGCTCCTTAGTATCTACTTGTTTATCTTCTCTGCCTTCCGATCCTAGTTTTTTCCCCTCTCATCCCTTGAATAAAGATTTCTACTTTAATAACATAATATTTTGAATGTTTTTATCTTAAATATTCGGCAGTTGAAATTGCATTCCTGTAATTATAATTATAACTAATAGACCTTCCATTTCCCATGTCATAATTAATGTCAGGTTTTATTAGAGCACAATCATGCTGTCTTTTCACTTTTAAGACATCTTTTATTGTCACAACATTTATAGTACACTGAATTAAACAATAAAATATCCTAGAAATCTTTCTAAAATGATAACTTTGTATCACAGATTCTAGGTTACTTATTTAGAAAAACACATTTTTTGTATTGTTTTAAAAATCACATATAAAGTGTTTTCTAATGTGCTATTAGTTCAAAACCAATAAGAAAAAGAGAGGTGATTCAATGATAAATATATTAGAGTTCCTAAAAGGTTGTTTAATGTGCTCTTGAAAAAGATGAAGGAGCTAATGACAATAAATGAAATATCCAGAGATCAAGGATGGCAGTATATGACACATATAAAGGACCAACTTCATATCAGCGAAGTGCATTTTGATATCAACAGATTAATGATTTTCTTCTAAATCATGTCCCAAAATGCTTTCTTGCAAATCATACTCCAAAGCTCAATCTTTACTGTTTAACTATTCAAATAAAGATGAACCCTACAGGCAAAACTGAAATTAAAATTTAGAAATGTTGTATAACTGTGTCAATTTAAAATATATTTGGGGATAGTTAATAGCTTCTCAAAAGTTAAGTTACATTTTACGAACCAGCTGCAAGATACATGGCACACTTAGAAGAGACACCAACACTTAATACAGGATGCTAGACCATTAGAACTAATGAAGGACAAACACTGTGCTTCTGAGGCACACACAGTGGCCAACTCTAGCATCCATATTGTATTTGTCCCACAGGTAATGAAGTTATCTCTTACAGACCCGCCCCTTAAAGTTTTGCCTTATTATTTTGCCTTATCCTTAAATCTCTTCCTTCTTGGTTCACATAGTGTAAGTGCTCTATGCCATGCTTTGCTTACACGTGTTTGCAATAGAACATAAAGAGACACGTGGGGCAAATCAAAGAATCACAAAAAGGTTTGATGTTACTCTTTTTTTTTTTTTTTTTAGCAACATAATACATTTAAAAACACCTAGCAAAAACACAAAATTTTCAACATATTATAAAAATTTCATTAATTGACTATTTGAACTAATTTATGTACTTTCCATCTGTACTTTTTAAAAATTATTAATGAATTCAATTGTACTTCAGCAAATAGAAATATAGTTAGAGATAAGTATAATAACAATTAACAAAATTTGAAATTCACAGAAAAAGTGGTTTCTACCGATAGTAAAGACCATTGGCTTACAAGGTATTTAATTATAGAAACCCAATGGCAGAAATGAAAAGTTTCTAAACTCAAATTACTAGAAAGAATTTTAAGTTCCTAAGATGCCTAACCTCATTCAACCAGCTTTTTATTTTCTAAATTGTAAACTATCTACAAATAAATATCTATTCTTTCTCTCTCTCTCTTTTGAAAACAATGCAAAAGTCAAGATCAAATTTAGCTTTTAAGAAAACCACATAAAGTTAGCCCTGGAATAGGATGAAAGCAATGTTTCTGTAGAGACTAGCCCACTCATTTTCTTATCCTTCAACCCAATGCTTCTCCAAACCTAGGAAGCCCTGACATACAAACTTAAATATAGTGCTGGTTCCGCCCCTGTGCTTTCTTGAACGATGGACTCTGGACCTAGGTGACGTCACAAATAGGTGATCTACCCTCAAGAAATAAAACTTCTGATGAATCTGTTCAGGCCTTAGCAAAATAACTGGACAGGAAACTCAGTGTTGTTGGAAAATTACTGTGTTTTCAGGATGTTGAGACATGCTCTGTGTGGCCACTGTTCTCAGTCTGCCTTCCTGTCCTTTGAGAATGGAGGCTGAGGGAGAGCCTCTGAGTCCCAGGGCCGCCTTGTGTTGAACTATAAGCGACACTCATAATAAAGCAGATTGTTTCCTTCAACTTAAAACCTGAAAGCAGCTTTCTGACCCTTCAAGCAGAACAGTGGGTAAGGATGGGTGCAATAGTTATTTCATAAATAATGTCCGTACACTTGCATCCAGATAGAAGGAAACTTCAGTGTACTCAAGTATCTCCACATTTAGTAGCTACACTAATGTTAGTAATAAAAATTTACAGTTGTGTGGTGCCCTCCTTATAAAAATTACCCTTCACACATCTTTTTATAATACCTTAGAAGTATAAAAAGCTTATGTCTAATTTCACAGTTTTATAACAGGAAAAACTCAATAGAGATGAATTAGGTAAAATTTTGAGTTTCAAAATTAAATGGTGGTCAAACCTGGCAGTAACAGTTGAAATCCTCTTTACATTTCCTTTACCTTCAGGAAGTCCCCTTTCTCACTGATGATGAGTTTGAATGTGCTAAAACCTATGAAAGAAACTTAAATCTGCATTTTTTTTCTGTCCCCTTTCTAATATAATACGCAAGAACATTTTAGGGCCACTGGAATATTTGACCACAACATATCTTTAAATTGCCAAATGTAAATGACTAATGTAAAAGATTATTACTTTGCAAGCATTATTTCTAAATAATATTACCATACTTTAGCAAAAAAAAAACAAAAAAAGGGAAAACACAGGATCAAAAAAGAAATTACAATTTGCTTCTCTAGGTAGAACATGTGTAATTTTATACATTGTACTTTCTTTAAAATGGTTTCATTATCAGACACTATTTTGAGCACCATCTCACGGCAAAGGCATTTGATAACCCAATGGGATAAAATTAGAATGATACAACTTACAAATCAATGGTCAGAAGCCACCCAGCCTGACAACACTAATCAAATGGAGGAGAAACGATGATTTACAAATAGTTCCATCCAAGGATAGGCCTACCTGAATCATATGCAAAATCTCTGGGTTCCTGTTTGATCATCAAAGGAGGGGGGAAGGTTTGGCTGGCCGCACCCCCAACCATGGTGTTGTGTTCATAGACTGGGTCGTGGTACTCCTGCTTAAAGCCTTGTGGTGGAAAAGGGATGTTTGGCTCAGACATCTGGCGTTGGTACATAGGACGCCCTTCCCTTGGCAACGTAGGCAAAGGAGGAAAAGAATTACAGGGTTCAGAAAGCTGTCGACGAAATCTGGAGAAGAGAAAATGTTTCACATGAAATGGTAACACAAAACTGTCTTTAAAGGACTGATATAATGCCTAACTGCTAGTGAGTAGTTTAATACCAAGTGGCCC
Source organism: Phyllotis vaccarum (assembly GCA_033318265.1). NCBI lineage: Eukaryota > Metazoa > Chordata > Mammalia > Rodentia > Cricetidae > Phyllotis > Phyllotis vaccarum. The sequence goes on from JARWLC010000007.1 coordinate 60,801,167, forward strand.
AACGTGAACAGATTTAATGAACCTCAGATTACTCTTTCTTAGAAAAGTAGTGTTATGATTTATAAATCAAATGATGACGTGTGCTCCTTTTTTAATCTATCCATTGCAAACACTTAAGCAGATCATGAAATTAAAGGTGTACTGCCAGTAGCTGTATAACAATGAACTGTTTTGAATAAATATGAACCCTAACAGCTAAAATGACCAATTTTAAACTAATTGGATCATTTACATAACTTCTGGAAAAAAGGCTTCTCAAATAATTACACATAAGAAAAAGCAGGAACAATGGAATCTGATCTCAAATGGAATTCTTTCTCTTTAGATTCTGTCACCAAACTAATCAACAGCCAGACAAAAACCTACTTTATGGCTTTCTTCCATAACCATCAGTAATGCAGAGAGCATGAGAGACCCAACTCTCATTTCAAATCATCAAGCCCTTAAATTCAACAGTGTCCAAATTAAATGTGTTCTCCTAACAAATTAATTTTGGCATTATGGGGCTCATGTTTCTTTTTAAGAGTATCCCCGTCTTGTCAAAGAGCAGCGCAGGGTGTACTGACTTCCATGAATTCCAAACTGTTGAGATAATTAACAACTAAGGATAAGTACACAAAGATGAGGTGATAATGCATTGAGGCTGCACAAGTTTGGGTTAGGCAGGGTGTGAGCCCACGAGGAAGCTCTAAGGCCTAAGCTGAGCGCTGGAAACAAGGCCCATACTCCTTCATTCTTGGTAACGATTGGCTAATTACATGATTTGATTCTGTGTATGTCATCCGTAATATCAGTGACCGGCCACAAAGATGTGGACTAATTAAAGATTTAAAAGTACTCTAAAAATGCCCCAGGAGTGCTTAAAAAAGTAACCTCTAAAACCTATCCATAAGCAACCCTAAAAGCATTCCTGAGACTTTAATTTTGAAAGTTATCATTTAATTTCAGTAACATTAAATGAAAATAAGGTTAAAAAGCCAAAGAATGGCAAACAATTGCTTTAGCATTTCAAAACATACTCCATGCCAGGGCTTAGCTCGAGGTATACCGGCTGCCGTGAAAAGCATGGAAATTCCACTTACACCTGCACAAAATAAACTTAGAAACTCGGATATTGTGAAACAGCTAGGCTGGCTGGCACTGCATTCATTTCCCTTCTCTTGCTTATTTCATTAGCCAAAAAAAGAAACAGAAATTATCATTAAGAACTGTCAAGGAGTGAATCAGAAAATCGTAACTTGAAGATAAAATAAGAAGCTGGCTGGCTTGGGAAGCCTTAAAAGGAAGCTAATAACGCAGCACTGAAAGCTTTGTAAGGAAGCAAGCCATTTCCTCTTTACGAGTCAACCTGATTTGTAGTTGGTCTAGCTGGAGGCCACATGTGTGTTGGTGACACACTTCCCAGGAAGATGTATGGCCTGGGTGTTGTTCTGGTGAGCCACTGACCAGTGGGAAAGAGATGGAGGAAAAGGTTAGTGGTTGAGGACCCTCGGCTAGTGGGTGAAGAGAACCAGAGTATACATTGGGGGGCGCTACTGAGGAAAGTAGTCAGGTCTCCTGCACAAAGGGCTCAAGGAAACGTGCCAAAGGGCTGGGCTGAGGTGTGCAGTGAGGGTGAGGAAAGGAAGTGCAGTGCAGGCCAGCTGGCCATAAACCGTTCCCAGAGTGAGGCGGGGTGCCTGGACTGGAGGTGGCTATCTGGGGAAGGGATCTGTTCCCAGAGCAAATTTGCCATTTATAACCAAGGGACTGCCATTTGTTGGCCAGAGCCCTCTAAGAAATCCTCATCAAAAACATAAGGTTTCAGAGATTTTCCTGGGAATGGCCAGCTGGTGCAGTCCTCAAAACTCAGTGGGGGTGGCAGTGGGAAAAGACCCCGAGCTTCCCTCTTGCAGTTCCGGGCCGGCTGTTGTCAGTCTCAAGTACTTGAATTCAAGTTGAGATACCAAAATGGATTTGGCTAAAGCATCTCCAGTTAGGTCATCTAAAAATGAGCACAGTACTTACTCAGCAGTCACCTTGCCTTAGAAATAATCAGACTGCACAGAGAGCAGACTACGTAACCCATAACCCAGTGCTCATTTGAATTGCGGGGTGTGGGAGTGGGGTACCTTGGTGATGACAAAATTGGGGAAGTCTTCAGAAGTGGACAAAAGCAACTTTTGTACTGTTTTATTGCCCCTGCGTTTTCTTTTTGGTCCTGCACAATGTGCTTCTGCTTAATGACCCACCCTGCAACACGCGTTCTTTTATCTGTATTTATAAAATTGTTTACAAAGAAGCACACAGCATTTCACTCTAAATACATATCAAGTCTGTGGGATGGAAAGGGAAAGAGAATGGGAGGCATTGAGTAACTAAAGCAGAGGAGCACTGGGTCATGGGAGCAGAGGTAGCAGCCAGGACTCAGTTTCACCGGAAAACATGATTTCATCCTGTGTCTTTCCAGCAAGGAGTGACTGTATTTGACAGTGAGATATGAAGTGTTTCTTTATAAATCCAGATTTGCCTGTGGTATGCCTGTTTCCTTTGCTAAGAGAAGTCCTTTTAATCAGCTATTTTTACAGTGATGTATCTCATTTATGGTTGCAGCTCATACAAAAATGTTTGGAATTTGGAGGGACCAATTATTAATGTAATCCTATATTATGAATCAAATTATACAGCTTTCAATTAAAAGGCAGGCTGAAAACAGAAAGGCAATGTAAACTCGAAGTTTTGAATTTCCTAATGATTTCGTTCCTGGGATCTAATGTAGGCTACAGATACTGCATAATGGAGTGTGATGCACATTTCTTTTTATTTAATATTCAGGGATCTCACAAAGAGTCATCACACAACTCAGTACACACTTATATTATTTTAATGCCTTTTTCTCCCATGGGAACTATTATTAAAGATTTTCCAGGACAACTCTGGTCATAAGGGAACAAAAATTGGAGAAAGAAACTTAGCTGAATAGAGGGACCCTGGGTTTTCACTTAAATATTAAGGCAGTACTCTCCCCTCCCCCGTCTTGTATTGATACTTGGATTTCCTTATCACTCCGTGTCAAAAACTTCCTACCCCGCCCTCTCACTAGCTCCACACTCCTGTTCTGTCTTTGTTGATTTGGCTGCTGTCTTTCTGAAGCACATCTTAGTGCCCACAGTCATGGCGATACTGACATAGTCATTGAGAAGGCGAGCAAATAGATTGGTCAAATCAGTTACACTCTGTATATGTTGAACCAAATAATTCAGTGAAAGGTACTGCATCTAATTCATAACCTACCTACTAACTTTGCAGAGCAAGGGAACACATATGCGCAAGCTTGATCTGACATAGTTTAGGTGAAGTGATTTGAGAAGTGATTGAGAAATGTTCAAATGTCAGTGTACAGATTGATTTTCAATATTAGCAGCCAATTTAAATGTTTATAAAAGAAATGTTTGTAAGTGATTTTCTCCACAAATTATTTTTTAGATAGACAGAGCATGCTTTAATAGAACTACTTTTTATAGATTGCAAAATTAATATGCTTACTTTAAAACACTATAGATCTCAGAACAGCTAAGAGTAACGTCCTCCGTGAAAGCTGAAACTAGTGAAGGTTTTCGTTTGTTTTGTGTGAAATGGCCTCTGCAGCTTACCTGTGGTCCATGGGGTAGGTGCTGTCTGGTATGGACGGAGGAGGAGGAAGGTGAGCTGGGAAGGCCCGGTCAGGTTTCGGAGTATGAGCTGTGTTTGGAGATGCATGATGTAGTGGGGACACTGGAGTACTGGATGGTGTCGGGGGGTTGGAGGGCCTCATTCCCACGTGTGGCTTCTGATCATAGGCACTACCCAGAGAGCAAAAGAGAGTGCAGGTTGAATTGAAGTAATTTTACTCCATCTTCAGAAAGAAAACATATCTTAGGCAAAAGTGATAGGAAAGCTAAAATCTTTGGATTTTGTCTTTTAATTCTAAAACTTATAAACTTCCAAGTCCCCATGGCCTTAAACAGAAAATAGAATATTAAATCATATAACAACATGAACAACATAACTTTTAGTACACAGAGACCTTGGTTAAGGAGGACCCCTAGGAATGAGTACTCTCGGCCTCCATTTATTTTCAACATACATCTTTCAGTATGCTCGACAGATCCTTCTTAAGTCATTAAGTACGTGATCATGATTCTCCCACTACATTATATTTTAAACAAAGCCTAATATTAGCTTGGAAGAGAGACCATATTTGATTTGCCTTTATTTGTAGTAAAATTTTAAGGCAGTGCTGCTGCCTTTGTAGATGTTTTATATTAAATAAATGATGCTTGGCCTTGAATTCCTCACATAATAAAGACTAATGATGCAAATTAAAATGTCTGATATATATTTAAACTTTCTTCAATTATGAGTACAAAATAATATTAAGAATAAAATCCTATTATCTTAGACTAACTTCTACTCTCAATTACTAAAGGAAAAAAAGTAAGCTGCTCATTTTATATTATAAATTTACATTGTTTCTCAATGTGTGGCTTTCTGATATATGACAGAACTAATGCTGTCTCCAATCTAGAAAAATATATTACTGAAATCAGATTTTACTTTATGAACAACAAAAACATTTCTGTGTAAAGTGTCTAGATTAACTCTTCTAACAAAAATATTAAAGTGAGCTGGGTAAGGTGATGCATGCCTGTAAACACAGCAGACGCAGGCAGTTCTCTGTGAGTCAGCCAGGTCTATAGATTGAGTTCTACACCCGAGCCAACGCCACCCAGTGAGATCCCATCTTATGTGTGTGTGTAATTATATACATAATTAGTGGTAGACATTTTAAATTATTTCTGTTCAGGTGAATGTATATAACTTAGTTTCTCTTTTACTACGACAGAATTATATCCAAATTTAAATATTCTTTCCAGAAGAGCAGGGCATGTGCTACATACATCTACTGCAACTTCAAAGCAATCTATGCTCATTTAATGAACACTGGGAAGGGACTGATGGAGGAGAAAAGAGAGAAACTAGAAGGAAGGAAATAGGGGGATAGATTTAATCAACACACATTATCCACATGTATGAGATTCTTTTGTTCTTCATAGGTTCTTTTCCGATATATCTGAACAAAAACACTCTTTTCATAAAGTGGTTTGGTCGAGTCTTTCCCATACTTTTATGGGAAAGAGACTCAAAAAATGAAACAAATGACTAATTGTTCTAAGATATTGCTTTCTTTCCCTATAAGGTGTTATATTAAATCTTATTATTTACAGAGAGATGAAAGTACCAGAATGTATTATATGTACCATATATGCTGAGAGAGATGTTTGTCGGTTTCCATAAAAATTCTCCAAATTGTCAGCTAATTCCTCAACTGTTAACTTATGGATCAGAGATATATTGTATCAAACAGTTTTTATTGTTATCATAATGATTAGTGCTGAGTTGCAAAGAGAATTCTGCTTCTAACATATTCAATGACTGGAAATTCTCCAGTGTTAAAAATAACTGTGATGTAAATGCATGCCTTAAGGAGAAAATGCAAACTACAAAACTAAGTCTTCAAACATGTATTAATATCTTACATGAATTCAATATGCTCTCACAGATTACTTTTACAATATACCTGCTTAATAAAACTCTGTAGTTTCAACTGAGCTGCCCCATAATTTCAGGCTCTTGTAAGACTCTCATGAAGTTAGATATTAAAAAATAAATTTCAAAACAAGCAGAAACAAAAGACCTCAACATCAGCTGTCATGAGATAGTACACTTTAATTTTCTTGAGTCTTCTATCTCACAGATATGAGAAAGGCATATAGCAGATGTATCCACAACAACACATGATTCCTCAGAATCCTAATGCGTTATGAGTTTGAATTGATATACCTTATAAAACAGTGCACATATTTGGAATCATTTTTTATAAGTTCCCAAACCACCTCCCTTTAAGAACTAAGTTTCTACTGCAATCAAGAGTAATAGTCAATAGCTAGAGCCAACTTTTTTTTTAATGCAATTAGAGGCCAAGATATAAAGTAAAAGCATGCAATTCACTACAAAGAGTTTTTAATGAACATATGTGTTACCAAATTTTCTAGCAAATGAACAATGCTCTCAGAATGCACCACACTTTATTATCAAGAACAACTGGCTTTTTAATAGATAATAGCCTTGGCTAGGACTTATAAAAATCTAGTTTTATTGTAATTGTCCATGAGTGCATCTTATAGATCATCTGTAAAGCCTATCAGATAACTAATGTACTGCTTTTGTTTGCCAAATGTTATATTTTTTTTTACCGACAAACTCTACCTAAAGTAAATAATGCACTCATTCTGATGGAAAACTTCAAAAGTTGCTTGTGCCAAATACGACCCTCTCTTTTCAAACCCAAGATGCATCGACACAGTAGAAAAGCAACTGATGGTTGAGATGAGAATTATTACTTTAAAATGATGCTTAAGTGTGTGATTGTATGCAAATGGGTCTTCAGAGTTCTGCTGAGTATATCACCCAATTAAACTATTGTGTAATGAAGATGCAGCCCATAAAATTGACTAAGGATTGTTTTGCCATTCTATGCTTTGTTTCAAGGGTGCCGATGTCTCTGTGCAAGCCCCAAGCTGCTTACCTGACACTGTACAGGCACTTTTCTCCATAGCTGAATTTAAAGGGCTGCTCTTGACTGCAGGCAGACCCGAGTTCTGAACATGGGCTATGCGGTTCCTTCTTGATTTTCAGTGGTAGGCCATGAAAAGCCACTAAAAAACAGAACCAAAATATGTATAAGGGTCCAACTCAATTAGAAATTAAGCCTGTTAGTCTGTTTTAGTTCTCTTATTTAAAGTATCATTAACATTCCATAGTAACATGCTTGTAAAAACAATAGAATTTGGTAACCCATGAGGCTGAAAGGAATCTGGAAATTTTCTATGCTCTGCAACCCCTTTTTCTATTTAAGATGTGTAACAAAATGCACAGATTTTCTCTGCTTAAAGTAAATGAAATCAGTAGTAATTTACTTTGCTGATATTAACAATTCTAGAAGCTCAGTTTTCTGAAAAGAAGTTTTGAAAACACGTCACAAAGATTTCCAATGACTAAAACACAGAATAAAAACGCCAACTATCAGTCAAGACTGGAGTAAAGCTTTGAGTGTTATTCAGCAGTAATGCATCAGTGACAAGGATTTCATAACATATGACAAAGAAAATCCAGGTATAGGTCCAAAGAAAAGGGGTAATAGTACAGGGAAGAGAGAGAGCAACACCTGATACAAAACTAAACTGCCTGCCTATCCACCCATCACCGTAACTATAAAGATAAGGTATGAAACATGAAAGTTTTCATCACATGAAATCCCCAATAAAAACTATTTTATATCAAATGGTGTTCTCCTTTTTAATATAGTGTATGGTTATGTTTAAAACACTGTTACAGTTCATGTACATTTATCTGGGCTTAATTTAATATAGATTATGACATAAAATATATATTACAAGAAGTATATATATATATGAATATTCACATAAATGTGCTTATTTTATAAGACCAAATAATAAATTTCACTGTATTTTTAAATGTCTGAAGTGAACTTTAGAGTTCATTATATTCTGTTTAGTGTCATTTTGCTATTCAATATTCATGATAAAAATTTTGATATATGGAAAAGAAAACTTTCTCCTCCTTGTAGAGATGTGTGATACACGGATGTACACTATTTCACTAATTCTTAGAATAACAAACATGTATGTATGTTGCAACAGAATTATTGGTACCTTTGGCAAATCTTAATTATTTACTAACTCTTCGAACATAGACAACAAAATGTACATACCCAATTTCTAGCTCTTTGAATTAAAGCCTAGGTTTTACATTTTTTAAAATCAATTTCCCCTCAGAGAAGTAATATAAAGACTTGGGAACTCGGATTTAATTTTTATGAATAAGAAACTTGTGAAGACCTAAGATACTATATTTTGTATTTTTTGTAGAAAGGGTATAAAAAGATTAGTAAACTACAGCTTGCAAAATCCACGTAACTCAAAAGAAAAAAATTAACAAGCTTTACTGAAATGAAAACTGGCTCTCTAAAGGCACCATTAAAAGAGTGAATGAGTAGCCATCAGCTTCACAATGCTTCCAACAGAAATATCTGACAAATGATCATTATTTGACCATAAGAGGAATTGTTGTACAGCAACACAAATGGTCAACTGGAGTGGACAAAAAACTCGGACGTGCAGTTTTAAAGAGAATACCCAAATAGCACAATGGAATGAGTAATGAAGCAGTGAAATACAATCAGATTTTCTCATCAGGAAACTGCCAGTAACACCACAAACTATCACAAGCGCCCAACAGCAAAACTGACCATAAAAGCTGTCCATACTGACACCGAAGGAAGAGAACAATAGGAACACTCATTCATGCTGCTAAGAGGGTGGGATGAGGTTCAGCATGAATGCACCTTATGATCTAGTAAGTATACCAATATACATCCTTATATATGTGCATATATGAGAAAAAAATGCATATGTTCCTCAAAAGACATATGTAGGAATGTTTGTGTGAATTTTATTCATAAAAAGATAATTGCAAACGTTTTAAGTATTTGTTCATGAAGGTCAATCAGTAAAGGATGGCATCTGCAGGCAGAGAAAATAGGGTACCTTCAAAGGGGTCCACAAACACAGGTGCTTTCACAGCTATGGAATTAAACCTTGTACTTTCCAAAACAAAACTAACCAGCTAACCAAGAGTGTAAAGATTTTCTTCTGTGTTTGTATGTGGTTTTGTTTGGAGGCTCAGTAAATTGAGTCTCGAAGGTGAGCTGTAACTCCATGGCTAGTATCTTTGCACAAAAAGGAAATGTGGATAAGGGATATGGACTCGAGAACATCATGTCTTACTGAAGAAAGAGAGCAAGTTGAGAATTGTGCGAACCAAGAAACACCAAAGATTGACAAAACAGTGACAGAGATTGGGGAAGGAACTGTGGAGTGGATCTTCTGTCTTATTCCTCAGAACCCTATTCACATCTTCATCTGGCTCTGCAACCTCTGAAAATCAAGATAAGTCATACCTGCTTTTAAGCCACACAGTACATGGCACTTTGTTATTACAGCCCTGCCAAATACAGTCCTGGTAATTTTTGTCACCAAGCTGGCTGTGTAATGATTTTACAAAGATTTCTAGGGGATTATTGTAACTAGACAAATGCTGATTCCAGTGTGAGGCTTGGCACAACCAGTGTACATTACATTCAAATAGACCCAGCACTGGAAAACTCCAGCTAGATGCCAACACTTTCAGAATATTCACCTTGTAAGCTCTCCAGCTCTAGCAGTGGAGGGTTTGGAGTCTCTTTACAGATTCATTCTACGCATGTGGGGCTGTTAACAATTATGGCCAAGAATTAATTTGTCTTTACTAGTCATAAGCCAAATGACTAACAGGATAGATCTATAATGCCCAGGAATTTTTGTTTGGTGGGTTTTATTGTTGTTTTGCTTCTTTGTTTGTTTGTTTTAATTTCTGCAGGTAAGGAATAAAAATTAAAGGCAAAGTGAAGCCTTCAATTTTCTGCACAGAATCATGCTGTTTCTGAATTTGGCTTGCCTGGCTACTGTGGATCCCACCTATAACTTTGTGTATTTGACCTTTTTTTATACTTTTGCATGAGAGAAGCAGAGACTCCCAGTAGAGGGGCTGAGCTGGAAACTGGCTAGGTAGACTTCATCACAGGACGCCAGTCTTAGTGTCTGCTAATAAGAGGTTTTTCCAGATCATTGGTACCAGCACAAGAGAAAGCAACACAGTCATTTCATGCAATTTGCTGTACCTTCCCACATGGAGTTGGTGCATGTAAAGGGCTGTTAAGTACTAAATTATTCCTTATCAAATCACCATCATCTGGAGTCATGATCAACACTAATTAAATTACTTTCACTGAACACGGCTCCAGCCTGCTGCTGAGGCTGCTTACATTCCGCTTGCAGTATGCTCCTCCCTGGGTCTGGAACACAGACCTGCAGGCATCGGCGTTGTTTGTAGTTTAATTAAAGTGAATCTTTCCTTTTTCAAGTGAATTAAATCAAGTGAGTTAGACTCTTCATTTCATTGACAAAGAAATGATGTTTAGAAACGATACTTTATTCCTGACTTCATAGAGTTCAAAACATTGATTTATGTAGGAAATTCACAGTTTATCTCTGGCATTCCTCAAATAGGGTTCTTGTGGATACTTTGAAGTCCCACAGCTCTATCCTAGCTCTTCTAGGGAGAGGCAGCTAGAACACTCAAAAGATGTTCCTTGCATTCTTTGCTTTGAGGGAAGCTTGACCTTTGAAACTACATCTTAAGTCTGACTAATGATGACTGAGTTTGTCTGATGGATAAATTTAAGAGTACTAAAATACCAGGACTTAAAAATATGCACTTCTAAAATAAATTTAACCACTTCTTAATCCAAGAGTTTACTAGGGGTAAACTAGGGTATTCACTGTTAAGTGACTGGTAAGTTTTAGTTGTTTTCATTTTAGAATTGTGAACTTTTATTTTCTACCTACATTTTAGAAAAAGAAATTATTCAGTCATAATCCAAAGTACCAAAACACACTTAGGTTTCCAACAGTGAGGATGCTATTTTAAAAATGCACCTTTCATTGTACAAAAACACAATATAAAATAAAATGAAGAGAGAATAGATTAAATTCTACCACAAGAATACTTTCATAATCATGACAATAAGGCATTCCTTGTGACCTTCCTCTGAGAACAGACTGTGTTTGTTAAATGGTCCACTGGAGAATCATCCGCAAATAGATGGAGTTCCTGTGTATGGATCAACTTCGAATCATAATGGAAAATGGCAACCATGCTTGAGAATAACTGAAATTTACATAATATTGTACAATCTTCAGAGGACTTCCAAAAATTCTATTAGGACCAATCCAGCTTAGTAGCTTTTGTTGCTGCTGTGGTTTTAAGGTAGTACTTGACTGTCACTCAAATGCCCAGATGTTGAAATCTTAGTCTCCAGTTTGAGACATTATGGTGAAGAGAGGGACCGTTTTGGAGGTATGGTATAATGGAAGGTCACTGGAGTGTGACTTTGATGCTCTGGTGCCTCTTTCACTTCCTAGATCTAAGAAGTCCCTGCAATATGATGCATTGTGTACTGCAGATAAAAGAAGCATAGCCAGCTGCCTAAAATCTCTGAAGCCAATGGCTAATATTCTGTTTAAGTTCATTTTATTGGGTATTTAGGCATGTAACTGGAAAGCAAACATAGTCTTAATGAAGCTAAGCATGCTGTCTCTGTTAACATCTAAGATAGCAAGTTAAGACTTAAAGCTTTGTGCTGGAGAGATGGTTTGGTGATTAAAAGGATCTTTTGCTCTTGCTCACAACCTGGGTTCAAGTCCCATCATCTACAAGGTAGTTCATGACCATTTGTAGCTCCAATTTGAGTGGATCTAATATCCTCTTCTGATATTACTAGGCATCAAGTGTACATGGAGACAAAACATCCAAACATAAGACATAATGAACAAATTTAATTTAAAAGTTTAAGTATTATTACATTCTTGTAATCTCAGCACTGGGAAGTAAAAGCAAAAGAATCAGATATTTAAAGTCCTCAAGGCCAACCTGAGCTACAAAAGACTCTGCTGTAAAATAATAACTATTATTTTAAAGAACCTTGGGATTTGGATGGAAATAAAGTTAAAATGTTGTTATACTTGCAATTACAATGATTCTTTTTCATGAACACACTATAGCACTATATAGAATCTCATCCGGTACTTCTAAACTGGTTATTCCTTTGGTAATTACTGTATCTACTGGGACCGCAATGCAACAGTAGCTGAACAAGTTGACTTCATACCATCAAGTGCATATATAGATCCAATTAGGGTTTTACTTAGATTTCTAAAAAGTATTTTCTCTCATAAAGATCTTAGCCTGTTATGTGTTCTTTAAGTTTGATTAATTTATGAGTGTGTGACGCACAGAGCTGTATGCATAACCTTACTAATATATTATTGGCACTTGTATCTAAACTCAAAAACTTCTCAGAGCATTTGTGTTTGTCTGAGATGTATTCCTGAGACCAAAGACATTTAAATTTTCACACTACTCATCTTGCACTAAAGCAAAGATGATGCTCTTCCACACTGAAAGCTTGTCCTACCCTGGGATAACCAATATGTCACAAGTGACAAAGCAGGGCTCTCTTTAGAGATGGATAGAAAATGTAAATAGGGAGTAATGGGCTTGCCTTTGACTTACCCCTCCCCCTTTTACTCCTTAATGCTTCTAAGAGTAAAACAGAATAATAATTTCTATGAATACAAAACAATTACCCTAGGAGAAGAAGCATTTATTTTTACTTCTTTTCAAAAGAGACGCAGATTTTTGAAACAAATCTACAATTTTCAAGTGCTATAAGCCAGGACAGCAACCTCCCCACAGGAGTCTCCTCACTCTGGTATTGAGACTTCTGGTTTGTAATAAAATAAAATGTAAACCAAAACATGATGTTTAAGATAGTCTGCTATGGTACTTGAGGAATTCTTAAACAATAGTCTGTAGCCAGCTACAACTTAGAACCTGAATTTATAAATGCATTTTCAGTATAACTCTTTTCCATCCCATTCATTAGTGGACTAGTTTGAGCTATGGTGACTGGCTTGAGTAGTTATGACCAGAGGACCTGCAAACCCTAACTGTTTACCATTTGACTCTTTCTAGAGTGTAGATTGCTGATCCCTATTTCAGATCATGCCCTATAGTGATAAGGGAGAAAGCAAACATGAGAGAAGCAGGCAGAGTGATGTGTGCTCATGTCCACTGGTAACCTAGTCAACATAGGTCACTAGAATCTGTTAACATTTTGTGTGGGCTCATGTAATCAATTCATGGTGCTATACAAACAAGCTGGTGAAAAATGGCACAAAATTGAGACTAAAACACTACAAATTTATGAGGAATTTCAAAGCACTTACCAGGGGGACATATAACATGTAGAATTTTTTATACCTGTCTAGAAAATATAAGTGAAAAAGTCAAAATAAAAACAAATCATGTTGTAGACATCAAAGTGCTTATGGAAAAAAAAATCAGCTATGTAAATGGTTGGAGGAAGGAAAAACTCTGTAAAAAGGTTAAAAAAAATGTGGTATACATAAATTAGATTATTAGACCAGATACAAGCACACCGTGAAAAATGCATGCAGCCTTTTATACAAATATATGAAGTTAGGAGTATACTTGGCAGATGAAATATTCACTTTAAGTTGGTAGCACTTGAAGTTCATGTGATAAATGGATGGCAATGACTTCAATTAGTGTTTGGTTAAATTTCAGAAGCTAAGGAAAAGGCAAAAGTACAGTAAGGACAATAATGTCACATGTTCTGTAATTACATCTTTTAGGGTAGAAAAGCTCAGGGCATCCTGAAGCTCCATCTGAGCTTCTCATAAAATTCTTTCTCAGTACATTTACCTCTTCAAACCCTCCCTATCCTCACAGTACACACACACACACACACACACACACACACACACACACACACACACACACACACACCCTGACATCCATTACTAAAGAGCCTAATCTCAGCTATCAGCAGAGTGCCTTTATGGAGCCATTAAACCATTTCTCTTGTTTACAGTGCCTGAAGAAAGATGTGAATTATGTCTGTGACAAAAACAAGCGATAACATTTCTAAACTGCTATCAAAATGCAAACGGAAACACATTTAAGGGCAGGAACCCTGATTTGAGTTTTCATGATTTTCCATTGTTTGCAGCATCTGGAAATGTATTCACCTATAATAGTTTTAAGGCAGAAATTCAAACTATTGCAGGGCAACATGATATCAATTTCTTTCTTAAATAAAATTCTTTAAGTAGTTATAAAAAAAGATGACACAAAAATTTTCAGGGGAAATTGCTGGTTCACAAAAAAAAAAATCCACTATGCAGAGGACCCATTGATGTTTTCACAACTTAAAAAATGTTTAGTAGTTGTGAAAAACAACCATAATTTTCTGAACCTCAGAATTTTTTAATTCAACAGGTCAAAGTTTTGAGATTAAGACAGTGTTGCTTTAATTTTCAGAACCCTCTGAATACAGGAATACTAAGAAAAGGATCCCTAGAGAAAAGCAGGTCAGCTTTATGCACACCTGACACTTGAAATCTTAGTGGAATCAGCATTTCTTAGGAGAGAGACCTAAGCCTTCAGGGACCCCTTTCAGCAACAGTGTGTGTCCTCTCTACCGCATGGATTTCTGGATAATTCTGTTAGAGGCACATGTGAGCAAAAAGAAGATCACATGCATAAAGGTCCTGGAGGTGAGGGTGACCCTGGAATTCACACCTCAATCTAGTATTACATGTCCACAGGCTTGGAACCTAAAGGCAAAGCTGAACTAGAAGCTGAGAATCCTCACAGTTGCAGAATGGACCTCTCAGTGGAGCCTCAACCTCCTGGGGCAGCTATTCCTCAAAGTAGACTGGCTAATACAACTTTCTGTACACTGTAAAGCACCATTATAATATTATAACAGAATACAATGGATATGCATTTTGGGTTTAGATGTGTCATCCCTCTTAGAAAGTAGTGATGGTGCAAAATAAGCCTTTCTCACTTGACTGAAATGACTTTTCCTACCAGCTCTGATAATCTCAATCAGAAGTTGCCAACATTTCATTGGTTTCAACTACATTTGTTTACTCGTTGATAATTTTAATCAGATTCAAATTAAAAATTAAAATTTAAGAATTATCCAGGAAGGAATTAATAACTACAAAACAATGTCATTGGTAGTGGTCAACATTCCAACCTGAAATTCAGGTCAGTGGTTGACTGAGCCATGATCACCTGGTCCATTCTGCCAAGACCTGGGTTTTTTTATTTGACACTCGTTCTTCTGCTCTCATCCCAATCCCAAGCAATATCGGCATTGAGCTTAATTCACCTACTTATCAGCTAGGCATGTGTGTACCTTGCCCCTTACATAACATATAATTATCATGTGTCCACATGTAGGCATATATGTACATGTCTACCTCTTTCTCTCTCCCTCCATCCATCCATTTATTCATCTATCTATATTTTACCTGTCTTACACACACACACACACACACACACACACACACACACACACACACACATACCAGCTCTATTCATAAATGTTATGTTAATGGCTGATACCTGTAAGGCCTTTATCAGGCAACAATGACAAGTAGCAGAGCTACTGCTGAATAGACATAAGAAAAAAAATGGTAAAGATCTGATAGAAGGCTTTGGGGCATATGTTTCTCTGTGGTCATATTGTGAAAATGGGCCCTGAACTCTATTCCAGGCATTTTGTACTGTGGAAATCATAGTAACTTACATTTGCAATGACCCTTAATCATTATGAAAAAGTAAATTCAGGTATAAGTACTATATTTAAGCAAGGAGAGTACATAATGCACATTAGAAAGCTGTGCAGGCAATATGGTTGACATTTTAAAGCACTCACTGTTTTAAAAAGGTGTTTTAAATCTCTTTTAAATTTGATTACATGGACCACCTACTTTGTAGTTGATGTAAGATAGAAAGATGTTATTATATTGATAAGACAAAAAGCAATATCAAAAACAGAGAATTATTTTCCTAATTTTAAAAGCATCATTAATTAAAAAATAAAGAGACTGGAAATACAATGTGTTGTTTTCTCCTCTCGATTAAAGGCCTGCCTCCATATCATTCAGCTCAGCAGTACTAAATGAGCCTCACCTTCCCAGGCTAACTGCCAGCAAGAGTACCCTGGGAGGAACAGGTTCTTCTATCTGGAAAAGGATAGAAGTGGGGAAAAGAATTTCTAATGGAGGAACAATCCAAAATGAATCACTTTTGCATCTTGCACTGGCTTCTTGTCAGATCCTCCCACCCCTACTGGTCCAGTAGATAGAAAGCAGCATGACACTTTTTTTTGGAAACAAATTCTGTGCCGTGAGCCCAAACATACAGCACTCCACATCCAACTGGCAAGAACAAAACAGGACAAGATGCAGTTATTTGAGAAAGAGATCTAATCAATCGAATTGAAGTTCCCAAACGAGAAAATCTATCCAAATCCAGCTCTCTAGAACATCCCTACTTAATGAAGTTCTAACTGTGCCCTTTCTGAACCCAGAAACTACTCTTCTATTCAATGTGACCAACTGTGCTTCAATACAGATACTCTTTAAGACCTGCAAAATCCCCAAAAGAAAGATGAAGTCTCTGCACCCTTATCTGTGGTTTCTTTCAAATGAAAGGTATCAGATATCTGGGAATGACTAGAAAGAAAGTTATTACTCCTCGCTGGGTTTAGGCTGGAAAATTCCAATATTTCCTGATGTCTCTTAATTCTGCATGAGGAATCCTGGAGGAATGCTATAGCACATGAGCCAGTGTATTCAAATACAAGGATGTTCTACCATGGCTGCTATGCAAGCATGAAAACCACCAACTTGATAGAAGGAACGTGGCACTTCAGCCTCCTCCAGCATCTAAAGCAAATCTTAGGGTGCTGCCCTCAGCAGGTAATGGGGACAGGTCTCTAACAAATAGCTTAAGAAAAGTGTTGAAATCTATTTTTCAAAATACACTGTTAATGAAAGAGGGAGGGAAGGAAGGAAGGAAGGAAGGAAGGAAGGAAGGAAGGAAGGAAGGAAGGAAGGAAGGAAGGAAGGAAGGAAGGAAGGAAGGGGGAAAGAAAAAGAGAGCAGAAAATGCACAAAAGAAAACACAAATGATAATATCAAAATTATATGCTTAAAAGTGGCAAGTGATCAGTGTGACCATTAATTTTCCCTTTAATTAACTCATGAGCATAGAAAATCAGACCTAAAATTTCATAGTAATTACTTTAACTATGGGCCAGAGTAACGTGCAAAACAAAATGAAGATAATATTACATTGCTCCAAAAGCCTGCCAAATACTAACATGCCTGCCCCTGCAGAATAAATATGAAACAACAGTTCTAATGGCTTATAAATTTTACTCACAGAAAACACAGTGTCAGGTTGAGTAAGATTGCTCATTTTATAAAGGTACTTAACACCACACCTGAGGATCTGAGTTCAATCCCCTAGACCTCCCAATGACCGTCCTCTGCCATTCATATGTATGTGAAGGACACACACACATACACACACACATAAATAAAAATGTCTCAAAAATGTTAAACAGGCAGCCATTTTTATGAAGAAAAACATAAGCTATTTTTCAATCTTGAATACAATGAAATAAATAACGAAGCATATGTCAAGTGTACTCGCTAACTGAAGTATTCAGAAGTAGAGCAATAGGATTCCATTTTAGAAATCATCTCACATTATATGAGCATGATTTGGACAAGTCTTCAAACAAACCCAGGGAAAAGAGACAGGATATACGGCCAGGGATTGGGGTGACTAGAGGAAGAGCATGTGCTAGAACACTGACATTCCATTTTATAATACACAACATGCTCAAGTCTAAGGAATTCTTATCATTCTGTTACTTTAGATGTTTTCGGCACTGACTGTTTTCATATGGACGTCCTCAAAATGGTCTTTTAGTTACTTGGTAACTCATTTCTACTTGCATATTTCCACTGCCTTATAAGCTACTGAATCTTTGTGTTTTATTAATAATTTCACATACTTTTCTTTTCATCTGTATGGGGAAAAAAATAAAGCCTACAATTTACACAGTGTTAAATTGACCATGTTAGCACCAAAATAATATGTAGAATAAGTTTGGAGCAGGCCTCATAGGGTTGCAGTACACCTGCTGCATTTCTGTGTGATCCTACAAAGGACATGATTGACATCAATTCAAACATTATTAGTCACTTGGCTCCATGTTCAAAAAGACCCCGACAGTAGACAGTCAAAACTGAAAGCATGTTCTCAATACCAGAGCTAGAAAAGTTTGCCTGGAAAAAAGAAAGCCAGCTGGCTACAGGAAAAAAAAAAAAATTGTACCTTTCAGTAAATACCAATAAAACTTTAAAGGCTGCCAAAATAACAAAGATACAGTGATCACAAAGGAAACCTGGCAATTTCCCTGACAAGAAACACCTTCTTCAGAAATGATCTGTCACCTGACCATATTACAGCTGTTAATTTGGCAAATATGAGTGCATTTTATTTAAATCAATTTCTAATTTAACACAACGTATGTATAACTTATAAAATAATCTGAGAAAGGTTCTTCAAAATGCTTGTTGGTAGAATAGGGGAGATGGTCCCCCAAGGCTGATAATCTCAGTTCTGTAGAGGACTTACGCAATGAAAACAGAAAACTCACTCCCTCAAGTGGTTTTCTGACATCCACACATGTGCCATGACATGCACACACATTAAATAGTAGATATAAAATAAGAATGAGCAGAATGAAATGTTTTGTAATAATTACAACACCTTTGCATGAGTGTGCATATAAGTCACCCATAGAACTGCTTTTACAGGAAGTATTTGCCATCTTGAAAATTTTTCATGTAACTTTATTAAACTGAGACCTGTCCAACATGGCTGGAGAAATGGCTTAGCATTTAAAAGCACTAACTGGCATGAGCAGTATGAGGAGCCTCCAAGTGTGGGATTAGACTGTGTTCCTGTGCATGGGCTGGCACCTTGGAGCCCATTCCCTGCAGAGGAACACCTAACCCAGTCTTGACTTTGGGGTGAGTGGATTGGACTTTCCTGGAGTGATGTGCCACGCTGAGCTGACCCACCTTGGGACTTTTTGCCCTTTTGGGTGAGGGAATGGGTAGAAGGGGAGAGGCAAGGTTGAAGGCTGACCGCGAGGGATTGGGAGGAGGGAAAGGAGGGGGAGCAGGGGGATACATAGATAAAAATATAAATTAAAAAAAGCACTAACTACCCTAGGAAAGGACCTGAGTTTGTTTCCCAGCACCCAGATGGTGCTCATAACTGTCACAAACTTCAATTTCAGGGATTCTGCTACCTCTTCTTTGGTCTCTACAGACATCAAGGTCTCATATGGAACACAAACATACATGTAGGCAAAACATGCATATATATAAAATAAAAAAATCTTAAATTTAAAAAAAGAAACAAAGAAAAACAAACCTGAGCAATGTGTGCAGGTGGAATGCACTGCTATAATCTGCCCCATGCTCCCGCCCCTGCCAGAAGCTGAAGCATCAGGCCCGGGTTGCTGAGACCAACATGGTTATATGGCAAGAGCATGTCTCAAACACACAACCAGAGAATAGTCTCACCAAAAAGTAGAAGTATGGGACAGGTAAGAAAGACTTGGTTGGGAGGGTCATATCCATTTGTCAATCAGCTAGGCCATTTTATCATTTCTAATCACAAACAGTAATGTCTACTGCAAACAAGTGATGTCAAAATCATAAGGTTAAATCTCTATGACAAGTCCAGCCTGTGCAAATGAAGCAAGCAAACAAATCAGACAAAATGATGAAGGAAACCAAACAAGAAAGGCTAGAAATGCTTGGCCATAACCTCCAGATCAGCAGTAGGCACACACTGAGGAAAGACTTACATAACAATCTGACTTTCCAAGCATTGTAAGACAAAATGTAAACAATCAGCAAACACATAGCTTATATTTCCATAGCTAGAGGATATATCAAACTCCAATAAATAAATAAATAAATAAGTTGATATAGGAATAGATCATTTCAGAACTCTATGACATTTTTGTAAACAATTTTTGCAATTGCTTAGACACATTCATCCTTTAAAGTTTTTTCTCCAAGAACAAAGGTCTCATTGTAAAGTAGAATCCTGAGTTATAATCACAAATGAACTAGGTCACATTATAGTATTTCAGGAGGGATTTAAGAGAACTCTCATCTACTTTCACATTCTTGAGAATGAATAGTTACTGAGAAGTACTTTAGTCATAGATATTTAGCTTATTAAATCAGATTTCAGTACCTTATAGCAATCATAACAAGACATTTATACAAATTATGATTATATTTGACTTAAATGATATGATCTTGTGTAACATGTTAAATAGCTGAAATTTATAACCAACACTTACCCAAATGCTCTTTATTGCCTGTGCTTATGACCTACCTACACGATGTTCTTAATTCTTGCTCTGAATATAGAATCAGAGTCTTCTACAAAATATAGTTAAAAAATTACTTTTAGAATTTTATTATATTTTACTGATGTAAATTTTCAGAGGACTCCCGTCCCTCTGTTCTGCTCTAGAACCTTCCTCACACAATACTCACATGTCTCCTGAGGCTGCAGTACAGGACTACTTCACATAGTAAGACTCATCAGGAAGGGAGCTAGATCCGAGGGAACAGAGGCATCCCACCTGCCACTAGTTTAACTCCACAACAAAAGTGTCATGGCAACACTCCAATGTATATTTTTTACTTTGACTTGCTAACTACAAAGCAGAATAAATTAAATTACAGCATTAGACACAAACTGTAAATCATACAGTATAGCAATGCAGCCAGGGTGTCCAGGAACTATGGGAAATAAAAAAAATTATGCCACAGACATAATGGTATTTGATTATTGCAGATCTTTTTACTTCTATCCTGAGTGGCACATTTTATGGTAACATCAACACACATACACACACAAACACACACACACACAATAGTGATCCTTTTATAAAGCATGATTTTCTGTTGTTTAGTGTATACCGGGAACTAACTGAAAAATAATTTCTACATTTGATTTTAGTTTCACAAAAAGTTGATTCAACTAAGTAATAGTTACTAATAGCTTCTGAATTTTTAAATGCAAAGATATGTTTATTATTAGATAAGATCTAAGTGACATATCTAAACAATAAAGTGTTCTAATGTTTAGCTGCCTCCTTTAAAACTCAAAATTATATTTATTGCTCTATCTTCCTGCTAAAATTTAATCTTTTGGGACTTTTTTATACTAGATTAAACAGTATAATGATTATTGCAGATCATGACTACAAGCATATTATTTTCCTATAATTCAGTGATTAGAGAGAGTGACACCTAGTCTTGTTTACCGACACAATATGGTAAGGAGATTGTGCATAGAATAGTTGCCTGATACCTTCCCCTTTTGTTTTCCCCCAGAATCATAATCTCATTGTTTAGAGAATTATTTGCTGTCTCCAGATGTAAGGGACCATTAGGCTCATCAAATGCAGGAGCCAGTTGATAGATTCCGCAGCTTTTGTGTGTGTGTGTGTGTGTGTGTGTGTGTGTGTGTGTGTGTGTGTGTGTGTGTGTGTGTGTGTGTGTGTGTGATTCTGTCCTCTTGGCAACTGATAGTTCCCAAAAACAAAAAAATATGAAGACGAAAGAGCACTCAGCTCTGCTTCCAAGTGTGCAAATAAAAAAAGGATAGACAGATAAGCTTTGAAAGCACATGGATACCAGCTGCAAAACAATCACAGGATCACAAACATAATAGGCTGTTTTGCATTCTCCTCCTGGCCTGTTTGAAGTAAATAAAGCTTTGTAAATTGAGGGTGTAGAGAGGATGGGCCTGATTCTCCTCCTGTCCTACTACGGAAGCATGAATTTTAGTCATTGCATTACTTCTTTGAATTATTACATCAGATTCCAAAAGAAATTACATGATTCCCAAAGTGTATCCACTATTTAATATGGATTTTGTAAATCTTATTAATTTAGTACAAGTGTGGTGATAGGCTAAAATACACTTGAAAGAAACGCTGGTTGTCTCCCCTCCTTTCCTTTCTAAACACTGTGAGCACTAATTTTATCTTGAGAAATGTTCAGGCTCATTGTTCACCAAAGAAATGGATGCTTCTAATATACTTTTACTCCTAATACTTTTACTTCTAATATATTTTTATTCCCACCTATGAATCTTATTGCCTTTCCCCCATTGTCTAAGGGCCATCTCTATACTCTGACACTGTGCCTATTCTCTCTGAAATGCGGGAAACACACTTGCCCATCAGCAGCATCAATATTTGGTCTTCATCCACCCCAAAGACCTTCCTTTCATTAACAAAATGAATGGCAAAAACAAATATATTGAAAATCCTCTACCAAGTGAGTCTGTCACTATTTGCTTTAAAATTCTTAGTTTGGGCACATATCATTTGATAGGCACTGGTTAAGAGTAATTCTGAAGGAAGATCTATTTGGAGTTGTTCATGGCAAGCCCATACTTCTCTGTAACATAATTTTATCTCTCAAAACAAAACACAAAAAGGATATAACAGCTTCTACTAAATTACATTGTTGCAAAAAATCATATGCCTTAAGATTACAGAGTGCTTAGAAGACAACGCAACACCCAGTGATCCCTAGGCTAAATTATTAGTGTCCAGCAAAAACAGACATAATTTCGAGACTCCTGTCATATCTAATAGTCTATAAACCTGGTTTGTAGTTGAAGAACATGCTTCAATTTCTTCATAAGGCCTTTCTCTCAATTGTTCCCATTTATACTGATGTCTTAAACAGAGAAAAGCAAAAGACAGTAATTTAGAGACCCTAAGGTCTATCTCAGCAATTTGCCCTTTGGTTTATTGTGACTATTATAATAATTGTGCTAATAATAAATGCTCTGGACAAAATTATCCTCATTTTATTCTTATCCTAAGCTTTCTGGAAGATGCAGAAATGGAAGCAGTGGAGCATTTAGTGCCACACCAGTATCACAGTAAGAAGGGAGGCTACTCTAATGACTTAGATTGCTCCCAAGTCTCAAAAACTGAGTTCAATCTCTCTAACCAAGAAAGTAGAAAGAGAAAACTGACTCTCAGAGCTCCATCTGAACTCCATTTGTGAGTCATGGCACACCCACATATGTACACATACCCACAAACAGACAAAATATAAAGAAAGTAGGGAAGGAGGGATTGAGCCTGATTTGCAGAACTTCATTGTTCTCTGAACTTATCCTACTCTATGTAAATATTTTGAATAAGCCTCCCTTCTATCTTCAAGGTTCTCAGAATGCTTTCTGAAGGCAAGAATCAAATTTTTTTATATAAGAACTATTTCTCATATAAATGAACAACCATAACCTTTCCATTCTAATCATGCAAGTTTAAAAAACAAACAAACAAAAAAAGCCAAATAGCTTCTAAAATGCAATGACTTAAAACTGGCTTTATAATGGGGAGAACTTGAAGAAGCCATTTTGTTGTTACTGCTGCTGTTGCTATCACATTGGCAACCATGAATATAATGAGAAATTACCTAGAACATTGTATGCAGGCAACACTGTAGCACAAATCAGAGAACAAACAGGGTCTTCCCTAAATTTGGAATTTACTTGCTGTTAGATTTATAGTACTTGCTTCCTTTCAGGAGTAGTGGAACTGATCTCTAATGAACAAGCTAGGAAGATATGCTACTCACACATATATCAGGAATAACATCACTAAATAATCTTTGTTTGTTACATCAATCAATCATTCATATTTTGTTCAAATGTAATATTGGCACCACTATTCAATTCTTTATTGCTAATAATGTATCTTATAAAATTCTCTGACCATCAAAATAATTTATGTTGAATACATATTTCCAAACTTCTACATAGCTACTGAGTTTTTCAGACTAGGTGCTAAAATCTTGACAAAATATAACTCTTTCACTTCTCATATCCACATACTACTTTCACCTTTTATTTAGAAAACTGAAAAGAAGTGATAAGTCCAGAGTTTTGATCTGTGCATGCTGTCCTGCCAGGTGTGTTGCTGCTTCCTAGGCTCGTAGCTGTTTCAAGGTCTTCTTTACATGCTAAATAGTCCTTGGGTGCCAGTTTTTCATTTGATGAGCAAGAAACCTAGCATTGATTCTTAAATATATTCAGTATGCAGATGCCAGCTATTGGAACTTCAAAACTAAGTTGCTTTTCTGTGATTTATAATTCACCCTAAGACTGTTGAGAACCATCACTGATAATTTTGGTCAAAGATATCTAGTCATGTTGGAGCACAGAGTCTTTTTAGCAGCTGAAAAGTAACTATTTTACAAAGGTGATCTTTGGCCACCAACAATAACAACAGCCAATTGCTTTTAAATAGGGTTCATGAAAGATGAATGTAAAGTGGAATACCATCCCAATGGAAGAGTACCACAGCAAAAGTCCTGTGGATTTTTTACTATATAAATAGAGATGAATGTAAAATTAATACCCTTCTGATAGAGTTCTCATCTTGATTATTACTATTTAACTGGTAAATTTTTTTCTTCAGGCTGAGTGAACACTATAATTATTACGCATTGCATTGTAAAGGTTGCATCTTAATTGAAAAATCAACACTCTTTTCCTTTAGTGAATACATCAACTTCAAAATCAACAAAAACACTGTAGATTTAGGCAATTTTATTAGACCTACAAATTAGTATGTTCTTGATCAACCAGAATTCATAATCTGAAACATAAGATGCTAGAAGAGCCTACAACTGTGTCTGTATTACAAGAATCAGAATGATCTAGTTGAACTTTTTATTTATGCATTTCCATGATCAATTTGCTAACAGGTGTGAAACAGTATTTCCAAGTTTCTTCTCAGGGATACTATGACTGCTTAGTGTGATCAACAAAAATGGATACTGTTCTGGCAAACATTTTACAGCATTTGCAACTGTAACCTAAAGGCTAGGAGTTGTACATCCAAGTCCTGAACAGGTTGACAAGCAAACAAACAAATATATAATGCAAAGCGGTAAGTTGATTGCAATGAACT
The DNA here is from genome assembly GCA_033318265.1 of Phyllotis vaccarum. NCBI lineage: Eukaryota > Metazoa > Chordata > Mammalia > Rodentia > Cricetidae > Phyllotis > Phyllotis vaccarum. The sequence goes on from JARWLC010000007.1 coordinate 60,825,870, forward strand.
CACTAAATAATATGAATAGTAAGCCTGAGATAGTACATGCTTTATATTTTTATACAAGACGAAAGTTTATGTGGTGTCTTTTCTCTATGTCCCAAACATGTATAGATTTTTATATAAACACATGCAATGTTACAGAAACACACAGATATACTCTCATGTTAAACCTGAGTTGCTCATCATATAGAAGTACCTAACCATTTTTATGCATGAGATAATTAAGCCATATGATCTTAAGTTACTTATACCAGGCCACATATCTAGTCAACAACAGAGATTTGCACTGAAACATACAGGGACAGGACAATGCATTAGGATTCCATGACAATTATAGTACATGGCTCCAGTGTCTACAGCATCAACACTACATGTAGCAGAACAGAGTTTTTTAAAAGTAGTTTCAGATAAAAATACAATAAATCAATGTGGCATTTAATTAATATTATCAAATATTAGCAAATGTTTTGTCCTAATTATACATTGCCCAAAGACAAATTGTCCAAACTAAAATTTTAAAATTCCCTTTTGGGAGCATCATTATTTTGTTAACCAAACATTCAGGATTCCTGAAGCTGAAGTTGTGTATACACAGGGCTAAACCACATTTCTCCAATTCAAAACACAAGGATAGAGATTTTCATAGGTTAATAAGGAACTTAGGATGTCTACTCCACCCTTGCTTTCTGTGTATGCATTACTTTGTCCATTCAGAATAAATTAGAAGAATCCTATAAATAAAAAGGTGCATTTTTTGTTTTCTGTTTTCTTTACTGCATTTAATTGAGCATGTAAATGTACACATATATAACTGCATGTATCAAAAATACTTACAGATATATATTTCACTCACTTAAACAGTAACAACTCAGTGAATGCCAACCTAGCGATTTACAGAAAAGAAAATATTATAAGGTGAATCTTGAATCTGTCATACATATAGTCATGAGACTTTGATAGCAGCTTAACTAGTGTGAGTCTTGACAAGTATGCCTGTGTACCAATGTCAAGTTGTTAAATAGAACAGGTGTGAAAAGTGAAAATGGTCCTTGAACATTAAGATGCCAACTAGATGCCAACGATCAGTATTAACTACTACTACAGTATTTAGTTCCTAGCACCTAGCTCAACACCTGGCACTGGAAAGGGATATTGGCTTAAGTTGTTTCTCTTTATATAAAAGCCACAATTTAGATGTAATTAAAAGGACTGAATTTGATCAAAACAAAAACAATGAACCTTATGAAATTCCATGTTCATATCACTATATAATTCACATAAATAAAAGCATATTTAAAAGTTTTGCAATCACAGGAGGCTTAAAATGTACTATAATATTATACCTAAATACAAAAAAGTTACTATTTTTCCATACGTATGTAAAGGCTTTTTCTCCCTCCCTCTCTCCCTCCTTCCCTCCCTCCCTCCCTCTCCTTTTTTTCTCCTCCTCTTGATCTTTACAAACACACACACACACACATATACACACACAGAGTTATATTTGGAGAGTTGTTGATAATTAAAATTTGACAAAACCTAAAAGATTTAAGTGTAGCTTCATGTTACATGCAAGAAGATACATTTATATTTGGGTTTGTACATACATATACATAAATTCATGCCCACCTTCTAAGTATAAATACTAGGATAGGTCTATACATCCCACAAGAACTCTCTATTAACCTTCCAAAATTGCCATCTAAAAGCCCAGGGCCTAAATTTGCATGTTGATCGATGGACATCTTCATCACAAAACGGCATGACTGAAGCTCATTGATTAACTGATAATCTTCTAATGTGCCAGCCTTTAATCTGCAATAAAGCAGTGAATGAAAGTAGAGCTTTCAAAAAGGAAAACACTGTTTGATTATCCTGGGAGAAAATGCAACAAGAGAAATCTAAGACTTGCAGAAACATCCAGAAAAACAGAGCAATGTCCTCCAGTTAGTTGGCTTTCTTGGCAGGCCTCTGACAACTGCATCACCTGACAGTCTGGCCGCATGCCACGGAAGGGAAAGTCAAATCAAGTCAACATAGTAAGGCTGTTGTGTCCACGAGGACAGAGAAAAAAACCTCAACCAAAGATAAAAGTTCACTTCACAGCATGACAACCATTTCAAAGGGAAAGCAAACAGGGCTCAGATTTGCCTTCAAGGCTATCCATACATCTTCTAGGAAGGGGTCATTGTAAGTGAAGCCTGTGGTAGTGTTTGACAGAACTCTCACTGGCAAATCTGCAGCAAGAGGAAATCCTCACAACAGCCTCTTAAGCTTCAGCACTAAATGTCAGTGTTGAAAAGTTCGGTGCAAAAAGTGTAGAAAAGAGGATGCATGCTTCTAATCCGAATTCATCCAGACTCTAACACCAATTTATAGATCTTGATCACAGCTAAAGTAAACAATCTGTACCGCAATAAACTAAGAATTATGTATATGTGTGTATATACACATATACAATTGAAATTACACTGAGTCATCTTTTCAACTATTTTATTTTTGTGCTTATAAGGCAGTAGAATATAAAATATTTTTAAACAAGGAAATGTTCACTATTATATTCCAGTATCACAGATAATTTTGATTTAAAAGTTTCACAGTTTGTTTTTTTTTTTTTAATTTTGGTTTACGGTTTTTTTATTTTCTATTTCCCCAGCACATATGTAAGGGCACACAACCTTCTTCTAAAACCAGAGAGACCAAGAAGTCTTTTGGACTTCAGTATTTCACCTTTAAACTTAAAACACTGACGTCATTAACATGTAATATCATCATAAACTAAAGCTCTGGGCTCCAATGAAAATCGATTCACTGGATACTGGAAACTCATGAATGTCATAGTACTCCCAGAAGGCTGGCCGATTTCCCTTTCCCTTCCTCCACTCTCCACTCCTTTCTCTTGGTTCCTGTTTTGGATTCTGTTGTTAGTTTGTTTTTGATCCAGGGTCTTGTAAGAAAACCCAGTCCTGAACTTGTGGTCCTGCCTCAGCGTCCTGTGATCCTGGGGTCACAAGTCTATTCCCCTAGCATTCACGTTAATGTCTCTGCTGCTGTGACTGCTACTTCTATGATGCACACAGATCCCCCTTAATTTCAGAAACCAACACCTCTGCATAAACAGCATGCAAGTACACTACCTTCATAAACACCTTCACATTTTGAATAAAATCTTCAAGAAAGTGAAAGTTAAGCACAGCTTCCCAGATGACAGCTGAAGCTTACTATCTTGCTTCCACAATTGAACCAAATGAATTCCCAGGGCCTATCACCTGCTAGATTTATTTTGACTTACCTATGTCTTTAATTCTTCAAATCTTTATGAGAAGAATTTTCAAAAGTATCAGTTCCCGATATGAGCAATCTTTGTTAATCATAGATGGTGTGTATGTGTATGTGCGCACGCACATATTTTGCCAGGATTCAAACTCAAGGATTCATGCATGTTACTCTACTGCTGAGCAATTTTCATAGCCTTTTCCATGTATGATTTGCTGAGTTCTTTTCCCCTCAAGGTAGAAACAGTTTTTACATTTGTAGATGCTCTAAGGGCTGGTTATCTAAGAAGGAGGATTACCAAACTAAGCAATTGAGAGCTGAGAGTCAAGCTGCATGACGTCATTCACCATATGCTTTACTCATTTGATTATGTTATGCTCTCTGAATTTCTCTTTAAATAAAACAGAAACAATGCCAAAATAATTTCTCAGTATTCACACTAAGTAGGAAATTACTGCATTTTGAGATAGAAGTATAAATTAATATTTATTAGAGGGCTCTAATCTGATAATTAGAGTCTAGTTCTAATATTGCATACATGTAGTTTCCATAATTCCTCAAAAAGAAGCAGAAAGATAAATCAGGTATTTACATTAGATTTCTGATAATTAAAGCCATCTATGCTTGATTTAAAAAAAAAAATTCTCTAACTACCTAAGACATTAGTCATTCAATCAATTGATACCAAGTGAGGATCTACAGTGTGTGATTCAGACAAAAATGAATGGGACATGACCCACTCACTGGAAACCAATCGAAAGAGGAGTAAACTCAGGATGTAAACTAACACATACTGACACACAGAGGCTAAGTCTAAGGCATTGAGGAATAAGTGCTATAGGAACTGGATTCAAAAGAACAATTATGGCATCAAAGCATAGAGAATAGACTTCTGTACTCAGCAATAATTAACATTAAAACAGAGAGCTGGAGTGTTGCTCAGGAGTAACACATTTCCAAGCATATAGCATGCACAAGACCCCAGTTGTATCTCCAACACTAAAGAACAAAACAAATAAACTCCAATATAAAAAATCATTACAGTATATAATCTTTTAAAATCCACAGGATAGGTATTGGTGTGACACAAACAGGCAAAGTTACAAGCACTGAGCTGTCATTACACCATGTGCAAGGTGTACTTTGTAGAAATAAATGTAAAATTAAAGAGACAAGACTTAACCACTTGTGGTGATATATTATAAACTTAATAAAACAACAGCTGTTTTTTTCTGCATATAGTAATAGATCCATATTTAAATATGTAATAATTACTGTGCATAGACAGTTCCTTCTCATATGACTTAATATAAATAGAATGGGATGGATCCACATTTATCTACAAGATGCAGTAATATCAGACCTGCTGTGATTGCAGAGATGTTTTATCTGGTTGTTCACCATATGCCAGGAATCAAATCATATTTGCTGAGTAAATAATATTGACTACAATTATACAAACATGAACTCAATACAAGTAATGTGAAAGTTTTCAAGGTAGTGAGGCCTAAACTCAGTTGGTAAAGTAATCTCACATGTTCCAAAGCATCCTCAAATGTTGCAAAAAAAATATGAGTGTGTGCTTTTAATACCAGAACTAGCATTTGGGAGATCAGGGTAACAAGACCAGAAGTTCAAGGCCATCCTCAGCTATATAACAAATTCAAAACTAGACTGGCCATAAGGCACTCTGTCTAACAAGGAATTTAAGAATTGATTCACTATTACAATGTATTATTCATATTTTAAAGTTATAAAATGACACACCTTGAATACAGGCTGAACTTGTAAGAACACAATCATCTAAATATTACTAATAGAAATATAGACATAGATTGTGGTCTGTAGTTCAGTGGGAAACCATTAGATTAGCATGCACAAGATCCTAAGCTCAATCCTCAGGAAGATAACGACAACAAAATATAAATATAAAATCTCCCTGCAAAGTAAAAGATAAAGAAGTTATCATAATTCAAAACTTTTCTACAGGATCCAAAATCATTTGTACCATAATTGAAAAGTGTAACTGTAGGCAACTGTGAAAGGCTTGTTATTTAAATGGCCTGATGTCATTTACAGCAAAAAGAGTTCATTGCTAAACTCCATTTTTAAATGATATTTGAGTGACGCATGATGGCATTAATACCTTTACCATTGTTATTACTACCTTTAATGCCAGCACTTGGGAGGCAGAGTCAGGGGGATCTCTGTGAGTTCTAGGCCAGCCATGATAAAGAGTGAGACTTGGTATCAAAAAAAAAAAGTACTTAAAGCTTGCATACAAAACCATTTCATCTGAACATTTTTTTTTCCTGTTTAAAATTTCGCCAGATATTCTATAAAGAGATTTTTTTCTCTAGTCATTTACAATATTTTATGAATAATTAGATCAATAACCAATAATATCTCCAGCTGTTGTCAAATGGAGTATGAAAAATATCAAATCCACATTTCTTATTTAGTGAGACACAGCAAAGTCTCGGTAAAAATAAAATAAATAAATAAAAATGTAGTAGTAGTCAAATGCAAATATGTGACATGGCTATCACAAGTGGATATTTCTTGTGATAAACGGAAATGGGGTGATACAGAAATAAAAATCCTTAAGAAACCAGAAATACACAAAACCACATTATTGTGCCTATGTAGTTAATACAACTTCCAATTTACTTCGGATTTGATATTTACATATTTTGTGAAAAATATTTTTAAGTGTGAATACATGTCATATACTACATCAAACAGTAAATAGGACTGAAGAGGATATTAAGTATATATGATAAAACTCTGAAACAAGGACTACAATTATTTCCCACCTTCTTTCTCTACCCAGATTGTTTAACTCCTAATAAATCCAGTCACGGCATAACAACATGCATGTTTAATATTGAGTAAACTTCAACCAAAATGTCACAGACCACTCGTCTTAAAATAATGTGTTACTGATTTAGGCAGAAAGAGTGTAAAGTATTTGTTATTATCCTTCCTTTGAGCACGTTTCAGAAGTGTGCTTTCAGGGCACACTGATGCATCAAGGGCAAACTAAGGGGAAGGGAGGCTGGGGAAGAGCAAGCCGCTGAGGGGATGCAATAGCTACTGTCAGCCTTTAGCTGGATCAGAATAGCAAACCTCAGGGCTGGAAGGCTCAGAGCCTTGCTTTGCTTTCAGGTTTTTGTCTTAGGGTTATGTCTGACTTATCTACCTTAGTAAGAGGAGATTGATAAAAATTAAGTATTTTTGTTAAATTCTAGAGAATGCATTAAAGCCTAGAGTGAAGAAATTTTCTAGTTATAAATATATAGCCATTTAGGGTAATTTCTACTTCTACTTTTACTGTGTCTTCTAAAATCTTTTCTGAAGTCCACCTTTAAATTCAGGAATGCATTTCTCCATGTTTAGAAGTGGCCCTTTCTCTTGTCCTTTATAAAAGTGTGGAAAATTATCATAGGATCAGAATGTGGCCTGTGCTTTAGAACTCAGTCAGCTCTTTCCCATCCCATGGTTAAGGCAAGTTTGAATGACATTGCCCAAGGTAGGTGGTTTAGTGTTATTTTTTTCTTGTATCCAGTGGATTTTGATATCACTTAAAACAAAAATGCTTGCAAGGCAGAATTTGTGGTTGGTTTTTCTCCTGTCTAAGTACTAGGCCCAGTCTAGTTTAGCTTCTGAGAGTGAAGGAGAGAGACCCAACATAATCAGGATGCTGTGTCTGAGACTTGTCAGTAAGTTTCTACCTTGATTAGAAAACGCACTTTTGATGAAACCATCAAGGATGGTTTGCTAAGATTTCTGCTTCTTCCAAGTTCTGTTGTGGAGACAGACACAGGACACACCTGCACTGACAGCAGCCAGATCTGTTATGGATAAGAATCCTGCTGACTAGAAAATCTCACAGTAAGGTGGGGCCAGCAATGCCTCTCTTCTAAGGAACACAAAGCTTTTACTGTTCATCTACTCATGGTTCTATACTAGAGTCGGCAATGACTCTCAAAATTGAAAGAAAAAATAAACAGAAAAACAGGCTTTGGGACTGGAAAGTATACATTTACCATAGCAAAGATTTCAAAAGAAAAACATTTTAAAATATTTTATACAAACTTTATTTTGTAATTCCACAGAATGCTTAAGTAATAAAAGAGTGATACATTATTTAGATGATATTGTTAGAAACTGTTTGTACTGGCTGCATAATAATGTCAAATACACACATAATCGCCAGTCAGGGACCATCAGCTTCCTGCAGAAGACCGATGCTTCTGTCTTTACTCTGAGTAACCAAATGACAGGGAGGCAAAATGAGTAATGTTAGGCTAGGCCATGCTAGGCCAATGTGGAAAGCACCTAACAACCCCTCAGAGATTCTGAGGCCCAGTTCTCAAATTTCCTATCTCTTATAAGATAAAATAATTAAAATTTAGCTAAAACATTTCTTTGTCTGTATATATTTTAACAGGCAAGAGCTGAAATAAAATTGGTATGATAGTTAATGACTAATCCTAGCTGGTGGGGTGTGCACGCAGAGACTTATAATTTTAAGGTAACTTTTAACTACATAGTAAATTCAAGTCCAGCCTGGGCTACATAAGATCAAACTCAGAGCTGATCAAGCAGCTTCGTGCTCCTTCAACCATACCTTCCCTACCGTGGCAAACTGTGCCACCTCAAAAAGACAAACCCTCTAAGACACCTTTCCATTGGAAAGAAAAATTTAAAAAAAGGAGTTGATGCAATGACGAGACAGGTAAGAGCCTTAGCTGCTCTTCCAAAGGACCCAAGTTCAATTTCTAGCACCCACATGGCTCTTCGCAACCATCTGTAATTCCAACCCAAGGAATCCAATGCCCTCTGACCACTACAAGCACTGTACCCACATGGGTGCACAGACAGACACGCACATAAAGCACCTAGGCACCTAGATATGCAAAACCTTCCAAAGGAAATGAGAAGCACAGTTTTGTGTGGTTAAATGGAGAGGCCATGTCTGCTTATAACCTGAAACATGAGACGAGTGGAAAAGGGAAAAACAGATGTTTATCTCTAGAAAGGGCAGTGAGATAAGGAACTGCAAGCACAGACAATGATTTTTTGTCCCCTCAACCCTATGCACATATTGCCCATTGCCTTAGTAAAACATTTAAAGTATGAAAAAGAAAAAAGACAGCAACAGCAATGACCATAATCAACAAACTAGGAGCAACAAACCATAGATGAAGAAGACAGGGACTCCTCCGGACAGTTGGGGTTCAGATCTCAGACATGGAACCTCAGGTGAAGGCAAGACCATGGAAATGAGTCTTACTAGGGCAATATGCTTAACTTTGCCTCAAAAATTAGAGAGAGGAAGAGGTGGAGAGAGCTCTTTGGGGTCAAAACTGTGCGGGCTTACACAAAAACATTCTAGCCCAGCCAGAGCTACACAGTAAGACTCCTGTCCTTCCCCCACAGAGACACTGAGAGAAAGGAAGGAAGGAGACAAGCACCGGTACACTAACACGCCTACTGTCTGCAGGTATAGTGGTCAGCTGCTCCAAGAATGCCCCCTCTCTTTTCAGAAGCAGTGAAAGGAGGGCCACAAAGCCCTCTTGACCAGTAAAGCCCCAAATTTAGTCTAAAGAGAAAAGATGTCAAAACTAACACTAAGAAGTAAGCGTTTACAAAGGCCTCATTGTGCACACGGGAAGTAACAGGAGCAGGAAGCTGTAGATCACTAGACAGGCAAAAAGTTCAGAAACACAAGTCATAAGTGGAATTTTCTAAAATAAATTAGACAGTGCGAGTTTGCATAAAACTATTAGAAAGCTGATCTACGGGCCATAGGACATAGCTCTGTGAGAAAGTGTTTGTTCAACTTATGCAAGGCCTAGGGTTAGTCCCCAGAATCTCATCTTCAAAAAAAAGAATTCACACGTATGACTCTTCTACTGCCCAAAATCTCAAGATGGGTGTGTTCTTAATTAAAAAAAAAAAAAAAAAAAAAAAAAACAACAACAACAAAAAAAAAAAAAACCTTGAGAAAATTTTATTGTGGCTTTTATTTACTCAAGGTGTCACCATGTAGTAACTGCTTTTAAATCTCTGATCCCCTGCACACCAGTCTGTCTTGACTAATTGTAGACGCTCCACTCCTACTCTATTACACATGTCAGATAAAGGGAAGTGGGTGAAATGATTAATTTCATAAACACATTAGGTTATTCCTCCAATGTCATCGTTCAAATTGCTTTGCATTCCATTGTCCTTGGAGAGTAAGAAGACAGGGTAGAGCTATAAGGTGTGGCCTGCTGGACACACTGCAGAACTCCTGAGAATGTCCTGAGAGAATGTGAAATGTAACCATGAATCCCTGGGATGCCTACAGAGGAAGACTGAGGTGACTAATATTGTAGTATGATGTTTCTGGCCCACCATTTCCGGCCTAGCCCTGAGGTTCTGACCTGTTGCCCCGTAGTCTTACAGTCCTTTACTCAGAGCAGCCTTTCAATTTCTTTCCTCTACATCCGTGGTGTCTTTCTGGCTTCTCTCTGGCATCTCTGTTCTGCTCTTCCTATTCCCAGAGTTTTCTTAGTCTGGTTGCCTCACCCATACTTCCTGTCAGCCTTCAGCCAATTAGCATTTTATTAAATGAGTAGGTGGGACAATTATTTACAGTGTAACATTACATACATAATGTAACCTAAAGAAAAAATTAGCTACAAAAATAAGGTATATACAAAATTAAGGTATATGGTGAACAAAATGAAGGGTACATTTTAAAATACTATTGTGATATGATTCAATTTAAAACATGAGTTAATATATGACTGAGACAATTTTCAATCCATATTTATAAAAAATCAGTTCATAAGCAAACCTGTAAGTACTGTAGAAAGAAAGGATTATCTATGCAGTGTTCATTTTTCAAATAATTCTCTCTCTGTCTCTCTCTCTCTCTCTCTCTCTCTCTCTCTCTCTCTCTCTCTCTCTCTCTCTCTCTGTGTGTGTGTGTGTGTGTGTGTGTGTGTGTGTGTGTGTGTGTGTGTGTTCCTGTGCACGTGTGCAGTGCATGTGGAAATCCTATAAGGAGCCAGTTCTCTCCTTATACTGTATATATCCCAGGAATAGATCTCAGGTCATCCAACCGGACAGCAATTGTCTTCAACCACTGAAACATCTTGCTAACCATACATCAACTTTTTAAGATGCCCTTTGAAGTCCCTTTTCTAGAAAGATACACTGTTAGTTCCTCACTAAAGTTAAAGAATATCATAAAGTGATTATGTATTTCTACAACATGTCTAAGTTATGAAAATATATTAGTATATTAGTACAAAACAAATAATATGTTCAAATCATTTCTTTCCTGAAATAAATTAATTCAAAGTTATTTGCTTTTACTTGTTTTAAAATCTATCCTTGCTTCAAAATTTAGAATTTCTCAAAAATTTGCCAACTATAGTATAACACTAGGTTCCACATTTCTAATTCAAATATTTTATCTATAAAAATAAGAAATATTCAGAAAATATTTTGGAAGATGTCTAGTATTAATGTTTCATGTCTGTTCACAATTTTGAAATTTCTTCTGTCACCTTTTATCTGTACTTAAACATGGCGTAGTCCCATGAACGTTCTATGGTGTGACTAACGTGTTGGGTAAGACTTTGCTGTTAATTTGCCTAACCTTGCATTACCATCAGACTGTAGCAATAGACAAATACAGAAATGTCTTGTTTCATGGAAGTTTGTAAGGAAATACAATTATCTATGTTCATCTTGGATAAAAGTAGAAATAATGGTTTACATGAGGGTGAACAAATTTATTTCTGTTCCTAGAATTAAAATCCTCTGTCCGACTAACCATCCCCCAACAGAAAGCTCTTCAGAGACCAAATGACCTCGTTAGTCTAGTTTCTGAGAGCTTCTTTATGAAGAAATCATTCCTTCATTCCAAGCCCTAAAATACTCCACTACTTTCTTCAAATCATTTTCTTATTCTCTTCTTAGTACCAAGTGAAATTAGCTGGACAGCATTAACTGTATAAATAGTTTATTATGTCAGTTAAAATTTAAACTATGCCTTACCTTGTGTTTTATTAGACCACTTTAGACTTATGCTCACCTTTGATTACATTTCTTTCATAAAGAAAGCTGTTTCACTTATAAGTTTCAAAATCTCATTAACCTGTCAATATTCGGTGGGTAAAGTATCATTAAACTGACTAGGATAAGTCTCTTCCTTCTAGTGCATCTGCAACATGCCAGTCATGTTGAATATGACATGACCTTTACTCTTAAAAAAAACTCACTGTCTCTGAAGCACATATTCACTTCTTTAACGCCAGCACAAAAAAAGGCAGAGTCAGACAGAAGCAAACTCTCTGAATTTGTAAGTATTCTGGTCTATATACTGAGCTCCCTTCCAGCACAGACTGAATACTGAAGTCTCTTTAAAGAAGGAAGGAAGGAAGGAAGGAAGGAAGGAAGGAAGGAAGGAAGGAAGGAAGGAAGGAAGGAAGGAAGGAAGGAAGAAAGAAAGGAAAAGGAAAATAATTCTCTAAATTCTCTAGTAGATAAGAGATACAAGATGCTGTAGGATAACTTCATAAGACAGGGCAGCAAGAAAAAGCCAAGAAAGACAAGAAGTAGTCTGAACTGAGTGTGATATAAAACCACTGAAAGTTCACAGTGAAATCTTTGATTTAAAAAAAAAAAAGAGACACAAAGAGTGTGTTATGCTTGAAAAATTGAAAAGAGGAAAGACTAAGTTATAGAGACAGCTGGGGGTGGACAGGGTACTGGAGGCACAGGAGTCAAGAAGTTGAGTTGAAAAGAAGGTCAAAGCTTGGGTTATAGAACAATTTTCTGCAGAGCTCAAGCCTAAGGACTTTGTCCAGCAAAAGGTGCAAGGAGAAAATTAACAAGGCCAGACAACTGTGTATGGATGCAAAGGGCAGGCTGGATGGAGAAAGGATCACAGGCAAGAAAAGCAAGCTCAAAACCTATCCCCAACCTCTGCGGAGCTCGAGGAGGCAGGAACACATGGGGACAGGGATAAAACAGGTCAGAGATTTGAGATGCTTCTGAAAGGCAGGGTGAACAAGTCAGTAACTGCAGGTTTTTGCAAAGAACTGAAGGGACAATGTAAATCCAGAATGTTCAGCTTAGACAGCAATGTCTTCATTTAGAGGAACAACAGAACTAAAGAGACAAAGTTTCTTCCAGCCAGACATGATAGTGTCTGTAATTCCAGCATTTGGGAAGTGGTGTACAACTCAGAAGCTCAAGACTATCCATGATCATCCATGATAGTGAGTTTGAGGACAGCTCAGAAACTTTACGTTTAAGATCCATCTTAAGCATATAATTATAAGTAAAACTTAAACAACTGTAGATCTGGAAAACCATTGGTGTTTCTAATCTGAACCATCTATAAAGTTTCTTGTTGATTAAGACTGTGTTTTGCACCATCACACAGTAGCAGGCACAGGGAGTCTCCAGAAGAATTTGCGGGGCATTATGGGAGAAGATGAAGGAGACAGTAGAGAAAAGATAGCAGCGCCTTGCTGATCAGAACACTAACGATCGCTCACACAACTCTCAAATGAAAATAATCAAATCTAACTCAGTGTAAAAGTTCACTTCTGTGCTCCCAATAAATCACCCGTTATCAGCTTCTTAGATGGACATCGGGTGGAGTAAGAAGAGAAACAGGGAGAGAAAAGGGGGGGACGTTTACAGGGCTGAGAGAGAGAATGTGGGGGACAAACACTCAAGATAAAAGCTGATAAAGATAGAGAATAAGAAAGAAAGAAAAGTAGCTTCCGGTACTGTTTCCTAGCCTGGCAGCTGGAGCAGTAATGAAATCCTCACCAATTTATACACATGGAAAATGACTCAACAAGAATTCATTCATTCACTCAGGGACAGGTTGAATTTGTAGGGAAAAAAACATTCTATTAACTTCAGAGGCAAGGAGACGGTGGCCATGTGATGTTCCTTCTCAATCAATAGTAAATGTGGGCCTCCCGTAGCTGTTGTCTGCAGCCATTCTACTTCCCAGAGTTTTGAAGGTCTCTTATTTAAGGTGGAAATCTCAGGAATATTTTTCACAGATATGTGAAATATTTGTACCCAGATAACAAACAGCACATCAAATTCTCTTCTTTGATCAAAAAGGAGGAGACAAGACAATGTTTCCAGGGGCTGAGGAGACAGAAGCTGTTGCTGGGTGAGTATAGGGTTTCAGGGCTAATTGGAAATTCTCAACTGTTTTGATGATACTCCAGTAATAAGAATGTACTTAATGCCATTAAACTCTACATTTAAGATAATATAAAATGATGGAATTTGTTTTATGTGCATTTTACTACAGTGCTTTTAACAACTAAGCATATGAGAAATATGATTTTTTTTTTTTTTTTTTTTTTTTTTTTTTTTTTTTTTTTTTTTTGCAGTCAGTCAGTCAGTCATCTGATGAATGAAGCTTCATGTAGTCATTTCCCATCCAAAGAACCCAGTGAGACTTTCAGAACACCAGCTGTCAGGGCAGAACAGACTATCCTGGGGGCATGTTTTTATACCTTTCCTTTCTTTGACCTCCTGAGTCACTTTTATTCTTGAGAAACCTATAACTACTCTCTCAGCCTGGGAAGTTTAAGATAAGAGACATTGAAAACAATGTTCCAGCAAACATCTGTTACTTAAAGGAATCCAGGCACTTGGAGATCCAGGTCTACAATGTGGGTTTCATGGGGTGTAAACTAGTAATAATCTCTTGTACCCATTGACATAAACTCATCTGATGCTATCAACAATCTGAACATACAAAGTGGCTTAGAACCTTAAACAGCACTGTAAAGATAATGAATATATCAGACAAGTTTGGGGCTGTGGCTTAGTATTCTCTACTCATACTCACTTTCACTTTCCACATATTTACTTTTCTGCAGCCTGCCACAGGCCAGATATTTAAAACGATTTTAGAGATAATTTATAATTTTAAATAGCTTTAATGATAGAGCTTTGTTAGAATTGTTCTACTGTAGTACTACCACTGTTAATATCTTGCTAAGACTAACTTAAGCTTTACCATTGAATTATATGTACAAAGACAAAACAGCCTATAGAATACAAGGCCCAAGTCTATCTATAGAGACATGAATTTACCAGCCATATTGGAATATGCCCTGGGGGGATGAGGACTAACCAAGCTTCTCCTTCGGATTTACTTCACGGGTCAGTAGCTTTGGTTAGTGCTAGAATTGCAAAGTATAAATATCAGCAGTAAACCCCGGGGCAACTATGTTTGTGCAGGCAAAACGCTCACTCTGCAATTAAGGGAGGGCAAGTATCCATGAATCACTCTTCCTGAATTCTGACAGGCCCTGGAGCCAGGCTCTGGGATGAGAACACAAAAGGGATGCTGTAAGAAGCCAATGGCTACTTCCATTTCTGCTACTGCGACCTGGAAGCTGAAAACTTCAGGCTATAAATGAAATCAAAGCAGGTGAAAGTTTGTGGATACAAAGCAATACAATTAAGCAACGGATGTCTGAGCTAAGATCTTTCTACAACTTATAGGACTAATTTCCCCTGAGTTTTTACTCTGCCTCCCATCAGCATCCAGACTTTTCCTTGCGAACAAAATCGGCCACACTGAAGTAAACACATGTATATTCGCACAAAACACCCTGTTTTTTCTCCAAGGAAATGTAATAAGTATGGAAAACGGGTCAGCTTCTCAACAGTTCAGCTTTTCTTGCCCTGCTCTGGAACCTTTGCTCAGATGATGCACAGATTCTGTTGATGTCAGAACCTGACAAATAAACACACCTCACGACTTGA
Organism: Phyllotis vaccarum; assembly: GCA_033318265.1. Classification (NCBI taxonomy): domain Eukaryota; kingdom Metazoa; phylum Chordata; class Mammalia; order Rodentia; family Cricetidae; genus Phyllotis; species Phyllotis vaccarum. The sequence goes on from JARWLC010000007.1 coordinate 60,840,960, forward strand.
AGCCAAATACAAAACTGGCACAATGCAAAGGCAGACACTGGAAGTGGAGACCGACCCAGGAGAGTGAATGAGAGAAAGAAGACAGGAGATAGGAAACAGGAGATGAGTCATGCTGTACTTACAACTTTCGGCCTGATAGTCTGGTACAAACTGCTCATCATTGTCAGGTACCTGAGCTGAAGAAGAAAAAGAAAGGTTTTAAAAATTAAGAGAGTAGCTGCCAAGACATAAGGATGTCAACTAAGAAGTGTCAATCAAGGCCTATTTTGGGGAGCTCAGACCTATGATTATTTGCCAATAACCTCCTCTTTAAAGCAGTTTTGACAGAACAGGAAAGGAAACTAAAAGTTCCACTGATGCAACTGGACATGAATATGTCAGAAATGGCGTGGTAGCAGGTGGGACACCTCTGAATTTCACCTGCCAGATGAAATTTAAGGAGATGGCAAATAAAAGGTACAGGATTCCTATATCCTGTGTGGATGCATCTTGCAGAAGTTGTGATAAAGGCATTGCGATCCACCCACTGCTGAAGCTTCAGCAGACCATCACAGTGAATCACAAGGTTTTTTTTTGTCAAGTGAACTGCAGCTTCCACAAGCTTCCGCATTTTTTGAAATGACCTCTTTGGGTAAGTTCTGTGTCCTGCAAATAAGACTATCATAATTAAAAACATTTGCCCGAAATTAGTTCAAAGGAAGCCATGAAGCTTTAAAAGTGAAAGAAGCGTCATTGACGCGGACTACATGTAACAAAGCAATACATTTTAACAACTGTATTTATAGTGAAAACAACAGACAATATGACAAATGTCATCTTTTCATTAAAAATATTTTTCTGGCTATGGTAGTCAGCACTGAAGAAAGAATCTTACCATTGTCCGCCCCTAAGATCAATTGACTTCTGGCTTTATTAAAGGAAAAGGACTAATTGGGCAAACGTCATACCTTTGGTTGCAATGAAAGCACAAGGCCATTCTTTCACCTAGAAATGTTTATTGCCTTTGTTGTGGATATCAAAATAACCTCAGTCTCCTAGGATATTACTGAATTTTCAAACACACATAGATATGCATAGCTTTTGTATAAACAAACTACATGACACAGAAATCAAGTTACTTATAACTTGGTGATCACATAACAACCTGTCATTCTCATTAACTTTCAATGAGATCTCATTAGCTAGTATTACCTCACTATTATAGGGTAATACTGTAAATTTTTATCCGATCAAGTCATATTAAAAGAGTTGTCAATCATTTTTTTAATGAACTTACTTTGTGTGTGGAATGTTAATTAAAATAATCGGTCTTAGCCAGGCATGTAATCCCAACATTTGGAAGGCTGAGGCTCACCAATGGTCTGAGGCTAGTATGAGGCATGTACTGAGTGAGCTCCAGGCTAGCCTAGGCTGCAAATTTGGACTCTGTCTCAAAAATTAAATATCAATACCAACAGCAGTAATAACCACTCCTTGTTGAAACATTTTAGGCTAATAAGATAGGTAAGAAAAAAAAAATTCATACCTCCCCCCAAAAGAATTTTATGATATAATTCCATGTAAAAATATAAGATATCCTCAATAGGTTTTTCTTTTCTACATTTATCTTTGTAAATGAAAACATTTTGATGAATAAAGTATGTGCTATCTTAGTCAAGAATTTAACTATCCCGGAATATTCTTTCCTAGTATTAAAATGGATATATCACAGAGTTGTTCTCAAATGATTTTCTCTCATACCTGTACTTTATGGAAGACATACCATTCCCTACTGCAAAAATAAGCAAATAAATAATAAAAAAAAATAAAAACTCAACTGTAATTTCAAGTCATAGCTTGTACCAATTTGATCAGTCCGTACGAGAAGCAAGTTTATCCCACCAGTATTTGATGCTATGTTTAACATTTTTAAGGTAGACTGGTTTCACCTCACAAACTGATAACTTAATTTTCTTAAATGCCACTGGCCACCCCCCCCCACGCTGCATTTTAATGTAAGAAATAAGAGGATTTTGAAACCTATGAATCAATCAGTTTACACATGATCCCTGATACTTAGATATTATATATATTCTCCTTTAAATTCCTCCTCTAACCCCTCCCTAAAAGCCATACTCACAAATGCACTTATAAACATTATCATGTTTCTTGCCTGAAACAAAAATGACTGGACAAGATGGATGGTAGTGGTGCATGCCTTAAATCCCAGCACTCGGGAGACAGAGGCAGGAGGATCTCTGTGAGTTCATGGCCAGCCTGGTCTATTGAGCGAGATCCAGGACAAAAAGCAAAACTACACAGAGAAACTCTGCCTCAAAAAACAAATCAACTACAACAAAATGGCTGAAGGAAGAAAGAAGGGTGCAGTAAGTAGCATTCTCTTAGCTGTTGACAATGTACTTTTGCTACTGACAACATCGCTTTTGACTTTCTGTTCAGATTGATAAATTACACATAAGAAATGTACTTTATTAATGTCCTTTTACATTTAAAATAATTACAAATGCTTTAATATATATTTAGTAATAGCAAATAATTAAATCATGAACTTTAAAATATTATATCCATATTTTCGTTTTCCCTCTAAATTAAGAACTAAGCAGACGCACATCAAGTATGATGGCACACACCTTCAGTCCTAGCACTTGAGAGGCAAAGGTAGGTGGGTTTCTGAGTTTGAGACCATCTTGGTCTACAGAGTCAGTTCTAGTACATTCAGGGCTACACAGAGGAATCACAACCAAAAATGAAAAAGCTCAAGAGATAAAACAATTGAGGTACAAAGGATGCTTTATAAAAGCGAACATTTGAGGCTGGAGAGATCACTCAATGGTTAAGACCACTTGCTGCTCTTTGAGAGCACTCAGGTTCAATTCCCAGCACTTAGCACCCACAAGATGGGTCACCCCATCTGCAACTCCAGTTCCTAGGGGTCTGATCTCTCTAGGAACCAGGGACACATGATGCCCAGACATCCTTGCAGCAAGAATTTATACATATAATAAAAATAGTGTTTATTTAAAGTCAACCATCATTATGGTATAGTGGCACAATGCAGACAAATAAGATAAAATAAAATAGGGTAATAAGGTATCATTTACAATAATCTAATAAAAATGTGATGTTTGTTTAAATAAATGTTTGAAAACAGGTACTGAGTTATTCAGGATTTAATACGCTTGCATGGATATGCTCGGCCAGACCTATTATTGATTCATAACACAGAGCTGCAGCTCAATAGAACAGATCACTTGAGAAGGCCTCAATGGGTGTGTGGTACGTGCTGGGTGTTGACCTATGTGTGGGGCTAGGGGAAATACTTAAGGGACAGAAGAATCTAGAAGGCATACCTCACAAGAACAGAGAAAATAGCTTCATACTAACAATTTGTAAAAAGAGTAAGGATGAAGGATGCTATTTCTGTTCTAACTCCTTAACATACTGAATAAGTACTTCACACTTATGCTTGAACATATTACAGAATTTTAACAAAAAACATATGACTCACATTTCCACAGAAGCTAATCTTAAGAAGCTGAATAGACTGAACGAACCAGCATGATACTTACTTAAATAGACAAAGGTGTAAGTCTACCTCTAACTTCAAGTTGGAGTAGAAGGAAAGCATTTAACTGGAAACCCAACCTGGACTTGGGCAAGGAAAGTACGACAGAGTATCATCCCACTTGTATCATAGATTTTCTTCTTTAATTCACAAGTTTTAGGAAGGAGCAGGCTAGAGATGCCTGAAATACTGTTGGAAGCCATACCAAACCCAAGGCTGAAAACTAACAATATAAGCCAACCTAATTTTTAAGTTTTTTTTTTTTTTTTTTTTTTTAATTTCATCCTATGTTTGAAGTGACTATCTTTGTGGAATGAAAATGCTTCTCTACACAATGTAATAGAAGAGGAAGGAGAAGGAGAAAAAAATATAGCAAAGACCAGTAAAAGATTTTCACAAAGGCTGAGCATTAGATGTCATTGGTAATAGCTGAAGCAACTCTATCAGCTCGTTGCACATTAATAGCCCAGTTGGAATTGAGTCTTTAAATATTTGCTTTAAAGAAACAGCCGCCACACTCTCAGCCGTTGGCTTCACCTAAATTCCTACCCAAAGCTCCTCTTTAACACTCTTCATCTCTAGGACATAGCATCGCTAATGGGGAAGAAATTCATTCAAGTATTAATCTCAACCAAAATGACACAGAATCAATGCCCCATTTTCAAACTTTACTGTTGGGTTTTAAGCATCAGTGCCTTGGGGAAGAGCAGTTTTAAATATAGCTTCCTTTTACTTTATGCCTGTTTTCAAATTTTAAATAAAACAATATTCATTACTTAAGAAATGGTCCACGTTTAAATTTTTTTTTCAAATTTAGCTGCAGGCAATAAAAATCCTCTTATTCTTACAAACAATTGTCTGATGAATTCTCTTTTAAAGCCAAGGGGGGGCAGAGGGAATGGGAAAATTACAAATGAAACAAATGTCAAGTATTAAAGGGGTTAATATTTAATTAAAACCAGTTCTATCCACTGTAACAATGACCTGGAGCCAAACTAGGCGGAAGATGTATGACTCATTCTTTCTACCCGTGAATGAGACAGCTGATCTCCTCAGCATTTCCTTAAGACAAGCAGGCAGAACTGGATTTCTGCCTCCATTCACAAAAACGCAGTCCAGCATGAACCATGCGGCCCAACCACAATCTTTTCATGTCACACCCTTCCAGAGATCTCGAAAGAAAGCTGAACTTGCACAGGAAACACAGCAATCTTATTGCTCTGTCTCAAACAGATCCATTAAGAAACACATTAAAATAAATGGCACTGAGAAGGGGCGGGAGGGAGAGAAGGAGAAAGTGAGATGTGTACACATATATTTAATCCTTCTTATTTTAGGGTCCCTTGGTCCAAAAACATGTACAAAACTTAGGACAGAAAGTGGGAAATAAAGAAAGGATGTGAGAGAAGGAGGAGGGGAGGAGGAGGAAGGGAAGGGGGGGAGGGGGGAGGAAGGGGAGGGCCACTAGAAGAGGTAGGGTGGACCTAAGTGATAGTCCTGACCATGTGGGGAGTCCTAAGTTTGATTCCCAGAAGTAAAATACTACCAATATAATAAATAGATGACATTTTGCTTGTCTATCATTTAAGTTGTGAGTCATAAGAGTGTAATATATATTATTGCTGAGGTTTGTAGCATTCAGAGCAAGGGTTTAGAAGGAAATTTATCTGAAGAAATTTAGATATTTTATTTTAAGCAAACCATGAAAATCAGCATTTGCAGTGTGATATTCCTCTTAATCCTAAAAGGAGGCTTCAGTCCATAGAACAAAATAATCATGAGTTCACTAAGCAGAGTTTTATACCAAATCTGGTTTTAACATTAAAATAATTACAAAGTAAAAGCATTAATTAGTGCAGAAATATAAACATATTTAAGGAGAAAGGGTAGGGACTTCCCTAGACAGAAAGGCCTTTAAAGCTGGACACACTCTGTGCATGCACCAAAAGCAGGAAAACAAGAAGGCCTCAAGTCGGCTTCAGTTTCTAACCAAACTGACCTGCAGTGACTCAAAAACTTCGAAAGGAAGCCCAGAGCCAGGCAGCTGCAGTCTGCAGTCAGGTTTTCAACCTCTACTTCTAAAGAGGTCTGACTCTGTCATTGTTCTTATTATTTTTAATTATAAAATTGTACATAAATCAAAGAAATAAAGCTGCACCACAACGTGCAAGATATTATTCACTCTGTGTAACTCAACTGAAAAGTTCAGCAACATTTCACATGTCAGCATTTTTTGAAAAAACTGCACTATGCTTCACCAAATCCAATTTTTCTGTTTAAAAATAATTTCTCTTCTTTTGGAAGTAGATCATACATGAGATACGTTTATATTCTTCCAATGTATATTTAGAGTAAAATAGTCTGTTGTACCGACTACCTTTACTCCAAAAGAGAGTCCTTTCCAATCTTACAGAAAATAAGGGATAGTAGCAGGCCACACCTCCAATACACACACACACACACACACACACACACACACACACCATACACACACACACACCACACACTCAAGAATCATCTTCTACCCAATTCTAAGAACCTGTATAGACTTCCTTAATGCTGAACTATCAGATTCTATTTTATATATCCATATAAAGTATTATAGTTACAAACACTGCATCAATAAGAAAAAAAAATATGAGCATATCCAATGCCAATGCTGTATTTTATTTTCTTTTTAAGGTGTAGTGTTTTGAGCAATCAAAATGAGAGCCTCAAGAGTACAGTGTTTAGTGTAGGTCTCAGGTAGCGAATAACAGCAACTCGTATTCCCAGTAAGTATCATAAAACATAATTTGGACATAATTTTGTATGGAAACAAATGGGAGAAAACATAGTAACATCTATTTCTAGTCCAATGTGACCATTATTTTGACAATCTTATTATTTGTATGAGATAATAGTGAAGTTTGGTGTAGAGCATTGTTCTTGGTGATAACACTCTCCCTGCAACAGCTTCACTATGTCACTGAAAGCCTGTTTACCCTGGTGGTGATGAATCACTGCAGGTGACTTTCTTCTCAAGCTTATTCATAGCAGAGAACTTCAAGACACCCAGACCACAACAAACATGAACAAAAGTAGTCACATTTTACAAGATGTATTATGAAATATGTTATTTTATATTAGTTATAAAAGTTATAATTTAAGTTATATTAGCAGGTAAATGCTGTTGATAGAATACTTTTACAAAGATGCAATGCATTCTTAACTTTGTTTCTTCTCCCTTTTGCTTCTGCTCCCCAAGTAAGAAGTTTTGGACAGCACTTACTATATATAGCTTTCAAAACAAGTTAAGAACAAAATGTTGCTATGATGTTGATAAGAGCAACATTTGAACTAATTATTTTAAGGGATCAAATAATTCCAATTGCCTGTCAGTAGCAATCTAATCCAATGGTCTGAAAATCAATAAAGAATTGTCCATAGTGAAGTTCAATATAACACAGCTACGGTAACATTTAAAATAAGCATAGTCTCTATTCCTTTTATCTGGTATTATGGTCATTGCAAACATTAGCTTTATACTTTTCTTCAGAATGTGATATATCACACTGTGGTATGTTTGTTATAAGCTTTTAAACTGCAGCATTAGTGTTTGGAAAGTGCTTCTAATGTGAAGCTACATTCTACAAACATGTTTTAGATCTCTGTGTGTGGATAAAGCTGCAGGAAAGAGTGCAATTATATTTTTAGAGAGGATTCAATAGATTAAATACACAAACTCTATCATTTTCATGACTAATCAATATGTTGTACTTGGTATAATTTATAAAAATTCTTACAGGAAAAGAAAGTAAAATTCTAAGATGCATCATTTTTATTTAGGAACTTTGAGGATTTCTCTCTCTCTCTCTCTCTCTCTCTCTCTCTCTCTCTCTCTCTCTCTCTCTCTCTCTCTCTCTCTCGTGATTATCATATGATCCTTGTAGCAAACTTAATTCACATGTCTAAGAAGATTTTTAAGAGACCTGTTAGACTTCCCAGAGAGATTCTAACTCATGGGAGAAACTTAGTAAGTTATCAATGATCTCTGTTTAAAAGATCAAAATAACTTAAAATTCTATGGTCATTTTCTTGGTTATGGAACATTAAGAAAAGAAATAAGTTTATAGTTGCCAGTTTAACAGTCCATTAATAACTGCCTGTCCAGCAGAACAGAAATGAACAGAACTAGTAAAAACTAAGAAGTTTAATTTGAGGGATCTCTCATTGTTCAAGTCATAAGTAAAGCCAAATTAAAATATACATAAACAATAATTTATTTAATTGTTAAAGGAAAAAAATAAATGTGTAGTCTCTTAGCATTTAAAACAAAACTCCTATGAGATTTTTAAAAACTTATCTTAATAAATTTTGCTTACAACATAGTTGAACAAATTAATGTAACTACTTTGAAAATGTTCATATTATTCTAAAATGCAGTTTGTAAATAGTAGTACACCTAGATATCCAATAAAAGAAAAAAAACTGGAGCTTAGTTTTAGAATTTAATTAAACTTGTGAATTCTTTTCTAAGTAAAAGCCCATGTATTTCCAAATACATTAGTCCTTATCGAGGCTTACTTATATAAAGATAAGTCTTTAGAGCTGATTTACAGGTTAAGAAGAGATAAGAATATTCCATACTGTTTTAAAAGACAAACTTGTTTAAATTATTCAACTCTCTTATCTGAGGCATAAGACACAAATAAAACAAGGGAAAAGTGAAAAATGAAAAAAAGAAAATATACTGAAAATGGTAAAAGTCTGCCACACATCCACATCCTTAAATTCCAGAAATAGGTGCATGCACATTCAAAACCTGCCAGCCAGTGCACTGACTTGGGTTCAGTTTTCAGATCTAAACATCTTAAGAACCAATAAACCTTCCACAACAATTAAGTATGATAACTTATTTTTAGATAAGTGAATAAATTATTGAATAAACAAAATTCCACGTAACTTTCAACTCGGCAAAGCAGATAGATAAAAGTTAATGCAAGAGCCTCTGTAAATTTTCATAAAAAAGCTATTTGAATCTATGGTTTATGTAGCAATACTAAGTAATCTATTACAGTAAGTTTCATTTAGAGATGAGCAAAAATGACCTTAAATTTAAAAAACCAAACTTTCACTAATACTTACCACTCATTAACATATAAATGCACTCCCCCTTTCAAAGGATAATTAAGGGCTATCTAAGTTAAATGATTTTAATCATTTAAGACTGTAAAAGTCTTTTGAAGAACTAGAATTTTCAGCAAGACAAAGAAACTTGTTTACATGCTAACAGCAACTTGATCAACTGTATACAAGATCCTGATAAAAGCTCATCTATCTACCTCAAACCTGCTACAGCAGCCCTGGGTTCTTTTTGGAGACCCACCCTTCACTTAAAACCATCTTGAAAATCTGTTGCCAAAGTCAGATTCCCCACCGAAAATATATATGAATGTATGTATCATAACATATTTAACAAAATTTACTAAATATGTAAATATCAGCAACTTTCTCATTTTACACATACACACAAAATAGTAAAGTAACATATCATAAATATGGCAATTCCAAAAGAAAAAATTAAAATTGTAGATACAACAAAAATCCTTCTACTTTAAGCATATCTGAACATATGTTAAGCTTTACTGAAACCACATCTCATTAGTCCTATAAACAAAGTTGCACACAATAAAAGCTGTAATAGGTTGTAGTATATAATTTTAAAAAAAATCCAAAATGCCATTAAAGATCTCCACATTAAATCCTAATAAAAGTGGCAAGATAGCAAAAGTCAAACTTCAACAAATATTACATGCATCATAGCACACAAAACAATCTTAAAATCTGCAACTCCCAGTAAAAGATCTACTTTCAGCCCACAGATTTTCAAACTGTGAAATACACACCTAGTGCTCTGTGCTGTGAACAAGGAGGAAAGAAGCCACCTGCACTTAAATCCTGAAGCATCCCGTCCTGATGAGCCCAGAGAAACTAATTTCTGCCATCAGAAAAGTCCTCCACCAGAACACCAAATAATCATATGCGCTGCTCTAAAGGAAACAGCAAGCCAGCCGGTTCTGGCTCGAGGTCTCTCGAGGTACAATAATATAAACCTGATCAATTGCAATTAAAATCCGAACAGAGACTTAGAACCTGAAGTCTTGGTGCATTAGTTCTTGCCAAAAGCAGATGTGATTGTGAGCTGGAAGCAATTTCTCCTGGTAATTTGTGATGACACTGGGTAGTGCAGCCCCAGAGTCCCCAAAGACAAGCTCATCAGAGGCTCTAATGTATGCATGACACATGAGGTGGCTCTTTTAGAGCTCAATTAATTGGGCTGAACATTAAGACAGCAAGTTCAGGACTCCCTCCACCCCTTCTAGAGCTGCTTTTCTCCTTTAAAGCCATTTTCCCCCTTTGCCTTACCTTCAGCAAGCCATGTTTCTTGTAACTGACTCAGATCCTGAAAGAGTTCTAAAAAGCAAGTCAAAGACACAAACATAAGATTCAACAGTCTGCAGTCTTTTTTAACTGAAAATGTCTGTCATGATGCTGGCATTCAGTAAAATTTTACTTCATAGAGCATCAGCTGAACATAGGACTCATCACTGAAGTGTCTGAATAATCCTACTTACTTATGACATCAGGTGACACTTGAAGAGAGTCTTTAGATAATGAAATAATATCAATTATCTTATTTTTCTTTTTAAACAAACAGTTGAGCAGTAATCTCAGAGAGAAAAAGACACATGCATTAAATTTCACCAAGGTGCTGAACTAAAGATCATCTACAGGTAAAGATTAGAAAGATAAAACATTTGCATCTTCTAAGTTTATAAACAAAATACCAACAAAACTCAAAATAACTCTCAAGTTACATTTTCTAGCCAAACACCTCAACACTAATAGAGACAACTTCATACATGTGCATTTAAAGAAATCTTCTACACTAGCAGACTGCAAGACAGATAATGCCCTGGCTTTGGTTTATGATCAATTCCAAATTGTATTCTGGCATTAGGGGGAGGGGAGAGGAGGAGATATGGAGGGAAGGATCTATCTAATAAGAATGAAAATTTGATGAAGTTTTAGAATTTAGTACACTTAAATTCCAGCAGAACTTTGGTAATTGAGTCCAAGTTTCTTCAGTCAATTACAAATGCCACACAGGGTTGAAATGACTCTTAATATGTTGACCTTTTACCAATAGTTTATGGACTAATCTGTAGCCTCATTTACAAATAATATAATAATTACCCATTAAGCCTGAAGTTTGATCAAGTGAACACTTCTAGGCCTATTAACAAGATGTTATGACTTCACAATACAGTCATCAAACTCAAACAGTAGTATATGGCTTCATTTATATTGTTTAATTTGTAATAAAGCTGAAAGAGAAATGTAAGTGATGTGCACAGTTGCTTGCTGTGTCCCAGGCGGTGATGGTTTTAAAGTGTTATCTCAGTGTAGGGATTAGTTATGTACCACAGGGACAAGAATAAGCATGAGAGAATGTTTAGAAGAAGAAGGTCACTGTTAGGTGTTAATTTCCTTCTTTCAGTGGTTTGTGACAAGATCATAAAATAGTCTCCAAGGCAAATTCACTGTGGGAATGGCTGTGTGTCAGCCCAGGTTAAATTCAGAAGTTTCAGTGTTTATTATTTTTTAGATGAGATTGAGATGATCCCCTTCTTTGGAGAGTGTGTCAGTAAGAGAGGAAGGCGTTCAGCTCGGAATCAAACCTCACCTTCTGAATCATGAGCCAGATCTCTGTTAATGAATTTTCTTTTTCTGACATTTGTTGGTTTCTCGTTACAATTTCTCCCACGCTGATTCTACAAAGGGAAAGATAAAATCCTTTAAAAGAATATAAATCTCAGATGTCACATATAAAAAAATAAAACATGCATACATAACATAAGCCTACTGGATCCTATCTCTGAGTAGAAAAAAAAATAAATAAAAGTTCATAGGAGAACTCCAATATGCATTGTCTCACTTTGACAGGGAAAGCTCAGACTAAGGGTTCCACAGCAAGGGAGAAAGGCTTCCCAGAGCAGATCTTAACAGTTCTGTTTATTCTCCTCACTGTTACTTGTAATCTCAGCTCCAAAACATTAGGCTAGAACACTTAAATTATTTTTCTAAATGAACTCTAGATTAAAACAGTGATTCCATTATCTCTGAGGCAACACCCCCACCCGCAGTAAGAGAAACTAAGAGTGAAACACTGGAAAAAAGCGAGAAAATGAAGGGGGAAGCAACCCCCAAAGACACCCCATGTAAACAAAAAGGGTTAGCATTTGTCTCAACTTCGTTCTTTCCAATGTGGCAGACAAACCCAGCCACAAACTTTGCGTGCAGCTCCAGCTGCACTTCGTCTCCGTCTCCTCTTCCACTCATCATGGACACTTTAACCAGAAGGGGTCTTAAAACAAAACCATGCCTTATCCAAATCACTCAAAAGTAAGCTCATTTTTTTAGATGGGTCTTCTAGAAGCAGAGTCGCCCTACAGTGGCAACAAAGCGGATAAAGTGTCTGCAGTTCCAACCCCTGCCCCCTCCCATTGCATCTCTCACTCTCCCCACCCCCGTCTGAGTCAAGTTTATAAACAGCAACTTTCGAACTGATCACTCACGTTGGTGACCACATAAGGCACTTGCTGGTCATAAAATCCATCCATTCTGCTGCTCTTCGCAAATATTAGCTCAGTGCTTTATATTTTGAGCATTTAGCTGGAGATTTCCTCGGGATCTGGACTTCTATCAACCTAGAGGGGAACAAGATGGCTTTTAGGCTTAAAAAAAAAAAAAAAAAACATGAATGAAGCTCATACATTTGCATAACTAATTGCCCTCAACAGTCCCATTCAGAAAAATAACCCTCCCCTACGCCGCCTTCTTCACCTGGATCCAAAGAGAGCCAAGAGAGTTCACAATTTACATATTTTCGGTCGAATCAAAAATCCTAACAAGAGGCAGTGTATTTATTTACACTCTGGACGGTCCCTCCTCTGTCAGTGTAATCCAGGCAGCTCTGATTCAAAACGTGTGCAAAACTAGCAATGGCGATCAACGAGACTTGCTTTTCACCTAACGGGACTAAAGAGAAGGAGACACCTCTTTCATAAGGATAGTTTTTGCAACCCACAACCATGCAATTATCTGGAGAGACATAAAAAGTTGTTGGAAAGACCCACCTGAAGGCCACGCTAGGTGAACGGCTGCAAAAAAATCCCTCCAAATTTAATAAAAACATTAATTATTGCCCAGCACTTCCCCTTGGAAGCCGAAAGCGCCTCTGACAGAGCTCAATTCGGTGGTTTTTCCTCTACTTCTCCTCCAGGGGCCTCCAATCCAAACTGATGGATCGCTGCCTCCCATTGGCTCCACGTCTCTTTCACAAGATCAGATTTCGGGCTGTCAATCAGGAGGCTTTCGGCCCCTTCCTTTGAGTCTCCTGCGCCCCTCAGGCTTACCCGACCTTTCTGCGGGGAGGCTCAGGGTACGCACTCGGGAAAAGCCGAGGAAACCGTACTAACTCGCTGTTTTGGGCAAGACCGGGGTATACTGAAACCTAGTGTACCGAGTCAACCAGGTCCCATTCTTAACGTGTTTGGTCCATTATTAGGCGGATGTCCTGAGGTTCAGGTACATATCTACAAAGCGAGGGTCCCTAGTCCCTCTTCTCTGCGTCTGATCCCGAGCCCACAGCATGCTCCAGGCTCGCTCTCCTCCAGCTTTTGGCCCCAGCTATTTTCTCATTTTTCAACACTAACCAACCCTATAGAGCTTATTGGATCTTAAAAAAAAAAAAAAAAAAAAAAAAAAAAAAAAAAAAAAAAAAAAAAAAAAAAGTACATTCTCAACTCAAACGATCTCTTTTTGTCAGTGGAATTTAAAAATACTGTAAAGAAAGCAAGTGGGAGAAGCTGCTTCTTAGAAGTGGCACCGGGAGGGAGCATCCGGAGGAATACGGAGCAGTGAGGAAAGTATAAAAACAAAAAATCAGATTCACCCAGGCAAGAGCTAAGGGAAAAGAAACCTTCTGCGGGCCACAGAGGGGTGGGGAGGACTGGGTGGTTCAGATGTCCCCCACCACCCCCACCCGCCGTTTCCGGAGCTTTTGTTATGTATACAGAGAGGCGGAGAGTGTCACTTACTGTACTTGAGGATTTCACTTCCTCCACGGAGGAGGGGAGGGGAGAGCGGGGAGAGCTCGGGTTACATGGACAATGATGGGACATTTAGAAGCAAGGACATCTCTAAGAGCTGCCTGTTCATGGGGCTTGCTTAGTTCAGATGTCCCCTTCGTGACCGCTGTCCCACCCGGGATGCTAGGCCCGGAGGATGGGACCGGGAGCTTCATGGTGCTGAAATTCCCTTGAAACCCTAGCTGCAACCAGCTCTGGTGAGTGAAGGACTTTTCCAGCAGCTGTTTCGCCCTTTGAGAAACGTGCTGTTTCTATTCGAAAGTTTTTCCTCTTAAATGGAACATAGTGAAGACATTAAAATGGGACCGTGCGCTTCTAGCACTCCAGAACAGCCGAGGAAAAGCGAGCTCTATGACAAAACACTGTTTCATCTTAGGGAAAGGGTAGTCTTCGAGGGTTCACACAATGCTTGTCCCGTGACTAGTTATAGCTCCCCTTTTGGTGCGCGTCCCCTTTGAGAAAGATCTGCTTCAGAACCTGGGCCGGGGCTGCGTTCGGGACGCAGCAAAACTGGAGTGGGGAAGCTCTGGAGTACTTTGTGAGTGTGCAACCTGAACAGGAGACGGTAGCAAAGAAGACCTGCAAACCCGGGACAAGACAGCAACAGTTTCCAAAGCCCTCTTCCGAAGCCAGAACCGGACAGGTATCCAGGGCAACCGGGAGAGGGCGGAGCATCTCCCAAGGCCCTACGAGCCTGTCCCTGGAGCCAATGAGGAACCGTAGATTTCAAGTCCATTGTTGTTTATTGCTGACCCCGCAGCGCTCCGCCAGCGGATTGGCTACTTTCGAGCAGGGGGCGTTAACCGTGCCTTCCGCGATCCACATTTCGGCTCCATTCACAAAATCCCAATCTCTGGGTCACGTGGTTGGGGGCGTGGATGGACGAGGAAAAAGATACAACAAAGGCCCAAGTTCCCTGCGCACAAAAGTTTTCAGTCGTCACTACCTCCCCAATACACCCTTGCTAACAAATGACGGTAGATGAGGGAAAGTACCTTTGGTCTAAGAGCAGGAGAAGTGAGTGAGAGGAACGCAGTCCTGGTAAAAATACCGCTCACAGGATGAAACCGGCATGGCCTGTCTAGGGAAAAAACCTGCAAAAGAACTGGGAGTCGGGGAAAGCTCAGAAAGGAGCAGTAGCTTCTGCTTGCTATTCAGGAATAGACCGTTTAAAAGTGCAAGCTGTCCCTATAGAAACTATTCAGCGTTCTCTTCTAACCTTTTGTGTTCATTTCTACTTTTGATTTATTCAGTCTCATGTTCTTTCCCAGCTTCTTTTAGTCAAATTTTCAGTGACTGACAGTTTTAGTCCTGGCTTCCTAAGTCCCTTATGCTTCTCCAGACCCCTTCTCCTCTTAAGGCTCGTTCAGTTAGGGAGCCTTACTTCTCCTTTGCAGCTCTGACTCTCAAAGCAGTTGAAAGTGATGTGCTTATGTGACTAAGCGACCTAAACTGCTGAGCTAAATATGTTCTTCTTGTGACTGGACATCTATCTGAACCAGAATCCCTTCGCTCTCCAGCTTTCTCTTTCTGTGGCTTCATAGTCAATGAGACATTTTCTTTCTTGCTTGTTCCGCTCCTGGCTACTTAATAAAATGCTAGCATCTAGCCTGGTGTCTAGCTCTGGTTTATGTTTGTCACCGAGGAAAAAAACAACAGACTCGGTAGCAGAAAGCAAGGAAAGGGTTGAGAATTTAGTTTTCAGTTGTGTTAGAGAGATGGAAAAATGTCTGCTGCAGCAGCTGTACACAGAAGAAGAGGTACTCTAAAGTTGCGTAAATTTCCGCTTTTTGACTGTCTTTTAGAATCAGTTTAGTACATTTCAGTTCTTCTTGAATGGAAAGTTTCATTTTGGCAAGATTTCAAACACAGAATGGCAGCTCAGAGGCCAAGAGACTTTGACATTTATTTACTTGTATTTTGAAATCCCATTTGGGTTTTGAAATAGAGCTCTTGAAAGAACACACACCCTCCTTAAATCCTTTTTCGAAAAACTTATTTAACACTTGTATATAAAGCTATTTAAAGCTTTATTGTTCTTTTGCTCTTATTTTATGAAGTAAAATAATATATACTAGTGGTTTTTCTGCAGTTCACTTACAACTTTGAGTTTAATTTAATATCTAAAAAATGTGTAGAAAAATAAAAACTATTCTCAAGCTACTTTTTAAAAATGGCTACTATAGTAGACAAGGTGCCCATGCCTGAATTCCCTGCACTTAGGAGGCAGAGATGGGAGAATGGTCCAAGTTTGAGGCTAGCCTTGTCTATAGAGCAAATCCCACTCAAGGATACAGAAAGACACGTGCTCCCAGTCTCAGAAAAATAAAAAAAGAAGTAAAATAAAAGAACTAGTATAGTTAAAAGAAAAAATTCTCAAAATCATATTATTAAATAAGCTAGCCATTTTTATAATTTGTTTCACTAAAATGCTGTATAAGTGAATTGATAATGACTAGTTCCCCACCCCCATAGGACTACATCAAATAAGACATAACATTATACAGGATTGTGAGAACTGTAAAAAATAATCCAAGAGGAAATGTGGTGTCTCATCAGCATGCTGAAACATAGCTGATAACCTCAGGGGACGTCCTTGACAAGGCAAGTGGGAATTTGAAGTGAAGTTCAAGAGCATCAAAGAAAGGATAAGTAGAAGGCAACACTGAAGGCAGGAGAGGCAAACTGAGAATTCTGGGTAGAAGGGCAGAGTCTTAGGGCTTAGGGCTATCCAGCAGATTCACAGAGAAGCAAAACGGACATGGCATACTAACAAGAGGTACCAAATCACATGGCAAAGCCTAGATAAGAAATATGGGTTACTCTCTGAAGAATGGATGGTGGAGTGGGGTGGAGGTAAGTTAGTGGGTGACTGGGAAGAGAAGAAGGAAGGGAAATAATGGGTGGTTTGTAAAAACAAACTTTTAAATAAGGAAAAAAAGCACTAAAGATAAAAAAGAAATAATTACCTTCCAGAAATCCATAAAATGTTTTATATGTAACTTAAAGGTCATGAAAGAAGTATTCTAAACTCTCCCAAAAATGTCTAGTTATGAATTTACTTATGACAAAAAATGATCTTCATAAAAAATTTTACCACTTACAAAAATAAGAAAAGAAATATGGGTTAATTTAAAATGTATGAGTTAGCTAGTAATAAGCTGAGCTATTGGCCGAGCATTTATAATTAATATTGGGTCTCAGTATAGATTACTTGGAATCAGCTCAAAGAACAGAAACTTCTGCCTGCAGAAAATATCTTGTTGGCTTGAAAACTACAAATAACAAATGATGTTTAAATGAGCTAACATTCCCTGAGAAAGGGAATGAGCTCTCAGTTTTGCCCATATGGACTTTTGTAAATTCTGTTTGTCTGTGTTCTTTGCCTCCCACGCTTTCATACTGACTTTGATTTGCCACTCATAATTTTAGCTGTGTGTTTGCATGTTTATGATGTCTAATGTCTTTGTGACTTACTTCTAAAAGATAAATAGCAAAGAAAAGAAACCAGAGAACACAATCTATGGCACCATATATTTTGTTTTTAGAAAAGAAGATAGTGTGAGTAAAGACAGATGTATCTACACACATATTCTGAAACGTTTATTTTTCTAGATATAGTTCTGAGCACCACTGGAACATTAGCAAGATCTATGCTATCTGATTTCTGAGGGACATTTCCCTGAGCTCTGAGTACTGTGTTACTATTTGTCACCATGTATTCACTGACAAAGTCCTTGGAACTAAAGCATTTATCTATATTTTTCTAGTGTTAATAAAAACCCAGGAGTCAGATAGATGGAGAAAGCAGTGGAGGAATCACTAGCCGATCCTCTCTTTCTCCATATCCAGATAGAAAAGGCCAAGAATCTCTCCAGGCTCCTCCCTATTTCTTCCAGTGTCTTTTTATCTATGTCCTCCAGAATCTCTATGGTTATTTCCACTCAATTTGTTGTGGACTTCGTCCCTTGATTCAAGGCTTAACTTTAATACCAGTCTCAAAGTGTCACGATGCAATCAAATATCTCAAAACACAGAACTCCACTGCTCTTGTGGCAGACATGTAAACAGTTGTGTGTATTGTCAGGTGGATGAATTAATAAATAGGATGGCATAGTTTTGGATGGCTTCTATGATGTTCTCTTTACTGTAGTAAACTATGACTATGGGAGATTGGGGTAGGGACTGGAGTGATGGCTCAGTGATTGAGAGCATTTGCTGTCCTTGCTGCTGTGGGCTAGGAGTTTGGCTTTTCCTCAAACCCATATAGGAGGTCACAATTCTATGTAACTCTAATTCCAGGGAATCCATGCCCAAGATCACTGGGAATGCAGGTGTTTCACATGTGTACACGCAGTCATAACACTCATACAGATAAAGAAGGCTTAAACAAACACATGAAAGGAAAGGATTTATTGGGCTTACTCATTGCTTTCCCAGAGCACATTCCATCATGAAGGGTCATCAGGGAAGGAACTCAAAGCAAAATATCTAGAGGCAGAAGCCATAGATAAAAGAGCTTCTTGACTCCCTTCCCATGACTTATTCAGCCATCTTTCTTATATAACCTAGGATCATCTGCCCAGAGGCAGCACCCTTGACCTTGGGCTGGCCCTCCCATACCCACCTCAATCATCAATTAAGAAAATGCTTTAGAGACTTGCCTATAGGCTAATCTGATGGAGGTATTTTGTCAACCTCCTTCCCACCTGAAAATGACCTTAGCTTGAGTCAAGTTGACAAACACAGAAGGCTCAACCCTCAAGTGGGTGATGATGCTGTGAAAGTACACAAGACAAGCAAACATAAAATCAAAACTGACCCTTAGAGAAATAAGAAAGGCCAGATATCTGTACCAAAATTGGCCTAAGATAAGTTTGTTCTTGAAGGCCTGAGGGTGCATCCCTATCATTGAGCTAATCAGGAGTCTTTGATGGGTGAACATCTTAATGTAAGGAGTTTCAGACCTATCAGAATATACAACCAGATCAGTGTGTTAAAAAAAAAAAAAAAAAAAAAAAAAAAAAAAAAAAAAAAAAAGTCTTTTGATTTTCACAGTAGATTTCAAACTTTCCCTTCATGAAGGAATGGATACGTGCATATATATATACATATATGACATCTATATTAGTTAGTGGCTATGCCAGATTGTAACAATCATTTCACAGTGTACATACATATCAAAACTGTGATTTCAATCTGATGGAGCAGATGTGCAATCCTGGCTACTTGGTAACTGAGGTAGGAAGATCATGATATCAGGAATATCCTAGGCAACTAAGTAAGACTTGTTCAAAATAAAAAGTTGAACCAAACATAGTGGTATACACCTTTAATACTGGCAGAGAGGGATCTATGAGTTCAAAGGTACCCGAATCTACGACATGAGTCACAGGACAATTAGGGATACACAGAGAAAGCTTTGCTCAAAAAAAAAAAGATAATAATAATAATTAATGAACAAATTGTTGAAAGAAGAAAGAAGGAGGAGGAGAAGAGAAGGAGGAGGAGGAAGCTGGGAATAGGCCTCAGTGGGAGGCGTTTGTAAAAGCCTCAGGTTTCAATCATAACACTGAAAACAAATTTATTACATAATTAAATGAATGCATCTTTTGTAGTTTTTTAATCTCACTTTAACAAAGCTGGGAAATAAAATTTTGCTCTAATAATTGTAAAATGAGATTTAAAGTGATAAAAAGCTCAATGTATTTCTCAAATTTGGAGGTTTACATCTTTTTGGCATAGAAACATACATTCTCTGTGATTTCTAGAGATGTGATATTGACGTGTGTAACACAAAGTGTCAGAACCATCCCAGCTGCACTAGCACCTCTTCTGATTTCTTATTTATTAAATGAAAGGCTTACAATAGATGTTCTTAAAGCAGTCCTATTATTTTTATATTCCTAATAAATAGCTTTGCTGAGTATAACATTTGGGAGAAAAAGAAATACACACACACACATACACGCATGTACGCATGCGCGCACACATACACATGCACACACACATTTCACCAGGTAATGGAAAGGCAATGTTCAAAAATCATTGATTGGAAGGAAGTCTAGCTCCAATCTAGATCAGATTACTTTTCTCCAAGTGTCATTCTCCACATTTGCAAATTCCACTGTCTAGCAGAAGAGGAGTTCCACCCAAGTTGCCATCCATGTACATTAAGAGGGTTTTCTAACACTGCAATGAAGGTATCTTCTCTAGGCAAGTCTTCATTGAATCTGCCTTTGACAAGGTTGCAGGACCATCCTTGACACAAGAAGCGGCCTGACTTCCTCTCACAATAAAAACAAAGTTCTGGCTTCCATCCATGCAGGGGCCAATTCTTGGTCTCTAAGGCAGACAGAGATGGTCTTCTGCTTGCTTAGAGAACTGGTACTCCAGAGTCCTCTCTCTCTTTGGTGGTTAGTTGACTTGATACCTGTCAAAAACACACCCATTATTTTGCAGTTAAGATCTTCTTTCTAAGTTCAAAAGTCTGACACAACAGAGGACTTGGTTGCAAGAAAGTAAAACATAATAGTGTTCCAAAACCAAGCCGTTTCTAAAAGGGCGCAAAGAGTGGCCCTGTGTCCATCACTTCCTTAAACCCTAGAAAGTCTCCCCAGAATAAGGGTCACCAATGATATTTAAGTCAGCTCCTTGATATTTGAAGAACAATGTGTCTTTGAACTTTGTAACAGTGATTTTACTTCTTTGTGATCTTCCTGAATCCCCTTTTATATTTAAAATGTTCCTTTTGTCCCGAGCTTCTTCTCAAGTTTAAAAATAGCCGTTTGACTACAAGCATTTCATGTGAGCACATCAAAGAAAGCTACAAATCTTCCTTGTATCTATGTGACACACTCTAAATAAAACTCAGGGTTTTGTTCTTGGTGCACTTTTAGACTGCAGATGGCAATTACTCCTTGTAGCAAAGGCGCCAAAGATATTAGTGCTCATTGGTTTTCCTATGTATCTGTGAGCAACACAATCTACCTAGAAAAATGCTGTTTATCAGTGGTGTCTCATCTTGTTGAAGGAAGATTTACATGTGATGCATCTGGCTCCGATTGCACTAATAAAAAAACAAGGCAATGTTATCAGAATAGCCTTAACAAGGGCATTACATTGGCGTGGACAGTTACTTTTGTAGTTAAAAATGGGTATTAATTTTTGAGTGTACACACATTATCAACTACTCCTGTTGGCCTCTGCTCAGGTCTATCTCCTTCTCCTTTTCCCCTCCTTCCCTTTCCCTTCCTCCTCTGTCGGTTTTTTTCACTCTCTTTCGTTTAGTCATTTTATATTTTGAAAAAGGGTTTTATGATGTAGCCCAAGCTAACATGGAACTTCCTATGTAATAGAGGAACTCTGATCATCCTACCTCCATCTCCTGAGTGCTGAGATTATAGTCATGTGCTACCATACCCTGAATGATTCTTAAAAATAGTGTTATCAGTTAAAATGGAATAAAAGGTCACAACATTTATTAAACAGCTTTAGATGATTTTTTCCAGAAATAATATGGGTTATTTATTAGATGACTCAGTTCTATAATAGGAAGACAGTGTGTCATTTATTCACATGAATCCATAATTAGTGTTATCTTGTCCATTTCATTTAATCTTTCAGAACCTGATCACTGGGCAAAAATACTCTAAATTATTAATTCTTAAATTATCTGCACTTGAAAGGCATGTGTTAATTATCTACTCTTGAGTTACAGGTTATTGTGAAGTTCAGAAACTGAAACAATCTACATCCATTGTTACCACATGATTTTGACTTAATTATGAAGCACCTTACTCAATGTACATTCCTATAGCATATGTCATCAAATCAGGATCCTAAAGTGAGAACAGAGACATATAACAGAAAACTGCCTCTTAGAGGAGCTTCCAAGAAATCTGTCATGTTTCCCTGTTAAGGGACAGTAGACCTAAATAGTAGTGGCATCACTTGTGCTGAGCCTCCACATCTTTGGTCAGCCTCCAAGTTGTTTATTTCTAAGATATAATTTCACAAGGAAGTGGAAGATCACCAGATCACCTCTCCAGCAATGAGTCTTCATTGTCCTCATAAGAAAAGTGAGTAATTTGCTATCAGTGACCTATCTTTATTTATTATTTATTGTTAGCTTCTAAAATTTGCCAAGGGTTCTACTCACTCACTGCTCTCCTTTCCTATTTAGAAGACTGAATGTCACTGGGTTTTTAAATAGTAAATAAAAAGCTAATTAAATCATACATATTCAAATTGGTAAAATTTTGTCCATTAAGATTTGTGATAGTTTGAAAGAAAATCCCCCCCCCTTGGGGAGTGGCACTAATTGGAGGTGAGGCTTTGTTGGGAGTAAGTATGGCCTTGCTGAAAGATGTATGCCACTGTAGGATGGGCGTTGAGGTCTCCTATGCTCAAGATACTTCCCCTGGCACAGTTCACTTCCTGTTGCCTTTGGATCAAGAAATAGAACTCTCAGCTCCTTCTCCCAGAACCATGTCTGCCTGCATGTCATCAGGTCCTGGCATGATGATAATGGACAGAACCTCTGAACCTGTAAGGCACCCCATTTAAATGTTTACCTTTATAAAAGTTGCCATGGTCATGGTGCCTTTCCACTAAGACAATATTTCTAACTCATATATTCTGTCACATGTTAATCTATGTAGGTCACTTGCATGTTTAAGGCAAGGTGGAATCTATTTCTCTTTTCTCCAAACCCTGTTTCTCTTACACTGAACTAAATTATTAAAATTTTGGCTTGGCATAACCTGGGACCAAGAACTCTGCTGATCAGCAAGTCTCAGTTTCCTATTGACATTTGAACTGGTAGTCTCAGCTTTTGAATGTGAGTTTCTTTGTAAGGTTGCTCATCACTTGGCCCCAGTGTGAGTCCAAAGAAAAAACTCAAAATGGAGTCTTTTCAACTGTACTTTAGAAGTGACTCATTGTCATAAGCTGTGTCATGCAAACTAGCCTATTTGACAATGAAAGCATGACCTAAAGAGACTGAAAAGCCCATTGTCTTAGGGTTTCTATTGCTGTGAAGAGACACCAAGACCATGGAAACTCTTTTTTTTTTTTAATCTAAAATAAAATTTATGTAGTCTGTGTTTTTCACATCATATACCTTGATCATATTCATTGCTTGTCCCTTTGCATTTGCCCTAGGCCTCTGAACCAACCAACTGAATAAATCAAAATTCAAGGGAAAAAAGGAAGACAATAAAATGAGGACATAAAGGGAAGGAAATAAAAATCGCATCATAGAAGCTGCAGTGTGATCTAGCTAACAAGTCACACCTTATACCCCTTTGTCTATACATCTCTACTTGGAAGTCTTCATTGCAAAGATTCATTGGTCAGGTTTAAGGACCCAGGTCTCCAAGACGTGTTCAGTGCTGGGTCTCCCTTAGGATTCTTCCTGAACATCCTGCTGGTGCCCTCTGTTGTGAAGATCTTGCAGCTTTCTGTCTTCAGATGACCATGGCAACTCACAAAAAGAAAAAAATTTAAGTGAGATGACAGTTTATAGTTTCAGAGTGTGAAAATAGAAAAATCCTGTTTGATTCTTTCCCCTCGACTGCCTTCCTGAGGTCCCTGAAACTAGCCAAAGTTGACAGAGTTTCGGTTCCATTGTTAAATGGCAGCTTGCTCAGAACAGAGTTTTGGCTCCATTGTATCACTAAATTAGATGGAAGATTGTTTAGGGCTCAGATTGTTGGAAAAGCTTTGTTCACAGGATTTATGGCAGCTTGCTCAACTGCTCACAGGATGTACTTCCTGAGTTCTTTGGACCCACCTGGTCAGCAGCTTGACCTTCTGGACTTCACTCCACCTGACCATCCAAGATAAGGCCCTGGAACCGCATTCCTGATATAGCAACCTGGGTAGGGCCACCCAGGAAAGCCCTACCATGAGAATTGTTACAACTTCTATCTCACGAGCCGGATGTACCTCCTCTACCCAGAGTGCAGTATAAGAATTCTACTCTGAAAGCATTCGGCGCTCTTGGCTTCCACAGTGCCTCGAACCCACACACATGTGTGTACTGGTATATCATTCATTAAACTCTCTTTTTCTTTGAAGTTAACAGTGGTCATTAGCCATGGTCTTGGAGTGTCTAGGGGTGCTAAAGTTAGGGGCACCCGCCCATTACAAGAGGTTCAGTTCATTATCATCATGGTGGGGACCATGATGTTGTGCAGATGGACATGGTGCTGGCTAAATCTTGATCAGAAGGCAACAGGAAGTTAACTGAGACACTGAGTTAAACTTAAGCAAAAGAGACCTTAAGGCCTACCACCCACAGTGATACACTTCCTTCAACAAGACCATACTTCCCAATAGTGGCACTCCCTGAGCTTACAGAGGCCAATTACATTCAAATTACATTCATATCCTTTAAGGGGAAGCTATTATTTCTTGTCAAAAGGAATGCCATGGTAGAGGCATGCGTTTGTCCTGATAAGAGCTATTACTATTTGGGTAGGCCAGTCACCTGTTAAAGGGCCTACACCTTGGAAAGCTGATTCATCTTAAGACATGGAAAAAAATGGAAGAAATATTCAGCCCTTTAAAAAAATTATATATTTCTTTTTAATAGACTCTGCTGCCCCCACCATGAGGTTCTGTTCGGTCTGTCTGCCTCCAGCGCGCTAGCTTTGTTCCCTGCCTTGTTCTTTTGGTTCTTGGCCGAAACCTAAGTGTACATTCTTTAGTATTCTGGGCTGTTTTACTTCTCTAAAGCTCTCTTTCCCACCATGTCCACACTTCTAAATAACATGTTTTTCTCTCTTTTTCATCTCTCCTTCCTTCATGCAGCTGTCAAGATTAGAGCTTGGCTGACGTAGGATTTTTTTTTTTCTCTTAAACACTGATAGAATTGTCCTGGAGCTCTCTATGGAGTATCTTCTCAGTATTATACCATCACGCCTAAGAGCCCTCAAAGAGGACACTGGTTTTCCCAGGAACAAAAGCTGACAAAAAGAATCCTTTTTTTTCAAGTGTGAAATACAATAATTCTATATTAAAGAAATTACTTCTGCTATTTGATTTCAGGTCAGGGAATTTACCAGATTCAGCTTACATTGCTCTCACTTCACAAAAAATCCAAATAGAGACATTAAATAGCTGTTAAAGTAGTTGATGAATGCATTTTTGTTTATTTGTTTTTGTTTATTTAGAGACAGAATCTTATATAACCCAGGTTAGTGTCACATTTGCTGTGTGGTCTAGGCTGGCCTTGAACTCCAATCTTTCTGCCTTCATCTCCAGAGTGCTGGCATTACAGGCATGCACTAGAACGAAAAATAAAGGAAACAGAACTTCAAGACACAGTATTGACATTGTAGGATGATGTTATCCTGTGTAGTAAAATGGGAATTTTTTGAGCTGGAGTTTAAGCTCACTTTCTCATGTTCTGTCTTCGGCATTTATTGCCACTGTGCAGAGTTTCAGAGAGAGCACAGTTGGAGGATTGCTTGTCATGTGAGGACAGCATGACATTCAACATGGTGTGACATCTGTAAGCCCTGTACCGGAGAAAGAGATAGGAAGGTTCTTGGGACCTACTGAACTTTATGACAGTAACAGACCACTGTGTGTGTGTGTGTGTGTGTGTGTGTGTGTGTGTGTGTGTGTGTGTGTGTGTGTGTGAGTGTGAGTGTGTGTATTTGTTTGTGTTTGAAAACAAATTTTTCTTTTATATAATTTATCCAAACCACAGTTTTAAGACACCCCATTAAAAAAAATAAAAAAGTAAGCAGAGCCTGAGGACTCCTACCCTGTATGCTACTACTTACTGCTCACTGTGTGTATGCACATTCACACAAACATATTTCATGACTCCCATTCCATTGACCTCTGGTCTCCTCTCTCTATGTATGCATGTCCACAGAAGCATCAAACACGCTCATGCTATAATGGAGTATACAATTCTATTTTACTTATGTATTTCTTTAAGATCTTACCTCTCAACATTTTGATAGTTGTTGCTATTTTATGTTAACTCCTCTTCATTTCCTTAGTTTTGTTTTATTTTTTTTTATTATTTATTTACATACAATTTGAGTTTCTAAGGATTGAACCCAGTGCCTTAAATAGGCTAGGCAAGAGTTTATTGACACAAGATAGAAAGGGAACATTTAGGGAACATAAGAAAAAAAACTTCCTAGACCAGGAACCTAGTTTACATTTCTTGTCCACTGATAGTTAAGGATTTCAGCACAGTACTAAGTATATAGTTTAAGTGCCAAAGTACCCACCTTGCATGTGTGATAGTCTGGATTTTATCCATAGAACTACATACATCATGCTAGGTGATACTTACTTTTAACCTTAGTATGGTGAGAGCTGGAGACAAGAGGATCAGAAAGTCAAGGTCATCTTCAACTGCATAGAAAGTTTGAGGTCAGCAGAGGCAATATGAGCTCTTACTCTCTTTCATATATATTATATGTATATATGTATATATATTTATCAAGGTTATATATATATATATATATATATATATAATAAAATTTCAAATAAGGATGCTAAAATAGAAACAAACCATGTTTTATTACCCAAGATTTTTAAGAACAGTCACCTTTTCAGATGTAAGCCTCTATTTTGGAGGGAATTTCACAGATAAATCTATAAACTTTATCCACAGTAAAAATGTACTTACCTCTCTTAATCAACACTTGTGACCTTACTCAATGTCTCCTAGGAACCACAATATGATCTTAATTGCCATTAAAAAAATCCACAAATTTTGAACTATGTAACTTCAGAAACCATCAAAATCCACAAATTTTGAACTATGTAACTTCAGAAACCATCAAAATCATACGGATACATATATAGGTACAAACACACACACACACACACACACACACACACACACACACACACACACACACCACTCACATATTAAGTAAATGTCAATATGACCATCTCTTGTAAAGTCTCTCTCCCTCTTTCTTGATTTTTCATGAGAACTTTTCTCTCCTGTCCAGCCATGATTGTTCTAAAGCTTTTTGTCTTGGGGCAGTCTGGCCTCAAACTCAGGTCTGTCTGCCTCAACTTCCTGAATGCTAAGAATAAAGGTGTACACCACCACCTCCTGCTATAAAAATTTACTTCATTTTTACATTGTGTGTGTGTGTGTGTTAGTCTGAGTGTGCATGCCCGGCTTCCCAGTGAAGGCCAGAGGCATTGGATGACCTTAGAATGGTATAAAAATGGTTCTTACATTACTTGGAAAGAAAACAAGAAGCGAAGATTTGAGAAAAGATAAATTGGATACAAGGGAATTTAAATCAAAATGAAAAGCCATCTGGCATTATCAGAGCTAAAGTTCTGTGAGTCCTACCTCAGAAGTAGCTGGTGTAGGGAGGGCAGAATTACTGTAGAGGCTGGAACAATAGTGAAGATGAGGCTGAAACAGCACTAAAGCTTACAGACACTGCTATCCGGTCATCTAACATCCATCTCTATCATCTAACACCGTATAATGAGTTCTACTTCATGAAAAGGTGAGAGGAAAAGATTACATATCTTATCAGTTGACTCTATAAAAAAAAATAAGTTCTGCTAGGTGTGGTGGTGCACACCCATAATCTCAGAACTCAGGAGACACATAGATGCTCAGGTAAGGATAAGGTCGGCTCCAATTATACAGTGAATTCCAGGTCAAGCTGGGTCACCCTGCTCAAAACAGACAAACAACAGCATTATGAAAATAAAAAAGAGAAGTACATTTTAATAATAATAACAGACGTCAACACATTATGATATTTAATCATTAGAATAAGCTCCCAGAGTGAACTTGAATAACCTTATAGCACATACATGCCTCACACTTGTGAGAGCTCTGTCTATCTAGACTACAGGCCAGAGTTTAGAAACTACTGTTTTAACATCAATAGCCCAACCAAATGACCAATTCATAATTTTTTGTTTGTTTTCCTTATAATTTACTCAATATTTCAAGATTCTAAATTACCTAGTGTCTAAGAAAATTAAAAACACCTCTATTACTGAAAATAAGCAAAAAGCATGATAGTATTGTGGTTCTGTTTCTCTATGAAAAACATGTGAGCCTCTGGGGAGCACTCGGTCCCACTGATTGGAATCTATGGGCAAAACTGTTTCAATGCATCGTAATTCTCTCCTCTTCTATTCTTCTACACTTTTAATAACAAAATGTGATGAATTATATCTACCTATATTTTGTGCGCATAATCTCATAATCTCTTATTTAAAAACATGGTATGTCACAAAAAAAGAATGTATATTTTCTGTTTGGTAAAATGGATACAGTTTATAGAATTTAAGAAAGATTTGCTAATATTACCAGGAGGCAGTTTAATAAAGTATTACAAAAAAAAAATCTTTGTCCTGACTTAACTGATAATATATATGTGTACATATATGTATATACATACACATATATATACAAATACACATAAGTAAATGTGAGTCTACAGTTAGTGGTTCATAGCAGTAAGAATTAACTTTTTATGCACACACATACATATCTGTGAAGTATAAAGAGGAGAAAGAAAAAAAAAACCATGACATATTTGCCATCAGAAAAATTTATTTAAGTTTGATAACCTGGCTTATGTTCAAGAGTAAGCCAAAGATATTTTTTCTTTGTGGGTTAGAGATAAAAATTTCCTAGAAGTTTCCATACAACATGCTGCATTCTACTTTGACATTAGCATTTTAAAAATGAGCGTGTATTTCTGTGGATATACATGCTCTTCAACCTTTTCCTCATCTTGACATCAACCTTGTCGTCTTTGGCAATGCTAGTGCCAAACTCAGAACTTTGTCCATTGTTAGGCAAGTGTTCAATCACTAAGCTGTACCCCATGAGTTGTTAACAGTTTTGTTTCTTTACAGAGTGAGAGAAACTTTACTTTTTGGTCAGATATTCTTTTTATCTGTTTGTTTGAGACAGGGATCTTTTCCTTTACTTTTTAGACTTTTAGGTAATTGTTTATTATTATTATTAATTAAATTTATTTATGTTTTCCCTCCTTCCTCTTCTCTCATCCCCTTCCCCAACTTGCCCCCACCCCAACGCACTCCTTTGTTTTGAGACAGGGTTTCTTATGTACTCCTGGCTTCTTGGGACTTGTTTGGGCTGGCTTTGAACTCAGAGATTCAACTGCCTCTCCCTCCTTAAAGCTGGTATTAAAAGCATGTGAAAATAGTCTTGAGCTGAAAAATAGTCTTGAACTTTAACAAGTACTCTGACCAGAAAAAAATATACTCAGGACATTAATCCATCTGAATGTACTTTTGGTCTGAGGAGTTGGCTGTGGCGTGTGTGTGTGTGTGTGTGTGCGTGTGTGTGTGTGTGCGTGTGTGTGTGTGTGTGTGTGTGTGTGTGTGTGTGTGTGTGTGTGTGCATTCTATGTTTTAAGAAACTCTTATAAGGGAAGATTGAATTTCATGTGACTTTTTCAAAAGGTCTTTAGAGTTATTTACCTCCCCCCCCCCCACATTCACTTTCTTTTTTATCCTTTCTCCATTCTAATTTAACAATTTAATTAATACTCTTTAAGACTAAATTAAGTTAATTAAAAGTGTTATTCTATCATCTCTTTCATTTAGACAGCTGCTTTTCCTTCCTCATCTCCTCACAGCCCCGCCCCACCTTTCCCTACCCAAATCCACTGCTCCCCTATTCATCTTCAGAGAAGTGCAGGCCTCCCAGGGATTTCAACAAGCCATGGCATAACCATATGCCATAAAACAAGAGACACCTCTCCTCACATTAGGACCAGATGAGGCAACCCAGTAGGAGTTGTCAAAAAAAGTCTGCAAAAGATTAGAGACAGATTCTTCTCCTACTGTTAGGAGTTCACAAGAAGACCAAGTTAAACAACCATAACATATATGCAGAAGGTCTAGGTAGGTTCCTGTAACCTCCCTGGCTGTCAGTTCCGGCTCTATAAGCCCCTAATAGCCCAGGTTAGTTGGTTCCATAGGTTTTGTTGGGATGTACCTGAACTCTGTGGCTCTGCTAGTTCTTCCCCGCCCCTCTTCTATGGGATTCCCTGAGCTCCACCTAATATTTGGTTGTGGGTCTCTGCATCTGTTTCCGTTAGTTACTGAATGAAACCTCCCTGATGATTATGTTTATGCTCCTGTCTGCTTGTGTAGCAGAACATCACTAGGAATCATTTTGTTGGGTTTTTTCCTTTGGGGCAAGAAGGCAGACATGTTTAGTTCTGTCCTAGGTGCAGTCTCCCGTTCCTGACTTAGATCAGGAGATGGACCAGTCATTGGTTGGCCATTCCCACAATTTCTGCTCTACCTTTACTTCAACACATCTTGCTGGTAGGACAAATTGTATTTCAAATGTTTCATGGCTGGTTTGGTGTCCCAGGTCCTCCACTAGAAGTCTGTTTGGTTACAAGAGTTGGCCAGTTCAGTTACTTGTCCCCCGAGTCATAGCTAGGGTCACCCTTGCAAATTCCTAAGAGTTTCCAATGCACTGTGTCTACATCCACTGAAATGTTCCCCCACTTCTGATTGTCTCTACAAGGACTCTGTCCCTCCACTCACCCAACATGACCACTTCTATTCCTGCCCCTACTTATCCCCAGTCCACATGCAGAATGTATTTAATCTTCCCAGAGAGATTCATGTATCTCCCCTCCCCCTTGAACCTTCTTGTTACTGAGTACCTCTGGGTCTGTATTTTGAAGCATGATTATCCTCTGAGTTACCTCTCTTAGGATGACTATTTTCTAGTTCCATCCACTTGCCTGCAAATTTCTTGATGTTATTTTTTTAAACAGCTGAGTAGTACTCCATTGTGTAAATATATCACATTTTCTTTATCATTTCTTCAGCTGAGGGACATCCAGGTTGTTTCCAATTTTTGGCTACTAAGGGTAAAGCTGCTGAGGAAAGAGTTGAGCAAATGTCCTTGTGGTAGGATGGATGCCCTTTGGATATATTTCCAGGTGTCATATAGATGAAATTTGAGATAGATTGATTCCCAGTTTTCTGAGAAACCACCATATTGATTTCCAAAGTGACTGTACAAGTTTGTACTCCCTCTAACAATGGAGGAGTGTACCCTTGTTCCACAGCTATCCAGCATAATGCTTTTTTTTTTGTTTTTTTTTTTATTTTTATTTTAGCCATTCTGCAGGTGTAAGATGGAATCTCAGTTGTTTTCATTTGAATTTCCCAGGTGGCTAAAAATACTGAGCATTTCTTCAAGTGTTTCTCAGATATTTGATATTCCTCTATGGAGAATTCTCTGTTTAGATCTGTACCCCCATTTTAAATTAGATTAAGTTAGATTATTTAGTTTGTTGATATCTAGTTTCTTGAATTCCATATGTATTTTGGAAATTAGCCCTCTGTCAGATGTGGCGTTGGGAAAAATCTTTTCCCATTATGTTGGCTACTGTTTTACCTTATTGAAAGTTCCCTTTGTCTAGAAGCTTTGTTGTTTCATGAGGTCCCCTGAGTGCCTGTGCTATTGGTGTTCTATTCAAGAAGTTGTATCTTGTGCTGGTGTGTTCAAGACTATTCTCCATTTTCTCTCCTATGTGTTTCAGTGTAGCTGGGTTTTTATTGAGGTTTTGATCCACTTGGACTTGAGTTTTGTGCAGGGTGATAGATAGGGACCTGTTTGTATTCTTATATATGCTGGCATCCAGTAGAATAGTAGACTTTAACTATTGTTAAAGACAGCTTTTTCTCACTGTGTAATTCTGGATTCTTGATCCAAAATCAGGTGTCCATGGGTGTGTGGATTTATGGGATTTGTGTCTGGGTCTTTGATTTCATTGAGTAAACTGTGCTTTGGGTTTTTGTTTGTTTGTTGTCTTGTTTTTTTTTTCATCAATACCATGTAGTGTTTATTACTATTTCTCCGTAGTCCAGTTTGAAATCAAGGGTAGTGATATCTCCAAGAGTTCCTTTATTGTACATGACTGTTACAGCTATCCTGACTATTCCTTCAATGTCTGTAAAGAATTGTTGTGCTGGGATTTTAATGGGGATTGCATTGAATCTATAGATTGCTTTTGTTAAGATGCCACTTTTACTATGTTAACATTACTGATCCATGAGCTTGAGAGTTCTTTTTGTCCTCTGACATATTCTACAATTTCTTTCTTGAAAAACTTGAAGTTTTTATAATAAAGGTCTTTTATTTACTTGATTAGAGTTAACACAGGATATTTTGTATTATTGTGGCTATTGTAAAAGTGTTGTTTCTGTAATTTCTTTTTCTGTGTGTTTGTCATTTGTATATAAAAGGGCTACTGGTTTTTTTGAGTTAATCTTGTATCCAGCCACTTTACTAAAGTGTTTATGAGCTGTAGGGGCTCTCTAGTAAATTTTCAGGGTTACCTATGTATACTATCATGTCACTTGTGAATAATAACAATTTATTTTCTTCCTTTTTAATATGTATACCCTTGGTCTCTTTTAGGAGTCTAATCCTCTAGCTTGAACTTTAAATACTGTATTGAATGGATATGGACAGAATGGGCTACTGTCTTTTTCTGATTTAAGTAGAATTACTTTGAGTTTTCATTTAACTTGATTTTGGCTATCAGCTTGCTGTATATTGCTTTATTATGTTTTTGTATGCTTCATGTATCACTGATTTCTCCAAGATTTTACTTTGAAGGGGTCTTATTATTTTGTCAAAGGCTTTTGCCGCATCTAGTGAAATGATCATGTGGTGGTTTTTGTTGTTGTTGTTGTTTTTTTTTTCCTTTTAGCTTGTTTTTATGGTAGATTATATTGACACATGTCTACATCTCTAGAATGAAGGTTACTTGATTGGGGTAGATGATCTTTTTGATGTGCTCTTGAATACAGTTTGTGTGTATTTTATTGAATATTTTTGCATCAATGTTCTTCAGGGAAATTGTTCTGTTATTCTCTTTCTTTGTTGAATCTTTGTGTGACTTGGGTATCATGGTGATTGTAGCCTTATAAAATGAATTTGGCAATGTCCCTTCTGCTTCTATTTTGGGAAATACTTTGAGGAGTATTGGAGTTGGTAGAATTTTACACTGTTGCCTGGCCCTGAGCTTTATTTGTTTGGGAGACATTTAATGGTGCTTCTATTCCTTAGGGACTATGGATATATTTAAATTATTTCTATGATCTTGATGTAACAATAGTATGTAATATCTATCAAGAAACTGTCCATTTCTTTTAGGTTTTCCAATTTAGTGGAGTAAAGGTTTATGAAGTATGACCCAATGATCCCTGGATTCCTTTTTGATGTTATCCCCCTTCTCATTTCTTATTTTGTCAACTTGGATATTGAGTCCATTTTTCTCAAAAATGTTTTTCCAACTCTTTACTCAGAGGTAATATTATTTTTGGTATTGAGATGTGTTTCTTGGATGCAGCAGATTTTTGGTATTGAGATGTGTTTCTTGGATGCAGCAGAGGGATTAATCCCATTTTAATCCTTTTTGTTAGTCTGTGTGTTTTTATTGATAAATTGAGTCTATTTATATTAAAAGATATCAATGACCAATAGTTGTCAATACCTATTATTTTCTTGTTGTTTTTGATGTGGTGGTAGTGTGTATGTATGTGTGTGTGTGTGTGTGTGTGTGTGTGTGTGTGTGTGTGTGTGTGTGTGTGTGTGTGTGTGTGTTGTGTTTCCTTCTCTTTGGATTTGCTGGTGCCAGATTATATATTTCTTTTCTTTCTGTGGGTCTAGTTAGCTTCCTTGGGATGAAGATTTTCTTCTAGTACCTTCTGTAGAGCTGAATTTGTTCATAGATATTAATTAAATTTGACTATGTTATAATGTTGTGGAATATTAGTTTAAGATGTATTACTTTCATTTCTTTGTTTAATGATGCAAAGATGTGTTGCATTTATTTAAGTCTGTAAAGTTGTTTACTTTGCTGCCTAAAACTCTTGAATTGTCTAATAAAGAAGCAAATGGCCAATAGCTATGCCAAAGAGAAGACAGGTGGAACTTGCAGGCAGAGAGAATAAATATGAGGGGAAATATAGAAGGAGGGAGAAGAGTGAGGAGTGAGATAAGAAGACGGAGGGGTGGTTGGTAGGGACTTGCCACCCACCCACACAGCCAGCCATGGAGTAAGAAGGAAAGAAAGATATATAAAAAAGATAAAAAACTGAGAGGCAAGATGTAGCTAATGATAAATGGCATAATTTAAATTAGAAAAGCTGGCTAGAAACAAACCAAGCTAAGGATGGGCATTTATAAATAAGAATGAGTCTCTGAGTATTTATAATGGAATCTTTGGTTCTAGGCTCCCAAAGACTAAACAACAGGAACAAGAAACCCAATACAACTATATCATGGAATATATTATTTTCTCCATCTTTGATGATTGAAAATTTTGCTAGATATAGTGGTCTGAATTGACAGTTATGGTATCTTGGATTCTGTAAAACTTCTGGTTTTCAGCATCTCCATTGAGAAATGGAATATAATTCTAGTAGCTCAGCCTTTATGTATGTTACTTGGCCTTTTCAAATTTCAGCTTTTAATGCTCTTTCTTTGTTTGGTATGTTTAGTGTTTTAATTTTTATGTGAAATGTAAATTTCCTTGTCTAGTCCACTATATTCAGTGTTCTGTAAGGTTCTTCTATTTCTATAAGTATCTCTTCTTCAGGTTAGAAAACTTTTTTTCATGATTTTGTTGAAATATTTTGTGGGCTGTTGAGCTGGGAATCTTCTTATTCTATTATTATTATTCTTGGATTTGGTCTTTTCATAGTATCTCAAATTTCTTAGATGCTTTGTTTCAGGAAAATTTTAGATTTAACATTTTGTTGACAGATTCACCAATTTATCTACGGAATCCTCTACACCTGTGTTGTAGAATTATGCTTTTGTATACTGTAAATATTTGTCATTTTAAGTATTGGATTCATAAAATGCTGACTAGTCAAGTAGCTAGACAGGAAGTATAGGCAGGGTAACTAGACTAGGAAAATTCTGGGAAGTGGAGGAACTAGGAAAGAGACTACAATGTGACGCAGAGGAAGAGGGATGGGAATGTTTCACTGAGCAAAGATAACAAACCATATGCCTAAATATAAATAAGAAATATGGGCTAACCAGAGGAAGTATAAGAGTTTGTAAGTAGTAAGTCTAAGCCATAGACTGAAGAGCTTATAATAATATGAGTCTCTGTGTGTTTATTTGGGATTTAACAGCTGCAGGACCAGCAGGCCAGTATGGGCCAGAAACTTCTTACTACACACCAGAAATTCTCACTTCAATCTATTGTGCTATGTTGGTAATGTTTGTATCTACAGTTCTTATTTGCTTACCTAGATTTTCCACTGCCAGGATTCTCATAGTGTGTGTTTTCTTTATTGCTTCTATTTTCATTTTCAGGTCTTGAATAGTTTTATTAATTTCCTTCACCTACTTCTTTGCTCTTCCTTGGCTTTCTTTAAGATATTCATTCATTTCCTCTTTAAGGACCTTAATCATTTACATAAAAGTGGTTTCAATGTCATTTTCTTGTGCTTCAGCTGTAGGACTTGCTATATCAGGACAGCCTTACACTGACCTCTAGCCACTGGGGTGAGTATATTTAGGTCAGTAGATTTAGGTGCTAGTATCTGCATTTATCTCTGTTTCCCCCCCCCCCCCCCCCCCCCCGTGTGTTCCTTTTTCCTTTAGTCTCTATTTCAATTCTGATTTGGTCATAGTGGCCTCTGGTTTGGATGACAGGTGTCTCTTCAAGTCTAGTTGGGGTCTCTACTGGGGTTTTGGCTACCTTCATGAGCTTTGGGGTTTGGGGCACTGGCATTGCCTCCGAGTTTCTGGGTTTCTAACAATTGGTGTGATCTCTGGATTTCTGGGTACTGGTATTGCTTCTAGTGGACTAAGGGTTTCTAGGGTTCTAGATAGCATCATGGTCTGTGTAATTCCAGGTACTGGTGTGATCTGAGTAGAGCTGGAGTTTTCTGCCAAAGTTGTGTGCTGGAATATAGAGAAAATAGAAAGGAGTGCTGTTGGGGAAAGGTGAGAGAACTTTTGAGAAGCCTGTATTTCTGTGGGTGGGTTCTTGCTTGGGGTTCTGGATATCTGTGTCACCTCTGATAGAGCAGAAGGGTAGATAGGACAAATATAGGTAGATTGTTGTATCTACCTGTAAACAATTATTAGCCAAATATGAACCATAGACAATTTACACTGATATAGATGTTTATATATTGATACAAATGCACAATTATTTTATATGTCCACTTAAGATAATTTATATGTTAATACAAAAAGTAAATCTAAAATTATTTTATATATCTAAGATAATATATATATAGATACAAAATTAAATTTATAATTTTCATATTTTGCATGTGCTTCTAACTCTGTTTAAAATATTATACACATTAATGCATTTAAACATGTTGTTGTCATTTTCACTATACAATTTTTACCTCTAATTATGAGTTGTAATATATACATGTATTTTATTTCTGTTTCAGACGTTTTATATACCTCTGTTTAGATATTTTGTATAATGATACATATTTAAGATACTGTTGCCATTTTGCACTATACACTTACCTTTGTTTAATGTTTATATTATTGCCATACTTAAAGTCATTATTCAAAAACTGTACACCCATTTATAGACTGCCTATTTTTATAAGATAAACTTCAGTCTTTAAGATGAAAAAAATTTTTGATCACAGTTACTTAAGTTTGCCATGCACTAGCCATGTTGCTTAGGCTTCTCAGATATATAGTAAAATATATCAGATAGACAAGAGTCTTCAACCACTTCACAGACTGAGAAAATATGACAATTAATGTCTTGTTATTCAAAATTCAGCCATGAGAGACACAATAACTCTTAGCATCACTTTTCCTTTCTCAAAATGGTGTTGGACATCAAAGACACTCCACAAAGAGTTTGTCTTCCTTGGCAGACAACGGCTTATTAAGCAAAAAATGGCCCTTGCCTTGACTGCTGACAATAAGCATGCTGTCCAATCCAGATGAGCAAGATAAAAGATAGAGACTACTAAAACCCGCCAAGACAAGATGGTTTCTCAAAATGCCCTACTTCTAAAAATATCTGTCAAATATCCTAAGCCTATAGCCAAAAATAATAAATGATCAACTTTACTAAAAAGCTCTGTCCAAGCAGTTGATAGTCATTGTCCTTTCTTACATCTTGAAAGCTACTCTCTTATACTTCCAGATTATTCAGTAATATATATTTTCTTCTCAGGTCTTTAGTGGGGTTAAAAACTAAATAGTTAAAGTTAATAGCATCTCATATCTTAGCTAAAAATTCATATATTAGATTCATATTATTCAAGATTAATAACTTTAAAATAATCTTTATATACTGTCACTTACCAAT
Organism: Phyllotis vaccarum; assembly: GCA_033318265.1. Classification (NCBI taxonomy): domain Eukaryota; kingdom Metazoa; phylum Chordata; class Mammalia; order Rodentia; family Cricetidae; genus Phyllotis; species Phyllotis vaccarum. The sequence continues at coordinate 60,878,081 of JARWLC010000007.1, forward strand.
ATTCTAAACATTTAAAAATACCTTATGTTTGTTGTTTGTTAGTTATAGTTTGACCTTGTTTATGTTATTACATTTCCCTCTCCTAGGCATTACCTAATAATCATTTCTATTATATGTAGTCTTATACTTTGGCTTAAAACTTTCTTAGTTAGACAAAAGAGAGAGATATAGTAAGATTAACAGGTTATTAAGAGAGACCTAGAAACATAGCCTTAAGATCTCAAAATCCTAGACAAGGCATTGCCAGCCCCACTAAAGACCCCGTCACATGCTACCCTTCCTTCCTGTTTGTTTTTGTGTTTTGGAGAGAACATTGACACCATCACTCCACAAGACGGTCAACTTTCAAAAAAATGCTTTAAAGTTCAGTTTTTATAATGAGTGTTTATATAACCCTTTAGTAAATATTAGTCCTTTTTATAATCAATTGTCGGTAAATAATTCTTACAAAAGGGGGACTTCTGGAGTTGTGGGCCAGGATATGGAGACTAGGGAATGTGATGATGTGGGGCTTTTGGTGAAAGTTGAACGGGTTACAAGGAGTGAATGTTGATAGATAGGTCTTACTTGTGGTTTCAGGTACCAACATGATCTTTGATAGAGTAGGGCTATGTTCTGGAGTTGTGGGCTGTGGTCTGTTTTATTCTTAAAACAAGATTTCACTATGTAAGCCCTGGTTGGCTTGCAACTTTCTGTGCAGGCCAAGCTGACTTCATTTCTCATACATTTACCTGCCTTCAGTTTCCTGAGTGCTAAGATAAAGGCATTCTCCACCCTGCTCCACCCATCATCTTTCCCAGTTGCCACCAGTAAATAACATTTTTATTATTTTTTAACTTGAGGTTTCGGCTTCAAGATCTTAATCACAAATGCTCCATAATAGTTATTAATCATGAAAAAAAGTTCAAAATTAAAATTGCTTTAAATCTCATTAAATCAAGTATTTTAACATTACTGTACATGTTATAAAAGGAATTTGGAAGTATTATTACAGATTTTAATAGGCATTATTTTTAAGTAGAAAAAATTTTGAAATAAGACTTTATAACATGGGCCATTAAAGTGTTTTTTATATAAAGGTTTGCTTAGCACACAGGCAAGATAGAGACTACTGACTACGGGAGGCATACTTTAGTAAAAATATTAAATGCCCTTATTTTGTATAATAGATATTATATTTTAACAGAGATCACCTTACATGAATAACATATGCTTTGATATATTTATACAAACACGCCATATGATGTTTTATTTAAGGTAGGCTTTAAGGAATTTGTCAGTTTGGATACCATATAGAAGAGTCAACTACAGTGAGTATCAAACATGGTAGCAGTGTGACTGTTTTGATTGTTGTCATTACTGGTATTTAAATATGTACCTTTTCATGTTTCTGTTTAGCACAAATAAAAATATTCACTGATATTTTGGGATGTAGACAGCTTTTTAAATATGCAATTAGAATGGTACTTATGTTTTTATTTTATAATATGTCAGTATAAAGTATCTATGGGATTGATTTTGCTTATTTTCCCACAGGTTGCATGTAAACTAATAAGGAATATATAATATACATATTATAATTTATCTTTAGAAATAAGTATGTTGATATGCGATACTCATTTTTATATCAAATATAATTGTCTCAAGAATAACGCGGAGTTACAGAGATTCCTGTGTGATGATGATCACTGTTCTCAAGTCATTTATCTTTACCATATTTCTATAAACCTGGTCATGTGACTTGGGATTTCATTTTAAAAGCCGCAATGACAGACTTGGTCAAATCATCTCTGTAAAGTAGTAAAACAGACAAAAACGGCAACATAAGTTCAACCTTTTTGTTTGTTTCAGTATCACATCAAGGAACACAAGTCAAGTCCTGGGTCGTCACTACCAGTTAGTTTGATTCCCAAATCAACACACATAATTTTGATCTCACTTGGTGTGGTCTATAATGCCAGTACTGAGGAAGCTGAGGCAGGGGAATCTCAATTAAAGGACTGTCCATGATACAGATGGAGATGTCTCAAAAACACAGGAGATGGAGATGCATTTAAATTTCTTTTTGTTGAAATCATGTCCACTAAGAACTGGCTTAAATGTCATCTCCTCCCAAGGTGCTTCCTGATATGAACATCTGGAGATTATAATTCTGATGTGCACATCTGGAAATGAATATAATCTAAACTGCTTAGTTCACAAAACTCTTGTAACAACGCTTCTCTGTCAAGTATTTGCTGACTGCAGGAAGGGCTTGACAGTAGGGCAAGTCTACCTATTTAAAGTGGGGGGAAGACTTTACTTGGGATATTCTGTGTCAGAGATGGGATGCAAAGAGAGCTGAAGTGAGGCACAGACTTTCTTTTTAATTTCAGAAATGATTGCTGCAAGATTCTGAGGAGTTCCTAAGGATTTTTTGGGGGAGAATCCACTGTTCATGTGCAGGGTAAAGAAGGAATTAGGAGCTTCAAGGATGGAGATACTTCTGCCAGGCCCCAAACTCATATGGAATAATGAGAACATTTATACATAGACTCCAGCAATGTGATCCATTTTCCTCTGGGAATCAAAATTTCAATAATGGAACATGATGCAGATATCTAAAAGAAGCTTTATAATACTCAAAGATTATAAGACAGTATTTTGAAAGTGAAATGTGGGTATTTGGGCCATGAAATTTTAATGTGCATAAGAATCATCTGGGGCTCTTATTAAAACTATAGATGTCTAGGATTCAACCTTTGGGAATTTAAGGTAATAACTGTGACAAATATCCAGTAAGCTATAGTTTAATAAGTGTCTTGTGTGATAAGCAAGTTGGTGGTCTATAGATCAGAATTTGTTCCTGGTTGGGTATCATGACAGTAGCAATAAAGGAAAAGGTTGACTGTCCACTTCCTATTTATCTGATGCTAGACAAGCATACATTCATTATCTCCTTCATATGGTACCTTAAGATTCAGTTATTAATGTTATTATTCTACTTAGAGAGAACCTAACGTGGAGAGATTGAGCATCCACAGTGTCTATATAAGGCACAATCAGATAGGACCAAAGATGATCTGACTTCAGAATTCACACTGGAGAAATCCGAGATATTAAAATCTGTAGCTTTTGTCTTTCCTCTTTTCAAAAGTTTCAACTGATTGGCCCAGTGCCGCATTTAACAAGATTGCCTGATTAAATTTACTCCAGTAAAAAATGTTATTCCTAAGTCGAGAAAGACCAGCTGGAACATAATCAGCCATCATAGTGGGATGCCCTAGATATGAAGATGCCCATCCTACCAAGAATAATACATATGCACATAGCAGTAATTCCAAAGTAAATATAGAAAACTTCCACAGCATGTGTTATTATAACCATTTAAGCAAAAACATAAGAACTTTAAAGTGGGACATTATCATTGCCTTGAACACATTTTTTTTCACTCTGTCTCAAAATTGACATCTCAAAATAAATTCATGATCATGTAGCCTAAGCACTAATTGTCTAAAGAATGGTCTGTAATAAAACATAATCACAGTCAGATTTAACTTTACTGTTTCCAACTATTTCTTGACCAAAACAGCTGTATTGTTTTAGATGGACAAGACATTTCCTGAGACATTGGAAACAGAGATAATTTATGCTCCTTGATAAGACAGCAATGATAGAAAATATTTAAAGTTGATGGGTTATATTTAAAATTCAGTGAACCTACTGTAGATGCTAATTCTGTCCATATGAAGAAACAGGCTTAAAGCGGTAATAAACAGGCTGGAGAGGGCGGTCAGCAGAGGGCTTCTCTAGTCTGTACCATATTGACCAAGCATGGCAGTTATAACACCACAAGGCCTTAAATGAGGGCAGAAGGTCATTCAAGGTTATTCATGGCCAAAGCAAGTTTAAGCTAGAGTTGCTGGGCAGGAGGGATATTAATGGTTATTTTCCTCATAAAACTTTAGATAAATTGAAATGTTTTCATATGTTGGATTAGGAGTAGATATCTTCCATCAGTTATGGCTTCTTTCTCTCTCTCTCTTTCCCTTTCAAAGGTAATAGCTATCCATTGTGATTGGTTTGTTGTTAAGGACAATGGCTAAAGCCATGTGGCATTTTTCATTTTCAACTGAAGAGTTATTTGCTTTTTGATGACCAGTCTTTTTTCATGGAGAAGTGTAACGACAGTATTAGATAAAGTTTTAATTTTAGACAAAATAATAAATACAGTTTGTCAAGGTATTGTTTTCCACAGACCTTTGAAGATGGTTTTTCATTAAACTTTACTAAGGATCACCTGTATCCCAAGGCTGTGCTAAGCAATGTGTAGGCACCTTGGCCACTGATTTGTTTTTCATTTTCATTTGTATCCTGCTTGCTGTGAGCCCTTTTGTATCTTAAAGAGATTATTATCTCCAAATTAGAGAAAAACAAAGAGCCTGCTGAGTTCTGTTAACACTGTTATTGTAAAACAAGTAGACATATAAGCTTAGCCTACTACAAAGTCCTCTTCTCACTGATCTCAGAAGGAGTTCACACCAAACTTTAAATTACTTAGCTTCCAATGAAATGCTGGCAAGTGGTTGCATGCCTGACCATTCAAGTTTGATCTCTGGAAATCATGTGAAAAGCTGGGTGTTGTGTCAAGTGTCTTGGATCTCAGTGGTCTTATTGTAAAATGTGAGACGGAGATAGAATTCTTAGGAAGCTGCCAAGCCCACAGCCTTGAGAATACTTAGCATGAGTGTACCTTCACACACACACACACACACACACACACACACACACACACACACACACACACACACACACACACACACACACGAGAGAGAGAGAGAGAGAGAGAGAGAGAGAGAGAGAGAGAGAGAGAGAGAGAGAGAGAATAGGTGGAGTTGAGATGAAATTTTAGGTGTAAGGATCTGGTGGGCAAAGGTACCCACTTTTTAAACCAATATAATTCTAGTTGACAAATTACTGTCTCATTTCTACAAGGCCAATTGTATTTCCCTCTTCATAACATTCAATTCTGAAAATGTAAAGCAAAAGGAATTTTAAGAATTTGATCATGGGCAGTTTATTTTCAGTCTTTGAAGCTTTCCTTCATGCTAAGTTGACAGTTACTATGGGTAGGAAGAGATGTAGATGATGAACATGTAAAATGATAATGTGTAGAAGAGGAAAGAAAGGTAGGTAATCTGCACATCTGGTAAGTTGTTCTAAATATTTACAAATCACTCATTTAACACGAGTGAAACTCCACTTATTAAGAGCAGACATCTATGGTGTCACAAAGTATTTTAAACTTCTATTGGCAAAGGTAGTTTTTATTTATTTAGACTCAAGAAACAAAGTAAAGTCCCATTGGTAATTCTGTAATTTTAGTCAAGGCCCAACAGTTTGATGTTTCTTGGTATTTGTTCAATATACTAAATGAGTCAAAGAAACAATGAACTAGCACATCAAATATGTACATGATTTCACGTGTTGTCTGAGTCTGGAGAAGTGGAAGCCATTTTGAACTGTCCACTTGGCTATCCAGTTCTTAACAGCACATTCAGTCTACATAAATATGGCCTCTTTAACTTAAAGACCTATATCAATGGGTCTAACTCTACCCAGAATTTTCACCAAACTCATCCATAGCTGTGCAGTGCTAACCACGATGACACTGACATTTTCTGGACTATCCCAAATCCAATGAATCACTTTTCAGGACATGTGGAAAATCAACTTTTAGTATGTAGCAGCTTTCTAGCAGTACAAAGGAGGGGAAAATCTACCACTGTGTGGTGTCACAGAATTATGAAAAAAAATTGTAGAAAATGAAAAAACATTATTTGCACAAACGGAATAATGAAGAGTGATACCATTTGCTAAACAACCATTAAGCAAAAAAAAAAATCATTAATAGATTTTAAAGTTAAAAAATGGCAGAGGGAGAAAGGTAAGAAAGAAGAAGTAAAGATACAGGGAGGGAGGAAGAGAGGCTTAAGAATAAAGAGCTTTCTTATCAATCTGTGTTCCTGATTGAATTGTTTCTGACTCCACACATTAGGTAAAACTTAAAAAAGAATATGTCCTTTTAACTTAAAAAATAATTATGACAGACTAATTTCTTCCTTGAAATTTCGGTGTAGTTTTCTTTTTCTTGAAATGACTTCCTACTCTAACTTTTGCTTCATTTTCTGAAAACTATGTCCTTTAAATGAATTACCAGCATGAAAACCTCCTGTTATGTTATTATTATTATTTTTTACTTATTTTACATACCAGTCACAGTTTCCCCTCCCTTCTCTCTCTTTCCCTCCCTACCTCCACCTCCTGTCTCCTTTTGTCCCCTCCCACTTCTCCTCTGTTTAGACAGGGGCAGGCCTACCATGGGAGTCAACAAAGCCATGCCATATCCAGTTGAGGCAGGACCAAACACCCTCCCTGCATCAAGACTGGGCTAGGAATCCCAGCATTGGGGAATAGATTCCAAAAATTCAGCTAGTGCTTCTGGGACAGGTCCTGGTCCCACTGCTAGGGGTCCTGCAAACAGACCAAGCTACACATCTGTCACTCACATGTAAAAGGCATAGACTGGTTCCATGCAGGCTCCTAGCTATTAGTTCAGAGTCCAGGAGCTCCCACAAGCTCAGTCAGATGTCTGTGGGTTTCCCAGTCATGATCTCGAACCCACTTACTCATACAATCCCTCTCCTCTCTCTAAGACTAGACATTATTTTTACCAGTCTACAAAAGCCTTTCTAATATATTCCTTAAGCTAATACTTCTCCCTTCTCTTTTTTACAGTAAAACTATTGAATATTTCTCAGCACCCACTCTAAATGTTTTCCCTCCTACCCGTTTTTCCATTATTTTCATTCGGTGACCTACCAGTTGTTCCTTTCATGACCAAAGGCATTTTCCATGTTGAAGTAAATCTCCATTTTCACCCTACTTCACTATGACCTGTCAGCAGCCTTGGACTGAGCACACATATTCACACAGTATATTTAATATTTTTTTCTCTTGATTTCTAGGACATGTTCTTTTCTTATCTTATTTATTTATAGCTGCTCCTTCTCAGTACTCAACTTAGGGACACCATGAACTCTAATCTTTAGGATTCTTGGTCTTGTGCTTGTATTGATATGTTATTCTCAATGGTCTCACAGACTCAACTCAAGAGTATAAACACTGCCTATATTTTGAATATATGTAAGTCATATTTAGAGCTTGGACCTCTGCCCTGAACACTTGACTCATATACTGAGCTAATCACTTGGAACTTCACAAAGGATATCTAATATGAATTTTAAATGGAACAGCCCCTATACTAAGCTACTTTACATCTTTCACCTCTAAGCCACTTCTGGCACAGTTTTCCACATCTCTGAGACTGAAGTCTTTTGTGATATTTTGTAAAAATCTTTGAGTTCTTCTTTCTCATGCCTTTTACTCTATTCCAATTATCAACTGCTCTTACCTCTTTCTACAAATGTATTAGATTCTGACCATTTCTCATTTCCATAACTTCTGCCTTAGTTCAGCCCTGAATCATTTCTCATCTGCACCTGGGGTCATACTTGTAAACACATATATCCATGTTTCATAATAATTTACCCTATAACCTCATGATTTCAGACAAGAAACATTTGTGTAACAAACATAGTTTTCTTCTGAGTCACAGTCTGGGTGCATACTAACACATTCCTCTGACTTGGGATTTTATACAAGGTGTCAACTGGGGTTGTCTGATAGGAAAGATCCAGCTGTTGAAAGTGCTTTCCAATATTTCTAATGTCTCCAGTAGCCTGCTGGTCATTGAATGGAGGACTTAGTTCTTTTCATGGGCATCTCTGTATGTCAGCTCACAGCGTGGTGCATGGCTTCTGTCAGAAAAGAGTGGGCAAATGGTACAAGAAGGTAATCAAAATAAACCAGTCGTTTTTTTGTTTTTTTGGTTTTTGTTTGTTTGTTTGTTTGTTTTTTTCACAAGCTAATCTGAGCAGTGACCCTTTCTCTTGGCCTTTCCCTTTGGTCCAGCCCATCAGCACTACTCAAGAGTGGCTGTTAAATTAAAGCATTTTGACAGGTAGGGGTAGGCAAAATCAAGAGCCACAATAAAAGCTACTTATCACAAAATTCCTCCCTTTTGCCATTATACATCTGACTTTATCTTTTATTGTCACTTTCTACTCAATCTCAGAGCTTCCATTTCACTGGATTTTGGTTTTTCCATATGTGAGTCATAACTTTCCATGATATTTGGGCTAAACACGTGGAACTACTTTTGAATCTTGAGAGTTACACCCAAGTCCTAAGAAGTCATCTGAAGTAAATGGGATGGTAGTGACCTCATGGGAACATCACAGGAGTCAGTAACGTGTTTAAAGCTGTTGCTTAAGTAGGCTCTTCAGGACATTCCTATGAGTCTTCACTATTGTGCACAAAGAAAAGACTTCAGAAGCTACAATGAGCTGGCTTGCCAGCTGCTTCAGTCCAGTTATAATTGTATTAACAGGTGGGGAGTTATCTAATTGTTGCTCAACTTGTTAATTGCTTAACATAAAATGTCATGGTGCCTAAAATGCTGGATTGATCAACTGAGAAAACCCTACATAAACAATAAAATACAAATTCAGGTAGAATGCATAAAATGTTCAGCGACACACTTTCAACAGGGGAAAAGAAAATAACTGCAAATGAGCTTCACAGCAACTTGAAGCAAGGACTACACACACCCTGGGGATACTTTACAAATGGCGGTAGTATGGTAATACCTCATCTCCTGAGTTGAGACCCAACTCAAGGCATTCACAGCTGTACAGTGAATTTAAAACTAGCTTGGGGACCACCAAACAATGTCTCAGAATACAAAGTTAGCAAACACACACACACACACACACACACTTTACAAATGAATTTCAAAACTTTATTTGAAAAGGTGCAGGTAAAATAAATCATTACTATGGAAGAAAAAGCAAAGATATGGTTTTCAATTGTCACATTAAAATAGCAAACAACAATAGTCTATTTGGATGGGACATCAACAGAAAACTGAGGTCTAGAGGAGAAAAATGTTGACAGAATCCTATTTTGATAAGGCATTTGTTCTCCTGGCTCTTTCATTAGCAAGCCCCTTTTAAAGGTTGCTTATGTTAGCATACACTCCTTCAGACAAAGATCAGGCTTTATGGGTTCCAGTGAACTTCATAGATGCTTCATAAATATTAAATAATCAATTTCGACTCAGCAAACAATGACAGGATCTTCAACCAAAGCCCTACACTTTCCCGATCATTACATTATATACAGATAAATGCATTTTAAAAATTGATTTAGTAGAATGTTTATTTAAAGTACTTTTTAAAATTAATTTACAATCTCTCACAAACATGCATAGCTCATTTTATAGGTAATCACATTTTCCGATGAAATATCAACATAATTTTTGAGTACTTTAATTAACAGCATAAATATCAAATGTTAAGGATGAATATTTAAAAAGAAGTAGATTTATCCCATTTTAAAGGTCCAGACCTTTAAAAAAACTCATATCAAAAATGTTACTGCAAGTTGGATTATTAAGGCAAACATTCTCAATTGCTATGCATTACACAAATAGCCAGGATTTTAAAATATTAATAGATGAGGGGTCATGGTTTTATTTAATATATCTAATCCTAGCTAATCATATGGTAAGTTCTTATTCAACAGTGTTTATCTGACATTTAAAAATGAAATGGAAAGAAAAGCATTTAAACCTGTACTATACATTTAAAATTGATAGTTTATATTTGTTATAAAAGGGATAAAATTTATAGTCCTCAGTGACAATTTTATGTAACAAGGCATGAGAATGTAAAATTCCATTCAAATTCCTTTCTTATCACTATTCATGAAAATAGCATTTCTCAGCTGGGAAAGCTAACAGTGATATTACATGGTGACATTATTTCAGAAGAGTTGTCTACGATGCAGAATATCTAATTTTTTCACACATGAGTAAGGACTATGTAGAATTTAGCATTTAATTTGCATTTTCTATGCAGAATTCTAAAGGGCAAGGTTAAGTATTTTTGAATTATTGTTATAACCTGAAATTAATTTTGAAACAAAAATTTAGTATGTATGCATCTTTTTTTGGTCCAAATCATTCCAAATAGCTTTGCCAAAAGAATAGTATATCTTGATACACTGAAGACAAAAACATTATTATTGCTGCTTTAGTAAAAAAGAAACTGGAGCATGGGATTGCATAAATGATTTTTCTAAGGCAATCCAAATAAAGACTAGGCACATAACACATCCACAGTTTCAGTAGTTCTCAGTTTAATGTTTTATGCTTTTCTTTTAAATATTAAAATAAGCAGAGCACTGGATCATCTCACACACAAGGGAAGATGCTGTTACCTGCCATTTTGAAACCTTATGGGATCATAGTCACTGTAATGCTGTGCAATTTAATCCACTGCCTCTGTGGATAAGGGAACTGAACTCTAGAGGATCTAGGATTTGTCCATGGCTTTGGTGTTAATAAACAATTCAGCTAGAAAAAAAAAAACAAAGTGTCTATTTTTCTTATATTCTGTTATATCTACTGAAGTTATGGTGAAGATATTATGTCAAATTCCTTTTCATAATTAAATAATGGCACAGAGTTTTGCTGCCAGAGAACTGGGTTTCATGTCTTCAAGTAGAATCCATTGTATATATGTTGTTTTCATCCACCTTTTAAATAACATAGTTAAAAAAATTTAGCTCAGGATATCAGATTTTTGTTTTACACAATTCTTCCTACCTTTGGTTTTCTACTTTATTTGATATATTTCTTATTTAATAACAAAGTTACACTTCTATTCCTGAGGTGTAAACCATAATAAGAACCAACAAGATTTTTCTGTAAAGTGTCAGGTAGTATATAGTTCTGAAATTGTTTAGTTCTGGTGTCATGTTTCTAGAATCAAAGCAACTATAGTGATAACTAACACACACACACACACACACACACACACTTACTGGAAGTAGCTGTAAAGTATAAAAATAGAAGATATGTCCATGGAAGTTATGACCTTGATTCAAAGCACAATTGCAGCAGAACACAGAATTAGTATCTTGATGTATGTAGTGGTGATTTAGTTGAGTAGTGCTCCCATTTAAAAATAAAATTACCATCAGTCTGAAGGGGTTACAATAAGGTTTCCAGCCCTGTCCGGCCAGAGGTTCAGATCCACAGACCTGCAGTCCCAAACCGCTTAGCTGCCGGCTGCTGCTTAGGCTCTCGCAAAAATGACTCAGAGGCTTATATGAGCTTCATGCTGTTTGGCCTATGGCTCAGGCACATTGCTAGCTACCTATTTCATCTTAACTCAACCCATTTTCATTAATCTTTCCTGCCAAGTGGCCTGTGGCTCACCTGTGTTCCTTACATGGTTCTTCTCTGGGCAGCTGGCTCCTTCAGTCTGTGTCTCTGCTCTCCTACTATCTGTTCTGATCTCCCTACCTACTTTTTCTATGGTGCCTGTCATGGGCCAAAACAGTCTTTTAAAGAACGGTATTCACAACATACAGAAAGACATTCCCACATCACTAAGGGACAGTTTTAAGGTGTCCATAGTCTTCCCAAATTGGTAACTTACATTTAACTCCTTTGAGACTTCTTTTTTTTTTTTTTTTACTTTCTTTTTTGTGCCTCTTTAATTTTCAGTAGTATCATTGCCATTGTTCTCAAGAGATAAAGCCAAGGGATTAGACAATTTAGGGTTAAATAACACATTAATTTTTTGAAATATAAACAAATATTTCAAAACCTTTGATATGCTTACCTTTTCCCTTGAAAATCTCAATAAAACATTAATTTTAATAGGTGAAAAGCCCCAGGCCTGTCAGGACCAGGAGGAGAGCAATCTACACACCAGGATTCTCTGCATGCAATGGAAGACTGGAAGATGGGGAGCAGAGCCACATAATTCAGATCACTGGGGAGGCTGAGCATGAAGTTATGTTTAAGAGGGCATGCAAAAGAAATGGTCTTGCTCACAGTTAGGGCTACGCAGTTAGGAAGTCAGAGGCATCCATTCACAGAGAAGTTAAGCTGGAAGACCATCAAGGGAAAGTAGGACACACACACACACACACACACACACACACACACACACACACACACACACACACACACTGCATAGGTATTGCCTTTCTCCAACTAGATCCCCACTTTTTCAGCACTGTCACCATCTTAGCAGAATCTCCATAAACAGTAGGCACTGAAGCTGCATCTGCATTAAAGGTAGGAAAAGCTCAGAATGCAGGGAAACATGTTACAACAGGAGCCCTAGAGAGGAAGGAGCAGAAACCTAGGTAATGAGGTCCATCTCAGCTTCTGCTATACCCCACCCCCAGTAAGGAAATTGGCCATAAAGATAAGAGCAAACACTGAGTAAAGAATGTACTGCTCTACCAAGTGTCTATCTCCAGCTAGTGCAGTCCTCAGCTCTGATGACAGAAGATACACATTGGACTGAGTGGCCTCTAATGCAGAGACTCGTGACTGGTTGTCAAGGTGCTGAGAAGTGACTGCTGAATGGTCAGTGTTAGTGGGGACACCCATGTTACCTCCTCAAAGACTTAGGGAACATCATGAAGGGAAGAAAAGAAATGTAAGAGCTGGGCAATAAGGAGGAAAGTCCAGAGACAGTATTATAATGTGACATCGATTTCCATGAAGTCAGAGAAGCTGTTGTTGCCTCGATAAGGCCTGTACAAAACTGAACCAGTAAATATTCTGTTATGTATTGGAGAGGGGGCTCATGGGACATTTGGGAGACTTTGGTAGTCTTGGGCTGCTTGAGATATTGTCTTCAATGACATATCCTTTGATGAGTTACTCATGACTCACAGGTAGCTTCACATATACCTGCCCATACAAGTGACCCTGGTTAAACCCAGTGGGTCATAAAGCCAAAACATAAATAGAGCAAAAAGTCACAAAAGTTAGATGGTAAATGAGAGGAAGGAAGATGACGACAATGTCTCATTGTATGTTAGGTTAGCATTGTGATCACCACAGTATGTCTTTCAAAGAGACTCTCTTATACTAATTGGTGATGTGTAGCTAGCTAATCTTACCTAAGAATAAGCAGGAAAGTTGATAGGAGTAGACAGAGGGCAGAAGTCAGAGAGGAAGAGATTGGAGAAGGTTCATAAAGATAGGGAGAAAGTCATTTGAAAAGTTATCACCACGTAGCTAGTACTCACAAGTCAAAACAACTTTTTTAGAAAGTTGCTTTTTTTTTTTTTTAAGAAGGATGAATTATTTCTAGAATTAATTACTTGATAATTTCATACACATACAAAATATATTTTGGTCATATTTTTTGCTCTATTCTCTCTTACCCTCTTCCCTCTACCTGCAGTCTCCATCTTGTGTGTGGGTGGGGGGGAATCCTCATTTTGAGCTTTGGGCAACTGAATTGTTCTGCTGGTCTAACGTTAATTCATTTAAGCAGCTCCAATCAGCTAAGTCTGGTGCTAGATGCTTCCTCTTAAGTGTTTGGAGACTACTGGTGACTGATAGTTGACTTATGTTTACCAAGGTAAGGTTAGTTTTAATTTCTTATGTTTCAAGAGAGTGACAATGTCATTACAAGTTTATGTTTAAAACATCCAGAAAAATCACCTCTGAAGTTTCTCTCTGGTCAAAGCAAGTCACAAAATCAGCCCAGATTCAAAACTGTTGTATGTCACTGAACTTTGTCTTTCTGTTCTTGGAACAAGTTACAAATACATATACACAAAGAATGAGAGACTGTAACTGTATAGTCTACTGTATCTACACCCCAAAACTATGTCATAAAAAAATTGTTTGATTAAAAAAAAAAAAAACCTTACGCAATTTATAAACAACAGCAAAGGAGCTCTAAGTTATGGTAGATGTGATTTTTTTTTTTTTTTTGACATTTGGACTGATAGAGTAAAATGACATTTCATTTCTTATTTCGACAAGCCAAATGAAATATGAAGAAGACTTCAAAGAATCAATTTACACCCAACATAAAGTGGAAATTTTTAAAAATAATTGCTAGATTTTCAGTCCCAGGATGAACTAGATTTGTTTTGATGGGAGCACGTTTGCTGTGATTATTAAAGGATATAAGTATGGGAGGAATTTAGGCTGCAGGGGTTGTATTATGTCTTCCAATGCTGAATCTCCATGTACTTTTATAATTATTGGAGAGTGTAAGTCAGGGGCCAGGATGGAGTATTGCATTTGGAATGGCCTGGGAACGAATGACTCATCTTAATTGCTAGTTTATAATGAGAACAAAGAAAAAGATAGGGAGATAGATGTAGAGATTTGATACCCTGGAAAAGGATTAAGAGGCAGAGTCTGACAAAGGAACAAGAAAGAAACCCAGAATCACAGATTTTAAATGGGCCACCTCAGCATTTACCACTGCATGGAAAATGGGAGTCTACATTTAGAATATCCATCTTACCCCATTCCTCTCTGCCTCATAAATCCTTTTCACCTGGAACTCCTATTTCTGTAGTTACTACTTGATCAGAGTTATTCATGCTTGAAACTCCCTCCACTCTGAGTTTTCCCTCCATAACAGCATTCAAACAAGTATATCTTTTCTGAAAGGATAAATTACCACAGTTGTGGGTTTAAAATCTATGGTTACTTCCATCCTCCTGCATTTTTAACTGAGTGTATATTCAGGCACTTCAGAGAGAAATATGACTAAGCAACCAGGAGAATGCTGCATTACCTAATCCATCTACACATTAGTGGCAGGATAAAGGCAAAAATCCAGGCCCAATAACCAAGGTAGACAATTCTCAGGAGACTCTTTGGACTTCTCCTTCTCTATTTAGCTTTCACCTGGGGCTAACTACACTCCGATAATGATAACAGTATGATAAGTTAAGTAGATAGAAGCCTACAAGGAGAATAAATGTCAAAACTGAAAAATCAAAGATTAATTTTTTCTGAGATAGGGTTTTCCTGTGTAACAGCCATGGTTATCCGGGACTTTCTTTATTGGTCATGATGGCCTCAAATTCACAAAGATCTATCTACCTCCAAGAACTTGGATTAAAGGTGTGCACCACCACACTTGGCTCTACCGATTAATATTTTGAAATGGAGTCATACAGATTGCAAGCTCAATTCAAAGCAGATAAATTCAGCACAAACAGAAGAACTTAGGATTAAACAGGTGCCCAGTAGAATTTCTTCTGCAATAAAGTGTAGAATAGGTTATAGCTGGAATTGGGAAGCTGGAATGAGAAGGAAACTATTGTTGGTCCTTGGGAAGATGACTTAACTCTCATGCATTCCTCAGACATCACTAAGCTGCTATGCAACAATGTCCATGGATGGTGCTGACTATTTTTTTTTTTTTTTTTTTTTTTTTTTTTTTTTTTTTTTTTTTTTTTTTTTTTACCTAGAGTCTTTGAGTTTCACAGTTGGCATTATTTCCTTGAAACATTTTAGTTAGTAGAGACATCTAGTCTTATACACCTTTAGCAGTATATTTCTATTTTCTCTAGGCTTTCTAAGGAATTCACATTCTTATTTCTAAGTTATTTTAGAATTTTATAACAATAACATTTGGATGGAAGAACACTGAGTTGTCCTTTCCTACGTCTTAGGTTATTTTGGAAAACCCCAATAGTTCTTTTAAGATTGATAGTCATTTTCCCTCTTAGCCTCACTGAACCTTGTTCTTAGGTTTCCAATAGTCAGAAGTCCCAGCATCTTATTTACACCCAGAAAATTGTATATAGTACTGAATCTTCCTCCAAGATTAACTCCAAGACAGGGATTCTCCTGCTTATGCTTTGCTTGTCCTATTCTCCCAACTCTGTTATCTTTGAGGACAGATCCTAGGGCTCATACATGTAAGCACACTCTTAATTCTGAGCTATGCCCCCAGACAGGCAAATGTTTCCACATTGAGTCACATCCCCCACTCCTCTCTTAGTCTTCAAACAAATATATTAGTAAGTATAGTCACCACATTGACCAAGGGTTTCAAGCATTTATCTTTTGGTCTACTGAAATATTTGGTACTTTGATTAGTCTTACTCCATTCCTCCCCACTTCTATATTTATTTCTTATTGGCTATTGTATTCTTTGCTCCAGAGTTTAGTTTATGTGAGTCACAAGCAAATCAACCATGTGTTGTAGTATTAGGTTTCTGGCCCAGACTTTCAGGCCTAGCCTCAAGGTTTATATACACAGACTCACAGACTCTCAGACCCACAGTCCCACAGAGACAGAAATGCTTACATTAATTTTATGCTGATTGGCCTAAGGCCCAGGCGTATAACTTGCTAACTCTTTACCCTTAAAGTAACCCGTGGTTCTTATCCTGTTCAGCCATGGGGCTGGGAACCTTTTCTCAGAGCAGCATAGTTGTCCTCTGCATCTTCTGGCTTGTCTGACAACT
The DNA here is from genome assembly GCA_033318265.1 of Phyllotis vaccarum. NCBI lineage: Eukaryota > Metazoa > Chordata > Mammalia > Rodentia > Cricetidae > Phyllotis > Phyllotis vaccarum. Next base: position 60,894,509 of record JARWLC010000007.1, read on the forward strand.
CTGGAGTCTCTGTGGCATTTCTGCTCTGTGCTTCCTGTTCCCAGAGTTTTCTTAGTCTGGTAGCCCCACCCAAACTTCCTGTCTGCCTTTGACCAATCAGCACTTTTTATTAAACTCACAGGCGGGACAATTATTTACAATGTAACATCATAAATCCACTACAATGTGTAGTTGATTTTACTTTGTTGTGCATCCTCTAAGTTCATACATTCTATAGAAAAGGCAACATTTCTTTCTTCCTTAAGAATAAATAGAATACTACTACATGTACACAACATATTCTTTTTCTTTCATCCATTGTAGTTGTGTAGGTTAATTGTGTATCTTGTCTAATATGAATAGTGATAAAATGGACATTGGAATGTAGGTGTCTTCTAAAACACCAATTTCATTTCCTTTTGGCTATCTACCCCATGATGGGATTGGTAGATAATATGTAGCTGAATTTTTCTTTCTGAGGAACCTTAATACTGTTTTATGCTCAAAGCAATGTTATTCAAAGACTGTCTTTTGCCACAGTTTCACCACCGGTTGATTCTAGCTACGAGGCACCTACGAAGCAATAGCCCGTTGCGGCTTTGGTTTGCATCCCCCTGATGATTATTGATGTAGAGCCTTTCTCAGATGCTTGCCACACATTTTCCTGTCCTCATTGCATACATATTTTTAAGATCACTGGCCTATCTTTATTTGGGCTATGTATTTGCTTACTTGTTATTGAGTTGCTTGAGGACTCTGTGTATCTTATGCATAATAACAGCTTATTTGTTGTATGAATAAGTTATCTCCCAAAATATTTTTGCTAAATAGTGCCATTCACTTTTATTTAATAAATTCCATTGATCTGTTGTGTTCTTGAGGCAACCATATTACAAGTGTGACTCTAAAAAAGACATTGGAATGCAGTAAAATGGGAATATAGTGAAGCATTAGGATCACTCAGAAGTTAGAGAATGTCATTTGTTAGAAATTCCATTCATATGTGTTATACTATAGCTATTTATTTAATGGACACAATGGTAAGCTCAAAAGCAGGGCATGCTATGTTGGTATGTGTTTATGATACTAATAATTTAACCTATGGAAAAATTGTGAAGATTAAGTTAACTATTTAGAGGAGTTTAGGGATAAAATACATTTGAAATATTCATAGTCCAGTTTTCCTTTAATGGTTTTACCAGGTGGTTGCTATGTTATAAGCTCCCCAAGGACAACAATGAAGTTATTGTCACTTTTCATCCTTAAAATTGTGGTAAATGATCAATGCCCTTGCATTTGATTGATGTAAAGTGGCCCTGGGGGGAGATATAATTACAATTCAAAACACACTTGACCTGGGACTAGTAAACTTGTAATTGTTAAGGTGAACTGACAGACCCTGAGCAGGAATGTGTACACAGAAGCATTAGAATTGGGGAAGCAGAGCTCACACTGGGCCTGAGCTAGAAAGCAGGCACACATGAAGACTGACTGAGTCCTCAGATCTGTTACCCCAACAGCTGTCCATCTTCCTCAATGCTGGTGCCAGCTTGGCATCCTCCCCAATTCTTTGAAACTATGCAGATTCTACAAGAATCTGAGGGATATTTCTCTTTTATGGCTTTGGATCTTTAAATCATATTCAGTTGATATTTGACATACTTGTTGACAGCCCAAATGGATTTTTTAATAGTGTAGCTTAGATAAATCTTTCTTCTGCTGTAGGGGAGCCAAAAATGTTTTTATGGCTAACTCTAGCTTAATAAGCAGCCAGAATTTTTTCTTTACTTTTTTTAATGCATCCATTTAATTTTTAATATGGATTGGTTCTTTTTGGTAATTAAAAACAAACATTTTTGTAAAACTGCCAGCATATTAATCAAAATAATATAAGGTTCTGTACATCAGGCATGTAAATATTTTTCAAACTTCTGAAAAAATCATGAAATAAAATTAAAGAAGATTGAAATAGATGTTTCATTGCTTATGTTCTTGTAGAGCAATGGGAACATATAAAGTCCAGCATGGGCCATATTAAAATTGAGTAGATTCCAAAATGTATGTGGGGAATGCATATAAGAATGTTTACAATACCATAATAACATAGAGCAACAAGAAATGTAAGAACTGTGTTTTACCTTGGTTATATATATTTGGAATCTTTTGCCCCTAGGGGGAAAAAAACCCAAACTCTGATCCAAGATGACCTAAATTCCTTGTGATTTTAATTGGTGCATATCCTTTGTTCTTAAATCAAAATTTGGGCGCGCGCGCGCACGCACACACACACACACACACACACACACACACACACAAACACACGTGTGTCAATATGTGCATGTATGTGTGTGTGTCAGTCATTGCTAGTAAGTCTCTAATTAGTCATGCAAAAAATTAATAATCAGAAGAGGAGAGGAGAAATTTATTTATTTAGTCACCAAAGGCTCTAAGTTCAGTTAATTCTCAGACACAGGATTTTGCAACATATCATCACAAGGGTCTTGAAGTGGTGCTGCCTTCTGCCCATCTGTTTCATGCTCTGCACATGCCTTTCCCTCACTTATCTTCTTCTTCTTGTAGATTCCAGTGTTCCTTTTTTCAGAGACTTTATAAATAAGATGGAGATCAAGACTAATTTTCCCACTTTGTCTTGTAATAAGTCAGCATGTTAACAGTTTTAGCATCAAATGACAAATGTTCCATTCTTTTAATAATATCTTATTTAATTATCCACCCTTAAATAAAAATTATATCATATATATTAAAATTTATATATATATATATATATAAATTTGCATTTTGAAACAAAGCCTTCTATTCTTGTATGTATCCCTGGTTGGCTTGGATCTTGGTTTGCAGAGAGTGGCCTTGAATATAATACACATTCTATCATGATGCCATACCTGGCAGATTTTTTGATTTTGTCAGAATATTATATTATTGACATATTAAATAATCAGCTGCATTCTTACTACATCAGTTTAGTTTTTCAGAAGGTTAAGCTGAATCCTTAAGATTTTTAATTCTGAATTTTACTTCACTCAATAAATAAAGTTCAATGACAGTAAATGATAATCAGTAAAACAATGAGCCCCACTGAACCTAGTACCAAATTATCAATTGTGAGAGACAAAATATTTTCAAGAGCTGATAGCTTGAACTGCTTAAAACTTTGAAATAGCATACAAGTATATGTGTGAGTAGAGTTTAGATAGAAAGTTGAACTGCCCTATAGATCTGTCTGCTTCCTCCTGCTCATTACATTTTCCAAGTATTTTTATAGTGATGCTAAGGTAAAGATCACTGTACTCTCATTTTCTTTATGTTGATGGAGCCACTGAAAGCTCCAAACCACCACAGAGTCAGGAAATGCAAAGTGTGGTCACTTTCCACAACCTATTATGAAGTAAAATTGCTTAATATTCTTGCGTTGTATTATTGATCTGAGCATACATCATCACCAGCAAGCAAGTGAATGTGTCCTCTTCCAACTCTGTATTCTATAAAGAACCAGCCTGCTGTAGCCACCTATAAATTCTTCTGTTCCCCTCCAAACACTGGCATAAGTATGCTGTAAAAGTTATTGTTTCTAATAGTTAATAGTTACTGTATTTATTTTTGAGATGAGATTCTTAAATGTATATTATAAAAAGAGTAACATTATATTTAGGAAGCATAAATATTTATAAAAAGAAATAATTGAACTGAAACACATTGTATTAAAATTTTGTCCTCGATGGCATGAGTGAATTTCATAAATGCCACTGACCTGAATTAATTTTACTTTTTACCAACCGAAAAGTAACTTAAGTCCTACAGATTTTTAATTTTGTTTTCCAGTGAAGATAGGTAGGCTAAAATACACTTTCTTGTAAAATGTTATATTTTACAATATGAAGCAAATATATTTTTAAGATTTTTCTTTAAAAATAAAAGTTCCTTCATTTTCCCCCTACAATGATTTGTATCTTTACCAATGAACTGAAACCATTAAAGATGCTTATAAGCACCAACAGCTTATGTAAGCTCCTCAAAGTCTATGATTCAAAACATAACAGTACTTATATTTGATATTTGATTTTTGTATCACTCTCTCTGTCTCTCTGTGTTTATCTCTGTATCTTTCTTCTCTCTGTGTGTGTAAATGAGGGAGTGGAGAGAGAGAGGACTGAGTTTAAGTACAATAGCTTTTCCAAATGTGGGTTCAAAATTATTTCCTAGGGCAAGGGAAATTTACCAGCGTCTATAGCACTGAAGAAAATGACTACCCTCCATCAGCAATCTCTAATTTCCAATAAACCCTTTGGGTCACAAATTTCTCTGCAATATCCATTATGAAATGTAGTCTTGTACAGATCTTGTATGGCTAATGAAAGCTACTGTGAGTTCACAAGTACAAAAGTACAATAGCCATGTCATGTCCAGCAGACTTCTTTACCTACACATTTCCCCATCCTTTTGGCTTGAAAATCTTACTGTCCTGCTTTATATGAAGTAACATTACTAGTATTTTCCTTTACATCTATGGGGCTACCTACCTACCTACCTACCTACCTACCTACCTACCTATCTACCTACCTACCTACCTACCTACCTACCTACCTGTCTATCTATCAATCTATCTATCATCTTTTATCATCGACTATCATTTACCAGTCTATCATCTATGTATATATGTATGCATCTGTCTGTGTATTGTCTCTCTATATCACCTATCTCTTGTATGTGTATGTACATGCACTTATATGTGCATGTTTTTTTTGTAGGTGCATGCCTTGACACAAGTGTGGGGGTGAGAGGACACATTGTAGTACTTGATTCTGTTTTTCTAACATGTGGATCATAGGGATCTAACTCAAATTGTTAGATCTAATACCAAGTGGAATCTGACTGGACTTATTATCAATCTTAAAATGCCCAGTTTTTTTTTCTAGAATTAAAATATTACCTCCCCATCCAAATCTATCCATATTTATAAGATAGTTGAAATAAATGCATTTGTTATCTCGGACAGATATTTTTTCTAAGTTTTAAGTTTTGACTTTTTTCTTGTTTTTGAGACAGGGTTACTCTGTTAAGCCTTGTTTGTTCTGGAATATGCTCTGTAGACAACGGTTAGCCTCAAATTCAGAAGTCCACTTACCTGTCTCTGCCTCCCCATAAAATACTTGGATAAGTCTTAACTTTTTGTGTGAGGTTGTAGGTAATGCTTGGGGTTGTCCTACAAGATAAATGGAATGATTTTGTAATCTGGTTGGTTTGGCTGAGCACCAGGCATGTGGAAGACAGAGACTGTCAGACAAGCATTTCTTACCGTGAAGAACTGATTTTGGTCCGTTCATCCCTCTTTTATACTTTCTGACCTTGGAATGAATGGCTTTTATGTTAGAAACAATGTATCCCTGTCATAACTATTTGGAATAAATCAATGTATAAGAAAGAGAGGTTTATTTTGAATGACGATTTCAAAGGTTTGTGACCAGGATCATCTAGTTCTACAACTTCTGGGTGCAGGGTAGGTGAGTGTGGTAGAGGGGAAGGCTCACATCACGAATGTTAGGAAGTAAATGAAATGAAAAGACATAGTCCCAGGACACACTCTAATAACAGAACCCCTTCTAAAAGATGTGGCCTCTTCTAAAAGTTTGGACCTCCACTTATTTGTATGGGCTGGCAACCAAGTTTGTAATGTATGAAACTGGGACAGATTTTCTGACCCAAACTATAAAAACTTTGCCTTGCCACACATTTCAGCCTTGAGTGCTGACACACAGAATAGTGGAGCCAATCAACCTGGGCTTAAAATTGTATACAGTAGGAAAATATACCTTGTCTCATAAAAATTACTTTCTTGAATGTCCCGTTAACACACACAAGTATGCATCTGTGAAAAAAGTCAATAAATTCAAGCTTAACAGCCTTTAAAAGTGTTGGGCACACTTTCATTAAACTGAACATCCTTGGCGAAGGCATCTATTCATGACATCATTTTCTATTTCCTATTCTTTCAATGTAGCTCAGGAGAAGTGGTCTTGATACTTCTTCATCTAAGTGCATTCCTATCTCCAGGATTTCTGATACTCATGCTGTAGACTTCATGCCCCCCTCCCCCAACAGGCTGACTTTTTGGCTTCTCTTTAAAATCATGATAAGCCCAACTTTTTCAGAGTTTCTCTGTCCTAGATTGCTTTGCAATGCTGCAATAAAGCAGTATTTAAAACCAACTAAATGAAAAAAGGGTTTATTTTATCTTATGACTCCTAGGTCATAAGCTCTGATGAAGTGAAATCAGGGTAGGAACTTAAGGCAGGACCCCAGATGCAGGAACTGAAGCAAATTAGGCAGGAATTCTTTATTGGCTTGCACATCCCTCGCTCTCCATGGTTTGCTTAGCTTGCTTTATTATATGCCACAGGACTACTCTCTAAGGCTGGTACAAAGTACTGGGCCCTCCAACAGAAATCCTTAATTAAGTAATACCTAAGAGTTTGACAAGTCCAATCTGACTTGAGAAAATTCTTTGTTGCATGAATTCTGCTTGTAATAAAGGAAAGTCAGAGACAGATACCGCAGAAAAGCTGAAATATCAAAGAGAGGAAACACCACAGTCAAATCTCACCTAGATATCATCCAGCTTCCTTAGCCTTGCTCCTTGTGGCTTCTACTGCCTCATCTGTCTTCCTATGTCTGCCTTAAATATATCCTCTACTCAGTAGTTTCACGTCCAGGTTAAAATTAGAAGTGTCCGCTACTGCTCTTTGGTAGTTAATCTTGAACCCACAGAAAGGTCTCCTCTGTCTCTGGAGTTATGGGATTAAGATCTGCTGGGATTAAAGGTCTTTCCTATGCTGGGATTATAGGTGTAAATTACCACTCTGTGATCCTCTTGGATTGACTGTGGGTTGATCTCTTTGATATTTAAGACTGGTTTTTATTAAATATGTAACATATCACCACATATCTCCTTTTTTGGCAAAAATAAAAAAGAAGGCTATAACTAACATAAGAAAATCCATATACAATAGGTATAATAATTATATATAATATATACAAACAATAATTTTGTGAGTAATGTTCAGTCTGTTAACAAATGACAAATCAAAGAAAATATTCCATTAGTTATCTTATTTTGGTGAGTCCAAAGGATTACACCTAATTCACTTTCTATATAACTTGTATTACTAACTAAAAATTATATTTTCATGTCTCTCAAACTTATACGCTTTAACTTTGGAGGTTCTTTTCTATAACTGTCACTAGAAAACTATAACTATTTCTCAGAGACTCAAGAAGAAAATAATATTAACTAATTGAACAGCATGGGCAAGTAAGCAACTTCCAAAAAATGTAAAAATTTAAACAGCTGGCTGCCTGGACAGTCACCCAAGGTTCTTCTGTATCATTAAAACATCCATCTTTGGTCTTCAGACCTAACATGCCTAACATACTTCTCTGTGAAGCATGATATTCTCAAAGACCTTCCTACCTTTTCTTGGTAAGGTTCAGCAATTATTTTATGTGTGTGTCTCCTTCTTGTCCATTTTGAACATTATACTGTGAGCAGTCAAGGCAAGAGAGCTTTCTTGCCCAGTGGCTCGCATTTGTCACAAAGGTCAATTCCATATGATATTTCTTTGATCTCCATAATCTTCTCTGAAGTAGATTGGTGCTTCCAGAAGCAGATATCCCATTATCATAAAAATGATAATAACATGTTATTAAAATATCTTAAATGTCATATTCTATGGATCTCTGAAGTGTCTGAGGATCTGCTAATTTAAAATTATCTGTTTGATCTTGAAAAGATATCTAAAAGTTTAATTGTAATGAATGCCTAACTACAAACGTGCATTTCTTTGTATCCTCACTAGTTGGTAAATAAAAACTTTCATGGAGTAGCAATTTCTATTACATTGTTAGATAAACAGTATAATACCTTGAATAAGCATAGAGATACATGTACAGTGACAAAATTAATCTCAATATACACAATTTGTATACAATATACAAAAAATCCAATCCACTGTAAAACAAAGCTAGTATTTCCTTTTTAAAAGAAGATTCAATAATCAATCTTTATATCCTATTATATTATATTACTCCTTCCTTCCTTCCTTCCTTCCTTCCTTCCTTCCTTCCTTTCTTTCTTTTTCTATCTTTTTAAACAAGAATCCTGAATCTAATCTTTCTTGTTTAGTTCTTTTCTGATCACAACCAATAATAATTTTTGACCAGTTACCCTAAATAATGCAATCATCCATAACCCATTGAAAGACCCAAAACCCACCCAACTCACCTCTTGGGAATGTGGGCATCATGTTCTTAAATTTACTTCTTGCTATCTAAAATGATGGCATCTTTAGAGGATCTTGAAAAGTTTTGTTAATTGTCAAGACCTGAAGTAAGTATCTATACCATTTTTTGTCCATTCTCTGCATAACAGGAAAGTGCATAGCTTATCTCAGGAGTCTATGAAGCTGGTTAATCTCGGCTAGCTGCCTTGAAATTGTCTGAGCAGTTTGTAGTCCAAATCTGATCTTTGGTTGGTGTTTGTCAGCCTAGTGGCTTTGTTATAGTCCATATGAAATCATTGTTGTGGGACCCCATTTTCCTTTTGGATATTCAAGTTTGCAATTAGGCATTGTCATAAATCACTGCAGAAAACTGATAAGAAAATAAAACCCAACACAATATACAGGAAGCTAAATTTATTCAGCATAGGATTAGTAACAATGGACTAGTCCCTTATTTTTAGTTATTGTTTTGTCCCATGTTACAGGAATAAAGGAAACTCAGGACCAGCCCTCTGGGAAAGGCAGAGATATCAGAGAGAGTAAACACCACAGTCAGATCTCACCCAGCTGTCTTCCAGCTTCCTCAGCCTGGTTCTTCCTGTATTTTTCTTCCTCCTCTGTCTTTCTATATCTGCCTTAAATACTTTCTTTGCTCAGGTAAGGTGTGGCACCATCACTGCCTGCCTGGGAGCCTAGATCTGCTTCTGTAAACTAAGATGACCTGGAACTCGGATTGGATTAAGGGCATAGGTCACCACTCCTAAAATAATCCAGGAGTGAGTTACCACTGTCTGATTCTCCTAGACTGACTGTGGGTAGATCTCTATGACATCTCCGGCTGTTTTTATTATATTTGAAAATATCCCCACAGTCCCATATCAGATGGCTCTTCTGATATGATACAGAGATTTTGCATTTTCCTTTACTAAGTATGCTTAGGTTTAGAGGAGGAGAGATCCACACTCCAACTCTAAAGCCAGTTTTAAATTATAATTAAACTGGCACTTCAACTTACAAATGAAGACATATAGAGGTTAAGCAATGAGATGTCACCCTGTAGAGTATACTGGTACCAATAGGTCTGATATTCTTTTGCTGATTAAATTTTTCTGGATAATCCCTTCTGCTTTAGATGACTAGAAGTCCAAGGTCTTTTAACTTCTTGAAGATGGATATTTTTAGTTTTCTGTAAACATAAAAACAAAAACCTGCTCCAACCCTTTGTGTTTTCTTACAACTTGAAAAATTGTAATATGGGTAGAAGAGCCATCAGTTCTTATTTCCATGAAGTTTCTCTGGTTCATAGAGTTTTTATTAATTTTGATATTATCCATAACTTTTCTTCACCTGTGGAAACAAAAGCAAAACCCCTTCCCCAACCTAGCACGTATACTGGCTTTCATTCAGAGGTTAGTACATCTTTGAAGAAGATAGACTGATTTAGCTCAGCTGCTTTTTCTATAGTCCAATGCCTTTTAGCAGCTATTTTTCCTTTCCAATTAGCATTGATAAACTTCAATGTTAATAAAGCATTATGTAGTTTATTTCTAAGGGTCTTTGTTATTCCTTTCTTTTTATTTAGCATATTTTTTAGAGTTCGATTTGATCTCTCTATGATTGATTGTCCTGTAGGATTGTGTGGTATTCCTGTGATATGCTTTATATTATAATAAACAAAAAATTGTTTCATTTTACTAGAGACATATGCCGGGGCATTGTCAGTATTAATTTGTACAGGTATTCCCCTAATGGCCAAAACTTCTAGCAAATGTGTGATTAGAGAATCAGCCTTTTCTGAACTCAAAGCAGTTGCCCATTGAAGTCCTGAAAACGTATCTATTGTATGATGGACATATCTTAATTTCCAAAATTCTGTAAAATGAAATACATCTATCTGTCAGACTTCATTTCTATGTATACCTTTAGGATTGCTTCCTTCTGGCAATGGAGTTTGGTTATAGAAAGAACAGGTGGAACATCTTTTTACAATTTTTTTGGATTGTTGCCAAGTGATAGAGAAATCTTTTTTTAATCCTTTGCTATTGACATAATGCTTTTTATGATATTCTGAGGCCTCTAGTACATTTCCTATTAATAATTTATCAATTTTATCATCACCTTGTGCTAAAGGACCTGGCAGACCCATATGGGATTAAATGTGTGTTATATAGAAGGGATGATTTCTAGTCCTGATTATTTCTTGTAACAGAATAAATAATGAAGTTAATTCAGACTCATCATTAATAAAATCAGTCATTTCAATGTGTAAAACAACTCTTTCTGTATACTGAGAGTCAGTGATTATGTTAAGAGGTTCAATAAAATCTGTTAAAACCGTCATGATAACATATCCTTCTGACTGACTTTTGAACAGAATTATAAGGGCTTTGAGCCACTTTACTTATATGTTCTGATTTGTAACCTGCCTTTCCTGATTTGTTTGCATTGTTATAAAATGTAGTGGTTCTAGAAATTGGTTTATCTCATATAACACAAGGAAGAATCCAATTAGTTTTCTTTAAAAATTCAATTCTTTTACTTTGAGGATATTTGTTGTTAATACCTGCCCCCAAAATACCACAGGCTCTTTGCCAAAGTTCAGTTTCTACCCATAATTGGTTAATTTCTTCATTAGTTAAGGGTACAACAATTTCTGCTGTGTCCAATCCTGTCAATTGACGAAGTCTTAATTTTCCTTTAAAAATCAATTTCATAAATCTTTTCCATATATGTTTTTAAATTCTTACTCAGTCTATGTGGTAGAAATATCCATTCAAATATAACATTTTTTCCTTTGCATTAAAATTCCTGTAGAAGAATGTTTATAGACTAAAATAACTAGAATGTAATTAAGGTCTGGATCCTCATGATCCAACGCATGCTGTAATTTTTTTCTCACCAAAGCCAATTCTTCTCAGCTTCAGGTGACAATTCTCTTGGACTATGTAAGTCCTTGTCACAATTTAAGGTTTTGAATAAATTATCCTGTTAATTAGTTTTTATTCCAATAGTGGGTGATAAATTGGCAATGTTTCCTAGTAATCTTTGAAAGTCATTACATGTCTTCAATCTTTCTCTCCTGATTTGTACCTTTTGGGGTCTAATTTCTTATTGGCCTATTTTGCAACCTAAATAATTAATGGAATCTACTCTTTGTATTTTTTTCAGAGACAATTTGTAATTCCCAAGGAGGCATTTTTTTTTTTAAATTCTTCAAATATTTTTTCTAAGGTACCAATATTTGAATCAGCCAACATAATGTTTTCCATTTAATGATATATTATAGACTGTGGTCATTGGTTACATATTTGTTCTACTGGCTTTTGTACAAAATACTGGCACAGAATGACTATTCAGCTATTCCTTGAGGGTGTTTCCTCCACTGATATCTCTTTATAGGTTGAGAATTATTTTAAGTGGGAACTGTAATGATGAATATTTCTTTGTATTGTTCTTGTAAAAGGTAATGTAAAGAAACAGTCTTTTAAATCAATAACTATAATAGGCCATTTTTTATGTAACAGAGAAGGCAATCACAGACTGTAGAGAGCCCATTGGCTGGATTACCTTGTTTATTGTCCTTATGTCTGTTACTACTCTCAGCTTTCCAGGTTTCTTTTTAATAACAAAAACAGGAGAATTTCAAGGGGTGGATGATTCTTCAATATGCTATGCATTAACTGATACTGTACCAACTGTTCTGAGGCCTGCAATTTTTCTTTTCTTAGAGGCTATTGATGAACCCATATAGGCTTCTCTGTTAGCCATTGTAAAGGTAGTACTGCATGTGCCTTTGAAAAATCAGCAGCTTTTGTGCCTTGTTTCTGTATAACCTGAATGGTCTGTGACTGTTTTTCATAATACTCTTTAATGTTTTATTCCAGAAATGTGTTAGTTTATGGTTTATTTCTGTGTTTGGAGGAATGTTAATCTGTGTGTTCCATTGTTATAGTAATTCTCATCTCCATAAATTTATAGCAATGTCAGCCACATATGGTTTTAATATTCTTCTCTGTCCTTCTGGTCCTATACACTCAAGCAATCTTGCACTCTGTTTTACCTGGGATATTGACCCAATTCCCCAAAACTGAATATTAACCTTCGTAAGGGGCCAACTTTGATGCCATGACTCTGGTGAAACTATTGAAATATCTGCCCTGTGTCCAATAAATCCTCAATAATAACATCATTTATTTGTACTTTTAACTTTGACCTTTGTTCATTGATAGAAAATTGCCAAAATATTTGCTTTATAATTTTTCCTAAGTTTTTTTCTTTTATATTGATTTTCTATCATTCAGTGTAGTATGTCTTTTTTAAAAAGGCTTTAATTTCTTTAATTGTGCTGAGAAGGCTTTTCTTCCACGATGGCAGGGTAAGATTGAACTGGATTTGATATGGGGGCTTTTGAAAGCTCCCTTTGGCCTTTTCCTGAAGGTAGAAATTTACCTTCTCTTTCCCTTTTTGACCTGATTTCATTAATCCAACGTCTCCCCTTTCCATACCTTTTGCATACTTCAGAAGGGAGAAGCACTCTATTGAGATTATTTCTTGCAAAAGCACTGTATCTGGGAACTCCTTGTTTACAACCTATTTTTATATGACCCTGCCTTCACAATTGCAACATTTAACATTCTGACTTTTCTTATACCTCTAGAAATAAGCTCCCCCACGCAGTTATCATTGCCATCCTAACACTCTAGATTAACTGTCTCATGAATCCAATCCTCCAAGGGTACTGACTTTGATTTTAATAGTCTAAGTATTCTTATACATTGTGCACTAGCATTCTTAATAGCCAGTGATTCAATTATTATTCGCCTAGCTTCCGAATCTGGTACCATTCTGTTTACCACTGCAGTTAATCTCTGAGAAAAGCCTGTAAAAGTTTTTTGGGGCTTTGAATTGCTTTTGTGAAGGATTCAATTTTCTTTATTATTTCTTCAATTTGATCCCAGGCATTTACTGCTGCTATGTGGTTTAAATCCAGAGTATGTTCATTGTATAAGGACTGCGTTTCATTATCACCATAATCCCCTTCCTCAAGAAGTTGGTCTTGGGAGATTTGGATGCCTTTGGCTCTGCTTCCTTTTTTCCATTGTTTTAACCTCTTCCTTTCACCATTCTTTCTAATGTAAAAGTGTCCGAGACTCTAAAACAGCGGGAACCATATCTAACCAGTCCTTAGGCGTGATCCTGTTACATTATGACCAACCATTTAGCTTTTGTTTTACAAATGGTGAATACATCCCATTATGTCACAATTGCTTCCTTTACTGTCCTTAATTCTAACATTTGTACCAAAGCCCAACTAGATTCTGTAATATTTTTAAAAATCATTTTTCAGTTTTTAAAAGGTTACTGGGTCTATTAATGTTGGATGTTTGATAACCTTAGGCTGTTTTTGTGTGATCTTAGATGACATTGCTGAGATTGGTTCTTTATATTTCTCTGTTTGGGACTGAATATCTTTCCAAGATTTTCTAAGACTTTTTTCTTGGCATTTACATTAATTGACTTTTTAAATAATACAACAAAAATCAAACAAAAATATTCATGATAAACAATATGATAAACATTATGATATCCTCATCTACTTTATTTATCTTTACCTTTACTGATTCTAATATCAAATCATCTAGAGAAAGATCACAGAAAGACCAAAAACCCTCTATTACCTTAAACAAATTCCCCTCTTTTTTAAAAAAAAACTTCTGATTTACTCACTAACCTAGTTGTCAGTGACAATTCAAATGACTGTGAAGTAGGGCAGCTACTTAGTATGGTAGCAGCCCAAAGAGGGGGCCCCAAAAGAGAAAAACAACAACCCACAGCCCACCAGGATAAAGAAGCCACTGTCTGAAAAACTTACCCAGATAAAAGTGAGATGGAAACATGTGTGGCCAGTGTGCCTAAAACTGGAGGCTAACTCAGAACAGAAAGCCTAGCCAGTGGTAATTACTCCTCCAGCTACATAGTGCTATGGTGGCAAGTGGCCTTTTGGGGGGAGGGTGGGGGTGAAGAATTCATGCCCCAATGTTGGACACCAAATGCTGCACTGATTTTAGTTATAATAAAGGAAACTCAAAGCCAGATATGGGGAAAGGCTGAAATATCAAAGAGAGGAAACACCACAGTCAAATCTCACCCAGCTGTCTTCCAGCTTCTTTAGCTTCACTCCTCATGGCTTCTACTGCATTAATCTGTATTTTTATGCCTACCTTAAATACCTTATTTGCCTAGTTGTTTCATATCCAGGTTAAAATTAGAGATGTGGGCTACTACTATTTGGTAGTTATCCTTGAATTCACAGAAACACAGAATGATCTCTGTCTCTGGAGTTATAGAATTAAAGGTCTGGCACTACCACTGCCTGCCTGGGATCCTGGAACTCCCTCTGTAAATCAAGCTGGCCTCAAACTCAGACCTGCTGGGACTAAATGCATAGGCCATCACTCCCAGTTGGGTGTAGGTAACCACTCTGATCTTTCCCTGTACTGGGATTAAAGGTGTAGGTTGCTACTCTCCGATCTTCCTGGATTGACTGTGGGTAGATCTTTTCTCTTATATTCAGGGCTGGTTTTTATTAAATATATAACACATAACCACAACTCTTTAGTTAAGTTTCCCTCTGTTAGGGTGATTCTAATATATGTTAAATTGATGCAAATTAACCAGGACAAGACTGTACTTGTAGCACCCTACTTCTTCTTTACTGTCCTCTCTCTCTTTTACTCATGCTAATCTTCATAGCACATTTCAACACCCAATAATACATATTTCTTGCCGATTTATAATTTGTTTCTGTGCTAGAATATAGATTCTTAAAAGGAAAGATGAGACAATGTCATATTCTTAGCTTTAAGAAGAATCACAAAATGGGTGTGCTGAAGTTACTGCTAAATAAATGAGTAAATTATTTTAAGTTTTTAAATGTTAGACATATTTTATTCCAGTTTTATAATACTAATCCTCTATCATATTAACACCATTGTTTCTTCTTAGGTTAAAACCCTCCATCCTCAGGCAAAAACTTCTCAAGACAAAGAATGTAAAACGTAGGCAAAAAAAACCCCTTATCTTACAAGGATATTTTAAGACAATATATTTACAGAAAAATGAAAAAAAAAATCAGATGTAAAAAGAGGTGAAATACTCCATCTTTTAGGAAACTACATTGATGTGGGAAGTAAAAACTCAAAAAGCTTCAGGAAATTTCTGAAATTGACACATTCATTAGGAGCCTCCCTTCTTAAGAATATGTTTAACAACAGAACTGCTGAAAGGCCCTTTTAGACAAGGCAAGTGGCTAAAAAGATTCTGAGACAAGCTGATCTGCAGACTCTGATGAGATAAGCTGCAAAGTGGACTCTCCAACACATTGCATCGCTTAGGAAAGCTCAGAAGTAAGTGGAAAGAATCAGAGGCTGGCTGAACTGACCAGAAGAAATGAAGACTGGTTGAGGTGCCTACAAGAGGCTTAGATCAGCTGAGTCACTGGGAAAGTACAGCTGACAACCTGTTGATCTTCCCTTAGGTGGTGCAGTGTGCTCCAAGTGTCTAGCTATCCTGAACTGTCACACATATTAAGGTGGGCTTTGGTCATGCAACTGTCTAATGGTAATTTCTCCTCTTGTAACTCATCCCTCATACATATTCCTATAAGTAACCCCAATAATATTCATTGATTCACTAATTGGACTTTGGTGATATCCATACTTCCTATAATCTTGTCTATCATTGCTTTCCTGTCTGGAGATGAGTAGACGTTTGTTCATGTCTCTATTTTAACAATGTCACATAACAAATATCAAAATTCTCTGTTGAAGCAATATTTATATGATGGCTTTTATTATGAGTATGTGGCAGAAACCTTGAAATAGGTTTTGACTATGTGAACTGACAGGCTGACTTTGAAATATTCATTCTGAATCATTGCCTTGATTATGCTGATTTTCTGCTTTTGTTCTCTTTCTTTTTTCTGACATGGTCTCACTGTATAGATCCGGATGTCCTGGAACTTACACTGTAGACTAGACTGGCCCTGAACTCAAAGATCCACCTGCCTCTGCCTTCTCAGTGTTGGGATTAAAAGAGTGCTCAGCTTATTTTTCTTCTTTTAAATAAATTATCTCATTTCTCCTTTTTATGTTGGGTTTTCAATCTTAAATATGCTATAATTTACTTGTTATAGTATACTAAAAGAATGTGCATATTCAGGCCTATATTGGAAAAAAATCTTATATTATGAACTCTTTTAAACACTTAAAATGTTTAAAGTGCATATCATTTAAAAAAGGTCATAACACAAGTTATACATAACAAAAGATCAGAGTTTTTGTGGATAATTACAACTTCTAAAAATAAACAAATAGAAATCACAATAAACTAGGCATTTAATACCAAATACATGATAAATAGCAATAACATGCCAAAAATGAAAAATGCACAATTTCATTAAAATGTTTATTCTGGGGAAATATTTTAGAAAATCTTCTGTATAAATGACTGATCGTAGGAGTTCATGAGCTGAATCTTGGAAAATCAAATTGAGATTTAACAGCATAACTGTAATTCAGTTCTAAATGATTTAAACTCTAGCATTTCAGCTTTCTTATTTTTATCTTCAAAGCAGCCCATTAAGATACATGAAGTGTAGAACCTTATTCATCATTTCTACAAACAAGGCTTTATTCATCCTTATAGGTGAAGCTTCAGTCCTGTTTACAAAAGTGAAATCCTGTGACACAGACAGACCAGGGAAATTTTAGAAATTCCTCTAGTGAAAAGTTGCCTGCATCCAGCTTGTGCATACTAGGTAGGGAAGGGTAGCCACACTTTGTTTAGCTCATTAAACCTGAGTATGCTCATGCCATGTACAATGGAGAAAGAAAAAGTGGTGGAGGAGAGAATCAGAGAATCTTTTTTATTTCTTTTTAATTTTCTAAGACACTAATAATTGGAGTTTTTCATTTGAATTAAGTATATTATTAACTAAAGAAATGGAGAAAGAGAAGAAAGAAATGAAAACTACATTCACTACAAAGAAATCTCCCAACTAAGTGAGTAGGTGGGTGATGCTCCAAATTGCATCTTTATTTTGGGTGGATTTGGTGGCTCCCAGAGGTACATCTGCTGAGGGTTGATGTGCTGTGGCAGGTAGGCGAGTTACAAAGAAGGGCTAGTGGGAGGAAGGTACAACATTGAGTGTGTCTTTGGAGGGGATATTGGTGCCTTGCTCACTTCTTTGAATTTCAGCTACCCTGAGGTTAATAGAATATTGCCAGAACATAATCATGCCACCTCACAAATGGCCAAACCAGCTATGGACTGGACCGTCCTAACCATGAGCCAAAATTCTCCATTAAGTTAGTTTATCACAGATGGTTGCAAAATGATGGGAAGTTGACGAATAAAAGATACTGTAAAGAAAGCATTTTTGTTAAATATAAAATTCTGTATTAGGATGTTAGGATCTGAGGTATGTCAAACCCAGGGTCTATAGCCAATTTCTAGGGATCTGTGAATTCCAAATGGAGAAAATTAAAGCTTTATTCTCATTAGCTTCCAATATAAAGTTAGTGTTTCTTTCAATTATGAAAATAGGTGGCAACGTAAAAAGGACTAACCAATTTATCAGTATTAGAGACCAGAAGAACTGCAAAGTCATGCTTCTTAGTAAAATAGAAACTGATTGTTTATGGTTTATTCTGGTTGTTTTATAAACAATGGTAGATGTTGATATCTAATAAGTTAATAGAGCTTAAAATGGAAAATGTCATCAGTATCCATATTTCATTATCGTTAGTTTCCTTTATAACTATGCTTTGTGCATTTGAAAACATTTTTCTGAAATTGTATTCTGTAATAGAGTATTCAAAAAGGTTCATGACATAAAAAGAGCTTAAAAAAATCTGACAGGTTTGTATTTTGTGCAAAGGCATTATGTTTGGCTAAGATTTATTTTAAAAAAATATTTTAAATGCAACTTTTAAAAATTAGAGGAAGTTTCCTGAATATCCTAAAACTAACATTGCAACAAGTTTGTGACCCTTAATGTCATGTGAGATTTGGGCCTTTGGGCATGTCTGTGAGGGATTGCCTTGATTATGCTGATTAATGTAGGAAGACCCATCAGAATCTTAGATGGGACCGTTTTATATGCTAGATGCCGGAGTGATTGAAAAAAGAGCAGTGTTAAGCACAAACGTTGACTGTGCTTCTGTTGATTTTCCTGTTAGTTCTTCTTCCTCTTCTTTTTCACCTTAAGAAATTTATTAATGCAAGTGTATGCGTTTGTCGGTGCCATGGTAAATGTGTAGAGGCCGAAGATAACACCGGACTGCTGGTTTCTTATGTGGGTTCCAGGAATGAAATAAAGGGAAAGATTCTACAGCAAATGTTTAGCCAATGAGACTTCCGTAGGGCCTGAATCCTGCTCTTTGAAGACAGATGTCACGCGATCAGTTCTCTCAGGCGCCTGCCCCCATGATTTCTCTGCCATGAACTATAACCAGAAACTATGAGACAAATAAATCCTTTCTCCTACAACTGCTTTGTCAGAATATTTTATCACAACAATAGGAAAAGAAATTTAAGAAGAGATCAACTAAAAAAAATCCATGATTGAAAGGAATTTAAATTAAGTCATAAGGGCAAGTAACTCTCGCCCATTGGAGTGGAGCAGTTCAGCCCTGAATGCTGCTCCCTGGCAGGAAGGACATGGCTGGACATGACGCTCTTATCTCAGGACCCTGTAGGCTGAGGGAGGAGGTCTGTTGAGTTCAAGGTAAACCTAAGCTACATAGAGATAGTGTGTCTCAAAAACTGAAACCAAGAACAGAAAGCTTTATAAGCGTCTAGAACAGCGATTCTGCAGTCTGGATGTGGGCCTGCTGGAGGACAGTGAGACTTCACGGTGCCTTTGAAGTGACATGCCTAGCAGTCTTCCAGGATGATTAGAGCCCTTGTTTGATTGTAACCTCAGTATTCCACGACACCTTTGCTAAGAGATGTCCTAGATAACTTTGCTTCTGTGACTTTTAGAAATCTAAAGAAAAACTGAGAAGTTTGCCCTGGTTTTGAGGCACTTGAATATGCTGCCTGTATCCATCACTGTGTTTGAGGATATTGTCTTTAGTTTTAGAAAAAAGTAACTGGAATAATTACACATTCTTTCTTAATCTCCAAGACATTATTGAAGCATTATTTCTTTCTTAAAGTTTCTAATTTTGTAAGTTTTTATTTCTATTCTTAAGTGGTGAATACCTAATATTGAACTCCTCAGTTCATCAAACTTAGCTGCAGGCACCTTTGTGCCCAGAGACATCTCACTGACCCAGAACCTTACTTCTGAGTGCAAGGACAGTCATTTTTCTAACTATTGTTAGAAAATATTTTATGGGAAATTATGAAATCACCAGATGGGGTATGGAAAATCAAAGAAAAATGTAGACAAGCAAAAATAAATCTACCACTACTTAGAACAGCTCAAGAAATCAACCTAATTTTTAAAATGAGTCTAGAAATAGGCTGACTTCAAATTCCTTATGTAGTATGATTCCTGTGAAGTCATTTGCACGTATGTTAAGTTTTGTATGTGACATGACCCAGAATCTTCTGATTTTTTCCTTATATTTATCTTTCCTGAACTTAAAGGGTAGGGGAAGACATGAGGAGGAGAGAAGGGTTGAGGAAGGGATATTTAAAAATGTGCCCTTTAATCTTGTCTAAAAAATTCATGGTACAGTAGATTCTGTTTCTCTCTAACCACGGTCTATTTACTAAAATAGATATTATCAGGCCCTTTGAGTTCTCCATGGGGATTTCTCTTAAAGGTGCATTTTATGAGAGGTTAAACTAAATATAAACATGCTTTTAAAATAGAGTATATATATTTTTAGAAGGTATAAAACAACATGTAGTAAACAACCTTCCAGTTTATACTTTTTTTTGATGAAATGAAAGCATATGAAGCACAGCTGGCAATAAAATCAGAGTTCATCATAGCAATGGCTCTCATATAGACACAAGAAAAAGTATGGCATTATCTGAAATTTTAGTATCTGATACTTAATAGAAGAAGTGGTTCTATGTGATACTGGGACTCAGACCTAGGGTTATACGATAAGTAAATGCTCTCTCACTCAGAAAGAGCCTCAGCCCTAGAAAATATGGTTTCCATGTTTTTGTGGTAAATACTTACCATGATCCTAAAATTTAACAACTCATAACTTACAGAATTTTTGAAAGGAAGGTCTTGAGACAGGGTCTTTCAAATAGCACAGGTTGCCCTTTAACTTACTGTGTTACAATAACTGAATTCAGGCTCTTCTCATGTCTGCATTTCCAGAGTTCTGGAATAACAGGCATATGCCACCATGCCCAGCTCAGTTAGAAAGTATATTTTTAATAATAATTGATGCAAAGATACATAGGAATTGTATATTTGGGGGTGTTGAGCACTGCTGGTTGGCTGCAAAATGTATCATGCAATGCTGAAATCAGACTAAAGATATTTATCTTCGCAAACAACTTATTTCTTTATGTCAGAAACTTTTGAAATTTGTCCTTTTACTTTTTTTTTTTTTTTTTTTTAATATGTGGAGGTGTTTGGTCTGCATATGTACCTGCACACTACTTTCATGCCTGATGGCCAAAGAGGCCAAAAGAGGAAGTCAGACCTTCTGGGACTATAGTTACAGATAGTTATGAACCACCATGTGGGCCCTGGGAACTGAACCTGGGTCCTTTGGAAGAGCAATATGTAAACTCTTAACTGCTGAGCCATTTTTTTTTCTAGCTCCCTTTGGATCTCTGAGTTGTAGCACAGAGTACGTTTGTCTGTAGACACTACACTCTTTAGTGGTATACCAGAACTTTTTGACTCCTAATTTATTGAAAAATTCTGAGGTTTTTTTTGCTTTATTTTTCTAGGTTTACAAGAAAGCATGTGAAATTACTAAATCAAAGTGAAGTAAACACCAGAATTTTAGACAATGGCTGGGCAGAGGGTTTTAATCTTCATCCATATTTTTAATCAGAGTGCTTTGTCTCTCAACTGGTGAAGTAAAGCACTGAACCTGTCCATTAACTTGTTATTTACCAATTATTTACTGGCTGTCTACTGAGTAGAAAATGTAAATGTTTCCTTTCCTTCTGTTTCTAAAGATTCATTTTATTTTTAATTGTGCTTATCTCTGCCTCTCCTCCCCCCACTGCGCGTGCATGTGGTGTGTGTGTGTGTGTGTGTCTGTGTGTGTGTGTGTGTGTGTGTGTGTGTGTGTGTGTGTGTGTGTGTGTGCCGGAGCTGTGGAACACAAAAGAAGGCATGAGATCCACTGGAGGTGAACATACAGGTAGATGTCAATCATCATCAGAAATTGTTGCCTGGAACTGAACTTGGGTCTCTTGGAAGACCAGCAAGTGCTCCTAATCACTGCCCTATCTCTCCAAATCTGCTTTTATTACTTAAGATTTATTTATTTTTACATTATATATATGTGGCTTAAAATGTGGCATGACTAAAATAGGTATTTGTCTGACATGACAGGCCACAATTTAGACCTTAGAGAAATGATCTGTGTAGTTAGATTCATTCTCATATGAGAAGGAAACTCCGTCGAGCTCTTCCCTAGTTTGGAGGAAGTGATTGAGGACATAGATAGGAAAATAAGAAATTGGAGTTATTCCATTGTAAGTCCAGGTTGGCAAAGGGGACTTCAGCTGGGCTGTGGCTCTGTGAGAATGAACCATCAACTGAGAAACCTGTGTGGCTCTTGCTCTTCTCTCTGCCACTCAGATCTTCAGTCTGGCCAGGTACCTTTTGTGGACTGTTATCTCTACTCATCACCCTCCATCCTACTCTCCAGTATTTACCCTGTACTCTTGCTTCTGCCTTGTCTGGACTTTTGACATTTTCTGCTTTTGTTTGTTTCTTACATGGAAATTATATGAGAGAGCATCTTCTTTAGCAAACATTTTCACAGCTGAGGCAATTGGCTAGTCTAAGACTTGGCTGTCTTCAGACATACACCCATCACACCATCTGGGACAATGACAGTAGCGTCTCATGCATTATATAATGGTTGCTACGCACTGAACTACAGTTTAGTAGCCAATCAAGAAAACATGACCAATTATGACATCCAAATTACTGTATTCAGTAAAGCACAATGATATGAGAAATATCACAATTATCATAATGTACAATAACCATTACTGACCAGTAATTCTCTATGTATTTATTGAGCAAAGTTTCCCCTCTATACAGTTGTAAGCAATACACTACAAAAGAGAACACATTAAACAAAGGAATTTTTGGTGTAAAACTTGAAAGAGAATATAAGAAAAATTTTCAATAAAAGAAACTTTGATAGCAGAATAAATATCATGTGCATAATTAAAATTTGATGCCAGGTGCTGTTTTTGGTTGGGAAAGACAGTTACTCTTAATTGATGATTAGCTTGAGACAAGTATAATAAAAGAATAATACTAACTAGATGAAAAGTTGAAACAAAATGTATTTTGAAAAAAGACATTTAGAGGTGAGGCTTAGCTGATTAATTAAATGTTGGTACAAAATGCATTTTTAGCAATTTTAGGTTGAACTAGTAAAGAGCATATAACATTATTGATATAAGGGAAAATCAAAGGGAAAGATGATTCACTCTTTTCTGTAGAGGAGATATTTTAAATTAAATATAATGTCTCTATTAATTCCTTAAGCATTTTATTCAACTATACAATACATTTGGTCACACTTATCTGAACCCTCCTAATAACTCCTTTCAGATCAACTATCCTTGACCCAATCCCTCTCCTCCCTATCCACTTAGAGTCTAATTTGTGCTGAGTATGCAGTCATGGGCTGGGGTCCATCAATGGAGAATGATCAGCTTACCATGACCTCATCCTTAAGGCTGACAGTCTCTCCTCTGGAAACCATCAACTGTCAATGACTCCTTAGGTAGGGTTCTGGCTTGTGAGCTCCTCCCTCCCTAGGACATTGTTTTAAAAAACAGAATAAGCTACACAATGAAAGAGTTTAAAGTCATTTAATAAAAACTTTATTTAGATATAATAAATAAATTCCTCTGTTATTACATTATTATTATTATTACTAAAATTATCAGTAGAGGCCCAGTCCTATTTTGTCAGAAATTTATTTATTTTCTTTTAATATTTGTGTTATATTAAGGCTAAATCCAGTCATTTTATTTTTATCTACTCTCATGTGTTTTAGAAGGTATCTTGAAATGAGTGGTTCATAATACCATGACCATAATGATACACATACCAAATAAATTATTAACAATCTTGTAAAATCATCAAATGCTACTTTGAGTTTAATCTTCCTGATGTCCTAATGTTTTTGTAAGTTTGTTGAAATTAAGGTTCAAATTATGAAGCCAGTTTTCTTTTCAAGCACATTATGCAGTGCCAGTACTCATAGAAGGAGATAGCAAGTATGAAGGACACAAGGTACAAGCTGAAAGAAATACTGGGACCCATAACCCAACTCCAGAGAACAAAACTGATCAACATCGGCAATTCACCTGTTTTTGTTGATTGTTCTTGTTGATTGGTTGATTCTTAATATTCAGTTTCTGAGAGGAGATTCATATATATATATATATATATATATATATATGTATATATATATATATATATATTTACTCTTTGGCAATTTTATACATACTTAGAATATATGTTATGATTAGGTCTCTGGCCCTGTCTGTCCGGAGGTCCTGAGCCACTGACCTGTGATCCTGAACCATTTAGCTGCCTGCTGCTGCTGCTTAGGCCCCCAAAATGACTCAGATGCTTATATTAACTTCATGCTGTTTGGCCTATGGCTGAGATACATTGCTAGCTAGCTCTTACATCTTAAATCAACCCATTTCTATTAATCTGTCTGCCATGTGGCCCGTGGCTCACCTGTGTTCCTTACATGCTACTTCTTTGGGTGTCTGGCTCAATCTCTGTCTGAATCTGTCCTCCTCCTAACTATGCTTCTGTCTCTGTCTCAGATGTTTGCCAAGGGTCAAAACTTCTCCTTTATTTAAAAATTGATATTCACAGCATACATAAAGATATTCCCCCATCAAATATACGTGGGTCACTTCTCACCCTCTTCCTCATTCCCTATCACCACTACAAATCC
Source organism: Phyllotis vaccarum (assembly GCA_033318265.1). Classification (NCBI taxonomy): domain Eukaryota; kingdom Metazoa; phylum Chordata; class Mammalia; order Rodentia; family Cricetidae; genus Phyllotis; species Phyllotis vaccarum. The sequence goes on from JARWLC010000007.1 coordinate 60,918,948, forward strand.
CACAAATGTTTGTTTTTGGTTTTGTTTTTTTTTTTTAATTTTGTTTTTGTTTTGTTTTGTGGCCCACTGAGTGTAGCTATTGTTGTTTCAGTGGGCATGAGTGGAAGAGTGGGAGATTATTTACTGAAATATTGGCAACTATCCAATGGCTACATTTCTGAAGAAAATGACTCATGGGAAGGTTCTTGAGAAGGCATGTCAATATCATTCAGGCTGGAAGGAAACTCACTTTGTAACCTGATAATCCTAAACTTGGGGCCATCTTCCTACTCTAATATCTTGACTATAGGAAGTGAGATCTGAGTTGCCGCATCCTGGAGATCTACCTGCTTGCCCACACTGTCCAATATCTGTGTTTTCTGTGAAAAGTTAGCACCACACCGGTTTTGTAGTTATCATTCTCTTGCTTTCTTTTTTTATTTTTAAAAACAGTTTTACCACATATGCATGTGTCCTTAAACAATATGTTGTTTACTTTTGCTTGTTTTGAAGCTTTAGAAAAATAACACATAATGTGTTCTGCTTCCTTTTCCTTCTACATAATGTATCTAAAGTTTATCCATATTGCTGGTGTGACTGTAGAAAGCTCCTTCTTACTGCTATATAATCTTTCCAGCATGAAGTCATTATTTGCCTGGTTTACTAATGGGTAACAGGTTCTAGCTTTTTCTAGTATGGACATTTCTTAAGAGCAATGTGTCTGTGTTGCTTGTAACATAGTACAAAGCTTCAGACAGTAGGAACCTAGGAATGGACTTTCTTCATTATATTTGCCACTTTTAACCTTGCACAATGATGCTGAAATGTTTGAAAAGGTAATTATATCAATTAATGTTGCCACTAAGTGTCAGAATCTGCTCTGAGGTCAGCACATTTTAGTCAGTAACTTATCAAAATCTGTCCATTTTATTGATGAAATAGTATAAGCAGTAAAAAGTGTAATTTTAATATATTTTCCTTGAGAAGTAGCAAAATTGAACATTGTAACACATAAATATTTAATATTAAACCTTTTTTATTATGAAATTTTGAGGACAATTGGGTGAAGGTGGAGCTTTTTAAAAAATATACTAATCTAAGATTAATATTTTTAAAATATAAGCCAACATTCACGATACAGGTAACAGTTTATATAGGCGCCTGATAGACTGGATTATCCTCCATGCAGTGGACAATGGATGCCAAACCGGTCTCTCCATCAGTCAGGAACCAGGAAACAGGGCCTCCCAGGGTCCCAGCAGCCCCTTATGAATGGGTTGGCCACTCCCCCTTCAGGAGCCAGGGACCCTGGATAAGTGTCTTCAGACCTTATCAACTGACACCTGAAGCCCACCACATCTCTCTCTCTCTCTCTCTTTTTTTGTCTAACTAAGAAGGTTTTTAACTAAGACTATATATAATAGGAGTTATTATGAGGTAGTATCTAGGAGAGGATAAGGCACAAACTATAGCTAAAACTTAACACATATAAAGTACATCATATATTTTTAGAATATTGGTAGATGGTAGGGTGCATAAATTATTTTTAAAAAGTTTATCTGGGAAAGTAAAAATTTAATAACTGACTTTTTTTGGTAAGGGATAATAGGGTAGTAACTTTAAATATTTATTTTTTTAACTCCTTTAAGACCTGAGAAGGAAAATGTATCACTTGAAAATCAGGAGCACATGGAAGTAGTGGCTTTTAAAATTTGGGAGAGGACAGCGACACAGCAACTTGGACAATCACTTATGGTTTGTGTGTCGCTGGAGCATTTATCATATTGTACATAGGCCTATGGTATCTGACAGATCTTTTTATAAATAGGGCAATTTTGGAGGGACTCTCTTATCTTGTCTAGGCAGGTTTCGTCAGTCTCTATCTGTCATCTTGTTTATTTAGCTTGGACATCATGTGTGTATTGTTAGCAATCAAGGTAAGGGCAGATTTTTACTCAACCGGCCATTTTCTGCCAAAAGAACAAATTTTAAAGGAGTGTCCTTGATGCTCAACACCATCTCGGGAAAGGAGCAGTGACACTAGGAGTCGTCATGTCTCTAATGGCAGAATTTTAAATGTTAAATGCCATATTTTTGGGGTCTATGAAATGGTTGAAGACTTCTGTCTATCTATGATATTTTAACTTGTATCTGAGATGACTGTGACATGGCAGCTTGAGCAATGTTGACTGCAGTTTTTATCATCTTAAGGATTAAAACTTGTATTATAAAATTAGATTATCTACAAAGGGGTGTATCATCTCTGAACAATGACTTTTAGTATGACTATCAAACATTAGTCAAGGGTAAAATATGTAAATTGGTAACAGTATCTTAGACATGTATATATATATAATCTAAACAGATGTATATAAAATATCTTGTGTATATATTATAACTAGTGTAATTATATATTATATCTAGTATAGTTAAATGGAGGTAGTAATTGTATAGTGGTCATGAAAATAATGTGTAAATATTTTAAATAGAAGTAAAAGTGTATATAAAATATAAGTTATAGATTTAATTTTATATAACAGTTATAGATTTAGTTTTATATCGATATATAAATTGTTTTGGTTATATCAAGCAATTATAGATTTAACTTTGTATCAATGTATAAATTATCTTAATTAAACATATTAAATGATTTTATACTTGTATTAATATATAAATATTTATGTCAGTATAAATTGTTTTTAGCTTAGCCTATATGTTTGGCTAAAAATTGTTTATAGGTAGGTAGAACAATTTGTTTTCTAAATCTCACCACAATTGGGGCTACAGAATGAGACTTTATCTTAGAAAACTAAGTAGATAGGTTAGATAGATAGATATATAGGTAGGCAGGCAAGTAGGTAGGTAGATAGATTGATGGATTGATAGATGACAGATATTGTAGATTATAGATACATGATAGATAAATGATAAGTATATTGATACATGATAGATAGCATATTATAGCTAGATGATAGATAAATTGATGATAGATAAATTATAGGTAGATAGAGCAAGTAAACTCTAGAAGATAGATAACATTCTGAAAATTGAATCATCCTCAACATGGCTTTGCTACCCATTCTGTGGGTTCAGTTACCCACAGTTAACTGCTGTATGAAAATATTAAATAGAAATTTTACGAAAATTCTCATGTTTTACATCAAATGTTTGTGTTTGTTTCTTCTCTTTCTTATTAAATAAATTTAATTCATATCTGGAGCCTGGATTCTTTGAATAGACTGTGGTATGGCTCTTTACAAGATGGTCAATGAATTCCTGACCACTATGCATGGAACAGTGTGGGCCTTGGCAGGCTCTTTCTCCCAGTAGCCTCTCCTAACAAAGATGACAGAAAGTTTGGTGAAGATGATGTCCTCTGGGATGGCAGTGGCTCTTCCTTGACATATGTTAAAATAAAACCAACAGGAATGTCATAGCCTCTAATAGTGACACAAGTCTCGAATCTGGTCCACTGGCCATCCCTGTTCTGTTTTTGTACTGGCATGATCTTTAGAATCTCATCTTTTAGGGATACCCACAGGAAAAAAAAATCTCAAAATCTTTAGTGGGCAGGGAGAACAGGTAGATCTCCCACAGGGGCTTGATCTTCATTTTCTTGACCAGGTGACCCTGTGTGGTGACAGAATCCACTCCTAGTCTTCAATTTTACCACAACATAAACCACAGCCAAGTCCTCTAACATAACTGCAGCCCCCACGCCCACTGCTATATCCTACATAGAACTATCTATGGCAGAGGCAGCTAATCCTAATCCTCACCTCCTGGTTGGAGGACCAGCATGTTTGTTTTTGATATAGGGTTACACTATGTGACTCCTATTGACTTTAATCTATGATCCTCCTATCTACTCTCCTGAGTGATCACACACATGAGCTATCATGGAGGCTTTCTCACATTTTTCTTTTCTTTTCCTTTCTTTTCTTTTCCTTTCTTTTCTTTTTTTCTTTTCTTTTCTTGTTCCTAGAAATAGGATTTTGATAGTCCTGGCTGTCACTGTGTGAGCCCTGGAACTCACTCTGTAGACCAGGTTGACATAGAACTTACAGAGTTCCACCTGCCTTGGCTTCCTTAGTGCTGGGATTAAAGGTGGAAACTACCATGCCATCTTTCATGCTGTTTTACTGATATGATGAATGTTTCTATCATCCCTTTCTTCCACCAGGAGAATGCACTACACACACTTCCTACTTCTCAGTTATATAATAATCAACCTTGTTATCAAATTGACTCCCTAATGTCAAAGTTATTGTTAGTAAAACCCTTACTTTATCTAATAATAATAATAAAGTGTATGAAGTGATACAAAGTGATATAAACTAGAAGTTAAGTAAGTCTATATATCCATATATATGAATATAAATATGTGTGTGTATGTATAAATACATGTGTGGAGAGAGAGGCAGGGAGACTGAGGTACTATCAGGAGTTTGGGGCACCTTCTTGGGACATATCCACCATGGATAATGAGAACAACCATGTAGTACCAATTGAGGCAGGTGTCAGGCCATCCATCAGTGTCTTATGTCTACCAGTCATTGAATAAGCCTGCTCAGAGGCTATGATTACAAACAAGCAGAAAGCCTGAGGTAGTTTTGGGGAAGAACTAAGGTCTAGACCTTTAGCAGCTAAAAATCTTATCTAAAATCAGTGAAAGAACTGATTCCAGTTAAAGGGAGTCCACAAAATAATTTAGAAATATGTTTGTTCAATCTGTATCTTCAGTAACAGTAAAGTATTAGAAACATGTCTTCCAATTCGTATTTGATGAGAGAATAAGTGTAACACAATGGGAAAATATTTCCCCCCTCAAGTTGCTTTAATTTATGCATGAAACAATTAAAAACATCTCATTAACAGACCATGTATAAATATATGCTTGATCATCTTAATTGGTGATTAACCTATTGATTATTACATGTTTTGACTTTTTTTTTCAATCCTTCCTTCATTAGAAAAACACAACAAAGTAAACAAAATATGTTTGGTCATTACTGGATCAACCTTGACATTATTGTAAATAATGAGCTTTATTTCTTAACTACCTTAATAAAGTTGCAAAGAAGTCTTGGTAGAGATTTGGCTATTTTAATTATACAACTTTTTTTTTTTTTTTTTTAAAAAAAAGCTTTCCCTACTATGTCCCCCATTACTCATTTCCTGCCCTCCTCCCAGCCCTTTCTCATACACAACTTTTATCATCATTCATGGTCACTCAGTGGGTAGAATACTCTTTAAAAGCCTGACTCATGAATTTCTCCAGGGAGCTCTGAAAACAGTTATCAACCTCAGTGAGGTTACTAAACATGCTGAGCACCCCACATTTACTCAATAATATCACATCAAACAAACCCTGTGGTGTACATTCCCCAAGTAAAACAGTCCATTTGTCCCATTTCAGTCCCATGAACTGAAAACTCTGCACAGTGCATTCCAGAGAGAGGAGCCTAACAACATTTCCCCTCCAGTTATACCATGTCCTATTGGTTATAGGGATGGAATTGGGTGGTCATCTGTTGTAATCAAAGGCATGAAGCCTAATATAATTGTTGTCTTCCCAAAAATCTTTACAGAGAAATCAGATTTCGTTCTAAATGCCAAGTACAGTCCCTACTGGTACTGGTTGTCTTGGGACACTGTGTTGAGTCAAATAAATATATGGAAGGGGTACTATCAGTCATGTAGAGCAGAGATGCAAGAACCAGTGAAATCTACATTTTGAGGCAGAAATTTAATGTTGTGGATTGTTTATTGTATTTTATGATATTTAGTAGAACCACTGGCCTTTTTGGATGATATTATTATTATAAATGCAGTTGTCAATTAAATATATCTACAGATATTGACAAGCACATCATGATTGGAACTTGATCGAGAAAGAATGATGCACAGACACTTATAAGAGGTTACAAAGAGGAATAGAATAATATGATGCTTTCAAATCCCAACTTAAATTATATAAATTGTACATTTAATATATGAAAAGTTACAAAGAACATTTATCCCTAATTTAGGTACTATTTTGGTTTTTAAAAAGCCACAGAATCACATAGCTAAAGAAATGTATATAAAAGAATATGTGGAGAGACGGTTGACTAGGTAGCAAAACGGGATGGATGACCCATGTGAACCCAAAAATCTATTCATAACTAGAAGCTTTTCATGTGACTAATGAACTTACTTTTCCTTCTTAAGTTAGTTTGAGTTGAATCTTCTTTTATTCACAGCTACGATGGTCTCTAGAAGTACATAAAGGTGATTTAAATAAAGAACCAGGAGAAAACTCTTCCAGTATAAATTTTCATAGGTTTATTTTTTTATAGAGAGAAATGGTTTATTTTGGCTTACAGTAAATTCATTTTGATGTTGGCACACTGAAAAGAGATTTCATGAATAAATCTGAAAGGGATCCAGTGAAGGTAACATCAAAGTGTTTCATGGGGTGGAAAAGAGGGTCTTGTGAATGAAGTTAGAGCATATACAGAAAGGACAAATTTGAAAAGTGGTTATAGGTTTTTATTTTAATGAAAAAAAGTTTAACAGATAAATATATGATAAGAAAACTTTCAGGTTTGCAGGCAGGTAGGCAGGCAGGCAGGCAGACAGACAGGCAGACAGACAGACAGATAGATGAAATGTCTTAGTTCACTGGAACTATTATGACCAAATATCACAATTAAGGGACTCTTAAGCAACAGAAACTCATATCCTACAGTTGTGAAGCCTGCGTGTTCAAGATACAGATGCCAGCAGGTATGGGGGGGTCCTTTTTCTCAAATATGTTGAGAGAGTCTCTTTTAAGGAAGTTAATGCCATTCATGAGTGTCCTACATCTGAAATCCAATCTCAACAACTTCATGGGTAGGATTTCATTGTATGAATTTTGATAGGCCAACACATATCAGGCACATGAGGGTACAAACACACACACACACACACACACACACACACACACACACACACCTTTCATGGCTCTCTCAACTGGTAATGTGTATATTACTAATGAAGTTGTCTTTAAGGCCATGATGACCTGCAATAGGGATCTTTTCAATGTGGCACTTACTGAAGAAAATCACCCATGAGCTCTTTTCTACTTGACTTTTCATTTTCAGTTGCAAAAACAAACAGGAGAGGAGAATCAGGAGTAATTAATCTGCTGTTTAAATCTAAAATGAGTTCTGGCGCAAAACTATAAACTTTAGTTTTACTTCACCAGTGGAAGATCTCAAGGTTGAGGTTGTCTTGGTCATGCAGTCACTGAGAGGTCTTAGGAGGGCTAAGATCCACTTTCTCATCTTGGGCTATATCTATGCTTTTCTAGTGTGTGTGTGTGTGTGTGTGTGTGTGTGTGTGTGTGTGTGTAATCCAGCGGCAGACAGAGGGTATCTTCCTATATTACTCTCTACCGTATATTTTGAGATGGGGTCTCTCATTGGAACTGGAAGAGGGTGTTTAGCCAGACTTCCTGCCCAGCCCCTGGGAATCACCTGTCTCACTCCTCTCCCAGGCCTTGAGTTACAGATGCACACTGCAGTGTCCAGAGTTTCTGTGGATACTGAGGATTTTAACTTGGGTCCTCAGGCTGGTGTAACAAGTACATTATCTTTTGTGTCATTTGCCTAGTCCCTTCATTTGGTTTTTGTATCATGGCAGTACTAAAGATTATGTGGGTTCTACTGGTGAGCCATATCTCCACCATACCAATATATTTTATTAGACAGATTTTCTCTTTTAAGAATGTAAAAGTTTTAAAACTGTTTGATAAATATCTCATACAGAAAGTGGTCTGGGAGACCATGTTGCTTATGAATGAGTTAAGATCACAAAGCAAAGAATAAGGAATGAAGGACACACTAAGAGGTATCTAGAGAAAATATTCATGTTCTAGAGAGAAAAGCTGAAAAGAAAGGCTGCTCTGTACCATTAACTCAATTTCTTATACTTTAAAGTTCCAGCTCCATCCATTATAACTGATGAAAACCTATGTTACTGATTCTAAGGTCTAACCTCACCCACTGTTACCTGTACTTGGATAACAGATGTTAATACAATGCTTTGGAAGCATGTTTTTCCATTACAATGACCAGAGTTAAAATCTGGTCAGTAGTGTGGTCAGATTGACATTGAGGAAGCAATAAGTCTTCTGATGTGCACCTGCCTCATCTCATGTGTGTAATTACAAGGGCTGCTTCCTGTGATCCTTTCAACTTGGACACCACAGCTTCTCAACTCCCTGTTTACACACCCACATGTGGACTTTGGCTTTTCACCATCTACTTCCTGTCTGTCCAGCTATCACTGACTAGCTGACCTGAGTTATCTAGAGAAGTGCATCTCCATCTTCAGCAGCAATAGGCAGCCTTCTACTTTACTGGGAACATACTTTCAGACTTTTTTTTTCATTGTCTACTTTCTTTTGGCCACAATAAATGCAGAGTTTCCTCTCCATCCTCTTATAGCTACACCATTATACTCAGTAATAAATTTTCCTATTACAACTTTCCTGTTCAGATACTGTGCTTTCTTTTTATTTGGTTCAGATGACTATATTTTGTTTATAAATGACTTTTATTCCACACTAGTTTGGATGCATGTACTACCTGTTACCATAAGAGCTGGCTGGCTGCAGAAAGTTAGGGTACATCGAAACACTTCCTCAATTTGAGATGTTGATTTTTCTGAGTTTATTTTTCTCCATAGAACTTCATGAAACTAATATAAAGTCTACAACCGCCTGCATATGCCAAAATACAGGACACTTAGATCAGTTTTGATGAGCACGAGGTTTGACATATTTGTCAATAGTCCCAGGAATAGTTTTGCATAGTATAATATTTAGCAGCCACAGGAGAAGGGCAAACCAATATACTTAAGGTTAAGGGTATGTGGAATAACTGACTCAGAGAACTTTAATGTGTCCCCACTTCTATTTTAGCTTTGTTCAAGCTTGTGAATCAATGACCTTGGGCAGAGGTATGTACAGGAATACATTTCCAAATAAAATTTGGCTGTTTTGCATAAGGGATTGTTAACCATTCAGGTTAATCCACCCATCTGGAAAATATGTTATCTTTCTAGTGTACAACATTTAATCTGGTAATGTAACTTATTTTTTTTTAATTTAAGAAAAAAATCTCACAAAATAACACCAGTGTTTACTCAGTTATTAGTTCTGTTAAGAAGAATGTCTAAGAAATTTGGAAGAATTTGTCATAGAAACTAGATTATTTTAGTATCAAACAATATAAAATATGGGAAGTAGGCATGAAGGTAGTGTACCATGTATCTGTTCCATATATAAATGTACTTCATCATTAAGCACACCCATGACAGGGTCAAAATATATTGACCCTTTTACTTTTGGTAGGCAATTATATAAAAATATAGAACAGAGTTTATTTTTTAAAAAAGGACATAATAAAATGCATTGGAGAAATTTAAATATACTAAAAATTTAAATTATGCAGGGTATGCTAACAGAGAATTAAGTGCATCATGACAATCAATAATTATGTCGTACTACTGGAAGAGCACAACACAATAATTTTCTGAATTGATGACTCTGTACAGATAAGTGTCTTGCAGAATCTAGAGATCAAGAAGAGCTAGGCTTAGAACAAGCTGATTAAACAACACAGTAGGAAATCAATATAGTATTTGCAGGTCATCAAAAATTAGTAACTAAATATTAACCTCTTCAAAGAAAATATGGCTAGATCATACCACACTAGAGAGTGACTTTGAAAGGAGACCAACATACAAAAGTCCAGCTGAATACTAAGTTTAAGAAAATTCTCGCATCAGATTGTGAATAAAAGAATCAAATATAAGTACAGCTTTTAAAATGCTTGAAATTATTCTTGAAATACCATCCAAGTGAAGCCTGTATTTTTAGTATATGGATCTGAAAAGAGAAATGGTATGAGTGTTTTGTTCGGCAGAAGTGGGAAACCGTTGTATGAGGTTTCTGGACTGGAATTTCCGGTCTTACCTTGTGGCCCAGACCCACAGACCTACAGACCCATCATCCCACTGAAACACACAGACACTTGTATTAATTGTACGCTGATTGATCTGAGCCTAGGCATACAACTTCCTAACTCTTTACTCTTAAACTAAACCATGATTATTATCCTGTTCAGCCTGTCTCAGTACCATTTCTCAAAGCAGCATAGTTGTCCTCTGCATCCTTTGCCTTGTCTGTCAACTCTGTGGTATTTTTGCTCTGTTCTTCCTGTTACTGGAGGTTTCTTAGTCTGGTAGCCCTGCCCACACTTCTTGACTGCCTTCAGCCAATCAGTGTTTTTATTAAATCAGTAGGTGGGACAATTGTCTACAATGTTATATAATTCCACTACAGGAACCAGCTTGGAGTCAATTCCAAAGAGTTCTTCAAGGCACTGTAGTAAGAGGCTCTGGTCTGGACTTTCTGGCCTAACCTCAAGGTTTAAGCCCACAGACCCGCAAACCCGCAGACCCACAGACCCGCTGAGACACACAGATACATATGATAATTTTAGGCTGATCGGCCTCAGGCCCAGGCATATAACTTGCTAACTCTCTATCCTTCATCTAACCCATGACTGTTATCCTATTCAGCCATGGGGCTCAGTATCTTTTCTCACAGCAGTATGGTTGTCTTCTGCTTCTGGCTCCTCTCTGGCACTCTGCTCTGTGTTTCCTTTCTCAGAGTTTTCTTAGCCTGGTAGCCCCGCCCACACTTCCTGCCTGCCTTTGGCCAATCAGTGCTTTTTATTCCAGTAGGTGGAACATTTATTTATAATGTAACAACATAATCTCCCACAAGGCACTTTTCACTCAAAGTTCCCATGTTGAGATTCTTTAATCAGAAATATTTATCATATTCTCCAACTAGGCATATTGGCCAGTAGACATGATTCTGGATATTTACTTGGAAAACAGATTGTGGGCTAAATAATGACCCAATTAGTCTTCCTGGAAGATTCTTCCCTAAGCTTTTCAAATGACCATTGCTATCTTGCCATTCATATCTCAGCTCCAGTATGACCTTCTGTTAGATGCTTCTTTGACCATTCCTTGTTGGGAGCCGCTGGCCCCAGCCCCTCAAGATGGTGCCAATATCCAGTGCTGGCCAATCCACCTGAGTCAGTAATCAAGGCAAGGGCCTGAGTCAGTAATCAAGGCAAGGGCGCATGCCTTTGCTAATTTTCTGAGACTGGTCTCTCCGCCTCTCCCGTGACGTCATGTGGGATGATGAGCTGCAGCCTATAGAGAGGTGACACGTCCAAGGCGGAGGTCTTTGGCCTATATAAGGGCTGGGCTTTTCCTACCTCACTGTCTCCATTTTATGTGGGCTAGTGCTCTCCCTCAAGGAGCATTAAAACATTGCTGCAGAAGGATCCTACGTGTGCCGTGCCTTTTCTTGCGGGCGAGAAGTGGGCGCGGGACAACTGGTGCTGAAACCCGGGAACTGAACACCATTAGCACCGTCGGAGACCCCTCGGAGACGAGGTGGATTCAGAACTGCAGGTAGGTTGCTCGGAGAGGTATGTCTGAACTGGACTTTGGTTTTTTTGAGGCCTTGACGCTTGTCTTGGCAGTGCTGTTGATTTTCTTCGTGGTTGCCTTTTGCTTCCACCGGTGCATGGGATCCTCCCAGTCTATCGTAACAGCACTAGACTCCCTGCTTAAGCAGTGTGATATTAAGATGACACAGCGTACCCTAAAGAACTTTGTAGAAGGTAAAGCCTGTAAAGATCTGATAGCTAAAGGGCAAGACGTGATGGAAGAAGTTCAGGACAGCATATCAGAAACCGAGCGCCATGTGAGGTTAGGCGCGCACCGTAAAGTAACAATACTCAATAAGGAAAAAGGACCCCCCGGTAATATGGGGGAGTTGGGAAACCAGAAACTACTCAATAAGGAAAAAGGACCCCCCGGTAATATGGGGGAGTTGGGGAACCAGAAACTACTCAATAAGGAAAAAGGACCCCCCGGTAAAGTAAAGAATATGGGGGAGTTGGGGAACCAGAAACTAAAGCCTGGTCCCCCCACATTGTACCCTGTATGGGAACTTGAAAATTTAAATTTAAAGTGTGGCTCCTTGAGTGGCTCTGATACATCGGAACATTCGGGAGATGATGAGTTGAGCCCTGATGAGGAAGATGACCTAGAGGAAGAGGCGGCTAAATATGAGGCAGAGAGATATTATCCTGATGAATTTCCCCCTGAACAACAGCTCTGGACATTTGAGATGCTGACAGGGCAAGGACCACACGCAGCTGATCAGACTAATTACCCCTGGGGAGCTTATCAGCAGATTGCTAATACAGCCATTAGGGCATGGAAAGCTTTATCCAGAAAAGGAGAAGGGAGCAGTCAATTGACTAAGATTATTCAAGGTGCACAGGAGCCCTTTTCTGATTTTGTGGCTCGCATGACAGAGGCAGCAGGTCGAATCTTTGGTGACCCAGAGGCGGCTGCCCCTCTGATAGAGCAGCTGGTATTTGAACAAGCTACCAAGGAATGCCATATGGCCATAGCTCCCAGAAAAAATAAAGGACTACAAGACTGGTTGAGGGTATGCCGAGAGCTTAGCGGTCCCCTGACAAACGCCGGTCTAGCTGCAGCCATTTTGCAGTCCCAGAGGTACCCTCTAGCGGACCCTGCCAAGAGAATTTGCTTTAAATGTGGCAAGCCCAGCAATTTATACATGTTCAGGTATTAATCTTTCGAGAAGCCTTTCTCAATTTTTGTTACAGAATTGGTCGTCTGAATTTGAGCAGACCCTTCGTGACCTGCAGGTGGCGATCGTCCAGGTCAATTCCACTCGGCTAGACCTGTCGCTGATCGAAGAGTTTTCTCCGTGGATTTCCTCAGCCTTCCCCTACTCCAAGGAATGGGTGGGGGTGGGTATGTTTGGCCTAGCCTTTTGCGGAGGACTGGTCATTCTTCTCTGGATGGTTTGCAGGCTCAGAATCCAAAGTCAGAGAGACAAAGCAGTTTTGGCTCAGGCCTTAATGGCTCTAGACTCAGGAGCCTCGGTAGATGTGTGGCTAACTATGCTAAAGCAATAGGGATATTTTGGCTCGAACAGCTCCTGTATGCCTAGGACAGTCCTGTCCATTGCACTGGGTGGAGTGTTCGGCCCCTTTCCTGAGAGGGGTGTTGAGCCAAGGGCATCGCACAGGACATAGCTATGTCCTGGGAGGTATGTTGTCCTGCATAAGGGTGCCTGCCTTAACTCCCTTCCCAGCAAAAGGCAGAGGACAGGCTGGGGGAATCTCGATCTGTCGAGGGATTAGAGATGACGCCCATGCAAGTCCATAATGTTTTCTGGGGGATAACCACTGCCTCCACCCTCTTACAGGATTCCCTCATTGCTTAGAAAAAAAAAAGGGGGAGATGTTGGGAGCCGCTGGCCCCAGCCCCTCAAGATGGTGCCAATATCCAGTGCTGGCCAATCCACCTGAGTCAGTAATCAAGGCAAGGGCCTGAGTCAGTAATCAAGGCAAGGGCGCATGCCTTTGCTAATTTTCTGAGACTGGTCTCTCCGCCTCTCCCGTGACGTCATGTGGGATGATGAGCTGCAGCCTATAGAGAGGTGACACGTCCAAGGCGGAGGTCTTTGGCCTATATAAGGGCTGGGCTTTTCCTACCTCACTGTCTCCATTTTATGTGGGCTAGTGCTCTCCCTCAAGGAGCATTAAAACATTGCTGCAGAAGGATCCTACGTGTGCCGTGCCTTTTCTTGCGGGCGAGAAGTGGGCGCGGGACAATTCCTTTTAAAAGCAACACATGCCTTATTACATTGCTTGTCAACTATTTTCTATAGCTGTAGTACGAGGTTTCTGGCCCAGACTTTCGGGCCTTATCTCAACATTTAGACCCTCTAATCCACAGACCCATAGTCCCACAGAGACTTTCAATAGTTTTAGGCTGATCGACCTAAGGCCCAGGCATATAACTTGCTAACTCTTTACCCTTAAACTAACCCATGACTCTTAATCTGTTCAGCCATGCGGCTAGGTACATTTTCTTAGAGCAGCATAGTTGTCCTCTGCTTCTTCCGGCTTCTTTCTGGCATTCTGCCCTGTGCTTCCTGTTCTCAGAGTTTTCTTAGTCTGGTAGCTCTGCCCAAACTTCCTGCCTGCCTTTGGCCAATCAGCGCTTTTTATTAAACCAGTGGGTAGGATAATTATTTACAACGAAACAACACAATCTCCCACATACAGCATGTATTTTTAATTGAGAGTGTTTCCCCCCATGGCTAAATTTAATTATAAAGACATTATAAAGACAGTTGCATTATGTTTTCTTTCCTGCCAATCTCTATGACATTGTTAAAAGGGAAAATTTTTGCATGGCTGTGATATTATCTCACTTCTAAGATGAGCCTGAGGGGCTCCAATGCATCAGAGTAATTTTCATGCTCTTCTTACAGTAACCACTTTAGGAAAGTCTTTTCCTCTGAGAAGCATGGGTCACATACACATTCCAGATAATCTAAAACTAATTTTACTTTTCAAGAAGAAAATAAAAGTTTGAAGGGAATGAAATTTGTACAAAAATACTAGTGATAGAAGTTTTGGGGAAAATCTAAAAATATAACACAATTAAAAACTTAAATTATCTCCATATGAGATTGAAGATGAGAAATTAGAGTCAGTGAACCGGAGACTAATTAGAAAGTTTACCTATTATGAATAGCAAGAAGGAAAAGAGACTAGGGAAAAATGAACAGAATATCAGAGACGTGTATATATGAACAAGCATATAATATTCATCCTGTTGGAATTCCAAAAGAGGAGAAAGACTGTGAGACCGAGTGAGTTCTTAAATAATTAATGGAAATTTTCCAAACAGGGACAGAGATATAAACCTTTAGATCCAAGAAGTCAAGTGAATCCGAACAAGCATAAACTTGAACCAGTATATCAAAAAACCACACATAATTAACTTGAAAACAGCTAGATGGAGCTGACATATCAGTCCCAGGGGCACAGTATTTTGAGCACTTTCTTTTCACCTGTTAGCATGGAGGCCAGAGCTAGCGGTCCAGTATATTTCATGCGGAAAACAAAGCTGTTAACTGTGAACTAACTACTTAGAAAGATTAAGCTTTAGGAATTAAAGGGAAACAAAACATTCTCAGATAAAAAATTTACATATTTGTTAATAGATAGTCATTCAAAGAGGAAAACAAAGCTTTGAGATAAAATCTTCCGTTGTTAAGATTGAACAAAGAACAAGAGAAAGAATGAAAATAGGAGTGCATTGCTCATGTTGTTCTTTTCTCATGAATGTACAGGTTCATATCTGTTGTCTGAAAACCAGTTAGATTATCTGCTTTAGCCTTTTGCTGCTGCTATAACAAAATATTTTATGTTGGAAATTTATAAAACAATAGAAGTTTACTTTTCTGGTTCTAGAAACTGAAAATTTCTACAGCAAATTCTGTAAATCTGTCTTCTGTTAACAGTTTGCTCCCTTTTTCAAAGACAGCCTTTGACTACTGAATCTCTATATTATCAGTAGAATAATTGCTATGCCTCTAAATAGGACAAGCCACAAGGAATCAGGTACCACCACCTGACATTGATCTTATTGCATTGCTTTCAACATACAACTTTGGAAGAACATGTTCAGACCAGAGAACTGCTCTATAGTCCAGCAAAGGGCTATAGTATATATACATATATATACTATATTATTATTAATATATTAATATTCTATATTATATAAAGCTTTCTGTTGGGAGTACACAGTCCTATTGTGTTCCAACAATACTACTAAAAGTACTATGAAGTCTTGATGGAATCTTCACAAACTCTAAGACTATGCTATTCAGTGATGACCTTGTCATTTCTGACTATAGTATGACCAGATACTGCTTTCTGATAGATGATTATGAGTTTTTAAGTGCTCAGCTAATAACATTCTAAATAGGGAAATGCTTTAATTCCTACTGTATCAACATCTAAAGTATGTGTTAGCATCAATAATTTCAGAAAAAATATTTCAAAGACTTGAGAAATGACCCTAAATGTTCCTTCACAAGATGAAATAAAATTTCATATATATGCACATATATATCTATATATGTATGTGTGTGTACATATATATATATTAGCATCTCCCCAAATGACATTTGGAAACGTATAATTGTGTTAATGAGTAAGAATCTTTTTGTTTTATGACCACAATAGAGCTTTTTCAGACTCTTCTTACTACTAAGGGTAAAATGGGCATTGCTTTTGAACAGTTGCCTAAGGAAGCCTTATGACTGGCCTGGATCACAGAGCAGCTCCAGAAGCAAATGTCAAAACCTGAGATGAAATTAGTTACTCTACGTCCAGCTCATAGTAAAATATTCATGGAAGAGATGAATTTTAGTCTGTGTTTCTTATACCAACAGAACTAGAGACAAATGACCCACTATTTGAATTGATACTGTCTCTTGTACTTTCCACTTATTTTTAAAAAGAAGCTAAATGAACCAAAAAGGTACCCTATGTGGTTGCACATCTCTTTGAAAATCCCTGTGGGAATTCTGAGAGAAAAATCAAAGGCTTGGTGGTGTTCAACACGTTAAGCTCAGGCCAGTATCTGAGGTGATGAGATTTAAGAAACTTGAGAAAAAGAGACACTGATTTCCTAGTTGGATCTCAAAGTGGTGATGACTTTGGTCTGTGTCATGAATGAACATAAGAGAATTCAAATCATACAATGATGTGTCAAATGACAGCATATAGTGATGGTTTCTCCCAAACTGTTCACAAAAATGACCCTGCCTGCCAAAAGAAAAAAAAATCTAATGCTTACTCTTTCCAAGAGCTCTTTAGCTTTTTCTGGGGGAAAAGATACTTAAATGTATATTGATAAGGCTTGATACATATTCTTGCTTTAAATTCCTATATTTACTAGTTGTAGCCAATGTCACTAATGCTCTCAAGGGTCTTTAATAAAATATATTGAATCAGTTTTATCCTCCTAATTGACTTTTATTAGAACAAAACACTTAGTTTTCCTGCACCTCACTCTCAGTGGAGATTTTATATTTCTCATTATCCTAAATAGTGCTGGGCTAATAAAAACAGACACGGGGAATGAAAATATCTGTTTTAAAAGTTGTAGATGACAAACTTTTGCAAGTCTGTATTCTAAACTTATGTTTTATGATCAACACTCAATAGAACTGACTAGCATTTCTCATTAGTTACATTGTTATGGGCTTGTGCTAAAATTGAGAAACAGGAGAAATAATGTAATCCAGGGGCGCATATATTATATATGTAAATAAACACACACACATACATATCACATATACCTTCATGTAATCAATTTTTTTTCAATGCCAGACTCAATGGTTCCTAGGCTACAGCTACTTTCCTAAAGGTTGATGAGGAAAAAATGTCGATTAATTACCTGAATTTTTTGGTGTTCCTTCTGACTACCATAAAAAATCCCCAAAACTTTTATTGTAACTCAGTTACAGACATTCACATATTTATTTACATATTAATGGTAGCTACTTTCATGGTACAATGGCAGACAGAGTTGATTCATCATGACATAGTCCCCAACCCCCACAAAGCTTAAAATAGTTCAGATGCAGCCATCTGCCAGTATATTAAAGTGCTGTAAATGTTTGAGACAAAGCTTGTTATTGTTGTTGTCATCTGACCACCTAGAATTTACATGTATTAAATAACCTGAACTTGACTGAAGCAATTCTGAAGAGTCTGAAGTGGGTGACTTTTCCAGGTCTCCACAGGTCAGGTCTGACCGCAGCAAATACATTGTTGCCTCGCAGACAAGGTCCCATTTCTGTATGCTCAGTGCAACATGATGTCATTGGCACTGGAGTAAAAAAGAGAATCTCTAGTCTGTGTCATCTCAGTAGGAATATTTTGTATTAAAAAATAGAAGGAAGGTGAGATAATTATTAAGAGTGTGCAATGAGTTAAGGGATGCTACGATAGGGAAAGTACTAATGTGCTTTCTCTCTTCTTGGAGGTGGTTTGGGGCAAGAAGATAAGAGTTCCTTTAGTTTTGCTTCAGATGCTCCAGGGGTGAGGCACTATGCTGAGAACTCCTGCCTCTCTGAAGAACTAGTCATGGTAGCAGCAGCGATAACAACACACATGTATTTTTGAGTATTAATAACCATGTCCCCAGTAGGTACACTAATAGCAATCATGATCACCACTGTATAAAAACAACATTTGTATGACTGTGTTTTTAGGTTCCTGCTTACCAGTGTGAATCTGATAAGGACTCATGGAAAGTAGCATCTTAGAGGAAATATTTACTGAAGTTCAGGAAGTACAGATACATAAGATTCTGAACAATCATTAGATGACTATTATGAATAAACAAATGACTAAACAAATAATTGCTACTATAATAGAAAATCATATGCCAACTGTCCCACTTGTCATTATATATAAAAAACACTGCTTTGGTTTTCTGGGTGGAGAATTAATATTGTACAGGTAGTAAAATGTGACAAAAGTGAAATCAACACAATTCAACCACACTGAAAATAATGTCCTTATAAAAGGCAAAAGACCTGAAAAGTCATTTCTCTAAAAACTATGCACAAAGGGACAGAGTAAAAACCATGTAAAAGCATGTTTAAAAATCTCTAATAATTAGAAAAATACAAATCAAACTTAAAATGAGGTAGCACACCCATTTACATAGTTATGAGTGAAACAGGCTGAGTTTTATTGTTATTATTTAAAAAGTAGTAAGTGTAGCAAGGATGTGGAGAAGATTGCTCGTAGACTATGTAAAACAAAACAGTCTCTATTGAAAACAGTGTTAAGTTTCTAAAAGTCCTAAAGATTTTTGTTTCAAGATTCATCACTCCGACACCCCCCCACACACACACACACTCACTCACTCACTTATTTTAAATCAGGGCATTAGAGGAATATTTTCGCAATCATGCTTATTGTAGCATTGTTCATAATATACAAGGGACAGAAGAAGCACACAAACATAAATGTGTGAAGTAGTATGATATATACCTAAAGTGAAATACTGTTCAACCTAGAAAGCAGGAAATATGTCACCTGGACGTTATTGTGCTAAGTGAAACAAGCCATTTACACAGGAACGAACAATTCTTGACTCTACTCATATGAGATATCTAGAGTAATCAAGACACAATAACAAAATAAAATGCTACTTGAAAGAGTCTAGGATGAGGAAAAGAGATCAGAAACAAAATTTTAATAAGTAGATACAGATCAAAACATCCTAGATGAGTGTTAATACAACCCATAATGTAATTAGCACAATACTAAGACACTGTCACACTGCATTCTTGGTTCTGAACGCACAACATGAGCACTCTGCATTGTGTGTACTGTCACACCACTCATGGCCAGTTTATACTCCCCGAAATGGCTCACACACATCAAGACTATCACACAGTATGAAGTTGCAATGTTTGTACTGCACTACAGAATTTTGTGTTCTTTCTTTATATTTAAATTCTTTCTATCTATCTCCCTGCTTGACCTCTCTTCCCTCTCTCCTCTAAACCCCTCCCAGACATCCCTCAGTCTCCCTGTACCCAATACTCCCATTTTTTCCCCAAGGAGGACAAGGAGATCCAAGGTGGGTCAGGTCAGTCTGCCGTGTCCATTTGAGGTAGATCTGATTCCCTCATCCCAATATTAGGACTAGGTTAGCTGTTCTTCTGAAGGGAATGGGCTCCAAAGAAGTATAGTCTGACCCTGCTCTATGTGTTTGATCCTGCTCTACATACTGCCATGCCATTCAAAATTCATGTATCTTTGGAGGGTTTATTTCCTTTTCCTGATGGTTCCCCAGAAGCTGTTTTTGATTCAGTGAGCTCCTCAGAGCTCCAGCCAGCCATCGCTTTGGGAATCCTCTTTATAATACTTTGCTCATATAGAGTCTGCTCTCTCTCTTTAATTGGAGCAGAAGCTAAACCTGGTGCTTCACTATGAATCCCTGCGTCTGCCTCTATTTATTGCAGGATGTAGGTTCTATAATGACACTTAAGGTAGTCTTTCATTTGATTATAGGGGAAGTACTGTTTAGGCACCTCCTCCACTATTGCTTGGAGAGCTAGCTAGGGACATTCTGTAAGTTATTGAAGGTTTCCCTAACACTCGGCCTCTTTCTAATCCCACATTGTCTTCCTCTATCAAGATATCCATCTCTTTTTTTTTACCCTCTTTGTTGCTCCTCTCACTCAACCATCTCCTTCTCTCATGATTTGTTCCCACTTCTCCATTATGATCCCAATTTGCTAAGGAGATCTTCTCTATTTCCTCTTCCTAAGGGGATCCCTGGATGTTTCTCTTAAGTTTCTTCTGATCCTAAATTGTTCAGGGATTGTGGTTTACAGCCTGGGTATTCTTGGCTTTTTGTCTAAAATCCACTTATGAGTGAGTAATCCCATGCCTATCTTTCTGGGCTTGTGATACCTCACTCAGGAGGATATTCTTCAGATCCATCCATTTGCCTGCAAATTTTAGAATGTCATTTTTTTTTTAACTGCTGAGTAGTACTCTATTGTGCAGATGTACCACAGTTTGTTAATTCATTCTCAGTTGAGGGGCAGCTAGGCTGTTTCCGTGTTCTTGCTATTTTGAATAATGCTGCTATGTCTTGAAAAGAATGTGCATCCTTTGGGTATAAGTGGTATTGCTGAATCACTGGGCAGATTGAGTCCCAGTTTTCTGAGGAACAGCCATACTGCTTTCCAAAGTGGCTGTTCAAATTATACTTTCACCAACAATGGAGGAGGTTTCCCCTTGCTCCACATCCTCTCCAGCACAGACTGTCATTTGTGCTTCTGATCTTAGCCATCCTGACAGGTATAATGTGGTATCTCATGTAGTAGAATTATGTTTTACATTGTAAATAATTGTCCCACCTACTGGTTTAATAAAAATGCTGATTGGCCGAAGGCAGAAAGAAAGTGTGGGCAGGGCTATCAGAATAAGAGAACTCTGGGAACAAGAAGAACAGAGAAAAGATGCCACAGAGATGCAAGAGAAGCCAGCAGATACAGAGGGCAGCTATGCTGCTCTAAGAAAAGGTACCCACCCACATGGCTAAACATGATAAGAATCATGGGTTAGTTTAAGAACAAAAACTAGTTAGCTATATGCCAGAGTCATAGTTGATCAACATAAAATTAACACAAGCATCTGTGTGTTTCTGTGGGACTGTGGGTCTGTGGGTCTGGGCTACAGGACCAGTCCAGACAGGCCAGAAAATTATTACTACAAATGGTATCCCAACATGGGTGATATACATTCACTTAAAGCTGGAAAAAGATTAAAATGGGTTCTAGAGCACAGAATCAGAGCTACAAACAGTTTCTGAGTTATGTCTCTAATGTGAGCCTTGGTTCAGAGATGCCCTGGAGTGGTGTGTTGGTTTAAATTAAAAATAGTGGGCTTTTGGAGTCAGTTTAAGTTCCAAAATGGCCAGTTCTTGAAATCTCACAGGAGTCTACATTAAGCAACAAGCTGTAAATGGTGTATTTAAGCTTTGTTTGTATAGACAAAAAAGAAATTGAGTCAAAAACTGCTTATTAGTATCAGCAGCATTTTCTTTGGTCAGCTTTGTTTTTTGGAGGCAAGCAGAGGAGCAGCTTCTTTAATTGAGGCTTCTTGATTCAGTTTCAAAGGCAAAACACTTGTGAGTCTTTTAAAGAGGCCCTGCTGTGCTTTACTTGGTGATTATATAGACCCTAAATTCCCCAGAGTGGTAATTGTGGGTCCTACCAGTACCTTGGTTAAAAAGCTAAATTCTATGAACCTAAACTAGGAGCTGGATAGAGCCATCTAGCCACCCTAGCCAAGACTTTACTCCTTAGCCACACCTTGGTAGATTAAAGATATGGACAGAAAGAAAGAAATAGAGGGAGCTGGGTAGACTCAGCTACCCTTGCCAAGCAAAGGTGTAGTCAGAAACAGAAAAAGATAATAAATTAGAGACAGACAGTAAAGATAGATTAAAAAAAAACTTAAAATAGTTTAGAGTATGCTTAAAAATATATACATAAGCTTGAGATAGAAAAGAAAAAGTACAGAGAAAGTACTTAAAAAAGAAATGAATAACAAATTAATGATAAACCACATAAAAATGGAAAATATGAATAGTGTCTGGATACTGTATATTACTGTCTTGTCTTTAAGTTTTTGGGCTACACAAATGGAATAGTAAAAGCTGCTAAAATCATTTGATTATAAATGCTGTGGGATTAATTCAACCTATATATTTTGTAAAAGAGTTGACTTTGAAATTGAAATCAAAAGATATGTTACTTTGGAGACGAGGTTTTCATTTTATTTCTACAGAAAGTGAGAGGCTATGGATTTATTCCTAGTTAAAAATAAAGTTTGACCAAGGAAGACCCCCTGAAATGTCTCCCATGGAAATGGATGGCCTAGATGACTCAGCATTTCAGAGCACCTCTGTTGAAGTTTCCTCTGAACTCTGTATCCAAATCAACTTCAAGGAGACTGACTGAGATTACTCAGCCTTAGAGACTACTCCACTAAAGACTTGTCTATAATCCTAAATTTTTCATTGGATCCCCACGGGATTGCCAATGCCCCCATTCATCATGAAGTAGCCTCAAGAACTATGCTCACATTCCCAAAAAATAGATTAGGGATGTTTGTTAACTGTGTTGGTTATGAGTTGTTATAGATAATGGTGAAAAAAAGAAAGACTACACAACGGAAATTAGATTTGGGGTTCTTATTTTAAAAAGGGGGAAATGTAGTGGGATTATATTGTTACATTGCAAATATTTGTCCCACCTAACTGGTTTAATAAAAATGTGATTGGCTGGAGGCAAACAGGAAGTATGGGTGGGGATACCACACTAAGAAAACTCTGGGAACAGGAAGAACAGAGCAGTGATGCTATGGAGATGCCAGATAAACCAGCAGAGGCAGAGGACAACTATGCTGCTCTGAGAAAGGTGCAGAGCCACATGGCTGAACAGGATAAGAATCATGGGTTAGTTTAAGACCAAGAGATAGATAGCAATATGCCAGAGCCATAGACTGTTCAGCATAAAATTAATACAACCATCTGTGTGTTTCTATGGGACTGGGGGTCTCCTATTCTGCGGATCTGGAGCACAGGCAAGACAGGCCAGAAACATAAAACAATCTCAAAGTTGTTTTGATTTACATTTCTGTAACATGGTTTTTGGCCCCATCTGGCCAGAGGTCTAGACCCATAGACTTGTGATCTTAGAGCACCTACCTGCCTGTTTAGGCTTTTAAAATAACTTAGGCATTTATATTGATTTTATTTTTGCTTGGTCTATGCCTTAGGCATACTGCGTAGCTAAAATTTATCTAATTTTTTTTATATTTTGATTTTTGGGCAGTTAGGTTGTGTCTTTTTTGACTCTGCCCTTCTTCTCCTATCTATGCTGTTTTGCCACCCCCACGGCGGGGAGTAGGAAATTAGAAGGACTGTTTTATCTATTTTGGTAGAGTTTGTTAGTTTGGTTTTTTTGTGAGTTTTGAAAAATATTGGCAGGTTTTATTCTTCTTTTTTTAAGTAGGAACTTAAAGGACTATTTGACTTGTTTTGTCAAAGTTTAATCATTATATTTTTATGGAACTTGTGTGTTTAGTGTATATAGTATATTGCTAAATTGTTCATATAAGAACAGTTTTTTTTTTGTTTTGTGGCTAACTGTTGTCATAAATAAAATAAACTTTATATGAAGTTTTTTAGATGTCTACTATTTTTTTGAAGTTGATTGGTATTGTCAGGAGTAGACTTGTGTTATTGTTTAGAAAAGTTTAAATTTTAAAAATATTTTAAATATTTTGTAGGTTTTTGAAGTGCTTGAAGATTATTTAATTGAAATATATTTTTGTATACATAAAAATCTAATTAACATGACTATAAGTTTGATTATTATAGATGACTATTAATTTGTATTTTAAATTATATGTTATAATTTTAAATGAGTCATATAAATATATTTTAAACAAGAATAGAAAAGTATATATAGTATGATAAAATTGACTTTAAATTTGTATTAATAAACTAAAATTTATATTAATTCAGAATATTTTGAGATTAACAGTTGATTTTTTGATTAAAGTAAATTTAATAACTTATTTTTAAAAAATTACTTATATATTTTATATTTTTAGAAAGAGACTGACTGACTCTTAATTATTTATAATGAAAACAAATACTTATACATAATATTTTGGAAATTTGGGCATAATTTTTTACTATTATTTTTGATGATTAAGGGGTATTAGCAATCTTATGAGAGTCTTGAGGCTAGATTTTTTTAGCCTTGAAGTTGATGTGACTATTTTTTATTATTAGAGAATTTTTAGTTTGCCTTGGTTGATGAGACTATAAGAGCCTGGAAGCAATTATAGGTTTTTGTCTTTAGTGAAAACAAAAGCAGAACTTTAAATTTTGAAGTCAAGATATTTTTAAAATATATATAACTCAGAAGTTTTGTAATCAATTGCTTTTGTAGTTTATTAATAGTTAAAAATTTAAAATATAATTATAATTTAGACTTTTTGCATATTTTTTATTTTTATAAAATTTATTGTAACAAATCTCACTTGCAATATACCAAATACAGGATTAATATTTATTGAAGGGTATTTTAACACTCACAGATACAAGTTAAACCGTAGGATGATTCCTTAGTGATAGGATGATTCAGGCGATGGATGCTGATCCATTCTCCAATAAAGCAGGAACAAAACGGGGTGCTCAAGATCCCAGCAGCCCCTTTTCAACAGGGCTTGCCACCCCATTCAGGTTCCTAGGATTCTAGAGATATACCTTCCAACCTTATCAGCTAACTCCTGAATTCCACCACAGAAGCTTATTATATTTTTATTGTATCATTTTTTAATTTGAATTTCTTTTATTGTGTATTTTAAAATTATTTTTTAACTAGAGAAACTTTTAAAATACTAGATTATAAAATATTGTTTTGGTTGTTGACTGTCTCCCTAAACACCTTTTAAGCATGGCAGAGGTGTTAGAGCCATGCTTATTTTTTTTTTTTAATTTTAGAAAGCAATATTAAATATCGTGAAACTTTTCACTATTCTAACATTGGGGAATATTAGAATCTACATTGTCATTAAATAGAGCACTACTGTCACTGTTGTTTATGAACTTTATTTAAGTATTTGGTATCAGGGTCTTTTAAAGATTCACGAAGTTTTGTCAATAAAACTGAGAAAATAAGCCTTTTTTTTTTTTTTTTTTTTTTTTTTTTTTTTTTTTTTTTTTTTTTTTTTTTTAAGGAGGCAATGTCTTTGTTTGCTGTTAACAAACAGAGCAGACTTAGGAAAATGTCATTATTAAGAAGCTGGCTTTGACTTTGTTTTTTGTTTTTTTTTTTAAGTGCCTTTCAGCCATTTGTAATTCTTTTCTTGAGAATTCCCATTTTAGCTCTGAACCCCATTTTTTAATTGGGTTATTTGGGTTTGGGGGCTCTATTTTCTTGAGTTCTTTTATATTTTAGAGACCAGTCCTCTGTCAGATTTAGGGTTGGTAAAGATCTTTTCTCATTCTGTAGGCTGTCATTTTTATTGACTCTGTCCTTCTCCTTACTGAAGCTTCTCTATTAAGGAGGTCCCAGTTATTGATTGTTTCTTAGTGTTTGTGCTACTGTTGTTATATTTAGGAGGTAGTCACCTGTGCCAATGTGTTGGAGGGTATTACCCTCTTTCTTTCTTTCTTCCTTTCTTTCTTTCTTTCTTCCTTTCTTTCTTTCTTTCTTTCTTTCTTTCTTTCTTTCTTTCTTTCTTTCTTTCTTTCTTTCTTTCTCTCTTTCTTTCTTTCAGACTTTTTAACTAATTAACTAATTTTTAAAGATTTGTTTATTATGGATATAACACTCTGTCTGCATGACAGCTTTTAGGAGGGTACCAGATCTTATTACAGATGGTTGTGGTGTGTCTTGTGTGTCACAAGAATAAATGAGACTCAGGAATAGATCTCTGAAGAAGTTGGAGATATTAGAGAGAATAAACACCACAGTCAGATCTTACCCAGCTGTATTCCAGCTTCCTCAGCCTCGCTTCCATTGGCTTGGCTTCTTTCAACTATATGCCTGCCTTAACTTAAATACTCTCTTGGTAAATTAAGGCATGGCCCCAACATTGCCTGTTTGGGAGCCTGGAATTCCTTCTATAATCTAAAGTGACCTCAACTCAGTTGGGATTAAGGGCGTAGGTCACCACTCCCAGGATACTCCCTGTGCTGGGATTAAAGGTTTGAATCACCACTCTCTAATTCTCCTAGACTGACTATGGTTAGAGCTCTGAAACTTCTGGAGCTTTTATTAACTCCCCACATAGACTGTGGGTAGATTCCCTCTGATATCTCTGAAACTTCTGAAGCTTTTATTGAATCCCCACAGTTGTGAGTCACCATGTGGTTGCTGGGATTTGAAATCAACCTCTGAAAGAGCAGCAGTGTTCTTAACCATTGAGCCATCTCTCCAATCCTTCACTTTCTTATCTATCAAGTTCAGTTATAGCTGGGTTTATGTTGAGATCTTTGATCCACATGGATTTGAGTTTTCTGTAGGGTGATAGATATGGATCTATTTGCATTCTTTTACGTACTACCATCCAGTTATGCCAACACCACTTGTTGAAAATACTGTCATTTCTCCATTGAATATTTTTGTTCTTTCTGTCAAAAATCAGGTGTTCATAGGTCTGTGGGTTAAGATCAGGGTCTTCGATTCAATTCCATTGACCCACAAGTCTGGTTTTATGCCTGTACCAGGCTCTTTTTTTTATTACTGTAACTCTATAGTATAGCTTGAAGTCAGGGATGGTGATGCCTCCTGAAGTTCTTTTATTTGGCAGGATTGATTTGGCAATCTGGGTTCCTTGTTATTTCATATGAACTTAAGTGTTATCCTTTCAAGGTCTGTAAAAAATGTGTTGGGATTTTGATGGGGACTGCACTAAATCTGTAGATTGCTTTTGGTAAGATTGACATTTTTACTATGTTGATCATACATATCCAGGAGCGTGGGAGATCTTTCTATTTTTGACATCCTCTTCGATTTCCTTCTTCAGTGACAAAGTTTTTGTCAAACAGGTCTGTTAGTTCTTTGGTTAGAGTTATCCAAAGATATTTAATGGTACTTGCAGTTATTATAAAAGGTGATATTTCCTTTATTTCTTTTTCAGCCCTTTTATCAGTAGTGTATAGGAGGGCTATTAAATTTATTTATTTATTTTTGAGTTAATCTTGTACCCTGATACATTGCTGAAGGTGTTTATCAGCTGTAGGAGTTTCTGGTAGAATTTTGGGGGTCACTTACATATATGATCATCTGCAAGTAGAGATAGTTTTTGACTTCTTCCTTTTTTATCCCCTCAAGCTCCCCCCCCTTTTTGTTCTCTTTCTGCTTTAGCTAAAACTTTGAGAACTACATAGAATAGATAAGGGGAGAGAGGACAGCCTTGTCTTGTTCCTGTGTTTAGTGGGATTGCTTTGAGTGTTTGTCCAATTAGTTTGATGTTTGCTGTTGGCTTGCTATATATCACCTTTATTATATTTAAGTATTTTCTCAGTATTTCTGATCTTGCCAGGATTTTTATCATGAAGGAGTGTTGGATTTTGTCAAAGGCTCTTTTAGTATCTAAGGAGATGACAATGTGGTTTCTTTCTTTCAGGTTGTTTACATGATGGATGACATTGACAGTTTTTCATGTGATGAACCGTCCCAGCATCTCTGGGATGAAACCCACTTGATTGTGGTGGATAATTTTTTTTTGACATGTTGTTAAATTGGTTTGCCAGAATTTTATTTTTGCATCAATGTTTATCAGAGAGATTGGTCTGTAATTCTGTTTCTTTGTTGCATCTTTGAATGACTTGGGTATCAGACTGATTGTGGTCTCATAAGAGTTCATCAATGTTCCTTCACTTTATTTTATGTGGAAAAGTCTGAGGAGTATTGTTATTAGCTCTTTTTTTAATGTCTGGTAGAATTCTTCACTGAAACTTTCTGGCTCTTGGCTTTTTTTTTTTTTTTTTTTTTTTTTTTTAACTTGAGAGACTTTTAATAACAGCTTAAATTTCCTTGTGGAATATAGGTCTACTTAGGTCATATACCTGTTCTTGATTTATTTTTGGTAATGGGTACCTGTCCAAAAAGCTGTCCTTTTCTTTTAAGTTTTGCAATTTGCTGGAATGTAGATTTTCAAAGTATGACCTGATAATTCTCTGGATTTCCTGGGTGTCTGTTGTTATTTCCCCCTTTTCATTTCTGTTTTTTTTTTTTTTTTTTTTTAATTTGGATACTCTCTCTGTAGCTTTTGGTTAGTTTGGATAAGGGTTTATCTGTCTTGTTGACTTTTTCAAAGAACCAACTTTTTGATTCATTGATTCTTTGTATTGTTCTCTGTTTCAATTGCATTGATTTCAGCCCTAAGTTTTATCATTTCCTGTAGTCTACTCCTTCTAGGTGTGTTTGCTTCTAATTGTTCTAAAGCCTTCAACTAGCTGTTCAGTCTCTCCTGTGAGTTTTTTTTCTAGGTTTTACATATGGCATCTAGTACTATGAGTTTTCCTCTTAATATTGCTTTGATTGTGTCCCATAAGTTTGGGTATGTTGTGGATTCATTTTTATTGAACTCTAGGAAGTCTTTGATTTTTTCTTAACTTCTTCCTTAACCCAGAGGTGATTCAATTGGATAATGTTCAATTTCCAAGAATTTTTAGGCTTTCTGTGATTTTTGTTGTTGTGGAACTCTAGACCATGGTGGTCTGATACGATACAAGGAGTTACTGCCATTTTTTGTATCTATTGATATTTGATTTATGACCAAATATGTGGTCAGTTTTAGAGAAAGTTCCACGGGGTGCTGAGTCATATATATATTCCTTTGTGGTTGGATGAAAGATTCTGTATATATCTATTAAGTCCACTTGGATCGTAACAACTGTTAGATCCCTTATTTCTCTGTTGCGTTTCTGTCTGGTTGATCTATCCAAGGGTGAAATTGGGTTATTGACATCTCCCACTATTAGTGTTAAGGGTTTGATGTGAAGTTTAAGCTTTAGTAGTGTTTTTTTTTTTTTTTTTTTTTTTTTTTTTCCTATATAGGAGCCCCATTGTTGGGGCCATAAATATTCAGGATCGAGGCTTCATTTTGGTGGATTTTTCCTGCAATAAATAAGTAATGTCTGTTCTGATCTCTTTTGATTGATTTGAGTTTGAAGTCTAATTTGTTAGGTATTAGGATAGCTACGTTACACTAGCTTGTTTCTTAGGACCATTTGATTGGAAAGCCTTTTCCACCCCTTGACTCTGAGCCTGTGTCTGTCTTTGAAGTTGAGGTGTGTATCTTGTATGTAGCAGAAGGATGGCTTCTGTTTTGTATTCATCCTGTTAGGGTATGCCTTTTTATAGGTGAAATGAGTTCATTAATATTAAAGGATATTAATGACCAATTTTTGCATGAATAAATGAAACTCAGGGATAGATTTCTGAGAAAGCCAGAGATATTAGAGAGAGTAAACACTACAGTCAGATCTTACCCAGCTGTCTTCCAGCTTCCTCAGCCTCACTTCTCTTGGCCTCTTCTAGCCCTCTGTCTTTCTACACCTGCCTTAAATATTCTCTTCACTCAGTTAAGGTGTGGCCCCACTACTGCCTGCCTGGGAGTCTGGAACTCCTTCTGTAAACTAAGATGACCTTGAACTCAATTTGAATTAAAGGCATAGGTCACCACTCCAAGGATACTCCCTGTGTTGGGATTAAAGGTGTGAATCACCACTCTCTGATCCGATTAGACTGACTTTGGTTAGATCCTTCTTATTATACCTCCAAAACTTTTGGAGCTTTTATTAAGTCCCCACAAACATGATTGTTATTTCATGTTATTTTTGGTGGTGCCTGTGTGTGTTTCCCTTCTTTGCATTTTTCTTTTGTGGTATTATCAATTTCTTGTGTTTTCATGGGTGTATCTGGTTTCTTTTGGTTGGAGTTTTCCTTCTAGTGCTTTCTGTAGGGCCATTTTTGTGGACAGCTATTGTTTAAATTTGGTTTTGTTCATGAAATATCTTGTTTATTGCATCTATGGTGAGTGATAGTTTTGTTAGGTATAGTAGTCTGTGTTGGCAGCCATGGTTTTTTTTTTTTTTTTTTTTTTTTTTTTTTGTTTTTTTTTTTTTTTTTTTTGTCTGTATAACATCTAACCTGGACTTTCTTACTTTCATTGTTTTCATTGAATTGTCAGGTGTTATTCTGATGGGTCTGCCTTTCTAGGTAACTTGGCCTTTTTTACTTTGCAGATATTAGTAATTTTTCTTTGTTCTGTAGATCTAGTGGTTTGATTACTAAATGGCAAGCAGACTTTTTTGGGGGGGGCGTCTTGTCTATTTGGTATTCTGTAAGCTTCTTGTATCTTAATAGGTA
Source organism: Phyllotis vaccarum (assembly GCA_033318265.1). NCBI lineage: Eukaryota > Metazoa > Chordata > Mammalia > Rodentia > Cricetidae > Phyllotis > Phyllotis vaccarum. Next base: position 60,949,399 of record JARWLC010000007.1, read on the forward strand.
TTTCCTACTTTAGGTTGGGAAAGTTTTCTTTTATGATTTTGTTGAATATATTTTCTGTGCTCTTGAGCTGGTAGTCTTCTCCTTCTATTTCAATTGTTCTCAGGTTTGATTTTTTTCCATGGTGTTCCAAATTTCCTGGACTTTTTGTGTTATGACTTTTTTGGTTTTAGTAGGTTTTTTTTTTTTTTTGACTACTGTATCTATTTCTACTATTGAATCTTCCACTCCATATTCTCTCTTCCATCTCTTGCATTCTGTTTATGCTTGCATCTGTACTTCCGGTTCATTTCTTCATGTTTTCTGTTTCCAGAATTGCCTTGGTTTGTCTTTTTTATTGCTTCTATTTCAATTTATAATTCCTTGAATGTTTCTTTTACCTGTTTGTTTTCTTTATTTTCATTCAGGGATTTGTTAATCTCTTCCAATTCTTTTGTTTGTATTTTCTTTTATTTCTTTAAGGAAATTATTTTATATCCTCTTTTAATGCTTCTATTATCTTCATTAAAACTGTGTTTAAGGTCATTTGCTTCGGTTTCCTCTTCATTGCTATGTTTGGATCTTGATGCTGTAAAGCCACAAGCTTCTGGTGCTGTCTTGTTGTTCTTTATATTGTTATATGCATTCTTGAACTGGTGTCTGCTCACTGCTTCCTCTGTTTACTCTTAGTCATGTCTTGGTTGCCTGTAGGCCAGGGGACTTTGGGTCTTCAGCTGTCATGGAGGTTGCTGGAATTGTTGTGTGATAACACCATTTGGGGTTGGGGCAGGGAATGCCTGGTGGATTGTCCTTCTGGCTGGGTTTTGCTGGGAGTTGTGCTTGCTGAGGTTCGCTGTTGGCTTTGGTTTAGGGTGTAGCTGGATGTGGGTGGGATTCCAGAGGATTTGTCCCTGTGCAGGGCTTCAGAGACTGATGGTTGTTGCACAAATAAAAGAAACTCAGGGCCAGATCTTTGGGAAAAGCAGACATATTAGAGAGCATAAACACCACAGTCAAATCTCACCCAGCTGTCTTTCAGGTTCCTCAACCTTGATCCTCCTGGCTTCTTCTTCCTCTCTGTCTTTCTATGCCTGCTTTAAATACTTTCTCTGCTCAGTTAAGACCTGGCACCACCACTGCCTGCCTGGGAGCCTGGAACTCCTGCAAACTATGATGACCTCAAACTCAGATTGGATTAAGGGATTAGGTCATCACTCCCAGGATATTCCCTGTGCTGGGATTAAAGGTGTGAGTTAGGACTGTCTGATCTTCCTAGACTGACTGTGGTTAGATCCCTCTGATATCTCTGAATATTTTTATTATATTACAAAATAACCCCCCCCCCCCCACAGATGGTCTCAGCTTGGCCTGGGAGTCATGGTTGTCATGCACCTCTTCATTGGCTGTGTGCCAAGGGATTTCCTAAATTTTGTGTTCCTACGAAAGCAGATTTATTCATAGAGACTAAAGACTTTTAATACTTTCCTGCCATCATTCTTCTGTTTACATGTATCAAAATACTCTCATTTATATAATAAATTAGAATATTAGAAATTTTTTTTAGAATTACTGTTTGATTTGCTGCCTTGAGTTTCATCAAAAATATGTTATACGAATTTTACTCTCAGAAGAATTTGTTTTCCATAATTTTTGAAGTGGACATAAATATATATACTTATCATTTTGTACTTTGCACTTAAGGAATCATTGTCCTCAACATTGATAACTTCAAATAGGTAGAGATCAACTTTGAAAGATGTTGAAGATGCCTTCTATTTTACTATGAATATTCATCCAGGATTTAATTCTTTATGTGAAAATAAACATGCACATTCATTTTATTAGTATTCAAATATGCTTTTGACTTTAGTAGATGGTAAAAATTCTATCCATAGTTATTACATTATTTTAAAACAAATATCTTTATATCATTGTTAGTGAATGTTTGAACATCCTGCTTTATATGCTTATATATTCAAAATGTGTAAAAATTTCTTAAGTCAAAATGAGTCATGAGGGAAAATGTTTAAAAAACCCTTTTCCCTTGACTCAAAACACAGATAGCTAAAGATTAGAGAAACACACTATTTCACAAATTAATGGTAAAAATATGCAAATATTTAAGCTGATGTTTTTTGATAGTTCAGTTTTATGGTTTAAATACATACCAACTTATCATAGGTTACTTTAGTGTAACAAAACATGATTTGTAGTTATATATAAAATATTGATTTGGTTATGCAATGGTGCAAAACAAGTAGATAGAGCTCAATAGAACCACTGGATTCCTGAATCTGTATCTTGACCAGAATCAATGTACATTTGAGCCAAACTGCATTCTTTGTGTTTCACTTTGTCTCCTGTAGCAAATTACTATAGAAGAAGTTTCCTCAGCAAAGAACTGGCTGGCAGGTGTGGCAGTACATACTTCTGATACACAGGAGCTAGAGAAAGGAGGATCAGTAGTTCAAGGCCAACTTTAGCCTAGGCAATATGAGACCCTGTCTCAAAAATAAAACTCAGAAAAGCTTTATTTCTCATATTTCTAGAGAGCAAAAGTCTGAAGTGCCAGAATGAATATATCCTGTAACTTCACGTTGTATCTTAATGTGATAAAACAAACAACAATCAGCAGCTCCCTCTCTGGCCTTTTCCATTGAGGCAGTGAACCTGATTAAGAAAGGTCCTAATCCTCCCTTAATCCAGAACCAAAACTGATCACACCAAGAGTAGAGATGTAACAGATGATTTTTGGTAGCCTGCAAACTCTATCTATTAAAGATGTGAGGTTTTTGTTCATTTGTTTGACTTTAAAATTCCTATTTATTTGTTATTATGTGTATGAGTGTTTTTCTTGCATGTACGTCTGTGTACCTTATAAATGCCTGCTGGCTGGAAGAGAGCATCAGTTTCTCTGAAATTGGAGTGACAGATAGTTGTGAGCCTCCATGTAGGTCCTAGGAAGTGAATGTGGCTCCTCTGGAAGAGCAGCCTGTGGTCTTAACGACCCATTAATCCATGATCTCTCTAGATCCTACCAGAATGTTTTTGAGTGATGAGGACTCAGGAGTAGCTCCCATTTGTTGTTGCATCTTCCAGAGGGAATTCCACTCTTTCTTTTAAGCACAGCGGGTGCTGATGGATTTGATAAATACTGGTCAGACTTTAAGGGATGTGAATGAAAGGCTTATTACTTTGTTTCTACTCAGTGATTGAAGTATCTATATGATAGTGACAAAAATCTGAGATTTATTTCCACTCATGCTACATTTATGATTTCAAAAATGAATTAACAATAATAGAATATTATGCTGGTTCTTGAGGACTTCTCTCTTCACCAACCTTCATGCTTTTGAAAATGATAACAAATTAGAAGAGCTAATACCACATGGAACAGTGGATATTGACTATAATATATTACATTTGTTGAGCCTAGAATTTTCAGAATAGTTTAAAGGAAAAAGGAGTTTTTTTTTTTTTTCAGTAAAACACACACACACACACACACACACACACACACACACACAAAAAAAATAACAATAAACATGTGAGCTAGTCTAATGTGTATCTAATAATTCAGCTATTTTTAAAGACTGTACCATGATAATAATATTAAGCTTTTTCTTGCTATCATGAAGTACCTAAGACAGGCTAATTATAAAAAAAAGAGGTTTATTTAGCTTACAGTTTTGTAATTTCTAGGTTAATATTTGTGATCCTTTTATCTTTTGCTATGGTAAGAGAGGTGAATCAAGCCCCATAATGGCAGGAGTACATGTTAGAAGAAATGGTTCCTTCTTGAATCGGGAAGAAGTGCAAACTCGTGCTGACCGAGGGCCTACAAAGTGAACACTATTTAAGGTTCTTTCTCCTTGAAGTAGTATCATGGTCTCTAGTGATGATTTCCTAGTGGAGCATGTTTACCTACAATGACCAGTTGTAGAGCAGGAGTAATTATCTACAGTGACCAGACAATCTGTTCTTCAAGACCTAAATGCTATTTAAAAGGTTGTAAAAATCCATCTATTTAAATAATAATGAATGGTCTCTGTTTGGATTGTTTGCCTATTTGTAAATTTTATATAGTCCCTCAGTTATTCCACTTTTAAAAAATTATAGAATAATATCTTATAAGTTAGCTGTAAAATTAACCTCTGGGACATATGCATACATATGATAACTCTGAACTTTACAAAAATATATTTTTTAATTGACATAGAATTGCATAATTTCCCTGTCTCTCTTCTTCCATTAGTCCCTTCCTGGTATCCTTTCTCTGATCCATCCTGGAGGAGCCCTAGCCAGCTTGAGCATGTCCAACATGGCTCTGGCAGGCTTTGCTCTTCTCCCCCATTCCCTCTGCCTAGCTCAAAAGAGATACCATCCCTAAAGCTAGCCACCTACAGATATTCTCTTATTTGGCCACTTTTTCCTACCGAGGCTGAGCACCAAGATCCAGCTATCAAAGTATGGAAGTCTAGCAAATGAAAGCCCCCTTTAGGCTGGCCCAATAAACATGCTTAATTAAATTTAAACAGCTCATCTTAACACAGGGTTTTCATTATATCTTTATAAACTGCCACTCTCCTACGGGGGCCATGTCTGTCTCCTCTCCATTCAGAGGAGGTCTTTTGTCCACTTCCTTATTTCCTTCCCTTCATTCTCTATCTCTGTCTTTCTCCCTTATTCCCAGCTCCTGACCCTCGGGGGAAAACATATCTCTTTTGAGCTGAGAGCTTGTTTTGACTTGTCTTGAGCAGATCCTTATACCTCCCATATCTCCCCAAGCTGTTATATTCTTTTCCTTATTAATTGAATTTTTATTTATTATTGTTATAACAATAAGTAATTTATAAAAATATTTGAGACATGGTCTCACTGTGTGGCTCTGGCTGGTCTGTGACTTACTTTGTAGACCAGGCTGGTCTTGAACTCTAAGATATTACTCTCTCTGCCTCCCTAGTGCAGCCATAAAATATATTCACCACTAGGCCTGGCATAACACTAATGTTTAATTAATTTTTTAGTCTTGAAAAGTTAACTAAAATTTAAGCCATTTAAAAAAGTTCAATCTGAAAAAGAGATGAAAGCCAACGAGTGTTGATAAAGACCCCACTTCATAGGACCCTTACTTACTCAGTTATTTACAGTCTTTACACTCTTGTTTCAATCAAATCTATGTCTAAAAAGGCTTTCCAAATTGCTAGAAATTCATTTAGCTCAATTTAAAAAACTGTGGAATCAACAATTTTCAATTTCGTTTACTGACCCAAACTTCTAAGTAGAAAACTTGGTTTACATTTAAACAATTTCCACAAAAACTTAGTCAACACCCCAGAGAATTTCCAATTAATCCTTTAAAGGAATTAAGTAAAACATCTTCTGTATGTTATCCTGCCAAACCTTCAGGGCAAAGTGACATAAAGATAATGCAAGTGAGCACAGGGGGATGTCGAAGCTGGCGAAATGCTTGCCTTGTAGTCAAGAGGGCCTGAGTTTGATCCCAGCAGCTCCACAAAGGGCCAGACAGTGCCGTGAGGAGTCAAGCATTGCAGCATATGCTTGTAAGCCCAGAACTAGGAGCAAGTACACCTTCATCTCTAGAGCTTGATGTGTGGCTCTCGGTTTAATAAAAAACAATCTCTCCATAGCTATAGAAACAAAGAAAACTTCTCATGTTGACCTCTGGCCTCTACATACACGTACACCTACTCATGGGCATATACATGCAAACTAAGTAAAGCAAGAACAAGTCTGTTGCTTTGTATTTCTGTATTATCAAAGCAAAAATCAGAGACGCAGAGGTGCAGAGCTTCTTAATTTAGATTATTTTCTGTGTGACACCCAAGAGGAAAGATGAAATTCCTGAATTGTTTGATTTAATTCAACCCAAAACAAGGCTAGATATGTAAAAGAAAGATTTTTTTTAAATGCAGATTTTTATTTACAGCTACTGTTCATTTAAAGTTGAATATCTTAAAAGAATATTAGAACTTTGTTTTGTCAGTCACAATTCCATAAAATGCAATTAAAAAAAAATCCCATGTCACTCAGGATACAGAAAGTTAAAAGTAATGCCTATATGTAATAGAACATGGGAATGCCTTGGGGGAATCTGTCTAGAGTATTTGGATGCTCTGTTTTCACTTGTTTCCTTAGGCCCAGATGGTACAGTTTCTCAACACACCTAGTAGAAAGGCAACAGAAAAGATGCTCACGAGATAGCAGACTCCAATGATAAAAACGTGACTGTTAATTGCAAGATTTTATTTCTAGATGTTTGGATAGTTGAGAGCTTTCAGACAGCACAAAAAAACTGTCAGAAACAAAGAAAAGAGTCTTTTTTGGAGATTGAGAAACATGAAGTTATCATAAATGGGTGGCTATTCAAAAAACTGTAGGGATGGAAACATGTGGAGACTGTGTGTAAGATGCATTACGAACAAAACATCCAGTTTGGCCTTATCTATGAAAGTACAGTTCACTATAATTACTTATCAAGGATAATAACATATATGCTATTCCTCTGTTATGAGTGCGGAATTTAAAAAATCAAGGAGAGAATTTTAACTTAGTGCCTTCTTATAAGTACAATGATTTTCTGGCAAAAGTACATAGTTGTTTGTTAATATTATTTTCCAGTTCCTTTTTCTAAAGAACATTTCACCCATGAAGCATAATGCCATATCCCTTATAAAATATTTTGATATTATTCAGCATCCCTTCAAATGCTCTTGGTGCTTCACACTCCTGTAGTCAAGATGTGTATCCTGGCATAACAGCGGCATGATGATTATGACGGTAACCAAGTGCTTTGAAATTAGATATAAGGCTTGTTTCACAGAAGGGATTTCATGTCTTGTTCTATAAAACCTAATCAAAAATCTACTACTATTGGGAGACCAAACAACCTACTTCTTTGTTTTGCTACATGATCAAACTGTTTTATTGTGCCTTTAATACAAGATTATTAGAAATGTCTAAGTTATAAAACTCTAATAAAATCAGTCTCTCTCTGTCTACATATATTAGTAAGAACCATGAAAAGGCTTGATTTTGTTTGGAGACTTGTGAGCATTCAGTGGGTCATTTTGTGGGCTATTTCTTTTATCTTAATCTCTTATCTTAGATTTCATTGCTGTTTCTCTTTGGTAATGTAAAGAGATAATAGCCGTTTGTAAGCTTGAAAGTCAGGAAATTTAAGGGGGTATCTTCCAAGCCCAGTGAGAGGCTAGAGTCTGAATGAACACTTGCTTTATTTTCTTCTCACACTAGGCTTTTTGCTTTTTGAGATTATACATATTTTAATCTCTCTCTCTCTCTCTCTCTCTCTCTCTCTCTCTCTCTCTCTCTCTCTCTCTCTCTGTGTGTGTGTGTGTGTGTGTGTCAACAAGAGTTAATGTGTGCCGTTTGTGCACAGTAGCCTTCAGAAGCCAGAAGAGTCAGGACCCTTGGAACTGGAGTTATAGGTACTTGCAATCCTGGATTTTCTTCAAGAGCAGTAAGTGCTCTTCACCACTGTGCTATCTTTCCAACCTCAAGACTAGACACTTTGAACAGTCATTTATGACAGACACCAGTCAGTTGGCCTCTATGGCAAGCAAGGATGAATTTGGAAAGGTGTCATCTAGTAATTATCCCTTTGTCCTGTCTTTCCTCTCTATTGTCTCCCCTTTTCTCCACTCTGCTGTTAACTTTAGAAAGCAAATTAAATGTTATTCTTGAAATATTCTAGAAGTTCTGTACACTTATGTTCTTCCTTCTATTCTTATATCTTAAACTGAAGGAGTTTCCATCTAGCATATGCAGTATTTTGAGGTTCAATATTTAGTGCTGAAGAAAAGCTATCAGTTATATATGTTTTATGTTTTTGTATATCATTTCATATTCCATTTTCCACTCTATTGGCCTTCTTTATTTTTCTCTCTTTTTTTCTTTCAAAATTAATTTTATTGATCTTTTGGGAATTTTACAAATTATATTTTGAGAACACTTGACTACTCTCCTATCATCGCTTTTTTTTTTTTTTTTTTTTGAGATTCTAGCTAAAGAACAACACTTCTCTCCTCCCTTCAATCCCTACCACATAGACTCCTCTCCTGCTCTTTTTCAAATTCATACCCTCTTTTTATACATATATGTATGCATATGTACTTAAGTACTTTTAAATATAATGTGTGTAGTCATTATAATATTACTTCTGTGTATGTTTTCAGGGCTGACCTTTCGGTGCTGGGCAGTCAGTTGATGTCCTCTTCCCTGAGGAGGATCACCTCTCCTGCTTCTAGCTTTACTCACTTACTTATAATCCTTTGTGTAGGGTTGAAGCCTTGACAGCTTTTTGCCATCAACTTTGGCGTGTTCATTGGTGTCAGCTCACATTTGGGTAATCATGTTGGTAAGTATTTCTGATATTAGTAGGAGACATTGTCTCACAGTAAAGTCTCAATCTTCTACCTCTTACAATCTCTCCTGTATGGTCCCTGAGCACTAAGTACTGGGGTATTCTTAAAATGTACCTGCTGAGACTCGGCTTCAGAGGCCTGTGTTTGAATGACTGTAGTTATCTGTAGAAGTCTCTGTCTATTGTAAGAAGTTTCCTTGGTAAGGTGTGAAGACTACACTTATGTCTAAAGACTTGAAGACTCACCTAACTTTGTATCCATACTCACCCAGCTTTGTTTCCTCATTAAAAACAAAAAGTACAAGTCATTTTGTTGTTACTTTTATCTTCTAAGGCAGAAGTTCTCAAACTTCTTAGTGCTGTGACCCTTTAATACAGTTCTTCACACTGTAGTGACTCCCGACTGTAAAATTATTTCAGTTGCTACTTTATAACTGCAATTTTGCTACTCTTATGATTCATAATGTAAAAATTTTTTGAGACATAGATTTGCCAAAGAGGCTGTGACTCACATGTTGAGAACCATTGTTCTGAGAATTAGACATCTAATTCCTGAAAGGTCTTTTAATTTTTTTTGTGTGTGTATATGAGTGCTGTGTCTGCATGTGTTTCTGTCTAACATATGCATGGCCAGTAAGTACCTACAGAAAGCAAAGGCTATAGAGAGCAACAATCATGTGGGTGGCCGGGATTAAACCCAGGTCCTCTGCAAGAGCACCCAGTTCTCTAATCACAACACCACGTCTCCAGTCCCCAAATATACCTTTTATGCTCTGACACAATGCAAAGTCATCTTTTTTGTTGCTTCAAACTTTAGTAAATTATTTGGTTTTACTTTTCCACCATAAACAGATGATGATATTATATTGCTAAAAATATCACACATTTTTTTGTTGTATGATATACTGATTTATTCTATATTAATATATTCTAGTGTGTCGGGAGACCTTGCTGGATAGAGGCTGCAGTCTATGATGGCTGGAAGCTTTTTCTAAAGCTCCATGACATGGGTGCTCTCTCCCCCGGAAATACTTCTTGCTCTCTACCTGCCCTTATCTGGAGAGTGTCCCTCTGGGCCCAAGACTGACCTTATCTGAAGGCTGTCTCTAAGGCTAGCTGCCTGATTTATCTCTAGGATGACCATTGACACAGTTTCCTGCTAGAACTTTCCCCTTGCTGCTCACATGATAACTAAGACTTGTACTAAGAACTTTTCTATAGGACCCTGCTGACAATACAAAGCATTATGCCACTTAATGCAAATTAGGGCTTGTCCTCAGACTCCCTGATCCTATATATTTCCTATATTCTGGAATAAAGCTGGGCTGATTTACTGGAGTTATCTCCCAGAAGGCTGCCTCCGTGGTCTACAGCCATCTAAACCTTATTCTCTGCTTCTGCTCCCTCCCCCTCATGGACCAATGCAGCCAATGATCCTGAGGAAGAAGTGGAGTCACAATGGTGTTTTTATTTTAAAATTTTAGTTTGGGAATGAACTCTGTTGTTCTTGCACCACTTCTCTTTAAACACATCTTATCTGTTCTTATGGACATACACAGAAGCCTCCCAAATGCTTCTCAAAAATGATAATTTTAAATTTTTTTTTCTGTGTGTGCATGTTTGTGTGTTTTATATCTCTTTTATTTAAGTTTTAAATAAAACTTAATTGTTTTATTTAATTTTCATGGTCCTTCTATTTTCTGCTTTGATTTTCCCTAATGATAGCTCAACCTTAATCACCTGTTTATTTTGCTTGAGCATTAAATAGAATGTCTTGAGTTCTATAGCTCAAATGCCTGCAAGTTATAGAGCACACTGAAACAAGACTTCTTGGGTTCACTTCGCATCTCTGCTTCTTATATATTACTATTTCTTTCAGATTGCAGTTTCTAAGAAGAGATGGTCTTTGACAATCTAGAATAGCATCCCCCAAAACTCCAGATTCTATGTTTGCTTCCGAAAGCTTTACCAAATATTTCAGAGAACTATATCACTAATTTGGTCTAGGTCACATGCCCTACATCCATTAAAAAAGAATTGTCAAGTAAAAGAATGCAACATACTTAAATAAAATAACATATAACAATTCTTTAAAGATCGATTTTCTTCCCCTTATTTCAAACAGGAAGGTAAATGTCTTACAAAATCTTGGATCATATAAAGTCAATTGTTTTTCTCAATGAGATTTTCAAAGTAAATGTTTCTATTTCAGATTGCCATTATTTTTTAATGTAAATAAATATTTAAATTCTGTCTTTGGTATATTTTGACATTGCATGGAAACCTTTGCATTCTTTTGTGGGACATGAATGAGAAGGTAAGATGAAAATGCAAAATGTTACCTAATATTATATCATGTACATTTGGAAACTCATTCTTGATTGTATATGGAATGGTAGAACAAATTACAGACTATAAGTTATAAGCACTTATTTAAAAAACTATTATTAACCCATAACTTCTTAATTTTCATAAAGTTTACTTTCAGTTCTACTCACTAATTAGATTGTATCAATTGTAAAAATACACTATATGATGTAACATATAACCAAGTTAATAAGTTGCCAAAGCTCAAAAACACCAGTAGAACCCTATGGATTAAATTGTATTAGCAGAGAATAGGAGGCTAGCCTATAGAAAAGAAACATTTCCAGTGCAAAGAGGTTGTTGCCAAGCAAGAGAAGTAGAAGACAGAATCATGAAGAACATCATGAGCCTGGAAAATTGTATAGACAATCAAAGAGAGGATTTCTGACCTAGCCACAAAAATTGTGTTTGGAGACAGGATCAAAGTCCTGGCCACAGAAGGAGAAACTGCAAAGAATGAACTTCAGATGGAGATCACAGAAATGAGCTTTCTCCTCTGGGAATGAGCTTTCTGAAATTTTGAGGACCATAAAAATGCTTTAAGTCCATCACTGCAGGGCTTCTTCAGAGGGGACCCAAATCTACTGTTTAAAGTTTGCTAGCTAAAAGTGGGAGAAGAACAAAGGTTTTGTTATGTAACATGCTATGTTGGCTTGGGAGACCTTTGCAAGTGTGGAGATGTTAATCCTATAGAACCAAATCACAAGCTTATTCAAGTAGGGCTAAGATCTGTATTGTAACAAACAGACCAGAGGTAGATACAATAAGACACAGCGTGCACTTGACAAGGTAGATTAATACATAGGTTTATTTGGGTTGCAGTGTACAGAGGTCTGTCTTATGTAGCAGTTCCTAATTATGTTATTTAAGAGTGTGAACATCACGCTATGAAGCTGGATTGATCATTGGGCTGCTGGGTGAAGGGTTCGCTCAGAAACCTCATAGGATGCTGACCTGTGTTCTCCTCTCACATTTATAGCCTATGAAATTCCAACAGAGCTCTGCACAATTTTATTTCTCTATGGAAAAAGAACTGGACACCATGGAAATCCCTTCAAACTACTAGTGGTCTTACCTAGAAACTCACATTTTCCATAAATGAAGTGTGGATTGTGACATTATATGTTAGCTTGGAAATTTGCACTTGTCAAGCCCAAAGTAAGCTGTAGTGGAAACAAGAAAATGTGATTTGTGGAGCTGATTCAGCAAATGTTCTAAATAGCCCTGAATTTGCTCTTATTGTGAGAGATAAAACTTCAGTAAAATCTGAAAAGGCAATTAACTTGTAATGTGAAGTGTAATGTTAGAAGGAAACATGCTTAGAAGAGATTTATTTTAATAACTGTGTAAATAAACTGTGGGCCCATATTATCTAGATATGCAGAAAGTCTGAAGGTATCATTGGCGTTTTCAGTTCTGGTCCCTTGCATTTAAAGGAATGAATGCAGGGTTCTTGAATTCTGGCAGGCATCAAAAATCCTTCTGCCAGAATTTGAAGGTGAATTATATTTTATTTACAGCCACCAGGAAGAATCTGGAGTACAGCAATGCTAAATCACCTTGCTGCCTGTCAAATAAGGGGTTTGGGGGCATCCCGTTTGTTCTTCCCTGAGTTAACCTCTATAGAGGTTAGTAGTAAGTGGATACTCATCCTTTTTAAGGTTCTGTGTGTTTTCTGCTAGCCTGACACTCTTCAGTGTTCTGCAGCTGAGGGCTAGCCTCTCCAGCCCTTCCTCTCCCCATGCTGGCATGATCGTGCATCAGGACAGGGCTTGTGCTGTGTGATGAGTAAGGGTTTGAGGTCACTCTCTTCTGTGAACTGACTGGCTTCTCTTCCTTCAGTCACATGTCTTCATATTGAGTGGGATGTATCTGCCAAGCCGAACTTGACAAATCTGAATTTTTACATTAGGCCATGATACAGAAAAAGCTAGATACTATTATGACTGCCTACGTTCCATTTATTCAGTAGATAAGTGTTCATTGATGGGATTCTGCCATCTCAGTACATTTCGGTATTCAAGTATTTCTGTAACAGCCTTCTTCATTTTCTCTCTTGGGAATAATGCTTCTGTCATTTCCTTTTATCTATGAAGACAAGTGAAATGGAAAAGACAGGTTAGGAGGTTTAAAACACTTTGGTTTCAGGGATCTGAGAAATAGCTTAGGCTCCAGATCTAGTACTGGCCTCAAAGTCACAGAGATCTTCTGTCTTCTGTCTTCTGTGTGTTGTCCATTTAAAGTCTTAAGGCAGTTGACAAAGTAAAGCGCCATCATCAATCTGCTTTCAAAGGCCAAAGTTCATTTTTTTTCATGCCTGCTGATACTGAAAGTGTATTCTAAAACAGGCTGGATCTTTCAGCCAGGCTTCTAGGTCTTATTTATACCTGAATCTGTATAAATTCTTTCTGACCCAGCAAGCAGGCTTGATTGACAGCACCCCCCACCCCAGCTTCCAGGCACACTTGCACACATATTTGCTATTGAGAATCATATTACAAGGTAATTTATCTTGTTACATGTTTGCAAATATCATAGAGATGCCCTTGGGGAAAGTCTTCTGGTTTTTAATCATAAAACCAGGTGGCACTTGTTATATAGAAGGCATTTAAAATTGTATGATTGATAAATTCACGAGTCCCACATCCCATATTCTAGTTGTGGTCTCTGTAAGATGTTTTCTCAGAAGATTTGTAACAGATGATGGTTGAGTTTTGTCCAAAAAATTAATCACCAAATTTTAAGAGTAATTGAATTTGCCTTTTTAAAAATAGGAGAAAAATTATTCTAGCTAGCTATAATATGCTAATATTTAGATAAAGCATATCAATGGCAGACCCTATGTTCTTTACTTCCATCAATTTTTTAAGTCTATGACCTACCATGTGTGAAAGATGCTGTTTTAATGCCTATTTACATATAGAGAAACAAAGGACGCAATGCCTAAGTAATTTCATCAGTCAGACATAAGTTAAGTTACAATTAAAATACATGCCATGTTTTTCTGATGTTCATGTTATTAATCTTGACTTTATGCTTCTTTCTTACTGTACAATTAAGTTTGAATATGAAGTATCATGCACAAAACTATGTTTAAGGCTTAACAATTTAGTAGGGCTCAAAGATGAGATCTTGGTGCATGATTAAATTTTTGAAACTTTCAATCTACTTATGGACTCACAACTTGGGAGATGAAGAAAACGCTATGAAATGAGGTCTAGTTTGAGGAGATAGGTCAAGGGGGGATGCATGCTCTGCATGTCCCAGATCCCACCTTTTTATTCCTCCCTCCCTCCCTCCCTCCCTCCCTTCCTTCCTTCCTTCCTTCCTTTTTTTCCTCTTCCACATGTTTCTGCCACCATAGTGTCTTGTTTCACCAAATTCACTCTGCTATGAATTAAAACCACTAGCACCATTAGATAAAAAACATTTTCTTCTTTTAAATTATTTGCTTCAAGTTATTTTGTCTAGTGATGAAAAGTTGACTAATAGGGATTTCATCAGCACAGTGCAAGCAGATTTTATTGACTTGTAACTAGAGCATATGTTCTAAAAGAATCCATATCTCACTACTCTGGCAGAAGCCCACCTCCCAAAAGGATTTCTTTTAGTGTTTATTAATTATAACACTAGAGGACAAATATAAGATAAGAACCTGAGACAGTTGCTATGGCCTCAATGCACTGGCTATACTGCCTTCGGGCTCCCAAAGGACCTCTCAAACTTCTAGCCCCACCTATTTTTTTCCAGGGCAATTCTTTCTTTTATCTTAGGTCTGCCAAGGATTGGTTCAGATTAGCCCCAAGATCTGGACCAGTAGTACCAAAGTTCCAAGGAAGCACACAGACTCTTGTATTACTTTTATGCTCATCAGCCTATAGCTCTGGCATATTGCTGGCTAGCTCCTGCTCTTAAACTAGCCCATGATTCTTATCTTTTTCAAACATGTGGTTCGGTACCTTCTCTCAGCAGCATTTCAGCTTCTCTCCTCTGTGTCTGCTGGCATTTCATCTGGCGTCTCGTCTCTGCTCTGTTCTTCCAGTTCCCAGAATTTTCTTAGTCTGGTAGCCTCACCCACACTTCCTGTCTGCCTTTGGCCAACCAGCATTTTTATGAAACTAATAGGTAGGACAATTATTTACAATGTAACAGAACATCATCCCACTAAACATCCCTCTTTTTTTCTTTTTAAAACAAGAACCCCAAAGCTAATTTCCTTTGTACAATTTTATTCACTATTATCTTGTAACCAACACTGTAAATAAACACAAACATTCATAATCTATCTTTTGGGAATGTGGGTGTTGTTCTCTAGGATACTTCCTTCTGAATGGGGGCGCTGGCAATGGGGAACAAAAACCATTTTAGGATAATGGACAAGTCCTTAGTGAAATAGTCTGTAAGGCTGGGTCATCTCAGTCAGTCTCCTTGAAGTTGTTCTGGATGCAGAGATCACAGGAAACTGTAACAGAGGTGCTCTGAAATGCTGACTCATCTGGGCCATCCATTTCCACTAGAAATTTTTCAGGGGGTCTTCCTCTATCAAACTTTATTTTCTTTAACCGGGAATAAATCCACAGCCTCCCATTTTCTGTGGAAATAAAAAGAAAACTTCTCCTCCAAAGTAGCATATCATTTGATTTCAATTTTAAAGTCAACTTATTTATAAAATATATAGGTTGGATTAATCTAGCAGTATTTATAATCAAATGGCTTTTAGTAGCTTTAACTACTTCATTTTCAGTCAAAAAACTTGAAGACAATAACAAACAGCATCCAGACACTCTTTGTATTTTCTTCTTTCTGTGGCTTATTACTATTTTTTTTACTCTCTTTTTTAAGTACTTTATCCTTTTATCTTTTTCTTTTCTCTCTCAAGCCTACACATATTTTAAACACATTCTAAACCACTTAGAGTTTATTTGAATCTGCCTTTACCATATATCTCTTATTTATTATCTTTTTCTGTCTCTGACCACTCCTTTGCTTGGGCAGAGTGGCTGACTCCACCCAACTCCCTCTATTTCTTTCTGTTTTTGATTACACCTATAATCTGCTAAGGTGTGCCTAAGTATGAAAGGCTTCACTGCTAGGCTGGCTGGCTCCACCCAGCTTCTAGTCTAGCTTCATAGGACTTAGCTTTTTAGCACAGGTACTGCTAGGACACACAATTATCACTTTGGGGAAATTTAGGGTTCATATAATCACCAAGTAAAGCATTGCCATCTGCTGCTCATGAACTCCATTTAAATATTTGGCAGCAGGGTTTCTTGAAAGACTCATAAGTGTTTTGCCACTAATACTGAGTCAGGAAGCCTCTCTTTAAAAAGCCACACCTCTGCTTGCTGGAAGCTTTGGGCCTATCTGAGACATTCCCACAACCAGAACCACTGTTCTGGCAGAGAATCACCAGAGACCATGTACTAGCAGCCAGAATTTCAGTCCCCAACTCAAGCTGAAACTCCCTACTAGACCAGAGGTCACCCTGGATATTAGAAGTACAGCCTCCAACTCAGATAGTGACCCTTTACTCAGCCACAGACCACGTCAGTCAGAAGACCAGAGAGAAAATAGAAACCATGGAACAAATCACTCACTCAAAAAAGACAAACTCAGAAACTGGCACCTAGATCTCTAATGACCTCAAACTCAGATGCCTAGACATCAGTGTAAGGACAGAACACAACTAAGAACAGCAGAGGCTGTATGTCACCACCAGAACTCGCCCTGGATATCCCTACATAATTGAAGCAAAGAAAAATCACCTTGAAACCAACTTTACGAAGACAATAGAGGTCCTTAAAGAGGAAATGAATAAATCTCTTAAGGAAATCAAGAAAAGGGCAAACTAAACCTGGAGGAAGTCAACAAATTTCTTGAATAAAGTAAAAAGGACAACAACAAAAAACAAATAATTGAGGGAAACAGAGAAAACTGTCCAATACTTGAAAAAATACAAATAGAAGAAAACACAAATCGAGGGAATTCTAAAAATGGAAAATCTAGGTAAGGAAACAGATACAATAATCCCAACAGAATACAAGAGTTGGAAGAGAGAATCTTAGGCATTGACGATACAATAGAATTGACTCATCCATCAAAAAATGTTATATCTAAAAACTCCAACACAAAATGTCCAGGAGATCCGAGACACCATGAAAAGACCAAACCTAAGAATAAAAAGAATAAAGGAAGTAGAAGAATCCAAGCTCAAAGACCCAGAAAGTATTTTCTACAAAAACACAGAAGAAAAAAATTCCATCCTAAGTAAGGACATGTCTTTAAAAGCACGAGATGCTTATAGAATCCCAAAATGTATTGGACTGACATAGAGTCTCCTCACATAACAATTGAAACACCATATAGAATAAAAAATATTAAAAGCAACAAAAGAAAAAGGTCAATTAACATATAAAAGCAGACCTATTAGAATTACATCTGACTTCTCAATGGAGGCCTCAAAAGCCAAAAAGACCTACAGACTCTAAAAGGCCACAGATGCTAGCCCAGACTATGATTCCCAGAAAAACTTTCAGTCACCATAGATGGAGAAAGTAAGATATTACCTGAGAGAGCTGTCCTCATTTCCCACTTGGCATACTAACCCTACAGCTGTCCCAGCGTCGATCCCTAATTATGCCTTTGTCAGCCTCAACATCCACCTATTTATGATATGCTGGATCACTTGAAGGGACTTGACCCACAGACCCAAAGCTGAAGGATCTCGTCAGCAGGAGGTACAGCACCCTGGGGGGGGGGCAGCATTAAAGACTGGAAACCAACTGGAAGAATGACTCTTTGCAGTTAACACTTGTAAATAGAGACATGAAACAAGAGGTGTACAATGTGATTTGTAGGGTTTCACTGCAACTTCCATGATGAGATATTTAATTCCTTCCCTTGTTAAAATTTTACTCATTTTATTTTCTTCATTTTTTTTCTCTAGGCTATTGTTTCATTCAGGGAATGGAGGGTGCAGAAGCAGAGGACTAATATAGAGAGATGAAGAATAGGAACAAGATACATGACATGAAAAATGCATAGAATGCATAACTAAGTAGAAAACATATAGACAGTTCCCAAAATAGAAATTAACAACCATTGGTCATTGATGTTTCTCAATATCAATGAACTCAATCCAGCAATAAAAAGTACAGACTAACAAAATAGATGTGAAAACAGGATCCATGCTTTTAATGCATAAAAGAAACACACTTCAACATCGAAGATAGATATTTATCTCAGAGTAAAGGAATGTAAAAAATATTTCCTAAGCAATTGGGCCTAAGAAACAAGTTGGTATAGCCATTCTAGTATGTATCAAAATAGATTTCAAACCAAAATTATTAAAATGAAAAAGGGAAGGATATGTCATACTCATAGAAGGAAAATTTCACTAAGACGATCTTTTAACTCTTAATGTCTAGACCCCAAATTCAAAGAAACACAAGTTTGTAAAGGGAACATTAGTGAAGCTTAAATTATACATCAACCCTCACGTATTCATAGTGGGAGACTTTAATACCCCATTCTTACTGATAAACACTTCATCCTGACCAAAACTAAACAGAAAAAATATTGGAGCTAAAAGGGATTGTAAACCAAACAAACTAACAGACATCTACAAAAGATTTCACCAAACACAAAATAATGTTTTCTTTTCAGAACATCTCAGAACCTTCTCAAAAATTACTCACACTCAGTCACAGAGAAAGTTTCAGCAAGAAAATTTAAATAACCTTCTGCACACTACTAGACCATCATACATTAAAATTGTATTTCAACAACAGAAAGCCTACAAACTCACAGAAATTAAAAAGCTCTCTTCTGAATGACTACTGGCTCAAATCAAAACTAAAGAAATTGGAAGATCTTATATTGTTAATTTAAGAGCACACCTAAAACTCTAGAACAAAAAAGAAGCACATACACCAATAGGAGCAGACTTCAGGAAGTAATAAAAGTGAGGGATAGAATCAATAAAATAGAAACAAAGAGAAGAATACACTAAATCAAAGAAAAAGAGAATTGGTTTTTTGATAAAATTTACAATATGGAAAAACCCTTATCTGAACTAACTAAAAGCAAGTGAGAGAGAATATTCAAGTTAAATCAGAAATGAAGAGGGGGACATAACAACAGACAAGGAAAGCCAAATAAGCATTAGGCTCTATTTTAAATACCTGGATGCCACAAAATTGGAAAATCTAAAAGAAATGCACTAATTTCTTGAAAGTCAACCACTTATAAAAATTAAGTCAAGACCAGATAAACAATTTAAATACACTTATGACCCATAAGGAAATAGAAGCAATCAACAAAAGTCTCCCAACAAAACAAACAACTAAACAAACAACAAACTAAACCAACCAACCAAACATAAAAAGCCCATGGTCAGGCTGTCTTCATACAAAATTCTATAAGACTTTCAAAGAAGAGTTAATGATAATATTTCTCAAAGAAATCCACAAAATAGAAGCAGAAGGGATATTGTCAAATTCATTTTATGAGGCCACATCCATCCCAATATTCAAACCACCAAATGATGCAAGAAAGAAAGAGAATCAAATACCAGTTTCCCTCAAGAATGTTGATGCAAAAAATAATAGTTCAATAAAATACTCACAAACTAAATCCAAGTGTACATCAAAAGCATTATACACTTGACCAAGTGGCCTTCAGTTCAGAGATGCAGTGATGTTTCAACACATAAAACTTAGTTAATAAGACAAAATAGTAGCCAACAGAATGGGAAAATTTTTCACCAACTCCACATCTGACAGAGTGCTAATATCTAATATAGATAAAGAATCAAGAAACTAGACCTCAACAAACCAAATAACTCCATTAAAAATGAAGTACAAATCTAAACAGAATTATAATAGAGGAATCTCAAATGGCTAAGAAATGCTTAAAGAAATGATCAATATCCTTAGTAATCAGGGCAATGCAATTCAAACTACTTTAAGATTTCTTCTTACATCTGTCATGGCTAAGATCAAAAATAAAAGTAATAGCTCATGTTGGGAGGATGTGGAGCAAGGGGAACACTCCACTACTGCTGGTGGATGTGTAAACTTGTACAGCCACTATGAGAGTCAACATGGCTGTTTCTTATAAAATTGTAACTAAATTTCCCTCAAGACCCAGCTATACCACTCTTGAACCACATACCCAAATGATGCTCTACTTTACTACTTGCTCATCTATGTTCATATCCACTGTATTCATAACAGCTGGAAACTGGAAACAACCTAGGTGTCCTTTAGCCAGAGAATAGATAAAGAAAATACGTTACAGTTACAAAATGGTATATTACTCATCTACTAAAAATAGTCACACCATGAAATTTTTACACAAATGCATAGGTGTCCAGGATAGTGTGGTCACCTACTGAAGTTCCAGACAGCCAGAGCTACAGAGATAGACCCTGTGTCAAAAACAAAATAAAAAATGAGAAGAATCTTGAGGAGACACTTTCCTGACTCTGTCACCTATAAAGCTACATTGCTATATTTCATTTCAGGAGGAGAATATATCATTAACTTAAAATTAGAAGAGATGGAAAAAGCTAAAAGTAAAAAATACTTGACATCACTTGGGTTCATATGTCATTACTCAGTGAGTAATGAATATATATTAACATCATTTATATGGATTACCACATTGTTGTGCATATTGATAGGATTCCATCTGATACTTCTATACATGTACACAGCATGAGACTCTTAATCCCACGGTTGTGGGTTCAAGCCCTACCTTGGGCACCATTTGTAGTATGAGGTTTCTGGCCTGGACTTTTGGGCCTAGCCTCAAGGTTCAGACTGGCAGACCCACAGACCCTCAGATCCGCAGAGACACATAGATGCTTACATTAATTTTAGGCTGATCGGCCTAAGGCCCAGCCATATAACTTGCTAACTCTTTACCCTTAAACTAACCCATGAGTCTTATCCTGTTCAGCCATGGGGCTCAGTATCTTTTCTCAGAGCAGCATAGTTGTCCTCTGCATCTTCTGGCTTGTCTGGCAACTCTGGCATCTCTGTCTGCCTTTGGCCAATCAGTGTTTTTTATTAAACTCATAGGCAGGGCAATTATTTACGATGTAGCATTATAAATCCTCTACAACTAACAGTCATTTTTTTCTTAATAGTCAGAAGATATACTGAATTATTATAAGTAGAAAAGTAACTTAAGTTTGACTCAGCTTTGCTACTGTGAGGACATTTTTTCAAGGTAACTGAGAACACAGTGGAGGAATTGGACCATAAACAGATATCGTTGCTTATGCCAGTGACAAACTCTTATTTCTGGTAAGAATTATGTCTCTTCAAGTCTCATTTATAATTCTCAGTCACAATTGACCAGTACCATGATAGAAACCTGGATTCATGGATGCCCTGCTTCCCCTGTAGCTCAGGCTTAGAGGACATAGTGGCTGTGTCTATTCTTGATCAAGATTAGACACCAGTCTCCTCTAAAGCTTCTTTGGTAGCAGGGTTGATATCTAACATTGCATTCAAGCTAAAGTGCTTCTACACATTTCTGCAAGTTTCCTTTAAAAATAAGTCTGTTCATATTAGGACTTCTGTTCCTGTGATAAAGCAATGAGAAAGCACAGCTTGGGGAGGAAAGGGCTTGTTTTACTTCCATTTCCATAGCACAGTTCATCCACGAGGAAAGTAAGTGCAGGAGCCAGAGGCAGGAAACTGGAAGCAGGAACTGAAGCAGAAGGCACAGAGGAGTGCTGCTTACTGGCTTACTCCTCATAGTAGTCTGCTTTCTTTTATATTCCAGGATCACCACTCCAGGGTTAGCACCACCACAATGGGCCAGGCCCTTTCACAATAATCAATGTTTATGAAAATTCTCTATAGGCTTTTCTACAAGTTGTTCTTATGAAGAATCTTAAATAAGAATCCTTCCCAAATGACTATAGCTTGTGTCAATTTCACATAAGACCAATCAACATTCTAATTAATCATCTATCATTGATCTATGTATCTTCTACCTATCTATCTACATTTTTATCTTCTACCTGTATATCCATCAATCACCTATATAACCTCTAATCAATAACATACACATAAATCTAGATAATTATTTGTTGATATCTCAGAGGAAAAAGATCACTATGATTCTCTGAAATAAATATAAGTAACAATGACCTTACCAAGAAAAAGAGATAAAGACAAAGAAAACCTGTCAGAATAAAACTACCTTTTATTCTTTCAGTTTATTGATTCTGACGACATAAAAATCTTCAGGGAAAATTCTGTATAAAGATCACAATTTTACCTAAACTCTGTCGTATTTTGTTATCTAATTTGTCTTTACTCCTAAGGACTATTCCTAGTAGCTTATTTCTTCAACATTGGAGAGTGGGACTCTTGTACACCTGTTTCTCTCTGTTCAGGACAATCTCAGAACTGGTGATATCATCCTTCCTTTATCATGTCTACTTCTCAAAAATCCCCTGTCTCTCACCTTTGGGAAGCTGAAGGTCCTCCTCCTTTGCCTGTCTACTTCTTCACTTTGAGTGTTTGCTTTGCTTTCTTCCTATGCTTCTTTCTAAAAAAAAGAAAGAGAAATGGGATGTATGACCTGCCTTTTAGATGAAAGAAATAAGCTTTTAGCTTGACTTTGACCCTGTACCTTCTTTGATACTTCTTAAATGGCAATATCAAACAGCACCTCCATTCTCCAGTCCTCCTGAAATGGCACAGAAATTTTCAAGTTAACTCTTTCCAGTACAGTTCTCTGTGGGCTACACTAACTGAATCTAGCATGTGCTCCTACTTGGTCTCTTCATCAAAGTATTTTCATTTTAAATGAGACACTCATATTTTATAAGCTGGATCTGTTGTATTTTTAAAAAATAAATAGCAGGAGGGCAGTGTTTCCTAAAAGCAAACATCCACTCATAATAGTCTGATGTTTCTTGCATCATATTTGATTTTTCAAGGCAATTGTATTTTTTCCAAGAATTTTAAAAGAAATTATCTCTAACTTGAATGCTCCTTTTGAAATTTCAAGAAAATTTTTCTGGGTCTTTAAATTATCAGTTAATTAAAATATCCATTCTTCTGTGGAATGCCACAGTACTAAAACTTTCTTCTGGAAAATGCTTAGAGTTAAACTTAAAAGCACAGGACTTTTAGTGATTGTTTTTTTGTCCTATAAGCAAATGAGGTCTTTTTTTCCCTCCTCCCTCCCTCCCTCCCTCCCTCCCTCCCTCCCTCCCTCCTCCCTCCTTTACTCCCTTCCTTTCCCCCAACCTCTCTTACTTTCTTTGAGACAGTATCACAGGTTGTAGCTAAGGTTAGAGTAAAATTCTGTGCCCAGCCAAGAGTGACCTTGAACTTTGGATCCTCCAGGTTTCCCTTCTTCAGTTCTGGGGTTATAGGCTGTTACTACCATGCTCCATCGATTTGTTTATTATTTAGAAACACAATAATTAGCCCTTCCATTATTTCCCAATGCTCTGCAGATCTCTCAATAATATTAGTAAGAAATTATTAGCTAATCTTTTTTCCTAAGTCACAAAACTGTCCCAAACATATAATAGTGTGATATTAAAACACTCGTCTCTAAAATAAAAAGAGCAGTCAGGATTAGAGACAGGGGAGTTTGATTTTTTGCCAACTGTACAAAATATGCACCAATAATTATTTTTTCCCTTTTAGCAGATCATTTTAAGCTACTTTTCATTAAAAAAAAATCTTCCCAAGGTATTAGGATATCTATTTTATAATTAACCCACTGGAAGTGACTCAGCTCTTTGGATGAACACTGAAGACCAGCATTCCTGAATGGTCCTTTTCTGTTCTTTTTTCCTTCCCTCTGACTGTTTTTGAAGTTTCTGATGCTCAGGGCCAGTGAAAATTCTCATGATGCTTCTCTTTGATTCACCTATACTGTAATCCAATTGGGAAGCACAGCATAAATCTGCCTTGAGAAGGGCAAGGGTATTTACATATTTCAATTTTTTCTCTAGCTTGGCTAAACAAGTAAATCAATAAACTCACTTGTAAATTAAGAATAGAAGTAGCATGTAACCTAGCCAAAGCCTATCTGAGCATAAACTTGAAGGTCCCCTTATGCCGTCACAGAGAAATCAGTACAACCTTGTTTGTTGCTGTTGTAGTTATTACAGGAAGGAGCCAGAGCCAGTATAGAAGTCTATCAATAGATGAATGGATGATGGAAATGCAGCTCGTGTGCATGATGGAATAATATTCAGGAATAAAGGAAAATGAAGTTATGAACATTTAAGAAAAATGGATAGGGCTGGGTAGTATAAAATTAACTGAGGTATCATAAAGACAAAAATAGAAATCTTTTTCGGGGATATTAGTTATAATGAATGAGTGTAAATGTGGGTAAAACCTGAACAGCTAGAAAGGAGAATGAGAGCGTCAAATGAGGAACAGAGGAAGTGAGAGAGGCAAAATGACACATAGGATATGAAGGCAGGAGAAAAGCAGAGGACTGAAGCTGTACTGGGGAGTCAGGTGCTGGGAGATGAGAAAGAAGAATCCATCAAAACATGCTGTGCTAAAAAGTGCCAAGATGGTATCTAATATTTGTACACCAATTTAAATAATTTTAAAAGTAAAATAAGAGGAAGTAAAATAGACAAAACTATGTTTTAGAAATTAAATTTAAAATATGCTAATCATGCACATACCATTGTTAACAGGTAGCTGACCTACACTTCTATAGTAGGTAATTATATATATACTTCAATATGCTTGAGAAATTAAAGCAATATTTTTTGTTTGCTTTCTCTGCCTTTTATACAGAAATGATTTAATCTTAGCTTCTGCCTGCTAGATAATTTTACTCCTGTGTCCCTGAGAAGTTGTTGCATGATGTCATCTCTCAGCACTGACTATAGATCCTTTTGTTGTAGAGTAATTCAAAAAATTAGGCGTACTAAAAATGGCTTCGGTTTTTATTGTGTAACAGATGCTACCGCCTTTATTGACAGCAGAGCCACATCTCGGTGCTGCAGATAGAAAATGAGAGAATCGGAGCCTGCTATGTTAAAGTGCTGAGATCACCATCATATATTATTAATGAAAATAAATAAGAAATTAAAGAAAAAATAACATTTGTCCCTGCAAAAGTCTTTGCAAGGTCTGTAGTGTGCGTCATCTAGTCATCAGTTCAATTTCTTTTTCCCACATCACACACCAAACATATACACTATATGGCTGAAAACGTCTCTCTATGACCTTGTCACTTCAAGTTTCTGTAAATCCCCTTACCCCAGCATTTATCTCACGGTCATAAGACAGTGAGCTCCTTTCACATCGTGTTTACGTCACAAAGCTTGGGAGAGATGTTGGCCTTGGTAGTTCATTTAAAAATAACTGGAAAATAATATGAAGGAACCTGTCACCAACAAAAGGTTGACTGAGCGCTAAGTTTTGTGAGGCAAGCTTTTAGGAGAATTAGTATCCTCAGCTGGTCTCTCAGACAACTGAGGTAGGTAATCAGTGGAACGAACATCTTGGGAAACACCAATCTAGAATTTTCCAGCCTTACTGCTCCTGAGTTTGTGACCCATAAAAATTATGACAAATAAAAATGGAAATTTCTTTAGAAACAGTAAAGTTTTGGAGCAATAACTTTAGTGATATAATAATACTATATTAAAATTTTTAATTTGCTATTGTACTGTCTCTGAATTAAAAATGAGAGAAATACTTATTTCTTTATATTTCAGTTACTTTCAGCTTGTTTCTTTTGATATTCTTCTGAGAACTTGATGGACTCAGCGGCAAATCCTTGGTTTTAATTTTTCAGGCCTGGCAGCCTGTTTCCAGTCCATGTAATTCAACTAAAGGTGGACAGAACTGGCTTCACGGGGTTGTCCTCTTACCTCCGTATATCTGTTAGCTGCATACTTGTACATGTACACACATCATGCACATGCACACATACAGAAAAATGAAAATTTGTCTAATCAAAAAATATGAACACACCATTATTAAGCATGGCTTTGAAGTGAAGTATCAGGATTTTCAAACAGTCTTTATCCTGTGCATAGACCTTTGGCAAATATCAAATAGAATTCTACAGGTACAACATACCCAGGACTGAGTTAAGGTTTTAAAAATATTTTTTTCAATTTTGTTTAATGTTGCCAGATTCTTCTTTATATTATCTATACTTTTTTTTTTGGAGGACTTACCTAGTTAAAAGTTATCAGAAAATCAAGTATAGTTTTGAATGATACATTTCTTGGAAATAGATTGGGGTAGAAGCAACTAGAAATATAGTGTCCTTTACTTGGAATTTGGAAAAACAATGTATTTTATCACTCATATTGTTTGGTGTATTCATTTACTTATTCTGAGATTCATGCTTGTGTTCTACAAAACACAAATACTTATTTAATATTTAATTAGAGTTTTGATTTCTTTGCTTTCACATGGTGAGTGTAAATTTTTTTTTAAATATAGCACAACAAAATATAATAAGATAAACCAAAAGCTATCACAAAGAAGTTTCACAGGACGTACCAAAAGAAAGAAAATAGCCCCAGAGGAGGTACAAGAATCAGAGACTCACTTGTTTATACACTTAGGAATTCCATTAAATGATAAACTGAGAGTCTTAATATATACCTAGAAGATTCGGTGCAAGCCTGTGCATGCTGCTTCAGTCTCTGAGCTTTTGAACTTTACTCATGCTTCTTCTCCTGGCCCTTATTCCCCTGCCTCTTATACTCTTTCCACTTCTTCTTCCAGAGAGTTCACCGAACTCTCAGTGGAAAGACTGATGGAGACATCCCGTTTAGAGCTGAGTGTTCCAGGTCCCTCACTGTGTACATGCCTGGCCAAGAGTCTCTCCGTTGGATCCATCTGATGCAGGAGGAAGCTTTAGAGTTAAATTTTCGATGAGGCAAACGAATACAGTTTTCAAATACTACCTTGAAGTAGAAACATAAAGTTACTGTGTGAGAAATAATTTGAGCATTTGTCTTTTCAGTAAAGCTAGAACTTTGTAGTTTTGTAGCTGGGATTTTAAGATTTAACTGATATTATTCTCTTACCCTGTTTGCTGGACAGTGAGTGTGGCTAAGAGCAAACAGCTTCACATCCAGAGGAGAGCTTGTTCAATTTACCAATTTGATATTTAGAATATATAATAATCTGCTCCAGTTTACTTTAATAGCAGAGATGCTTTCTTATTTCCCAAATCTCAAGCCACTGTTTTACTTTCCATACAACTGGGCTACTAGAACTTAGCATATTAAGCATGTACTGCTCCTGCAGAGGAACCAGTCAGTATTCAGCATGCATACTGGACAGTTTCTAGCTGTCTCTAACTACAGCTCTCTAGGACATCCAAAACACTCTTCTGCACTCTGGGGGAACCTCATATTAGTATGGGTACCACAAGCACACACAAAGAGGTAAAAATAAAATAAATATTAAAAAACAGACTCTGAAGGTGTGAAAGTAAAGAGAGTTCATCTAAGTCCAGAGCCAGTCTGACTGTGTGACCTTCACTTTCGTTCTCCTCCATTGCCAATGCACAACTCTAAGTGCAACAGTGTGAACCTCCTGCAGCTTTGGCTCAACACTTCCTGTGTATGTACATGTCACTTGCCTTCTTCCAGATTTACTATTTTGTGCGTGTGTTCATATTCTTGTGTAGGTGTACATACATGTGGAGTGCATGGATGTAGGTCAGACGTTGGTCCTAGGTGCCCTCTACCACTGGCCCTCAGCCCTTTTAAGATTTATTGTGTGTGCATGAGTGCTTGACTGCACATATGTCTGTTCAAAAATGGGGATCTGTGGGGCTTGATGGACTGTCAGTCTAACAAATCAGTGAGATGAAAGTTCAGAATGAGGTTATCTCAGAAATGAAGGTGGGAGACCTGAACAAATGGTTCAGGGGTTTAAGAGCACTTGGGATTCTTACAGAGGATTCAGGTCTCAGCATTCATGTAGTGGTTAACAATCACCTGTAATGCCAGTTTCTGGAGATCTGATGCCCTCTTCCAATTTCTGAAGACAGATCTTCATTTACATGCTTGCTCAGACAATAAACTGAACATAACTGAAAACACATCTTATCACATTAAATGTGATCTAAAAAAAAATCTTATCACATTAAATATGGAAACCACAGCTGTATTTTCCTAATAGAGTTATTCCTCTGTTGTCCTTAAAGACTATTTTTGTTGTTGTTTGCTTGCTTGTTTTTGTTGCTTGTTTGTTTGGAGACAAGGTAAATCTTTATATCCCTAGCTGTTTTGGAGCTAACTATGTAGATCTGGCCTTAAAGTCACATAGATTCACTTGCCTATGCCTCCTGCATGCTGTGATAATGTGAGCACCACCGCACCCAGCCCTTGATGACTATTTCAATGGCCTTTTCACTCTTAAATCTCGTGTATTTACCTTTATGAAAGTTTATATGACCCAGTGTGCTACTTTTTCTCAGAATATTGAAACAATCATGAGAGAAGTTTTAATAACTTTCACAAAGGTGTATAGTGACCGATAATCACTGGTCTCTGTTGGATAAATTCCTCTCACACTGAGCAATGACCAAATGCCAACTCTGAGCCATGTTCTATTTGCTCACTCACAGTCCTTACTCTGGAAAGACTCCCTTTCTCTATCATTCTTTCTTTGATTGAGTTTGATTTTCCCTGGTAAAGAACTTTTTTTTTTTTTCCTGTAGTGTCTCCTAGTTACAACAGTTATTCATGGATAATTCTCCTTTATCTGGTCCTTAAATGAATTTTTTCATTTCTTATCTAGGTGGGATAGTCCTGAAAACAGTCATTTTCACCAATATTCTCTAATTTACTTCACCCCATTCTTTTTAAACTCACTATGTACAGGGCATGACTTTGTGCTTATAAATCCCTGTCCAAGTTACATTTGAACTGATTTGCTTTTACCCTCAACTATCACCTACTCATCGACCTAGCTACACTGGACAGATCTGAGAGCATATTGACCAAAAAAAAAAAAAAAAATCACTGATATTTTGCTTTTAGGATACTGACTTGTAATTATTTCATTCTCTAGTCACAAGTGCCTCATTTTCAGGCTTCTGTACTGCTCTCCTCTTTTTGATTATCTGTAAAATGGGAGAATTCCAGATTTGAATTTGGAAACTTTATATTCCTTTTTCTTATAAAGTTTTAGTTTAAAGTTTATGTCTTTTTTCATCCTAGACAGACTTTTTTTTTTTTTTTTAAATCTCAGATATTACCATTGGCTTCCAAGGTGGATAATTGCTTTCTTGACATTTTCATCTGGATACCTTTGGATCATTTCAGTACCTCATCATTAACACAGGACGAATATCAATGCTTATAATTTAATTTCAAAAGTTAATTTCCTGTTATTGTTTCCCACCACTTAAAGACAATTCTATCACTGATGTTGCTTATGCCAAAAATATTTCAATAACCCATTTTTCCTATAACATCACCAATTCAATCTGTCAACAAACCATTTGGCTGTGCCTTTAAAGTACATGCTGAGTCTGACCCTTTCTGTTCACCTCTGCTTTTATCATCCTGTTCCAAGACACCATAGTCATTCCCTGAAATCAGTGCTTAGGCAAAATGAGTTATCAGCATCTGCTCTAGGTCTCTTCAGCCCGTCTTCTTCACAACTCAAATTATTGC
The DNA here is from genome assembly GCA_033318265.1 of Phyllotis vaccarum. Lineage (NCBI taxonomy): Eukaryota > Metazoa > Chordata > Mammalia > Rodentia > Cricetidae > Phyllotis > Phyllotis vaccarum. The sequence continues at coordinate 60,978,819 of JARWLC010000007.1, forward strand.
TTACAAAACCTGAAGTAGATTAGATCAGCCCTCTTTTCATGGCTGTTCAGTGCTTATGATCTCACTCAAAAACTAAGTTACTAAGGGAAAAAATCTTCCCCTTAAAACCTCTGGCCTCGCCTACTACAATAATCCTTTCTCACTTTGCTTTAGCTATATGGATCTCCAAATGTAAACAAATCAAACACGCTCCCACACAAGGCCTTCTGCATAGGTTGCTTCATTTGCTGGTGGTGGCTCATCCTTTGGAGAACCATATGGCATTTTTTTTTTTAAAACATCCACTGTATCTTCATTTAAATGTCATCTTCTACACAACAGAAATTTTAGGAAATTAAAAAAATATTCCTTCCATTTGCTTTCTAAAATCTTTCCTGTTATTTTTTATTAATAGCACATCTATTATGATACATATTTCATAGAGCTTTTTTGTAGTCTTTGCCCACTCATTAATCAGGTAAAGTTCTGTGAAAGCAGGTACTTTGCTCTGGATTTACTTTTATATCTTTAGTGCCCATAATAGTACTTGATACTGTGTAGAAATATTAGTGGTTTCTATTATGATGATACTACCACATCTACTATTAACAAACATAATTGAGTTTACATTCTAAAACCTCATTTATTTTATATTTAGGATGCTATGAGCAATATGCACTAGAAAACTGTTCCTTTGTGAATATTAATTAAATCTGATGGGTCTTCATTAAGGATAAATACAGATAAACATGTGTGAGTTCCAGAGTCTTCTTAATTTTGCTAAATAGACCACCACAGAGATGGTTAAAGGAAAATATGAGAATTGCATTTGTAGGACAAGTGTGCCATTCTGAGGCTTCAGTGGTAAATCTAGATTTAAACAGTAGGTACCCATGCTCACATAGTGGAAAAAGTTTTAAAGGTATGAGTCACATATATATCTGGAAATTAAGTTAAAAATAAACACAAAACATAAGTAAGATGTGGCTTTTTCATTTTAGGTTAGCTATTAAGAACAAATAATCACTGACAAGGGGTAGAATTCTTCAGTGTTAAAACATGTTTACACATGGCTTACCCTTATTATACTTAGGATAAAAACAAAATTATTTAAAATTTGTTAAAAATTAAGTCGAGAAGATGTCCTGTATCTCCAAATGATAAGAACTCTTATCTTCTCAGCCAAAATATTTTCCTTTGCAACATTCCAGGAATTAGTTCAGGAACCCAGATATAACTGAGTTTATCCAGAGAGCAAGCCTTTATCAAATTTTTCTAAGTTGTGGACTGGCCTTTGGTTTGGAAAGTTCTGTTCCCAGATTCCAAGTGGAAAAAAGCACCATAAGTAATCAGGCATAGTATCACTGTTGTAATTATCAGCTAATGTGCATAACAATTGATCGTAAAACTGAGGGGCTAACAGTGCATTTATCATCACCTATTTTCTGCTATTCACAGATGTGGGTGCAGAATAACTGAACGTTTATGTATTTCATGAGGGTAAAGCCAAGATATCTTAAAACAATTGAGAAGTGTGATCGCTACTAAAGGATCCATCTACACAAATTCCATGCATGGACTGATTAACTGTAAAACTGCAGCATGCAGAGGACCTGCTTCTTAGACCACTGTCACTGGACATTTGTTGCTGGCTACTGGCAATAGGTCACATTTGCCTACCAAATTCCTTGTTCATAAAGGTTCTTAAATGTTCTAATGTAATAACACCTGGGTTTCCCACAGTGCTGTTCCAGACTCCAAAGTAGAAGTCTCAGTATCTTTTACATCCTAACAGTAAACACTATGTTTATTATTTTTATAACATTTTCAGATTATGGAAATAATGGAAGAACATGACACAAAGGCATAAATGCAAGGAAAGAGGACCTTCAAGAGCACTTGTGAAGGTTAATTAGCACAAAGAAGCCAATTGTAACATTTATTGCATTCAGGCATATTAACTTTTGAAAGAATATGCCTGAATGCTGTTGCTGGAACAAATGGTCTTCTAAATGCTATAAAACAGGTATATGCCTTATTTGTTTGGAAAATACGTTTCTAATTCTTGACTTTTTGTTTAAATTCAAAACTACATCTCAGTAGTCAATTCTTCAGGAAGCTTGGTAAGATCAATCAGTTACAAGCAAAGATGGAATCTCTCGACTCACAGAATAAAACATCTCTTACTGGCACTCTCTGAGTAGTAATGGTTGTATAATCCTCATTAATTTAACATTAAATATCCAGCAAACATTACCTCATTATACAGGCCCTATTGTTACAGCATTATCAGTTCAATTGCCTTCTAATCAATTTAAGTGCAGTTTTGAGCGGAAATAGTGGCAAAGGCCGAGTAAGCTGCAGATTTACAATGTGATGTTCAGAGCTTACTAAGAAACCTGAGGCAGCTGAATGAGAGGAGAATTTTGTAACTATTGGTGAGTTAATGTTGCTTTCATTAACAAATAACTGCATAGTTATGAACATTTGTAAAACAACTATAAGATAAACAATAAACTGTAAAATGCAATAATCATTATTTCAGGTACCATAAGCATTGAAATTGTGTAATACATTTAAACCAGCAATCTCCCTTTCAGGACAGCCAATACTTGCACATGTAGACAGTCTATGATGAGCATCATACTATTTTAGATTTCTAGATTACAAGGCCTTCCACAGTGGAACAAAATTGACTTTGCTGTGCAAAAGTAGTCAAGTTAATAGATACATTAACCAGTATGTGTAGACCTCAGCACAACTTTACTTGTGATAATAGACAGAGTTCTGAATGTGACCCATAGATAGTTTGCCAGCCTTTGTTATAGAATATGGGTTACTTCCAGGTCCAAGCCTAATGTATGAACAAAATGCAGCTTTAGCTTGATCACTACTGCTTCCATGTTGCATAAGCTAACACATTTTTGAGAATACAGTCATTTCCGGCCCTGTGATTTCAAGCTCAGTTGGGGTGTTTTTACTATCAGGTTTACTGTACACATCTGAGAACATCTGAGTCCAATTCAGACTTGGCTTTGAGGCTTTGTATTTTGTGATTTTTAATACCACTAAAGTGACCCAAGGTTGATTGAGCAAACTGAAGTTAGTCACCATTTCCTCTGTTTCCCATAGCACACTGTATGACTTTATAAGTTTATTTTGTTTTTAATTTTGTAGATATTCGTGTTTTCTACCATTTTAATATCCTTTTTTAGGATGAGGATATAGCTAAGTAGTGATATATATCCTATCAAGTCTGAGGCCATGAGTTTGATTCCCAAGTTTGCAAAAATGAACAGGTATAGAGAGGAGTAGTCAGAAAATTTTGAGAATACAAAATCACATTTTTGTGTATTAATGTACTGTTGGGGTCACAAAGGTCTGTGTGCCAACAGATCATTACAGAAACTGGGAATACTAAATAAACAGGGGTCTCTTCATAACAGAGGCAATAAAATACCTATGTTTCCATGCAGATGGCCAAAGTGGATTTTGTTAATGAAATGGTGACCGTTATGTCATCAGTGGAGGCAGACCTCACCTACATTTTGCTAAAGTAGTAGATCTCACTCAGACCTCCTAGAATGATTATCGCAGACTCTTTCCTCCCTAGTCCATTTACCTCTCCTTAGGGTATATGTCACATGTGCTTTATGGCCATCTGACCTCTATGCTGTCTCAGTCAAAGACACTATTAGATCCTAGTCCTTTTACTATAGAACCCACTTTGTAAAAGAATTTTTATGTAATCACACCTTAGGCTTTATTGTGTATCAGGAATGGTAATGATTGTTGTCTAGAGTCCTGGATCAGAATGATAGATTTCTTAAAATCTTTTTCAAAAATTATACTGTGTTTTAAATATGCTGACAGGGAGCCATCTGTCATTAGACTCCCCAAAGTCTAGGTTGACAAAGTTTCCAGTCATATCTCTTCACAGATCACTTCTTATATCGACACCTGCAGGGTGTCAATGTACCTCAGCATTTAGCACACTGTACAGAATAGATGCATGCAGGCAAAATATTTTTGATTAGTACTAAATTAAACCAAAAAGCTCCTTATCTTCTTATTTCTTTATCTTCCTTCTTTTCCCTAGTTTCTTCAAACAAAATGTTTAAACACATTGGCAGTGTTCACATAAAGTATAATTTCTCATCATGGAAATTATATATTCCATGTCTGTGTGTATCGTTTGTATTTATGTAATAGATGTGTATGTGTGCATTTGTGCTTACATGTATGCACATGTGTTTTCATGGATACCTTGAGGCCAGAGATCAGTATCATATTTATTTATTTATTTATTTATTTATTTATTTATTTATTTATTTATTTATGCATTCATTCATTCATTTATTTATTTATTTATTTATTTATTTATTTATTTATTTATTTACTTACTTACTTACTTATTATTTTATCCCTATGTGTTGAAACAGGATCTCTTCACTAAACCTGGAGCTCACCAGTTCAGTTATGTTTGCTGGCTAGAGAGCTCCAGGGATGATCATCTCTCTTGAACCCCAGCTCTGGAATCACTAGGATGTTGGTGCTGGGGACCTAAACATGGTTCCTCATGTTTGTGCAGTATGCACATTGCCAAACAAGTTATCTCTCTAGATCATATCACTTTAGAAATAATCCAGAATATTCATAGATAGTCAATAAATATTTATTAAGTGGGATTGAAATATAAAGATTACATGTAGTTTTCACAGGAAATCACAAAGAGCATAGTGAGAGGGACTAATAAATACTTTCCATCATATTCAATACAATTGGCCTTTTGAATAGCATTCACTAGTGGGTCATTTCCTAGCTTCTCCAGTTTATATGAGAATTATTAACTTCTATAATAAATCACAAGCCATTTTCCCCACTTGAGATTGTCTTCTTTCCAAATATCCAAGGTTTCCACATTGAAGTTAATGATCTATCCACAGCCAGCAGTTTTTTTTTTAAATCAAGTGATATTTTTGTTTTTTCTGAAATGTAGATATTTGAACTAGATGACATGACAAGTCAGATTATGTAGTACTTGACCCCCCTAAGAATACTAACTCCCCCCCCCCCAAGCCCCAATGAACTCATGTATTACTCTCATCATTACTATAGACATAAGCACTCAGATCCCACTGGGTTATTCCTGAACATATGTATAAGAAATACCTTAGAAAAATATAAGAGAGACTTTTGTCATTGGCTCTCATCCTCTGATACACAATGATTACCTTTAAACACGTTATTCACTTAATGCATTAAAGGCTTATGCATTAATCAGGATGGCTGATGCTGTTCGCATATAGATGCAAGAAACTGTGGTTGAACAGAAGAAAGCAAAAACACTAGATAGTGATGAAGTAAATCCTACAGCCTCTGTGTATAAGAAAAGCCATGTTCAGTATATGGAGTACAAAGGCTGTACTCTACCAGCAGAACAAAGTAGAGAAGGAAGGGTTAAGAGAAAAGGAGTCACTACAGTATGTGCCAGGTAATAATGGCAGCATTTTATTTCATTGTGTTTTGGTCCATTCTCCCACATGCCTGCATTTAACTGTATGTACATGTGCATAGATATTCTCTGCAGTCAAGGAGGTTTTATCTGATATGTGTTAAAAGTTAAGAAGTCCTCAACACCTGTTCTTTCCTGGAAGATATGATTTCCACTTGAATATTTGCCTATGTAGCTCAGATTCTTATTACTTTCTCTATGATAATTTTATACTAAACTGTCTCTAATAAGCAAAACCATAAAGTAGATTCTCAACACTCAAATATCTTTCTTCTAACACTTATAGGTTAGTAGCTGTAGTCTAAATATTTTGAATAACATACAAATAATTTTTGACTGGACTATGGTATTCCTAGATAGCTGGAAAAGCCATTTTATTTACTTTACTTTATTACAATAAATGACAATGGTTATATTTTGGAATAGACTTTTTATAAAACTAAACAAATAAAATATGAATAATCAATCAAATTAGGGAAGAATTAAACTCCAAGGGCTTAAGTACTTAATTGTAAAATTGGTTCATATTTATGAATTTGCTTTATGCCTAAGGTTAAATGAACAAGGTTACATTTATAGGCCTACACATGAAGTGCATTTTTATTTTGAAATATAAATTGTTAGAAGACTCTGATTTTCTCCTTCATAGAGGTGTTTTGGCTTACTGTTTGGGATATTTTCCAGTGGTCAACTATTTAAGTCTGAAAGAAAAACTGTGGGTTGAATCTTTCACCTTGCAGAGCATTTATGTTGAAAGAGTACATTAGGGCATATAAATTGACAGCTTTAGATAAATTATTCAGACCTTCTATATATTTTGGTTGATACGGAGCAAAACCTTTTCCTGCAAGGTATTCTTCATAGCTTCCTTTAGAAAACACAGTAGAAGCAGGGAAATAAGTGGCCGAGTTGGAAGCTTCCATTTCAGGCCTAACATCTATATTGCTATCAGGCAATATCTGTCATAGGGAGTTTAGAAAGCTTGTAACTTGGAAAAATGTATTCTTACAAAATGAAAATAAGCATGTAATTTTAAAAATAAGTTTATCCTTGCTAGAAAACATTTGCTTTGTTTCCAAATTCATATTTCAGGGGTTCATTTTAACTGTCACTGCAAGCACTAGAAGTCATGATTAACATTACTAATTGTTCTGCTTTGGCTTGGACATTAAAGTACCCTCCATCAGTTAACTCTCTAAGTACTGAGACGTCCAGTGTCTAGTTGCAGTAATAATGTTCTCACTCTTGCTTGAACACTAGAGAAGGGAAGCAAACATTTTTTTGACAAGCACGTTTCTATTCTTTTACTAAAAAATCTTCACAATTTTTGAGAATTTCATAATGCATAGTTGAATATGATCCTATCTACCTCTTATTCACTCCCTCTGACCTCTTTGGTGTACAAGACACTTTTTAAACAGGCCTTTTCTCAAAGTCATATCATTTTTGTTGTTGTTTATTTTGATAATGCCTGTGTCCAGTTAACCCAGTTAATATGTGTATGGGTAAAAGGTCATCCACTGGACCATAAGAAGCTTGCTTACTAGTGGCTAAATTCTAAAGGGAGAAAGATTCTCCTCCTCCAAGTAGCTATCTATCACTAATATCTCCTGTGTAAGAGGTGGAGATGACCTACTTTATCTACATCAGGAGTTTGAGTGGGTTGATCTTGTATAACTTATATGAATTCATGATTGTGTTAACCATGATCTATCCAATAAGACAACAGTTAACAATACTCCTGTCTATCTTTCTTCTCTCATATTTATTCTGCCTCTTCTTTGATGGTGTTCCACTGCTATTTACTGCTAAAAGAAGCTTCTTCAAACAAAGCTGAGACCATCCAAGGCCTATAGGTATAAACATAGTTATAGAGTTAGATGGCAATTTGACAACACAGAGACTTAGCAAAATAGCAAGAGAAGGTCCTACCCTGAGGCCTGCGACCTCCTCAGCCATGTTTTCTGAACCAGACAAGAAGTTCTCTCCTGTGTAGCAGGGAACAAATCCAATCAGAAAGTGGTAAATTAACCAATAAGTTGTGCAATTATTGTACCAATGCACCTATCTTGCCTGGCAGTTTAATATTACAGCATACAAGGTTTAATACTGGGTAAGATGATTGATATCTTGTCTCCTTCAGCATCCTGAACAGTATTTCCCAGCAGTAGCTACCAGGGATGAAGTTTCCTTGTCACTTTGAGATTGATTTCTCTATGTCCTGTGTCCAGAGTGTGCAGTATCTTCATCAATAAGGTCTTACCATGTGGTTATGATGGGTGATTAAGGCAAAACTGCATTGCTTTTGAGATCTCTATGATGTACCTGACTAAACACTCATTTGGCAAGGTATCACTTGCCTTCCTCTATTGTGATTTTCATGTAAGTATCAACTTGTCTGTATGCAGGTTAATTATGGTAAAACTCCCCTTTCCCCATTTATGTTGTATATTGAAATGGGCTTAGTGGTAGGTTTCCCTAAATAACTAATTTTAGTCAACTCACCTGTTAACACTCTTTTTTTTTTTTACCCACCCCATTCCCACTGAAAATTTTAACCTTCAACATTCTTCATTTTCTTTCATTTCACATGTGTTCTATTTTTCAAGTTACTTTTCAAAAGTTGGTTATGAGATGGTAAGTGTGTCTGTGGATTTCTATAAGCTTTAGCTTTCTCTTTCACACCTGCATTTCCCCCACGATCCCATTGTGATCCCAGATTAAACCCTTCTGCCCCCATATTCTACCCTTCTACTTTAATTTGCCTAGAATTTGTTATCCCCATTTTCTTAAACATGCCACCCCAAAGGCACTTTTTAGTTTCCTGACTTCTACCTGGTCTATCTTCAAGACATAAAGAAAAGATTAGAAGCCAGATCTTCACATTGGTGATAGCCTATAGCACGCGTCTTTCTGGGACTGAGTTATCATCTCATTCAGTATATAATTTTCCAGATCTATCCATCTACCTGCAGAATTTACAATTTCATTTTACTTTCATGTTAAGTAACATTATATTGTGAGTGTGAATCACATTTTCCTTATCCATTCATCTATTGGCAGACATATAGGTGAATTCTATTTCCCACATACAGAGGACTAATGAAAAGTGAAATTATTGTGAGAATTATTCCGCATGAGTCAGCTAGGAAGTTGCATTCTAGCTTTGAATGCTCAGCTTGGAACTGGTATGTTGTTAGGTGACCACAGGTAGAAGAGGCAAGAGAAAATTCAATAATAAAAATTTTTCCTTGCTTGGAAAGATAACCACTTAAACATAGATAGGTGGGTATAGAAAGAAAGGGAGATATTTTAAGGTGCTATCATTTAGGCAACAACAAGAATTCCAAATGTTCAGTATTTGTTGCCTTCTAGTAAGTCTGCAAGAAAATAGTACGTAGTGATGGGTACAAACGACCCTAGAACTTTGTTGGCTTTCCCTTTCATCTTCTGACCTAGACTGGACTTTGCAAGAGCAGAATGTTCTTTTAACTTTCAACCTTAAATTTCGGTTGAAGTCAAGCCAAGCATTCTACCTCACCTTTTTCCTCCTTTTCATCTTACATCTGAAAATAAACCTATCTACTTTGTTGTTAAGGATGATTGAGAAACTTCATCCATAGAAGGAAAAAGAGCTTGTCTTTTTCAACATAGTGTTCTTTCTGTCTCAGCACATTCTCCACATGGGAGGAAAGATAAGGGAGGCAGTAAAATAGTCTCCAAATCCATAGCAATTTTTTTTTTTTTTGGCTTTGATTTTGCCAACTACTGTCCTAAGTTCTTTGTGTATAGCGTTTTATTCCTCATAGGGTAAGAAGCACTATGGCCGTCATTATGGAGATATTGAATTGAAAAAGACTCAATGTCACATAGCTGGAAAGGATTATAAGCTAGGATTGTAAAGTGTCACATGTGGTAAAATCAATAAAATTAAATGCTGTCTCACCCTGATTATCATCTGCAGGCAATGTCCTTTGTCCATTAGTTTCTGTAATGTATAGCAAAGTTCTCTCTTTCATAGAAGTGAGGATATCCAGAAACTTTGACCCACTGAAGATAGGCCTTTAAGTTTATTTATACCTCTTGATTTCTATTTTATTTTTTTCCATTTTATGATTTTTTTCTAGATTTTCAAAGTAGGGAAAGTCACATGTTTCTTGGGAGTACAATCTACTGAATGATGTGTGTTTGTTTAAGTGGTTATTTAAACAGCTAGCTTCTGTTTGATACCAAGGTCAAAACCTCCACGTGTGCTTCCAGAATCATGCATACCTAATTAGCTATTATATCTATTCATGTCCTGTGCCACTGAGAGTTATTGTCCCGTGGGACTGCCTCAGTTTGGAAGCAACTTTGAAGGAAAGGCAATATCTCTATCAACTTTGTTTTTACATTTCACTCTGCAGATGAACTTGTTTTTTCTGATATTCTCTAAGGACAGCAGAAATTAATAGTAATGAGCTCATTTGGAAAGAAATGGGCTCATGATCATTCTGACACTGTTCACTCTGCTTCTGCTCATTTTAATTTAGGGAAGTTTACTGAGGTAGGATGCTGAGTGTAGCAAAGTGGTTTTCACTAAAATAAACTATTGAACTTTGGTAAACTCTCAAACAAAAAAGTAAGAACAACAATTGCCTATAAAGTTGTATTGTTATTTCCTGGTGAAGAACAGTAGGTGTATGTGGCTTCTAAGTGATAAACATGTGCGTTTCTAACTTCATTTGTACACCTGCCAAGTCTCGCAGTAGCTGCATTCATTACAGCCATCTGAGCATTAATAGAATGAGTCCAAAAATGTCCTCAACAACATGCATCATACTAAACTTTGAAAGGTTTTTATATCACCAGTTGGGAAGTTTTTGACAGTATGCATAACAAATTTAGAGTTTGTGAAGATTTTTATTCCTTTTGTTTCCCATAAACTTTGGGTTTCAGACAGTAGCTCACTTAATAGATTGAAACAAGGTTTTTCTTGTCTCATTGTTTGTTTGTTTGATTGATTGTTTTATGAAATGAAGGACATGTTTCTGATTAGGGATGTTGGCTTATAAAATTGTCTCTACCTAAAGACAGTATGAAGCTGACCATATATAACACATTGTTATTTTCAATATATACAGCTTTGAGAGGCTGGTGAGGATTGGAGTTAAGAAGGAGATGGTCCCTCCACGTAGGACAGAGATTCCCTCAGGTGACAGTCCTTACCTTAAATCTGACTTGCTCAGGTGTCTGCTTATCTGACATAAAGCACAAGGTTGGCAGACCCTGGAAGCAGCCCTCTACTACTTTGTTACTTTGGTAATTTTCACTTCACAAAGTTTACACTTTAAAAGATAGAGACAAGGATACAGAATAGCATCAGTTGCAGATAGTTATCATAATTGACGTATGCAGTATCACTTGTAGTACATGTTCGTTAAGTATTTAGCATATTAACTAAAATACATTGCTAAAGATTATAACTATCAGTTCATATGAAGGCTGAAAAAGTTTACTATGAATCGAATTTTAAACATCTGGGGACAAGAGATTGATTGGTCAGGCTTAGAAAAGACTCCAGAAAGTATCTGAGAGGCCATCATGCATTCTCACAGCTGGCCCTCACAAGGACTGATTGGTTCCTAGTTCATGTTGCATAGACATGTAAAGCAGGACACAGATTGGAGACAGGTAACCATGAGACCAGCCATAAGATATTTCCCAATCTCAGAAAGAAATCTAATATCTTCTGTTTCAAACTGCTAGGAGAGAAAAACACTTTAAGGCCACAAATTGGTATGCAATGGGTGGTAGAAAGTTTGCATATGGCATGTGATTAAGAGGAAAACAGTGCCAAAGCATCTGAAGTCATAGACAAGACAAATCCTGAAGGACCAAGTCCCCGATAGCATCTCCTTTTTCAGTGCCCAGTGGAATGGGAGCAGGGTTCATAAATTGATTCTTGTATCTTTTGTCACCCTGTCTCTTCAGAGGGACAGAACCAATAGGATCTATACACAGCTATCAGAGAGTGTTATTTTCAGTTTACTTATATGATCAAAGACCACATAATCCTGCAATGGCTAACTGCATTCTAGAGAACTCAAGAACCTGGTAGCTGTTCAGCCAAGAGCCAGAAGTCTCAGAATAAGAGAGACTAAAGATGCTGCCTGAGGTTGAGGGCATTGAAGCGTCTAGACAGCTCTTGATGTGAGTCTACATTGAAATCCTATAGAATATGGAACCTATGGGTGACAGTAACAGAAAAAATTAAAAGTTTTATTTGTAGGATTCTTATTCTCTTTTTAAATTCTATAATATCATATGCTTCAGTCACTCTGCTTTGAAACAGAAAAGAACACCAGGACTTTTTTGTTCATTTGCCTATGACTTGTTATCTGTTAAACATTTCTTCATCCTTTCTTACTGCTGAGCTGTCCAGATCTAGTGACAACTTTTTCTATATCAGCTTCAATAAAGTCAAAGCTTAAAATATATACATTAAAATATATATTATACTGTTGAGTGGTATGGTATGGTATGGTACGGTACGGTACGGTATGGTATGGTATGGTACCTGTCTTTAATGCCTCGTTTGTTTAATTTTCCGAAAATGGCTTTCAGTTTCATGTAATGGAATTTTAATGATTAATCTATGACCAAGTGTTCAGTCTTAGACAATTTCAAGTAATATCTACCTTGTGAGATTATTAGGAGAGTCTGTATGGAGACACCAATGGCAGTATTTGGCTTGTTGTAACAGAAATACTACATCAGTCTTCTTTTTTTTAATAGATATCAAGCAACTAGTTAGATGAGTGAGCTGTGTCCCCTAGGAAGTTTATGTAAATGTGGAATAAACACTGTTTTATGTAAAATATAAACCAATTAAGCCAGAAGATGTTACAAAAAGATAATGATTCAGTAAGATTACTCATTAGAAAGAGTAATTAAAAACTAATTTATTGAACCCTTCTAATATGTTAGGTACTTTTTTTTCTGTACAGCATTAGAAGTAAAAACCATGTTATAGATGAGGTACCAAATGTAGAAATACTCTGTTATGGTCTCTTTTTTTTCTGTGTTTGCACGAAATATTCTCTCATTCAGACTGAAGATGAAGAAAAGCAGACACAGCTGATGAATAGGTAAGAAAGCTGCAGTCCATTTTTTTTTTTTTTTAAAATGGACAGTTTCCCAACCTGACCTTACGTTCACAGAAGAATCCTAAGGATCACTCATATTTTGGCTTCAAGTAAGTACTTAAGACAATTAAGCCAGCCATTACTGATAAGAAGCTAATTTTTTTTTATTGTTGTAGTGATATCTTAATAATGATGCCCTACACTGATTTATGGTATGTATTTTTCAGAGACATGGAAAATTCCCAAATCAGAAAAAGCCAAGGGAAGATCTTCCAACTACCATGGAGTATTAATTCCAAATCTACTGTAATCTAACATCGTAACTCTGGCAAAGTGAAAAGGTTTTGAACCATTTTCTGAATCAAATGTGGAAATGAAAATATGGACTAAATATTCTTTTAGATACATCCTCATTTTAAAATGTGTTCAGATCACATAAGAAAAGTAAGATAGCATTTGTATATGTTTTTCCGTGAAAAGGAAAATTCATGATGAAATAGAGATCTCCTTTTACAGAGATGGGGTGCATCATCTTCACCACCTGCTAAGATATACAGAGGATACCATTTTAAGAACTATCAAATTGGTAAATTTATACTTTGAAAGGAGGCAGGCTGGTTATATTATTGCTAACTTAAATTGTCTACATATTTTAATTCTTTTACCATTTAGATGCTGTTGTTGAATATCAGATAACAGTAAAATCCTTTCTAAATAAATCCATATTGATTGACTTCAAATTTTGATTTGCAATGATCACGTTAAATATAGATTTTCCTGTATTAATTACATGTAAAATCTTGTGGTCACTAGTAATAATACATGTGAAAAATGTTTTACAATCAATTTACATTTCATATTTAGTTTACATATATCCCTTTTTGGAATCCATGAAGAGGGCTCTCATTTACAAGTAAAGGTCAAGTGGAGTGGTTTCAGGTTCTGGTTATATGAGGAAAACATTAGCAAAAGAAATAAACGTGATTTAAGTATTTCTAGCTCTTAGAAGCATAGTTCACTTTGAACTCTAAATTATTTATGACACAGGAGACACTTAGTAAATAACAGGAAAAGCAGACTGCGGTATTTGCAAATTTAACACTTGGGCTACCAAAACCTAGGTCTGGTGATAATTTATTATCTGGAATTAATTTCTAAAGAATAGTTATTTTTCTAGTTCAAAACAGATGACTGAGATAACATAACAGGAAAATGAAAATAATCATGTAGAGTTGATGTTCATGCTAAATGTATAATATTGAAGAGAATGCTAAACTATTAATGACTGATAAATTTCTCATTTTTATTGCCTTGTAAATTAATGATTACAGCTACCTATGAAATGTAAGATTTCATCACCAGGACAACAAATTAACTCACACAGGAATGATGGAAAGCTAGGTATGTGAATAAATAATATCTGTCAGTAAAATAAATGTGTATATTTTAATATATTCAAGAAAGCTACCAACTTTTAAAAAGTTAACCTAAAACAAAACACTGCTTGTATAAAGCATTTTGAGAAAGTTATTACATATTTCAAAACCTATTGAAGTTTGAAAAAGTGAACTCTGGCTTTCTCTGTTTCCTTTACTGCATCTAACTTTCCATGGTGATGTGACATAGTTCCTGCACTTCTGAGAGTCCCCTATTTATACTTAGAACTTTCATTTAAGACAGTGTGGGCTCCTGTCTATTGGTGCTGGCAGTACTCCTAATTCATAGAAGGAAGCAATCAAATCCAATAGTAAAATTCCTGAGTATTTCCTTCCTATAACCTCTGGTTTGTTATGGAACACATTTACCTTTAAAAAAGGTGTAAGTCAAAATATTTCCCTCTGGAATTTCCTTTATAGACTCACTGCACATACTTTTCAAAAATTCAGTACTCATTATGTAAACTTAAATTCTCTCAAATTCATGCTTTTTCATGAACTCTCTTTAAACATGAACACTACATCTGTAATTTCAGTCTTCCAGCTGGGCTGTCCAAATACACTAATAACTGAACATAAGAACAGCTTTCACTTCTTTCATTCACCATCACTTACTTATTCTTTCCTTCATTGTGGTTTTCATTTTATCATGATTTTAGAACTAAGCCTGTTTTATTGCACACACAATGAGCTTTTTCTACCTTGGGATTTTTTTTTTAAAGAAAACATGTGCAAAGATAACACACACACACACACACACACACACACACACACACACAAACACATACAATATAGTTATAAATATTCTCCATTAATATGGGCAAGATCTTCCATTGTTTTATTTCTAAAACAGAAAAATATTTTTCAAGGAAAAAAATCACTACATTTGGAAAAATGCAAATCTATAGTTTACATTGGTAAGGAGTCTGTCAAGAAAGAAAAAAATATAAAAGAAGATATATTTGCAGACTTTTGCAGTTTTGATGCAGACCATACCTGGATACAAATCCTGGTGTTGAAAACAGACTAGAGAAAACAGAATGTATTTATTTGTAGCACCTATAAAAGTTGTAGGTAAATACAGGCGTGAGCTATGGAAGTCATAGGGTAGGAGATGGGTATGGTGACAATCAATTGAGGGGTTTGATGAAATCCCTCAGGACTCATAGAAATTGTATTTCCTTGAGCTTTTGCTCTTCTGCTCTTGTCTCAGGAAATGAGAAGACAGTGGGCATGCTTACAGGGATCTCAATGTCTTGAAAGACAAAAGTTAATAAGATGATAGTCAAATAAAATATCCTCAATGAGGCCTACAATATGGAAAAGAATCTCTAAAATTAAATAGTTTTGAAGGAAAAAAAAAGAGAATAGATTTTCAGCTTGTGTAAAATAGTAGTAGATGTGAGCATGCATTTTACCAGAAAGAAACTCAGTGGAGCAAACCATGCCTGCTCTTGTATTTTGGAGAATAATGGGAAACATTATAGGGAAGAGAAAGCCAACAGTTAAGACTGTTCATTGGCTTTCTCTATGCCCTACAGCATAGACAGACATCCATATCAGCACATATGCCACCAGAAACACTTTATTAGTCCTGCACTTAGGCTCATGGGCTGTGCATTATCATCAGTGTAGGCAAGAAAGAAATAACCACACAATCAAGATTACTTCTTCTCTCTCCCATGGGAAAAATAGAAACTAAAAATTATAAGGACTAAACATAGAGATAACTTTTGCTCATATTGGTCCACATTAAACTAGTAAAAGAAAAGAACTTTAAAAAATGAGTGAGCATATTACAAAATATACATAATGATGTTTAATTTTTATTTTAAAAGTGTTAAACTAATGAACACATTCTTTGGTAAAATTACTTTGAAGAATTACTCTTTGGTAAATAAACTTGTGTCTTATTAAAATAAAAGGGAGTATGTTTTTCTATAAAATTTAAATTGTAATACAATGTTATTTGTACTTTTGTATATCATAGTAGCTAAGTATATGCATACATATGTATGTGCATACACAAACACACACACACACACACAAATTCCTCACTATGATGTTTCTAAACTAAAATTGTAAAACCAAACAAATTTGAAAAGGCTTAAGATCCCAAGTTTGACTTATTAATACTATCTCTGTACTTATTGAAAGAACATGATAGTGTTTTCTCCTGGTTTTGTCACTTTTTTGCATTTATTTCCATTATAATTTTTAGTTATGACCTAGTTTTGCACTTCATTCATAATAAATTAAAATCTTAAAAAATGTGCCCATCCTCTGTTAGCATCATTCTTCAATCATCCTCATCACCACATGGCACAGTTTATTTAGGAGAAACAAATTAATTATAATGTTCATTGAATAAAGTTATTAGCTGTTATAATTTGAAGTGTTCTTCATGGCCTAATGTTTGAATCTTGGTCCTCAGCTGATGGCACTCTCTTTGGAGGTTGTATTTCATTAGGTGGAGCTCAATGGGATGTCACTGTGACTTGTCCTGAGGGCACTTTATTATGTTTCTTTACTGTTTTGTGCTCTGCCTCCTGTCAATCAAACAACCTCACTAGATCAACTGAACATGGGCTGGGTACTCTGAAACCTTCACCCACAGAAATTATTTCCTCCTTTATATACTTTCTCTAGTGTTTGCTAATAAAGACATAAAGGTGATTAGTATATTATGTAAATTTCTCATAAAATTAATCAAAATGCTCTCTAAAATTAAATATTCCATAAATAGTTTTTCTCTTACACTTAATAATTTAGATTTGATTAAAATGGTTGTAGAATGTTATTTTAAGTTGTGTTACTTTTGTTTATACTGTGGAACACTTATTTAATAAAGTAAACACCTGTTGCTGTTGTGTATGCTGCATTTATTTAACTCAGTGAAGCTGTGTTACTTGCTTATCTCAAACACCTGATTGTCTAATTAAGAAAGAGATGAATGTCCAATAGCAAGGTAGGAGAGAGAAATAGGCGCAAATGGCAGGCAGAGAGATTAAATGTAAGTTGAAGACTGAGAAAAAAAAAAGAAAGAAAAAGAGAAAGAGGAGGATGCTGGGAGCAGTCACCTACCTACACAGACAGCCATGGAGTAAGAGTAAAAATAAGATACACAGAAGTGAGGAAGGAAAAAGCCCAGAGGCAAAAGGTAGATGGGATAATATAAAGTTAAGGAAAGCTGATGAGAAACGAGTCAAACTAAGGTCAGGTGTTTATTAGTAAGAGGAAGCCTCCACGTATGATTTTATTTAAGAGCTGGGTGGCAAGCTCCCCAACAGAGTCCAAAGAGTTAGCAGCCAAATGACATTTGGTGCCCAACAGGCAATTATATTTCCATGTTGAACCTGAGAAAGCTGATAAAGAAAGGAAAAAAGACAGAACTCCTTTAAGAGAGACTGCTGTTCAGCTGGTGGGCAGTGCTAAATAAAAATGGAAAGTTAAGTAAAACCACTGTGGCAGTGCAGATACTGGCTTCCATAGCTAGGAGTGTTTAATACAGTTCTCAATTATGAACCTCTCACCAGACCTCAAGTTTTAGGCTTGACTTTCACTACAAAGGAAAAGACTAAGTCAACTGCTGAACCTTCCAGCAATGCTGCTTAGCATTTTAAAGTTTGTTCATGAAGTGAAAAAGGCTAAAAGATACTCAAAATAGAAGAGGTCTGTAGGGGGATTATGTTGTTTCATTGTAAATAATTGTCCGACCCACTAGTTTAATAAAAAGTGCTGATTGGCCAAAGGCAGACAGGAAATGTGGGTGGGGCTACCAGACTAAGGAGACTCTAGGAACAGGCAAAACAGAGTAGAATGTCAGAGAGAAGCCAGAAGAAGTGGAGGACAACTATGTTGCTCTGAGAAAAGGTACCGAGCCGCATGGCTGAACAGGATTAGAGACATGGGTTAGATGAAGGGGAGAGTGTGGTGGGATCAAGGTGTCAGCCGATAAGGTCAGAATATGCTTATCCAGGAGCACGGGACCCTGGAGGGGGTGTGGCCAACCTGGAGGCACTGTGACCAACCCCATTGATAATTGGCTGCTGGGACACAAGGACGCTCTCTTCCTGGTTCCTGACTGCTGGTTGTTGGAGAGACAGAATCGGAATTCATCATCCTTCCATCATGCGTCCATCGCTCGTCCATCACTTGGATATGCCAGTCCTTGTTCAGGTGCCACTATAAGCTGTTACTAATATCATGAGTGTTGATTTATATTCTAATAAAAATTTATCTTGGACTGGTACCTTGTAAGTAAAACTCCGGCTAAAGGAGAGAGCTAGCAAGTGATATGCCTGGGCCTTAGGCTGATCAGCCTAAAACTATTATAAGCATCTGTGTGTCTCTGTGGGTCTGTAGGTCTGTGGGCCTAAACCTTGAAGCTAGGCATGAAAGTCCAGGACAGAAACTTCATACTACAGAGATCCATATGGATTACCTCTAAACATGTTACAGTGTTTTTAACAATGTGAGTAGGCTTAAGAAAAGAAACAGTATATAGTCATAAAAATAAATCTATAAAAATGTAGTCTTTAAATAGAGAAGTTAAGTAATATAAAAAATGAGTAAGTCACACAAAGATGAAAAATACACAGAGGGTCTTGATCCTATATAGTATTATGTTGATTTTGAATTTTTTGAATGCTGATAAGCAAGCAATAGAGGCTAAAAGACATGGAATTGTGAACCGGACTATAAAATTGAACTAATCTACATGTTTTAGAAATGCTTCACCTTTAAAAAAAAGTCAAAAATATATCTGTCATACGAAAATCCAAAATGCTTTAGAGAAGAGTTTTTGCTTTTGTTTTCACAGGAGAAGAGAAGTTGACGTTTCCTTCAGCTTTAATATGGATCAGAGTTGATCAGACCAAACCTCCTGAACCTTGACAGGTGATATCTGTCAACAAAGATTATAGCTGGTCTTCCAAGGACCTGGTCATTACCTCAAATTTTCTCTCTCGGATCCTAAAATGTTTTATTCACAGACAACAAGAAGCATTTTGAAGCAAACTGTGTCCACATTTCCAAGGATTAGAAGATATGGATGGTTTTTGGTTATTTGATAGGCTATAGATGCTTATTATAATTTAGGGGAATGTAATCATATAGGAAAAAACACAACTTAGATATTTTGCAGTGGCATGGATTTTGTAATATTGATACAACTTTGAAGTTAATTTTGTAATACTGTATATGTAGTTCTACTTTTGTTTAAAGGTTTTTTTTTGTATATTGATATAAATTTAAAGTTATCTTTGCTACACTGTATATGTTTCTACTCTTTTAAAAGAAGTTTTATATATTGATATTGTAAGAATTCCTTGCATGTAGCAGCTATGTGGTAAACCCAACAAGCCTCACATGGAAGGCAGAACCCTTAGGTGTGGCTAAGTAAATCTGTGCCTACTCATTCTCTTAAACAGAGACACCACATGAAAGACTCTTCTGCTTTCTCTTCTGCGTCTCTGCCCTTATTTGCCCAGAAACTCTCCTGAATAAACTCTTGTTTGGCACTGGTAGTGTGTGTCCTTTCTCACATATGAAACCAACCAACACGTTTAAATTTATTTTGGTTTAAACGAATTGTATATATATTTCTACTCTTGTTTAACTGTATTATATCTATGCAGTTCATTTAAAAATATAAGGTAAAATTCTAGTTTTAGAAAGCTATTATTAAATAGGACAATCAAGAAACATAGTTCAGTAATTAGTCAAATGTAGTT
Source organism: Phyllotis vaccarum (assembly GCA_033318265.1). Taxonomy (NCBI): domain Eukaryota; kingdom Metazoa; phylum Chordata; class Mammalia; order Rodentia; family Cricetidae; genus Phyllotis; species Phyllotis vaccarum. Next base: position 60,998,611 of record JARWLC010000007.1, read on the forward strand.
AGTAACAATCAAATTTGAAGATATTTTAGGCATTTGCTAGGTTAAACAGATATATTTTAGATAGATTGTCTTCAAATAGTTCACAGACTTATAAACTATGATATTTAAAATGTTTTGTTTATTTAAGGATTTTTATGACAATGAGACAATTCGGCTCCAATTTACTTGGCAGCACAAATGTACTTCAGAGAAGATGATGGATGCTTAAAACACTCTTCATAGAATTTTTTTCAATGTGGCAAGGTTAGGCACTGGGCAAAGAAATTGCTAATGCCTTTGACTGCTGACAGTGTGTTCTATATACTGGACATGCAGGAAACACAGGAAAAAGACATCTGAACTTTTTTAAGACATGGCAGGGAAGTCCTTCAAAATTCCTGCTTCTTAGAAGAGTCTGCCAGACATTCTGCAGGACATAGAGGAAAGTAACTAATGAGCTTTGCCAATTCAAGGCAGGATAGTATAATAGAGAAGAGATACTATTATACCATGACCTTAAGGCATGGCCTCTTGATCAACATAAATCTGGGATACACATATTGCCCCAGGGCACCAGTACTCAGGGCCAGTTTAAGATCTTAGGTAGACATACATAGCCTCTTCTTTTTCATGCTCTTGATAGTGAGGAAGACTAGGTCAGATGTCTACCTGAGTGACATAGATATTCTATAGCCCTCCAGATACTCTTCAATTGAGGTTTTTTTCCTTACTCTGTATAAGTAAGTTGTTCTTCAATAGAATCCTTTTAATAATTATTCTCTCAATTTTTCCATATTTTTTCACATTATTTGGTGATCTTCAAATTTGCTTTTTCACTGAAAAGTTTGCTAGATATTCTAGCCCCATAGGCTAAAGATGAATGCCCACAAATTGCAAAGGAATTTTGGCTGACTGTTCAGGTAGCCAAATGTCTCTGTTGTTACATAACTTTACACCTTTCTAGGTCTTATATAGAGCCAAAGACTAGATAGTTATAGTTGTAGTTTTTCTTAGTTATGATAAAAAGTAAGTTTGTAAAACTTTGGATTCACTAAAATAGATAATGCATTATTTTCTATTAAAATGCTAACTACAAATGGACAGAATATTATGGCTGTAATTATTTGATAACTGTTAATGTTGTATATAATTTTACATGTCAAAGTTAAGATTTTTCCTTTTATTTAGATTTATTTATTTATATTGTAGAGTATTATTTTAAGTTGTGTTAATTTGTTTATGCTGTGGAACATTTGTTTAATTATGTAAACATGTGTTGCTTTTGTTTATGATGCATTTATTTAACTCAGTGAAGCTGTGTTATTTGCCTGTCTAAAACACCTGATGGTTAATAAGGAAAGAGCTGAATGGCCAATAACAAGGCGGGAGAGAGAAATGAGTAGAGCTGGAAGGCAGAGAGAGTATAAATAGAAATCAAAATCTGGGACATATAGTGAATTATTGTATACTTAATAAAAATTGTTAGAAATATCAGAGAACAGAGCCACTCACAGAGCCAAGCCAGGAAGGTCAGGGAGCGGTGAACCACATCTTTAATCCCAGCACTTGGGAGGCAGAGATTCCTCTGGATCTCTGTGAGTTCACGGCCTAACACAGCAAAGCAGTGGTGGTACACTCCTTTAATCCTCACTCTAGGAAAGCCAAACCAGGAAGTGAGATAGCTGGAGGGAAAAAGAAGAGGAGCCTTGGAGGGATTCTTGAGAAAGGCCTGGGGAGTGGGCTGGTTGAGAGGTAGCTGTAGTTTGCTTCTCTCTCTCTCTGTTATTTCTGCTTTTTGTCTGACTCTAAGACCAACTATAATTTATACAAAAGGAGAACAAGGAGCAAGAGAAGAAGGACGATACTAGGTATCAGCCACAATCACAAGCCAGTCATGGAGTAAAAGTAAAAATAAGATAAAATAAGGTATAAAAGGGAAAGTCCCTTAGGGTGGTCATTCATTTTATTATAGGGGAAGTCCTATGTAGGTACCCCCTTCATTATTGCTTGGAGTCCTGGCCGGGGACATTTTGTGAGTTCTTGGAGGTTTCTTTCTAACCCCACAGTGCCTCCCTGTATTGGGATATCCATCTTTTTTTTCACCCTCTTTGTTGCTCCCCTCATTCAACCTTCTCTCATGATTTGTTCCACACATCTCCTTGATCACTACCGATTACGAGCCCAATTTATTCAGGAGATCTTCTTTGTTTTGTCTTTCCAGAGGATGTGTCTCTTAAGTTCCTTCTGATCCCAAGCTGTTCAGGGGTTGTGGTTTGCAGCCTGGGGTTTGCTTTTATGAATGAGTACATACCATGTCTATCTTTCTGGACCTGTGTTACCTCACTCAGGAGGATACACTTGAGATCCATTCATTTGCCTGCAAATTTTAGAATTTTTTTTTTCTGCTGAGTAGTACTCCATTGTGTAGATGTACCAGAATGTGTTAATCCATTCTTCAGTTGAGGGGCATCTAGGTTATTTCCAGGTTCTGGCTATTACAAACAACATTTCTATGAACATAGTTGAGCTAATGCCCTTGGGGTAAGAATGTATATCCTTTGGGTATATGCCCAATAGTGGGATTGCCTAGATTGTTGGGGAGATTCTCAGTTTTCTGACGAACTGCCATACTAATTTTCAAAGTAGCTGTACAAGTTTGCACCAGCAATAGAGGAGTGTTTCCCTTACCCCATATCCCCTCCAGCACACACTGCCATCTGTGTTTTTGATCTTAGTTATTCTTACAGGTGTAAGGTGGTATCTCAAAGTTATTTTGATTTGTATTTCTCTGATGGTTAAAAATGTGGCTTTTAGTCATTATACTTCTTCTGTTGAGAATTCCCCTTTTAGCTGTGAACCCCATTTTAAGTTTGAATTATTTAGGAGTTTGGCCTATATTTTCTTCAGTTTTCTATATGTTTTCAAGATCAGTCCTCTGTCAGATGTAGGATTGGTGAAGATCTTTTCCCATTCCTTAGGCTATAGATTTGTCTTAGTGATCTTGATAGAAACTTCATCACGCAATGAATAAAGGTGGAAGCAGATATCCATAGCTAAGTACCAGACCAAGCTCCTGGTTCAGCTGAGGAGTGAATATGAGGAATGTATAGCAAAGGGATCAGGATCATGCAGAGGAGACCCACAGAGGTGGCTGAATAGAGCTATTGGAGGCTCACTGAAACAGAAACAACTGTGGAGGAACCTGCAGGGAAAGGAACTAAACCCTCCAAAGGTAGATGACTGTCAAAGGGCATGGGAAGTTTGTGGAGCCTCTAGGAGTAGGATCAGACTATGTTCCTGTGCATAAACTGGCATCTTAGAGGCCATTACCTACAGAGAAACACCTAACCCAGCCTTAATACTGGGATGAGGAAATTGTACCTACCCCAATTGGATATGCCATACTGAACTGACCTACCTTGGAACTCCTTGCCCTCCTCTGGGAATGGATAGGGGGATGGGGTAGGAGGAGGCTGAAGGAGAACTGGGAGAGACCAGGAGGGAAGAGAGGGTGAGAAGTGATATATATGTGAAAAACCTTTTAAGTAAATACATTTTAAAAAAAGGAAAAGGCCCCAAAACAAAATGTGGATGGGATAATTTAAGAAAATCTGACAAAAACAAGCCAAGCTAAGGCCAGGCATTTATAAGTAAGAAGAATCCCCCATGTATATCTTTATTTGTGAGCTGGGTGGTAGGCCCTACAAAAGAGCCCAAAGAGTAAAAAGCAAAAAGCAAACAACAGCATAAAATAATTCTAAAATCTTCAGATTTTTTATGAGTAGTTTTTACCAATTTGAACTGTTTCTAGAGGTTACTTGGGAATGCATAGATTTATAATTCTGAGCTTTTCTGTTAGGTAACTGTCACACTCACAAACACAGACACATACACCAATTTCTAAATATTTTCATAAAAATTAGAGTTATGTTGGTAGCATTTTTATATCTAATCTTGAGCTACAACACAGAGCCATAGTAATTAAAACTTTGATATGTAGATAAATGTAATGATATAATGTATATTTAATAAAGTTTTCCTGAAAATCAGAAGACAGTGCCAAACTACAGTTTTCCATGGAGGTCAGGGAGTGGTGACCCATGTCTGTAATCAAGCACTGGGAGACAGAGAACCTCTGGATCTCTGAGTTTAAGGCCAAAAGAGCCAGGCCATGGTGGCACCCACCTTTAATCCTAGCACTAAAAATCTGACTGAGGAAGTGAAATATCTACAGTGAATGAGGAGGCAGGAGCTCAGCTCTTCACCTGCACTCCCTTTTGACTGAGGACTCAGAAGCTTTCAGGCAGAAAGGGTCAGTGAAGAGTTCACAGGTTGAGAAGTGGCTTCTCTGACTTTCTAATCTTTCAGCTCTTCCCTAATATCTGGCTCTTGTTTTTATTATTAATTATTATTATTATTATTATTATTATTATTATTAATTATTATTATAACAAGTAGAATTTCTGCAATAGATCATTGTAAGATAACAGAATACAAATATTTAAGTTCACAAATTTATATTCATATATATTTATTTATTCATGACAGTCCCTTGATGTAGTCTTGGCTGGCTATTTTTGCTACGGAAACCAGGTTGACACTGAATACAAAGAGATTTTGCTGCTTCTGTCTCCTGAATACTGGTGTTAAAGGGATTCACCACCATGTCATATGTTTAAGAAAAGTATCAAAACACTCATTGAAAGAACCACAACATACTTAACAAGTGTTTAAGTTGAAGTACTATGGAAGTGAAGTCAGGTATCTAGGAAAGGATGTTTGGAGTAGGACATTCTATAAATGATGGGGGTAGGGGTAGATACTATAGATAGTAGAATGTAGAGGATCTGAAAATATAGAAGGGTCATACTGGAGGTAGAAATATATAAATAGGAATAAAGGTGAGAGACTGAGGAGATGAAAGGGTAGCAGAAGAGGGTTAACCTAAATAAATGCTGTGTTATGGAAATGTACTACTTTGTAAGCCATATGAGAGTGCCAATTGCAGGCTGAAAAGATGGCCTAGTAGCTAGGAGCCTATATTGCTTTTGCAGAGGACCCATCATTGGTTTCTATGAACTATCCAAGTGACTCATAACTACCTGTTATTTCAACTTTAAGGGGATCTAATGTCTTTAGCCTCTGTAGGCATAAAAGACTTTGCAAACAAATTAGTCTCTTATTATTTTTTTCTGATTGATTAGCAGCACTAAAGGATAGGGAAAGCTACCACAAACTTTTATTACAGAACTTATGGAGAAATTAAGGTGAACCTGAATTGAAAGCTTGCTTCCTGATGGCTGCATTTCATAGGAAAGACCTTTATAGACTAGTGGAGATTATGATGGAAACATATGCTTTCTGATTGGATTTGATACACATTCTATAGAAGAGAATTTATACTCGGTACTAAAAACCTAGTTCATAACCATGACTGAAGAGGTGTTAGCAATAGGGTAAAACTGACTATTGCTATTTCATTAAATTCACATGGCAGGCATCAAACTGCCTTCTAAATAATTAGGTTTATATCCATAGACAAATGCTACTCTCAGCCTGAGTTAGAGAACTGTGACTGGTCCAGGTGCTGACACTGTTCTGTCCTCAGCCTCAAGCAGAACCTTCTACTGTGCAAGGGACACTGTGGATGGAGATATGGAAAGACTGTCAGATATAGCTATGCATCTGTGAGATGTTGTCTGAAGGACATGACAACTATTGCAACCATGATCACAAAGGTCCTGTGGCTATCTGTACTGAGCCTGGACAAGACTAGGTCTGGCAACAGTTGATCATGGATTGTCGAACTCACCACACTCCATTTATCACTGCTGAACTTTGGCTACTGATGGATTCTAAGGTTAAGACATTACCTTCAGTTGTCTATACACCAAGGAATCCACCTATGTATAGTACAAACCCATGGTCACACAAATGGCATTTGTTAAATGCAGGGGTGTCCCCAAACAAGCTATAAATGCAATGTGGAAAATACCTTTTTAAGGAGGACAGAGGCTTGTCAGGAATGGAAGGAAGATATTCTAGTCAGTGAGAGTGCCAGCAATCAGAATGTACTACATATATGCACAAAACTTTCAAAGAACAAATCTAGTAAAAATATAAAAGCATGGCTGGAAATGCAGCTCAGTGAGTAAAGGCACTCATTACAAAGCCTGACAGTCTGAGTACTAATATTGGGACCTTCATGACGGAAAGGGAAAACTGATCCCTCCAACTAGTCCTTGGACTTTCACATCCCCCATGAGTAAACATATAAACATATATTTTTTTTTCTAAATATAAATGGCAAAACCAAAACAATAGCTGCTGTACATGGAGATATTTGTCTCTTCTACTGATTTAATAAAATGCTGATTGGCCAGAAGGCAGACAGGAGGTATGAGTGGGGCTACCAGACTAAGAAAACTCCAGGAAGAGGAAGAAAGGAGCAGAGATGCCAGAGAGGCCACCCAGCTGTCAAGAATGAACATGTAAAAGAAACACAGGTAAGCCATGGACCATGTGGCAAGACAGATTGATGGAAATGGGTTTACTTAAAATGCAAGAGCTATCTAGAAATATGCCTGAGCCACAGGCTTAACAGCAGGAAACTAATATAAACTTCTTTGGGATTTCTGGTCTGTACCTCAGGGCTAGGCAAATCTATGCCGCTGTCAGCAGGTCAAGGCCTTGGGGCTAGGCAAGACAAGAAACATATACTACAAGCCACAATAAAAGAAGACAAAAATGATAAGAGATTAAGGACAAAGGAAAGATATGCATTTGATGTTTTTTCACTTATTTGCAAATGTTTATGTTGACAGGTGGTTTAAGAGTATTTATTAACCATAGACATGTCTCAAACCCAGTAATAGATTTTAAAACAGTTCAGGATTTTTTCTTGAATTTACAAATGTTGATTACTGGAAATATGAGCACAAAGAAGGGTTAAATTATTATAAATAAGTTTCTCAATGAAACCTTAACTTATGTATTTACTAGGTCACAAACATATATCATAGAGTTACTAATGTGGATTTAGGTGCATGAACAAAAGTTGGTGGCAGTTTTTTCTGATGTGTGGTGATATGTTAGGTATTTAATAAAACCAGTCTGGAATATCAGAGAATAAATACACCCACAGTTAATCCTGGAGGATTAGAGGGTAGTAACTCAAGCCTTTAATCATAGCTCAGGAAAGAGTGGAGTAGTGACCTACACCTTTAATTCCGTAACTCCAGCAAAGGAGATCTTTCTATGTTTTTATGAATTCAAGGCTAATTACCAAATAGTAGTCACTCACAACTTTAGTCTTAACCTGGATGTGAAACAACTGGGTAAAGAGGGCATTTAAGGCAGGTGCAGGAAGACAGAGCAGGCAGTAGAAGCCATGAGGAGTGAGGCTGAGGAAGCTGGAAGATAGCTGGGTGAGATTTGACTGTGATGTTTCCTGTCTTTGATATTTCAGCTTTTCCCCAATAGCTGGCTCTGAGTTTCATTTAATAACAACTAGAATTTTTGCTACACTGATATGTGCTTTAACATGAAAGATGTAAAAGAACAAATGGAGTATTTTCAATAACATTCAAGCTTTTTACCATTACTATGAATTTCAATGACTTGCAATTAATATAGATGATATACAACTGTGTTCCTTTTAGGTGTCAACTAAATTTACTAAGTTGTGTTTGAGATAATTATAGAAACAAATGTTAGAAAACTTAGTTTTTCTCTAAAGAAATTTCCAATGTTAGAATATATACATTGAGAATAGGGAAAAAAAAGATCTATGATATAACCACTTCAAAAGAAGCAGCAGATAGTTAGAACTACATATGTTAAGGTAATCTAAAATATTACCAGTCAAAAACAACTAATTCTTCACAGATGTGCAAGAGGAGTTCACAGCATGTAGTTGCTAGAGAGCACAGAAAGAGTTACAAACATGTATAAATATTTTGAAAATATTATTTAGCCCATCTGTGGCACTTATATATGGCTAAGCATACTAAATTCCTTTAATTTATTATTTCTACACAAATTTCATTACTAATCACAATGTGTTTAATGGCTAGATGCGGGGGAAGGAGCTTTGAACATTCACTGGACAATTAGTTATGGAAGGAATATGCATCTCTGAAGTTCAACAGTAGAAAAGGATGAAAAGAATGTGAGGGCACTGACCTGGGAATTTCTGGGACCTGTGACTTGCATTGGAAGAACTTTCTAGGGTGTTACACAAACACAATGCTGGTATGGTATAGCGACAAAGGCTAAATATTCCTACATTCCTCTAATCAACGCTGTGCTATTAATAAAACATATTTCATATGTATTTTCATTATATTTTCCTTTACTTATTTAAAATATTTTATTGTAACACAAAGGAACACAGATACATTGTCACACACAAACTTCTCACATTTCTGCAGAATCCAAATGATCTACTTTTTCAGCACAGAATCAGTTTTACAAATGTATTCAGTCGCTTACTCTGTGAGGAGCTGGAAGCATGCTATAGCACTCTTGTTCACTGTCCCTGAGTCGGGTTTATTCTAATTGTTTCCAATAGAAGCTTAAGCGAGAAGAACCTTTTCTCCTCATTTTGTAAATGGAGAGTCTGAACTTTTGTGTTCCTCAGAAACCCCTAAAGAAAACAATGCTAATGTGATGCATTCTGGGTTAATGTTGATTGCTAACTTGTCTCCAATTAAGAAAGCATATCTCTGAATGTATTTATAAAATATTTTTAGAGACAGTTAAGCAAAGTGGGAAAATCCTCTCCAAATGTGTGTGGTACTATCCCCTAGGCTAAAAGCAAAGATACAACAACAAAAAAAAGGGAAATAGAAGAAAATCAGGAAACTCAAGCTTCCCTTTTCTGCTCATCACTGGCCATGAGCTGAGTAGCTTTGTCTTCCACACCCTTCTCCCAGGGCTTTTGAAACTGATGTAAAATCTGTCTTAAATAGTTCTGTCAAATATGCGGTCACAGTAGTGAATAAAGCTTGAGCAGCGACAGAGTCATTGCTGTGATTCTAGATCATTTGTTCCTGAAGCTTTTAGAACTTGCTTGTGGAAATAATTTGGAAAAATTGAAAATGCAGATGATACTTAGAACGATGAAAGTAAGAAATAAATGATTGGTTGTGTTGGGAGCTTGGAAGATCAGAATATCAAGCAGAATATAATGCTGAAGTAGGTGCTCAGGAATTTTTAGATGGAAAGGAAGACTCTCCTGTTAATTTGACTAGAGGATTGTGTTCTAAGCTGGCAAAGAGCATGGATACATTCTTTTTTTTTTTTAATATCTGAGAGAGGATGACTAAGAAAAATAGGAAAGTTGATCTGTAGGAGTAAAGTTTAAGGCAGCTCAGCATTTAGTTTGTGGGCTGATCATAATTACTTTCTTGTATCTAATATTATAATGGGGATTGGTAATAAAGTGCATAACAGGAAGATTTGAGGAGTCTATTCAGATGGATTGTATGACAATATTTGCATTTAGTGCATAGCAGTGAATACACTAAACTGTAAGCACAGTGTAGACAGACAGAGGCAGACATATTCTGGAGCCAGCCTTACAGATTTAGTGAGAGATCCAGTCATACTCAAGGGAATAGTGTGGATGTGCTCCACTGGTTCTGCATGCACACTCACATTTCATATACAGACCACACACAGAGAATGTACATGCACACTCTTGAATGTGTACAGACCATTACACAGATGTTCCTATGCACATTCACATGTGTGTACAGTCCATCTACACACAGAGATATGCATACAAATACTTTCTCATACTATGATAAAATCACCTGAAAGAAGACAATACAGGAATCAGTTACACTAAAGGCAGTTTTCAGCTGTACTGTGTTTTTTTTGTTTTTTTCAATTTTATTTTCATTAAAAAATCTCATTTACATAAATGTATCCCCCTGCTCCCCTTTAACCTAGCTCCCCCTACCAATCCCTCCCAGTCATCCCTCAGCCTCGCCCCTCCTCATACACCCATCCTCTCCCCCAAAAGGGTGAGAAGTCCCAAGGTGGGCCAGCCCAGTATGGCAAATTAACTCCAGGAATACCCAATTTTTTTTTAGTACAAAAAAGACAAGGAACAAAGCTCATACCTAGAATTCTAGCACTCGAGAAGATGAAGCAGATACTTTTAAGTTGGAAATGAGCCTGTCTATAGAAAATTGTTTGAAAATGATACAAAACAAAACATCAACAAAGATGATAATAGCTAATTATATTGGGGGGATTAGGAAAGATATGAAGTAATAGAAATGCGGTGCTGACTAACTAGATATCTAGAATGGGCCATGCTTTTATGGCATAGAAAAAGGCAGACACATATGGTGTCATGTGAGAACAAGGGTAAGTCACAATTTTATGCGAGTGGATTTTACAGGAGTGCAACATCCAGGGAGACAGGCAGGAAGCACTTGACTTTGGTATTGTGAAATAGGTTCTGGGCCACTAGGCTGGCCAGTGCTTTCCTCAAAGATGGTCCAGAGTTCTGAACAGATGAAGGGAACAATTTAAGTGAAATTTGAAGCTTCACTTACATTTCTTCTACATTACCATGTGAAGCACATGTATATAATTGTATAATTTTTTTTCTATTCAATCTTGAGTAAGAATATCCATCACCAACAATTAGTTAAGTCTTGGGTTCAAAAAAAATGTTCATTCATTTTACCTTGTTTGAGTCACAAAGTAGGTATCAATGAAATTCACAGGGTAGGTCAAACAAAAGGTAAAACAAGTCAGTGATGGTAGTTCAGGTAAGTATTTTGAGATTATTTTGTTTATTATGCCTGTAGAGACTTTCAGTTAAAGGTATAGAACTTGGGAGAAGATATATTGATTAGACTAGAAATATAAATTATAGCATTCTAGGTGGTATGTTAAAATCATATCTGTGGGTACCACTTATCAAGAATCTGTAACTAAAGAGTAAGAAAAAGGATTGCATGGTGCTAAGAATATTATTTAACTGTTGGATGCAGAAAAAGAAGCTAATGTCCCAGGTGTGAAATTTGAAATGTTTAATATTTATAAAAAAAATAAAAGGGGAGCCTCCAGATGACTTAGCTGGTACAGGTGCTTGTCTTGATCCTGAGGAAACCCACATAAAGGTGGGAGGAGAGAACTGACTCCACCAAATTATCCTCTGCCCCTTACATGCACAGGTATATGTACATATGTACATTTGTACATAAACATACAATAAGTACAAATTTTAAAATTTTAAAAATAAACTGTAGATCAGCGGTTCTCAACCTGTGGCTTACAATTCTTTGGTGTGTGTGGGGGGAAAAATCACATATCAGATATTTACATTATTATTTTAGCAGTAGCAAAATAATAGTTATGAAGTAGCAACAAAATTAAGTTATGGTTGGGAGGGAACTGTATTAAAGGGCCATAGCATTATAAAGTTTGAGAATCACTACTGTAGACCAAGGGTCTTAGTGGTTAGTATCTCATCTCTTTTAGAATTATAAATGTCTGATCCCACCCCTCGAGTGTTCCTGTCCGTGGGCTGGCACCTTGGAGCCCATTTCCTTTAGAGGAACACACCTTGACTTTGGGATGAGGAAATCAGACTTGTCTGGAGTAGATGTGCCATGTTGAACTGACCCACCTTGGGACTTCTTGCCCTTTTGGGAGATGAGAGGGGAGGAGGCTGAAAGCTGCCTGGGAGGGATTGGGAGGAGAGAAGGGAGGTGGAACAGGAGGATACATGAATAAAAATGACTTAAAAAATAAAATCATAATAAAATGAAGAAAAAAGAAAACAAAATGTACTTTTCAAATGGAATTAAAAATGCTTTGGAGTTCTGTTTCTACAGGAAAAAAAAAAATAAAGAATTATAAACGTTTTGGTGCTACTAATTTCCCCAGTTATCCTGATGCTCTGAATTTCAGAAGTCAAGATGTGACTATTCAAATGATCTGCTTTTCAGCAGATGAATACTCCTGGACTCCAAGGCACATTTGCTATCAGGGATGAGACCAAACTTTTCTAACTATTTCCTTATTCAACTTCATTTTGAAAACAAAAATTACCATAAGTGATATTACTCATGTTCTTGAATAATTTTTCTTCTCTTATTACCTTGTAATTATTAATTGGTTGTCTGTCTGTGTTAAGATAGGATCTTAATAAGTAGCCATGGATGGTCTGCAACTCTTTATGTAGACCGTGCTGGCCTTAAACTTAAAGAAATCTGCCTGCATCAGTCTTCTGTGTGCTGAGATTAAAGTTGCATGCCACAATACCTGATGATATTATTATTTAATGTTACCATAACAAAGGAAGTCTTGGTTTTAACTGATGTCCATGTTATATTTAACTAGATTTAATTAGATGAAATTGAATTTCAGGCTAGATTAGAGGCAATGTGGAATGGTGTTTAGGTTGGTATTATTACAGTTTGGGGCTCATTCCAAGCTGTCTCAGAAACTGCAAAAATGTCTATGCTTCTGTTTTCTGGAGATGGGAACGGCGTTGTTTATTGTGGAAATCACTTAAATTAGTTTACTTATGTGGAAATGTGGAAAATTATGTCAGAGACTAAATAAGCATTACATAAACATCAGAGTTTGCTTTTATTGAAAGATAATTGCACTGTTAATAGCTGCAAGTGTATAGAGTTTGGTGAGTTTTAATATCTCCACCTGCCTATATTGACTTGTGGTAGCATATGCCACAGTGGCCTTCCCACTTTTCCCAGTTATCCCCATTTCTATCTTGTCTCCCACTACTCAGCCTGAAGCCCTCGAAGCACATGGATCTTGTGGTTCCCACCATAACCTTTGAGAAGGCAGCTCTAGAAAAGCACTAGCCACTAGGTGAAGTGAGAGGACCTTGTGCTGGTGTATTCTCAGGGCAAGGAGGAAGGTTTCAATGTGAGCTCCTTTCAGGTCTGCATGGGTGTTCCTCAGAAACTAGGAATGCTCTTTGTAGTGCTTGTGACAGGATGGGCAGGGGATGGAAGATGGACTCAAACAGGCCTGTGATATGGAACATGTAGGAAGTGACCGGCATATAGAGCCTAATACTCTCGAGAGTATTAGTAATGGTACCAACATGGTTTTAATCAGTTGTTTTTTTCTAAGATCCACTAAGTAGGTCATAGATGTTTACGATGAAAGAATCCATTTTGGACAAGTGACTCAGCTGCTGCTTGTCATTTGACACTTATTTTATTATAAATATCTATTTTTATTTTCTTTGTATTTTTACTTCATGACTTTTATACATGTAGCATTATCATATTTTACAACTAAAATGAAAAACTATTTCAATATTTTGGATCTTGAAAAGTTAAGGAAGTTATAAAAATGTAAAAATTACTGTTTTTATTTTTCTTAGTTTTATTGTTTTGCTTTCTCTTCTCTCCTCTCCACCTCCTATTACTTTGTGTTTCCATGTACCTGTGTTCATGCTTATAAGGAGTTTTAATAAAAAAGAGCAAGCCAAGTGGGGTAAATTATAAAATGTAAACTTTAAGGAGAAAAAGGGCACCAAGAAATGAAATAAGGGTAAGTCCTGTGTTCAAGGAGAAAATGGATTAAAAAGTGGAATATAGGGAGTGATGACCTCAGGGCAAGATCCCACCCAGGTAAGTTTAAGTTTCCAATTTGTGAAAAGGAACTAGAGCAAAGCTTAGAACTTGGTGTGGTGGCTCACCTTAATCCTATCGTTGGGAAGGCAGAGGCTGGTGGATATTAGAGACCAACCTGATCCAGAGATCCAGTTCAGGACAGACACGCAGAGTCAGTAAAGGACAGAAGGCCACTGAGGTTCCAATTGAATGAGGGGGCCATGTTCCAGCCTCAATAAGTAACAAAACTTGGCAGCTTCAGCTATGTGGTTCTGACTCTTGAGATAAGGATGGGAAAAATGGGTTATGGAATTTTACTCTATACTTTAAGAAAGCTACTGAAACCAGGCATGTGTCAGAACTGTCCATGAATGGAGGTCTAGTTGAGAGGCCATTGTGTGAAGCTGTGAGGTTGAAGCCTGGATTGCTTGGAGAGCCCAAAATGTTAGAGGTGCTAGAGTTCTGGGATGGATATCTGCAAAGGAAAGCTGATAACACAGGGTGGAATCAGCACAAGAGAAATAAATGTGTTGCAGATAACAAAGCTGGACAGAGTTGGAAATCTGACAAGCATTTTAATGCAGAGTTTGGAGTTCGTCACGCTGGCATTTGGTCTTCCTATCGTCCAGTATTTCCTCACTATTCTCCCTTCCCTGCATTTTGGAATGATAATGTATATCCTGTGCCATTATATATTGTAAAAATATAATCTACTTTTTAATTTTTATTCTTACAGATTATTTCTCAGAAAAAAAAACCTTTCAACTTTGGACTTCAATACATTGTAGAGACTGTGATTGACTATAGGGAGTTTTGAATTTTGACTAAATAAGTTTTGTATTAAAATATTGTTAAAAGCTTATGGGGCCAGGGAGTAGAATGTGATAGAAGAATGTAATTTTCTCCATAATCTTATAGAGAGTGTCACTATTAGGAGGCATATGGCCTTGTTGAAGAAAGTGTGTCATTGTGGGAAAGGAACAGGCTTTGAGGTTTACTATCAAATACTTATATCATCAGTGTCTCAGTTAACTTCCTGCTGCCTTTAAGATATAGCAGTTTCATCTCCTGAACTATGTTTGCCTGCATGCTCCCTCATCATGATGATAATAAACAGAACCTCTGAAGCTGTAAGCAAACCATCTTAACTAAATGTTTTCCTCTATAAGAGTTGTTGTGGCCATAATGTCTATTCACAGCAATAAAAACCTTAACTAAAACACAAAGTAATTTGATCTCTAAATACAAAGTTTTTGCTCCAGAAAAAGGCAGGGTGGCTGGTCCAGGTCCTCTAATGGAAAGAAATTGAAGATGTTCTCATGGATATTTCAAATGAAGGAGCTATGGTGTAGAATGAATGATGCACTAATGAATAGTCAACACTTTTATTTCAAAAACCAGTATTTGTACATAACACTTTCTGAGAAAATAATTAAGATACTTTAATTAAACAAACTCTATCTTTTAGACACAATAAGAATATATAGAAAGGTTCAAATGGGAATTTACTCAAACCTTTAAATACAATGCAATTAAATCGGCTAGTTTAAGGGTGTGATTTCTGTCTTTCACAGAATAAAAGGCTTTTCTGAGATTACTTATGCAATTTTATTAAATTCCAAAGCCTCAATGTACTTTAGAAGGGCTTTATTTTTTTATGTTGAATATAGATTGTGCATTGATTAATTTTTTCAGGGTTATTTGTTCTATAAACAGTACACTTTTCTTTTCAAGACCTACAGAAAGCTAGATAACACTAACAGAAAAAGGAAAGGAACCATTGAAAAGTCCTATTTTACTTGAGTAGCATAGACAGTCTCAAACTCAAACAGATTCTTCCCTGAAAACTGTACTTGCCCCCAGCCCCTAAAACTAGACAATTTAACAGACTAAGGAATGCATATATGACTCCTTAATCTTCACTATTTTACATTTTTGCCTCCAGGAGATTGTCTAGACTGAACACCTGATCAGTTACATCTAGAATAAATACAGTCACATGATCCATTCAAAGTAAAAAGATGTTTTTCTTCTATTACAAAAAAAAAACTGATCATCACTTTCCACTTCAGTTACATATGATATGCACATGGTGGGAAGTGAGAAAAACACGTATGACTTTTGAAATTCTGGTTCCACATAGATATCACCCTTTCTGTTCATTGAAAGTGAATATTTCTAGGTTAATTCTTTCATTAACACTTTAGTATATGGCAGTGTTTAGCAGGATATGAACCTCCATCTTTGAGATCCTTATAAGTTGGTACAGCATTCCTCTTCACATCCCTTCACTTAAAGCTTTATTACCACTATGCCTACTATAGTTAAAAGAGGTTGACTCAACACTCCAACACCCACACGCCTGGAAGAAAAGTTTCCATTTTGTAAAGCTAACATTCATTATTCAGTATCTTAATATGGCATAGCACTTTCCATTTAGAATTTTCCTTAAAATATATATTCTTCACATGAAGCTGTCATAAAAAGAAGAGCATATCTTCTCTTATTTAAAAATCAAATCATCAAAGTAGATTTAAAAGAAAAACTACTTTCCAAACCCCAGGAGTAATGTACTCAAAGGGCAAGCACATCATTCATCTAAAAAAAAAAAGAGTTAAAAAAGTCAGATTTGATTCCTTTTTGAAAATTTATTAGATACCCATGAATCCAATGAACTGAAATGTAGTGCTTATTAGCACTGTATGTGGTCATGCAGCTACACTGAAGCGTATCAGAGTCCACTATTTCAGTTCCTGAAATCATACAGCCAGTTTTTTTTTTTTTTTAATTTCCTACAATCACTTTGCAGTGCAAAGATACTGCAAATAATAGAGAAAGTGCTGCTGCCTAAGTGTCCTCCTGGACATAAAATAATTTGTGGATTAGAATAATATTTTGGAACATGGTCTACCTGCCCATTATGGAAAAACTCATCAATTTGTGTAAAAAATATCTATTACCTATAATCATAGATACACAACAGCCATGGTAATAGCACTCGGTTAGTGATGCATTCACGGTTGTTTTCAGCATTCTTTTGGGTTATATTAGTGTTCTGTTGAATAACTATTTTATTAGTACTATGCTAGGACAACTGATTGCTGTACTGAATTTGTAATTTTAATCACAATTTTCCTGGGAAAGCTAAATTATGTCTGAATTCTATTCAAAAGCTTTTATTTTTAAAGCAATTAAAGTTATTGTTGATTGGTATTTAACACCCAATGTTCCTGGAATATGAAAGGAATACACTTTATACATAATCTTCCATTACAGAACATTGCTTGAAAGCAGCTATTTGATACAACAGCATTCACTTGAGTTTTCAAACCAAAGAACTAAAATTACAGCAATTTCACTTGAAATCAATAAATCCATGCACAGGGTTGTGTTCAACAGAATCACTCACTGCTATTTGTTATCAATAGAAAAATAGAACTGATAAATCATTAGCACTTTAATGCTGAGCAGAGTGGAAAGCTGATAAATCATGCATTTCAAGCACACGTTTTCCTGATGGTGTGTTTGAAAACATAAAACATGCACTGATGAGACACAGGTCAGTGTGACTGAATTAAACTGAGGCTGCTCAGAAGTAGTTCATTTCATATGATAGCCTCAAAGAAGCACTATGAAGTATTAACAGTTCCACAATGTCTTTAAATAACCAGAGACCAAAACTATGCCTTGGACACCTTAAACAGTGATCTAGGCCATTACATATTCCCAAACATTTGAAATATCATAGAGATAGGGCTGGGAGGAACGACTGGTAAGGGGCTAAATGCATGTGTGATTTGCTTTTACGAGCTCAATATTATTTCAGGTACCAATTTACCCTATGAGGGAACCAATGCGGTCATTCACTTTCTTTGAATTGTACTTAACATACCCATTAAAAATTAGAGTCATATATGGTAGGGGGACCAAATAGCCATGAAATTAGCTATTGAGCTTTGATGTGTTGTATGATTAAATGTTTTTAATAGGTGAACATTTTAATAAAACAAGTGGGTAACTCACTCTCTTCCAACATTTTGCTTTTCACAAACTAATAAGAACTATAATTTTCAGATTCTTTGGTGGGAAACATATTCATTAGGCACGTAGTTTAAGACATCTATTTGGCTACAAGTGTGATTATGCATCTGTATCTAGATTCTCATGCAGATAGACTAAGGCTTTTTATATTGTTACAATTACTCCCAGTAATATATTTTCACTTTTTAAAAAATGTAAAACAAAGCTAAACAACAACAAAAAATACATTTTCTATTTTTAGCACAAGGAAAATCTTATGCCTGATATTTTAATGTCCACTCAGAAGAGTAAAGATGTTTAAGAAAGACTACTTAGATATAGCACGGTATCATAGCAACCACTTAATAAAATCTTTGATTTAAGCTTCTCCTTGAGACCCAAGTCTAATACTTTGGAAACACTGACGCTAACAGGGTTTGCAAAGGATGGCAGTTTTCACCTTGGATCACTACAGTCTTCCTTGTTAGTGTTTGCCAATGACAGCAATTATATCAAGAATCATTTCCCACTGTATTTCTTTGCTTTTTCACCACAGTTTGTAAATGGAAATGGAGTAAGATGTGAGTGGGAGACAGAAAAAACCCATGGGAAAGCATGCAACTAAAATATGCAGTATAATATCATATAAATTTCTATTTGGTTCATGCAAAGATGCTTATAAAAACAGAGACAACAAATTTTCTAATAGCCAAATTTTACATAAACTTTAACAAAATTGTTAATTCCATGATTTTGTCAGAGGAGACTTGAAATCTTTCAAAGTGTTCCATGGTCCATGCTATTTAAATTTCTCTTGATAGAGGGTCACTCTTTGCTTCTATTTCTTGTTCTTTTGATGAGTGAGCAGAATAACCCAGTTTTGGGTGGAGGACCCATCAACATTGGGGCTTGGTTTTTGTGTGTAATTTTTATCTAGGAAAGAGAAAGACAGAAGAAAAGGGATATGAGGAGAAAATATCACATTCTGCAAAACTCTGCAGCTATATTTCATGAGCAACAAAGATAACACAAGGCTAAAATTCAATTTCATAGTTTCATAATTAAAAAACTATGCTAAGAAAGACATTGATATACATTTTAGTGATTCCCAAATGTTAACCCAAAGTAGAAATTAATTGAAGTCACTATTTCAATATGGTCTTATATCTAACCTCACTTGTCCCACTTCAGTCTCCCAGAACCTTTACTTCAGGCTGCATGATTTTCCACTGTCATTTCTTGAACATCAGAAATGTATTATTAAAACAGGAATAGATGCACTATTACTGCATTCAGAGTCCCAACCACGGCCCATTGTCAGGAGGTACTTTAGCATTAGACAAACCTTATTTATCTTTTTAATCAGATTGTTTCTCTCTTTCAACACGAGCTGCAAGGCTTCATTTCCAAACAATCATTAGAAATAAAAGTCAAAAGTTAACATGCATGAAAGGTCAGAAATGATCTTTCTAATTTGTTAATTAATTGGTAATACAATAGAATCAGATGCCAAGAAACACCAGACACTCAGAGGCACTGTTCATAAGCTACTCATGTTGATTTCTGTGATATGAATCTACGAATCATCTTAAATGAGACAACCTTAAAGTAGATTATGTCTGCAATTTTCTCTAATTCAACTCTAAATTAGAGAAGACATTTTATGAATATATGCTATGCTCAAAGCTAATTGAAAGCAATTATCAAAGTGGCATTTTGTCTGTGACTTTAAGATACATTGTAAGATAATAAATGATTCTCATTATGTAATAAAAAGGTCACATCTTGCCTTCGGGCTACTGATGCTACGAGTTTTTCAGAAGCAATCAGACATTTTCTTTAGTGAACTACAACTAATATAAGAGCCATCACTTATTAAATATCAGTTGTCACCTGTACAGCATCTGCATCAGAGATGAGTATTCCTCTCACAAAGTACCACCACCTCATTAAAAGCTGAAAAAGTATATCTCCGAAAGAGCATACCTGACATTCTTCACTTGTCATTCACTAATAGCAATAAAGCAAAGAAAATAGATGCTTGTCATGTGAATCACATCATTAAATCAGGACTTTTGGAAAATGAAAATTCACATTCTATAGATATTTAAAACCAAATGAACAAAGAAATTTAAAGTAATTGGAAGCAAAATATGTTGGGAAGATACAATTTTTTGTAATAAAAATATTTTGCGTTTGTAAAGGCAAATAGACTAAGCAAGGCCAACTCTCTGGATGCTAAATCTATGTTATTTTTGTTGTCTATGAAATGAGAATTGATAGCCATCAATTAATATGTCAAAATACCTACTACATATGTAGATTAAAAATCTTCACCAAACTTTACTAATTCATTTTTTTGTCACACTGAATCTTTTTAAAAATTTGTGCCTTTTAATAATCTATCATCTATCTATCTATCTATCTATCTATCTATCTATCTATCTATCTATCTATCTATCACCTATTTTGCATCCCATCTGCAATATTCCCTCCATCTTTTTTTTCTCTGTCCCTCACTCCCACCTCCCCTCTGTTTCCACTCCCCAATCTACTCCTCCTTTTTTTGTTGAGGAAACACTTGACAGAGGAATATTTCAGTAAATCACTGATATTTTGACTTGGTTTGGATAAGATGGTTGCGTTTTCTTACTAGTTATTATTTAGTGAGTTGAGCATCTTTGTCTTAATTAGGGCTTCTATTTCTGTGATAAAACACCATGACCAAAACCAATTTAAGGAGGAAAGAGTTCATTTTATTTTACAGTGTATAGTCTATTATCCAGAGAAGTAAGGGCAGGAACTCACAGAAGTAACCCAGAGGCAGGAACCGAAGCATAAATGATGGAAAAGTGCTGCTCGCTTCTTGTTTCTACTGGAATCCTCAGTTTCCTTTCTTATATCGTCTAGGATCACATGTCCAGGGTAGTGCCACCCATAATGGGCTTGTCCCTCTCACATAAATTATTAAACATACCAGTACCCTACAGGTTTTCTAATAGGCACATCTTAAGAAGGCATATCCCTCTTCCCAGATAAGTCTATGTTTGCATCACATTGACAAAACCAAACAGCAAACTCTTGTTTGATAATATTCGTTTTCTTTACTCCATAGAATTATTTAAATGATGATGCAGTTAATATCTGAAGACTGAATTTTTTTGTAACCTCAAGTGAAGCCTGTGAAACTGTGTTCAGAACTTTCAAATAAATAGAAACAATAAATTAATTATTAAATAAATAAAAGTCATTTTCATTAAGTCATAAAATTTATATTTTTTATTTTAATTGGTTAATATCCTTATGAAACACTGCTTTTTTGGTATCAATACAGTGGCTTACCTCATTGTAAAAAGCTTTCAATGTATTAGCTTAATTACTAATCTTAATGCATGAAATCAAAGCAAATGGAGCAATAGTGAAATGGACCCTAGGCAAGTGTCAGCCACTCGGGTCTAGTGAGCCACCTGAAGATGACATTTAATTACTAAAATTCAGACCTGTGTAGTAGTCTAATGATGTGCTTCAGCTGGAATGCACCTCTGATCTGACCCAGTGTAGAGGAAGATGCTAAAATTTACCTACATATATTTTTTGGTGCTGTTGGAAGCTAATACTTCATTCATCTAGCTCTTTCCTGTTTACTGTCTACTGTGTCCAGAGTTTTGTTAGTTGCATGCAATTCTCTTTCTTTACACAATTACAATCCTGCATTACATTGTAAATGTATAAGGTACTGCACTGTGGTACTTCTCCTTATGTATCATGTTTCTACCTATTGTGTAAGGCACTGAACAGTGGTACTTCTCCTTATGGATCATGTTTCTACATATTGTATAAGGCACTGAACAGTGGTACTTCTTATGAATTATGTTTCTATATATTGTGTTCAGTTGAGTTTGGAATTCTTACTGAAAAGTCGGAATATGAGAAATATTTTCTGCTAAATATAATTAATTTTCTTAATTAAGACAAACAATTCTAAGAATATTTTAGTTTTGTACATATTTAAGCTGAACATATTATGGTGCTGAACTATAGTCAGGTAAGTCTAATTATAAGCATAGTATTTCGGATAATTTTAAAATATAATTGGGCAATAAAATTCTTTAAAATATTTTGCTTGAACTGCAATCAAATTTAATCAGTTTGGAATTAATTAAGCTCTAATAACGTACTTCAGTATCTTTCCTAAGTAGTGTGATCCATTTCCCCTTCATCCAGTTTGAATTGTGCACATTATGGTGTCATCATCATTTTAAAACATACTGAGAAAATGACAGAGCTGCAAAATTAAAATAAATGATTAATGATATTTTTTCATGTTTTATACTAATAGGTATTGCTGGGTTTTTTTAATTAATAGAGCTGTCAAGCAATGAACCAAAATGGAAATTGTATATTCCAAAAACACCTAAAGATGACAGTGTAGAATATTTTAAATTTTAATTAGGAGGTGAAATTGTTTTGTCCCTTGTAACCACTACAAATTAATTGGAAATTAGTCACAACCAATGCTTTTTTGCCCTGAAAATGAAGAGACTGGAGCTCTATGGCTTGCCAGTCATGATTGGGGGCCAGATGCACATAGCCAGTAAATTTCACTGTCAATTAAAAAAAAACAACAATAGTTGTGAAATTAGGAAAAATAAGGTCCAGGTAAACGGAACTAATTAATGTACAAGTAAGAGGGGAACACACATTATAATGCCCAGCTAATGCCCAAGTAATAACTAACTTGTCAGTCTTCGGAAAAAATTAAAGTTTAGAAATGGAAATTTTATGCAAAATATTTCCCAATTAAGACTTCTGTAAAGGATGCATACCCTGTGTTTTATCCAACCATGTTTGCAGCATTATTAGACCATGTCATGCACTCATAGAAGCATGACTTTGCTTGTTCAGGTATATTTCATGGTAACTTTATACTCCTCCAAATAGAATGACTGATGCTCATTAAATAACAAAACGTAATACTTCTTTCAGGAGGGAGTAATTTCTTGGTATTTAAGTATTAGGCCCAATGTCATTTCTTTTGCTCATTTCCTATTTATTTATTTTATTCTTTGACAGTTTTATAAATGTATATAATGATTTTTCAGCCCATCATCCTATGTCATGCTCTTTCCTCCTACTAAAAGCCCGCATGCAAGTGCGTGCGTGCATGTGTGTGTGTGTGTGTGTGTGTGTGTGTGTGTGTGTGTGTGTGTGTGTGTGTGTGTATTTCCTACTGAGTTCAACGAGGATTATTTACATAGCCACGGGTTAGAAGGTACATAGGTAATTTCCAATGGTAGCTACACCATTGGAGAAAGTTACATCTCTTCCTCAAGTCACAATTAACTGTCAGTAGTCAGGGAAATATGTGTAGGCTCAGTACAGTTTCTAGGAACAACAAAAATTTCACTATTTGCATTTTTCCACTTATAATTTATGGATTACTGGTTTTCATTCATGACTAAAAATATACTTGCTCTTTGCTGGATTCCTTCCACATCCTTCTACAGTAAGCCATTAGAACATACAAGATTCTCCAAAACTAGTGTCTGTCAGCTCAAGAGTGCTAAGTTACAGTAGCTATGTAACTTTCAATGAGAAGATAATATTCAGATCAAATTCTCCAAACACTAGATACTAGAAAAATCAACCTGGGCTTCAAATATTATTTAATACTATTTAAAATTAATAAATTTAGTGTAATGGCTGGAAGAGACTCAAGTTAGGAGAATTTACTAATAATTTTCACAACAATAATATATCCTAAACAAATTCTGTCCTGTTTTTCTTTTTAAATATGTTCTATATTATGGTGATATACTGTCATTTCCTTTCGGTTCATCTGCAAATTCTCATGGAAAACAGTGAAAGCCACCCTCTCTCTGTAACAGCCAGGCCAAAGCTTAAACCTGTCAGACTTTGTCTCATCATAAATCAAATGGGCTTATCTATTCTTTCTAATTTCATCTAACATAATGGAGAAGTTACTCTAAATATAAAACAGGAAGATGTTGGGAAAGGTGGCACACACCTCTAAGCCCAGCACTCAGGTAGGCAGATCTTTGTGAGTTCAAGGCCAGTCTAGTTCTACATAGTTCCAGAACTGCCAAGGCTACTTAGAGAGATCTTGTCTTACAAAGACCCAAACCAAAACCACAAACAAAATCTTTGTTTCTAGAAACAAAGAAACAAACATCCAAACTAAACAAACATCATATGAACCACCTTTAATGCCCCCCACAAAAACCAATTATATATATAATATATAATATATATTATTTATATATAATTGATATCAGGAACAAGAGAGTCTTTTTAAAAAGTTTAAGCTGTTCTGAAATGGACATGGGAACACCAGAAGATGAACCTTGTGCTCTGCACCGCCTTCGCCTTCATTGTTCCTCCACTGCGATGTAGAAAGACTTAACTTCCTAAGTACTTTTTCCCTTCCTCCTTACAGAAATTCCATAAAACATTGCTTTCAAGGAGTTGAAAGTATTTTTAACTCCTGACTGCATGTGATTTCTGCTAAAGTGCAAGAAAAGTTGGCTATTTCAGTTGCAGATGCCAGCTTGCTCAAAATAACATTTAAAATAGTAAAACCTAGAATGGTTTTTAAAATAAAAACTGATGAAAAGTAGTTCTCAGCAAATGGCTGTAATTCTGGCAAACAGAGTGGCAAGGTCTCAGAATTACTAATATGTCTTTAGTCCTCAGGCCTGGGGTCACTGACTTTAGTAGTAATTTTATAATTTGGAGACCCAAATGCTGTATTTTAAAAGGGACAAATCAAGCTGTGTTTTATTGCTACAATTTGTCCCATTTACCCCAATTCTTCATTAGGTATTGTTATTTGGCTGAAGTAGCTTCTTGATGGAAACCGTTCCATGTTGTAAATGACGTTGAGAATGTTTGTTGTTTCTTAGTGCTTGCTTAACACACATGGAGCACTGGGCATAATGCCCATACTGTGTAAATCTGGGCTTAGTAGCACACTCCTGGATCTCTGATATTGAGTGGTAGAGAAGAAAAAATGTAAATTTAAGGTCACTCTTAGCTACACAGACAGTTGAAAACAAACCTGGCTATGGTTATATAACATATAACACCTTGTATAAGTAAAAAGAAAAAAAAAGTCAAAAGCAATATAAGCACATAAGACAAAACAGGTACTATTACGTTTTCTGATAACATATATGAAATGCCTATTTATATAATACTTCCAAATAAAGAGTAATTTCATGCTTTTCTCCTCTGACAGGCCTTTAAAAAGGTCATAGAAATGGTCCCTTATTAAACTGGCTTGTTCAATAACAACACCCTGGCCATGGAGAAGAGTATGTGGCAGGACATCTTCCTGAACTCACTGGCTATTGTACAGCCAGAATTCTTTCCTTATCAACCATATTTAAAAACTTCCAAAGCTTGCTATTTTCTTCTCTGAACCTGTGCAAGGAACAGATGACAAGAGTATCAGTAGAAAACATGTTGGAAAGAGTCTTATAACTGTGCCTTATGACCATGGATAGCACTTGGTCTGAAAGACACAGTCTAAAGGTCTCCTTCACTCATGTCCAATAGTCACAGAAATATTTCCTCATACAGTATTCAAAGAAAAATTCTATGTTCTAATGCAAATAATTACTCATGCACAGGAATGTCTGAGATATTAATGTTGTTTATATAGATAAATAAGAAAATTAAGCTATTATAATCAATTATTTTCACTCAAGGTAGAAATCGTCTTAAATTGCCTAAAATACAGGGCTAAGGTGTGGCAAAAATGAAAAATTCAATAACAGAAAATATTTATAACAGTTAAGTTTCAGAACATTTATAAGACTTGCTGAGTGATTTTAAAAGAGATATAGAAGTAAAAAAAATATATTGTGAAATTTCCAAGTCAGCAGATGGATACTTGTGAATGATAATATGTTGACATAATGGAGAGAATTCAAACAGATCTCAAAACAGCCCTAGGAAATAAAACCTGATGCAGAGGGGCAGGGTTCCTCCTTAAGTAAAAATTGAGTCAGAGGCAATATACTATCACCAAAAGTACTCCAGACTCTTGACAAAAAGGCTTGAGGCAAATTATCAGAGAGACTAAAAAGCCAGCCAGGTAGATTAGGGGAAAAATTTCAGAGCATGAAGTGGACCAAATTAAGCAGGTTTGTGAATCCCACCCCATCCTACTTGTACTTTTTGGCATGCTTTAAAAGACAAGTCTTTTATTTATAGAAAATATGCATATAAACTACATATAGAAAGGTCGAAGAGAAATTATATTCTCCTTATGCAAGGAGTAGAAACCAAGAAGCCTTTACATTAGAAAGTAGTAAAGTGACTATAGCTTTCCTCATACTTACATCTTGTTCCCTTGTCAATTGTATGACAGAGGCAGGTGCCTAAAAATCAGAAGAAGAGAAACAAACCTTCTCTAAAAGAGAAAATTATCACCTTAGAAAAATAAAAAAAAAGCCTTGTCTGTCTTTATTCATAAGTATTCAGAGTAAGCTCCATTTTAAGCGTTCTGCATGTTTTGTTTCTTTTGCCTCTATGTTCTAAAGAGAGAGAAAAGGGTATGGAATTTGATGGGTGAATGAGTGGGAAGATAGGAAATATGAGAGAGAGAGAGAGAGAGAGAGAGAGAGAGAGAGAGAGAGAGAGAGAGAGAGAGAGAGAGATACAACATTCCAGGTTTTCTGTGAGCAACTTGAGCTGCAACATGCAGCTGAAGTCTCAGCTGAAGTCTCATTGAAGCCTTGGTATGGGTATCAATTACATATGACCAATTTAAGGTTAGTTAGTGCTCGTACAGATAAAAGGGAACAGAGTCAATCAAGCTTCTAGGTAGCAGTATTTTCTTGGATGGGAGAGCAGTGGAGAGCAAAGGTACAGCTCCTTTAAGAGACTTTCTAACTCCTTGTTAGTCTTCTGCCAAACACTCAGTGAGGTTCTTAAGCAGCAGAGGCAGTGCTTTACACAGTGGCAGCATGGACCCTAAAATTTCCGAGAGTTGGAGTGGTAAACATGGTTCCTACCAATGCTTCTGCCAAGAAGCTAAGCTCCCACAGACCAAGGAGATGGTTGAAGCCAGCTACCATTGCCAAGGCTTTATTCATAGCCACAAGGCTTTAATGCTAGCTACACCTTTAGCAGATTAAAGGCTTCTGTCATCAAAATAGATAAAGGAAAAGAAAACTCTAAATAGTTTATAGTGGGTTTAAAAAATAGAGATAAGAAAGTCCTTAAAAAAGAAATAGAGTAAATAATAATAATAAGCCATTTAAAGATGGGGGAAAAACATAGACAGTCTGGACACTGTCTGGATGCTATTGTGTTGTATTTGAATTTTTTGATGGCAGAGGAAGAAGCAAGAGCTGTTAGACATTTGTTTATAAATGCTGATGGATTAATCCAACCAATATAACTTGAAAATACCTTTACTTTAAAATTTAAGTAAAAAAAAATGTTACTTTAGAGAAAAGGTTTTGTTTTTATTTCCACAGAGAATGAGAGGCTCTTTACTGGTTGGAAAAAAATAAGGTTTGACTGAAGAAGACTCCTTGAAAAAAAATCTCCAATGGGAACAAATGGCCCAGATGATTCAGTTTTAGTGCACCTCTGTCACAGTTTCCTCTGAGTTCTGCATCCAGAAAAACTTCAAGGCTGCTGGCTGAGGTGATCCAGCCTCACAGAACCTGTCCATAATCCTAAATTTTCTTTGTATCTCTATAAGATTACCAGCACTCCCAATCAGCAGAAAGTAGTCTAGAGAATTATGCCCACATTCCCCCCAAATAGATTATGGATATTTGTCTCTGTTTAGAGTGTTTGTTACAAATTGTTATGAATAACAATCAGGAAAAAATAGAAAAACATAAGAGATTAGATCTGGGTTTGTTTTAAAAAGAATAAAAAAGGAAATGTTGGATAATGCTTTTGTACATGGTAAAGATTTAACAATGGAATTGGTTTAGTAAAACACTTATTGGTCAGTAACTAGGCAGGAAGTAGAGGTGGGATGACTAAACTGGAAGAATTTTGGGAAAAGGAAAAGCTGAGCAGCAGATATTAGCCAGATAGATGTAAAGGAAGCAATATGAGAATGCCTTACTGAGAAAAGGTGTCAAGCCATGTGGCTAAATGTAGCTAAGAATTATAGGTTAATTTTAGTGTAAGAGCTAGACAGTAATATGCTTGAGTTACTGGACCAACAGTTACTGTAATATTAAGCCTCTGAGTCTATTACTTGGAAAGCGGCTACTGGATATTTGAGAGTCTGTATCAGGCAGAAACATCAGTCTATAGACCCCTAAAATAATATATAGGGAAGCCACACTCATGAAGATTTACTATCATGGCTGCCTAAACAAGACCTATACAATGATATGACCAATAGATATACCAGCATAGAAAGGAAACATTTCACCATGCCCTACCCCTACACAAAGAACTACTGACAACCAGTGACTGCTAAGAGAGGAATGATTAGGACTTTATTTAGTTATCCAGTAGCACACACTCTGCCCTGAAGTCACATCCACACAAAATCACAGAGCAGACCCAGCAGGTCATATTTATATATTCATGCATATATGTAACAATAATAATTATAGGATAAAAGCATAAATTTGAGAAAGAGTGGAGAGCATGGAAATTAATGGGGGGAGAAAGGGGAAGGAGGTAATATAAATATAATTACGTTAATAAAATTTATTGAACTTTATGTGTTTCTCCTGTGCTAACCCTTGAGTGAGTCAGCACAGATTGACTTTCAGGAACACAGTGGTTCTTGAGAAATGCATAAGAGAAAGAAAGCACTGGTTTTCCAGGCAGGTTTGTGGGACTTTCACAGAGAAGATTAAATCCGACATGGCTGTAAAGACTGAAAACTGAACTGGGTTTTAGACAGAGAAGAGAGACTAGCACTAATGATCTTATCAGATCCCTGTTCAAATGAGAAGAATGACAACAGATCAGTATTTTATAGGAATTCAACAAAAGCCAGTTAAAAACCAACTCATATCATATTTTTCAGGTACCTAGAATATAACACAGAATGCCCGAGTACAGAAATAATCAGGAAAACCCCAAAAAGTCCAAGGGAAAAACAACATCAGTGATTGAAACTCTGAGATGATATATTAATTTTCTTAAGCAAGGATTTAGTAGCTATTTTACCTATGCTCTAAGAACAAGTGTGAAAATTCATGAAAAAATATTAAGATAACAATATAATGAGATGGTCTTGTTTCCATTTTTTGACATCATCTCTCAGGTATCCATAGTTGGTTTTGAAATTGCTTCATTGTCAAGGACGACCTTAAATTCCTAATTTTCCTGCCTCTCCCTCCACAAATGCTGAGATTATGGGTATGTGATTCTTCAATTGAAATTTTATGACTTAAAATACTGTGATCAAAGCAAAAATATTGATTGGAAGTGTTCAAGAATAGAATAGACATAAGGGAGTCAGTGAAATTATTTAGTTGGAATAATAGCAAGAAAAGGGGGGGAATGAATAGATTGGGAACCAATAAATGTTATTTTTACACATGTACCATTAGAATTATGAAAGATAAAGACTGTGTAAAAATAAAGATTTAAAGAAATAAGGGCTGAAACATTGAGATATAACAAAATTATAATGCAAATATATAACGTATAACATAATGTGTAGCATAATGTATAGCATAAATGTACAAGTTCTCAAGACTAGTGAAACTGAAACAGGGTATGCTCAGAGAAATGATGACCAGATTCCTCAACACCAGACTTCCAAGAACCAGACAAACAAGAAAATCATGAAAGCTGTTCCCCAGCCACTGTGGTTTACTTCCCTAGATGACTAAAAAGGAATCTCAAAATGCTTGAAATAAGTTAATGGTGCTGGTATACATGGACAGCCAAGACATGCATTGTAGAGTGGAGGTCTTTGGAAAACTTATCAGAGTGGCTTGTGAGTAGAAAAGATCGAGCAAATATTTCAGACAGATGGGAGGTAAAATATATTTTGGAGAAAATTGCCTTTAATCTTGTCATAGAAGAGTTTTTTGCTTGCTTGTGCATTCAAATATATTAGTATTTAAATCCCTCAGCATCCAGGAAGCTTTTTACAAAACCTATAAAAATACACATATCCTAGTCGGACATGGTGGCACAAAGCTTTAATCATAGCATTTGGATGGCAAACACAAGTAGGTCTCTTTAAGCTTGAGGCCAGTCTGGTCTTCATACTAAGTTTCAAGCCAACCACAACTATTCAGTGATACCCTGTCTCAAAATAAAAAGATATATTCTAATAGGATCAAATAATTCAAGCCAGGTGTGGTGGCACATGCCTTGAATCCCTGCACTTAGGGGACATAGGCAAGAAGACTCTCTGTGATTTCAAGGCCAGCCTGGTCTACACAGAAAGTTCAAGGATAGCCAGGGCTATATAGAGAGACCTATCTAAAAAGAGAATCAATGTAATAGTAATAATATTGAAAATTATGTCAAAATGATATATAACAATGGCCATTGTATATCAAATTGATATTAAAGAAAGCATAATAAACCACAGTCTATGAGTTGTGTGAGCATTGTGCTTGGCAAAGCAATGGGGTTCTACTCTGTTTGTGGAGAGCAATCTTTTGTTTTAGCAACAGTTTTGGTACTTTGGCTATTTCCATGGGACCACATTGGCTAACAACTCAATTGATTGCAACCTAGTCCCACGACTGGAACTTTCACCTGGCTACAAGAGATGCTCAGTTGAATAGCTGCATGCCTCATTGCTAGGAGTCTTCATTAGTATCATTTCTATAATGCCAGGAAGTTTCCTGCACTAGGTTTCCTCATCATGCCCCATGTGTTCCCCCATCTAATCCAGCAATCCTTCCCTACACTTTCTCCCTCCACCTCATCTCTCCTCACCCTGGATCCTCCTACACGTGAACCCACCCTCAAATTCCATTACCATCAGCTCCAAGTCCATCTGTAAAATCTATTCTATTTCTTTCTCTCTCAGGGTGATACCTGCATTCTCCCTAGACCTCTTCTATTTATCTAGACTCTCTGGGTTTACAGATTGTAGCTTGGTTATCATTTACTTAATGTCTAATACCCATTTATAAGTGAATAAGTACCAGATGTGTTTTTCTGTGTTTGGAATACCTTACTAAGGATGTTATTTTCTCCTTTTATCCATTTTCTTGCAAATTTCATGTCATTTTTTGACTGCTTAATAATAGTCCATTGTGTAATGTATCACAATTTCTTTATCTATTCTTCTCTAAGAGACTTCTAGGTTATTTATAGTTTTTGGCTATTATGAATAAAGGCATAATAAACTTAATTGAACAAATGTCCTTGTTATGGAATGGAATGGTTTTTGGGTAATATCCAAGAGTAGAATGACTGGATACTGAGGTCAGTCAATTTCAGCTTTCTGAGGGACCACCATACTGATTTCTAGTTTGCACACCCACCAAGTCAGTGTTCCCCTTGCTCCATATCCTAGTCAGTGTGAGTTGTCACTGGTGTTATTGATCTCAGACATTCTTACAGGTGTAAGATGGAATCTCAAATCGTTTTTTATTTCCATTTCCCTTATGGAAAAGGATACTGAACATTTTAAAGCTATTTCTAGGATATTTGAAATTCCTCTACTGAGTATACTTGGTTTAGATCATTCCCCATTTTTAATTGAATTATTTAGGATTCTAATACCTAGTTTCTTGAGTTATTTATATATTTTTGTGGAAAGGTATGGTTCAGGCTACTGAAAGAGAAACCTGGACACCTACACAGTTGTAAATACCATGACTTACAATCTGTCCTAACTGCATAATATGCTAAGAAAATGGTGGCACAAACTTGTAGGAGTATCAAACCATTGTCTTATTTGACTTAAGAACCACTCCATGAGATGGAACCCACACCTGCCACTGCCTAGATAAGTAAGAACAAGAGACTAGATAGTCTAGAGACCCAGGGTAAAAGCAAACATTACTGGTCTGAACTAAAACTCAGTAGAATGATTCCTAATGATATTCTGTTATACTCATAGATCAGTGCCTTATATAGTCATCATCAGAGAGACTTCCTCTGGAAGCAGATAGGATGAGAAGCAACAATGCACAGTCAGATGCTATATGTAAGAGAGTCTAAATTGGACGTCTCCATTAAAACCCTTCTCTTCCAAACTCAGTTAATCCTGTGGGAGAGGAGGTAGAAAGACAGTAAGAGCCAAAGGGAAATGAGGACACCAGAGCAAAGCCCCCTGAACTAATGAAGCAAGGTGCATATGTCCTCACAGAAGATGTAGTAGCAAGCAAAATGCCTAAGTGAGTCTATACCAGGTCCTCTGTACATATATTATAGCTATTAACTTACTATTTTTATGGGAATCTTAAATGTGATAACAAGAGGGTCTCTGACTCTGTGCCTATTCTTGGGACTCTTTTTCGTCCTGTTCAGTTGTATCCAACTTCAATATAAAAGGTTTTCTTCTTATTATATTGTATTTGTCATGTTTAGCTGTTATGTCTTAGAATCTTTTTCTTTGCTAATGAGAGACAGAAAAAGAGTAGATTGGAAGTGAGGTTTGGTGAGGGTTTCTGCGAGGAGTAGCAGGAAAGGGAAACTATAAAAGAATATTTTCAATAAAAGAAAAATAAATTAAAAAGTAAATTATAGTCAAGAATAACTGAAATTTCTGCCAACCCTGTGTCCTGGAAAGCAGCATGGAGAGGCTACTGATTGGCTAGTGGCACGCCTGGGACCTGGAGACCCTTATAACAGGAAATGGGGTTTCAAGTACAGTACAAAAGTAAGCTGCAACAATAGGATTTCTCTAGGAACTTTCTCCTACAGCCCATGATAGCTTATCTGAGCTCCAGGAGGATAATTTAACACTATGACAAAGATGCTGAATTGTATTCTCAGAAAAATGAAGAGACATTAAACTTGAGATTCAAGGAGTCATAGCATCATAGCAACAGTGTTTAGTGTTACTTGGGGCAGCAGTTTGATGAATGGCTTTGGCTATATCAAGAAATATACATTCTTTTATAAATGACAGTTTACTCAATTATTTTTTTCTAGAGAGACTTTAAGGAGTTACCAAATGATAAGGCAAAACATCACTGTGAATTCATAAAGCAGTTCAGGCAACAGCCTGCTTCTCTCTTATTACTTGGCCTTGGGTAAGATAGTTGACATATCTGGATTTAGGTTTTACTATTTTACTTTTTCATATGTAATTATGATAACTTTATTGAGTTTAATGACTTTTTGAAGATTAAATAAATGCTGAATGTGAGTATATTGAGCATAAACATTCAATGAATGTTAATAAGTATTTTCTTAGTAAATGCTAGATATCATTACCATGAATCCCTCTGAATAGTTCAAGGTGTTTCACATGCTTGAAAAAGTCTATTTGCCTTAATCTTTATGACACTAGATTGCTGCATGTGGGAAAATTTGAATTTACAAAATTTTCTACTTTGGTTCCTAAAGGTCTGAGACAAATTGTATTTACCAAATGATTATAATGCAAATAACTTTATAACTCTTAATAACAAAATCAACCACAATGTGAAATAGCTGTACCATTAATCTTTTTAATGAGTTTGTCTTTTAAAGTTGTGCTGTAATTTGTGATTAAAAGGGTCAAAATTAAGATTAAATGCTTGGAAGCTAAATGGCAGAGGGAACTGGAAATTTCTAGAGATGCATGACAGCAAAGGATAAATAGTCAGTGACCAACTGAAATGGCAGACAGGGTCAGGAATTTAGTATTCATAACAGAGAGGAGCATCTCATGGAGTTGCCTGCACAGTGGAAATGGAGGTACAGACTTGTCTGAGGACCATCGTGTATCAAGTCTCAGGAAAGGCTACTCAAAATTGACAGGGATTGTCAGATCAGTAAGTCCAGGCTGTTCCATCTGCTTAAGGCATTTAGCTTTGGATCAAAATGGAGCAAGTTCCAGGGGAAGAGTATAAAAGGGCTAGGGAGAGGATACATACATAAATGCTTCATAGAAGTCAGCTACCACTCTGATAAACATCCATATTTTAAATGTGGTCATGTTACCACTTAATTATGATCTGTTTTCAGCTATCTGCAATATGGAAGAAAGTTTTAGAAATCCTCTTGTCATTAATCATAGATCTCATATTTAAATTCCATGGGCATAATTCTTTAAGAAGGTGTCACAGGTAATGACTGATACACAGCTATTGGCTATTTGGATTTCAAGTCATTTACAGAATACAGCCTCTGGAATATGTTCAATAAATACACAACTAATGACACAGAAGTAGCCAGAGAAGTTTCTGTTTCCCAAACAGGAACCAGAAGGATTTAATCTTTGGAGACTGGAAAAGTATTTCTTCTATGATACATTCAAACTCTTTGCTTTGAGAATATAATGAATAAAGATAACTCAAAATAACTTTTCATGTATTTAGATATGAAAAATATGTGAATGAATTGCTAGCCAAACTACATTATGTTCAGTGAAAGAAGATTTAGTAGAAAGCATGTTTAAAATGCTATACTACCCCAAGAAGTATTTAAGAAATTCAAAATGTACTTGGTATTGGCAATCAAATTATGCAGGAGGAGCAGTTCTGCATTCCGAGAGCTCAGTGAGGATCAAAATGATTGTCTATGACTTCCGTAAACATCTATGGGGTGGGAGGGGGAAGGGGGTGACTTTACTTTCAATGTAACATGTTAGGTGCTAATACAGGAAGCAGACTTGAGAGTGCACTGGAGGTTAGTGGGGTGGAAGAGAGGACAGAGATGGCAGTGCCTACCGAAGGCTTGTGGAGAAAAGCAGCAAGGACTGTCCCAAAGAATGAGCTGTGCCCTGTGGTATAAAAGTTTCCCCAGACTCTTGGGATGTACACGAAAATGTGCACAAAAAGATGGAGAAGAGGAACTATTAAAATAGCAAATTTTACCTGAGATCACACAGAAAGCCATGAAAGTATTCAAAGCAGAAAGTATTATGGTGGAATTATAGTTTACGGTGACTATGTAAACAAATTCAGCAGGGTAAATTAAAGAGGAAATAACACTGAAGATGTGAACACATTTATTTATTTTTTTCAGAAGTCAGAAATATAATGGAGCAAGTCTAGGATGCTGTTGTAGTGTTGGACCAAGAACTAAAAAGACTGTAGGAGTGACTAAATGAATAACAGTGGTCACATTTGTTGGTCTGAGGTGTACAGAATGCAATGTAAGACTTGGATTTCCAGCTCTGGAAACACTGATGGAATAATGGACAGTGCTCGAAGAACAGGATTTGTAAAAGAGATCATTCAGGAAAGCAGGTGTGCCTTGTATTTTGGAAATACTGCAATTAATGTTTTTGAAGTGTTGTAGTTACTTCTTACTTGATGAAGCCACATCTGTACTCCATCAACTACAAAAAATGGAGAATGTTGGTGCACAGATACTGAATGAAGTCATAAGTCATCTGTGGCCGCTCCTACATTATTGTTCTATTCTGTTCTCTCCACTTTTCAGGTAGCCTTTTGCATTATATGAATGCTTGTTAATAAAGTCAAACTGTTCTATGTGCTTAGGAGGAAGAAGTTAGAAAATAAAGAGGTTCTAGAATTCACCTTACAGTCATCTCGTCCAAACCATCCATCTCAGTGTGTATTATAAAATCAATAGTCTCCTCACTGAAATAAGTTTATTGAAATGATGTGGAAATAGGTAATAGGAAAGATAAACTCTTTGTTGATGCTGTGAGTGCTGATAACTGTGATAACAGGTATTTAACAAATATCTGTTGATTGTTTTTAGTGTGAGAATTTGGAAAGTCATGAAAAGAATTGTAAAGTGTGAATTTAAAACTTTGGTTTTTGCTTTTTTTTACTATTTGTGATGAGGTTTAGTAAAATTTATAAATAAACATGACTTTGATTTTTCTTCACATTACTTATCGTTTTTTTCATCCAGATAAACGGTAGAACCTATTTTAACACTCTCGATGCTAGTGCTGCTAAGATTTACATTGTTGAGCAATCACCACTACAATTGATCTCAAGAATCTATAAAATCTTGATTTTTAAAAAAAAACAGTATTAATTTATTTAAGAATCAAGACATATGCATTTCTTGCCCTTCTCTACCATCTATTCAATTCAAAAGAAAGCAGACCTTCTGGTTTCCTCTAAAATTGCAACTAGAGAACCTCCTTCATAAATTGAATATCAGCTTATGGGTATTTAAATTTAGCAAAAAATTTTAACATTCTACAAATTCTTATGTTCTGTAAGAAAAACATTGTGCTATTTTATTGAAGGAAAAAACTTCTCTCTCTACTTAAACTATACCACTGCTAAGAATATTAAATACTCTCTTCATTTAAGATAAAATTTAAAGTTCAATGCTCCATGTGGTTCTAGGAAAAGTAGAATATTCCAGAATTCAGATTAACAATTATAAGCCTTAGTGTATAATTCTTGGCTCACTGAAGGTTACAGTACATGTTTTACATAAATAAGAGAATAAAGAAGAGAAATTTAATTATGTAAAAGTATTTATTTAAGAATTATATATTCCAATAATGAATAGGTAAAGTGTGTATCCTATTTCTAACCGAAAGAAAAAAGCTAAAATCAGTGTCAAAGAGATCATGTTAAATCAGTTAAACCCATCTAAAATTTCAATTGAATGTCCATAGACAATCCTTCCATAACTAGAAGATGG
This sequence comes from Phyllotis vaccarum, assembly GCA_033318265.1. Taxonomy (NCBI): domain Eukaryota; kingdom Metazoa; phylum Chordata; class Mammalia; order Rodentia; family Cricetidae; genus Phyllotis; species Phyllotis vaccarum. The sequence goes on from JARWLC010000007.1 coordinate 61,034,958, forward strand.
CGGCTAGTGATTTGGCCAAGACCTTTCCCCAAGAGAGGTCTCAAGGCAGCTGAGACTGTCAGCTTGGGATGACAGTGGGATCAGTGAAAAAGAATGCAGCCAGGGTCCAGCTGCACGGACCTTAGTTATTAATCTGCTTTGTGTTAGCTGTGTACAATTAGATAAAAATTAGCTTTCCCTACTAATGTGTTGATTACATAAGATGGAACTAATTGCAATTCGTGTGTGTATGCATGTGTATGTATGTGTGCATATGTGTGTGTATGTGTGCGTATGTATGTGTGTGCGTATGCGTATATGTATGTGTGTGTAAGTGTGTGTATGTATATGTTTCTGTATGTGTATACATGTGCATATGTGTGTATGTGTGTGCAAATGTGTGCATGTATGTATGTGTGTGTATGTATATGTGTGTGTGTTTACATGTGTATGTATGCATGTGTATGTGTGTGTAAGTGTATGTATGTATGTGTGTGTATATGTATGTATGTGTTTGTGTATGTGTGTATATGTATGTGTGTATGTGTGTGTGCGTGTATGTGTGTATTTGTGTGTGTATGTGTGAGTGTGCATTGCATGTATCAATATAGATTACCCATTTCGATATGCGCACATGCAAAGATCTTAGAAAGTATACTTTATTAGCGTTGTCATTACAGCTCCTTTACTCAAGACCCCTGCAGCATTTTAAGGAGTGGAAGGAACTCCCGAGGAAGGCCTTTGCTTCTACTCTTTTTGTTTTATTTTTGCTTCTCTTGGGATCACAGCTGAACAACAGTCTTCTACTAAAGACAAGAGTACTAGTGTTTCCACGACCATGGCCATCCTACATCATATAAACAGAGATCACCATGACTACAAGTTTACCTGTTTCAACTGTGACCATAAAAGCACTATTACTGTTCCTCTGGTGTTATGAGCATCAGCACATCCATAATATCATCACCATTTTCATCATTTTGTGACAGCTACCACCAGCACTGGAAACAGCACTACTACCCCTAACAGCACAATTACTGCCACCATTAATGCACCGGCTGGTTTTATGTCAACTTGACACAGCTGGAGTCATCAGGAAGAGAGAGCCTCAATTGAAAAAAATGTCTCCACAATGTAAAGCTCTTGGTATTCGCTTAATTAGTGATTGATGACAGAAGGTTCAGCCCATTATGAACTGGTGGTCCTTGGTCTATAAGAAAGCAACCTGAGAAAATCGTGATGAGAAAACCAGTAGTACTCTTTCATGGCTTCTGCATCAGCAGCTGCCTCCAGATTCCTGCTCATTTGGAGTTTCTGTCTTGTTTTTCCTCAGTGAGCTGTGATTCAAGATATCCAAGCCAAGTAAATCCTTTACTTCCCAAGTTGCTCTTGATGATGTTTCATCATAATAGTAACTAACTAAGATCATTGGTAGGAAACTCTAACAATGGCAGTACTTAACATCTAGAGACTATAAATGCAACTATACCAATCCCATTGCCAGAGGACACCAGACAAAGCAAAACTACACAAAACTTAGTAAATAAAAGAAAAAAAGTTTAAGATAATTTTATTTTATAGAAAGAGAAAGCAGAAAACATTCAAAATAAACCTGTCTTAGCCTCTGCATCAGATCGTGACAGAAAACTACCTGTTTACAAGTGGACATACATGTAAAAATAGATCCATGCCACTCACCTTATATAAAAATTAATTCTAAATGAACCAAAACATTTAATATAAGACCTGAAACTGATAAAAGGGAAAGTAGGGCAAATACTTCAAAACATAAGTTTAGTGTGAATAAGACTCTTATTCAGGAAATGATGTCAACACTCGATAAGTAGGAATTCATGAAAATAGAAAGCTTCTGAACATCAGGAGAATTAGTCAAAGAACTGAAGAAACAGCATAAAGAATGTGAGAAAAATTTTGTTAGCTAAATAACTTACAAGTGTTACCATCTATAATATACAAAGAATTAAAAACATAAACACTAACAAATTAGACATGTTATGAGATGAACAAACTTTTCTCAAAACATATTAAGAGCTAATATTAACAATATTAAGAGCTAATAAACTCAAGGAAAAGTGTCCAACCACTGTCCAGCAAATAAATAAAAATCAAAACATTGACAGTTTATCTCACCTCTATCAGAATGGCAGTTATCATTTCTTAGTTATTTTTTTACTTCATTACTAAGAAAATAATGGATTCCAGTTATTTGAGGAAACGTTCCAGAAACAGAAACAACTTGACTTAGTAGCACATCAGCAGGTTTTTATTTCATGTGTTTCAAAATTTCATAACAAATTTTATCAGGTGCTTGAAAATTAAACAAGAGATTTTGGAGAAGTTTTCCCAGTATTTTCCTTTGTCCTGGAGTCTACAGTGTGTCTTTTGTATCTAAAGTTAGACTCAAACACATATTCAAAAGCTAAGCCATTGATAAGAGTAGACAGTGCTTTCAGACTGAGTGCAGTGACTTCTCTAGTAACTAAGAGGAAGAAACGGACTTGCTATATTGTTCCTAGAGAGGACAGGACAGAAGATTAGATTTTGTGGCAACTTAGCCATAGAAATGCATGATCTCTGGAAAGCAAAAACAATACTGGTAATTATTCATGACTTGGTACTCACTGTGCATGGGGTCTGCATCCATGGTTCTCCATCAATTTGCATTGGCAGTGACTTGCTTGTCCTGGAAAAAATTTGTTTCACTGTAACTACAATGCTAACATTTTTTAAAATAAGAAATTACATGTAAGGCACAAGACAATAAGTCCAAGGAAGGCAAATGTGATCACTACTGACCTCTTCTGAAAGGAAGGTTTCATCAACTATTAATGAACACTTTAAAAGTTTTCTTGGTCATAAGAATGATAAAAGCTTCCTGGTTAATGTAGTGACATAAAGAATAATTATGAATGCCAAAAGGAAATACCAGAGTTTATGCTAAAGACACTATCTGAATTCCTAGAACCAAAGTGACTCCTTGTTGACACATGTATTTCCCAGACTACAACCACACACACATTAAAAAGTAGGCTAGCTGTCAAAGAGCTTCTCGAATCAACACATTCATAAAATCATGTATGTTTTGTCTACACTACAGTTTGTGATTTCATTTTTGGGTCAAAATATGTCCTGTTTTTTTACAAGCAAAGTATTGTGAAAAATACAAACTTTGGAAACTTTGAACTTTACCATATACTAATTCATAATTTAGGTTTACAAGAACAATGCTGCACTTTTGCCCATGAGCAAATGAAACTTCATAGTATATTAGTAGTTTTTTGTTTAGAGAATTTGTTCACCAAACACTTTGGTGCTTCAATAGCTTGAGTGTAAATCCACACAGGGTTGTGTTAAATTTACACATTGGTGCATCCATATGGTTTGAAACTGAAATAACTCCCATGGACTCATATGTTAAAGATTAGGTCCCCAGCCCTACTTGAAAACTTTGAAGTTTAGAAAGTTCAATAGGTGGACCCTTGTTGAAGGAATTGATCACTGGACATAGGTTCTTGAGAATATGTTGTGCCTAGCCTGTGTCCTCTGTTTCTTGGCTGGCAAAATGCAGCTATCTGCTCTACCACACCTTTGCTACAATGATGGGCTGACACTTATCAATGGAGAAAATAAACCCTCCTTCCTATAAGATGTTTACTCTTCATTTGTTTTGGTCACAGTTATGAAAATAAAGCTCAAACATTAAAGTAGTGAATAAGGGATCAGATTCTTAAGAGTCTAATAAGAAGTAATAAGGACTGTAAGATCTGTTAATTTCCATCATTTACAAATATATAAGCCATAATCATTTATCAGTTAAAACAAAAATAAGATAGATATCCCTTTTAGTTAGTTTGGGATTGTGTCATGTCAAATTCCACTGTCAGGTATACTGAAAGAACTACCTGATAAGCACAGAGGAGCACTGAGCTAATCGCCGGCCAGCACTTTTCAGCCCTGTGTATATTTGGCCCATTTCCATTGCTCCTTCCAAGCCAACAACTTCTAGCAGCTGGTCACTCAGATCTGAAAGAAAATAGATGTCTGCTTAGTCACAGCGAATGTGCATGTCCACAGTAATGCCATTGTATCTTACAGAAATTACAAAAGCCATTCCACAAAGTATCTGTCGCTAAAATCCAAAGTAATTTAAAAAATGCAATACTTCTGTAAGTCTTGGTTTAACTAATCTTTGAGGCTTTATGGAAAACTATTTGCTTTCAGCTTATTCTAAAACAAGTGAGAAGAACATATTCAGAGCCAAATAATACCAAAAAAAAAAAAAAAAGAAAAAATACCAGTAGTTTTTAACATCAACAAACTTAATGTTATTCCACATGTATACATGGAAGAGCTACACAGCCCACATCAGACATTTGGCAGCAAATATACATTTTATCACTATAAATAAAGCATACAGATCTACTGTCAGACGTGATTTTGTTAAATTACTCAAACAAGAAACCCTGGAGATCATGGAGTTGAGGCTTTTTATTTCTTAGGTTATCAAGACTGGGTCTTATTTCATCAAGTGGCTTGAACACAAGGTAACTGTGTGGGAGTTCAAGAAATGATAGAAGTTTCTGCAAGCATTTTGCTATGAAATGTATACTCAAGCAAAATAACATTTGGGAGTGAGATATCCCATTGCAAACATCATCTTATTATTATTAACAGAAACATCAGAAAGGGGCTGATACCACTTGTCAAGTGTTTGTTAAGCACATGTCACAGTATTAAGCATATATCACAAGACAGACTTCACTGGTATATGTCCCAAGACAACTTAAAGAAGCTGAACCTGAGAGGATCCCTCTTCAAGTATTCCCATACTGAGGACATGCTAGAGACAAAGCTGAGGCCACTTACTTTGAAGCACAAACCGTGTATACTAGTCATGTGCAAAGCAGACACTTAAAAATCAGAGACACTTCTTGCATAAGTTGTACTTTATAAGCATCAAGCTCTTTTCAAAGGTTTGCACTCATGCAGAAAGCAGAGGGTACCATCCCATCAGTTGAATCTCAGGGGAACCCGCCCCACACTTTGACTATGGACTTGCTCAGTTATAGATATCAGACCAGGCTGGCCTGGAACATAGAGATATACTTGCCTCTGATAGGCTTAAAGTCACATAAGACCATGCCCAGTGCGATAGTCTTGTATTTTTTTTATGTATTTTTTGAAAGTAAATAAACTTGATACTGTTTTAGTAGCAAATAAACATATAAATATATAAAAATAAAAAAGTCAGGAGAGAATATTCAATAGGAGGAAGCCATCAGACCAATGTCTCATAGTTCTGCACCTTCAGAGTTGAACTTGGGGATGAGTAAATGTGTTTGTGTGGGCTCCATTTTGAATGGGAAGCTTTCACTAATGATTAAGGAATGTGTGATGCTCAGAGTTCAGAGATGTTAATGATCCAGTGTCAATGGAACTCAACTGTAGGGGTATTGTGTTGTTTCATGGTAAATAACCTTTGGCCCTTCAGCACTTTTTATTAAACCAGTGGGTGGGACAATTATTTACCATGAAACAACACAATACCCCTACACTCAACTGTGGTGAATAACTCTTTGAAACCTCCCAAAATCCATTAGGCTCGCATTCATTAGAAAATGTAGCATAAGTTCTTAAAACAGAATGTATGACCAGAACAATATACTTTAAACTAACTAATAAAAGACTATTCTTTAAAAATTTTTGCATTGTAGTTGTAGAAGGAAGTGGTTCAAAACGAACACGACTATTCAGCTACTGAATTATGGCTGGATTTGAAGCTCTAGAAAATCCATCTTGCTGCTTTCACCCTATTTAGACTTGTTTCTCAGAAGCTTTATTCTCTGTTTTTAGCTTAAATTTCTATTGCCAAGAACAGATGGACAAGGAATAAAAACATATTCTTTCAGCTGCAGCCGGCACTCAAATGTGCTTGGCTCTATAGTCTGGGTGCTAACGTTCACAATTGCTTAGGTGTATGTTAACCAGAAAGTGGCATGGTAGCAGATGCTGAGAGTGCAGGTGTGTGCATGGTAGTAGTTAGACTGTACACCACAGTGGTGGAGTACATACTTGGGGTTGTGGTTTTGTTACACTCAGTTCCTGCATAGGTGCGATTCTATGTGATTTATTTTTCTAATGATCTGAATTCTGGGAACTATTCTCTAAGCGAAGCAGTTTCTCATAACAGAGTTGATCTGTGAGCCCTAACTTATCTATGAATCATAGAGTTGTCTACACCCACACCATATTGCTACTGTCTACCACCCTCCTGCTGATTTTATCTTTAATTTGCCTTCTTTTCCATGAAAATACTCTGCAAATAAATTTTATAGTTAATAATCAGTAATGAAGATACACCTCATGAATTCAGAAGACTTAAGTTTTCACACTTTCCTGCCCTTGCATGAAAAGAATTCTCTAGAAATGGCAGAATATTGAGGAACATGAACAAGGGCATATAAATACCATATTCCTTTTAGTTAGATTTTAAGAGGAAAGCAAAGGAAAGTCTAAAACCCAAACAGCCCTAGATTTGAGCTATGCAAATCGGGTCCATACATAAAATACTTTATGTATTCTTTAATGATGGGTTCACATGGCATGTTCCTGACTGACTTTAGACACATAGTTTCTACCTATAGATTGTTGAATTTGTTTCTGTTTGCATACTTGTAAAAAGTATCTAAGACTTAGTCACCCACACCCAACCAAATTTTAAGTATATCTGTCCCTGAAAAGCACTGTCCAACATCATTCACTTATTGAATTTATATGACTCCTGGCAATTGATTGCACATTTTAGGAGAGTTGTAGTAAACTGAAGCTCAGGAGCAAAAATTCATGCCACTGTCTGTTTTTGAGTGAGTTGGGAATGAAGACTGACATTTATATATTTAACAAGTGGGGAAATTTTAACAGAAACTATATACAGTGACAGAAGAACTATGGAAAATTTCAAATTTCATTATTAGTAAGTTAGTTTTCATTCTTAAGTTCTGTGACTGTCTAGCAGGGTTCAAAGGCAAAGTGGGTGCTTTGTCGGGGATCATGTAGACCCTAAAAGTCTAAAATGTTCACTATGTAAGCCTTTATTAAAAATAATTGTCTACTTCTGTTTAAGAGAAACATTAACTCTTTTAGATCCCAGAGGTTTTTGCTTTAGTTTGCTGGTATAGATACAAAATGACACCACAGTAGCCCGGAAGACATAATACCTGGGCACACATTTCAGCGCCAATATGCATGTGGTTCCCAGCTGTTTCAAACCATGGCAGCTCATTACACTCATGTGAAGTGAGGCTTACCATGATCCATTCATTAAATATGGATATATCATAAAACAACAATTATTACAATTTACATCAAAAGGATTAGGAAAGCCTCACATTGACCTTGGTGCTCAGTCATTACATTCTATTTCACTCTCTTGAGTGTGAAGAATAGAATTGGACTCATAGATCAGAAGGTGAAATTATAGCCAGGATACAACTCTAGGTGAGTCACTTCTTCCTGGGGTCACCTGTTGATCTCTGACTGAATAGATGGCTCTGAGAGTAGAGGCATTTGTTATCAAGCCTGGACAGGTCTTGTGACCTGAGTTGGAAACACTGAATTCACCCAGTAGGGGAAATCAGATGAGCTGTGGTATGTACACACACACACACACACACACACACACACACACACACACACACACACACACACACAGAGAGAGAGAGAGAGAGAGAGAGAGAGAGAGAGAGAGAGAGAGAGAGTCAGAGTGAATAAACAAATGTAAAAAATCCTGACATAGAGTGTGTGTTCCTTTCCTGAGCAATTTTAACATTGTTATAGATAGTATCCATGAAAGAGGAAAGAGCATGTGACTCAACATTAGTTTTAGAAGAATTAGTGCATTCCATAAGAATAATGATGGGATGTGTGTGTGTGTGTGTGTGTGTTTCTGTGCTACAAGTGACAGACTACAGGGCCTAACATGGTATAAGCATGTTCTGTGCCACAGTCCTAGGCCTGCCTTCCACTTTTCAAATGCTTTTCTGAATATAGTAAATGTTGCGTGGTTATATTATACATGAAGCCAAGGTATGAAAAAAAATATAAATTTCAGAGGCACAGATAGATAAGGGAGCCAAGGAGCAGTGGATCTAATGAGTGGGTAATATTTATTCATAGTCTCTTCAACTTGACAGTCAGGCCCTGATAATATGTCTCATTATGTAATTGTTTCAGACTGCCATATGTGAGAGAACAGAAGAAGATGCACCGCAAACACAGACTGAGTGTGGGTTGTAGCATCTCATAGAAGAATGTGTCCTGAAGGAAGAGGAGGGAGATGTGGAACAGGGCAGGAAAATTCTGTGTATGGAATCCAGCAACATGCTGCCCTACTGTAAGAGATGTGTGGTGCAGGTTACTTTTATCATAACAGTAAACTTCTAATTACATCACCCCTCATCAGGTCTTTATTTAGCTACTGATCATCAATAGCATCTCTGTTCTGCGTATATGAAGGTTATGTGCTTTCCAGTGATGTTTAGTTTATCTAGCAACATTTGGAAACATGCCTGAGGATCCAGAGTAATATATTCATTGGATTTATGTTTTTACTGGAGATTAAACTGATGATCAATTGTCTTATTGCCTGCTAGGCCAATCACACATTCTAACTGAGCTACAACCAAGATCTCCTTAATACACGCTTACAAGTCCAATGTGCAGGAGCTGTATTTCACTGCTAATATACACAGTGGCAGGTGTTCAATATCCTGACGAACATACTCTGTGACAGTGTATTTTCAACAATTGACAGAGGAAGGGTTTTTCTCTCTCTCGCTTTCTCTCTCTCTTCCACTCTCTCTCCCTTCTGCTTTCTCATATATACATGAGAGAAAGAATTGTAATGAAAAAAGCAAATATATATACACCTGTATGTGTGTGTGTATGTGTGTGTGTTTGTATTGCATGCTTGCAACAGAGTCTCAGCTAAGGGCTTTGCAGGCTTTATCCTAGTTAAAACACTCATCAGTCAAAATAAAAAAAGCAAAACCAAAACACAAAAAGCAAAACAAAATCTAGGAAGCAAATAAACAAAAGAAAAACTCCCAACCTCGTTTGAGGTTAGATCTGTTCTTCTCATTTGACTGATGGCAAACAAAACGTGTTTGATTCTTTACATATGATTGAAAACTGTGTTTTTTCAATGAGGCCTGCTTGGCTATAATTTTATGCTGTTTTATGGACTTTCCAACAGTAGAACTGATAGAAAAGATAACGCAAACTACAAAGTCTTACAATGTAAAATCTTACTATTAACAATACTAATTATTTTAGATATCATTACTACAAGAATAAACAAAAATTCTCCTAATAAAGTGTTCCAAGTCACATGTGCTGAAACTGAAGAATCTCTCTATGCCAAAGCTATGAAATTCCAAAATCTTTTAGACTATTTCTATCCAAGAAGGTTTTTTTAAGGCTAAGAAAGAGAAGATTTTTGTAAGTCTACTTCCAAAAAGTGTGTTAATGATTAATGCATACATAGCACAGATACACACACACACACACACACACACACACACACACACACACACACACACACATATATACTAGTATCATATGCCTATTGTTTAAAATGGCTTTTCAAATATATCTGACTGTCTCATTTAAAGCCATTTGCTTTTTAAAAAACAACTGGCCAGAGCTGACTATACTTTATGGATTTTTATTTTAAAATTCTAAATCCTCTTTAAAAAGTTTGAAAAGAACAGAAACTGGTATGTGGTGTATTGTTGACATCCTCCCCATTGTGAGCAGAGCAGTTCAAGGACTATAAATCACTTGGTTATAGCACACTTGAAAAATGATCTTCATCACTAACCCTCAACCCAAGAAATCACTCCATTCACAAGACCCACATAAAACTAGTTTAAAGTTTTCCCAGCTATCCATAGCTTCGACCTGCAGTGTGTGCTATCAGGACATTTAAGCCCAATGTGTGTGAGTGAGAGAGAATAGTGAACTGAATACTGCTGCTTCAGGATTCTGGAATCAGCTTGCTCTCTCCGAGCTTTATAGAGGGGCTGAAGGCTCTCACTTGTTTTCTGTATGAATGAGCCATTAGTATGTGGGAATGTTTTCACAACACTTGGCCTCCTCTGCCCTCCTCTATAAGCCAAGCTACTTCATGTGTCTCCTCATATTACTGCCGTTGCTGAACAAAGCAAGTGCTCATGAATGAAAGCTGATGTCAGCAAATTCTGAATAGCTTTTGGAGGGGCATTTGCACCCTAACACTGGGGCTAGTGAAGAATCATAGTCATCAGAGACATCATTGCCCCTTATTTTCCAAACAAAACAAAAATATTTAAAATCTCAACCTACTGGAGAAACACAGGCAGTGGTACTTCCCATGCAGCTATTTGGAGTTTCTAATAATCTGGAAGAATGATGGAAATCAGTCATTTTCTTAAAATCTAGAGCACAGAGAGATACTTCTGCTGTTCCTTAATTTTAGCATCAAAGAGTTATAATGAAAAAAGCAACAGCCAAAATCTTAAAAGCATAGTACACTTGAATTCATAAACTCAATGATAAAAATTCAAATAAAGATAAATATAAAGATGAAAATAATTTATATTTAGTATTTTCCAGTATATCAGAGCTGTTTTGCCATTCAATCTATCCTGCTTACATATAAATATTGCATGTTCTAGTTAGAGACTGAAAGACTTGGTTATAGCTGGGGTTATTGTACAGAAAAGCATTGCTGGTCAGAATTAAGTGTCACTCTCCTGGCTGTTTGTCTTCACAAAAAGTCTACATGGCTAAGAACAATTCTTATTTGGAAACATTTAAGTGTCAAAAGTGAAAGATTATATCCTAAAGTTTCATATCCTTTGAGAGTTTGTTGATTTTAAGGCTCTGTGTACTAAGATGTAATTGTTCTATTTGAACGTGTGTGTGTGTGTGTGTGTAGGTATGTAAAGATGTAAAGAGTTTTGCTTTAGTTAAAGACCATGAATCTGTCCTCATGAATCCAAAAGAGAACTATTACCTGTTTTCTGAAACACAGAATACCCTTCCTAGCAGCAACTCTTTGCTATACAAAGATGAACAGCTTTGACTCATCAGTGTCTCTGGAAAAAAATTATTCTAGTCAGGGAACTTATCTTATTTGTTTGAAAGTTTATAACAGATTGCTGACAGATGGGCCACCCTATCTAATAGGGCCGCCTATTAACAAGTAAGAATTGGTGGATACCTGACTCTCATTTTGTATCTAGCACACCCTCCTCCTTCCAGTGCTAGGAAGTAATTTTATTTCATGACCTTATGTCTACAGAAAAAAAATTGTACTATTGTCCTGGATTACTAAATTGAATTAGTGTTGACACATGTAGTTTTATTTGAATGGGATTTTAAATGAATTCCATTTGTAAATACTTAAAGGAATACAATATCCTTTTTTATGTCAATTACAGCATTAGCAGAGAGATCCATTCCACACAGATATGGCTTAGAAGAGTCGGGCCACCTATCACTGCACAGATTTCTAGTATCCAGTCATCTCATGGTTTTTATTACTCACGACTGCAAGGTTCCAACAATGGGTGTGCATCTCAAAAGTACAAGGGAAAAATAAGTACGTCTGTGTGTGCATAATGAAGGATTTAGAGAATTATTTATATTTTCAAAGCAATTTGTTATCTTAGCAAAGGTTCCGCACTGATATAAATTCAGGGTTTAGAAAAGTTTAGCACTGCTAACCGATAGCAATGTGATAAGGAGTGGCTCAAGCCACCACCACACACACAGTCACTGAAAATGCCCCCCCCCCACTCTTGTGGCAAGAGAGGGTCAAAGGGAAACTTTCAGATAAAGCCTGCAAAGGACTTTCTTTTCCCTTTTAAGGAGTTATTTGGGGGATTGAGGAAGCCACCCCTTTTGCTCTTTAGACTGTTGTTCTTGCCTCCTCATACAAGACACATAGTTTAAAAAAATAGTTCAAAACACCACTGCATTAATACCCTTACCAAAAAAATAATGATTCTTTCTGGTTGTATTCTTACAGAAGTTATTTGTTTAAAAGGGCTTCACTGTATTGGTCTTGTAGCCCTTCATACAACAGGACAAAAGCAGTTCTATGAAAGAAGACTAAACTTGGACAAACCGTTAAAAGAAAAAAAAAAAGCAAAGTTCCTCTCTGTTTTTATCAAATTTGATTGCTGCAGCTGTTCCCAGCTTCTGTATTTTAAAAATAGCCTTATTCAGTGCCTTGTTGGCTAAAGGCCAGGGTGCCATTAGAACATGCTGTACGGAAACCTCTATTCAGTTAGAGATACAGAAATATATTTAAGATCAGTGGGGGTCATCTGCACCAAACACTTGTAAAGGAAAATAGAATTTTAATGTGTTTGCACTGATCGCCACTTTTACTAGCTAGTTTAAAGCCCTTAGAAAGCTTCCCTATTATTCTTTTATTTTTCTCTCTCAGGTAAAAACTACAGAATAAGTATTGACTTTATTGGAAAAATATTATTAGAATAGTCTGTTTCTCAGATAGAGACTGTAGATCTGAAATAATCATTTCAAAGAGTACTTACTAACAGCTTTGGTAGACACTTACAGGCACCTGTCCAAAAAGGTAGGAACTACTAAGCATGTGCTGAAGTGGGTCACAGCATCTCCTTTCTGAGGTCACTGTGTCTAGAATAAACCTAATCTGCCCTGAAACCCAAATGAATCTTTTGGATTGATAAATTCATAGCATTGGGCTCAAAATGTATGGATATTGGGTCAAAAAATGAATTATCTAGTTGCGTTTCAGAGGTGACCTCCATATCTATTCAATCTTTTCCTCAACAAAGAACTGAAGTCAGTGTTTGAGGCTAAACAGATTCACACAGGAGTGCTAATTTGTGTTTCCAGTAAGAGGACTTTGTTCTGCATAGAATATATATATTTGAATTCAGAGAACAGAGGTCACAAGGAAGAATTAGAAAGCTGAAATTGGCCTAGGTGAGAATAGGCACTTTCATTAGAAAACTACACACCTACTTTCGAGGTGTGAATCACCTGAGAATTTACCTCCCTTGAAAGCTAAATTCTTAACTTTTCTAGAGACTGACAGAAGTCTCTTAGGGTAAAGACTTGAGACTTTGTCAACCCTAGCCATAGCAGTAGTCCGAGTGCAGATATTTATTTCATGACTCAATCACCCACAATGAAGCAGAGACCCAAAGACACGTTTCAATACACACAGTAGGATACATTATTAAAGTAGAACTGTAGTTTAAACAAACTTAATTTGTTTCTTTTTTATTTTATTTAAAGAGGAATCACAGAATTTCCCCCTCTTTAGCCCTCCAACCTCTTAAATGTACACCCCTGTTCCACTTTAAATTCATAGCCTTCTTTGCTTTAATTATTATCAATAGGTATGAATAAATGTATAAGTTCATGCCATGTTTGTTTAATAAGTTTTCTTGTATGTATATACTATTTGAATTAAATGCTTGGTACTGAATAACCAATCAGGGGCCTTTCTCTGGTGAGCACAAATTCTCCCTTTCTCAGCAACGGCTCTTGTCTGTAGCTCTTCATCTAGTGGTCATGCCCACGAGATTTCTCCATTCATATTGGCAAGTCAACTGGTATTACCATTGTTCAGGTCTTGTTGAATTGACATTAAGTATGATTGGATAGCTGTTAGTTACTGTCAGGAGATGTGTGTTACTATTGGAGCTTCCTGTATCTTATTATACTGGTCATTGCTATGGTCCATAGGCACCCCAGCTGCCCTGGACTATTGATTGCTTTCTGAACTTGGAATCTTGCATAGCACCTATAGGTACTCTAAAAGCTAATCCTAAGGGAGGAGGTTTGGGGTTGGATACAACTCAATCCTCTGACGAGTGTGTCAGAAGTGTCTAGTATCTAGTAACAGTGTGGATTTATCTTCTATTTGTTGGAGACAACAAGGCCATTTCTTTTTGGAGTCTCAGTTTCCTGACGCAGCACCAATGGGCCTGGTACTTGGTATGTAGACCAAATTGGTCCGTCTGCTTTATCTACATAAATTCTGGTATTACAGGTTTGCACTATGTTCAACTTGAGTTTTTAAAATAGGCCTAGCTCTATATGGCTATTTTCCTAGGTGCAAACAGAGTTGAAAGTGTACCCATAATTAATATTTTTTTTGTCAAGGATGAATGGCTGCCAGCTTGGTATTGAAATAAGGAAGGTATAAAAATACTTCAGTGTCTGTAAGGGTCCTGGTCAATGAGAATGGATACTAACTGTTGTGAGTGAAAAATGATCAGAGGCTTAAGATGGATCAGGTGCTGGAAGTTTAGTTTCTACGAGGTTACTGGGAGAGACAGCTCAAACTTTGAAGGTCACAGCTAGTTGTATTGAAATGATCCTCTAATTTAACATTTGATACAGCCATACTGAATACCAGATTCAAGTGGACAGTATTAAACTAAAACATGTCTTAGAAGTTCTGGTTTCAAGTTCAAATTTCTGCTTCAGCTATAAAGGTAATCTCAGGCAAATCGTTTGATATTGCTGGGATAAGCTACCCAATCCTAAAAGAGGAATAATACATGTTTTACCTTGTGATTAACTCTCTTGTTTCAATCAATCCCACAGTAATTTTCTTGCTTATTCTCTTTCTTTATACACTAGACTAAATATACTTTATGCCTAAGTGATGCAATTATGAATTCTGTGAATGCTACACTTTTGGTGGATCAACACCTCCTTGAGAATGGCTTGAAAAATATTGGAGGTAAACGAATTAAGTGTATGTGACTCATATGAAAGAAAAGTACTGCAGATATTGAAGTGGTGGTGGGATGCAAAATGAATGGAGGAAAAGAACAACAAATGTATAAGCTATAGAAATCCCTTGGGTTAGATAAATGTAAAATGCAATTAGGCTGGGTGCCTCTCGAGAGAAGCGGAGCATGGGCATTCCTGTCATGAAGTGGAATAGCGGATAAATTAACTAGGCCAACACACTGCAGGAGGCAAGGGACAGCAATGGGCTTACTGTGAACTTGGACCAGATATGAAATTCAGACTGGTGTTATTGCTACAAGGAATGGGGACAGAAAAAATGGCACTCTAGACATGTTCTAGGTTTTGAGTAGAATGTAAAAGGCCAATGGACTCTCCACTTGGGAGAACAAAGTTGTTAAAGGGGAGAACAAAGTTGTTAAAGCAGTGTGGGTAGTGCCTCAGTGTAATGAAACTGTTTCTGGTTGTTAGATGGAAGCACAGATTTTACTATCCTACTGAGTTACAGTTTCTTAGATAAAAGTACTAGTGTTGACTAAATGTACAATTTCTTAGCTCTCTGAATAACAACGTTACATGAAAAGACATTTGTTATTTGCTACAAGCTTATTTGAGTCCCAACAGAACAAGTATCAACACACACACAAATAAAGAAGCATATTAAAATTATACTTCAGCTAAGCTGGGGTAGGTGTGCAGTAGAGAACAGGTATTGAACCTGATCTATAGAAGCTGGAAGCACAGGTCCATAATCCTCTGTGGGCTCAGACCTGTGCGAGCTGCCTGTCTATTAGAAGACTCATACTGGTCACAGGAAGGGTGGAGGATCTTTGCTTAGCTATTCTTGAAATATCTTGGAGATTTCACTCAAGTGAGCCAATGCATCTACCTTTGACCTTCTAAATGTTTACATTTAACAAGAAAAAATATAATTTGTTCAATAGGTCCACTTGGATTTGTGTCACAGCTAAATGACAACCAAGTGACATGCCCTTGACACACGTTAATGGGCTGTTGTTCCCCAGCACTGGTACTTTTAGTTTTTCTGAATTCTATAAAGAAAAGGAACCTTGATCTGACCATCTATAGTTTTGACTACTTATCATACTCCTCTCTGTAAGTTATAAGACATTGTCCCTAATGCTATTTCAAATTCCCTCAAGAGGCTTGATGTCACTCTCTCAAGTACAGAAAGCTTCAACCTCTCCACTATTTAGATGCCTCCAGGACTCCAGGCCTTTGTTTATTGCCTATTTTCCTTACTGGGTCAGTGGTCCCCCTAGAGGCCCTAAAAACTTAGCATTTTTAGCTTCCTTGATGATGAAACTATACTGTGAAACAGGAACCAGAGAAATAAATGACCATGTGTGGGTTCCAATGTCCAGGACCTGGGTTAAATCCTCTTTCTTTATGGTTATTTCACAACAGAGAACATCTCTCTACGAGTTCTTTTTGGCAATGGTAGAGTCACAATACTCTAACCTGATCCTCACTGGCCCTCCACAAACCCACAAACACAACATCTAGTTTAACACAACTACTAATTTCCACTTTTTCTCTATTGTCTCCCTTTGATGGGAACTTGGCAAAAATTCAAATTTTCCAGGGTTATTTAAGGTTTATTTTTGCTATATTATTCATATTGTTTCATAATTTTATATCACATTTTTATGTTTATTCATTTACCTAATCCAAAAAAATTACCTTGCACACCAATAGAAACACATGAAATATTGTAAATTATGGATATAGGTGAAAAGTATAGCAATATGATAGAGTGTCACAGAAAATCGACACTGTTTAATTCAACAAACAGGAGGTTCTTAGAGAAACTATGGATAGAAAAAGCCAGAACTGGGATCATTCATAAAAGACAATATCTTTGTTGCTTAGAGCTTGGAAAGGTTTGTATAGTTTATGTGGGTACAGTTAGGCATTGTCCTGTCCTCCCCCCAAACCTCTCCATGTATCCCTCAACCTGGCACTCTTGCAATCACCTTTTCAAATTCCACTAATCCATTAGCTATCTTGCCAGTTCATGGACTGAATTTTTAAAAAAAATATTTAGGGAGTTGAAGATGAAAATATCTTCTTGGGGGTGTCTATTTAACAGTATAATTTTATATTTTATTTATTTTTCCCCTCAGCTTTGGGTTCAAATAATTTTTATTTGAGAACTTTTTAAAGATTAACTTTACATACCACCCATAGATCTGCTTCTCATCTCTACTTCATTCTTCCCCAGCACCCACTCCCTACCATCTCTTACAAAAAGATAAGGCCTCTGACCAGAAGTCAGGAAAGCCTTGTTCATTCAGTTAACAACAAAAGCTCATTTCCAGCTCTGTAGGATAAGAAATACAGCATCATAATGCCGGCAATGTCTCGTGATAGGCTGGCATCTATCCGTTCACTCCCACAAGATAGAATTAAGATATGAACTCTCTACAGTCCTTTAAATAGGGTCACTAATTTCAGTGATGACATCAATGGGACCCAATCACCCTCTAAAACCCCACTTTCAACATCATTGCCTCCGTGGTTAACGACATAGGAATTGGAGGACTGGAGGAGGGCCCTGAGGTAATTCTCATGAGAGGTGACCAGGAATCAAACAGTGTTGATACCTTTACTGGCAAGGAGGTATGTTGAAGCAAGATGAGAACACCCAGATTCAGCCCCAGTGCTGATGCCTCCAACCACGCAGGAAACATTAGGAGAAAAGTAGGTTGGGGTAGAGCTCCAGATGGATGTATTTTCGTTTGTTCTGACAATTGAGGGCCGTGTTAAAAAAATCCATATACAGCTCCTTGCTTGGAAAATTATTATCTGTATAATAATGTGAACATTATTTTCAAATTAAGTTAAAATATTTCTGGGTGAGAATGATCCATTGTATTTCTTGGTTTGTGTTCAGATTCTCAAGGCACTGTCTGGCACAGAGACCATTAATAAACATTTGCTGAATCCGTGATAATATACTGAATTGAGGATGTGTCCAGTCTTCTTGATAGCCGTCTCCAGTACTGCTAAAAGAAGGGTCACTTTAAGATTGATTTTACAACAAATACTGAAAACTACCAGGGAAATAATGACTCAGGACCTTAGAGAAAACTTTTTGAAGTGACAAATACAAAACCATAGGTGATTTGATTAAAGGTAATAATCAGTGGGGTACTTTTGGGGCAGCTTTTTGTTGTTGTCTTTTTGCTTTAGGGGTTGTTTTCGTTTTCCTATTGCTGTCCTTGTTTTTGTGACATGGTCTTATGTAGCCTAGACTGGCCTCAAACTTGCTATGTACCAGCAGCTGATTGAATGCCTGATCCTCTTACCTCTTCTTCCCAAATGCTGGGATTGTCGATATGAGCCACCACACTGAGCCAGTTTTGAGCACATTTACTTAGCTTTACCTAGATCTGTCCAGTTCCCCACATTGGTATATTTAATATGCGCACACAGTGTTTATGTATTAAGTGTAAGCTGTTGTTACTTACAACTGTTTTTAACTGTAACTAGAAACATTTCCAACTGATCGGGGTCTATATAGGAATTAAAATGAGAGGAGGCAAATTCTTTGTGACAATTTTACTCAAAATCTATTCCTCATAAGCTCTGAGTAGCAGCTCAAGGTTACAGACAGACAGATTCTTTGACTGACCATCATTTCTAATATCTTTCTAAACACTTTTTGACAGTAAGAATGCTATCTAGTCTTCATACTTCCAGCTCTTCTTCACTTTTACTAACCACTTTAACAATGGAAGTCAATTTGCCACATTTGACTTTGTACAATATAAATGCATTAGGATTAACTCTGAAGCAATAGAGTAAAGTGTTAAGTAACAGTCTTCTAAATGATTTATGTTTAAAAGTGTTTAAAATAATTGTTGAAACTCAATAACATTCTAAGTCTAAACATTCTCTTTTTGGAAAGAGAAACAGGTACCTATTTGTTGATATAAGATTTAATCACATCATTACATTGCTGGGTGCTAGAAATGTGTTGTAGAATTGACTTCTATTAAATGGTGACTTATTTTTTCCAGATAAGTCACCAGCAAGAGGCACTTACTTATTACACATGTTTTTCAGCATATGTTGCAAGTTTATTTTAATGCTGAAGAGGCACATTATGATCAAAGCAGAATTCTGCCCAATTTAAACTGTTCCAAGCTATTTTCATACATTCACTCATGTAATACTGTAAGATTTACATTAAAATGAACGCTTGTCTACAATTAAGCGATTCAGTCAACATTTTAAAAAAGGTGCAAATGTGTGCAACATGAAAAAAGTCAACAGATGTGCGAATCATCTCTGCTTGAGGGCCAGTACCAAAAAGAACAGTATATACATAAAAAATTATTCTAACATTTATTCTTTCTGTCCTCAAAAGGTTTTCTAGACTTTAATTAAAATATACACATACAGATACACACTAAATTACACAACATTTTAATGATAATTGGATTAACCAATAATAAATTAGATTGAATAATAAATAATATACTACAAAATCAATAGAGATGAATATATATGTTATATATTATATGTGTATGTTTGTGTTTCTCCTTATTCTAACATTTCCCTATTGCAATAATAAATAAATTCCAAAGTAGTGTGAGAAGCCATAGATGTGGAAAACATTAAGAGATTCCATATGTATAATCAGAATATGTATCACAAAAGCATTTTAATAGGAATAAGCAAAGATATAGTAACACAAAGAAGAGTTTCAGATTATAAAGGTGAATAAGCTTGTGCATGGATGTGTCTGGTTGTGCTGTACATGATTCATAGAACTCATCCATATCCTAATCTATGTCAAGCTCTTCACACATCACATAATGAATCCTACACAATCTTCTACAAGGCGATCCTGGAAAATGCTAGGGGACCACGAGACATGTGAAGTTGGTTCATAGAGAATCATTAAAATAAAAATATTCCATGAGGCATATTTTGGCTCCTGTTGGAAAGATTCTCATCCTCCTCCACTTCAGTTGGAGTGAGGCAAAGACTCTGATGCTGACTGGTTGTCTGTAACATTTGGTCACCCTGTGGATTCTCATCAGGCAGCATCAGTAAGGGTCAGGGTGCTTAAATACTGACCTGATCCTATTCTGCCCAGTCAGCTGCAGGACACTTGGTCTTTTATCCTACTAAATTAATAGTGCTTTCTATTTGAGAACATAGATGTCCGGAGATGGTATTAACTGACAGTCAGAATGTGACTAGGTATAAGAGAGTACAGCAGAGCAATTAAACTTGCACATGGACACCTCCATAGAACAGGTCCTTCTTATATGCATCCATGTTCAACTTGGATGTGACTCAAGCTTCAGCTGTTTTGATGGGATCCAGCTGTTCTGCAGTGCTGGTGACCAGCACCTTTTGACTGTGTGTCTCTATAGAGATAATGATCAAATGAGGGACACTACTTAAATCACCAGCCATAGTTTAGTCCACTGGAGGAAATTACCTCTCCTCACACATTTAAAGTAGAAAAAAATAAGACTACTAATATATATATATATGGCTTATGATTTGATGAGTGGTTCCTGTGACCTGGTCTTGTAAAACTTTTCATTGGCACTTTTCCCAAAAGAACTTGGTCATTCATATGCTTAGTGACTGATAAAGAAATAATTTTGTACATTTCTAGAATGTTCCAAAATACACAAGACCTATGTTGTTACAACACAGTGATAATTACTTTCCATAGAGAAAAGGATGCTAAAAGCAGGGTCATGGGTATGGGAGAGAAGCAAATGTTCATGTGAATCAATTCAAGGAGAAAAGCAAATGCATCTCAAGTTCCAAAACCTTCTAGTAATTTGTTTCTATGAGGGAATGTAATTTTTGTCTTGAAAAAGCATGTATATATGTTGACTGATATTTGACAATGTGTAGAGTATTTTAGAAATAAGTTTTTATCTTGTTAATAAGTCCAGTTCTCTCTCTAAGTTTCGTTCATATTGTCAGCTAGGAATTATTGGACTCACCCTATATTGACCCAATGAATAAAAGCACTTACCACACATGTATGAGGACCAGAGTGCACCCATGAATGAAGGGTGCATGTGGAAAGCTTGTCTATAATACCAATGTTTGATAGGCAAGACAATGGGTTCCCAGAGCAAGATGGCTAACTAAACTAGCTATATTGATCATATCCAAGCATGACACATTGCCTCCATGTATAAGATGGAGAGAAGATGGGGATTATGAACATCAGTCTCTGACCATCACATGAAATATGAAAGTACACAAAGACACACACACATATGTAGAACACATATAAATATGAATTTTAGAGACTTTCTTGAAAGTCTGGGGTATCCCATGGGAGGTGAGGGGGGGTGTGGGAAGGGTCTGCGGAGAAGGGTAGAAACAATGAGAGGGGGATCAGTGGTTAGCACGTAAAATGAATAGAAATGCAGAAATAATAATAAAATAGTCTTGGTATCTAACAATCTTGGACACAACTTTTAGACAACTTGACTTTTGGCCCCCTTTCTGACAGCTCACTATTGGCCTTATTGCACCTTTTGTCTTAAATGTATCTATTCTGTTATGCAAAAGTTTTAAGGCCAGAATGGGAGACTGGAAAGCAGAGTCTTATTTCACCTTATTAAATCTAAAAATGACTGACCAGCCTAGGGATAGGGGATATTTGTTTTAGGAGATACATAAATGAAAGAAAGAAAGATGTAGATTAAGAACATTCTGATAGAGGTCATTTTCTAGCTAATTTAACAAGACAGAGTAAAATTTTTGTATACTAATTCAGGTACCTATTCTTTGAGTATATGGAATTATCGAGGGAGGAATATATGATAAATTTCTTCACAGAGACTGCAGTTCAATAAGAGAGAAGGTATAAAAAACCCACATAGGCCAACCATTCTCTTAAACACCAATCAAAACCTCAAATGGGGTGTGAGAATGACAGGTCAAGATGCTAGCTAGCTTTCAGGAAGGGAAATTAGTAAATTTAATTGGAAAAGCTTTTCAAGAAAGACTCATGTACAAATTAATCTGGAGAATGTGAAGTTCTCAAGGTAAACAGTTCAGTGGGTGATAGAAGTGGTATGGAGAAGGATCAGCACATGCCCAAACCAGAAAAAGGTGGGAGAGAAGAATATGCCTGTGTTAGTCACAGTGTAAATATTTATCTTAAGGCCAATAGCCCCCATAATTCTGATTGTCTCACTGGAAAAATCCAGTCAAATAATATATGCTAATGTTCAGCAAATTGTGATACAAATAAACATTGCACTAGACAAAATTCATTTGACTCTACCCCTAATATTGTAGGAGGTGAGTGAGCAACAATATTCACTACTGAGGACAGTGATGCAAAAGTGCAGCTTGATAAGTCATTAGCAGACTTTCAAATCAAAGAAAGAATACAGAAAACATAAAGACTGGGGTGGGATGGTGTGGGGTACAGTTTACTCTCTTCTTGTTTTCTATCTTCTCTAAGAGTCGAAGATATGCATCATGCATCTTGCTGCCCAAAACATTTTAAGTGACTTTACTCTTTCAAGAACATAAAATTTGGTTTCAGTAGAAAACAGAAACAAGGAGTAGCATTGTTCTTGCCTAGAGCACACAACTTCCTGGGTTAATTCTGAAGCCCAGTGAGAAAGGAGAGGCATGGGGAGGAAGGGAGGGAGAGAGGGAGGGAGGGAGGGAGGGAGGGAGGGAGGGAGGGAGGGAGGGAGGGAGGGAGAGTGGGGGAGTAACAGAAGTTAACTAGGCAACTGAGAGTTGCCCCTGTAACTCAGCACTGTGAGCTCTGACAATGTATCATTTTTCTCGGTTTGACCCATCAGTGGGTGTCCCAGAAACATGGAATTAGAGTGTAATCCCTAGCATGTGACTTAGGCTTTGCCAGATAGCTATACCAATAAAAGGCTTTAGCTTGAGTATAATAGTTGGAAGAAGGAAGTACCAGCAGAAATGAATTTGGCCAGGGAACATGCGCAACATTTTTCTAGGATCCAGAGTCAGAGTTTGTTGGGATAGCATCCTCTTTTTAGCATCTGTTTTCATACAAACGCTGAACAGATGAAAGATAAAGGTTCTCTAGGCAAAAGCAAGGAATGCTCTTTATGAGAGGTTTCTAGATGTCTAGTTCTTGAACCCTGTTCTCTGTCATCTGGAGAATCTCTGGGGTAGGTATTATTAAAGACATCACTTTTCTTCTTAACTGAAAAGGAGTGGATTGTATTATTTGCAAATCTAAAATGATGCATTTATCAAAGTAAAACATTGATTCTCATCCTAATGTGGCAATTTTTTCCTCTGTCCATTATTGTACTTGGGAGTCATGGGGGTCAGCCCAGCAAGGGTGATGCTGTATGTGGTACAAAAAGAGAATGAAATGCTTGCTAATATTATGTCTTAAAATCAAGTAAAACACATAACTTAGATATATCAGTAACACAAGAGAATATTTCTATCCTTGCTTGTAAAGTTTTATTGTAGTCTTGATGGAATAGGTTAACATAACTGAACACGCAAGCTTCATGATACATGTTCTAGTATAGATTATTACCCCTAAATTATCAGTTCTGTGACCTTGAACATTTTATTTAATATTTCTAACCACTGGTGCCCTCCCTGTAAGTGAAATTAAATATTCATTTAGAGAGTATATTCCACATACATAGTAGTATGATTGGCATAAATCAGGTCATTAATGTTTGCTGTTAATACAGGTAACAGTAAAAATGAATTAGATAAACTTAAACACCAAGACAAGAAACAGGACTCAGGACTCATGTACTTCTGTGTGCTCTATTTGGAGCCTTAAAATCTGGATGAGAATGAAGACTAGTGTAAGGCAAAGATGTATACTTTACTCAAGCTTCATGCTTGAAGTTGGAGGTGGGAAGAACTATAGGGTTCATGTTCCATTTCATACAACTCTCCCCTTGACTTGAAGTCAGAACATGCCAAATAACTTCAAACATCTTCTATTTTTCTATTTCTTCATTTTTTCTCTATGGGTAGAAGTTTCTCTGTGTCTGTGTACACATATGGCATCTTCATATGTCTAATGAAGAAAAGAGTTCAAAATAAAATTAGTTACATCAATTTTAGAGGATTTGAAGAATCTAGCTATTAATGGCCCTGCAGTGGATTTATGATGTTACATTGTAAATAATTGTCTGGTCTATGAGTTTAATATGAAGCGCTGATTGGCCAAAGGCAGACAGAAAGTGTAGGCACGGCTACCAGACTAAGAAAACTCTGGGAACAGAAAGAACAGAGCAGAGATGCCACAGAGACTCCCCAGTTGCCAGATGAGCCAGAAGATGCAAAGGACAACTATGCTGCTCTGAGAAAAGGTACCGAGCCCCATGGCTGAACAGGATAAGAATCTTGAGTTAGTTTAAGGGTAAAGAACTAGCAAATTATATGGCTGGACCCCAGGTCAATCAGTGTACAATTAATGTAAGCATCTATGTATCTCAATGGGACTGTGGGTCTGCAGGTCTGAGGGTTTGTGGATTCAAACCTTGAGGTTAGGCCCGAAAGTCTAAGCCAGAAACCTAATACAACAAATGTTGCCCAAAGTGGGTGATATACACCCACATAAAGCTGGAGAAAGCCTAAAAACAGTCTAGAGCACAAAAACGGAACCAAAAACAGCTTCCAGGTTGTGTCTCTCACATGGGGCCTAGGTTCAGAGTCGCCCTGGTGAGGCATGTGACCTTGGACTACACAATGGAATGCAACTTAAGCTGCAAAAGGGCCTATTCCTGAAGTCTCACAGGAACCTAGATGTAACAAGTTGTAAATGATGTATTTAATGTTTCTGTTTATAAGGACAAAAAGATGGCTTCTTAGTGCCAATATTTTCTTGGATTAGCTCTGTTTTCTGGAGGCAAGCCGAGGCTTGGCTTTTTTTTTTTTTTAAATAAAAAAGCTTCCTGATTCAGCCTTAGAGACAAATACTTGTGAGTCTTTTAAGAGGCCCTACTTCCAAATACTTAAATGGAGTTAATGAACAGCAGATGGTAGTGATTATATGGACCCTAAAATTCCCCAGAGTACCTGGGCTAAAAAGATAAATTCCATCAAGCTTGACTAGGAGCTGGGTGCAGCCACCCAGCCTTCCTACCAACCTTTAATCCTTAGCTCCACCCTGGCAGATTAAAGGTGTGATCAGAAACAGAAAGAAATAGAGGAAGCTGGGTGAGGTCAGTTGCCCTAGTTAAGCCTATAATCCTTAGCTAAACCTTGATAGATTAAAGGTATGTACAGAACAGAACAGAAAGAAATAGTAGAAACCAGGTGGAGTCAGTCACTCTAGCCAAGCAAAGGTGTGGTCAGAAACAGAATAAAATAAGAAATAAGAGATATACAGTAAAGAATTTTTCAAAAAAGTATAATAGTTTAGAGTGTGTTAAAAAATATATATGTTGGCTTGAGAGAGAAAAGTAAACAGGTAGAGAAAGTCCTTAAAAAACAAACAGAGTTTAAAAAAAATGCCACGTAAAAATGGAAATTACAAAGAGTGTCAGGATACTGTATGCTATTGTCTTGTCTTTAAGTTTTCTGAGTGAAATTTTGATTAAAAATGCTGATGGGTTAATCCAATATATATTTCATAAATGAGTTGACTTTATAATTGAAATCAAAATACATGCTACTTTGGAGAAGAGGTTTTCTTTTGATTTCCACAGAAAATGAGAAGCTATGGATTTATTCCTGTTTCAAGAAAATAAGGTTTGATCAAGGAAGACCCCTGAAAAATCTCCAATGGAAATGGATGGCCAAGATGATTCAGCATTTCAGAGCACCTCTATTGAAGTTTCCCCTGAGCTCTGTATACAAAATTACTTCAAGGAGACTGGCTGAGATGACCCAGCCTTAGAGACTACTCCATTAAAGACTCGTCCATAATCCTAAACTTTTCTTTAGATTCCTAGGGGATTGTCAACAACCCCATTCAGCATGAAGTAGCCTAGAGAACGACACCCACATCCCCACCCCCCCCAAAAAATGGATTATGGATGTTTGTATTTGTTCGCAGTGTTGGTTTACAAATTGTTAGATAATAGTGAAAAAAATATACAAAGGAGATTAGATTTAGGATTATTGTTCTAAAAAGAGAAAAGGGGATATTTAGTGGATTTATGATGTTACATTGTAAATAATTGTCCCACCTACGAATTTAATAAAAATCACTGATTGGCCAAAGGCAGACAGGAAGCGTGGGCAGGGTTACCAGACTAAGAAAACTGGGAACAGGAAGAACAGAGCAGAAATGCACAGAGAAGGCAGAAGATGCAGAGGACACCTATACTGCTCTGAGAAAAGGTACTGATCCCACATGGCCGAACAGGATAAGAATCATGAGTTAGTTTAAGGGTAAAGAGTTAGCAAGTTATATGACTGGGCCCTAGGTAAATCATGGTACAATTAATGTAAGCATCTGTGTGTGTCTGCAGGTCTGCGGGTTTGTGGATCCAAACCTTGAGGCTAGGCCTGAAAGTCTGGGCCAGAAACCTCATACAACATGGCCCCCTCTTTTTTCTGCTTTATGTTTTTACATTTGAAGCACAGAAATTATCACATTCCCTCTGAAGCTAGCCAGTTTGCTCCTGGCTGCAAACACTGCTAGAATTTATCCCTGCATCCGCGGTCTCCAAGGGTTAGTCTATATGACCAAAGAGGAACTCATGGCCTCTTGCTATACTTATTTCTCCATCTTTCCTTTAGCCCCTCATTCTTCCTTTATGTTCTTGTCTTTACCCTTCTCTATGTCTGAAGTGTCTGGCTTTTTGGGAGCCTGTATATTTTACAAAATGATTCGCTGAATTTCTGGAGCAGTATAGATCTAGTGATAGACATTGCAGACCTCAAACAGAATACAATTAGACGCCTCTCGGGAAATAAATAGTGCATATAAACTGACGACAAGAGGGTCAACCTGAGAAACTATTTCTACTGATTGAAAAAAAAAAAAAAACTTTTAAAAAACACCACTCATCAATTTTTAAAATGAATCTCTTGTTTAAACATTTATTTGCTTCAACTGAATAATGGAAGATAGTCCCTTCTCTCCAGAAACCAAAATTAAGTATCACTGAAGTTCCATTCCATAGGCGTTTGATAAAGTTAGGTATTTGAAAGGATACAGACCCTGTATGCAACTGTAGAAGCAAGATCAAGGCATTGTGGTGTTCTTTCTCCCTTCTGTAGGACAGCAACTGCATGGGGCTATTCTCTGGAGTAATGATCTTGCCTGTCTCCAAAGGCTTTTTATCCTACATTCAAGAGGTCATAGTCAGCCTTCTGCTGCCCTGCGCTCCACTCCTATTAATTTAAAATGGGGCTGTCAGAGGTCTATACTCAACAAAATCTGTCCTTTATAAAGTAAACTCTACCAGTTTCTCATGTGATGAAATGAGAGTGTATCTTTAGAAAATTAAGTCATTTATATATTCTATTTCTTTGCCAGTGAGAATTAAAAAAACTCATGAGAGGATAACATTTTTCCTTAAGCAAGGCTTACTTTAATTCAATGTTTTAGTAACATTGTTTTGAGAATGTTGAGAATAGTTATTTTTAATCATTATCTTCTTTTTTTGTGAAGCAAACTAACATATTAAAAAAGATTTTCAACTCACTGGTGTCTTTTTAATAGTGACGATTCAAAGAAAAGAATGAAAGAGATGTAGCAGAAGATGCAGGTGCACTAATAAAGGGCGGGCGGCCTCTGGGCTGCTGTGTTTATGTGTGCTGTGGCAAAACCGAGCAGAAACCTAAACGTTACACATGCAAAGTGGTACGACAACAACATCTGTGCTGAGGGGACTGAACTGGCATGGCTCACACCTCCAGTGCCAGGTGCAAAGGAAATTTCAATACAGCTTGAGTAATCTTGACTGCTAGCATCTGCGGGCATCAGATTATCTCCTGTGTTCACAGTCCACCACCATCCATCCGGGTATTTATGCGATACATCTGGTGGTGCTGTGGCCAAGAAAGAAGGGGCAATGCCTTGGTTTCATTTCAGGGGGCAAATGCCTGACTCTTTAAATCAACACAAAGGCAAATAGGAATTCTTTTCAGGCCCACAGGCAGCGAGCCAGCTTGACAAGGCTGCTGGGCACATAGCACCCAGCAGGATGACTGCTTTATCCTTGTCGGTTTCCTTACATAACCACGTGTGTGATCTGGAGACATTTATCTCTTCAGTTTAAAAGTCTGTTTCTAAATATTATTGCCAGGAAAATAGCAGGGTTTTTGTGTGTTGCCAGAGCTGTAATAGAACTTTAATGTGACTTGGCTCAAGGTCTCAGCATATATCTGATTTTCAGAATGAGTACGTGTGTAAGGCAAGGGGATTGCCGAGATCTTCCTTCTATTAGCTTCCACCACATCAGCCTCACATGTCTAACAACCTTAACCTTGTGAAGATTACATCCCACTTCTCAAGTCATCACATCTTCCCATCACCAAGAGACAAGCACCCCAGCTATGGCAGAGAACAGAAATCGTAGGGGAACCACTACTGTCCTTTACAGGGATCTGACCCCAGTGAGTCCCTTGGCTTCCTGTCTGTGGCTTTGTGACTCATTTTTACACTACAAAGCGTTCTGTTTTCCTCCTGCTCTGCAACCCACCAGGAATCTTTCTCCCAGGTCATTTCATGTGACAGAGTCACTCAGGGTTTTCACCTTAGAAGAGCCTGTCCTGTCTGTCTCATCACACTGCTCTCTCCAGTGTTTTTAACAATCAAGCACTTCTACAAATCTCATGACTGTGTTCTCCTCACCTCTCAGACAACTCCAATCTTGCTTCTTGCTTTCATTCATTAAACTTCCTCTTGTTAATTTTCTAAGTCTGGGGCCCTTCAAGTTGCTGAAATTGAGTGTCTTCTTCATTCCAATGCCAATGTCGTCCTGTTCTGCTGACCTCTACTCCTAGACATTCTCCTTCATGTATTCTCCCTCCTTCCTCCCACACTGCTGATCATTTCTTTGAAAATTCTTCTGCTTTCTTTTGTTCCTCTACTTAAGAATAAAAGGAAGGGTGGAAATGTGAGACTATTGTCCTGAGGCCCCTTCTACTCCTCTGTATTTAGAGAGTCTTATTCACAACTATGGCTCTGGTGACAACCTGTACTTTTAGTGTAGCTTTAGGGGAAATGCTATAGTGACCAGACATGCTAGAAACCCCACAAGAACTTGAAGAACACAAACAGGAAAGGGAAGAACACTTATTACAAAATAAAGCAAAATAATTCACATAGGAAAAGGAAGTGTCATACCTTCATAAAAGACCTAGAGACCATGTTCCATATCTATTCCTTTATTCCATGAGGGTTACGCAAGGGCTTTGTGGATGCACCAATTACTCCACAGAAAAGTAATAATGCTTCTCTACCCTTCAGTCATTTTTTTCTTTTTCCCACCCATATAGCTATAAGTGATTGTAACTCCAGTTCCTGTGATCCTCACCATGTTGTCATTACCTTTGTAATATATAGCTTTCTAAACATACCTTCCAAAGTTATTCTCATCACTTAATTATTTAGCATTATAATGCCCAGAGATAAGCAAAGGTTAGATGGTATTTGGTTTTAATGTAAACTGTTTCACTTTGAATGATGGATTCACATAAACAGAGACACAACGTTAAGTGTTTGTGGTTATGGAATTATAATCTTGAGAAAACTCGGATGATGCACAAGTTTTGAAAAAAAAATGAGAAATTCTAGTATCAATGTTTTTAAAAACAGACAACAGGGAAAGGAATGTGCTGCAAGGAAATGTAGAAGGAACTGAAAACCTATTACAAGCAGATAAGTTTGAGCTTAGCCTAACTTAGCGAGACACCTAAAATTAAAATCTCAATGCCATAGCTTAAAAATTAAAAAAAAAAACTGATCTAAATTGATGTGTCTCAACACTGAAATCTCCTTACAAACCCATTCAATAGTTAAATAAAAATATCAGCCTAATGAAGGAAAAAAAAGTGAAACCCACAATGATATTTGCTCAGCCTCGTAGGTGAGTGTGTTGGTGGTCTAAACAGCTGCCAACAAAGGCTCTTTTTGTGCTCTGAGTTGACTAAAGGCCAAATGCTAATGGAAACGAAGGCCTGATCTGTTTTGGAAGTGGCTCTTGCCCATGATGAATAAGAGATGGCTTAAAGGAAGATAAAGAGAAAACTGATCATAATTATGTCCATTTATGGACTTTTTAAGCTAAAATAATACATAATATCCTTTGAGAAAAATGCTGAACTACTATTCTTGGAACACAGATTTTAAGAATAGCTTTATTAAAACATGATTCGTGTATTAAAAACTTTACCACTTAAATTTCATTAATTTCTGTAAATTGAAAGATATGTGCAGTCATCAGCATAGTAGAGGTTGGTTTATTCTCATAATCCCAGAAAGAAACCTACATCCTCTAGGCATTACTTGCTTATTCTCTGATCCACTGTGAGTTCTACTATATACTGGAAAACAAATGATCAGCTCTGTATCTGGCCATCCCTAAGAGTTTTTACAAATGCAACCTTCTATGTAGCTTTTATAGTTTCTTTTTCTTTTCTATACATGGTTCTTCGGTGACTCCAAGTTATAACATGTGTGAAAACTTTACTCCTTTCTACCACACTCCTGGATGGGTGATTTCACTGTGTTCATGCAGTCTACTTTTATCTGTTCACCTCTTGTTTCACTATTTTGGGGTGAGGTGCAGGGTGCTACTGTGCAAAACTCATGATCTTCCCATTTAAAATTCCAAAGTGGCTGGCATTCTGGGTAAGTGTTTTGCCACATTGCCAGTCACTGACTTTCATTTTAATTGCTTCAGCCATTTGCTACTGTTACATTTTAAATCTTAATGTCCCCAAAGCTCTTGTGTTGAAAGCTTGATCTCTCTTTACAATGGCATTCAGAAGTAAGATTTTTTTTTTTAAAAAAACCCATTCTTTCCTGCTTTATTCATTGATTTGTTTTGTATGTGCAGTATATGTATACACAACAGTGCATCACAGCATGTGTGTAGATGTCAACTTGCACGAGTTGGTCTGTCCTTCTACTGCCTGTATTCCAGCAGCCGGTGGATGAAACTCAGGCCATCAAGGCTTGGTGGAATCTAATGGAAGAAGATCCTAACATTAGTGGATTCATCGAGTGACTTATTCGTAGGGGTTTGGAGGGGCTTGCTGTGAAAATCAATTGTGTCTTTCTACTTCCTGGTCACAATTAAGTGAGCATTTCCCCCACTCTGAGTGGCTGTATTTCTTTTTCTTTTTTTTTCCTTTTTTTGGCCTCATGACAGGCCTAAAGGTAAAGAAAACAGCCAACTGAGATCTCTGCAGCCAAGAACTGAAATAAGTTTTTCTTTCTTCATGTTGACTTCCCTCAGATATTTTTGTCCCAGTGACACAAAATTCCTATGACAGTTGTTACCAACAATATTTTTGTAAACACTATTGCACATCTTTGTGTGACTGTATGTTTTCTGTTCTCTGGGTCATTTATGTAGGAATATTGAATTGTTTATTCTCTCATTTTTACTCTACTTTTTGTTATACTGATGTGATGTGGTGAGGACAAATATTTAAAATGTAAATGTCCTAAGAAGGACTGACACTTTGATTTTGACAATGTCCTTGCCTTTTAAGTCAATAGTACATTCTTTATTCTAAAATTAATTGAAAATCTACTTACTGGGACTGGGGAGATAGCTCCATTGGTAAGCTGCTTGAACTCTGAACATGAGGACATGAGTTTCATCCCCATAATCTGCATACAAAATGCTGGGCATAGTGACATGTGCTTGTCACCTCAGCTCTGAGGAGGCAGAGGCAGAAGGAACTCCAGAGCTCTCTGGACAGCTCATCTCATCTAGTTCATTAAGTTCTAAGCCAGGAAGACATTTAGTCTCAGGAAGAAAAATAAGGAGGTAGCCAGATGGTGATTGAGAAAGATCACATGATGCTGTCTTCTGACTTCCAGACAGATCTACACATGTGAATCCACAGACATGAACACACATGTGGACATAAATTTGTCTGTGATTGTTATTGGAATAGATATGTTCTCAATCATTTACTTTCAGTGTACTTTTATGTGTTTGACTATGAGGTATTTTTTAATCAGGATATGTTAGTTTTTACTTTACCCATTCTGATTATTTCTGACTGAATTTTTCAGTCCATTTCCAGTTGATGACATTCTTGATACAGTTAGACCTGTGTCTCCCATTTCACTGTTTGCTTTCTGAATATTTCATATCTTACTTGAAACTTTCATTGCTTTTTATGTATTAAGTAAAACTTTCCTTCTATATAATTCTTTTCACTTTAATGATTTTTATTATATTTTCTTAAGTATTTTTAATAGTGACTCTAAGGCTTCTACCTCCTGCATATTTGAACCAAGTTTATCTGTACATCAAATAAATTTCACTCTTCCATAGCTCCATTCTCTTGCCACAGTGTTGTATTTTCATTCTTCTAATTACTATAAGTATAAATGTTACAAATGCACATTACAATTATTAAATTTGTAATTAGTATCTTTTCTTGAAGCTGAAAGAGAAAGAATTGGGAGTACATATTTGTGCTTTTGCTGACTAACTTGTTTGTAGTGATTAGATCTTTTCATTGGTTACTCAGCTTCACATTACAATCTGGCGTCAGTTCCTGCGCCAATACTGTTTGATTGCCCAAATTCCTTAGTATTATTATAACCAAATGTATTACATTTCTGTATTTTGGGTCTAATCATATATTTTGCACATACAATATGATTATTTCTTAAGTAAATTTTTGAATTAGAAGAAAAAAAAGGAAACGCACTTGAATTACGTTTTATAACTATGTAATGATCTCTATTATTTCTCTTTATCATGAACCAAAGATGCTTTCTGGAATAACTTGATTTAAGTTAGAATATTTTTAAAGTATCTTTTGTTTAACAAAAAAGAGAATTTTTTGTGTATTTGCTTTTCAACACGTTTTCTTAATTTGTACTTATTTGAAAATGTAATTATGTTGTATTCCTTTATGAAAGAATGTCTTGCTCAATGTGCAATTGATTCTTAAAGTTTTCATTTATTGAGGCCTGCCATTCGAGTACTGCTGCCCTTATTGTTTGTGATGGAAAATCATTTCCAAGTTCTATTTGAATTAACTTGTAAATCCAAAGTTATGTACAACCTGTGGTGGGCCATGCAACTTTGTGTTTTCCAGCAGTGTGTGTGTGTGTGTGTGTGTGTGTGTGTGAGAGAGAGAGAGAGAGAGAGAGAGAGAGAGAGAGAGAGAGAGAGAGAGAGAGAGAAAGAGAGAGAGAGAGAGAAAACATGTGTATGACTCTATTGCATGATTCTTTTCAATTTCAGTGTCTTGTCTTGAAGTTGAAATGTTGAAACATACATGGGTAGGTAATTTATCATTGTTGTTTCTTTTCTGGTTTATTTTTATTATTAACGTGCTGCTCCTTTTAGAATTTTTTTTCTTCCTTGAGCTCTCAATATTTTTACGATGATGTGTGTGTTGGAATGTCTTTGTGTTTATTGTCTGTAATTCGCTTACTTTGCTGCATGTGTTTCTTAATGGTTTTCAATAAAGTTGAGCTTTAGTTATGATTTTCTTCAATACTTTCTTTATGCTACTTTATCTTCTCTTTTCCTTCAGATACTTCATTGTGCATATACTTGCCTGTTCTATGGTATTCTTTGCTTCTCTGACTTAATATTTCACTTATTTTCCTCTTTGTTAACTGGATTCCACAATCCACTTCCCAACAATAGTGTTTTTCTCTTCCAATTCAATCCAGCTGAATCTTATCTTAGCTCCTGTTAGGTTTTTTTTTTTTAATAGAAATATTTTTTTTTATTACACCAATACTCCTTATCCTACTATGCCCCTCTCTGACTTACTCCATTTCATTGGACATAGTCTTAATGACTGTTTTGAGGACTCATTTTCATTACATCTTCAATGTTTGACATATGCTCAGTTTCCAGAAGGGTACTTCTCAGTTCTCTATGCCCTGTTCCCTTTTTTAAAAGCCTATACTTGGCTTATATCCTGATGAATCTACTAATACCCTTCTCCTTTCTCTGCTCCTTAAGTTTGAACTCTGCATTCTTTTACCAATACAATGAACTATGTGGAAAGATACATGAAGAAGTCTGTTGGGTAAGTATCCCACTTACCCAGTCACCAAAGGAGGTAAAGCATGCAGGGAAACTGGGATGGGGACAGGAGCACTCTCAATAGCATCCTGGACCTGAGAGGGGAGCAACCAAACACCTTTCATAGGCCTTCTGGATTAAATACTTATTTACTATCACATAACTTCTATGTGCCATCAATGACACTCTGGAGATTTTAGTATATATAATACAAAATTTGAGAAAATCATTTAAATATTTAAAAAAATGTTCTGACTATCCACTTACATTTTTAGCACTCTACATATGCATTCTATTATGCACCTAAAAGTATCATGACAAACAATAAGCATTTCTCTTCTTTGGATGTAAAGTGAGAGCAAGATTTAAATGATCTTATTATATATATGCAAAGAGTATCTATCTCTTTTGTATAGCTTGGATGCAGTCAAGAAAATGGTGTGACACTTTTAATATATAGAGAAATTTTAAAAAGACTGATCAATAGAATATCATCAATTATTATTTTTGATTAGCTTAACAAATGATAAAGGCAACTATGTGATATATTAGAAAGTGATAATACCTAGAAATGGAAACAATAAAATTTGTTGTATTAATTAATGTTTTAATTTTTGTTTTCTCTGCAACATAAAAATCTAAGTTTATTCTCTCAATATAATAAACCATTTTATGGCTATGAATTATGTTATTTTTTTGTAAAGGCAAAATCTATTTCTTAGCAAAACATTTAGATTTTAACCTTAAGCCAATTAGCTAACTTTAGTCTTCTCTATAGCTGACAGAATTTTTATTTCTCCTACTCCATGGGTTGCTCTTTGATCTGTTTCAGTTTGAGATTATCTGCAGGTTGGATGATTACTTGGCTGTGGTTACCTAAGAACTGAAAAAAAAAATTCCAACCACATCATAAACAGCCTTTCAGAATCCCAAAATGAGAGCATAATATAAAAATGAAGTAAGCAAAACTAAACCCACAGGCTCCGATAGAAGCATATCAGAAGTTCTTACAAATGGGTTTCATGGGGAAATGCTGTTATAAATATGTAACCTGCAGTTCCCCAGTCCTCCCCCTACACCCCGATTCTGCGATTTAAAGCCAGATTCCTTCATTATTTCTGACCTGATATGAAACACCATCTGGCACATTCATGTTAAGAGGATTATATGTAAGAAAAATAGATATTTTTGCTCCTTCTAACTCAAAGACTTGTTAAAGGCATGCACATTATTTACGTTTGAAATGTGAAAAAACAAACTGATAAAGAAAAAAGTGATTTTGATAACCATTTCTTAGAAGTAAAACAATTATACACAGCTTCCATGACTATTTCTACCTGCATTTGTAAGAATTTTATTTTATTTTTTGGTTTTGTGGATATTTTCCTTAAGGAAAGATTGCTAATTTAGATTTTTACAAAGAAATTCTCATTAGTTTTTATAATTTTGATTTATATGCACACACACACACCAATCTTACAGTTCACAATGTCCATGTTATCAAAGTTTTCAAGGTAACTATGAAGATTTCCATCAATTTCCAATTCCATTTTACTTATAATACATGGACTAAACTAACCATATAAAACTGTGCCATTTAGAATACATGTTCATGACTGCTGATGATAAAATTTTTAATTTTTTTCCATGTGCATCAAATTATAAACTCTTAAATGTATTTTCTAAGGCCCATAGCTCATGTTAAGAAATAACTAGTGTGTCCAGATGGCTCATGCTGCTAATCATAGCACTTGAGAGGCAAAGACAGACAGATCTTTATGGGTTAGCTCAGTCTACATAGTGAATTTCAGCCTCAACAGAACGAGGTAGGAAGACTCTGTCTTAAAAACAAAGAAAAAGAAAAGTTTCTTTCAAATTATAAGAAAGTTGACATTAAGAATTGCTATAAAAAGGGGTTTGAAACGTAGTATTTGATGAGAAATCTGGGATTACATTACAGATTTCCTGACCCATATTCCATTATCCCCTGTACCCTACAGAACGCTTTCTTCATAATCCTGGTCAGCTTCTGTCTAGAAACACACACTTTGCAAGGCCTGAAAGACACACCCTGCTCCCTCTTCCACTGCACCCTGGACACAGAACTAAATTCCCAAGGACAACAATTCTCTTTGAATCAACTTCTGCAACATCCATAGTGGCAAAATGTTCACATTTCAAAACATTTATCAGGATTCTACAGGCATCTGTGTGCAAAAGCCAAACTGTACAACAAAAGTGCCCTGTGCAAAAGGAAAAGTATCAGAATCCAAAGTAAGAAGAAAGGGCTAGAGAGATGTCTCAGTATTCAAGAGTGCACACTGTTCCTGCAGAGAACTGAGTTCAGTTCCCAGTACCCACTTGCAATTGTCAACAACTCCAACTCCATTGAATCCAAAGGAGTCAATGTCTTTGTACTTTTCAGATAAACTGTGTGCCTAACCACACACAAAGAATCACACATATAAAATTAATTTAAAAATGTAAACAAGAAGAATTTTACAAGATTGGTTGATCAACCAGAAATGACTCAACCAAATTTTTGTCTTAAAAAGTATACTAATTGTTATTGATTTGATTTGATCTTGGTTAAATTTCACAAGAAGAGAAAAAGAAGAGGCAGGGAGAGTAGAAAGAATATGAAAACTTGTGGGAGATTGTGTTGTTTTATTGTAAATAATTATCCCACCTACTGGTTTAATAAAAAGCGCCGATTGGCCAAAGGCAGGCAGGAAGTGTGGGCGGGGTTACCAGACTAAGAAAACTCTGAGAACAGGAAGCACGCAGCAGAATGCCAGAGAGAAGCCAGAAAAAACAGAGGACAACTATGCTGCCCTAAGAAAAGGTACCGAGCCTCATGGCTGAACAGAACAAGAGTCATGGGTTAGATGAAGGGTAGAGAGCTAGCAAGTTATATGCCTGGGCCTTAGGCTGTTCAGCCTGAAACTATTGTAACCCTCTGTGTGTTTCTGTGGGTCTGTGGAACTGTGGGTCTGTGGGCCTAAATCTTGAGGGTAGGCCCGAAAGTCTGGGTCAGAAACCTCCTACTACAAAAACTTCATTGATTGCTCCAATTTTTTTCATTGTTATGTAAGAAAAAGAGTAAATATGCAGATACTGAAAGCATGAATACATGTTTTGTAATTGTCATAGCTTAGACACAACTCATATGATAATGTCTGCTTCATTAAGACAAAAATCAGGATGAAAAGTAGAAGGGCACTCGAAATGTTGTCAACATTTTATCTGCCTTTTTTGATCTCTGGAATGGAAGATAAGATCTGTCTCCAAGTCCCATGTAAGTTATTAAACAAACCCCAGTCCCAAGTATGAGGTACCACCTCTGATTTGCTGGTCAGGTATACCCAGAGCATCTCTCAGACAATACAGTTTCCTCTTAATCACCCACAACTAGATGCTAAGAGGTTCCCAACATATCGAGTGGAAGATACACAGAAACCTAGCAGGAAGTGAAACAGATGTTTTCCTTCTGCTGCATGCTTCTGGAGAATAAAGAGTACCCACATCTGTACCCAATTGTAACTCTACAAAATACAAAACCAACCTGCGGGCAAGACACCCCCCAATTGTGAAATAATGACACAAATGTTACAGGGGTAATAGACTGGCTCCCAATGAGAGAATCCTTTTCTTCTATGTAAATTCCAGTAAAAATCCCCTGCCTTGGGAAGTAATGGACTCTAGAGAGAAACCTATTAATCTTTACCTAATTTAACAAAGCATCAAATTCCTTATAATCATTTATGTTTATATCTATAATTGCCACTTTCAACCTTAACCAGAGAACCCTCTCTTTGTAGTAAAATGTGGGAAATTTAAACACACATGGCTGTTCAGGTACCAGAAGATGGGGAGAAAGGCTAGGAAAGGGATCTTCTTGGCATGACACAGCCATTCCAATCATGAACCTAGTGCAACTATATTCACCTTAACCTAGACTGTATAATAGTGGGCCCATTGACATCCTGTAGGAGAATTTAAAAGCACACTCCTGTATTGCATCTACCACTGGTGGTGGCAACAAATAGATTCTGGGAAATGGAAATTATGGCCTTAGCTATGTAAGCACTGGCAAGGCAACCAGACCCTACTGGAGAGTTCCAAACCTATAGTAACAAATACAGTGGCCTTCATTAAGTCCTTTGGGTCTCAAAATAAAAATAAAAAATATAGAATAAGAGACATGTGGGGAGCAGAAGGACCTAATATGTATGGTAGTGAAACAAGGGAGGGGGCATGAGAGTAATCAGTATTTAATGAATACATGTATGAAAATAGCAAAGAACAAGTTTAGTAAATAATATTTTCTGGATGACCATGTATGCTTCTGGCCAATATGAGTCAAAATATCAGCAAGGTTTTGCTGTTACTGAGTTGACAAGAACGTTTTCCGTTGAAAATATGTGTATTGGCCACTGTCCACTTAAGCAGCTGATGTACGGTGTTTTAGCATGCTTCTACCGGCCTAGAATCTCAGGATCATAAGGAGTTCCTGGCTGTTGAGTAGAAGCCTATTACATCATTAATATCGCTGGCCCACCCATTTCAGTGACAACAGGGCTCTTTGTAATTTAGTTTTATTTTTACAACTGATGCCTGTTAGGCTTTCAGAGCACAGGATAGAAACAGCTGCAGTGTGTATTATTGTTTCTCCTCCTTGAAGGAAACAAGGAGTAGGAACGCACCGAAGGACAAAGACTAAGCTGTTGCTGGAAACTGCACATAAGCCACACCCCACTGCAACATGTTCTAAATCAACACAGAAAAGAGACCTTTTGTAAATTTAATGCCATGCTCTTTTAAAGTAGCCTATTTGGTAAGAAATTTACCTCATTCCTATATTTTGTCAAAGATTCTAATTTTGAAAGACATCCCATTTCTTATATGCAACCTGACTGTTCACATGTGCACATCCATAAAGAAACTCAAAATCGAATTCTTCACTAGAGATGACAGGATAGTACTACCCACAGAGAAGTCTATACCCACAGCAAATAAAATATGATCAAATGGGAAGCTGCAAAAGGTTTTTGAATTTTGTGAAAATCAGAGAAATCATGAGAAAAATGAAACAAGATTTTCAGGTTGAAATAAATCTTCAACTACCTCTCATTAATCATTCTTATAAAATCTTATCTCTTTATGTTTCTTTAGCTCATTAAAGCAAGTAAACTGTAAATTACATAGCATGCCATTTTCTCTTTAAGTAGATGTCTATATGCATTTTTTAAAAAAATATTTTCTTCATTTGCTGCAGCATTTGGGAGAGCGGGCCCTGCACCTCACCTGGGCAGGACAGTAGAGTTAAACTTGTTGGCAGGGTGCAGATGATCTGGGCTGGGGAAGGGGATGTGAGAGAGGGAGAGCTCGCCCTACAGCCCTGCCCATAAAACGCCATGTGGTGGCACGAGTGAGGAAAAGATGGCCCCCTCACCCTTGTTGCCAGCAGAAGCCCTGGCTTGGGGGCATGAAAGCAGGAGAGTTGGTCCTGCCCTTCACCAGCTACAGCACTTGAGAAAGTGGCCCCCGCACCTCACCTGGGTAACACTGTAGAGCTTGTCCTAGTCGTGTAGAAGAGGGTGATCTAGTGAGGGCACCAGACCAGGAGAACTGCCCCAGGGCCTTCCTGCCTGCTGCAGTGGGTGAGCTAACCTGGGAAGTGCTTGTGTGCGCTCCCTAGTGGTGAAGATGTGGAAGAGCTGGTAGGCTGACCAACTCAGCTGCCAGTCCGGCCCAGAATCAGGGCTTTGAGTTGGCCCACCCCAACATTCACTCCTTCTATGAACTGTTGAATGATGTGAAGGGCCCAGTTCAGCAGATCCAAAGCTACAGGATCTCTGAGACATAGGCATAAACAGGATATCCAAAAGAAGTCCCAGTGAAAGTCCAGACAAAGTGGAACAGAAAGGCCTCGGATTAGACCAATAACTCATTGCAATGAACATTTGCAAGTAAAGGTGTATGGACTAACAGATATATTCTATGACTCACTGAGACACACTACAACTTCCATGAATTTTATAAAGAATAAGTATAGGTGCTCAAGTCACACACAGACTTATAAACACAAGTGTATACATGTAATGGTATAACTATGTGTGCAGCAATTATGGATCCATAAGAAAGCTGGAAAATATATTATTTTCTAATATGACCATTACAGTCCAAAAAATAAAACACAGGCTACTATTGTGAAAGTATATTTACTAAACAAGGGCAGTACACATTTTAGATTACACAAATAATTTAATTATTTCACATGTAAAAATCAGCAGAGCATTTTTTTATATGCACTCTGTATTTGTTTCCTGACTCATGGTCTTCCTGAGAAACTTGTCTCTAAATAAAATTTGTTAAATTTTAAGTTTTGTTATAAATTATACTATATTCTTCCTCATGTCAAAATAGTAAAATAATTTTAGTGGTATAAAATAAAAAATGCATTAGTCTGTGGTATCTTTATCAATAGGAATCATACTGTAAATTGTGGTGATTAACCAGAAGCATTGTTAATAGCCTGCAATGTTTGGGGGGAGTGTTGTCTATTGGGCTCCATTGAACAATAACTCAAAATTATGCAACTCATTCCTGGTACTGGGGTTTTATTTGATGTCTAGTTGGGCTGTTATTCTCAAAATATACAGTAACTTCATTTAAATTCTTTTTATATGTATATAACTATTTTAAAAATCTTCTAGAGTACTAAGTTTCCACATAGTCCTTAAAGAAGACTTTCAGTGTTATACGCCTTGCCCGTTTCTTCTTCTCTTCAGCCACTCCAATCAACCCACTCATTCCAAGTTCTTCTTTATCTCTTTATAACACTATATTTTATTGCACCACTTTAAACAAATAGTTTTAGTTTTGCTTGAGTCATATGTCTTGTAATAAACTTGAGCTTCCATTATTAGGAAAAGTGAATGTTCAACACACATGCCTCAACACAAAGATGAATAGAATTTGTGTGCAGTATTCTGCCGTACTCTTAAGGATATTTTGCCTTCATCCTCTCTACATTGGATCTAAAACTCATTCTACATAATTTCTCTTTCTGGAAAGCATGACGTCACCCAAATAGGTAAGGGTATTTTTGTCCCCAACCCTAACAATAATACCTATTATGGCCTACTTGCTTCATATATTTTTTGAGGAGAAATCATTACCCCAGAAAAAGGAAGGTCTCATATGAAAAAAATTGATGGATATTTATTGCACAAATTCTAGTTAGTATATAATAAAACCCCAGAGCCAGGTATTTGAGAATAGCTGGAATATCAGAGAGAGGAAACAGACCACACTCAATTCTCACCCAGACAATTTCTCAGACAAAAAAGAGTAAATGTTATCTTCAAAAGACCTCTGCCTGGATGGCTGCTCCTACAGAATGCCTGAATGTCTGCCTCCTTCTGCCTTAAATATCTTCCCTGTTCAGTTGTTCTACTTCCGGGTTCAACTCTGCATCTTTAGGATTAAAGGTGTAAACTACTACTGCTTAGCTGTTAGGCCTTGAACTCACAAAAATACAGAAAGTTCTCTGTCTCCTGAGCATTAAAGGTATGGGTCACCACTCTCCAGCTTGACTGTGGGTGATTCTGTTCTCTGACATTCTTAAAGGCTGATTTTATTAAATATACAATATATCACCACAGATATTTACTAAGGTTTTTATTTTATGGTGAAATAATTTTAGCTGAAGTGTGATTAGGTGAAATCAGTAAAGTCAGAATCTTTAATAAATTAACAACAAAAAGTTAAAATTAGTGACTTCAAGATAAGATGAACAGTGGTTGTTGTTTTCAGAGCAAAGCCGGCAGGAGCAGAGAGATACTATAATATTGCCAGATGCTATTTTAGTTTGCAGTTTCAAAAGTACTGAACATGTTAACTTCAGATCCATGTTGTGACATGGGATAGTCACCCTCACTAGTCTACTCTTATTTCAGTTTCCTTCAAAAAGCAATAGTTTTCTATTCAGAGCTATATTCATGCCTTTGTCTGGAAAGCTCTTCACACAGCTTCCTAGATAAAATAGCTCAGGGAAGTTATGCTATCCTCTCCTGCCAAGCGAATGCTCTTGACAAACAAGTGTACCACTAATGCTTTCATAGCAGTTAAGTGGTTGCTTTTATTTGAATCTTGACAAGCTACTGTAGCCTCCAGGAGCGTAAGGTTTAAGGGTTAAATATCTAGTGTGTTCATTGCGAACCAACAGACTGGACTCAGTTAAGGTTAGAGTACAGTACACTTTTCAAAATCTCCCCAAAGTTCTGTGTGTTCTAACAACATTCTATAAAGAAAAAAATACTCAACAAAAATAGCTTATTAGCATTCTAAAAACTACAACTATCAGGGAAACACGAAAGGTCTTCTGCAAGACGCCAAACACAAAGTCCAAAAATTAAGTGTGGTGTGTGATGCTCTGTGGCTCATTTATTTTCTATTAAATTAAGTATATGTTAGCAAGTACTTGCATATTTGTGCATGCAAGGCACAAACATATGCATTTGTACATATAGTATTTTTATTGAGGAGCACTTTATATGATTTATAAAAATTTTGAAACTAATTAGTGTGTTGTATTGTCTAATAGCCCCTAAAAGATGATCAGCTTGCCTTGTTTTTCTTTCTAAAAGGAAACCAAGCCTTGCTGAGACACAATTTTGACACATCTAGATGAAAAACATATTCAGCTTGAAGCGTATTTATAACGTATTTATAAGCGTCTTTATACTGCTCAACATTGTATAAGCCCCATGCTAGGAAACCTGGTATGATTTACTGAGTTTTAGAAATCTTAGAAATAAGTTTTTGCCATTCAAGTCTTCCTGGGGGATGTATCCTGTGGACTGGTCCATAGTTTTCTGTTGGGCAATCCTAACTGGCTCACTTCCTCCTCTTTTTATTTTACTGTCTTTTCTGCATCTTCTGTCCTGGCATTTTATATGGTTAAGAAAAGGAATTGTAGGTATAAGAGTAAAAGAAGAAAAATAAAAACTTAAAAGACACAAGGATAGATAGAGGTAGGCATCTGGCATCCTCTTCTAAAATCCTTCAGTCAGGCCTTGTCAGGGACCACCCTCTACTGGTCCACAGTATTCTAAGATTTTTTTCCATCTTTCTAGGTATCATGCAGTTCTGAGGCTAAAGACTTCTCAAAATTCCTTACTCCCAATGTTGGGACAAGTTCAAGGGACCAAGGATAGAATTTTAATCCCCTAAGAAGGACATTCCCTATCTGAATTCACGAGAATTACCAGAAGAGCAAAACATTTCTTTCAGCATAATATGTTCTAGACTCTGGAAGCAAAGGCAAATAAATGCTTTTGTGAACCCATCTTTTCCCATGCAGATGGAAAGGATACTGAACTTGGACAAATACAATTTGTAACTTGGTAGACACAGAATCAAGGTTTTGAAAGGTATAGATTCAATATAGAAACACCAGGAGTGTTCTCATTAAGGAAATTTAATTTTTAGTGTAAATAGTCTGATTATTTAATTAGTTTAGGCTTTATAAATCTCTAGACAACAGAGGTACTTTGAAAGATTAAAATAAGCCTACTTTACCAGCAACTATCAGGGCAAGTCAGAGCAATGGGAGTACCTACATGAGGACAAATTGAGCCCCCACCCCCCCCCACCCCCGCAAGCAGGAACTCTTTACAAGACCTAACATTGCTGTTTCCAAGGCTCTGCTGATTTTAAAGTCTAGACTAGAGCCAAAGCAACAGGAAGTATCTGTTGGCCACTTTAAAATGACATTTTGTTTTTGCTACACAAGAACAATTAAAG
Organism: Phyllotis vaccarum; assembly: GCA_033318265.1. NCBI lineage: Eukaryota > Metazoa > Chordata > Mammalia > Rodentia > Cricetidae > Phyllotis > Phyllotis vaccarum. The sequence goes on from JARWLC010000007.1 coordinate 61,078,769, forward strand.
CTTATTTTCCATGCTTGTTATTTGGCCTTAATGGGAAGAGTCATTTTGTGAGGTGTCTTGACTAGTAATGGAAGGCAGAGTCTTCAGATATTACAATTGTATGTGTAAGAACAGGATTGCCTTAAGCTACATGTAGGCGAAGAAAGAAAAATAGGGCCATAGAGAGGAAGGGGTGGGGAACTATGGGTTTTCAGACAATTCTGCACCCTTGTCTGGTGAGCCTGTGATCAATGAGAATGACTGAAGAGGCATTCAGTGACAACATTATTAAAGCTTCTCCTTTTTTTCATTGTGCTTTATACATTAGCCAAGGGAGGATGCTCATGTTTGATATTTTGTAAGGCAAGATTTCATGCAATGCCCTTTGTTCTCATCCTTAAATTGAGTTTCAGAATTTTGTTTTTGATGTCACAGAAAAGTCTGAAGTTAGATTGGAGAAGGGTGGAAAATATTCCCCACCAGGAGGTCCATATTACACAGGAATAAGGCTTCTGTCCCTTGGAGGATCTGTGTAAGTGAACTAGAAGCAGGGATCCATTTGTTTACACTGAAATGAATATTATGGGCCCTTTTATTCTTTATCATTAGTATATTATTATAACATTAGTATAAGTTATGTTATAGATGGAATAGAAATACTCTAAGACTAAAACTATTGATGTCCTTAAGAAGTAAATGCTGGTTGGCTCTCTAGAATTAGAATAGAATGTGAGTGCTATGCCAAGAGGTAGCTGTGGGAGGAAGCCTTCATACCTTCTAACCCCATCAACTTCTTTAACCCTCCATAAAGGGGAGGCAAGCTGGACACAAGGCTCCTGTGATTTACAGATTCACACACGTAAGCAGAAGCCTGGAAAGGGCAATTTAAACTCTAAGTTAGGTTGAGAAATGTACATTTCAAAGTCCCACCAGAAGATCCCAAGTGCCCAGACTATATAGTTATCTTTGATGTTCTTTTGGAAGGCCGGTAACAGCATCTGCAAGCTACAAACCTTTGCCTGTGTCCCTTTGAAAAAAAACTACCCTGAATAGAGACAAAGTACATGTCTCTGACCATGTTTTCCCAAGTAGTAATGAGAAGAGAAAATTATCTACCCTTCTTGACAAATATAGTTACATATACTGATTCTTAGCATTGGTCATTAGCTGGATTGTTGGGGGGGATAATGCAACTATGGTAGATTTCTAAAAAAAAAAAAAAAAGAGGTTTTTTCATAAAGTGATTGTAAGAGTTTTCAAAGCATAAGAATATTAACTCTTGTTAAACCCTGAGCCAGTAGTTGCAATTAAATTTGTCTTCTTCCCAAATCCTTATGCTTGAAAACACAAGCCACTCAATGCTAGGTGAAACATTTGTCACAAATGTTTCTCTAAGGTTTTCATCTTTAAATTACTAAAAAAAAATGAAGGTAATATTTGTGGCAATAATTTTACATAACTCTTAAATTCATACATGTAGATTTAACGATCTGAATCCAAATAATAATAATAATGCTCAAAATATTCTCATTGTATTTTATCTTCTTATCTAGGTTTTCCTAAAGCTTTTTCCATAGACAGCTGCTTTATGTTGACATTTTATGGGAAAGAACAAAATCTCCAGGGACTTCTAAAAGGTGACTGAGGGGGAGGTATATATTTCCAATCGTGTATAGTTTCAGTATTCACTTTAAAGCAATGTACTCCTTTTCTGTTTCTGCCCCAACATTTCATAATTATATCATTTTGCAAGAATTGTGTAATTTACATAACCACCTAAATTGTCATAATTGCTAGAAAGTGCTGAAAAAGCATACGGTAGGCATTTCAGATTCATTTCTGCTCTCTGTTTTAAACTAATTTGAAATGCCTTTTGCATAAAAATTCTTTTGGTCAACAAAAAAGTTACTTGGGTTTGATTTTGCTGGAACCCCATTTCCCCCTCAGGCTTATTTTTTCTCTCCTTGGAGCCTTTTCTATTTTTCAATCCACCTGAGTACCTAGGGGAGGGTCACCAGGTAAACAAAGGCCAGGACTCTTGATTTACACAAGAAACCGAGCCCCTCCTGTTAGATAACTCAGCTAAGTTCCATAGATCATCTTTCAAAGAAAGCTTCAAAGTCACAAAACACAACAAAACAACAAAATCCTGTGCACGACTCCATCCTGCCACAGTGCTAACACTATGTTTAACACGAGGAAAAGGAAAAACCCAAGAATGAATGGTCTCTCAACAGTTTTCACAGCATGCCATTTCCATCATAATTATCTTAACCATCTGTTAGGCTTGGAACTGGCAAAAGAATTTGATATTAAGAAACTAAACTGTCATTCCATACAACAGAGCAGGGCTTTGTTAATGGGACCTCATTTCAGGAGATAAAACTGAATATCAATAGTATAAAATTTCATCCATAAAGCAGAATGCCAATATTTGATTATTATTGCTCTGGGAATCAGCAGCTCATATACTTTCATAATAAAATTTCGTAAGTATAGATTAGAATAGTATATGGTGTATGGCATTTGCCAAAAGTGTAACCAGGAAACACTATGTAAAATCTCGTCAAACAAGTAAGGGTGCTAGAAAATGGAGACAAATTTTCTAAATCTAAGCCTACTTTAACTTCCCTAAAAAGTGAATCTATCTTCGCATACTTGAAAGGATGTATATTAATGTTTAGCTTCCTGAATATAATTTGGCTGTTATGTGAGACTATAAAAATTTGTGGCAACATAAGAGATATACATAAATAGTAATCCACACTTCTGGAGTGCCTTCTTACCTCCTACATGTGTGAATTTATATGGACACACTGCACACACATGCACATAAAACATATACACATGCACAAACAATGCACATCCTCATATACACGTACAAACACTAACGTACATAGGCACATACAAACACCCACACACATCTAGATATACACATGCATACACACATGCACACACAAACTTATACACAAATTTCAGGTTATTCTACTAGAAATTATAGAAATTGCAGTTTGTAAAAACAATAAAAAATGAGCCATTTAACTTATTCAATGTTTTTGCCAGATATTATTTTAATTAATGACAATTCTAAAACTGTTTAAAATTATATGTCTATCACTCAATTAGACTTTTCAAATTATAGTTATTGTCTGAAGGTATCTTTAATAATGAAAACCATTAATTAAATGACATAAAATTTGCTGTGATTTAACCAAGCACCAGCCTAGAGAGTCACCAACAGGAGAGTTAGCTTCCTGCTTTTGAAATTGGAAATTGGCAGACTGGCCAATTTTCATAGGAAAATAAAGAAAATGGTCAGTTATAGAAGGAAAACCCCCAATAAACTTATTTCTTCTGAAATTAGGAAAACAATAGCAAAGTCAGGAGAAAATGATACACTTTTATGTTAACATTCTGTAAAACCTAGTGTTTGTCATAGTGGCACTGGAATGGGAAGACTAAACGCGGAAGAAGAGAAAAGAGTTGGATAAGGGAGGGGATGCAGGGAGGGGCAACTGAAACTAAGACCCTGAAAGGTCATAGGAAAACCCAATCCAGTAGAAACTTCCATATATATGTATGTATATGTGTAAAGTTAGTATAAGTGAAATTACCAAATAATGGGAAGATTGTACCTCAACTGGCCATCTCTTGCCATCAAATGAAGTTTCTAATACCAGAGAAGGAGTATATCCAATCAAGTTGTTGGCCAGAGGTCACCATGGAAACATCTGAACCAAAGCTGTTGTCAAGAATATTTGTTACCCACCACAAAACAGTAAGTCCCCATTGCTAAAGACAGAACCTTCACAACCAATTGAACATGAAGAGGTGGAGGCTAGTGTCTACCTAGACAGTTTACCCTTAAGGACTTGTGTTCATGACATCAGAAAGCATTCTACATATCACCAAAGGGAAAGCTAAACACCCATCTGTAAACCCTCTCATCTGCAATGATTACCTGTCTGCAAAATATGCTAATATAAAACTGGTAAATTCTCATGGGATTTGATTTTTAAGACCCATTTTATTAAATGGAGCCCATGCCTAATGCTGCTAAACACCTGAGAATACATAGATCAGGGACCTAGAGGGAAACCAAGACTGCTGTTCTGCTGAAGATTATATTAATAAAATGACTTATTTTATTGTACTCATAGGTCATTTTTGTGCTCACCAGAGAAGCTTCCTCCTGTAATAGATGGAAATAAAATTGCTGACCATTAACGAGTCAATGTACAAAGAATCAGAGACCTTGGAACTCTCACTTCTAAATATTATGTCTCCAAATTCTTTGCCTGAGGGCTTAGGAAACACTGCAGAAAATGAGACATAAAAAAAATCTAAGAACCGGGGGCATGGAAGACACCAAGGAAACAAGGCCCCTAAATATAACAGAACCAATGCACATATGGACCAACAGAAACTGTGGCAGCATGTACAGGGCCTGCACAGGTCCCTGCCAGTTGGGGTCCCATCTATGAGAAGAGAGGTGGACATAAGATCCCACCACTAACACAGAAGCTCTGTCCAATTGACAACTACTTACAAATGAGAAATTTGTTTTCTTCATTAGAGTTTCACTGGGGATGCAAACCACACTCAGGTGCAGGTCCCACGCACAGCTGTAGTTGGCCAACATGAAATTAAGTCAGTGGCATCTTTGGAGGGTCTCTGTCTCACAATATTTTGTCAAGGCATTTTTTTTAAAACTTTATGAGTCCTTTGAATATATAGTATGTCTTCCAGTTTGGTGTTTTTATGGTATTCCTGGGTGTGCACATGTGTGTGTGTGTCTGCATGCACATATGTGTCTTATGAGCTTTTGTTGCTATGGCTTTTATATTTTTTCTGTTTGCTTTGTCTTATTCCAATTTGTTTGTTTCCGTTTTGCTTTACTTTATTTTATTTGTTATTATTTAGATGTCTGTATTCTAAGGAAAAGAAAGAGTAAGGGTGCAGATTTGAGTGGGAGGGGAAGGAAGAGAATCTCACAGCAGTTGGGGAAGGGGAAAGCAGAATATAGTGCATGAATAAAACCTATTTACAATAAAAGAAAAACAGAAAAACTGGAATTAAGTGTATATATTTTCACATACATCTACACACATATTCACATAAAATAAACAAACCTTTAAAGACTTAGTGATTTAATTATATTATTAATCACTATCACTTTTCATTTATTTGCTTCCTTGAATCATAATATATTAACCTCTTGTCTTCCTAATTTCTTGGCAAGGTGGTGGAAAACCATTAAATCAGTAACGCATACTACCCCGAGTATTCAATTGGACTGTGAGGTTTTAAATATTCTTTATGTATAATCTTGCTCTCTTTTTTGAAGAATCATCTTCAGTATAAATAGCCATGTGATAAATACCTTTCAAAGGTTGAAAATTTCATAAATGTCCCCATTAGAGATAAGAATGAATGAAAACTTTTATTCTTGCTGTGGTACTAAGGCCTCTCAGAGTTAAGTGTCAGGATTAACTGTAACAACCTTCCTAAGATTTCCTTTTCTTTATAGCTATAATTACATCAATGGACAATTTTCAAATTAGTACAATTCTATAGGCTTTGTCTTCAGTGTGCATAAATTAGTTTGAGTAAAGTTTATCTAGAAGGGGGCTATTTCAGTGGTGTTCCCAATGGTGGATGTCTAGACTGTGGTGACGGGATCTCCTGGATATTTCTCCCTGGATTAGGCTGGCAGGTAAGTATACTTTTTTCATCATTGTTGCTGGTCAAAAATACCAAGTGAACTATAAAATTTAATAGCTCAACAGAGTTCCATCCTGTAAAGACTAATTTTTCTACATAGTATAATAGTTGAGATGCTAGCAGGCAGGGTTGTTGATCTGCCAGGTGAATCTCCCAGATAGGGACAGCAGCACCCCAAATCACATTATTAACTTTGAAGTGATACAGCTCTGCATCTTTATTCTGTTATTGCAGAACTTTAAGAGAATTTCTCTTATCTTTATACAATCACTTTTGTCTTTTTGATCTCGCTTTAAAAATGTGCAATTATATTGCATTCATATATTTTTCTGTAGCATTTGAAAATAAAATAAGAATTGAAATGCTCTATGTTGAATAGGGTTAAGTTTAAGAGCCCTTGAACTATGCTAGAACTTACACTGCATGAAAACAAGAATGCGTGTAAAGTATCCACAGTAGGCATTCAGCTATCTCTACTGTGAAGTCAACTATTATTCAATCCCAAAACAGAGTGAATTGAATAAATTGAATAAAGTTTTAGAACACAGATTACAGCAGGAACTTAGATGCTATGCCTTAGTTTTATTGCACTTGGTTATTACATCTTATACTTATATCTATGGAATGCACTCAGAAAAATTAGCATGCTTTGTCTTAATATAAATTGAAACTTTACTTTGAAAAAAAGGTATTAATTACTGTGTTTGTATTTGCCAAGAGAATATTGAAAGCCTAAAGCATAGTCTTTATCGCCAAGAAGAATTTTGTTTTGTCAGGAACAAAACCTCTTCCAAGAGGTAGAGCTGAGTGCCTAGTGCCCAACTGGCTGCTTTTGCAGTGTGCATCCTGTCATTCGCTTTGCAGCGGTGCTTTGCTAGCATCTGTTGATATCCTTGTCTATTATTCATCTACGGGATAACTGCTCAGCAGCCATTTACTTCCTTTCATATCTTTTCTGCATCTTTTGTTTCCATGGGTTGTTTTGGCAATAAAACTAAGAGAGGGGTACAGAGCTTATAAAAAAAGTGCAGTAGGATCATCATGTTTTTGCATTTCTGTGAACATTAGCACTTGTTTCATAAGGTTTTAAAATGCTAACATGTATTCAGGAAACTTTGAAGCTCATAGGTGTGATGGATTTGAAACGTTGGGTGAATGGAATCTAAGCAGTGTTTTCTGGAACAGCACACCACTGTTCAATCTTTATGTGGCAAATTGCTCTGTGCAATTTTCTGTTTGCTGCACATGTTAATACCTACATTTCAAGTGACATCGTCACAGCGATTCCTCACCTTTATAAAGCACTTTATATTTTTATCATGCTCGCTCATTCATTATGTCCTCACATCCTTCAGTGTAGATAATTGCAATTTTCACAAAAAAGAGAAAGTAAATTAAATGATATGCAAGGTCAAAAGGTCAATGAATCTCTGAGCCTAAAGCTATATTGACTTGATAGGTCCCTAGTCTTGTGTGTGCCAGGAGAAACCTCATCAAATGAAGCTGGGCTAAGCTTTCTTCAGGCCAAAGAGCTAAGATATATTTGGGGATGCTTAGGTCAGGTGAGCATAGTTTGACATGTATTTTTTTTCAGTCAGTTTTGACCCTCAAACTCAATGAAGCAATATTTTTAATTAAACTCCAGTGCTCTAGCACAAAACCTTTTAATTTATATCAGGAGATTCCTGCCTCTATGAAGCCCTCTCTACATGCCAGATGGTCATTATCTTGGTGTTACCAAACTGTGATGTTCTTTATCTAAAGGAACATGCTAGACAACATGCTACACTGTGCTCAAAGTCATTTTCAACTTGGTTTTAGAAAGCCAATTAAGGGAATGTAAAGCCAATTCAAAGCCTCAAAATCAAGACATACCTATATTTTCTTTTGTTCAGATTATGTTTTCTGTTTTCTGTGCAAACTTTCATATAGTAAAAGCAATTGCTACTTTCATTTATCACTTAGCTGTTGACTTCTTTAGTAAGCTTCTCAACAATGAAAAACATAAAGCTCCACTCAAAAGCAACTACATTTTCCTTTCTTTAAATCTAGTGTCCAGTAATATCAAAATACAAAATAAATTCAATTTTACTAATTAAATTAGAATAACAAAAATGATGCAAAGTCTGTATTTTATTATCTAATCTTGGCTATGTTTTCATTGTTGAAAATATAAATAGGCAAAATTTTTATGATTGGTTATAAATATATATTGTTTTTGAAATACCTAAATGATTTCTAGGATTTTGAATGTTACTAATTCTTTCATTAGATGTCAAAGACTTCCACCAAACCACTTAAGATAGAGTATGCCTTTCAAAACAATGCTGTCAGAATAATGGGTATAGTACTATCTCTGAACTACCCTAATTTTTATGGGCTGGAAAAGCATTTGTCAAAGAGACTGATAACTCTTTTGTATTATCTTGAGACTCTTTTCCTTCGGTTGGGTTGCCATGTCCCACTTCAATATGAAAACCTTTCGTTCTACATTATTATATTTATTTTGTCATATTTGGTTATCTCTTAGACTCTTGTTCTTTCACAGTGAGAGATAGAAAGAGAGTGGATCCAGAAGAGAGGGGTAGGGGAACAACCAGGAGAAGTGAACAGGCAGGAAACTATAATCAGGATATATTATAAGACAAAAGAATCTATTCTTGATAAAATGATCAGAATTTATGGATTTTTTCATAAATATATGCATCTTACCATGGTACCATTTATAGCCTCTTGTCAGAAAGCATTCTAGCTCTTTCTGTGGTATATACTATGTTTTTCCTTTCCAGTTACATACAAACTATAATGTCTGCTCTCTGGCCAGAAGTCCTGTTTATTACATCACTTTGATCACTATGCTTCTCTGACAATTTTCTCTCATATGTTGTAATTTACAGAACAAAACAACAACAGCAGCAACAGAAACAAGAAAAAAACAACCAGAGATATTAAAGTTGCCAATGTCTGGGCCTTGTAAAGCAGTCTAAGTTATCTATGTGGTGCTTGTGAAATATTTGTGAATTTTAATGATGCATTGCATTTGGCCAAAGTAATCAAGAAAACCCAATGTTACACAGTTGCATAACTATGGTTTGTGTATGTATGCACGGGTGTTCATTTGTGGGTAGGTGCAAAAAAAAAAAAAAAAGTAGTGCATGCGAACAGGTGTAAAGCCCAGATTGCAAGTGTCATTTCCTTTAATTTTGAGACAAATTCTCTTACAGGCTTGGAGCTTACCAAGTAGACTGGGCTGGACGGTCAATGATACCAAAGACTTGTCTGTCATTTTCTCTCCCGTGCTAGTGGTAGATGCCAAAGCCACTTTACCAAGCTTTCTGTTACTTGGTGTTGCGGAATACTATTTAAACTGGGCAAAGATATGTTACATGTGTTTGCCCTATAAAGTATTATTTCAACTATGTGAAGGTATATTAAATTTGCTTCTGATGCCTTTGTTAACTCTGTAAAGATGTGTAAATAAAATTAACCTGGGCCCAGAGAGGCTGAGTTAGCAACTGGTTGACAGGAAGTGGCAAGGAGGAGCTTATCATGATTTTTGGTTTTTTGAAGTTGGGTGATGAGGAAAGAAGCAGATTCCAGGGAAGCCAGCAGAGAGAGAAAGTTAGTCAGTTGCTACTCTGACACTCTGAGCTTGCAGGTTTTCACTCTAGCCCTTGGATTTCTACTTTTATTAGAACAATAGAGATTTAGTTAAAACTACCATTAGCCACAGCAAAAGGGTCCTTATCTGGGGGAACAGAAACCGTCCCCGCCCCAGCCTGCTTTTAGTAATTTAAAATGCAGCCACTGAGGTCATTGATTTTTACCACTGAGTAATACTCCATTGTGTAAATGTATCAAATTTTTCTTATTCATTCTTCAGTTAAGGAACATCTAGGTTATTTCGAGGCTCTGTCTATTACAAATAATGCTGCTACTCTGAACACAGTAGAGCAAGTGTCCTTGCAGTTTGGTTGAGTATATTTTAGGTAAATGGCCAAGAGTGGAATTGCTGGATTCTGAGGAAGTTTCACACTGCATTCCAGAGTGTCTGTACAAGTTTGCGTTCCCACCAGCAATGGAGGAGTGTTCCCCTTGCTCCACATCCTCTCCAGCATAGGCTGTTGTCTGTGGTCTTGATCTTAGCCATTCTGACAGGTGTGAGATGGTCACTCGGTGTCATTTTGATTGGCATTTCCCTGATGATGATGACTAAGGATGTTAAGCAATTTCTTAAGTCTCTTTTGACTATTTGAGATTTTTCTGTTTGGAATTCTGTTTTAGATTTGTACCCCTTTTTTTAACTGGATTATATGATGTTTTAATGTCTGGTTTCTTGGGTTCTTTATGTTTTTGGAGATCAGTTCTTTGTCATATGTTGGAGTGGTGAAGATCTTTTCCCATTCTATAGGCTTCCATTTTGTATTATTGACAGTTCCTTTGCCTTACAGAAGCTTCTCAATTTCAAGAGGTACATTTATTAATTGTTGATTTTATGTCTATGTTACTGGTGTTATGTTTAGAAATAAAACTAGAAAAAATATCATTCTGTGTGTGGTAACCCAGACCCAGAAAGACAAAGATGGTATGTATTTACTCTTAAATGGGTATTAGGAGTAAAGTACAGGATAACCAGCCTACAGTCCACAGCCCCAAAGGAGGCTATACAGCAAGCAGTCCCACAGATGGATCCATAAATATTCATGGGAATGAAAAAAGGAAGAGATCTTCTGGGTAAACTGGGGAAGGCTTGGGAGAATAGAGGCATGAGAACTTAAGGGAGCAGTTGAATGTGCTGAGTGTAGGAGGCAGATTGGGGACAGGACAGAGCAGGAGAGTAATGTAAGACACATCTTGATATGGAGGACATACTGGGGATAGGGAGAAAACTGGCTTCAGGAAAACCCTCAGGAATTTACAAAGATGACCCCAGCTAAGACTCTTAGAAATAATGGAGAGGGTACCTGAACTGGCCATCTGTGTAGTCGTAATGGTGACTACCCTAATTGTCATTAGAAATACCCTATCCAGTAACTGATGGAAGCAGATGCAAATGTCCATAGCCAAGTAATGGAATAATCTCTGCAAGTCTTGCTGGAGAAATAGAGGAGGGATTATAAGAGGCAGGGGATCATGCATAGACAGCTGACCTGGGCTAATGTGAGCTCATGGACTGGGTGCCAACAGTTAGGGAACCTGGATGTGACTGACGTATGCCCTCTGCATGTGGGGGACAATTGTGTAGCTTGATCTCTTTGTAAGGCCCCTACAGTAAGATCATGACCTGTCACTGGAGCTAAGCTGGCTTTTGGAAACCTATTCCCCATGATGGATTACCTGGCCCAGCCTTGGCACAACTGGAGGATCTTGGTCTTGTCTCAACTTGTGCCATGCTTTGTTCAAACCCATGGGAGGCCTGCCCCTTTCTGAATGGAGATCGAGAAGGAGTGGATGGGGAAAGGGGTAGATGGGAAGCATGGGATTGGGAGGAGAATAGAGAGAAAAAACTGTGCTCTGCATGGAAAATAAATGAAAAAGAGTATTTAAATAAAAGAAAAGAAAAAGAAAAAAAGTAAGTACAGCCACTGTAACGAGGATAACAGTGCGTGTGTTTTGATTATCTAGCTTACTTATATTCCAAATGATCTATTGCCTCAGCTCCAAATACAAGATTATTTTGGAAGTTATCTTTGAAATTACTAAGCTATCATCAAATGACAAAGAGTGACATTATTTTTCTCTGGTCCTGTCATGCTGGCTTCTCCAACTTCCCTACTGGCATTGCAACTGTGACAGTAGGGTGTATGACGACTTCTGAGGAGAAACTAGCCACCTTCCTCTTTCAGCTTTTTTGTTGTCCTCCCCCAAAGGAGACATGCAGTGAAAAGCTTCAAACCTCTGCCACTTACATCTAATGATACAGCGATATCAGTTAGATAAGAAAGATTGGCTACAGGAGGCTACTTTCATACTCTGACATCTTACTGTTCATTGTGTTTATTCATTAACGTAATAAGCCGAGATAAGTGATGGTTAGACAAACTAATGCTGGCATAGTTAGCTTTAGAGGTCTTTAAAATTTTTTATGTGTACTTAATGAATCTGTACAAGTTGAGAGCTAATCTCATCAAGAGTCTTTTAGAGAGGGGGCTATCCACCTTTTCATATAGCTGTGGTTACAGTCTAACTATCCATCCAGTTCTGTGCTCTTGTCAGACTTTCACTTATGGGTGTCCTCTAGTGTATAGAAACTAAAGTATTATCAAAAAACTATTCTGAAAGTTGCTTAGACTTCCTCTGATACAGACAGTCTTTTTGAAGATTAATTAAAAGTATGAAAGTTTTTTCCTAGTCTCTTTCTAGGAGAATTTTAAAAAGCCTGGGTTCATTATTATCATTGATATAAATGCTAATATGAATTTGTATAAGATATATAGTATATTTCCCACATAAAGCCACCATCAGTACAATTTTCATTTAGTACTTCAAACATGATTTCCACTACCTAACATTTTAAAAAAATGGCATGCACACACATGCATGTGAGTGTGTTCATATGTATGTACACCATACTTTTGTGCAGTACCCTCAGAGATTAGAAGAGGGCATTGGATTTTATCTAGCTGAAATTAAAGGCAATTGTTGTTCGTCAACTGTGGATACTGAGAACCAATCTCAGATCCTCTACCAGTACTTTTCACTGCTGAAACAGCTGTCCAGGTCCTACGTGAAGACCTTTCATTTCCTCCTATGTTTAGCCACAATTCTAGGAATGTTATTTAAATTCTGAACTATGTTGATGACCATGTGGAGAAGGATTCTACATATATTAAATAAGCAACTATGCTCCTGAATTCAAATTACAGAGCTTTGTATAGAAAGAGCACTTGGATACAGGTACATGGGCCACCAAATTCTCAGCATATACACTGACTTTAAAGTAGCATGTGAGAATGAGAAATATCACGAGTCAGAAAGTTACTCTTCATTTAATTGAATTTAAAGAGCTTTTCTTGTTTTACCAGAGGAGGAGGTGTTGCCATGAAGGTAGAGAAACAATTTAAAAAATAAGTAAAATGTATTTGTCTGGACTCACAGGAATACATGAATATTGAAGGAAAAACATAAATCACAGAAGGGAAGAGAACCATAGAGATAAAACATGTAATATGCAAGAAAAGACATTGAGAAATACCAATAATCTTATATATATTAAAATGTTTACAAGTTAATATTTAATAAAAGAAAATATGTTACAGTGAATGATTTTTAGGTGTGATGGATATGAGATGACTTGCAGTAATTTAAATACATTACCATCATAAGGAGGCCCAAGTGAAGCAAATGAGCATCATTTTGTTACTATTTGTTAGACAAATGATAACTGATTCCCTCAGTCTGTGACCTGCCTTTAGCTGGCAATTCTCTTCCACAGCAGCCAGTCTCTGGTGGTAATCAGGCTTCATATCTCCAGTGGAGGGTCGCTTCTTTGAGTTAATGGAGCAGTGTGTTTGTTGGATGGATAAATCACTTAGAGAGAAAGGCCTAACAGCAAGGAAGCACCTTACATTGTCCTTAAGGCAACCTCAAGAGTGACTTTCTGCAAGGTTAGAGGTAATTCTCTCTCTCTACTATGGCTTAGTGTATGTCACTCACAAGAAAGGTCAGATATCTTGACTACTTTCTGTGCTTGAGAATCAGATCACTGTCTAAGAAGGAGGAGAGAGCCGGGAGACCCCTTTCCCTTACAAAAGTAGGTCAGATTTCATCCAGCACTGCCTCCTAAGCCTTTCAAAGCAGTCTCTCACATTGTGGCAATACTTTGAGCAAATCCTCATGGTTGTTCATAAATTATATTGCAACCTGAAGGGAAAATGTTATTCTATCCCTCTTTTGACTCCAGCTTTTCATAAGGTAAGTCATAAAATTTAATTGGTGACCCCAGAGCAGGGTCATGATTCTTAAATTCGTCTATACCCTTCCTAACCTCCAAGTCAATAATAATAACTGAAGATGATGTTAGTGCTTCTAAATTCAATAGAAGTGTCAGCAGCAGTTAATATATATGAGCCACAATCAAGTATATGAAAACTTTTTTTTTAAAGGAAGTACATGAAACCCTCTGGGTTTTCTTGAAGTACTGCAAATGTTTTGAATTTGGACTTTATGTAAATGGTAGGTGTATGCACAACAGTTAACAGAGGAGACAGAATGAAGACTGGAGATGGAAATGATACAGAGGGAGTAATCTTTTAGAAAGTGGTTCTATAAATTAAACATAAATAGGTTTAAAAATATCTACAGGCAATTTCAACTACCATGACTTAATTTATCTTTCTTCAGATTGTAAGAGGTGAGAAAAGGAAAATCCTGAAGAGATTTTTAAGGGAAAATTTTATTTATTGTTTTTAAGGTGGTATAAATGCTGTTAACATTGATGCCCAGTGCCTGTTGAAGTGATTGAAATGGAGTGGACACTGAAGTGCTTTATCCCTGTGACTCCCGATCCAACCTTAAAGCTGGCTGATAGATTGAGCAACACAGAACTTGAAGTTCCTATGTTCTGTAAGGAGAGGGAGCTCAAAGAAGGTAGTTACATGACAGTGACAAGCAGATATTCAGAGAGATTTTAGAATGTTTAGAGCCAGAGGGACAACAAAGTACTAGCTTTAATATTTCATTTAGTTTTTACATCTTTAAAAGATTCTCATACATGAGTACTGTATATCATTTATTCTCCCTCTTCCCTTCAATGTCCCTCTGCACCCCTCCACTACCTCTCAACTTCATAACCCATTTTTTAATTATTATTAGAAGCATATACTTACACCACACACACACACACACACACACACACACACACACACACACACACACACACACACACCCCTTCTGAGTCTATTTAGTTTTGCTCCTATGTACATGTGCATAGAGCTGACCATGCACTTGGATAAGCTATTAGGAGTCTTGTTCCTAGAGAAAACTAATTCTTCTCTCAACAGCCACTGATTGCCTGTAGCTCTTCATTTATATGTGAAGCCTTGTAAACACCCAAATCCACATTGGCATGTCGACCGACATCATCATGACACAGCCTTATTTAAATAGTAATACTTTTGAGAATTTTATGGGCACATCTTTCTTCCCATCTTGGCAAGACACTGTCTTAGAGAAAGCACTGTGATTCCCTGACTCTTACAATCATTGTCTTCTAGCTCATGATTTTCTAGAAGCCTTAGTTATAGGGTTGCCTTATAGATGTATCATTTAAGGTTGGATATCCATTATTCACATATCTTTGCATTTGACCAGTTGTATATCTTTATAATATGTATCTTCTCCAAAAAGAAACTTTTTTGATGAGGAGTGAGAGCTTCACTTACCTTTGATATAAGAGTTAATATTTAGAATGCAGCTGGAAGTAATTCTTCTTACCAAAGTGGTAAAATAGGTCTGTACCTAAGGTCTATGACCTATCCAACTATAGTTATTTGGCTATATTTAGGGAACACCCTAGGGTCTATGAACTATCAACTATAGTTATTTGGCTAGAGTTAGGGAACACCCTCTTATTGATCTGGTGTTAGGTCCTAGTAGAAAACTATTGTCTGTCTCCAAGATAAAAGAATCATTGCATTGGGCATATCTACTTGAGCTAGTTGGTTTTATTTGTAGACTTAATAGTGGCTAGTATATTGGTTATCTTCTCAACCTATGAATCACAGGGGTCATCAAACACCGAAAACACAGATATTACTTTATGATTCATAATAGTAGCAGGTGTATCACAAAAATAATTTTATCGTTGGTGGTCACCACAACATGAGGAACTGTATTAAAATCTATGACGATAATGATTGGAGAATAAATAAATTGGAGAAAGAAGTGAGATGAAGCCTTACCGAAGAATGGAATGTTAGCATGATAAGTTGAAGGCAGCAAAATTGAGTTTACAACTACTGTTACAATCAAACATTTTTCATAATTTATTTTTTGAGAATGTCTTACCATAATGCCACTGATCTGGACCAAATGTTTGATTATCCCCAGCAAAATACATGAACTATGTACTAATTTTCAGAGTAACATCAGTAGGAAGTGGAATCTTTGGGATGTAATTAGATTGTAAGTGTTGAGCTCTCTTGAGTGGAATTAGAGTTTTTATAAAAGAGAATTGCTGATTTCCTTGTAAAAATTCAAGAAAAATAGCAAAAATGAAGTAGGAGATAGAACAGTGATAAACTTTTTTTTTACTTATTATCTATAAAATCACTAGTATTTTTACTGAAGCCTGAGTGGACAAAGATGGTGATTAAGGTCCAACCACAGTCGTTATTACAGAAATCTCATTGATTATATTTTTATATTTCAGGTGGAAAAATAGACATTTATGGATACATTTTCAATGGAAAAAATTCTTGGGAGAACAGGAAAAACTCTCCTCAAATCTGAAAGTACTTTAGTCTAGAGATTTATTTTTACTAGAGCAATTCTTGTGTGTCTGTATACTTACTGACATATCAGAGACACCATGAATGTTGGACAATAAAGTAAATGTCCTGTAGAGAATATTGTTGAAGTCCTAAACTATAATGAGGATTATTGAGCAATATTGTCAGGTAAAGAAGATATGACCTTGAATGTCATAGATTAAACAAGAATACTGACATAAAAATTGTGATAGTATAAAAGAGAAATGAAGCCCCCTACCCAGGGTCAGAAATTTGACCATTTTTCTCCACTTGGTGATGATATTTGATAAGGTTTAGGTGTGGTCGAGCCAAAGGAAGTACACATACCTGGAGATGGGCTTTGAGATGTCATAGCCTCACTCTACTTCCAGTTGGCTCTCTCTGCTTCCTGCTGTACTTGAGAGTGTGAACCCTTGGCTTTCTGTTACTATCTCAATGCCTACTTGCTCCAGTTCCTGTCTACCATGACAGACTCATATCTCCTAAATGAGTAAGCCACAATAAACTCCATTCTATTTTGCCTGGGTCATGGTGTTTTATTATTATAACATAAAAGTAGCAAATACAGAAACATAGAAAGCATTCTTATAATATACACTATTGGGAAAAAGGCTCAAAACAGATAAATAAATAATAATTAGTATTTATTAAGTGAGGATCAGTTGAAAAATATTGCAGTAGGAGCTTCTTGTATAATTTTGACAATAACCACGTGCTATATGTTTTAATGTAAATGCCTTTGATGGTAAATGATACTAACGTGCCGGAAAGTCACATAGCTGGTACATGGAGTCCATGCAAGGGGACATTTATGTATACACATGAACCTACCTTTTCAATCATTGAGGCAATTCCTATAACTATGTTGAAAATGACTAAACCCATTTTCTGGGTTGCAAATGTTGTAATTCACCATTCATTCATCATGTAACAAGCTTCAAAAAAATAGATTTAATAGAGTTTGAAATTATTTTTTTTCCAGCTGAGGAGTTCAACATAACCTAGGAGATGTGGTTCATAAACTAATCTTTTAAATTGTTCCCCATCTTTATTGACGTGTACCTATACACTAAAAATTGTATGTACTTTGGTTGCATTGCATGGCATTAAATGTTTATATATGAATGTGTTTGTATATGCTATACATTACAAGATGATTTTATAGTCATGTTAATTAACATGTCTTTTCTCTTAGTATCATCTTTGTACATGATATGGATATAAATACTATTTTCATAGAAAATTTCAAATATGTAATGCTATCATTATATTTATATTTCTGCAAATTGTTATTTATTCTGTAATGCTTGTGGCCTACATTGATTTTCAGAACTCTCTCATTCTGAATCTGAATCACTGTACTCTTGGATTAACATCCTGCTCTTCACCCATCCCCTAGCAACTGGCACGAACCTTTTGAGTTTCTAATTTTAGATATTAGGGCTTTTTGAATGCTATAAACAAGCAAGATCCAGCATCATTTTTATTTCTGTGCTTGGCTTATTCACACATGACACAATTTTATTCCGTTGACCTTTCATATCCAGTTTTTTTTTAAAAAAAAAACACTTGTTTTCTTGATGTTAAGTTTTTGGTGATATTCTGAACAGCAACCTTTTCTCTGGGTCCAATTTAACTACATTATTACTTTTCCAGTGAATTTTTTGAACTCTTGTATATTGTGTTTTATTAGTTGTTAGCTTACTTATACGTTTTAAATAACTTCATGTAGCATTTCTCATATGCCAGATCATGTGGCAATCAATTCCCTCAACTTTTATTTGTAGGAAAATCTTTTTTTTTTTTTCTTTTCTTAATGTTTCAAGACAGGATTTCTCTGTGTAGTCCTCACATTTCTGAAACTCACTCTGTAGACAAGGCTGGCTTCATACTCACAAAGATCCCCCTGTGTCTGCCTCCCTGACTGTTGGGATTAAAAGCATATGTCATCACCACCTGGCCAGTGGAGATTTTTTTTATGGTGTAATTTATTTGTGGATCTTTGGGCTTCATGGATACCATTTGAAAAGTTTTCTCACATTGTGTTAAAAACAAAACAATACAAAACAAAACACCTCATGTCCTTGCAGTATTTCTTCATTAAACTCTCCTAAAATGTAAATGTTTTATGTGATGTAGTCCTATAAGTCTTACAGGTTCTTTGTGTGTGTGTGTGTTTGTGTGTGTGTGTTTCTTTCTTCCACAGATAATCATTCTTTGAAGTCACTGAATTTTGTCTCCTGGTTGATCAATTCTTCTGTTGAATTCTTGTTCACTGAGCTTCTATAATATTTGAGGGTTGGAGGGATTGCTCAGTAATTATGAGCACTGGTTACTATTCGAGAGGACATGGGCTTGATTCCTAGTGTTTATATGGCTTCTCACAACCACATGTAACTCCAGTTCTAGGAGATCTAACACTTTCTTCTGTCTTCTTGGGTGATGGTACATGGGCATACATTACAGGTAAACATCATATATAAAAATTAAATTAAATTAAAAGATGAATATTTGAATGTTGTGAGGCAGTTCATCCATATTGGTTTTCTTAGGGTTAGTTACCTACCTACGATGTTACTATGATTGTATCCAATTTCCCTGATATAGTATGATGTTTGAAGTCTTCTTGCTTTGATCATATAATTTACCATATATCATCTTTTTATAGGCAGTTTGGCAAGAAAATATTCCTCACTTTAACCCATTCAGAGATGTTGAATAAACTAACTATTCAGTAAATTTGGTACCAGAGTAGGTGCTCAACAGATTACTTGCTGCCTTAGGTCATGGGTGGGTAGTCTGGTAACTGATCTATAATGTCTACCAAGTAGTTGGATTCACAGAGCAAGCTGGACAATATTGATGATAACAGTCAGTGATCCTACAATCTAGGACTGTGGGATTATTCAGCAAAGGAGCAGGCCCATGATTT
This sequence comes from Phyllotis vaccarum, assembly GCA_033318265.1. Classification (NCBI taxonomy): domain Eukaryota; kingdom Metazoa; phylum Chordata; class Mammalia; order Rodentia; family Cricetidae; genus Phyllotis; species Phyllotis vaccarum. Next base: position 61,097,876 of record JARWLC010000007.1, read on the forward strand.
GGGTCCATCAAGGCTGTCTTGGAATGTGGATCTGTGTGAGCTAGCCTGTGCCACATTTTACTGGACTGGGTCTGTTTCTAGTGCTCATGGGAAGTTGTGTACTCCTTATATTTTCTTTTTTATGTAGATAATGTCACCTCACAATATTTTAGATAAACTATAAGAAGGTCATATGTGGATAGTAAAATTATACTTTCTGTCCTTTCAATAAATCATTTTTTTCTGTCTATGTTCCTCCTAGTTATTGTAAACTTATCTGGAATGCTCTACTGTTGTGAAGAAAGTAGATTTATATGCATCCGCATAATATAAATTATTAAAACTTATTTTTTCTATGAAGAACTAAATGCTAAAGATTCCTTACTCAAGAAGTCACTTGATTTTCATGTATGTATATTCACTTGTTTGCCTCAACATTATCAATGGATTGTCCAACATCCCTTGAGACTCTTATTGACTAATCCTAATAAATGATTAGTAACACCACAAAATACCTACCAATTATAATCTCTCTATTGTTATTGTTCCATCTGAAATCTCTCTGGGCATTCAACTAAATTATTTTTAAGATACTGTTAAAATAATGAAAAATTAAAATTTTCAGGTAAGATGTGTTCTGCTTGGATATTGAAATGACTTCCTCGTCATGTGTAATGTACTCTATGGATGTCATTTAACTAAAACATTCATGAGTTAACTATTTCAATATCCGTTGTCTTCCTTCCTCCCTTTCCAGCTATACAAGAAAAACAGGGCACTTGAGTCTATTAGGCACCCTTTGAAATGGAGTGTTCCTATTGAGCATTATGCTTTTATTAGGTATATCCTTGGCCATTATTCTTATAAATACTTTGTATAAAATGTATCTTTGATTTAAACACCAATGATGGTCACAATAGTTCATGAAGAGATGGATAGGATCCCATTAAGACAAATGGTAACTATATTCTAAAAACCAAAGATGATTTTCTAGTTTGTGAAGGCTATTAGCAAAAATCTTTTGAGTTATTTTTCTATTGTAGTTGTTATACAATTTGGCTAAATTTTTACTTAGAATCAATACTACATGGACTTCATTTATATTTATATAAACTCTTGAGGATGAATATCAAGTGAGAATAGAGATACAACTATGTTCTATATAGGAAAACTAGATGTCTATAAGTAACACAACTTATATGAGGTTATGGAATGTTAAGGCTCTCTCTCTGCTTTCAGTACAACCTCATTGGAGGTAGGGAACCATTTGTCAAAAATGTGGAAATATACAAGCAGTTGGTGAATTACTGAACACAGGATTTTATTGCTTTGGTCTTAAAATGATAGAGAATTGGAATCAGCCTCACAAAGAGTTAAGAGTACAATTCTAAAAAGACCAGAGGAAGGAACAGTAGTGAAGCCAGCAGAGCACAGGGAACAGCAAAGGAAAGTGATATCATGTACTAAAATGTCGCAACAAAACCTGTTATTTATATAAAAGAAGGACCAAGTGTTGTGAAATCAGATTTGAATTTCAGTTTCAAATAAAAAAATTACTATTTAGATTATTCAGGGCCTGAACCTCAGTTTACCCATAATTGGTTTTATAATCACATTTCCTTTATTTTAAATTGTCATAACACTATATCAGAAAGTTCTGCTCCACAGCTGAGCAACACCAAAGTGCTTATAGATTTTAATTACCATTTTAAGCTATTCGAAATATTTAAAAAGTCTCTCAAGACCCACAATTGTCTTTGTTTTTGTCTTTCCAACTTTGCCTCCAGAGCCATCACTTCAGTGTTACGTCTGATTTATTCCTAAAGGAAGAAAAATAAAAATAGAAGCTGACTGAGATATCATTTCTTTTTATGACTCTGTCATACTTTTTGATGAATGTATCAAAAAATATCTTTATTGAGAATATTCTAAATGAACAATGATTTTCCTAGAATAAACAAATGTCATGTGATCTCACCAGGCTTAGCCTTTACATTGGTTAGGTTAGCTAACACATGATGGAGGATGTCCTATATTTGGCTCATTAAGGTAACATAAAAAATACACCGGTTTTTAGATAAATAATGAGTTGTGGGAAGAAAGAAAGTTATGATGGAAAAAAAGATATGAAGAATAACTCGAAATATGGTGACAAATTTAATTAATTTAGCTTTCTTTTAGGATTGTCTGGCCTACAATTATTTATAAGAAATAAGCCTTAAAAGATGGATACAACTTGCAAACAAAATTTAAAGCATTCCCATTTTAATACTTGGAAAAACTAAAATAATTTAATTAGAAGCATCTTAATGATTAAAACATTTTAATATTAATCACCCTCCTATTGCTACTACACATAATGCAATCAGCAAAGTCAATACAGTATACTCTTATGGTGATAAAGACCATGACACTGAATTCAATTAACAGTATTTCACTCTACTCAAAGCAGCTCCCTTGGCCCCTAATTAAGTGGGAAAAAAGATAAAGAACAGAAATTTTTGAGCTCTTTTTAGAAAACTGTAAAATAGGAGGTATATGTAAAGATTATATGATAATGCTTACTCTGTAACAAACATGAGAATTAGTCAGCAGAAAAATAATGTCCCTGCCAAAACATTCACACACCAAGAGTGATACTGTGGGTGTCCACTCCTTGCTTCTTTTTATTGACTTTTTTGTCCAATTGCCTACAAAACTTCCTGTGCATCAGTTCTATTTTCTTGACATTTCTGAAGTTTTAGAAAACTCTATAGTTTTATCTTCTTTTGATATTATTTTTATAGCTTTCCCCACTCATTAATTATTTATAAATCTTGGCAGAAGTTTATACATTTTGTTTTCTTAGGTTCTTTCCCATTTATTTAGGGAGGAGATGCACACAGAGCTAGGCATGCATGCTTGGGGGCCAGACAACACTTATGGGAATCCATTCTCTTCATCCATGTGGGTCTGGAATTGAACTCAGGTTCTGAGCTTGGCAGCAGGTACTTGAGCCCACTAAGCCATCTTGCTGGCTTTCTATTTTATTTTCTATTTAATAAAGTTTTACTTTTTTTTCTCATTTACTTTGTCCATTTTCTGACTTACTAGGCTGACTTCTCAGCTTGTTTTCTGAAATTATTACTTTTGACTACTCATTTTTCCATCTTTTTATTTACTATTGGTTTTATATTTTGTCCTTCCTAGGCTTTGATTACATTTTAAAGTCATATACATTGTTTCTTCTTTATTAATATTTATGTACTTTATCTCTAAAAACTATTTGACATTCTTTTCTCAATAGAATCTGTAATATATAATTCCACTGCCATATTCTATTTCTAGTGTGTTACACTTTCTAAAGCGTATCCACATTTTTACAGTCAGAACTTTAAGAAAATAAACAGTAGAATGAAATTGCCTGTTGTGTTCTTCAAAGAGCTGCCTGTTTTGTTGTCAGTAAATACGAGTCAGATAGGGTTTGGGAGAGAAACTAAGTTAGTGTGTAGTGAAAGGAAAAGGTGGCTTTATTAGATGACTTATGTTGAAGACGAAAATAAAAGCAAATATATTTAAAACAAGCATTGTTGGCAAAGCAAAACCTTATGATTAAAAATTAAGAAAAACATGAAGGAATGTTAAATACGGTCTGTTATGTAGATTTCTATTGCCTTTTCTGGTATATCCTTTGTAATTAAATAATGGGAATTTCTCACAATAGACCTAGGATTTCACTTACCTACACTCTTAACTTCAGTTATTACGTCTACCATCAACTAAACACAGATAAAATATTTTTATTAGCTTGACATAATGAAACCTGATATTTGTACATTACATAAACAAACCATAATTTAGAAAAGATCAAGCATGGGATCAAATTGCCTTTGAGTTTCAGCACAGATATTCACTGGATAACAGGCTCTGTGTTCTAAAGCTGTAAAAACACATAAGGACATCATTCATTCTTTATAGATAAGTGTTTCAGAACATAATAATGAAACAATAAAGAACAGAAAATGCTATATAATAATAATAATAATAATAGGATTTCTCTGGTGAAAAGACAGAGTGTAAATACTATTTCACATGCACTCTTTCAGAGTTCAGAAATAATTCTAGTATCATTTATCTAGAATTTTAATAAACAATAAGTATATGAAATTTTTTATGTTAAACATGAGGGTAATAATGCTTGGTAAAGGAATTTTGAAAAATAATATTGATTATTTTTTGTTAAACATTACGCAATTTTTAGAGTAAGCAATAGTAATTAGTCTATGTTGAGTACAATTTAAGATGGAGAAGTTACTAAAAGGAACTTTCAAATATGACCAAGAATATATAAAGATGATTGAAATTAAGGGCAAGTGTTACAGGATGTAGCCACTGGCTCTGTGGTTTTCCTGCATAATTCAAGAACATTTAATCAGTTCAAATGTGCCTGAATGGAAGAGAACAAAAATTGCTCGGGGTGAAAGAGCTGGGAGGAGCCACCCTAGAGAAGGCAAATGCAGCTGTGGTTCTCTGAGGGCAACAAGTGTTATGGAAATACATGTGGGCACAATCAGGTCTATGGATAGCAGGAACTTGGTCTTTGGTACTAAAAAAATAGACTTTTCACAGTTGATGTGGTTTTCCCATGCTATAAAATGGAGTGGTGAACACATAAAGAAATTTTTAAAAGGGCCCGTAACCCCAAGTTAAATGTACTCTTTCCAGTACAAGCACCTGTAGGCCCTAATCTCCCACCTCCCAGCATATAGGAGCATGCCTAGTAAAACCATAAACTTTTATTATTGGGAGACAGTTATATTAAGCTGAAAAAATTTCGCTTCTTAAACTTGGATTTAAATTGTGCTTTAATTTGTAATACATAATTTGGATTCATTTCTTTTGGTAGAATTCACTCAACAGTCTCACAGTAGCTATTTTATAACCTATATATTTAAAAAAACTCCGTCTGATTCTCTGCTTCACCGTGCTTAAAAAACTACAAACCTCTGAGCATTCGTCTCTTTCCTTCTGGAATAAGAACAGTTCACAAAAGAGTATGGTTATGTCCTACCTAGTGAAATTTTTTTTTTAAACAAAGGCAGACAATAAATAACCTATGGAGTGAAGTGAAATTATATGTAATAATCACTTAGTTTCACGTATTATCAAGGACTGTTCCTATATTGCAGTGTTAGTGCTATAACAAAAGCTGTTGATGTCAATTGATTTCTATGCATTTATTCAGAATATTGTTAATCTTATCCAGCAGTGCCCAAGTAGCTAAATGCCTCTTATTTCTGGGTATTCCTATAGTTACACTGCATTCACAAGCCCCAGAAGACAGGTATGTGCTGTGTTTTCTAGTAAATAATAAGAATTTCTGTTACTTTCACTGAAAAATCAAAATTTCATAAATGTTTTATTATTTACTTTGCATTTTCTTTTTGTATTTGATTAAATATTAAATAGTACTTAATTTTATTAATTTTACATTTAAAATAAGCACATTTTAAATTACAGAGCACTTTAATCTTCTGAGTTTGAAATTACACATGTCATCCTGACTTTAAAACATTGTTGCACATTAAAAAATATAGACACAAACATCTATATCTATATACACAAGCACACACACACACACACACACACACACACACACACACACACACACACACACACACAAGCATACACACCCTTGAATCTGCTTAGGAAAGAAATCTATCAAAATAAATAATTCATGTTGAGATGGACTGAAATCTAGTCTTTAGAAGGTGCCAACAGATGGTTTACATTTATAGAATGCACACTTGCTGACTTCCAAACAGAAATTAAAATTCATAAAGTATATCATTAGGACTCCTCATAAGTAGCATTATGTTTATGATATGAATTTGGATTTTCCCAGGTGAACAGTTTTCATCATAATTTTACTGAGAAAAAAGTAAAACAAATTGCTTTCCAGTTACTATTTTGTTGCAAGTTTAAAATTAAACCTTGTTGGTGATCATCCATCCAGCCAGGAAGCTCAGGGCTGATGAGGCTGTTGTCACAGTGTTCATCACTGTTCATGAACAGGGCATTTCTCCTCATTCAAATAATAGACATTATTACAACTAATAAAATGTGGCAGTGTCTCTAGCCTTCATTTCCTATTAAATCAGTTAGGTTAGGAACTTTCTACCAATATAATTAAGAGTGAGGCTTTAGTTTATAAAAGGTCAGGCAGCTAGGCATTTTTAGTTAATTTTAGTAACTCTTTGGCTTAAATGTGGCCACTTAATACCAAGAAATTATAGTAACATTTCTCTTTCAGTGAACCTTGCTACTAACCGAAATGTTAACATTTAACTTGGGTAAGGTTGTGATTAGAACTGGTGTTAAGTCCCAGAGTGTTGATTTCTTGCTCATTAAGTTTTTGTCTACATGATCCAAAGTAAAGTAGAGTACTGTCAATTTTACCCTTAGTGAAATTTTTAAAAAAGTCATGGAGATCATTAAAAATAAAATAAAATAGACCTGGGACTTTTATACACTAATTGTGTCCAATGGTTTCCTCAAGCAAGTTAGTTAAATAAATAGAACAACCTCTTCAGAATAGCGGTATTTACATGTGCCGAATAAAAGAAAATTAAATGACCTGGACACTTGTGGAGGTTTTTACCCATGTTTTCATTGGCTGAAACTATTTAGGCCATTATTTTCAGGTTTTTGTTGTATTACCACGTTATGTTGTTCAATGCCAAAATAATTTAAATGAATAGTTTTAAAAAACCCTTCAATTCAATCAAGATGGCAAAATATAAATGTTTAAGCATCGTAGGAAGAAAACAATTAGGCTGTTACAGGCCAGCTTTGTTTTTTTTTCAGTCAATAGTTTAAAAATTCATAAATAGTTTCGTCATATTTTTATGTAGAAACACCTAAGTGTACCTGTGGTAATACTGCTGCCCTCAGGTGAAGGCACACCTGTCCAAAACAAACAAACTCAAGTTGATATTTTTGTCTTTTCACTTCATGCCCTCAATGGAGGAAGATATTACAGGCAAACTCATTGAACGTAATCAATTTAATATGTGCTGTACACCTGACAAAATTCATGATTAAGAAACAAACAACCTTAACTTTTAAATAGACATAGGATATAAACAAAGTGTATGTTATACAAATACAACTTGTGGTTTTTGATTTTGAACCCCAGCACTCAATATTCTTTCCAGTCTGACTTCAAAACTTAATTATATGTTCTTTCTTGAAAAGCAATCACCATTAAAAGTCATCGGGAATATAAAGCAGAAATGAAATGTCCTATACGAAGCTCCCTAATTAATTAACTTTTCAAAAGCTATGAGATCAGGATCTGTTTACTGTATTTTCTACTTCCTGGATGGCCAGGAACTGAAGACTGGATAGTCTAGAGACCTAGGATAGATAATTAAAGCCTTCCTCCATTAGCACATGGGATTGGGTGCAGAGAACCACAGCCAGGCATTATTCTGAGAATCTAAATTGCAGGCCTCCATTGGGCCCTTCTTTGAATCAGGGGATGGAAAACTCTTAAGTATCAAAGGGGCAAAGGCACTTGGAGAACATGGTCCAGTAAATCCACTAAGCAGGCCTTACAGTGTGCTCACAGAGACTGAAGAAGCGATCAGGGTGGCTGCATGGGTTTGCACTAGGTCCTCGATATACGTGCTGTGAATGTTTAGCTTGGGGTGTTTGTGGGAATTCTAACAGTGGAAGAGGTGTGTTTCTGACTCTTGCCTGACCCTGGGACTTTTTCTTCTATCGGGTAGGATCAGTCAACATCTATTTGAGGGCTTTTGTCTTTTCGTATAGTGTTACGTTTGGTTATGTTTGGCTGTTATTTCTTAGAGGCCTGATTCTTTCTGAAGAGAAATGGGTCAGGAGCGGATCACGAGGGGGTGGGGGGAGGAGAGAGGAAAGAATGGGGGGCGAACTATATGAGAGAATAATCTATTTAAAAAATGTTTTTGTTTTCTCCAGAAACTTCTAATAGATCCTGGGTTGTATAGAGAATCACCAACATGGAAAAAGCAGTTAAGTCCTGAAGGAATTAGTATCCTTATGGTGATGATAGCAATGGTGATAGTGATGATGACAACAATATCAACAATAATAAATAACCCAAGGGATAATATTTGGCTCATCTACCTTACAATAATCAAATGCAAAGATTCTGCCTGTGAGTCAGAGCATAGCTCTCCCCAGACATAAAACCTGCCAGTAACCTGATTTTGGAGTTTGTAGTCCCCAGAGCTGTGAGAAAAAAAAAAAAAAAAAAATCTCTTTTCAGAAGGTACTCACTTTGCTATAGTAGGCTGAGTAGACTAAGACAAATGGAACCCAGCCGTAGTTTGCAGTCTAGACGAAAGGCCTGGAAGACTTCTGAGTCCTACACCTGCTATGGCACCAGTCTAAGGAGATGGAAAGACACACCTTTATAGGGAGTGCATGTGGGATGGCCTGTTCATTATTATAGGCAAACCAATTCCAACTAATGGCACATGGAATAATAAATTTTGGCACACTCCCTAGAGAAATGGAAGTTAAATAGAGAGGCACTGTGACCCATGAAACCAGGAAAGTTGGAGAATTTTTTATTAATATTTTCGATTTTCTTTTCCCTACAACATGGGTGGTAAAAAGCTTAAGACCCACTTAATACATCAAGGACATATCTTGAATAGAATCAGAGGTACGGTAGGTACATATGACTAAGGACTCCATATATTTAAATTTTCTTTTTGATATTACAAACACTGGGTATTATGTAAAGATATTCATTTAACAGAATAAGACAGTTTGAAATAGGACTATACTTAGCAGGTGGAAACAAAATACACTAGATTAAAGGTTGATAAAATAAAATAAATAATTTTTATATAACTAGTTCAACTGTGAGTCTGTGACCATTCGAACCAGAGGTAGCATTTTTTATTGAGTCCAGCACGACTTGCAAAATGGCCCTGTTATAGGGATATGTGGATAAGTTATAACAGAGACAGAAAGAATCGGACCACAGAAGAAAGGTAAGAGTCAGGAGGGCAGTGAGCAAATACTCAGCTTCCCAGTTTTTACTTACCCTAAGCTTTTTATGTCAAGCAGAGAGGAGGAGGAAGAACAGACAGGTAAATGTAGCTCTTCAGTTCTCAAAAATGGGTTGAGTTAAGTTGTAAGAGCTTGTAGGGGATTGTCTTATTTCATGGTAAACAATTGTCCCACCCACTGGTTTAATACAAAGCACTGATTGGCCAAAGGCAGGCAGGAAGTGTGGGCGGGGCTACCAAACTCCGAAAACTCTGAGAACAGGAAGCCCAGAGCAGAATCCGAGAGAGAATCCAGAAGAAGCAGAGGACAACTATGCTGCTCTATGGAAAGGTACGGAGTCGCATGGCTGAACAGGTTAAGAGTCATGGGCTAGATTAAGGGTACAGAGTTAGCAAGTTATATGCCTGGGCCTTAGGCCGATCAGCTGAAAACTATTGTAAGCATCTGTGTGTCTCTGTGGGACTGTGGAATTGCGGGACTGCGCATCTGGGGGTCTCCTGGCCTAAACCTTGAGGCTAGGCCCAAAAGTCCAGGCCAGAAACCTCCTACTACAAGAGCTAGTTGATAATGAGTCTGAGCCATAAGCCAAATATTTTGTAATTAATATAAGCTTGTGTGTGATTATTTGGGGTGCAGTGGCTATGGGGCTGTGAGTCAGGACCTCAGGCCAGACAGACAAGAAACTTCAGGCTATACTCATTCCCTTCCACTTGTCACAGACTATCTTTACTGAGTTATGCCATTTTCTCTTCTGACTCCAGGAATGATGGAAGCATGGTAGGATTTTTCTCAAAAACAGAAGCTTTGGAGACCTGAGTCTTTTCCATGGCAGTTGCAATTAGAATAGAGACACCTAGAAGTGCTAATAACAGAATGAATCGAAGAATGACTAAGGGTGGATGATGGTGGAAGGTGTTCACCTGGTAGTCTGTGTTCAATGCTTCATGGTGCGTATAAGCCCTATAGTCTACTGTAGGAAGGGGCCATGGAAGGACCAGTTTCTTTGAATTAATTCATTTTACTCAAAATATCCCTACCATAACTAAAACCACATACTCTCAGGTTGGACTTAATGTACTGATAGTAAAGGCAAACGAAAGTATTTGCTCCTAGGGGCTCATTAACTGGATGATGACACGTTTTGGGATGTTTGTCTTTTCCAGCAGGAATCCTCAAGAGTATCTGTAAGTGCTGATTCTAATTAATGACCGCTCCTGGAGAACAGGTACAATTCGTGTAAGTGAATAAAGATCCCCAGCAAACAAGTGCCAAATTATTCAATAGATTTTGGTTCTGCATTTGTTGATATCTGATTTACATAAGTGGTAAGCTTCCCCATTTTCCTTTAGAGAGATCTGCTGGGGGAAGAGGTCCAAGCTATTCCAGCATCATAGCGTGGGAGGCTGTTCTGTGAGCCAACTCACCATAGACCTTTCAGTCTATGAACATAACCATATGATCACAGCCAAAGAAAATTTTATTTGGAGTAGAGCGCTGCCAGGTTGTACCCATTTTGTGCATTGAGTCATAAGAAAAAGGTTGCACAGTTGCTGTTATTGTTTTAAATCACAGACAATTTGTTTGCTTGACACAGGATCTCTCTTTGTATTTTAGCTGACCTGGAATTTTCACTGCAGACCATGCTGGCTTAAAACTCAGAAATCAGCCTGCCTCTGCATCCCAAGTAGAAATTTGAGTTGACTACATACATCAATCATATTAGTTAAAATAGAAACTTAAACAAATTAGGGTTTTATCCTAAGACCACTTAAAATTTGTGATGTTATCTTGTCATGAACTCTAGCAGGATGCAGAAGGAGTTTGAGGACACTGTAAGCATATGTTGCAAGTGGATAGTTTTCTTTTCCAGGTTTCCATCTTCTACGAGAGTTTGTATAACAGGGGCTAATTATACAGTTTAAGTTACAAACAGACATCAGCTAAATACAGCCTTTGAAACCTTCACAGACACTGCACATTGGTTCTCTTTTTAAAGTTTAATCTGGTAACACCACAGGCAGGCTTGTGATTATTTTGTTGTTGTTCTATTTATGTACTTTTGGTTTCAGGGAATTTTTTCTATTTCTGAAGTGTTCTCACTTTATTTTATTTTCTTTAAAGATATTTATCTTTATTGTTTTTAACTATATGCCTCTGTGTGCATATGTATATGTGAGTGTAGTACTTGTAGAGCCTAGAGGTTTCTGATCCCACTAGAGGTGGAGTTACAGTGAATTGTGAGCACCTGGACATGGGTGCAAGAAGGTGAATTTGGGTCCTGCAAGAGCGGGAGGCTTTTTGAATAGCCAAGCCATCTCTGTAGGACCTCTTGTGTTTGCTTTTATAGTGTTTTCCCTATCTTAGGCTGTATGTTAGCCATTGTCTTGAGTCTTAGGGCCCCTTTGCTATCCTTTCTGTGCTTAGAGCCGCACTGAACATCAGTGTGCCTGCCCTTCTACATGTTAGACACACTCATGTCTGCTTTCTACTGTGCTGTCTACATTCTTCACTCAGCCAAATTAATGCCCACATGTCCTTCCATGAAATCTTCTGGAAAATTCTTCCCTACTTCTCCACTGTAGTTCATCTGTACATGCCACAGTCTTGCTCTGGTAACAGTTTCCCAAACTGTGGTCTAGCCACCTGTTTATATCTATTTCTCTATTTTGGTTCTACATTACTCAAGACGAGAGCTGTGTCTCTTTATTTCTACTCCCTAGCTTCACAAATATATTATACACATATTAGGATCATTACAATATTTAAATATAATCATAGAAATAACTTCAACTAATCATGCCAAGTTCCTATGCACCTTTTCTTAACTACTGTATTTATTCTAGCAAGGTGCAGACATAAAATATCTCACAAACTAAGGTGCTGATGTCAGCTTTGGTTTGTGGCTTGCTTTTTTATAAGACATACAGTAACAATAATGGTAAACAAGTCAGTTTGTGTTGTTAAAATAGTGTCATTTTTCTGCTCCAGACAAAGTTGGAAAATACTATTGGGTGAATGTGAGTGCTATGTAAAAAAGCAACTTTTTGCCTGTAGTGATCTGTTCTCTGTCCGTTCAATTTTTATTTTTACAAGGAAAATAACTATCAGTGTATGTGGAAGTTATCAGTCTCTTTAAAATGGATTTCTAAAGTTGTTTTAGTTTTTATGCTTTCAAATTATGCCGAAACAACACAGTTATTTTTTGACTGATTGATTCTAAGAATTTTGCTATTACAGCCAAACCATGACATTTTGTATTATGTATTTTTAGCATTTTTAAAGAATGAAATGCTTTTCTATTTTTTGAAATGATTTTTCATTTTGAGTTTCAGCCAAATATCTCAAAAATCCATAGCTCCTGAAAATCACAGCAAATTAGTGAGAGCAAGTACACGTGGCTTGATGCTCTGCTGTATGCTTTAAAAAAAGCTAATATATTGACTAATTCTTAGATGAACATCCATAAACTGCTGTGTCTGAAAAAAATGTTTCCAGCTATGAGGACTACATTTGTTGCAGCAGATAAAGTTTCTGTGGGTCTGAACTTTTAAGTATTGCTATTGAGATTCTAAATACAAGTGTGCTAAGACGTACAAACTATTTACCCAATAATGTTCCAAAAGGTGATAATATTCCAGCCAATAAAGTTCATATGCTTATGTATTTTTGCTACTTATTTTAATAGTATGGCTGCTATTTAATATACCAAGAAACACACATACACTGGCTTAGCTAAGTGGATAATACCACCTACTTTAATACAATGTCATAGTTTAAAGCACTTTATATCAAGTTGGTTGCTGAAGACTAAATCCACAGTCTTGTGTGCTAGGCAAGTGCTGTACCCCTGTGCTATACCCTAACTGTGTTGTGCTATCAAAACCCATTGTCAGCACTAAGGTACTTTAGAATGAAAGCAATGCGACCTGCTTTAGTGTAAGTAGAGGTGTTCCTTTTAATTTCCTTGCCATATAAGGTGGACTAGCTAGTTTGTATCTATGAATATTTGCAATATGAGAGACACTGATGTATAAGTAGATGCCATTGAGGCATTGAGTCTCAGACTAAAATTACCGCAAATTAGTTGATACTTTTCTTCACACGATGGCTTAAACCAACAAAATCAAAACAGTAATGACAAGAATTCCAAACAACAAACACCAGATAGAAAGAAGCAGAGGAAGATTGTACCTGTTTTGGGTCAGACAGAAAAAAGTGATGACTAACACTTTCCAGGCATCAACTCCTGTCTTAATACCTGCTTTGGGGGCTCAGAAACAGGAAGTCTGACCCCTCAGCCAGAAAAAGCGATGGAAAGGTGCTGAACTTACATGGACAGAAAAAAGAAGGCTGTCTTTTAGCCGTCAAGTCAACACAAAAATCAGAACTGCCAAATGTTCTTTTCATACCATCTGGAACAGAAAAGGTATTGGTCAAAGAGTGACCAAAGCCAGGAGTTAGAAGAAATGCCCACAACTGTCAGCCACTGTTTGCTTGCTTGTTTAAATATTATCTGGCTTCCGGAATGTAGGAAAAATGAGATACTGTTTTTGTTTATGCATTTTACAGTTCTTTAGTATTTACAGGTAAATAAAATTAAGTTGCAGATAACTTCAAAAATATAGGCATTCAAGCTTCTAAAATAATAATTTTAGGGCTATTGACAAAAATCAGATTTGTGCAAATGAAGCATCATTAAACTTCCATATCTGTTATAGAGATGAGTCAGGCCAACACACAAACACACACACACACACACATACTGCAAGGTGATGCATGATTATTGATTTAGCATTCAGTAGGAAAGAAGAAGTGCACAAACTTATTTTTTTAGGAACAGTGTAATATAAATGAAAAATACTTTTCACCCAGTTTTGAGAATTAGAAACTAGTGCAATTGAAGAAATAATATGATAAAAATGTACCTTGTAAATGACTTCATTGTGCTATTAAAGGACTTTGCTTTAAAAAGAGCATCTGTAGTAGGAAGTTTATGACCTGGATTTTTGGGCCTAGCCTCAAGGTTTAGGCCCACAGACCCCCAGACACGCAGAGACACACAGATGTTTACACTAGTCTTAGGTTGATTGGCCTAAGACCCAGGCATACAACTATCTATCTCTTTACCCTCAATCTAACTCATGACTCTTATCTTGTTCAGCCATTCGGCTGGGTACTTTTTCTTAGAGCAGCATAGTTCTCCTCTGCTTCTTTCAGCTTCTCTCTGGCGTTCTGCTCTGTCCTATTTTTCTTAGTCTGGTAGCCCCGCCCACACTTCCTGCCTGCCTTTGGACAATCAACGCTTTTTATTAAACCAGTGGGTGAGACAAGTATTTACAATGAAGCAACACAATCCCCCTATAAGCATCCACAGGGACTGGAGGCACAGCTCAGCAGTTAAGATTCTGACTGCTTTTCTAGAAGACCACAAGATAGCTCACCACTATCTGTAATTGCAGAGGATCAAACACCATCTTATGGCCTCCCCGGGCACTGCCTACATGGGATGTACAGACACACAAGTAAGAAAACATTCTTATATGTGATAAAATTTAAAAATTATTGAAGAAATGTGCACACTCATACCTACCTATTTGAACATATACTGAATATTTTGAGTATATTTAATGTTCCACTTCTGGTGTGATATTTTTTGTTAGAATACTATCTTAATAATAGAAAATTAGGTAAAGATCATTTTGAAACCTCTGTAAGCTATAAGGGTTATATATCAATTGCTAGTAGAGAAAGAATTATCATATTTTGAACTTAAGTTGTTATTTAATATCTTAAGATATTGAAATAATAAACACATATCACAACTTTACTAAGTCTAAAAGAGGTGAGTAATTCTATTGCACGCTTTCCCAAGGATGTACATGTACAATCACCAAAAGCTCATGGTCTGATCTGTGTCCATGATGGCTTGCTCGCATGGGTGCTAGTAGAAAGCCTTAGTCTTCTCATATATAGACCTCTCCATAGGGCCGATAGGTCTGCAGGCCTCCCTCAGAACAAGAAAGAGAGATGGAAACTGAGGATTCCCTTTCGACCTCACCTCTCCAGGCATTGCCCACTGCTTGCACTCTGTTAGAAGTAAACAGCAGGTTTATAGCACATTCAATTTGGGGAGTGCGGGGAACTAGCCTCCATATCTTACCAGTAGTAGTCACGGATAGTTTCTGTGCATGCTTTAAACAACTCCAGGCAAACTGAAAGAATTGCCAAGAGGCAGTTTCATTGGTTTGTTTGGTGCTGAGTTAGAGGAGACAGTGTAAGAAGGGAATGTTCATCCCTATGAGCCACAGCCACAGGATGGGTTTGAAGACAATCTTTTTCAGGGGCTCTCTCTGAAGTCACCATCTCTCGTTCCAATTCTGAGTTCAAATCAAATATATATTCCCAGGATACATCTTCACATTATGACAGAATTGGGGCATCCTGGGTCAAGGTAACTGCTAGATGGAAGAAACAGTGCAAGGCTACAGCACAATACAAGGAACTGCCCTCATATACTTAGAACACCCTATTTCAGCACAATCCATTTATCCCCATTATTATATGTGTTAGGGAAATTGTACTTCTATTTCTACAAAAACATCATAATGTGATCTCAGATCAAAATAAATATTAAAATCAACTGCATATGGTCAGTTTTATGACTTTTTAAGTAGGTAACTATTTGATAATTTCACTAAAATCTCATAGCACAACAATAAAACAGAGAAACAAATAGGAAGGCCAGAGAGCAACATGGGAGATACTGACTTTTCTAAATCAAGGTTCATAGATTTCTCTGCCTGTCTCTAAATGTAGCTTAAGATTTATATTTTGCTATTGTAAAGAAAAGAAAGATATTGAAGTTATTTAACAATAGAAAGATTTTGGTTTCAGTGTATGTTTGATTGACAGTGGCTTGATAATGTCAAAGTGCATAGTCCCCCTCCCCCCCAACTGGTTTTTGTTGTTCTGTTTGCTTGTTTGTTTGTAGTCCTAAGGCTGGACCTCATAACCCTGTACATTCTAGCCAAGTTGGGTAGCAGACTAACATGTCTGCCTTGCCTTCCACTTTTGTGTCTAACATGATATATTCTCTTTTCTTCACTAGTAATGTGCTTCTCATTTCCCCAGTGTCTTTCCTGCAAAACTGGCATGGACAGCTGCAGCTTTGTATTGCTCTTCACCTTTGGGGTCTAAGCCACTGATCAGAGTGTAGGCGGCCGCTAGCCTCTGAGCCACATGGTGCAGGTTCAGACAGACAAGAGGACCAGCTGTGCAAAGCCTGGGGTCCCAGCAAGCACTGTAGCACTTTGGTTTTTGAGAAGGTCTTTGTAAGCATCCCTGGCTATACAGGAACACTCTATGTAGTAGATCAGGCTGCTCTTAAACTCATAGAGATCTGCCTGCCTCTACTTCCTAAATTCTGTGGTTAACAGCATGAGCTATAATGCCTGACCCGTGGTGACAAATTTTGTTTCTTTTAGGAGGAATTGTGATAATGTAGCCTTTGACCATGTCATAACAGATTAAACACACTTTTTCACATCTCTTCTGTTCATTATTTACATCACCTTGAGACATCATTTGTAGGTATGTTTTCTCATTGATCAAAGAGACATTCATTTGGCTACTTACTTATTAGATGTACTGAAGAATTACTGACTGTAAAGACATGTCCTAAAATGTATGGAATCTCCAGTAATGATACTTCAGAAGATCGTGTGTCCTCAAAGCTTAATGCTTTACACAAGCAAATACATAAACTGTGATATAAAAATTAACTTTTGAAATAGAGAAAACTTAAACACATACTTATTGTAGTTCAGAATAGATAGAAGTAAAAGGAGGATAATAACAAATAACCTACCTTATAATATTGGTAATGTAGTAAGGGATATGAGAATTTTGAAGTTTTGAGGAGGCAAGCTTACCAGTACATATTTTGAGAGCAAAATTCTAAAAAAAAAAAAATTACTGTTTTTATGTATAAAAAATAACTTTGGAATTGATAACCCAGCAAAATTTTTAATGAATTGAATTACTTAAAAGATTTCATAAAGATATTTTTTAAAGTGTGCGATTAAATTGAAATCTACTTTGCCTAAAGTGTTAGCAAAATTTAAACTTTCATTTCAATACAGACTACAACAAGCAGAATACACAGTGTTGCTGCCAGCTTTGTGGCTCACTGAAGACCTTCTCCAAGTCTCCTGTCTCTCAAGGTCTTAGGCCCCCCTCTGGATTTAGGTAATTACAGCAACAAATCTTAAAGATGGGTGCAGCTCTAGGATTCTGTTGAGTTTTGTACAATCAGTCTAACAGTTACCTGTCATTACAGAGGCTGTGGTGTACGCGTACATTTTAGCATCAAACCACAGTTTAATAACAGGGCACTGAGGCCGCAGAGCCTCCTGACTGTTCCATTACTAATTTATCAGGGGCTAAAAGCAACCAAACTGAGGATCCTGGGCAGACAATGGGGCCTTTGAGGGGCAAAACAAGAAGCATTTAAAAGGAAAGCATTACCATTCTAAAATAATGGCAAAGCCATGGCCTGAGTACACTGAAAGAAAGCCTACAGGAAAGGTACTCTTGGCTTAAATACAGCACATACAAAGGCTTTTATAGCTGGGACCCAAAGAAAAAGAAAACAGTTCCCTATAAACCAGGCTCACCAAGTGTCTGTGTCCATGTGTCAGTGTGTGTGTGTGCACACGTGTGCGCGCGCATTTGCAATTGTTTAGGGGGAAGGATAACAGCAAAGAAGACGACATTTAAAGTCTATTTTCTGGGACCATGTGCTTCCTGTATCTGCTAACTAGGATAAAGAGAGCAGAGAGGACACTGGTTACAGAAAGAGCTTCTACTCATACAAAACACTCAGATGAGAGAAATGCTTTGACTTCTACTCGCTGTGATGTCTGGATTTAAAGTACATGGATAAACATTCAGTAATGTTTTTGTATACCCATAACTTAGTTTCATTTCAATGAAAAAAATGAGATTAAAAATTAATATTTGCTAGTTGTTTTTTGTATACTATCTCTCATGAATACTATGGCATGGCAGTACACTGCATATTTATTTGGAGAGCAAGATGTTTCACATCTTGTAAATTTAAAGACTTATAAATACAGATGTGAAATAAGCTTTCAGTACATTACTCAGGTAGACAGAATGACTGTTTTATATTTTTAGGATTGAAGTTTTTTGTAAAGTTCTACACAAATGCTGGATACCACATAGATCTGTGTAACATTATCAGTTGAAAGAAACTATGATGAAAAACACGTTACAATTCTGCACAGATGACCACAGCATATGAAAAAATTCAAAGTTTCTGTTCAGAAAATCACACTTAATGATCATTTCTCTCCTGATCTTCAGCCCTAGACAGAGCTCTGCACAAGGTCATTGGAAGCTTGCATTGCAGAGTTCTGATCTTCATCTGGTGGATGTGAGGACTTCCTCACTACAGCCACTGTTCTCTAAGTCAGATGTTACCCACAAAGGGCTCCTTTGTATTCCCATGCAACAAAGTAAACCTTACAGGAAGCAATAGCTATTTAAATATTGCTGGTGTTTTAACTATTGCATAGCCTTAGCAGCTCCTCCTTTGCTCACGGTGGCCAGTCAGTCATGATAGGACAGTGTCTACCACTAAGCCAAACCTATCCTTGTCTTTTAAAACATTTTTCTAGAGACAGAGTCTCAGCTGAGTTGCTCAGGGTGACCTTGAACTCGGCAGCGCTATAGGCAAGTGTTGAACTTGTTATCCCACTGCCTCAGAATCACAGGTTGGAAATATGAGCCTGCACCACTGGCCCAGGCTACCTTAGCATCTTGAGGCAAAAATAAATCTAATTATAAATCTTTTCTGAATACTCTCATGTTTTTAAAATGGAAGAGAATATATTATTTATCAGTTTCAGAACAAAAATAAAAGCCCCTTTTTTGGAGAGTACATTAAATCATTGGCCACTTTTGGGTAATAACCATAATATCTGACATACCAGAACCTGGAAATAAACAGAATGTAACTCAACATGTGCCCACCTCTTTGTTCTAGCTTCATAAGCAGGCTGGGAGTGCTAACAGGACATATAATATATTCAGCCATCTCATATCAGGGATAACAATAAAATAGGATATATATGCAACTGTAACCTATGTATGGAGACTCATGGCTGTAATGTTAGCCAGTACAATGCCTTACTCACTGTGACTCTGACTGATCACATGCTTTAGAGACAACCAGAAGTGTACTAGTTTTAAGAATGCTCTGGTTATAACACAGCTCTGTTTCCATTGATGTTTCTCAGTTTTCAAGTGATAATATTCCAAGATAGATGTGATCGGAATGATTATTGTCATCTCAACATAGCTCATTCCCTTTGGAAAGGGATCTTCTAAGAATGTACAAAGACCTACTATTTGGTTGAGAGTAATATATATATTAAAATGAATCTAAATATTTAACTAACTAAATGAATTTCATTCATATAGTTCCTGTTAGTTCATGAGATAGAGTATTGTATATCATTGAAAAAAATCCCATTTAATATTATATATATACATATATATTTATAGATAATCAATATGACAATATTCAGTAGTAATTATTTAAAGCTTAACTTCAGGAATTACTTTTTAGAGAGTTTTCAATATATCTTTGCTTGAGGAATCTTATCCTAGGTCTGAGCAATGATGTCCCTTTTCGATAGGCATGGTGGACTTGGGCTAACATGAGAGTACACAATTGCCTTGTTTATGTGTGATTGTTCAAGGGCTTATGGTAGAAATAAAAAGGCTCATGTGACCTTTGGCTGCTGGGAAATTAGAAGGATGTGTAAACTTCATGGCTTTCAGCATCACTTCCAGGAGGATGTCAGAATGTGATGCCAAGTGATCATCGTTTGATGATAGCCTCCAGGCATCTTGCTTTGCTTCTGAACAACAAGTATTTCAATTAATAAAATGAGCTGAAGTTTTCATAACGAAATGCAGACTTGCCCCCACACATCAGCTCCTTATAATGATAGTCAATGAGTCATTGTTATCACAGATTCAAAGTTATTTTCAAGCATGTGAAGACTTTTAAAAACTGGCTTCCTAAAATCTTTATCACAAGTAATCTCCCTAGCAACTTCAAGCTTTCCATTCCTCATTCTCTATTGGTTTTTCTTTTATGTGTGTCTCCGTTGAGATGGCTGTAACAAATATCTGGATGTGCCTTTCTCAGGTTAGAAATCTGGGAGGTTCAGGTTCAGGGATTCCATCTCTGTTGAGAACCTCTTCCCAGTTTGTACCAGTTGTCTTCTTATAGGTTGGTTCTTTACCTAGCCTCATAGAAGAAGGCTTGAATTTCTATATTTGCTTAAAAATTTCCATGTGCAGTCAATTACCAGGACTCTACCATCTTATTTGGATTGGATTGTCCAAAGGACCCACTTCTTAATACCATCACTCTGGCAAAATAAGTGTTGACTATTTAGAAAATACAAACTTTAATTCACAATCATGCATGTGTGCAACTTTGCTATGTCTTTTATTTAGCTTGAAATAGCCTTATTCATTTCATAATTTAATTGTATAAATTAAATTTTGATTAAATAACACTATTTCGGCGTGTTGCCCTGTCACTTTGAGTAGAGGTAATCATAGGTGACCATTGTTTTAAGTTTATGTTATGTCTAAGGTTACTAGCATTAGACGACAGTTTCACTTTATTTTCTGTTTTTAAAAGTGTGGAAATTTAAAAATTTCTGATTTTGATGTGGATGCCAAATCTCATATATCTTCATAATTGCAGCAGTCTCCATACACACTGGCAGGGTAGCGGAACAAAGTTAAAAATCCTTTCTAGTAAAGCCTTTAAAATGTTTGATAAGAGCATTTTTTTTTTTTAATTTCAACAAGTGAAACACATAACCCTTGATCATAATTTGACAGGAATCTATCTTTTTGGTAAAAGCGGGCTTACGCTTAAGTCTCTTTAGTTTTCCCTCTAATTGCTTCTCATTCAGAGAAGGGAGAGCAGCATTGAGCAGGCCCTTAATTGCATCATGTATAGAATGAGTCAAATGCTGTCCGTGTGGGGAACTTTTAATAGCTCCAATTCACAAAGATCTCTGCCTGCAGAAAAGGCCATGCTTCCCCTCTCTGAGACGTGTGACAGATGACAAGAAAAGCTAAAACAGAGTTTTGTTTTGTTTTTTTTAACAAAATCAACCAGAAATTCTTAGTAACCGTGGTTTAATGACTGTACCTTGTCAACGATGCCTGCCAGCAACAGAATAAGCCACGAAGGCATATATATATTATATGTATATATTAGAGAATATATAGACAAAATATTAGAAAAATCATGCAATATTATAATATTATAAATAATTTTTAGTATTCTTTGGTGCTTATGAATGCTTGATATTTATGATTTTGCAGAAACACCAGGACATTTTTTTGTGAAAAAGTATTTGAAATATTATCTGTTATTTGAAATATTTTAATATAGAATTAATTATTATTGACTATAATCATCCTGGTCTTCAATATTTCCCCTAACTGAAGCTCTGTACTCTGCTGCACAGTGAGACCAATTAACCTCTTTTTCCTCAACCTTCCCAGTCTCTACCACTATAACAGCAACTTCTAATTTACTTTGAATTTTTATGAGTTGAATATTAATTTTCAATTCCCAGGTTATTAGTGATGATCAGTATTTTCTTTGGGTTTACTGACCTCTTTTATTGTTTCTTTTGGGAAATATGTACAGATACTAACAATCATTGTCAAAAGTCCAAAGGAATATTTTAAAGAGGAAACAAAAGCAATTTTCAAGTTCATATTAAAATACAGTTCCCAAATATTCCAAGCAACACTGAAAAAGAAGATCAAAGCTGGAGGCACAACATTGGTGTTAAAATGTGGTGTAGGATAGGCAACAAAGCACAGAACTGGAATAAACATAGATGCTTTAACTAATGGAGTGTGAGATACAAGATCTAGAAATCAACACGTCAATTGATTTTCAGCTAATATGTCAAAACACCTGCTGAGGAAACCATAGCCTCTTCAAATTGATGCTGGGAAAACTAGATGCACTTGTGGTAGAATGAAAGTGGATCCTTACCTTACACTATATACAGACATGACCTTAAATATAAATTCACTTAAATACAAAAACTACTGCAAATAAACATAGGAAACATGCTCCAGGACCGCTATCTGTAATGAGGTTTTAGATCTAACTCCCAAACTCAAGATAAAAATCAGAAATTTTCAAGTGTGATTTCTTTGAATGTCAAAGCGAGTACCTTGGGAAGAATATAATAAACAGAATGGGGAGTGGGCTGTAATGGAGGACAGAATTTCTCAAGAATATAGGTTAGCAGTCAGAAATATTATTCACATACTTGCTGTTACACAAAATAAATGATCATTTAAATAGACAAAAATTTATTCATATGTTTAAAACAATGAATTGGGCTGAGTGTGATGGCACATATCTTTAATCCCAGAGAGAGACAGATCTTTGTGAGTTCAAGACCAGCCTTGTGTGTATACACACACACACATACACACACACACACACATATGCTATCCAAAGTTACAAATGAGATCTTTTCCAAATGTCAACCAACCAACCAAACAAAGAAAACCATAAATATTTCATTCCTAAATAGTACTAAGCATACTTTCTCACCCTGTGCCCTTAGAAATCTTAGCACTGATGATTATTCTATATTGAATTCAGATAGCTTGATTTTACTAGGCTCCTCTAGATGTTCTGTATTGATTTAATGTGTGTACACTGTCTTAATGGAACTTCTAAAATATACTGCTATTGCCCAAGTGCTGCCTAAATGAACAGGGCATGAAATGGATTGGCTTGTTGAGAGTAAAGTCACTGACTGACTGCACCACATTTGCTGCTGCATCCAAGCAGCTTTAAATTGTTATTGGGGAATAGCATTTGGAAGAATAAATTAGTGTCTCACAGAGAAGAGGCCTAGGTAGTTTTTTCGGTAGTTAAGCTGCCCATCCCGTTCATCTTTCCTGAAGCATATTGAGTATAACAGAATAAAGTCAAAGAGCCAAAATTAAATGCATAGATATTTACCTGAGCCAGGGAAATGTTATTCTGAGAACCAAGGTTCATGGATCATTTCGTGAAAGAAACATCTATTTCACTGATGTTTATGCCAAACTGCACCTGGTTTCATATAGTGTATTAATCACACAAAGATGTGGATGAGAAGACAAATATTAAATATCTATATATTTTGAACCATTCATGATGCATATTTTAAGAATTGCATCTATATATATAGTTGCTATATGTTATTAAAATTAAGGAAATACATTTATTAGTCAAATAATCATTTAGTGTATTTAATAAGTTTTAAACTTAAAGTTTTAATAAATACTCAGAATTTTTGCAATAAAATTGCAAATGGTGAAATGCACAATATAATTTTTTATCTTTTAAATGTTTTTTAAAGGTACCTGTCTTTAGAACTGCTTTTTTCTATATTACCTAAGACTGTATGCAGTATGAGTTTTAGGAAATGACAACAATTAGAAGCTGGAAAATGCCTTGACCACTAACCTACAAAATGTCAATGTCAGAAATCATTATTTATAACCAGTGCCAGACTATAATCAAGTATTGCTTATCGCCACTGCTAGAAGCCTTTCAAGAACTCTATCTTATAGATTTCACACAACACCTGTGAACTAGTCTGGCACAGGGCTATATGGTCTCATTTCCCATCCCTGAGTGCTGTGATCATCATTCTTGCGAAGGTCTGCGTTCTTAGAAGTAGGGAACCTTGAGACGCAGTACAGCTTCACTTGTCAGCATGGCTGTAACATCAACTTTAGCATGTAGACTTTGAATAGTAACAGAGTACAGAGAAGGTGTTACTTGGTTTCCAAAGCCTTGCCCTGAAGAATATGAGAGAAAGCAAAATTTGCAATTCAATTACTAAGTATCATATGCCAACTATTCTATTTAAAAATAAGGAGGAAGTCAGAGTAGGAATTGGGTAAATGTTCCCATGACAGAAAAGTTCACTTACTTATTTACAACTGACCTTCGTATTTGTACTTCATTCTTTCATTGTCCTAAATCCTCATTTTTGCATTTCCTTAGCCCTATTCTAAAACACACAACTTTAATTTTTTTTCAGACCTTTCTGTAGGAAACTTTTGTAAATTCACTGAACATTTAATGTCTGGATAATTTTTGAGATTCCAGACTGTTTCAATAACTGTGGTTATAAATACATAAGCATATTATAACTTAACATATTTTGGCTATTTTTAGAAATATATACTATGTGCCAAAAACCTTAGACACTTTTTGAAAAGCAGTTCAATGGGCACAAAGGCACCAATGGTACCGTTATTTTCACCTGCAGCCAGCACATTGGCCACTTCAATGACTTTTTCTATTGGTCACATTTTCCTAAGTAAAGTGATATATACACATATGGACTTCTGAAAAACATGTTTATTTTTGGCATGTGTTGGGGTGGAGGGAAAATAGCACCATGTAATCTCTACCAAGTCTTTCTGTGTTCAGATTCTCTGACTATGCTTTCCATTAGAAAAATAGATTCATTAGTGTGTTATTAAAGTAGAATGGACTATAGGACCTCACAGATTCAAAAACTCAAATATAAGTTTGAGAATGTTGAATATGAGGGAGATAAAAGATGTCAAAACTTCATCAGTTTCTTTTATATATGTCATTGTGAGTGTTTTAGACTTCTCTGCTCCAAATTTAGTATACTGTCTTCTGAGGTCAGCATTATTTCACTAACAAAAGGGGCTTGATGCCACTATTTTGCATGTGCAAAATGGTTAATAGGAATTTTCAGGAAAGTCTGAGTTGTGAATGCTGGGGCCATCCTGGTTGGCATTTGATGGCCATACAATAAAGCAGGGTTGGGTTAGCACCTATTCATTTTCATGCCATTATCTTTCACCTACCTCTGCTACAAATCTTGCATGACAGATAATGAAGTCAAGTCAGTCTCAGTACATGATAGTATGTATGGATCACGTGATATTGAATCTTCAACAGGGACATGACAACAGCTAGACTTTGAACAAAGTATCCTTACACAGTGGGTGAATTGTGATGCTGGAATAGAGAAGGTGAGTATACTCATGCTTGAACACATGCTGTCATCAATGAGGGTTGTGAAAAGAGGTTATTCGACAACTCTGTAATATGCCTAGATACAATTTTTAATTACTAGAAGGACATTCTGTCCTTATATAGGGCACTGTGAAGAACATCTGAAGGACTGGAATTTAAAACATGATTTTAGTTCTGGCATGAACTTGTTTCCTCATTAATCCTTTTGGAATCACCAAGAGCATGCAATGGAGAGGCCATTGGAGCATAGCCAAATCTGCAGGTCTAACAAGGTTTCTCACTAAGCAGGTACCTGAAAACCTTTATGTGTCCTTTGCTGTAAGGATTAGAAACAGAGGTGACAGTAAACACCAGAATCCAGAAAGCCTATATGAAATCATCCATGTAAAAATTACTTCAAGTTCTGCATATGAGCATATCACTCAGATCTTTGACCAATTCTGAGACCCATTTCTGTGACTCTTATTTCTCATCTGTTATATCTTCAGATTGGTATGGCCAGAAAGACAGGGTGACAGAATGCTTATTTGTTTTAAAGATTTATTTTATCTTTATTCTATGTATATCTGTGTACACAAAAGTGAGTGCAGAGATCTGATTCTATCTATCTATCTATCTATCTATCTATCTATCTATCTATCTATCTATCTATCTATCTATCTATCTATCATCTAGCTATCATCTAGCTATCTACCATCTAGCTATCTATGTGTCTATCTATGTAACTATCTATATTTCTTTCTTAATTTAGCACGTATATGCATGTGTGTATGTGTGTGTGTGCATGCACACATCCCTCTGCATATACAGGGATGTGTACTACAGTTCATATGTGTTGATCAGAGGACAACTCTTGGGAGACAGTTTCTCTTGCCACCTTATAGAATCTGGGGATCAAAGTCAGCCTTCCACACTGGCATCTCTATCCACTGCGGAGTCATTCATTAGCTCTGCTGTCATTTCATAGACCTAGGAAAAAAAGTGTCTTTTGCACTTTTAATGATGACCTATTAATTTTTCCTGGTAACTTTCTGTCCCTGATATTTTTTGGTTTTCCTTTTAGCCATTAACCTTACTCACTTCTCATTTTTCCCTTATTGCTTTTAGCAATGGGTCCTTGTAGAGTAGCCAAAGTCAGCTTTTGGTTGTTAGTCAGTCACCATGGGCAATTTTCTCAATGTTGTTAATGTTTTCGGGAAAGCAACCAAATGTATAGCAAATAGACCAGCTGGAAACCTCTCCAGAGAGAGACACATGCAAACAGGTGGTTCCTCGACATGTTGTTGTGGGTCAGTGTGGTTCTGCTACCAGAAAGAACAGCCTATACCCCTATGCACTGTTGCTCCTGTATGGACAGCTTGCAGGAGCATCCACAAAGACTGGGCCTCAGCCAAAACTTAGCCTTCCTCACATCCAGTGAGGCAGAGACATGATATGACAGTGATTTGGAACACTGTTGCATGCTGCTTCTTGGCATACTTCTTTAGAATGTAAGAGAAACTTTGCTAGGCTTCCTGAGATGCATTGTTTATTGCAGAATCAACCTTTTAAAAGTACTGTAGATTCAGAACAATTGGTAGGTTCACTATTAAAGTTGGTATTGGGGAAATTCTGAAAAATTATTTTGGAAGCTAATGACAGAGAGTCATATTCTGGGGGGACAAAACCCCAATTTTTAAATATTCTTTTCAGGAAGTAAAAAAATATAACTTTGCCAATACAATAAATACATTTGTCCTTGTCTTTAAGTAGAGAGATATGTAAGGACACACCATTAAAGTGCTCAATAAAGAAACATTTGAATGTATTTTGCAAACTGCACTTGAACAATAAAAATACATTGCATGAGTACACGGTTACATTCCATTATACTGCTAAAATATGATTTCTTAATAACATTTAGACATTCTCTTTTGAAGATGACTAATAAGGGCTAATAATATGGATATGCTCAGAAAATGTTTTCTCAAAAGGGATAGTACCATATCATATTGTCATCATA
The DNA here is from genome assembly GCA_033318265.1 of Phyllotis vaccarum. NCBI lineage: Eukaryota > Metazoa > Chordata > Mammalia > Rodentia > Cricetidae > Phyllotis > Phyllotis vaccarum. Next base: position 61,125,076 of record JARWLC010000007.1, read on the forward strand.
TTGTTTTCACCTTTAAAGACTTTCTATTTATGTATTACTGTAATATAAAAATAAAGTAAAAAATGTATAAGAAAAAGCCTTGTCAACCTTCAAACAAAAGTATTTCTGTACAAGTAATGAGGTTCGAAAGAGATTGCTTTTGAGTCTATCTAGCAAATCCTTTCATAATGCAGATGAGAGTCAACAAGTCTTGTGTCATGTCTAAGGAGAAAGAGAGACTTTTTGTTTTGGTCTTTTAGATTTATAACACCAGAGTGGTTAGCCAGAAGAGAGAATTATTAACTGTTTCTCAATGCATGTGTCAAATCAAATGCTTCGCCTTATTTTTAAATGTCCACAACACTACTGTAGATTTGGCAGACATAATGGAAAACATGCCACCATCAACTCTATATCTTAGAGACAACTTTTCATCCCTATTAAGAGGTGACTTGCAGGAAAGGGAGTATGACTCAAGGCCAGTGACACAGGCCCTGGAGAGAAGCTGTGTGTCTCATTACTCCCAAATCCCCACATTTTTATTCTATTTATTTCTAGAATTGGAAAATGGGGGAAATGGAGGAGGCTTTAGTTAAAGACAGGAATGAATAAGTGTAACTCAGAGGAAAGGAGGGAAGAAAGAATAGAAGAAGCTAAGGCTGTTTAAAAAAGCCCTAAGAAAACATTGTTTTACATTTACCTAAAATTACACATAAAGCATATATGCATATATTCATGAGTGAAGTTATGTCACTTGGGTTGACTCTAAGAGCCATCCTATGCTACCATCTAATAAACATTTGAATATAAAATATGAGAGACCTCATCTCTAGTTGTTGGTCAGAGGAATCCAAAAGACTCCTAAAACAAGATAAGTTATTGCCCTTGGTGACCTTATAGAGATTAAGTCCCTATTGGTAAGAAGCTGTGCACTTTAGATATAGGACTTGAGTTGGCACTGCCTTGACACTCTCCTCCCTGAGGATCAGCTTTCCTTGCACTGGAAGGTGCCATGTAAGCTGCCAAGGGTGGGAATCAACCAACAGGTCTAGGCAGCTGTAAAACCTGTGAGCCACAAAATGATCAGCACAGCAAGATATCTCTAAGTGAGCAATAATAGCACTCCCCCAAAAAGCACACTGGTCAACATGTAAAGATAAGGTTTTCATGGGCTGCTCAGCCCCAAACTGATACTCCTACAACAAAAATGTTACTCCCAAGGCTTGGGGAATAATGCAGAAGCAGGGGCAGAAGATGATAAGAACCGTGGGAATAGGAAGTAGACTGTGAGATTGTCTCTTGGAAGTGACAGGGAAGGTACACTCATGGTTTCTTAACAATACAGCCACCTAAACAATGACAACAATAAACACACCGACTTTAAAGAAGAAAATCTCATGTAGGTCTTACTCCCTAGACAAAGAACTAAGGGCAACTGATGACTGTTGAGAAAGGGAGAGTTAGTATTCCCCAGGGATAAGCCCCTTACTGGTTTTCCAATATCAACTGCTTAACTCTAATATCTTGTGTGTGCCTGTAACAATTAGCAGGATATGTATGTGTGTGTGTGTATGTATGTATGTAACAGTAATAATCAGAGAAAAGATGCCATCATTTGAATTGTAGGGGTGCTGAGATTGGAGGAATTCAAGGGCGTGACCATGGGAGAGAATGGAGAGATGGAATAGAGAAAATTAATTATGTGATTACATTTTAATAAAATTTTTGCAAATGTAAGAAAAGAAAAAATTTAGAAAATGGAAGATTAGAAAGAAAATCTCATATCCTCTGTATCATTAAATTTCAGAGACTGACTGAAATGGATTTTTTTCATTTTCTCCAGTTTTTAACATCAAGATTAGGACGACTTGTGAGGCTTTCCCTTGGCCGATGAAGGTCGTATCCGCTGTGTAAGGCTGGTTTATCCTGTCACACAGCTAACTCAAGGCCTTCCTACTTTTCTAAAGCTTTGCATGGCCAACTGGATGTGCTGTAAGCTGCCTGCCTCTTCCTTCCCAGAAGTCACAGGTGGATAAGGCACACACTCCCTGGGCCCCTGGTGCTTGGTTTATCAGGATGGAAGAGAAACTTGCACAACCTGATTGGTCTTTAAACATCTGAATACAGGGGACCCTTGTCACTTTTGTGGCTGTCAGAGGGTACTGGGAACAAGACACGCTTCTGTAGGGAGAAATCTTTATGAACAATCGTAACAGCTGAGAACAGGTACATCAGAAAGATTATATTCCAAGCATAAGGAAAAGGAAACCTCAAATCAGAAATCTAAATGGGGAATCCTGGTTTAGTGGTACTGGGACTAGTCATGAGTCATAGTCACGCAAATGACCACAAATTACAGACTCAAGAAGCCACCTTGAAAAAGCTGATGGTAAGACCAAAACAAAGCATTGTGCTATCTAAAATAGCCAGAGTGTTAGCCATAGAAAATGAATCAAAGACTTCTTGCTTATAAATACGAGGTATTTAAAATTTTGAGCCTCTCATTTTAGATAGAATCTCATGAATGTTTCACCATCAAACTGTACTTCTTGAACTCAAATTGGCCATAAAACACCTTCTTAGGGTTTGGCTCTTCTTTTGGCAAACTCAAAATGGACTTGCTTCAGGGATCTTGCATCTGGAGTGGGGTGAGTTTATTATAGTTTTGGGAGTCTTCACAACTTTAACTGCCTGAGAAGCTTGGGCTCTTTATTTTTGACATTTTATTTATTTTAGGGGAACTTTTTCAAAGCAATCATCTTGAAGAGACTCTGATGAAAGTCTCAGTTCTAAGATTTTATTCCTTGAAAAAAAAATGACAGGATTCTTTTAGTACATCTTAGGAATATAACCAGGTGAATTATTCCAGGTCAGCAGAAAATTATGCCATTACTAGTGAAAACCACGTACCCTATGAGTACACAACAAAGGTCTTTTTGCCTAAACATTTTGCTTCCCTAAGCACATTGTCATTTTAGACAACAAAGCACACACCAGCGTGGAGAAACAGGCTCTAATCTCGGGAGTTTCAGACAGGGTAACTCCTGCCTGAACATTGTTTGCCTCTACTTCATATCTCCTTTTCAATTTTTCTACAAAAGTGGCACAATCTCAGAAGGACAAATGCTCACTTGTAAATCATGAGCACTGTTTATCTCCACTATGGAAAGCAGTGGGAACTATGGAAGTTTGTTCCATTTGTGATGGGTCATATTGGTCTAATATTTTTGGGTTTAAAAAATAATGGTGCATGCCTTTTGGGAAGATATTAATTATAACGTTTGCATTCAAAGACACTGTCAGTGAGAAGTTCTGTCGTTCGCTGCACTTTCTTTTCTGGTGGGTATGAAATGATTCGTTTATGTTTTCTCTTCTCCCTCCTGCAGGGTCTTCTCCAGAAAAATGGCACTGCAGCGTCAGCACTGGCTCAGAATGCCCGTGTGGAGAGGCTGCCTTCTTCATGCTGCTTTGGCTGTGTGTGCTCACATTGTGAAAAGTGTCCCAGAGACACTCCCATTCTGTGTCAGCTGGACAGTATCTGCTCATATTCATATCTCGGATTGACTGCAATTCAAACCTGGTTATTTGTTTCTTTATCAATTGTCACAAAAATAAAAAGAATATTCTAGTACTGTGTTTCAGAGCTCCAAAATAGGAAAACAATTTTAGACAATCTATACTATTCCGTTGTTGGAAGTCCCAATCCTTAAACCAGCAGGTGAGACTATATTTTATTAAGTGACTCATTCTAATTCACATCCCAGGGTGGTCTTACTTATAAAGTCTGTTGCTATCCCAAAAGAACTATTTAATTTATCCATACTTAGAAAGTGCCTGTGTGCTTGCTGTCTGATTTCAAGCCAAGAAACCAGAAGCTTATGTTTTAAATACAGATTTCCTGGAGCTGCTCTGACAATGGCTAGTACTTTATTAAGGACCAAACAAGACAAGAGGAAACAGCAGAGATTTTGAGTACTGCTGATGTCATATGAGGTCATCTGCCCATGATGCAAATGGAAGCCAGAAAAGGAGCCACCGTACATTCTGAGTCTTCTGGATGAAGAACTCCGAGACTGAGGAAACTCAAATGAATGTGTTCAAGCCATTATGAGCAGAGAAGAAAGTGTGGGGAGACAATAGATGTCTTTTAAAAATCATTTTGCTTTTCTCATATATTTATTTGCTGAATATGAATATAATTGATTTAAGTTGTTTATTCGTTTTGTAAATATTTTGGATTCTTTATTGCAGAATACCTGGGTCAGAACTTGTTATTTGTTTTCCACTATTGCGTCCATCACTGTTTGTGTGTGTGTGTGTGTGTGTGTGTGTGTGTGTGTGTGTGTGTGTGTATGTGTGTGTGTGTGCATGTGCGCACTTCCCTGTGTGCACACACTTTATTTGTGATATGATATATGTATTTGTTCACGTGGGTATGCTCATACCATGTGGTATATGTGTGAGGGGCAAGTGAGATGATATTATAAGACGTGATTTTAACTATCTTTCTTTGATCCAGCTTACTGAACCTGACATCAAGAGCTAATCTGGTTGGCAGTGAGCTTCAAAACCTCCACCTGTCTTTCCACCTCCTCTCAGGGCTGGGGATAGAGATATTCACTACTCTGTCCTCCTTTTGCATGTTGGATATGGAGGTCTGAGCTCAAGTCTCTATGCTTGCACAACTGGCATTTAACAAAGGAGCCATCACTATAGCCACCAACATTGGCTTTTTACAAGGTGGCTAATAACATCTTAAAACTATGACTCACTCATTCTTCATATGTGTACATTGATTGTTTTCCTCTTAGTAACCATGAAAAATATATTCTCTCTCATCTTCCTACGTGTTTTCTAGATGATATTCTTCCAGGAATGTCTATAATCTATCCCCAGTCCTCAGATGGATGGATTTTACTTTGTAAAATACACTAGCTTAGAATCCTGCAATTGCATCCCACATCACTTTAAATCAGTTTCCAAGTCTTTAAAGTATTTTGTACAACCTTTAGGGACGATCCTCTCTGACTTCTCTGTCCTCTCCCTTATTCATTTCCTATTGTCAAAACTAGTTGCCATGAATTTAATAACTTTAAAAAACACATTAAAAACTTCTAAACTTTGGAGTTGAATCACATAAATTAAACTTTATTGGAATAATTAAAGTATTATCAGGCAACATTTCCCCCCCCCCCCAGGACTTGTTTTAATTTATATTTTTATTGTTTTGATAAAACACCTGGCAAAGGCAATTTGTAGCATAACATTTAATTGGGTTTATAATTTCAGAGGACTTGAGTCCATGATGGCCAATCAAAGCAAAGCAATGGCTGGAGAAGAGCCGAGAGTTTACATCTTGATCCACAGTTAAGAGGCAGATACACTGAGAATGGCAGTGAATCCTCCAAAATGTTATACATCCCTAATGCTTCCCAAACAGTTCAACAAAATGAAATAAAGTATTCAAAGATGTAAGCCCAAAGGGGTCGTTCACATTCAGACTACAACAGGGCGGTAGACACTGACCTCCTTCCTTCCCTCTTTTCCAGAGATCACTGCACCACTTGGATCATGGTTTTCAAGAAAACCAGTTGTATGTAGCTTAGTCTCACTCTCTTACCTGGCTGATCCTCCTATTGCTTTTTTTTTTTCTACTTATAAAATTCTAGATATTATGTTGGGCCAACCCATTTAATCCAGGATAAATGCTGTAATTTAAAGCCTACTTTGATTCCACCTGTTACTTTATTTCTCTTGAATTATGTGATATACTTGTGGTGATGATATATTGTATATTTAATAAAAATAGACTGCAATATCAGAGAACAGAGCCACCCACAGAACCAAGCATTTTCAGTTAGGGAGTGGTGATCAAAGTACTTGGGAGGCAGAGATCCTCTGGATCTCTGTGAATTCAGGGCCAGAGACAGGTGGTGGTGACACCCACCTTTAATCTTAGCACTAGGAAAGTTGATCTAGGAACTGTAAAAGCTGGGTGAGCAAAGAAAGATAAAAGATGAGTAAGCAGAAATTCTTCCTTTTCGCCTGTGAGTCCAGTCAGTCTGAGGACTCCTGGATATAGGATCTACCCTGTTAGGCCTAAGGAGCTGGCTGGGTGAGAACTGGTTCTGTTTTGTTCCCCGTCTCTCTGATATTTCAGTTTTGCCCCAATATCTGGCTCCAGGTTTTATTATAATACTAGACAGAATTTGTGGAATACATACTCATGGAATCCAAAGAGTAATACATAAACTTCCTTGTGGAGGATGTGTATTCTAATTCCTATACTTGCATGCATTCTTTAAAGATGCTTCTCTTATGTCTTCAGTCACTACATAGGTAGCCTTTGGCTTGCCCAGGATAACTTATAGAATATGAAAACTGTCATACTCAGCCTAACAAAGAACTTAAAATTCTAGAACTGTTGGAATGCAGAAAATGGGTAAGAATATGGTTCAAGAGAAACATCCACAGAGACCACCAATCTATTCAACCAAAGTTAATGGATGACAGAAAAACACTTGTGTTATTCTCCTGATATCAGTTAACTGTGCTCACTAGACATAGACTTGATATTTGCATTTGTCTTTTATAGATTTCTTCAAAAATAAGACATTTTCAGTGGTTGTTTGTCATCTTGTTGCTCAAAGATTATTGACTATCTTACTTAAGTGGGTTTGTTCCAGGGGTTCATTGGGCAGTGCTGGCTTTTAGGTAACTTGGGAGATTACTGAAAATCAGATGTCCTCTTTAAACACAGTGGAATGAGATTTTGGAACAGGTTTAGCGTTTTCACTTGGTATCAAAAGAGATTGATCAGATAGAGCCACCCAAATGAAATCGAGCACAGGAGAGTCCACACTTTTCTAATGGAGATGAATCAACTATAGAGGACAGACACCTGCAATGATTGTTCCTCTGTATTTTTTTTTGTTTATTAAATTAAGAATGTCTATCACTGTTTCTCCAACATGTAGATCTAGATCTTGACACAGCATGATCTCTCCAGATTCCTGCTGTAGAAAAGAATGCGTGTACTGATGATGACCATACTGTTCTCTCATGGAAATGGCATCATCATAAATGTCCTGTTTGGTGATGTGTCACCATCAGGTCTGATTGTATTGCTTAAAAACACAAAGTATGTAAGGCCTATAGTTTACCAAAGCCCAAACTTGCAATTTCTATCCAGAAGTCATTATTGGCCCAAGCAAGGTTCACTGGGGTTGTTTATATCCATTGATGTTCTTAAAGTTAAAATGTTATTCATGGCACATATATCTATTTTTAATTTTCCATACCTCTTGCTTGAATACTTTATATTGTTTTCTACAACACTAGCTCTTTTAACTGTTTCAAATCTATCATTACACATAGAGAGGGAGCAGCATATATGGAATAGTAAAGGAAAATAGATAACAAAAAAGTAAGAAACATTTTACAAGAGTTTCATGTTGACTTTAAATGCATAGTTTTTAGGAAAAATGCAAATAGAAAATAATTATGTAAGAAGGCCTATAAAATATGTCAAATTATAATTCTAAACCAGGAGCCATTTCAATGATGTACCACAAAATTCTAAAACTGCAGTTTATAAACTTTTTGAAAAGATTGCTCATCATCAGAATAAAGCATTTATCAAGAAAAATTATTTTGTGGTGTGAATTTTTGTAATTATTAAATGTGGTGGGATTCAGGTCTTAGCTGAAAAGTCATGGACGCATGTCTCTGGAGTTCTGGGAGCCTGAATGTGGAGTGGCCAGACCCTATAAAGAAGCTGCCGGGAGACTGAGCTGGCTCCTGTTTTGTTCCTGTGTTCTCGGAGAAAGCGGATCAGCAGACCTGGTGTGGGACAGTTCCTATTTCCAAGAATTGTCCTAAGGTTCAATTTGTATCGTGAGTGTTCATATACCCCTTGATATATATTAATCCTTTATACGATATATTGCTGATGAATTTTCCTTGATAGATGGCACCCAGAGTGAGAACCATTGTTGTATTAAGTTTCTGGCCTGTCTGGCCTGTGATCCAGACACACAGACCGACAGACCTGCAGAAACACACAGACACTTATATTAATTTTATGCTGATCAGCCTATGGCTCTGTCACATTGCTAGCTAGCTCCTAAACTAACCCATGATTCTTATCCTGTTCAGCTGTGTGGCTGGGTATCTTTTCTAAGAGCAGCATAGTTGTCCTCTGCATCTGCTAGCTTCTCTGGCATCTCTGTGGTATCTCTGCTATGTTTTTCCTGTTCCCAGAGTTTTCAAAGTCTGGTAGTCCCACCCACATTTTCTGTCTCCCTTCAGTCAATCAGCATTTTTATTAAACCAGTAGGTGGGACAATTATTCACAATGCAAAACTACAATGAAATAGCATTCTATTATTCTACAGTAGTAGAGACTTTCTAATACCTCATCATATAATTTGGTTAGCATGACTATGCATCTAGGTAATAAAGATATTTAAGTCGACTAGATCTCTAGCATTATCCTAGAAACTTTCTATATGTGTTTAATACTAATTTTGAAAAGGACAGTTTACTTTTTTGTCATACTGAAATGTAGAAAATATTTAGAGATGTAATAAAATTTTCATAATTGAACATGAATGCCCTCCCAAAGGTCATGTTTTGAATCATTCACCAGCCCCCAGTGGTAGTATTATTTTTAGGGCTATAGAGAATTAAGAAGTGGGACAGCGTGAAAGACCAAAGGTACTGGAGGCAGTCATTAAGATACAGCAATCCTGGCCCTTTCCTATGTTTTTGCTATTTAACCATAGAGCTAACAGCTTTCTTCTACCATGTTTCTACCACTTGATATTCTACCCAAAAAATTGGGTCCAAGCAGTCATAGACTTGGCCTTTTGAAAGCATAAATCAAAATAAATCCAAATTAATCATTTTCCTTTAAAGAAACATTTTAATTTTATGTATATACATGTTTGCCTACATAAATGTATATGGCACTGTGTCTGTGTTTGTGTTTGTGTTTGTCTATGTGCCTGGGTGTGTGTGTGTATGTGTGTGTGTCTCTGTGTGTGTGGTGTTGGAAAAGTCAGAAGAGAGCATTAGTTAGAAGTTGTGAATCACCGCAGCGAGGCTAGGAACAGAACCCCGGTCTTCTGGATGAGCAGCACACGTGTCTAATCACTGAGCCACCTCTCATGCCACTCTTTCCTCTCTTAAGTATCTTTATCAAGCCTTTCGCCAAGAATTACAAATCAGTAATACAGGAACTTTGCTTTGTAGTTTATTTTATTTTATTTTCACTTTTACTTTTATTTAAGAAATTATATTTGTTGTTTGTTGAACTCTATGCTTTGGTTATTACTAATTTTTATATACTTATTTGGAAAACTATATTTACCTTATGTTAAAGATAAATGATTGATTTTTGACATGGTATACTATGGTTTTTATAGATTACAGATATTTTTGATACTGCTCCTCCTTAGAACTTATTGAACAGTAAAAATTTTCCATTTATTTGAATTTAGGTTATTTTTCAATGTCTTCTTTACTATTTGATGCTTTAGACCATTCTGGGTTTTTTTTTTTTAAACCACATTTTGTTCAAGTTCAAGGGCCCTCACTGTCACCTTCCAAGTATCAGTGTCACCCGATGGAGCAAGGTTAATCTCCAAAGGTCATACATTTACTATGCAACACTGTGCAGATAAATGATTGCTGTTTTAGTGAAAGACATGATTAGGTGAAGCCTGATGTCCTCACAGAGGTGTTCGTCCAGGCTGACTGTGGGGCTTCCATGTACTCTGCCTCCAGAAGTTTCTTAACCATTCACATAATTCATAATTGAACATTTTTATAAAACCATTAACTAGTCAATGTGCTTGTTCTTTGATTTTTTTGTCTGCTATTGAGTTTAGAATTTCTCTACAGAACTAACACCTTAATGCATATGTAGATATATAAATAAATATATAATATTATATACATATATTTATAATTATATATTTATATTTATATATTATATATATTTATATTTATATATTATTTATATATATTTATATATATATAATTTGCAGTTCTTTACTCCAGCAAGAGTTTATGCATGCATTCCTAGTTAAAATTACTACTTTTCAGTTGATTTATCTATGTGCTCACAATTTTATTTTTTTGAAGCATACCTAGATTGCTGGTGTGACATATTTGGCATCCTTCTATCCAGTTAATATGAGACAACTTATCTTTACATTGAAGTGTTTTATAGATTTTTTTTTATTGCACCATTAAGAGGACTTTGATTTCTGCAATATTCCAAGATTTTCTTGTCATAATACATAGCATTCCACAGCCCCACTTTGTGCTAAGCCTTAAGGGTATTCACTTACATCTAGTTTTCTGCCTCAGAAGGCCAGGTAATGAGATGAGCTTTAGAAAAAGAAATTGCTGGTTTAGTTTCTCACATTACAACCCAAACAGATTGTTTTCTGCTGCGGTTGCTGGCCAATGCTCTGTTCACACATATTTCCCCTGCTAGGCAAGCATTGCCAATTTAGTGTCCAGTAGTGAGCTTTCAGCTCATAAGTGTCATTTGCTTTTTGGTTTTTAAGCTGAAAAATAAAATGTTTCCTTCAAAATACTGTGAATTTTAATGGAAATTCTATGCAATTTTTCAAGTGCTCGACAAAGTAAAAACTTTTCCATTCATGGCACAGTAGGCCTATTTTCAATTTAATAAAAACTATTAAAGTATTTTTATTATTAACAGGAACTATTTTGGCAACACTGCAGAATGATTGCAATAGAGGTAAATCTCAGAATTGGAGTCTTGTTTACACAAATTATATTTTTTATGACTTTTCATTCAATCAACATACATGCACATCACATAAAAATACTGTTTGCACTTATCACCTCATTTTTGATGGCCTTAAACAGAGTGTTAATTTCTAGAAACTATGTCTTAGGTTAAAATAGAGGAAATAATTGCCATCAGGATTGACCTGAGTGAACTAAAGCAAAAGAAAGAACTCTTATATATGGATATAAATGTTTGGATATAAAAATCCAGTGATGAAGTGCAAAGATCTTGGCCTACTGTTTTATTATCCACCAGGTGAAATGATTGCTCCAAACCTCAGAGACTACAGCCTGTTCTTATTAGAAGTTGCACATTTGTTTGACTGAAATTTCAAATCCTCGTTTGTAACATCTTCATGGTTGTAATTGTCGTAGTCCTTTACGTACCCACTTTTGAAGATAGATGGTAGAAAGCAGAAGGCTGTACCATAATGCCTCAACTTTCTCAGTTTACTGTGAAGCAGATGATGTCTAGGACTCTTAAGAATCCCAGATAAATGCTCCTCACTTAACTCCATCTCTAGCTGCTTGCCTGGGCCTTGAGAGAAAGTTCTTTGGTCTGTTTGAGATCATTTTCTCCAGAGTCATATATTTAACAATCTCCTGAATACTTTGATTTAGGTGGGATGAGCATATGGCAAGAACTGGGAAATATTTAAGGAAAATAAAAAGGGTGACTGAAACCTAGATTAATTCTAAAGCTTACTGTGGGTTTTATTCATCTACTCTGCCTGAAATATCTAAATGAGATATACCTTCCTCTCCCCTCTCCTTCTTAGAGTTTATATTATCATCAGGTCAACTAGTTGAGTAGTTAAACGTTGTTTGTGTGTGTGTGTGTGTGTGTGTGTGTGTGTATGTGTGTGTGAGTAGGTTGATATGCCATGATTAATGGCTGATCTAGTTGTAATAGTAATATCTCTTTCTTAAGCAACATTATGCTTTATTGGGAATCACATCAACTTGGACTAGATCTGAGTTTTTACCCTATGTAGTTATTATACATCCAGCTGAGCTTACGCAGCTTCAGCTTCCTAAACTGAAAGGTTCATGATTAGGAAGATTAGTAAAAATGTATCTCTAAGATATACTTGAGTATTTCATCAGCCTCACAGTCTCCCAACCCTCAATCATCACCCCACAAGTTTACTGACCTATTATTCTGTTTGCGGCTAAATTCTGTGAACACAACTAAAACAAAGTAAGCTCTGATTCCTGCCTGTCCTTTCAGTTTAAAGTTACTGAGAAAGTCAGCAACCAAAGCAATCTGGTCAAGCTATTATATTTTGATATCATACTGTGATCACTCTGCAAATATGTCTCATTATCCCGTGTTTTCTTGGAATAGTATAACCACTTACCTTCACTGATTAACTTTCACTGTCATGCTTCAGGTCTCTCTTTAATTCATACTTATTTAGTATTTTCAACCAGATTTGATTGCAATCATGTCTTTATTTATCATCAGAACCTTTAAACTTACCTTATCTATACACATTAATATAATTACTGGCTTTACTGACTTTATTTTCCACTTTTTCTTAAAGACAATAAATTAAGTAATTAAAGGATATGATTAACTTCGTACTTGGAGAGTATTAGAGTCAAGGCACTTATTACTATTGTCACGATCTTAAACTATACTTCCTACTAATCTGTAAGAGGAAAAGACTTATAATAGTATAGAAAATGCTTATAGGCATTTAATATTCCCATACTTCAATTAATTAAAGTCTTCCCCAGAAAACGATGTGGTATTATAAGCTTTCATCTCAGACATTTAATTCAAGTTGTAACATATTCCTAATGTATGACTGGGCATATTAATTGGGTAGAGTCAAATAACAGTAAAGGTTAAAGACTAGAAGATGCTCTCAATGAAAGATGAGCCTATGGCTGCTGCACTGCATACAGAAATGAAGATCTGGAACTCGTCTTCAGATTAGAGAAATGAACTTAGTTGTATACAAACAGAGTACATATCTTTATCATGTACAATTGCAAATATCAACCTGAAAATGCTCTAATTAGAAAAGAAAATTTAATATTGGTAGTTAATGTGAATTAAAAGTGAGTGACTAATGTAAAGCAAGTGATATTTTTTTCAGTTTTTCATTGCCAACTATATCCACTATGCTTTGTTCTAAATAAGATTTTGCATTATTTATTTACATTTTTCTTTTAGGATCATATCTTATTTAAAATTTTATATAAATTCTAATTCTCTGTCACTTGAAGATTCAGTATTATAATATATAAATGCTTTCATCACCTCAACTCCTGGGTATTAATGAATCTTTATAAAAATCCTACTGATTTCCTACTTTAAAAATAAATTAGTAATTTTTGCACTACAATAGACACTTTTTAAATTTTAAAAGTAGTAAACTAACTTTAGAAAGTCTAAAAATTAAAATATTTAAAATTTATTATTTAATGTTTTGAAAATTTTTGCTTTTTATTTTAAATTTAATTTGCATGTGTATATTAAAAATAAAACAATATTAATACCCTATGTTGTTTCACACTAAGCTTTCTTCAGGAACCCCTACATCAATACACATTCTCAGACTGAAATTCTTCAATCTATCGATACTTTTTCTCTTTAATGCTGTAAGTCAGTATCAGTACCTTGAGCATGCTAGGCAATCATTCAGTCCCCTGAGTGCATTCCCAGGCCATGACCAGAATTTTCACTTTGTTTAGCCTTTTGTAATATTTAGGGCTGAACCCAAAGACTTTTGTATGCCAGGTAAGTGCCATACATTAAATTATGTCCCTAGCTTCTCTACTCAAGATTAGTTTTATGGATTATATTATTAGGAAGTTTTATTTTATATGTATATATATATACATATATATTCTGTTTACTCTCTCCTCCATATTTTTGTATTAATTGCTCCTCTTTCTATGAATTCCTCTCTAGATTCATAACTTTTGTCAATACATTTTTTATAACTATACCCTGATTAGCTATACAGTGGTAGTAATCCCTGCACTTGGGATGCAAGAAGCAGGCTGATCTCTATGAGTCTGAGGCTATCATGGTCTACAGAGTGAGTTCCATGACAGCTAAGGCTGTACAGAGAAATCCTGTGTGAGAACAAACAAACAAACAAACAGAAATGACCGTCCAAACAAACAAACCCCCCTACCATAACTATACCCTGATTAATTTAGTAGCATTCATAAAATTAAATATTTACATTATTTGCTTATATGCAATGAAAATATTAGTATATAAATTATATTCTCTACCTATTGGAGGTTTTTATGATAGTAGGTAAATTAATTTAAATAGCCTTCATTTTTTTTTAAAGATTTTTTAATTACTTAATAGTTAAACGTATGTGCTCAACGACTAGTAAAAGTACAAATAGATTTTTATTTTTAATTACAATTTCTTGTCAAAACTTATCTAACTGAAAAGGTGCTATGTATGCTGTAGTATTTAGTATGATGGTAAGGGATACGGAATTAACAACTTGAATAAAAGCACGAAAAATAAAGGTCTAACTTTATTTTTTTATTTTTTTTTTTTTGTCAACAGCTAGCTTAAATTTAATTGTAAAGCCATAGTTATGAACACAGATAGGCTCTGTTACAGACAGGAAATAGGGTTTCAAAACTTTTTAACTGGGTGGAAAGTTTAAGAGAAGAAAGTCCTAAACACTGTGCTAAATTGTTCTTAAAATAAGCCCTAAGAGCAAGTATGGTTTTCTGTACCAGTCTCAATTTCACAGTAGATCTCTAAGAGTACTTTAACCATTTATCTGTTATTTTATCTGTATGAATATTTTGCCTGCATGTATGTATAACTACCATATGTGTTCCTGGTCCCCATAGAGGTCAGAAAAGAGCGCTGAGTCTCTTGAACCTGGATTTACAAGCGGTTCCAAGCCATTATGTGAATACTGGGAATCAAGCTTGAGAGTCACGGAAAGCAACACTTAACCACTCAGCCAACTCTCCAGCCTCCTGATGTCTAATATTCTTAAGCTATTTTATTCTAGGTTTTGAGAAAAAAAAATTGTTGTTGAAAATGCCAAGTTATTATTTCTTGGTAAAATTTTTCTAGGATTAAATAGTATAACCTGATAATGCAGACATGTTTATCCTGTTCTGTGTAGATCTTTAGGGGTTAATATACATTTGATTTTCAACTTCATCCTTCTGGATCTGTGAGAGAGCAAATAACATAATGATAAAGAGTCAGCTAAAGCCAAAAACTAAAACCAATGTGTCTTTTATGCAACATTTAAGGAAATCTGATTTTCTACACTCCCAAATCTGTAAGAATAGAAGACCAAGCCCTGAACTTAACTATAAGAGCAAAAGAATTTTAAGGTCTCCCATCTATTACTCAAGCTCAGAAACATGATAGTTATGATGCTATGATGCGCTATGTGGATTATCCGAAGCGATGCAATTCAGAAATCGGAAGTTTTAGGTTCCGCAGAGGGGGTATCTTAAAAAAAAAAAAAAAAAAAAAAAAAAGACCAAGGGAGGCTGTTAGGTTATGTTGGGTGCCAGGTATCCTCGCAAATTACTGGCAACTAATAACAATTTTTGTTGTTGTTGTTCGGGGTATTTAGAGAGGAACTCACTGATAAAAGAAATTAAACAGTTGTGTGGTTCCTGGAAAGCTTGACTTGCTCAAGGTATCAGGTTCTCCATCCAAGAGCTCCAAAGAAAACAGGAAGAAGGGGTTTTGTGTTCATTCATTCACCTCTTGATCTTAAACTGTCCTTCAGCACGTACCTTATTCTATTGCCTCAATAGTCATATGTTTCACTAATAAAGGAAACTCAGAGCCAGATAATCAGGGAAAGGCTGAAATATCAAAGAGAGGAAACACCACAGTCAAATCTTACCCAGCTGTCTTCCAGCTTCCTCAGCTTTGCTCCTTGTGGCTTCTACTGCCTCATCTGTCTTTCTATGCTATGCCAACCCTCTTTATCTGATTGTTTCACAACCTGGTTAAGATTAAAGGCGTGGCACCACCCCTGCCTGCCTAGGAGCCTGGAACTCCCTCTGTAAACTTAACTGGCCTCAAACTCAGATTAAGGGCGTAGGTCACCACTCCCAGATATTCCCTGTGCTGGGATTAAAGATGTAATTTACCACTCTCTGATCCTCCTGGATTGACTGTGGGTAGATCCCTCTGATATTTCAGTCTGTTTTTTTTTTTTATTAAATATGAAACATATCCCCACAGTCATAGGTGAATCTCAGACCTACAGTGGCCAAGAGGCCACACATGTCTCTGGGTCAAAGTGATGGTACTTGCTCTTCACAATAAACATCTCTTTCAAGGTGAACTCACTTCACTTCTCTGGAAAACAAGGCCTGTTATGAGAGCCAAATATGTGCACAGTCCAAGCATAGAACACAGAGTACTGTAGAACTACTAGGCAAGCACTATCTTTGCTGATGTGTCCACAGTTGGGAGAGTGAACATGTCCTTTACAGTCATGGACAGAGTTGATGCTTGTATGAGGAAGTTAACTGACATGGAAGCAGTGTTTGGTTTAAAATTTTGGTACCCCAAGAGGTGGTATTTTATCTGGAATCTTATGAGGACAGTTATTTCAAGCTTAGAAAAATTTACGCCCATGATAAGTGAAGCAGAAATTCCATATTTGCTTTTAAGAATTGAAGATTCAATATAATAATTATAACAAAAGGAAAATATATTATGAAAAAATATGTTGGAAAATATGCTAGATGAATTTAATTCATATGACTGCCCATTAAACACTGTTTTCCAAAAATGAAGGGCTGTGTTTCTGAAGGAAAGAGTAGTGTCATTGAAAATCTTAGGGGAAACTATCTTCTGTGAGAAAACTGGTTGAAGATCACACTGTAAAGCAAGCATTTCTGGAGAAAATTAAAAAAAAAAATCTCCAAGTAATACATACCAAGAAATAATATTTGATGGACTTAAAATGTAGATGCAATTATTATAAGAAACAGAAAGATTGTTAAACAGAGAGCCTAAGCTTTAGGAAATAGTAAAATAATTGAAGAATTTAGGGTTTGAGGAGACAAATTTAATGGGCATCACCTGATTGTATTGCTAAATATGTGCAATAGAAAGAAGCTAGCCTCTGGACTGACAGCCAGGAAACCTACATGGAACCAAACTATGTCCTCTGAATGTGAATGACAGTTATATGGTTTGAACAGTTTGTGGGGCCTCTAGCAGTGGTCCTGTCTCAACCTGATATGCCAGAATTTGTTGACTCGTCTTGGGAGGCCTTTGTTGGTATGCATTAAATAATAAATAAATAAATAAATAAATAAATAAATAAATAAATAAATGAATGAATGAATGAATGAATGAATGAATGAATGAATGAATGAATGAATGAATGAACGAACGAATAAATAAATAAATAAATACATAAATAAATAAAAAAATGTAAAAAAGAAATTCAGGAACAAATAATTGAGGTTAATGTCAGGTTTCTTTAGCACCCCTCTCCATTTTTTATACTCTATCTAGTTTCTAGACATGACCTTGATTCTTTGACTTTTGACAGAAGAAAAGGATCTATTTTCAGTGAAAAATACCTAGCCAAACAATTTCCTTTGTAAAGATTCTTCTGTATTGTCTCATTATAATAAGGAAAAGAAGAAATATAAAGTGGGTCTTACAAAAACTAGGTTGTATGGGGCTCACACAGTCAATGAGGATTACATTACATGATGGACATAGTCAAATGCTTATCTTTATAAATTCCTAGTATCATGTTCCTTATTTTCCAGTTAACTTAAAATCTTCTCTCATAGTTGTAGCTTTGACTCAGAATTCTAGGCAATAAATCCTGTTGCCATTTTGGGGGACTTTCTACTAAGGCACATACAACATGTTTGCCAAACACTCAGGTACCTAGGTTCTTTTCTGACTCATGTTGCTAGACTACAAGCCTCTTTGTCTGAATTACTAGAGAGTCCTGTTATGCTCTCTATCTGCCACAAAGCCTCATTTTCTCGATGTCACCATGTAAAGGATGCAGACCACCTTTCAGAGGAAACTGCAACTTCTAAAATCTGGAAAGATTTAGCAGTGTGGCAGTACTGTCTTAGTGCTGGGAAGGGCATTCAGGCTTAATGAGTTTGACTTAAAATTTTGGAGAATATGTTCTGGTGTCCTGCAGACCACTAAGCAAGGAGGCAAATTACTCATAGAATGTCTCTGACCATGTTCTTGAAATTCATTTACCAGTGTCTCAATTCAATGTGTTGTTAATCTACTCACTTACCCAAATACTGCTACTTTCAAAATTTTGGTATTGAGACCTACTTTTGGCCACAACTATGTTGTGGGCCTCAGAGACTATTGCTTATGTGACTCATGTCTGCTGTAATTTGTATTTCTAGAAATTAAAACAGAAAACAGTTTAAATAAAGTTTAAAAGTAATGATAGATTTACTATATGGTAGTATGATATACATTTCCATATTATAAGAAACTAGTAATTTGAGCAGTACTAATTTGACTTTTTATAAATCCCTCTACTTCCTGGTATAATAGGTTGGATTCTCCTGTCTGGTTGTCTTGGCTGTCATGCCTTTCCAGCGATCACAAACATTGCCTTTCTGCGGCTTTGCCTTGCTGAAAGCTATTACATCCTTCTGTTGATGCTAGCCCCCAATGTCTGTTTCCTTTTTTGGTTACTTCCTTCTCCTAAGGCTAACCACCAAGGTCCGGCTACCAAAGGCAGCAATTAAAATATCCTTTTGCTCACCTAATTAAGGTACCCGTTAAGTAAAACACCTCATCCTAACATAGGGTTTCCTCTTCTATCTTTATAAATCACTGTTTTCCTGTGGACCACTTCTGTCTCCTCTATTGCCCCTCCCCCATTCCTTCCTTCTCTCTTTTGTTCCCATTGCTTTGCTTTCTCCCTTGTATTCCTCAATCTCCTGTCTTTTTGTCGTATTCCCTACCCACTGTCCCTCTTGGCATAAATGAATCTCCTTTGTGCTGAGAACTTGGGGTTTCTGGGCTGATATCGTCTTTTCACAATAGAGAACTAAATAAGTTAATAGTAAAAAACTGATCAACTGCATCCATAATATATGTATATATATTTTTCTGGCCAAGTTTTAGTTCACTACAGTACTTAATGCTTCACAAAAAGAAATAAATAGTAACAAGGGAAGAAAGAAGGGGATGCTATTTTAGATAGGATGTCAGAGAAAATCTTTGAGTACTATGTATAACTATGATCTGTCTTCAGAGACATAAGAAATAAAGTGGAAACCATGTGAAAAATTCAGATCAGATTATTTCAGGCATGGGGATACCACTGTAAAGGCTCTGAAATAGTATGATTGTTTAATTCTAGGGGCACCCAAAAGATAATTTGGTCTCAAGTGCGCTGAATGAGAGAGGGGAATTTCTAAATCAGATAGAGCAGACAGATATTAAGCTGCAGAGTAAATGACTTAGGAACCCATTGACATTACTAGTCTTAATGGAATTTTGCCCTGTTGTTTGTCTGCTAAGTATACATGGCATATGGTAAGATAATATTTTAAAAACACATGTATAACCTTAAAAATAAAACAAATTTAACATAAATGAAATCTAATCTGTTTGCTATATTCAAGAGCTGAATTCCATTTCATTTAAAGTTTTGTTCATCCCACACAATTCCTAATGAAGACAGAAACCATCCGTTAATCAAGAAAATAATTAAGTTAAGAAAAACTGTTAATAAAAGCATAATCTGTTTATATGTTGTCATTTATGGAAAAAAGAGCTATGTGAATATGTTTACATGTGTATGTGTGAGGGGAGAAAGAGAGATTTGGGAAGAAATAAAATTCATATATAAGGCAGTAGTAACAAGAGTCTGAGGAAAGAAACTTACTCCTGAAAAGCTTGCGTGGCTATGAAGGAAATTATTATCCACGGCTGTCTTGAAAAATAAACAAGCCAGGTTGTGGTGGCAAATGCCTTTAATCCCAGCACTTGGGAGGCAGAGAAAGGCATATCTCTGTGAGTTCAAGGTTTGCCTGCTTGTTCTCAAAGGGAGAAATGTTGTCAAAGCCCAGAAGATAAAGCCAAAGCAAGAAAACAAACATAAATAGAATCTCTATCCCTCTGACCGGTCTTTGTCTTTCCCTGGGGACAATAGCTGTAATAGTTTGTATCTTAGAGAACCCTGCATTCTCTCCTCTCATTCAACTTTCAAAATAAAAACGAAACTTAGATGCTGCTCCTTCCTGTCTCAGTTCTTGCTCATCATCCTCCTAAAACGTCCTGGACTGTGACTGAGACCTTCATAATCATTTGTCAAATGATGTCATTCTATGCTTTATTTTAAACTTGCGCCCTCACACACCAGCAAAATCAGCAACACATTTGTAAGGCTTGTGACCGAACACTATTAGTAATAAGTCTACCCCAAAGGATATTTTATTGAATTTTTCCTAGTTTAATATATCCTTTACCTCTAGAATGTTTTATTTATTTCATTTTGTTTGTTTTTTCTAATGTTTTGAATTATAGAGTGATTTCTAGATTTGCGAAGGAAATTCAATTTCAGTTTCTATCATAAACAGTGTATTCATTCACTTCCTTGAGATTGAAAACACCTGTTATAGCTGCTTGTTGACTTGCTGACTTTTACACGAACATTTGGATAAGAAGTAAGGTTTATAAAGATAACATATAGAAAACACTCAAAAACAAAACAGCAGGAATCAAAAACTGTAAAATGAAATGGAAATCTAATTATATAGCTGAAGCCTATTGGGCTAAAGCCTTCATTAATTAAAAACAACAGAAAATATATAGTCTTGAAGAATGTGAAAAAAATGTACAATGACAGAAATTTCTAACTTCTAAATGTAGCCTCTGGGTCACCACAGCATTGTTATGTGACCAGAGTACAGCTGAAGAGAAAAATAAAAGTGGTTACATTCACTGAAAGTCTGTGAAAGCTCTCCATAAACAAATGACTATTGAAATTTGAGAAAATGACTGTTTGGGCGTGGTGTGGGAGGTGGGATGCTAGGAGAGGGTAAAAGGCCTCTTTCTCACTGCTAGAAAAGGTAAAATCCAGTGACTCTTTATTTCTCACTGTGTTTGTTAATGCTCAGGAGATTTTCTGCTGCTTTTGTATTGAGGATCTAGACAGAATGATGTCAGGACTACAAGTATCTATTATCACTAAGTACAAAAAGTTTGGGCAAACACTGGTAAGGATTCAGAGCTCCTGTTTGCTAAAAATTACTGACTAAAACTACTATTTGAGGCTAATAACCATTTCCTTTGCTACTTTAACTTTGTGTCAGGTTTTTGTGTAACTCTGTATAGTCAAATGAATCACTTAAGGAGTACATGACTGAAAGTTAGTAATAATATAAGGTTGGTGATTCCTCCATTTTCCTAACCTCTCTCCTTATACCCACATTCTCTCTTTAAGACTAAAGATGCTGTGAATAACTACAATACTTTCATTTTTAACTTTTATTGTATTTATTTTTATTTTTTTATGATTTAAACTCTTTTTCCATGTATCCCCCCTGCTCCCCTTCCCTTCCCTCCTGACTGAGAGGGATAACTACAATATTTTCAATTCTAGGGACAAGCCCTGTAGATGGTGAGACTGCCAGCCACTATGGGAGCAATCATATCAAGACAAAACCAGGCTGTCCCTCTTAGCTTCATGGGAGCCAGATTGCATGTTTGTTTAAGTCAGCTCCTCGGGAAAAATAGAAACTTGAAGATTCAGACCTAAGGTAATGACCAGCCAGGTCTAAAATGCCTCACCCTGCACACATCTCACCTCTCCTGTTTTCCTGCCTCTGTCTATAATCCTGGTGCCCTGTACCGTTAAGCTTTGTGGTTGAAAGTGTTCTGGGTGCCAATCCTCAGGTCTGTCAGTGTGGTATATTGAATAATAAATTCCTGTCTGGCTCATCATTCATGACTGATTAGACTTTTCATGGGTGACATGACAAAGCCTGGTCAGCTGAGATCTGTAAAAGTTGGAATTGTCACTTAGAATTCCAGAGAGAAATTGAAAGTATCACTGATAGCATTTTTAAATATTGTTAATTACCTACAAGAGTATGAAAGAGTAGACTTGCATCTGATCATGACCAACTTACTCTGTAACACGAAGATTTTCTGACATGAAATGCTGCATCTTGAAACTGGTCATATTTTATTATGATCATAAATTTTTAAAATATCTAGGATCATTAGTCAAGATTCTGTAACCTTGTTTTTTGGAAAATCTAAAAATGAAATTTTTTGATAATGAATGAGTCCTCTTACTAATATTCTGGCAAGATACTTCAAAGACATGAATGCTACAAATCAGTGAGAAAAATGGTTTATAGTGATTTTTTATTTAAAAAAAACATTGGTGCAGAAAAAAGTTGGAATTCTAAAGATTTGATGCGCATGATTATGAGTTTAAACTGTTCTGCAAAGGAAGATTCTTGTAACCTTGTTGTTAAATACGTTTTTAAATGTGGCTACAGTTGTGTTTCATTCACAAAAATGTATTTTACAAATAGCAGTGAACTCCTTCATTAAATCAGAGCAAGATTACTACTTTCAGTATTAATGGTTAGCTTTGACATATTTAAAAAGGGTAGAAAATACTTAATAGACCTGTCTCCAATTCTGAAATGAACAACTCTTTGGGGAAATGGAATTGTTCAAAGATACATTTTCTCTCTGCCAATCTGTGAAATATAATATAATTATTCTCTTTTAATGAATCTCTCAATGAGGAGCAATTCTTCAGTGCTTGAACAGGTGAAATATAAGGATAATGGGAATAGCTTTGTAAATACCAGGATGAAATGAGATTGTTATTTTCTGCCTTGTTATGGGATAATTAGAGTAACAGGGTGGAATTCATCAGGCATTTAAACTTTCTCAAAAACGCTCCCTAGGGCTCATTTAAATTAGCCATGTTTATCCATAGAAAATTTTAGCCTTATTTCAGATGTCTGCTACTCTATAACATTCAAGTCTTAATGCTTAGCTTAATTTGATTAATTGCAGATAATGTACAGCCATCAAAAAGATCTTGTCTTAAACATACATTAAAAAAGAACACCTGATTTTATAAATCCTAGCTGACTAAAGGGAGGACAATGAAACTGTTTTTATTATTCAATGTAGAGGGACTGTGAGCTACATCAATCTTTATCAGTTTCCACAAAAATGGAATGGGCTGGATACTGTCCAGGAAGCTACTATTCATATGCTAATCAAGTCTTTGGAATAAAAGACTATATTCATGGAAACCAAATTCATGGCCATGGAATTCTAGTAGAAAGTCGCTTTGGGTAACCCAAATTTGTTATTTAAAGATAAGTAGATGGTAGGATTCAATTTGTTCGAGAAACAGGTTTCTTCATTCTCTGTTAGACACTCCAGCATTTATTGGAGTTATATAAGTGTATTCAAGGAGAATCAAGTGCTAGACTGTCTGTTTAATCCTACAGTAGAAATTAGTGGAAATAAATCTGTGAATTAAGTTAGCATAAATATTCACTATCCAGTGTTGAAGACTCCAGGGATGATGCCCTACCACAAGGCACTGCAGCTGAAGTTTACTTCTGAATTGGGTTACAGATTTTCCTAGTCAGTACTTTTCATCCGAATGGAAAAGAAAGCACCTTACAAGTAGTAAGGGGATTAGAGTCTCAACCCAGGTTCTCCCAGTCCAGTGATCCCATGTCTTTTTGATAGTTTTTCCAAGTTAACAATTTTTAAACATATACTCCAATTTGTTGCCATCTACCTCTCCCACAACCATGATAGGAAATATCATTATATGTAATTTGAGGGACATTTATCACCACAGCTGCAAATTATCTATTACTCCAAAAAGACAAGGTTGCTTCAGCACTTTCTATTGAGGAAACCTGAGTGGAGGCTTCATACTTGGAATGTGAAACTTCAAGACTCCTCTGTATATGCATACTCTACAGTGAACCTTCTACAGGTTAATTAGTTCATTCAATTTTACCTCTAAGTGTCTTAACATGAAGAAAAATATTTAACTTTCAGTCAGTGCAAAATTGAAATCTATTTGCAGTCACACACTTTCATTTTTATTTACTTATTTATTTTGGGTTTTCAATACAAGTTTTCTCTGTATAATTCCGGCTGTCCTGGAACTCACATTGTAGACCAGGCTGGTCTGGAACTCACAGAGATGTGCCTGCCTCTTCTTCCCAGTGCTGGGATTAAAAGTTTGCACCACCACTACCCAGCTTAAAATCACACATACTCTTAACCTGGGTAAACATTGACATTACTTTTAGTAGACTCAGGATTGTACACACGTCACAGAAGATGATAATTTTGTCACTGATATCACACATCATCATCTTTACAATGTGGCATGTTGAATCATTTATACTTTCTGTCCTTCTCTGGAGGTACAATTAAAATCAATATCTAGGAATGCAGAGGGGAGCAAGACAAGGTTCACTCCTTAGGAACCGAAGTGTTAGTCTGAAGTAGAGTCAGGTAAGATGCTCAATCATGAGCCTTAATTAAGGACACCCAAGGAGACAAATCTCTTTTCCTCTTCTCATGGTCCCATTACATTGATTGCTAAGACAAAGTTTTGGTTTTCAAAATTAAACTGCTACTAACAATTTTCCTGCAGTTTTCCAAGGCTTGTTTGTTCTACTATAGCTGCCTTTCATCTGGAGTTTTACTTGTGTAAATAAATAAATAAATAAATAAATAAATAAATAAATAAATAAATGAATGAATGAATGAATGAATGAATGAATAAATAAATAAATATCAGAATAATGGCCTCTGGGATGGCTCTTCTTAGTAAAATGGCACATTAGATGATTCCCAGAATCTCTCTCTCTCTCTCTCTCTCTCTCTCTGTCTCTCTCATCCTGTCTGTGTGTGTATTGTGTTTCTACATATACCCAGATATGTTGTTGTTCATTTTAAATCCTAGTATCATGAAGAGAGATAAGAGAGTACCCTAGGGCTTGCTAGCCAACCAATCTAGCCTACACAGTGAGTTTCAGACCAGTACAGTGAAGACCTTATTTCAAAAAGGTGTGGGTATTTCTGAGAATAACAATTGAGGTTCTGTTCAGTTCTCTATGTCTATATGTATACCTTTGCACACACACACACATGCATACATATATGCACAAGTACGTACATACATCATACAACTATATCAATGAGCTATCACTTTAAGATACCCAGATATATTAGGTAATCTTAAATTTCAATTTTGGTATTTATGTAGCTTTATTAAGTATGTGTAATTATGTCATTTCCCAATGCTGATACATTTTAAAGGAGGTAGTTTAAAAACATACAAGTAAGAACTCATTTTGAGACATTCCCTTTAAAGGTTACTAAACAGCAAATGTTTGGATCTGTCTGTTTTCAGCCAATGAAATTTTCATGACATTGTTATATGCATTTATTTTGTGTATGAAATGAAACTTTTCAAATGCCATGATCTTTTTTTCCCAACAATTTTAACATCTAGGTATAATTGTGAGGCATAAAGTCCTTTTCTTGTTTCTGTATTCAATTGTCTTAATCACTGAATTTTAATGTTTGGAAGTTGTTCTGCTTTCCTGTGTTTGAATGCTAGATACAGCATCTACAGGTCTAAGATGGACATTGCTTTTATATTTAGGCAACACTACATTCTAAATCACCCTAAATAATCTGCAGAAATGTTGGGAATCAGTCACAGTGGTTGAAAAATGTCCTCAGTATCAACTTGCTGCTATGTATGATTTGTACAAGGCACAGAAAGTGACAGTTTTACCACTTCTTGCCTCTTTGTGGGATTATCTGTATAAAGCAATGTATAGTATACATACATTAGAATCATATATTAGAGCTTATATCCTCACTTAGCAGATGAAGATATAATCTTATTTTAGTCAGAAGCATAAAGGAGATGACCAATTTTGCTCAAATTTTGCAGATAGTTTCCAATTGATTCTCTGATTCACGTGGTTTACATTGTACTTTCCCACTTTCTCTTCCTAATTTCTCCTTTTTATAATAAAACTGATAATAAGGCTACATGATATGGAAACACTCCGTAATGCCAGTCAGAATACCAACTGTCCATCCTTTGGCTAACAAAAGAGCCATCTCTTCCATCATTTTTCCACAATGCTACAATGCATATAGAAGTCAAAATGGGATAAAATCATGTTTGGTGTGACATTACTGACTTTTTCATTTAATCACATATGGTATATTTTATGTAAAAAGATACTGACAAGTAGAAATAATGTTGACACTTAGCTTTCGCGTCTATGGTTGCACAAATATAAAAGGGAAAAGAAGATACAACAGCGTATAGTAGTCAGTTTTTAAAAATCTTTATTTGTATTAATGTGTGTCTGTGTGTGTGTTCATGAATGCACACATGCATTGTGTGAGTATTTGTGTATTATTCTGTGGCAAAGAATGTGCTATGATATCTGTGTGGAGATCAGGGGTTCATAAATGTGAGTGAGTTCTCTACTTCTACCATTTGTATTCTAGGGATTGAATAAGGGCCTTTACCCGCAAAGCCATGTTCCTGGCTGTAAGCACTGTGTATTTCTAAACTGAATTTATTTTAGTCTACCTTTAACATATTAACCTTCTCTAATGATTTTCTGTATTTCTTTGCTTAATTATTTTACTCTGTTTCAACCCTACTATGCATAATTTTAAAACAGGATTCCTTACTGGAAAAAAAATTTAAGAGAAACACAATCATAGGTTCACAATACGTGTATTTGTGTGTCTGGGTGTCTCTGTGTGTCTATGTGTCTGTGTTTATCTGTGGCTCTGAGTTTTTAACTATTAGGTAAAGAGTAGACAATTGTTATAATCAGTTATAATCAGTGAGTGCCAATTCAGAGATGGAAAATTCTGATGAAATAAAAAAGTTAGCTTTAGTAAATGTAAGTGAAAACATTTTTTTAAATTGATGATGTAATATGTTAATTAATTTTAAGATAAATTTTCCAGTGGCAAGTACTTGGCTAAAAATGCCCATGTGTAGACAGTCACCTACTTAAGGAGGATTCAAACAGGAAATTCCCATGTTCCTGCAGTACCTTCATTCACTTCTGACTCTAGGATTGAATGTAATAACTTTTGCTCAGTAGTTTTCAAACTTTTGATAGTAGTCAAAAACTCAAAAAAGAATTTTAAAAGTTAAATATGAGAAATTCATAATTTATAAATATAAAAAAATCAGATTTTAGAGATTGAAATTTTTGACTTTCATTTTTAAGAATTTCAAGGTGGTCAGTTTCTAAGAATGTGGGCCCTATTTTGATGAACTGTGGAAACATCACAGCCTTTTTGTTTCCCATTTTATAATGTTTTATTTTGGTGGTATGATATTGAGACTGCCCTGATATGTAGATATTTAATGACGTAACAAAAATTTTTTATGTTGCTATTTAGCCATCTGTAATAATTACCATTACCTCACTGGCAAGTTGTGTGACTGACTGTGATGTGGGAATGTCTTTCTGTATGCTGTGAATATCATTCTTTAAATAAAGGAGCTGTTTTGGCCCTTGTTGGACACTGTAGCTGTAGGTAGAAGCATAGGTAAGAGGAGGAGGGCAGAGTCAGAGAGAGAGATCCATCCAGCTGCTGAAGAAGCAACATGTAACAAAATAGGTAAGCCACAGGCCACATGGAAGGACATGGACATGGGTTGAGTTAAGATGAGAGAGCTAGCTAGCAATATGCCATAGGTCAAACAGCATAAAATTAATATAAAGCATCTATGTGTTTTTTGGGGATTTCTGGTCCAGATAAGCGGCAGCAGGCAGGTCTGAACTGTCAACTAGGCAGGCCAGAAACCCTCTGTTACATGACCGTCTATTCAGATAAATTTATTAGAACTAAAATAACTCAGTTCCTTGTGAGGTCCACCACACTTTGGTTTAAAAAATGCCTTTTTAAAGGTACTTTTTATTATTTCTTTCAGCTATATGCTGTCTGGATATCATGGCAGGTATATAGGGGGTGTTTACTGTACCCCATTTCACTGTTCTGGTGTTCTTTTCAAAGATGACCATTAAACATGATTTTTACACCTCTATGTAGTAAGATATTTCTCTCCCATTCACCAGTTCCAGAATACCCTGCAGCTGCTTCCCAAATAATGGACTCAGAGGCTTAATAATACTTATAAATGCTGGATGAGTAATACAAGCACATTACTAAGTAGCTCTTGCACTTAAATTAAACCATAATTATTATCCATGTTTAGCCATGTGGCTTGGTACCTTTCTTCACTTAAGCGTTCTCATCTTGCTTCTTCATCTGGCTAGTGATTACATCTCTGCCTTTTCTCTTCCCAGAATCCTCCTAGTCTGGTTGCCCTGCCTATATTTTATGCCTGGCTATTGGCCAATCCATGTTTTATTAAACTAATATGAGTGAAAATCTTTACAGCATACAAGAGCATTGTGACACAGCATCCCTGTCTGTACAAATGTATGGGATGCAATTTGCTGCCTGGTTCAGATTCTTACCCCTAGCTCAATCTGCACCATTTTATTTCACTGTACATATAGAATTTACATTTTCAGTTTTCTGCTTTGGCCCCTTACAAATTTAGTGATGAAGATGTTTAAATCAAATCTACCCTGATGGTCACATACTTCGTATATGAATGAGAATAAGCTTACTATTTATTGGAAATAGTTAATGAGCACAAATGTTATTAACCAAAGGATCATCTCTTTCCTTTAAATACTCAGGGTGCTTGTTTTTCCTCACTGTTTGCTTTGTGCCATTTGGATCTTGGGACAAATTATGGTGAAAACACATGTGTACATGTTTTGCACTTTCTCCAATAAATATTCAGAAATATATCATTTTTAAATGATTGTTGCAGAATAGATGTTTCAAAGATTGATCATTTATTTATGTGTGCATATGCAGGCAGGAGGGATGGTGTGCTTCTTCCTGTAAATCTAACTCTTTAATCTACTTGCTTATCTATTTTCCTAATTAAAAAGACAAGAAATAGTAACACCACAAAGGATTGGAAGACCATACAAAGTATCTGCCTGTTCATAATTTTAGAGTAGTTAACATGAAAACAATTTTAACAGAAATGATTTCTTTTATTTTTATTAAGGTTTTCTTTTAATTTGTTCCAAAATACTGCAATGGATTTGAACTAAGTCTAAGAATTGCTGAAGAGTCACTGCTATAACTCAGTGAAATGCAGGGTGAAAAATAATGTTTTAGCTGAAGGCCTTTATGTCTTTTAAAATGCAAATACCTCTCCTTTTGTCTGCAATCAGTCATTTATACATTAATGTGAGTGGATTTATTAGACATCTCTCTCAGGTTAATTTAGAAGAGGGTATGGTACAGATGAACTCAGCAGCTGCAGAAGCACGGGAAGATTGAGTATTAAGGACAAGAGTACATAAGTTGGCCTGCTCTACAGTTTTGCATTAAAGGCAATGCAGTCTGTATTTAATACACTAATTTGTATTTATAAACACACATAAAGAAAATGTCTGCTTAATGAGGAGAATGTGAATGCATGTTTCAGAATTGTATCCAAATATTTCACTGTGTCTCAATGGAATGATAATATAATTAAGCAAATTACTTATAATTTTGTTCAACTCTGAATTAAGTCAGCAGTCGAATTCCCAACCAAAACACTGACTTTAAATATTTTGATCTATGAGTGCTCTCAAAGATTGCAAGCAAAAAGGAACTACCTGGAGTCTGCCATCCTGTGCAGCAAAAAAAGAAAGAACTTGGGGTTTCATTTACCAAACCTAGTCTTGTACTTAGGTTCTTATGACAGTTCTTTAACTGTTTTAAATAGGTGCAAACTTTTTCAATCCTTTTTATTAAGAAGTAATTTCTCCATATTGTAAGAACTTAATGATACACATCTTCTTGCCTCCTAACATCCAAAATTCTTTCTACAGTTATGAAAAACAAGTATCACTCGGGAAACACAGTCAAAACCCAGCTGACGCTGCTAGTCAGTTTGTACAGAGGGGAATCTGAGACTTTAAAGCACATTGTAATGAAACGTTTCCAAGCTGAGAGGAACATCATAGTCATCAATTTTCTCCTGCTTCACTTAGGTATTTTATAAGTAGAGACATTGCTGATCTGGGCTATAAATGTTACTGTAGTTATTCTAAGGACAAAGGTGATCACTATCCATAAGTCTCTGTATCTCTCAGTTCTCATTGCAGAAGCTTCTTTATGCAGTTAAGCGTGATCAGCACACAGAACAACCCCAACTGGCCACTGTGAAGAGCAAGGGCAACTGCAGAGTTCTCAGCCCTGAATGGAACACTGTATCACGCCTGGTTCTTTCTAAGTCAAAGGTGGTAAATGGCCACAAAGAAACAACGTTCTTCAGACATAAATGAACTCAGTGACTGTGACAGTGTTAACAAAGCCTGACAATGACAATGGTCATCAATTCCCTACATGGAAGAAAAGGGAGGAATGCAGCCCCGCCTTCACTGAGGACTTATTGATAATTGATCGTTACCAGGAGAGAAAGATAGTCTTCTACACTCTCCAGTGGTGTCCACACACCTAAAGGAGTACAGGTGACACCAACAGGATTTTTTAACAGTGTTTAAAAAATAATGGGGACACAAAATTTGGAGAAGATGGAATGGGAGGTGGAGCTCAGGGGAGGTGTGGCAGAAGATGAGATTACATTGATAAATTCTGAATGAGTTTGTAAAACCAAATTTAAAAAGCACAAAGTTAACAGTATCTGTAATAAACCTGACACATTTAATATCACAGTTGTTTCCGTATCAAAAATTAAGAAAGTAAAATACTAGAAATATCACTATTCATGGAAGGGGCATGTGTGGCTATTTTTATTAGTATGTTTATTTTTCACATTAGGTATAACCCTTAAGAAGTAACAGAATAAATGTTAAACCCAAATTTAGAAGAATTCTGAGATATGTTTGGTTACAGAGTACCAAAACACACTAAAGTGATAATTTTTACTTTCTAAAATCAACATAAAGAAAAGTGTAGTAATTTTTAAAAAATATTCAGTTGAAAGGTTTATCTGGAAGGTACAGGTGGGTCAGGTCTGTAAGCACAGTGAGGTAACAAAGGGCACTGTCAAGCATGATCGATCTGATACACGCTTCTTTTACCACTCATGTGAAAATATTCAAGAACTGTAGTATGAAAATGGATTTCTGAGCCTCCATCTCAACACATTCCCCCTCTCTCCTTCCTCCTGCCTGAGAACCTGACTCTGACAGTTCCCCAGCAGGAGAGCAGGAAATCAGACACAGGAATGAGTCTTTCCCTCACAATGGGCCTGTGAGAACAGTTGTGACCAGTGTCTTTGTGGCTTGCTTTCAAGCACACAATCTTAAAGTAAATGTTTATGGTTGGCAGTTATGTAGCCAAGCAAATGGTTCTGTGAAACATAATAGATGGCATGCTTTTTCACACGTTTTCCTGGTGGGGGGTACAGCCAGGAGACTTAGAAACTCACAGAGCTAGTGGAGAATGTAGTTGTCAGCTGAGCCACTGAAAATCAACTTGGGTAAATGTTAGGAGTAGAAAGGTGGAAAGAACATGTTATTTAGTATAATAACATGACTATAATAACAGACTAGTAAAGAAACCTAAAAAAAATCCCTACCCATATAAAATATATGCATAACAAAAGTACTTGTGACTTAAGAAACAATGACTATATTGTATTATATGATAATAGGTAATTTGCATAATTACAGGGTTTTTTTCTTAGCATGATCTTACTAAAGTCTTAAGATAATTCTAATAATTAGAATTTTTATCAATAATCTTAGAAACATACTCACATTTACATTGGTATTAGTATAAATGCAATATTCATATCAATATTTATACAAAATAAAAATTGCTCATATTTTCTACTCATTTATATAGAAAGGTGCAATTTTCTATGTATTTATGTCTTTCCTATAGTTCAATGAATTCTTACTACATAATGTTTTAATTGGTTTGTTGGTCAAGTTTCCTGTCACCAGTGGGGTATGGTAAGTTTGTCTTATGGAGGATGTGTGACACTTTCAATCTTTTCCACTTTGTGATTCTGAGTTTCATTTAACAGAAGTAATTTCTCAAAGCCTAAACTAGATCCAGGTAAAGAAGAGAATATCAAATCTATCAACTATTTCACCTATTACTGATCTACTTATATTAAGGCTTTAATGTTATAGCCTCTTCATATTTCACTTCAAAACCATGAGATAGTAGTGTTTATACTGGTGTATTACTTATTTGATAGCATCTGACTGTATAGATCCTACTCTTCAGCCAAAGGAAGGTTCAAATTTATGGTAATTATCCTGTCTTAGCTACAAGAGTTAGAGAAATTTGGTGAGGGGGAGTATTTATGCCTGTATTAAGATTTCTTTATGCTTAGTGCGATTAATATTAGTTATGGTTTGAAGTTAAAATACTATAGGCTCTTTTGAATAAACTGGTTCCACTTTTGTGTTTTTGATTATAGCATCTATATAGAATGAGTTGTCATGTCACAAAGTGAACTACATTATAATGGGGTTGAAAAATATATTCTTATAACTTTGTATCCTGTTTTGGTATTCGTTGTTCCCTGTTTCTTGGGTCTTTTAATGACTGATATTAACTTTTTAAAATCAGCAGCAGGTAAAACATTTTTGTGATATCAAAGCATTTATATATGTGTGTGTGTGTTACTTGAAATTGTAGCTTTCTACAGGATGATTTGAATATTATAACCTGATTGAAGAGCCAAAAGTAAAGTATTTTACAGAACAACTGGCTTCTTGGTCCAGCCACTTTAATACTGACCTGCATAAGCTAATTCCAAAAATGCTCCATGTTTTCACTTTTACCTTCTCTTGTCTGTGGAAAAAAGTTTTTCAGCAAAGAAAGACTATAAAAGACTAAAACATAAATAATACCTATAATTTTTGATCCACTGTAATTTGTGTGTGTGTGTGTATGTGTGTATGTGTGTGTGTATCTGAAGGCTTTTCTTCAACGTAGCCTTTGGAACAAGAGTAATAAGCAACTTAACATATAATCTCGGGAAACCTTACCTTGACTTGCAAACTTCAGCTCTTTGGCATCTGTGAGCGTGGGTCTTTTGTCAGAACCTTTTTTCTCTATCCGTCGATGGCTTCTCTTTTTTTTAGATTCTCCCCAAAGATTAGATCCTCCATGCATGCTTGGTATATTCAAAATTGCAATTCCTTCCAGAGAGATGTTTATTAAATCTATCTGTACTCCATCACACTGGGGGGGGGGGGGGGAGAAAGAGATAGAGAGGTGCTTCATTTATTTTGATTGTTTATTATTTCCTTGTTTTTTAATAAAGCTATTTAAACTCATGCCAAGACAAAAAAAGAAAAGATGCAGGAATATTGACACAATACCATTCATAATTATTAAAATAGACTATATCACCAGTGTCCTACTTTATAGGAAACCTTTGGGAGAGAAGCATGCTCATGTTTTTGTTAACTCCAAAACTCAAATTGTGGGCCAAGGTCAGGTTTAGGAATGTGGAAATTTTTTTATGACCATTGCCTCTTTTTAGTCATGAATTTAGACTCATTCTCCTGCCTCTTCACCTAACTTGGTTTCTTTTCCTTTTTACTCTCTGTTCCTTCCTTTCTTCCCTCTTCCTTCCTTCCTTTCTTTTTTCTTTTCTTTCTTGTTAAAGAGTGAAATGACTTGATAGGTATTAATAAAGAAAAAATAAGGTCGGTACTGAAAGGTGATCATAGAGACCCCAATTACTTCAGAACAAGTGATGAACTCACATTCTAAGTAACTCAAAAGTAAAGACAGGCACAGCTGCCTAGAGGAATCTGGCAGACAGGCAAAACTTAGTGAGGGAGATGTCAGGAGGAGCAGTACAAGGATTCTCCAGCCAGCAATACTCAGGGCTGCTTGCATAATGGAACCTGAAGGATTTTTTTTGTAACTGCCTTGTAACAAGTCACCGAGCAAGAATATGTGCACGTGAACTGCACTTTTGTATAGCAGAATGCTCGGTTTTTAGAGCTTATACTTTATGTTCATTATTGTTATAGACACATGTGGAGGATCATGAGGTTAGTCTTTACCCTTAACGTATATATTATTCACGAGAGTGCACACACCCATGGAGTCTGGCTCATGTTTCAGAGTTCCAGGTGCTTGTCACCTGAGTAAAGTGGGAATCTAATTCAGGGTCTCTGGAGGAGCAGTCTTAACCATTCAGTCATGTCTCCAACTCTCTCTTCTGTAGTTTTTAAGTGATAACTTGTTTATATTTTTTAGCTTTAGATTTTCCAAAATAATTATTATAACTATTTCAAAAATTATTCTTTCTCTCCTATTAGAAGCAGAGAAGAGATCCAGTTTTAAATTTTTTCAAAGCACTCTATTAGAGACAAGCATTCCACTTGTCTCTAACAATAGCTCAGCAAAGGGTTGCTACAGCCACCATGTTCTACTATAATTAAGTCATCACCAACTGAAATACTAACTTTAATTCTCATGGAAATCATGATGTCACAGAGACACAAAAACAACCACAAAGCTGAATCCTGCTTTTTCCACACTTGCCTCAGTGCTCTGAAGCTGGGGCTGCATTCACCAACAGAACAATGAAATGGGCTAAGGAGATACATCTTGAGCCTATTCAGCAGTAGGAGAAACAATTCTGGAAAAAGACCTAAATTCTCTTCAGTTTGTTTCACTGAGGAAGACCTAGCTCTGGATGACATGATTCCTTTTTCCAGAAACAAGTACTCTTTGTTCCTTTTTATGTATTAAATTAAGATCATTTCTTTTTACTAAAGAATTCTGCTCCTGTGTATACTCACTCACTGCTATATATTCTAGATAAACAGATATTAATTTCATAATTAAAAGTAATCTTGTGTAAATACCCTGCAGGCCTCAATGAATCAAACACATACTGTGTGTCAGGCCTCCCACTGTCTTCAAGTGGAACGCACTGGCTGGATAATTAGATAGTACATATTTTTTAACCTTATTTGCATGCATATTATATCTTTTGCACACTGACAAGCAGCAGTAACAACAAAAGTCACATTACCACAGGGAATTCCCACAAAGAAGTCTTCATTCCTTATAATTTGCAGCCTAAATTAAAATAATTTGATCTTTGACAAGGATGAAATGTCAAGCAGAAGGGGGTCCTCTACAAGCCACGGCCTGTGGCTTCTGAAAACTGCCTAATTTATGTCAGTCACTTCTTAATACATATTTAAGTATTACACGAAAAAGATGATAAATATGCAATCTGACACCTTTGGTATTTCCCTGCTGTTAATTTATAAAGGTCTGGCTTCCCCCAAACTGACTAAAATCATTTAAATAACAGAAGAATTGCGAAATAAGCTGGAGCTGGGGCCTGGCTTCCATTTCCACTCGATATTGAACACAGCAGGTAGTACACTAAGACAATTATGTGACTAGGCCTTAGGACCCTGCTGTGACAAGTTACTTTCAGAATTAGTGGAGGAAGATTCCTTTGTTCATCTGCAGCAAGGGAGAGATGCTGCAAGGCCTTTCTTCTGCCTAATTAAACTAGGGGAGTCTGATGAGACAATGGAGCCCACTGGAGGGTACCGCTCTGCCTGTTTCCCTCCTCACAGTCAACAGCGTGTTTGGTTTGAAGGAAACCAGTTAGTTACTCTCTGCGAGGAAAAAGAGAATCAACAACCAGCAACTCTCAAGGACTCCTGAACAAGGAGTGATAGGAGAGGGCTTGTTCCTCCGAGGCTCTATGAGTGGTTTCACCATCTCAAGCTGCCTTTCTCTGTTTGCTTTGACATCATGTTCATTAGTCTGGAAACCTCCATGCTGGTGCTGGTGGGACCTGGAGTTTAGTGTACCGATGAGTTTATGAAAATAAGGCTTAGGAGAAGACCATGAATGTAAACAAAGAATAAGTCCACGTAGGGTAATGTTCTCATACACTTTGAAGATTTATGAGTTTTGTTAAAAGTAGATACTGGGGAGGGGGGAAGTAAAAGCTTAAAAACCAAGATCCTTAGTCTAGTGAATTTCAGAGTATTTTCGTGAAGTATAGCAGGGTCCTTAACATTGACTGTAGAGGAAACACACACTTGTGTTCCTGTGCGGAGACCGTATTTCCAACACAAAGGACCTAAAAGAACAATTACATTTTTTTTTTCTAACAATATGAATTTAACTTTAGTTAATAAATTTTGGAGAGCTGAGAGCGCAGGTTTTAATTTGTTGAGCTATAATCAATGATTGGCTTTAGCTTTTCTGAGTCAGCTTTTATGCTTGTGCCAGGTGAAGTTATTGCTAATTTTACTCCATGAGGGATAAAACATTGACAGGCAATCTTATTGCTAGGACAGGAAGGCTGAGCTTAACATGTGCACCAGCCTAAGGCCTTTCAGAATTCTGTTTTCCAGGTTAATGAACAAATCCTATAGTTGATTTTGTACCCATGAGGTTCTTGCTTTTTATAATTCTTAACATTACTAAATTATTTTTGTAAAATCTTACTATTAGGGGATTAAAATCAAATTTTTGGTTTAATATTTACTCTCTCCCTAGTCTCGTTAACACTCACAAAACTAAATGTTCTCTGGGACAGTTATTCTAATTCTCTCATTGGCTTCATGGAGGAGAAAAGAAAACCTGTGCACCTGATTGCTCTAATCTCAGGCACTGGCCTGTGCTTGTTAGATACCCTTTATCCATCTTCTAAAACACAGCAATGTAAACTTTGCTTTTGACTTCCTTTCTTACTAATTTAAAATTATTTTATTTTTGCATTTTGTAATAATATTAGAAGACAATTGAGATTTTTAAAATTTAAACTACCGTTTTTAAATCACCGTCTTACCCACTGCATTTACATGCATATAGCATTGATGTGTTTCCTTTTATCTAATTATTCTGCCAATAATACAATTATTTTTCTTCTAAATTATTAAAAATATATAACTATGCAATAAAGATTTATAGTATATCTTTGATTCATACTGTGTGTATGAAGATAAAACCAGATAGTGCAGGTGCATTGCTTAGTAACACATGAGGAAAATTTTAATAATACATGTATTTTAGCAGTTATTATGAAGCACTTTCCCAGGATATTTATTTCATTCGAAACATTTACTCCTTTCAGAAAGAGCCCCCTGCAGGAAAGAGCATTGTGACATAAACATGCACACCGAAAATGACTTGTTTTTGAAAGAGCTGCCAGTAAAATCATATAACCATTGCTTGAGGTTCTATTGTTACTACAATGGTTAATTCTTCATTAAACATTTCTCAAATCATAGTTGGTGTGATTTTAGGCTACATAGGAAGCAATAGCAAGCAGAATCAAATTTCCGAACTGTTGATTTCTTATATTTAATTATGAAGTAACCTTGAGGGTAGAAAGTCATATTCTGCTAATATGATAGACTGGATTCATTAAAATGTGAGCAGAAAGGCACTCTTGGCATTGCTATCCACACACACACATACACACACACACACACACACACACACACACACACAAACACTTATACACACAACCGTAACACACACACTATATGATGATATAATGGGGAAAACACAGAGTACTGACTCCACTTTACAAGTGCTATAGAAGTGGATCCTCGAGTAAGTTGGAAATGCAGACCCAGAAAACCAGACTAGGAGAACATGGAAATGCCTGAGTCAAAACTGAGTAACTAGTAAGATTTCTTGAGGAACATTGTGAATAGTCACCTTCCCAATAAAATCTAAAACATTAGCAATAATAACACTCATATTAGCTGTATTTAGAACTTTAAAAATCAATGTTTCCAAAAATCATTTTCATTCAAATTCACATTGCTTTTTAATAAAGTCTTGAAAATTTTATACTTTGTGACACACATAGCCTTGCTCTTTGGAGTGATAACTTTTAGACTGTGCTCATGGAGAGGCACTAAAGAGCAGAGATATAGACAGGGTTAGGGTTTCTAATTATACTACAGAAATCATTAATCTGGCTTCTGCTACAGATTTTATTGAGCATAGCTTTGTTTTTGAGAACAAAATATGTTTAAAATCTATAATATAAAGCAGTTTCATAAAATGTTGGTTTTGAAATTAAAGTGCTAGTGTAATTTAAAAATAAATTTATGTCTACATAAATAATGACCATATCTAATGATATATTAGGGGCTGAAGTGGGGGCTCAGTGGGTAAAATGCTTGCTTCAAAAGCATGAGGACTTGACTTTGTCTTCCCTGGGAAAAGCTGGGTGTGCTGTGTGTACTTTTGCTCCAGGCTGTGGTGGCAGAGACAGGCAGAGCTCAGAGGCTTGCTGGGCAGCAAGTCTGACTCTTTCTCTAGGAGATACAATGGGCAGTGATAAAGAAAGACTCTGTGTTAACCTCTGACTTCTATATACATGTGAAAATACACCTGGATATATACGTGAACGTATATACATACATACCACACACAAAAAACAATAAAACACAAAGTAATCTTCACAGTTAAACTATATATACCATTACACTACATATGATTCAAAGACAGCATGCATTATTAATAACATTTGACATAAATACTCACAATTACATAAATGTAATATACACAATTACATGTGTCAATGTATACAAAAGCATATAACATACATGACAGACACTAATTCTAAACTTCCTTGATTGCTGTAATTTAATATGGTGCTGAACACAGGTTCCCCTTTCCCTAACCATATAACCTATGTCTAATATTTGGTCTATTCTCTAACTATGTTGAAGAATAAACACAAAAATGTTACGTTGAGAATATCAGTATTGTCATCATTAGTAAATTAAAAATTAAGATTTTGCAGATCTTAGCCAGGATATTATAAAATTGTAAGCACATAGATTCACCCAAGACTCTAAAACATAGTATCTGACACTCATAAAGTAGAAGTATTAGAAACTAAGTGCATAAAAAATGTGTGTGATAGTATACATCTTTAATTTCAGCAATTGGAAGGAAGAGGCAGGCAGATTTCTGAGTTTGCAATCAGTCTAAGCTACAGAGCGAGTTCCAGGACAGCCAGAACCACACAGAGAAACCCTGTCTTGACAAACTACAAATGAGGAACAAAATGTATGAGGTTGTGTCTTAGACAACATTCACTTCAACTCACAATTATTACCTGCAAAGGTACTACTAATAATTTGGTACCAGGAGATAATTTACATATTTTTTCAAAATTAAAAGTGCCAAGCCACTATTTTTGTATTTATATTAGCACATTATTTGTTTCACACTTGTCCCTTTGTTTTCTCTTTACTATTTATACAAAATAAAACTTTTTTTAGTCTTTAAAAATTCTTTAATGTGTCACTTGTTTTGAGTGCTACAATGTCTAGATATTTTTGGTAGATCCATTTGTTCCAGATTTTTCTGACCTGCCTTTTCTCATCTTTTCTCTCCTCCTTGGAGCTTTCACAGCCTACATCTGTAATGGGAACAGAAAACTTGTAAACTGAGGAACCTAGCTAACGACTGAGATGGAATGGGAAAACCTTTATTTTAACATTTATCTGGAAAAGTGAGGAGACTTCAGTCACTATATCCTAAAGTTATAAAATAGTCAGTCTTGAAAATGTAAGTGAAGGATTTTTTTTCAATTTTCTAGTTTTTTTTCTTACCTAATTTTCAGTCTGACATCTTTTTCTTTATTCTGTGCAGAGTAAACTCTGCTTTTCACACTTGTATTACATATCACATTTTATATGATATTAAAACAACTCATACATTATAAGTTTAATTTCAGTTATTGATAAATTCATTATGAGTGACTAAGGTTGTATTTTAGAATCTGGAGTAAACCTATATGTATTGCTAAAAGTATATTTCTTAATAAGGGCTATACCACAACACCAAGGAAGCAAATACAAGACAATTTATACTGTTACAAAAGGTAATCCATTTTTTTCTTACTTCTATTTCTACAGATTCATGTAGCTTCTTGCAAGTGGCTGAGAAAGTTTCAGATGTGCCAAACTCAAAATACCAAAATTTGTTCTTCATTCTGCAAGAAGAAAAGAAACAGCAGAGTCATCATATTTGAAAAGATTGGAAAATGTATCTACCTCTATCTTTCCTAACATCTTTGCAGGGATTCTATTGCTGTAATAAAACACCAGGACTTTAAACAATTTGTGGAAAAAATGCTTTATTTTTTAGACACTTCCACATCACAGTCCATCACTGAAGGAAGTCATGATAGGAACACAACGTGGGAGGCAGGAACTGAAGCACAATCCAGTTCACTGGCTTGCTCTCCATAGCTTGATCCTCCTGCTTTCTCTTACTCCCCTGGACCACTTTTCTGGAAGTAGTACCACCTACAGTGATCTCAGACTTCCCCAAAACAATTACCGTTCAAGAAAATTTGCTACAGACTTAGTTATTGGCGTTTCTTATGGAGAATCTCAGTTGAAAATTCCTCTTCTCAAATAATTCTAGATTGTTTCAAGCTTGCATAAAACTAATCAATTTTGAATTTTATAAATAAGAGGCAACATTTAAAAACGTGATATCAAAAATGCAATGAATAAACACATAATTTTAAAGCTTATTTGTTAGTGTTAGTGCAGGGATGGCAGGGTTGTGCTGATTTTACAGAGCCATGTAAATATTTAATTTTTGCTTTTGCTTTTTAATCAGATTTATAATACTTGTGTCTTAAGAAACTTGATTTTGAGCTATAAACTCTATAGCCATAAGGAGAAAAAAAACAGAAATGTTCTGACATTTTCTTGGGAGAAAAGAGACAAATATGCAGAAAGTTAAAACTTTTATACAGTTAGCTATGTGTTCGTGACGAAAGGAAAGGATTGAAAGCATAATTAAAAAAACCCTACTAACTAATGGAAAGCTAAAATTTATGAGAACCATTAGTTGTTTAATATAAACAGTAGTAGAAAATCATGATATAGTCTGAAAGCACTAAGCAAGAAAGATAATACCCAAAAGCTAAAAGAAAGATATTTAAAAACTCAGTACCAAGTCTTAAAGTAATATTTTTCTCTTCTGTCATTAAATGATTATACATTTGTCTCTTTGTACCAGGTAATTAAATTTATGATAAATTACTATAACTTTACAGAGTTTGAATAGAGTTTATATTATGTAAAATACATTAAAATTCTTATGAGTAAATTTAATTTTTAATTATTCATATTTCTGATCAAAATATGCCTTCAATTATGAGAAAATAGAGATAATTATATATTTTTGCAAACCAAAGTGATGCTGAAATTTTGATATAGTATCTGAATATATTTACACATGAATTTCTCCCGTTTTTCTTATAAATGTCGATATGTTATCACTTTATTAGATTGTGAAACATTTTGACAATATGATATTCTGCAAAGGTGTCACTTATTTATTGAATACACATTTTGAAATATGACATGTAACTTAATGGTGAGCTTACTATTATGGTTCATTCAAATAAAATTACTGATGCAAATTAAAAAATGTAAAAATAATTTTACATTATCTGGACATACTCAGTAATGTTTAGGCTCACATAGATTTTATTTGCTTACAAAATTTTCCTAAGCCCTTCTTGTGTCAACCACAGGCAAGACAGTAAGTTGAAGAACAGCGTTTGTGTCATGTTCTGTAGGATCTTGGTACAATAAACTCTTACTCCTCTCCAGAGAATAATTTATTAATTTATGGACTGATGTCATACATATGTGAAAAAATGTAAAGAAGAATCACTAGGGTATTGCAACCTATGTACCTATGTCTATTTGTTAATTTACATTAATAATGACTGGCTATGTACATTCTGAAGTATTTCCCTATTGACAACTCTGATGAAATTACCACCTTCTCTATGATGAAAAGAAAATATTGGTTTATAAAATTTAATCATTGTTGCTTCATCAAGTTTCCTGATGAAGTTGAGAGTCAACCTTCAGTAGAAATAAAACATAGCTCTCATATCAAAGGACATAAAGTTTATGCTTTATTGAATGACCACAGACAGAAAAAAAAAGCACATTGCTCAGAATGGCATGCTCCAATGTATAAGTGGTCATATGACTTCTATG
Source organism: Phyllotis vaccarum (assembly GCA_033318265.1). Classification (NCBI taxonomy): domain Eukaryota; kingdom Metazoa; phylum Chordata; class Mammalia; order Rodentia; family Cricetidae; genus Phyllotis; species Phyllotis vaccarum. Next base: position 61,167,031 of record JARWLC010000007.1, read on the forward strand.
GGCACAACCCCCGCCCCCCAAAAAAAGAAAGAAAGAAAGAGAGTTGGAAGTTAGGTATTAAGGCATTTTTTAACACTTTGGTATAAATATAGACAGGAGCATCACAGAAAAGCTGGTAGCATTCTACTATTGTTTTACTAGATGCCATTATTAACGTGAAGTTAGTGAAAGCTAGAGGTCTGTTAACACATTGGGAAAAAAAAATGGCTACTAATCATACTAAAGCTAGCATAAGATACTGTCAAGATCAGCAATGTTCCAAGTCTCCATAATTCTGAAATCCTATTGGTCTTGAATTATCTTTAGCTTACAATTGCGTTTTTCTTTTATTACTGTTTTGTTCTAGCTGTTGTGCGTTTGTTTGCCTGGACATTGTTGTTTTCTGGGAACTTCAGTTTATATTTCTCATTGCAAACTTCAAGACATTTTTCAGAAATAGTTCAAGTAACAACAATGAGGAAAAAAACACCTTTTTTTTTTTGTATTTAAGAAAAAAATACTCAAAGAAGAAATAAAAGCCAATAGAAACCAAATATTTGTTTATATAAGATGGCCTCAAGACATCCTTTTAAAAACATGCTTGTGTTAGTTCATTGAAAAATTTTCACATACATAGAATGTGTTTGATAACGAGTTCTATGTCGTTACTTTTTGGAATTAGTTTTCTAAAATTGGCAGGTGTAACACATTCGTGTCAGCTCTTTCTCCAGCCATTTATGGATTCAGTCATTAGTATGTTCATTCATTTAGCAAGTGTTCCATATGGCCATTCACTTCCACATTTCACTGTGCTAACTAAGCAAGTGTGGGGATATAGCAAAAACATTCAGAGATATCAGAGGAATTTACCCACAGTCAGTCTAGGAGGATCAGAGAGTGGTGATTTACACCTTTAATCCCAGCACAGGGAGTATCCTGGGAGTGGTGACCTAAACCCTTAATTCAAACTGAGTTTGTAGTCATCTTCCTTTACAGAAGGAGTTCCAGGCTCACAGGCAGACAGTGGTGGGGCCAAACCTTAACTGAGTGAAGAAAGTATTTAAGGCAGGTGTAGAAAGAGAGCTAAAAGAGGCCAAGAGAAGCCGGGCTGAGGAATCTGGAAGACAGCTGGGTAAGATCTGACTGTCATGTTTATTCTCTCTAATATCTCCGACTTTCCCAGAGATCTGGCCCTGAGTTTCCTTTATTCATGCAACAAGCAAGTGCAATTGTTCATGCTGTGTTCAGATATGAAGAATGTTGCAAAACTACAGGCAGATATGTATAATAATAATTGCAATATTAGCTAAATCAAAAATAAATATTATATAAGGATTCTTAAAGGACTCTGTTAATTTTGCTTCAATGAACTCAAAGGCTTAAAAAGAAGCCTATTAATGGATAAGTAGGAGAAAGCAATAAAAACAAAGAGTTGTGTTCTGGTCTGGGGCAGTTCAGTATGACAAAGGAACATGCTGACTATAGACTAACACTTGTGGTTGGGCCTACTTCAAAATGTGTATGTCAAAATTAAAGGTTGAGATTTGACACAAACTGAAAGAATCTATGATAGTGCAGTGTCGTGGACAGCTTTATTTTATGGCAGATAAGTCAGGGAATGAAGCCATGAGCTGGATGATTAAAATACTGTACTGCTGAAAAAATCATAGTAGAATACTGCAAGGGGAACAGTGCAGTGTCAAGGAAAAGAGAGGAGATGCATAACTCAAGAGACGTGGATGGAGTAGACTAGACAGCAACTGATTCGTCTCTACTGTAGTGCCGTGTGCTATGCCTAGACTGGCTCTGAGTAGGGATTTTGGAGCATGAAATATGGCTCATACTTTGCAAGTTTTTTGTTCTAAATATTATATTGCAGATGGAAATTAAATAAATATATGAGGTTTAGGGTTGAATACAAATGATAATTCGCTTTGGTTGCTGTTCCACCTATCAAAGTTCATCATGCTTTCATGTGAATATTGTTTCAACCAACAAGAATAACAACAACAAAAAAAACCCCACTTAGTTTCCCAAAAACTTTGAAAGAAACAGAAATCCTGAAAATTTACATTCAGCCTTTATTCACCATATTAGTTAGTATTACTGCTCATGTGCAAAAGCTACTTTAAATTCTCCATTATTACAACCATTTTATGTTTCACTTCGATAAATATATGGGAGCAATAAAGAATACATAGAGTCAGATCCACATGACAAATTAAAGGCTGTTAAATTTTATTTTTCAAACCAAACTTATCCTTAGGTTGTAGAAATGCAAAAGAAGCACATTTAGGCATGTATGCCATCTATTTTTATGATTCACAATAGAAAATGATTCAAATAATTCAGACTCAGATTTGTGGAAGAAATCACATCACTTTGGACTTGAGAATATGGAAACTGAACATTCACTAGTTGTGAAATGGTCACATAGAGCCAAATTTATTGCACATTTAGACAGGGTTTATAACTCCAAGTAAGATAACATATGTCCTATGAAGTCCACATGCAAAAGTTAGGCATGCAATTATAACTTTAATTAATGCATGAAATCTTTTTTCCAATGAATTTAATTATAAATCTGCAATTATTATTCAAAATGTCTGATTACCAGATGTTCAGGTAAAAATGAAGAAACAAACTTCCATTTACCAGGCTTTTTCTCAATAAGAGTGATTTAGTCTTTTACATATCTTCAGAGACACGTGAGTGATGCAACATTTTGTTGAAGCAAAATTGTCTTGTTATGAAACTAAGTTAATATTTAGTTCTGCAAGTTTTTAATTTTCAACTAGGTAATTTAATTTCTAGCAGTATATTTTTTCTTGGAGTATTTCTATCTTTCATGTTTCCTTCTTTCCTTTCTTCCTTCTCCCTCTCTCTTTCTGTTTGTCTGTCTGTCTTTTTATTTCTTCCTTTTTTCAGGCTTTAAGTAACAAACATGCTGTGAACACACAAAACCAAATAAAGCATGAAGTACCAGAGCACTTCTGCAAAAAAGTACTCAAGTGTCTCACCTCAAAGAGGCTGCTTCTAACAAGTCTGCACAGCAAAGGAGGTAGGTAGAAGCGCTTTGTTTTTCTTTTGAAGAAATCTGAGTTGTATATATCCAGAAAGCTTAATTCAGTGTTAGTACCTAAAGGTCATGTTTGGATCTTATAGGTGTAATTGTTATGCATTCATTGGGACCACTGGAAGTACAAGGACATCCTTTACAATATATGAAGTCAAAAGTCTTCTAGGAGGCACTTGTACACTTTTCACAGCTGTTTAAATGACTCAGCAGATGCAAATCTAAGACCCTCTTGATCTTTGATGCTAAACGCACACAAACATAATCCCCTCAGTAACTTAGTTTTCACATGGAATTAAGTCAAATACGTTTTTAACTTTTTCTTAAGGTATTCCAAATTCAAATCATTTTTATTAATTTATTTCACTTTTTTCCCCTCTTCTTCACGTACTCTAACAATCACTTTAAACAGAAAAGATATTCTCATGCAGGGCAAGGATTTTTAAAATTAATAACTTTATTAGTATCTACATTCTAGTCTTTCAAAGCCACTTTATACTCTGAAGTAACTGGACTTGGCTGATAATGATGTTGATGAAGAGCTCAAAACTGACTGATTATAGGAATATGGCAAGAGATTAAAGTTTCATTTATCTCAGGGAATCAAGTCACTTCATTGCCAACAACATTATACTAGACATTGGCTCCAGAATTACTCACATATTCTCAAACATAGCAAACAATTACCTAAACAGAAAAACCCCATGAGTCAGATGGAGGCTGCATTAGAGTCTTATGTAACTGGTGAATGGGCAGTGTCTAGAAAGGGCAGTTTAGAGAAGTGAGTGCAAATCAAAGCAGCAGTTGTATGTCTGCATGGCTCCAGACCTCGTTAGTGTAACAGTTCTAGAGTAGGACAATAAAGAGAGGCGCAGGAACTTTAGCTGGATTGAATACCAATGGCTCATATAGGTTCATACATCTGATACTTGGTCCATAGTTGATGGAACTGATTGGAAGTGTTAGATGTTCTGGCATTGCTGGAGGAGAGGTAGGTTTGTCACCAGGGACAGGCTCTGAGATTTCAAAGGTCCACAATGTTCCCTGTTACCTCTCTCAACCTTGCAGCTATATCTCAATAAATAAGCTGTTAGCTACTACTTCATCACCATGCCTACCTGTCTGCTGCCATGCTCCTTGATACAGAGGTAGACTCACTCTCTGAAATTGTTAAGACCTCAATGAACTCTTCTATAAGTTGCCTTGGCCATGGTACTTTGTCACAACAATTACAAGTTAAGGCAATATTTTATGTTTTTTTTCTCACTTCTTAAAAATATTTAGGGCTGGAGAGATGACTCAGTGGCTAAGAGCACTGACTGTTCTTTCAGAGGTCCTGAGTTCAATTCCCAGCAACCATATGGTGGCTCACAACCATCTGTAATGAGGTATGATGCTGTCTTCTGGCTGCAGGCAGAACACCGTATATATAATAAATAAATAAATAAATCTTTAATAAAAATATTTAAGATTTATACATGCACATCAGATCTATCCCAAATTTCCACCCCCTTAACTCTTCTCCTCCTTCCCCCTGACACTTTTCCTCTCTCAAATCCCCCCTTCCTCTCCTGACCAAGTCCATTTATTTCTGCCCATTTGGGCGTGGATGTAGGATCAACTGGAGCATAGGTTTGCTCACCTCTTGAAATCTCCAGGAAAAACTATTGCTTCCTGTAGGACTCTAGCAACATCTGCATGTTAACAACTAAAACCTGACCCACTCAAATGAAATTGGCTTTGATTTTTTTAATTCACAAAAATATTTATACCAGTAAATAATTATAAAAATGTCATTCCATTTATGAAAATTAGAATGAAAAGGGACTCTTACTTAAAAAATAAAAATTATATTATCAATAGTTACATATACAAAGGTAATAATATATCACTGTAATTGCTATCCATATGAACAGAGCAGTGGTGCAAGTGGCTTATCTTCTATCACTCTCAGTTGAGTAAAGAACTCTAGTTTATTTAGATTCTCATATTTTTCTTTGCTTACAGCAATTTAAATCATTTACTGTAAGAGAAAATGTTGATAGTAGTCCATAGGAAGGAACACTGATATGGCAACAGATGAGACATTTTGTAGTCACACCAAAGAGAACAAACAAGTCTCATGTTCCCAGACAACAGATAGAGATATGGATTTTTAAAAATTATGTATAAAAATGCCTCTATCTCATTCATAAGATGTGTTTGTTAAGTCCCAGGGAGACAATGAAGCAAGCTATAGAAACTTCAGGCAGATTCATATAATACTCTATCTTGGCTTATGAAAAAAGATGGATGCTCTGAAAAGGTAACTTAACTTGAATTATTTTTATAAGACTCAATGAACTTTTTCATGTGAGCATATGAAATATATGCTCTCAGAAATAAGGCATTTCAGTGTTTCAAGAATTCCTATTAAAATTAATGTTTATGTAACAGTGTGTACATATAACATTTTTCTGCTTATGATGATAAAAAATTAATGCTCTCTAAGTATTTTTATTGTCTCATATTAGATCTAACTAATAAATTGAAATTAAAAACAATCATAGCAGTGATGTTATCAGATCATCAGAGAAGTTCATACACAGTCAGTACCTTAGAGTGCTGAAATTTTTGTAATTATTTGAAACTAACTACATAACATGTTTAGCCAATGATCAGACACGTTTAGAACTTTCACATTACTCATAATAAGCATGAGTTTATGAGACTATCTAGGAAGTGTAAACATAATTTATGATAGGAATAATTGTCTCTCTTGCAGAGTACAGCACTGTCTCACTGAACCCAGTGAGGTATAGAAGTGACTCTCAACATTTCATGGAAAGTAATCTTACTTAAAAAATTCCAGAGTTCTTTTTTCACTTCTGAGATGATCTCCCATTGACAACAATAGTGACTGTAGCATCACCTTGAAAGGTTTCCTGCTCTATAAAGAACATAGGAGATAGGTTGATACTGGATGAAACCTCTATCATCATATTTCTTTATAGGGGCTTTTCTTTCTGTCTCCTGAAGCAAAAAAAAAAATGAATATAACTGAGTAATTTAGAGTAGATGATGAAACCTCATAATAGTATATGTGGTCCTCTAGGAGAGTCTTTCTCTCTGGTAAGAGTTACACACAGAGTGGAGATTCTGCCTTTCCTTTCTTTTCGTATGGAGTCTTCAGGGGAGGATATGATATTAAGGAGGCAGAGTGGCTGCTGTCTTGTATGCACAAAGAGCAAGACAAGGAACATTCGGGAACATTGACCTAGACTTCTTGCAATCAGGAGCCATGAAGTCATATTTCTGGATTTCTATGTATGTGAGATATGGAAAGAGACCATTTACTTTTTGTTGGATTCTTTCTTGTAGCAAAAGTACACTTGCATAAAATGCTCTGCAGTTTGAGAGGAAATAGATATGTGTTACTACCAATGAGACTTTTGAAAAATCCCAATTGAAGAGGTATTATTGCCATGAAATACCATTTTTCTAATTGTGAAATTCAGCAGTTACTGAAAAAAAAAACAGTTAAAATTAAATATTTGAACTGAATACATTTCCTTATGCTTATCTCATAGATGGGTATGCAAATATCACTGAATTCACTTTCCTTACCTAATTTTTTGTATTCTCAATTTTTTTTTTTAGTATTTCCACATGTAAACATTTGAAATAATTTTAGGATTCCATCATAAAACAACCATTTTTGGTGTATCCTGCATTTTCCTATGATGCTTTTATTGTGTGTTCATTGTAGAATAGTAAGCAGTTGGTGAGATTATAACAGTATAATAATAGATACCTCATACTGTACACCTGCTCCCATCCCTTCTATCAATTTAGAAGAATGTTGGCCATGTAATACTTGCACTAACAAAGTATTATGTGAAGACTTAACTTTTCTGTAGTGGTATTTATTTGATAGAAATAAAAATAGGATCCTATACAGTCTAGCCAAAATTAATAACTAAATGTAAAAAAAAAATGTCTATTGTATGTATGTGAGTGCTTGGATTTCATGCACACCAGAAGAGAGAATATGATCCTGTTACAGATGATTGTGAATTACCATCTTATTATTATTATTATTATTATTATTATTATTATTATTATTAGAATTTTATTTTAAATTCGTTTTACATATCAACTACAGATCTCCCTCTTATCCATTTTCCTGCTCCCCCAAGCCAAGCATTCCCCCCTTCAGGACCCATTTTTCCATCCCCTCCTCTAAAAAGGCAAGGCCTCCCATGGGGAGTCAGCAAAGCCTTTATTCAATTGAGGCAGATCCTAGCCTCTAACCCCTGCATCAAGGTTGTGCAAGGTGTCCCATCAGTAGTAATGGGCACCAAAAGCCAGGACATGTACTGGGGATAGGTCATGATCCCACTGCCAGGGGCCCCTCAAATATACCAAGCTACACAACTGTTTCACTTATGTAGAGGGCCTGTTCCAGTCCAGTGATCTAATGCAGGCTCCAAAGCTGTTGTTCTAAAGTTCCTGACTTCCCATTAGCTTGGTTCCATCTTGGTCTTGACCCCCTTTGCTCATCAGCTAAGTGCTCTTAACTGCTGAGCCATGAAGTACGTAATTTTCAGACTGTCTGGCCTATGGTCCAGACCCTCAGATTCCTAGTCCCGCAGTCCTGCAGTCCCAAAGAACCACACAGACACTTGTATTAATTTTATGCTGCTCAGCCTATGGCTCTGGCATATTTCTAGCTACGTCTTACTCTTAAACTAACCCATGAGTCTTATCTTGTTTAGCCATGTGGCTTAGTACCTTTACTCAGAGCAGCATCTTGGTCTCATTTCCACTGAGCCTTCTGGTTTCTTTTCAGTGTCTATCTGGTGTCTCTCCGGCATCTCTGTTCTGTTCTTCCTGTTTCCAGAGTTTTCTTAGTTTGATAGCCCCACCAACACTTCTTGTCTTCCTTCGGTCAATCAGTGTTTTTATTAAACCTAGGTGTGACAATTATTATCTAGCTCCTAACTAAACCTGTCACAAGGGAATCTCCCAGAATGAGTTCAGATAAGACTGCTAGCCTGAACTGGCCATCTCCTTCGAACAAGGAAGACTTCAAGAGGAGGGAGTGAGAAGCCAGTTCAGCTACATAACCCTTGACCTACAGTCTGTCGTGCCTATGGGATATGCTGGGGTAAGTGTTGCCTAGAGATTGGGTCTATCCTAAAACTCATGCCAGGAGAGTAAAATCACCCCTGACACTGCCTGGACACACAGGCTAGATCATCCAGAGTTGTAGGATAGAATCAAGCAGGATTAGAGGGGAAATTGTCAATATAATGATGCTTAACAATATTCTGTTATCCTCATAGATTGGTGCCTAGCTCAATTGTTATCAGAGAGGCTTCATCCAGCAACTGATGGAAACAGCTGAAGACCCACAGACAAACATTAGTCAAAGTTCAAAAAGTCCTGTAGAAAGAATGGGTGTAAGGATTGGGGAGAATTGTAGAAGCCAGAGGAGTCAAGGACATCACAAGAAACCTCACAGAATCAACTAACTTGGGCTTGTAAGGGCTCACCAGGTCTGAACTATCAACCTGAAAACTTGCATGAGACTTCGCTAGGCACTCTGCTTATATGTGACAGTGTTGTAATTTGGTCCTCTCGTGGGACCCATAACAATAGGAACAGTCTCCAACACTTTATTTGCCTTTTAGGAACCTACTATTCATACTGCGTTGTCTTACTCAGCCTTAATACACGGGGAGGTGTGTCACCATACTGCAATTTAATATGCCATGTTTTGTTGATTTTTATGGAAACCTGACCTTTCCTAAACAGAAATGGAGGAAGAGTGGATTGTGGGTGTGAACAGAGGAGGATAGGGATTGACTGGGAGGAGAAGAGGCTGGGTAAACTGAGGCCTGGTATAAAATAAATAAATTGATTGATTAAAAAATAAAATTATTTGTGTTACTTTAATAGGAAACATGAGTAGATTAGTGAATCATAATATCCATACATGGAAAATATCTATCATAAAATTTTTCTTTAATATATTTAAATCCAAAGAAGAGGGCATTATGAGTGCAGCAAATAGCTTATCTGAGTTTTTACTCTGGACATCAAGAGACATGAATATGCTCCTTTTTCTGATGAGACAAAATTCATTTATTGGATATTGTATTTCCTACGTCAAGTGTTAAGACATCAAAATTTTATTTGTATAAATAGTGAAATAGGTCTTTATTTGAAACAACACATACATTATATGAGAAAAGGTGTATTTGTTTTAAGTGAATTGTGATGAATGCTAGAGAGAAACAATATATTTTTACATGATAAAAGGAAAGAATTCCTTATGGACAAAGTCTGAACAGGCTTTCAAAGGCGCTGGATAACAAACATCCTTAGCTCATAACTTTATGCTCTGGTTTTGTAGTCACTAAGCTATAATGAAAGTTAATTTGGCTTTGCATGTACTTTGAGTTTGGGATTTGTGCATTTCCTTATCATCATTTATATACCATACCAAGTTGTATATAAACCTAAAATAAATGAGAGAGACTGATCACTTTTAGGCTCCAGGACTCAATTACAAGTATGTATTTATCAAGGCACAAATACATGACCACATCACTGAGACACGGTCTCTGAAGAACCTCCAGGGAGCCCAAGAGCCATCCTCAGCAGCAGTCAATAGATGAATGATGGTGATGGAATATGCTGAGCTTGGGAGGGGAATCGCAGCTTGCTTCACCCCCTCCTTTCTGTCATTCACAACTCACTTGCATGGATTTCCTTGGTTCTTTCTTCCTCTTCTATTTATTGATCTGAACTGAATTCATGGTCAGTCACCGGACAGATATTTACTAGGTATTTACTAAGTTTCAGAGAAATGATTTTAGTTGTGATGTTTCAGCTCTCTGATAAGATTTCCTGCCTCAGTCATAAACAACTTAATTACTAAAATACAAATTGATTTGTGATTTCATTTACAACAAGTATTTAAATATGCTCTCTGTTATTAAATAAAATAACTTTGCTTAATATCAAATGCTTATCCTATTTAAATTTGAAACAAGTTGGCTGAATAGTGTCACCATAGTAAATTCACCTTGACAAATGAAAGTGTGTATATGTATTTATATACACACAATGCACAGAACACATTCATACAATATTATTATATACATTTATTTGGAGAGATACATACATGCATAATACACTTACATACATACACAAACACACTTGCTTTCATCACTGGAGAACAAATATGTTTTTATTCCTCTCAATCACTTTAATTCTGTAATCTGTCCTTAGAATCTACTTTATTACACCCTGATTTATTTTCATGTCTCGTCTAACAAAATTTTAGATGTTATATTTTGTAAAACTTGCCAAATTTACACCTCTCTGCCCTCTTTACACATTATTTCCCTTACTTGTATTCTGTGAGGACTACCACAGCTTCACAACTTAAAAAAAAATACTTGTAATAAGGCTTGAATCTATTCTCTGAAAATTAGTGAAGTGTTTTATCTTTTGTTTACCTTCACACATCAGTGGTCCTTTTCAAGTTTCCTAACAAAAAGCACAGCTTTGCATTTTGAAAATGCTGTGATCCTTAAAAATTCTCTGACACCAGAACTAAAAAGAGGACAATTCTCCTTCCTATGATGCCATGAAAAGTAGTTATACAAACATTAATTATATCACAAAAATGATAAGGTGTAGGGATCAGATTCCTTGAGTTATATTGAAAATATTGATATTTTAAATCAAATTGAAGAATTAAGTAGCCTAACACATGAATCAGTACAGCCATTACTGCTTAGATTACATTTTTTGTCACTGATTTACATCACGAGGGACTCAGATAACTCCCTGAATATAATGTTCTGCTTTTGTTTCCATCATGGAGCAATAATTTATATAAAGTATCCAGGCTGACTTGTACATAAACTTATTGACAGATGTAGTCACTCTCATATCGAGATTAATCATGTGTCAGCACACTCAAAAACACATGGTTTGATTCTAAGATAGGCATGAAAGGAACTGTTCCTCATCTTTCCCTTTTCGTGTTTTCTGTTATTTTATTTTAAAAGCATTCCTAGTCCGTATAATTTTTATCTTGTTTATAATTGTGTCCATAAGTGGATAGCAAATGGGGATAAATTCTGGTGGAAATCATTTATTTAGAAATAAAGCTGTTTTCAATAAGCCTGTCAGCAAATCACCCAACCATAATTATTTTTTCTGTGTTAAAACACAACAGTATGTTGCATGGATTTCCACACGTAAAATGTCGTCTGTTTTCTATAGGGTCAGAATTAATGGGGAAACCTGAACACAAAGAAGTCCTGAAAACTGAATCTAGACACAGATGTGAAGTCATCACAGTCTGAATTTTATTATCTATTTATTACTCTTTTTGAGTTGCTTTACCATTGAAAAAAATATATAGGTTAATGAGAGTAATATACTGGCATTTGGAGCTCATTACTATGAAAACAACATTCCAGAGGCTTTTATTTTTGGTGTGAGTCATGCTTAGTAGTCACAAAACAAAATGTTCAGAATATTTTTATTTATATAATTTTTAATGTTTGTAAATCTTACAGAAGTTTCTATTAGAAAACCACAGAACTATACATGAAAATGAAAGCATGATCTTTATTTCTATATAGCCATTTCATTAGGAATATATTCCTAGACACTTGAAACTCATGACAATTAAAGTAACACCCTTAGGAAAATGAAAGAGAATTCCACATAAAGAAAACTTAGTCATTGCTCACTCACGCATTCACTCAGTGAGTATTGAATAATGTCTCTTTCTGTTTCAAGACATGTTATAGTGCTGAAAATGTATGAAAGATCAAAATAAATAAGTTTTCTATCATATTGCTTTTAGCTATTACTTATTTAAACACAATGATAGTCTGCTTATTAACACTCAATATTAATGAAATATTTCTTGTGCTTATAGAAGGTTGAGTATGCAGTAGACTTCTCTCCCAAATTCATGAAACATAGTGGGTAATTCAACTTTCTTAGAATGCTTATTTTGTGAGAGCCAATCATATTTGTAATTACTTTATTGTTACTGAATATACCAAAAAATATTTCAAGAACTCACGTTCATCCTTTCCCTGGATGCTTAGTTCTGTGATGTGGGATTGTCCTGCTTCCTCCTTATGGAGGAAAATCTTTCTTTACTCACTGAAATCCAGTATAGTCACATGGTTACCATGACCAAGGAAATGATGCAGAGATGATACCCCAGAAGCTCCAGATCTTAGGAGTCAAAGGAATTGCTATTGTCAAGATCTTCTTCTTGGAACACTGTAGATACTTACATGGTAGAAACTCACAAAGGAAACTAATTTGGTGATTAATAGTAGCATCCTGCCTTCAGTCATCTCTCAGTTTACTCTAAGCTAAACACAGACAAGGTCATCAATTTATTTCTGCTTCAAGAAACTGTTTGGTGTGGGTGGTGTAGTGTGTAATTATAGATAAAAGACATGAAAATGTGTTTTATGGCAGATACTGTGTAGCTAGCCTATATAATACCAGCATGCTTCCATATGCTCAACCTATAGTCTCTACCCTAGAGTCTAGAACATTGAAAGCTTGCTATGGCACTATGTAAACATTGAAAAACTGAGCATAGGACAAAAGAAAGTTATACTTTCTGGCAAGGAATTACATTTCCTTCACAGACGACTGTAAGTACAAAGGCCCTGTGGTAGAAAGGAACAATTGGCTAAAGCCAGCTAGAAGAAAACCCGTGAGCTTGGAAGTGTTAGTGCAGTGGGAGATAAGGATAAGATACCATGCCAGGGACAGACATGAGATCTATATCACAGTTTCCTGTGTAACAGTGCTTGTGTGAAAAACAGGGAGCAGCTTTGCCTCTTTGTAAATGTGTCACTTATCTTCCAAAGGCAAATTTTGCTTTTGCTTTGTGTTGCTGCTGCATAAGCTTTCAGCAAATGGTGGCAAAGCTGCCCCTAAAAGCCAACAGAGACAGTGCTGTTTTAAGTCATTATTAGACTTTTACAGAGAAACCCTCAGCTATGACTAAGTCACCAAAACAAACCCGATAATGAAATGAGTTAGGGAGGTGAGGTCTGAGTACACTTTTAATAGGAGAATGAGACTTTCACATCAACTATGATAGGTAGCTAAGAATACTTATGCAATCATGCAAAGAACAAGACTCTATGGTAAGGACAGCTGCTGTTCTATACATAATCAGCTCTACCTAGTCAATACAACAGAATATACATGGGTTGATGAAATGTCTCCTATTCTATTATTGTTCCCCAGAAAAGACAAGTGACCAGTGGAAACTGTCTTTGCATCATTTCTGGTGGGAAAAAGAGTCTTGCTTCTGTCTAAGATCTAAAAATCTAGTCAAAGAAATTAGCAATCTTATTACCCTCCTTTTGCTTAATAGACTCACATAAAATAAATGGACTCTAGTCTTTTCAACTGACCCAAATAGGGATGCATTTGGGGGAGATTGTTATTTTATGTAATAAGCTCTTAAAACAGGCAAGTGGGTAAAAACTAAAGGCAGAGAAAGAAGAAGAATTCTGAATTCTTTTTGTACATCCAATTGTCACAATAGAGTAATTTTCTCTCATCCTCCATAAATCTATCATTTTGCTAATACTTATGTAAAATCATTTTCATTGTAGCACATAATATATATTAATAAGCTACTAGACTTTTCCTAATATTCTACTTTCCTTTCCACTTTAGATTTAACAATCATATAATAATCACTGTTCAGCTTGGGAATGAATCATATGTAATCGTGAGGAAGTAGCTGAGAGTGAGATGCCGCCCATGAGAGATTTAATCATAGGAAATGGCTGACTTTTTATTTCCAACAACCATCTGCACTCATGGTAAATCAGGTGCTAATGAAGCCCAGACCCATACTGCACAGGAGTATAAATCATATGAACCAAAAGTCATGGAGCAACAGACCTCAGAAAAACAGAATTTTCTAAGGAAATGTACCAGGATTATCATATAGAAGGTCACCATCTGTAAATGTGTCACAAAAATGAATAAATTTGGTGGTTATAATGGCACATTATGACAGTGGCTGTAAACATCAAATCTTTATATTACTTTTGAAGCTCATCACTTTTAAATATTATGATCATTTAAGGTTTCATGTCAACTTTTAGACAGGCAACATCTTGAGGGTAAGGACTCTTCAAGTCAGTATATTTTTATCTCTTCCACAGTGCACTGCATTTAATTTACCCATTATTTGCAGCATAATGATGAGAATAAATAATATCATATTTGTGAACCCTACTTTAGAGTTGGAAGTACTGCAGAATTCATCTTTCTTCCTCAGTAGATGTAAAAAGTCATATCTAGCTTCAAAAGAATTGGTACCAGTCAGGGAATTTTATTCAAGTACTGTCTCCTGAGAGGCAATCAATATGATATATCTTTTCAAAGACTTGTCCCTTAGTTATTAAAACCCTCAGCCTTATGCATGTATCAGTCACAATTGGGATGATATGCACAAGAGGAATTAGGAGAGAAGTAGAGGGAAGCTTGAGGCCACAAGCCTACAACGGTAAGTCAATCCCCATGTCTCAAAGGCAAGCTAGATAAGATATCTATCGGTTTTTACATTCTAGTGAAAAACTATGCTTATTGTTGTTTGTAATTGCATTGTTAGCTGTTTTCAAATAACACAGAAGGGCCTTAAATCACAGACAAAGCTGACCTGTGGTCTCTTTGAACATTTAAGGCAAAGATAGTCTACAGTACTCACCCTAACTCTCCTTGGCGTCAATATCTCCACCCATTTCCATGTATACAGAAATCCTGGAAAAGACCCAATAAATCTTTCCACTTGCTTTTATAAAGAAGTCACTAAAAGAAAATGTAGTTTCTGAGGTTGATTACTCTATAAACAGTTTTAAGGATTTCATGAGGTGGGTACTTAGAGCAGTACATATCATTGGATGGTGATAATTGTGAATTTGATAAGAGACACCAATCCTACTTCCTGATATCCACACATGAAGCACAAATACAGGATTACACTTTAGTTCCTGGATTCTGAGAGGCTTGATATCTATTCTGCAATTAGTACTATGCAAATTCAGGCCAATGGTCTGTTGTATTTGGACTATCAAAACATGGTAGAGTTTGACCATGATCCCATGTAGCATGCACCTGGGTAACAGGCTTTATTTTATTTCCCATTCAAGGGTATCTGATATATATATACCCTTGGTTGTGGTTACCAAGGATTATAATCCAGCACTAGGATGCTGAAGCCTACATAGCAAGATTTGTTGTGCATACTTGTAATCTAAGCACTTGGAAGGTGGATGAAAAGGATAGAAATTGAAACTCATCTTCAGATACATAAAGAATTTGAGGTCACTATGCTAAGAAAGTAAAACAAAACAAAGCGAACAAATAAAAATGAAACAAATAACAAAACTTGGGAGAGAACCATAACACAAAACAATTACTTGATTTCAGAGTTTATAATGTTAGGATTACAAATACAATTTTTCAGTCTGTGGATGGTTTTATATATATATATATATATATATATATATATATATATATATATATATATATATATGTTGGTATGTAACCTGTTTACATGGAGCTGGTATTCAGACTGTATGCAGAGAATTGCTCCTCGATTTTTACAGGAAGTTTATTAACTTGTGATGAGTGAGTTTCAAGTTTATGACTTCTGAGTCCATTTCCTTCCTCAGGCAAATATATCTATCCTCTAGTTATTGGCATTTTCCTATAATGATAAAATCTACTGAAATGATCATTTGTATATATATATGTTTTACAACATTCTTTTCTAATTTACTACTTTCCCTTTCATTTATTGTAATACATGGGAAAGGATTGACAAGTCTTTATTTCATAATTTAAATTATCTTCCTTGGAGCAAAATTAATTTTTCTCTCAATTTAGTAGAGAGTAGCTCTTGAGAGAGATTTTATGGAACTTGATATTAGTATGTGATATGAACATTTTATATAAGATATTATTAAGTTGAATTCTAATAATAACTAATAGTCTTGATGTTTTCTTCAGACCTTTTTTGTGAAGAAATATGCTCTCATTTTCATAACTTATTGTGTGAAAGACTGTAGAAAAATCCTTGAAGATCAGCTGTGAGGGAAGTTGCAATGTGTCATATAGTTTTAAATACAATCACATTGTAACTTATGGCAACATGTAGCAGATGAGTTAAAGAAAACCTGCCAAGGCTCTGCTACAGCAAGACTCAGTATCAGTGGGCCCTGGTTTTGCTTATCTGGTGATATTTTTGCTTTAATGGCAGACTTATGTGTTAGAACTAACTATAAATAACAGTGACTTCTCAGAGGAATTAATGGCTTCAAACATAAATTAGATTCATATTTATTAATCTATTACACTTAACCACATTTGTTTCAGAGGTGCATGCACTTTCTTAGAACGCATAAATAGTATAGATGGGTATAATTTTTTTTCAAAAATCTTTCCATCTATAAGCATGTATGCAATGAAGATCATAAAATATGCCCAACTATTTGTTTATATCCATTTTTATTTTCTTTCTTTCCTCCCTTCTTTCATTTCTTTCTTTCTATGTCTTCTTCCCCCAACCTCCTGCACTCTCTCCTCTCTTCCTTTTCTTTATACTTTTCTGTTTTCTATTGCTTCCCTTCATTACTTTATCATCGCAATTTTTGGGATAAGATTTTATTTCTTGGTTTTTCCCTGACATGGACAAAGCTTCAGCTCATTCCTGTTGCATTAGATAGTATCAACTATGATGTTGTTTCAAAATGGGAACACTAAACTGTTAAAGTTAGGTACTTCTTTGTATTGCATGGTGAGGATCAGGTTAGTAGCTATACTGCTTACTTGAACCCTTGATTCCTTATCAGAGACAAAGCTGGCCAATTCATATTAAGTGCATGATTCAGGATAGCAGCCCGTGGAGGATCCGAGTCATTTTCCTTCCAGAGCTGACTATTGCCTCAGCATAACACTGCTCATGTTCAAAGAGAGCTTTAACCCATTTTTCCAAATAAATTTTTACAAATGAATCTAATTTGTTTCTTTAAACCTGTTAATTGAACTATAGAATTAAGTTAAAATGATTTAAACTTGCAATAAGTTAATACATTTTGAAATTTATTTTTCAGTACATTATGCAGAGCTAATTCTTTGCCCCAAATTAACTTATTACAGAAACTCCTACTGTGGAGGCTTCTTCACACATTAGATGGTGGAAGAATGAGGTTCATTTACAGGATGAGAAGAGAGGCCGCACTGCCACCCATTGCTTGTGGTGCTTCCTGTGCTTGCACTGTTTCATTATCCATATCCTTTCATCCACCATCTCAGGGATTCACAGAATAGCTTGAGGGACAGATGATCAGTGTAGGCAGTCTTGATGTACAAGATGGTGGAAGACTGCTGTGTCTCTGTGTGTGTGTGTGTGTGTGTGTGTGTGTGTGTGTGTGTGTGTGTGCACGTGCATGCGTGTTTAATTTTCCCTTTGGGTCTTGCTTTTCTTTTTCAGGAAATCTTGCCTAAATTACAACCTACCTTTTGCACCTATAGGGAACCTCTCAACTGTAGTTTCCTAATGTGGTTAAGTAGGGTACCACAAAACCTGCTCCATTTTCTGGGAAATCTTAATCTGAAATCCATTTTATCCATTCCATTTGCCTTTCTGTAGGATCTGAGACTATCCTCCAACAGTGCTCATTCCCTGTACCATTAACCTTACATGTAGCCCACCTGTCCCTTGTGTAATTCATCACATTAAACCCAGAAGTACAACCTTCTCAAACTAACGTCTCCTACCACCAATAATGTTTCACTCTTGACTGTACTCAGATATGACTCATATACAATGACATACAAGTCAATGGGCATATATTAATATTTCCAAACAAACTCTTTAGAACTTTTCCTTTAATTTTTTTGTTTAGGATAGGTTAGCAAAAAATTATCCCACTGGAAAAGATGTCATCTGGCAGAGACTAACTTAAAAATTACTTTCAGTCTCCAAGGGTTGCTGAAAGGTACTGTTCTGTAGAAATGGTGTGGTAATCGACTTTGTCAATTCTTAAGTTGATTTTGTATTAACAATTGTTTTTGAAATTTATTTCATCTGAAACTGCCATTAAAATAATATATCTGAAATAAAAAATAATTCTTGTCAAGTCTACCTGTCATCCATACACTCCATTTTCTTCTACCCCGACATTTCTATTAAAATCCTTCAGTGACTTCATACGAACTGAGGATGCAATATAATTTAACCTACAAAACCCTTCATGATCTAGACCCCAAGGACCTTAGCAATTGTGTCGTAATAAACGATGGTCACACAGGTCTTTTTTAATTTGTCTGACATGACCTGCCATCTTCAATCAAGCTCCACACTCTGAAGACCCAGAGGCCTTGATAATTTTTTATTGTGAGGGTCACTGGACTTCAACAGCATGCCTGGGCTTCTTTAGGAGATGCCAGTGGTAATCTGACTTTGGTATTACAATCGAATTTCTCCAAATGGCCAATGAGGAAGAGGCAAACCATACATTTACCATGTCTTTTTCCTTATTTCTATCAGTCTCCTTCTCTTCTCTTAGAATGTCCCAAGCCATCCTTAACCATGAGGCACTTCTAGAATAAAGCCAGTTCTTGGAACAGGACACCTTCCTTTTATCTTTTTGTGAATCTTCCTCCTCCTTCCTCCCCAAAGAGAGATAACATTTGAGCCTTGAGTCCATGGTGTTTTTCACATTCCAGCTTAGAACACTGAAATAAGGTCTTTGATAACACAGATGAAGACTCCAGGTAGTGGGACATTGTGCAGGTGCAATCTATAGACATAGATGAAGAAAAGCAAGAGGTGTTTGCAGTGAATTCTTTCTACGTGACTTACAGAAATAATACCTTCCAACTACATGTTAGACCTGATTTTCTATTTGCTAAGGACAAAGCTGTGACACCAAGAGTACCTTGCAAGCTCACAGTCAAGTTCTCACTTCATTGCTGGGCTTTTCTTGAGAAAAGCAGAGGGAGAGGAAGGCCCTGAGGCCAAATATAGGCAGACATTATGGTGGGGGCTGCTCACCCAGGGTGAGTCAGAAATGAGGCAACATTCTGACTGAAGTCGGAAGAGACAAGGAAACTTCTGAGGCTGCACTGAAGTCACCTCTTGTGACAATCTACAACTCCATATTTCTTAAATGCTCTTTAGTTTGTCTAAGAAACCTTAATCTACTGTAATATTTTAGATACATTTTTCCATCCTTCTTTTCTCAAAAGTAATGAAAACATCTATATATTCTCATTATAAAATATAATCTTATATCAGATGAAAATTTGCCTAGACTATTCCCCAAAATTAAGTTACTAACTGTAATTTTTCATTTTAAATTAAACTTTAGGAATAATATTCTTTTCTCCCTAAACCCATTAAAAGTCCAATGCTTTATAGCAGAGATGACACTGAATGATTTGCAAATTAATGGGAGCATTGTAACAGAGCTTTAAATTTAGAGACTAGAATTGAAATAAAAACCCCATAAAATGCTGGCTCTCACATCCCAGGCTCTTTCATTAACATTGCCTACTTGAATACTAAGCCCAGGTAAAGTCACTGTATGAGCACTGATTTAGATTGATTTGGGCATCTCAAAATTTATAAAGCTGCAGATTAATGAGAACAGTTATTTGTCTCTTAGTTTATTTTATTATTTAAAAGCTTTTGCTTTCATTTTATATACCCTACACTTCCCCCTTCCCTCCTTCCACTCACCCTCAGCACCCCTCCCCCCATCCATTCCATTCAAGTGAGAGTAACACCTCCCATGGAGAGTCAACAAAGTCTGGTATCACAAGCTGAGTCAGAAAAGAAAAAAAAAAAAAAAAAAAGGAAAAAAAAAAAAAAAAACTCCACTTCCAGTATCAAAGCTGAGCAAGGTATCCCTCTACAGGGAATGGGTTTCAAAAAGTCAGTTCATGTACAAGGATTAAATCCTGGTCCCTCTATCAGAGGCTCTACAAACTGCTCAAGCTACACAACTGTCATCCACACCCAGAGAGCCTAGTCAGATTCCATACAGGTTTCCCAGCTGTCAGTTCAGAGTCAGTGAGCTCTGAGTAGCTTGGGTCAGTTGACTCCGTGGGTTTCCTCATCATGATTTTGACCTCTTTGCTCTTATAATCTCTCCTTCCCTTGGACTGGAATGGTAGCTTGGCCCAGTACTTAGCTGTGGATCTTTGCATCTGATTCTATCAGTTGCTGGATGAAGGTTCTATGATGATGATTAGAGTGGTCATCAGTTTGATTATAGGGGAAGACCAGTTCAGATACCCTATTCATTATTGCTGGCATTGTCCTTGTGGATTAGTGGAAATTTTCCTAGCACCAGGTTTCTCCCTAAGCCCCAAATTACACCCTCTATCAATGTATCTGTTTTTTTTTTTTTCCTCTATCTGTCCCTCCCTCCATTTTTTTAAAAAAACTATCTTTCTCTGCAGTCCCTGCAGTCCTGTGTTGCATGAGTTTTCTGACTGTGACTTTCCGGCCTAGCCTCCTGGCCTCAACTTTCTGGCCTAAACCTCGTGGTGCGGACTCGCAGACACACACAGACCCACAGTCCCACAGTTTCACTGAAACACACAGACACTTTTATTAATTGTAGGCTGATTGATCTAGGGCCCAGTCATACAATTTGCTAGCTCTTGCTTTTAATCTAACCCATGATTCTCATCCTGTTTAGCCATGAGTCTCTGTACCTTTTCTCAGAGCAGCATAGTTGTCCTCTGTGTCTGTGGCATCTCTGTGGCATTTCTGCTTGTATTTCCTCTTCCCAGAGTTTTCTTCATCTGATAGCCCTGCCCACACTTCAGCCAATCATTGTTTTTTATTAAACTAGTAGATGGGAAAATTATTTACAATGTAGCAACACATAATCCCACTACAGTCCTGGAATTCACTTTTACCTTGAACCCACAGAGGTCTTCCTGATTCTACCTCACTATTAGTACTGGGACTAAAGGTGTGTGCCACCATGGCTGGCAGGCTCGAGTACCATTAAATGCAATCTTAATTCTAAGAGGCAGATAGGATATTCCGGTAAATGAATAAATTTGGAATTATGCTTCCTATTTTTCCTTCTATTTATTTATTTATTTTTTAACTGTGTGAATTTGAGACCTCCTACTAGCTCTTGAATTTAGGAGCAAAGGGAAAGGACCACTTTGCAACCTCGGTAATTTCAGTTTCTGAGATGTTTAAGTACAGCAGCATGGGCGTTTCACGGGCTCCAGCACTATGGTTGGTACAACAAACAAATCACAGGACCAAGGCTCTGGGTTCTAAAATCCCTAACTTTTTGGTCATGTTACTTTGAGTTTTTGCTTCAAGGAATTTTATCTTTTGGGGTACTGTGTGAAAATGTTCTCTGATTAGGCTGTTTCAAAGAAAAAGGAATGCAAGAATGGGACCTTGCAGCCAAGCAGCCAAATGTACCTTTTATAAATCTAGCTCCAAACTTGTAGAGAACTCTAACAATGGTCTCATTAACTTAGCAATCACTCAATGTCATAGCTATTATAATATACTAAGCTGTTAAAAGAGGAAGAAAAAGGAAAATTGTTTTAATCCCATGATTTAATTTAAAATGAAAATGAAAAATTGCATTTCAGGTAGTCTTGCTAAACTCCTTTGATTTCCTTTATGGTTTAAAGTACAGGTTTGCTTTCTTTTGGGGTTCTGCCTTTGTCTTTGTTTTAAAACTGCTCAGTGCACATTCTTATATTTAAAGGACATGTACCAATGTGCTTGACATAAATGAAACTAACAGAAGTGAACTGATAACTTTCTAACAAATGTAGCCTCAAATGAGGGCTTTTGAAATTGTAAATATCAAAGCAACAAACAGGCAGAGTCACACTTCTCTGGGGAACAATGAGATGTCTGACTTTCTCCCCAAGCCTGCCCTCTGCCCAGCAATATTGCTGTGAGATCACTTAGGAGTCTTACAAATTCCTCCTTGGCTTCTGCCATGCATGGGTCACTTCCACCTTGCCACTAAGGACACCTTTCTGGTCTTGTCTTGAGACTGTCTTTGTAGATGATTATATAATTCCATTCTTTCTTTAGAGTGCTTCTTTGATACTGTTTTGAGATCTCTGTCTCTCCAATCCCTAGTTCTTAGAATGAGAATTTTCTTTAGATTTCTGAAGCTACTAGGACCCTATAATCCTGTGATTCTGATTCCTTGCCTCAGACACTCTTAAGATTCCTTAGACTAACTATATAGACAATGCAATCCAAAGTATGTGAGTTTGTGACCATTCAGAAAACTGGTTTCTAGAAAGGCTCCACACAACAGCAGACAAAGAGATTTAATTCTAGGCTCCAAGGTTCTTTTTATTCCCTGTGAATTTGGAAGTAGAAATAACTGCAACATTGATTTAGAGGTCCAGTACTGTCCAGGAGAAGAGAAAATGACAGTCCATTCTACTTGCCCAAATAAAAGGAGTAAAAGCAAAACAAAATAACAAAACAAAAAGAGAAAGTGGTTGATTTCTTGCTTTGAATATTCATGTCTTTAGTTTGGCAAGTATATCAAGATTATATAAGATACTAACTTTAGGGAGACATGGATAGAACACATAGGAATTTTCTGTACCATCTTGGTAGACAAAAATTTTGGGAATCTAAAATTATTTCAATATAAAAATTGTCTTTAAAATTTATTGAATGGTGGAGGGGTATCTCGGTGATTTGACAATTACATTCTGGACAATGACACAGTCAACATTTGTATAGGACTAGAAATTGTCTAAGACACTATCCTAACTGCCTTGTGATTTTCAAAGAGAAAAATATCATATGTCTAAGCAAAGCACATTTCTGAATAAATCACCCCGGTTTATTGGAGAAGGTGTATAACATTATATGTATTGAAAATGTAAAATTCATGGGTTATAATAAAATTAATGTAGATAAATAACTTATTTTCTCTAGGCTTTCATTTACTTGATTATTATGCAAATACAATTAAGATGGAAAAATCAATAAATATTTTTGCTTTTGTCAATTATGAATATTTGCATTTTTAAAATAAATTATAGCAGTTGTTACCAAAATGTATCTAGAAGTATAGAAGAGAATTTTGACTAAAAATAAAGTAGATTGCAATGAGGTTTGAAGAAATGTCAAGTAACAAAAAGAATTAAATTTTTTCTAGTTTTTATCAACAGCATCCTTCTCAAGAGTACTGGAGATAGCTACACTGTATACACATTTTCAAGACTTTTCCCCACAACACTAGACTTCTTCATTTCTCAAATTTGTTATTTGCATCTCAAATTCATTTCTCTGGCTTCATTTTCTCTTCTCATTATGCTGAATTCAGAGAGTGTTTGTTTTGAAACCCTCTTTAAATAAGAGCCTCTATTTCTTTTCATCATCTGCAAGCCCTTAACCATGTATAAAATCATTTTGTTGAACCAACTTCCAGTTCACGCACCATTGCTACTAGAAATTCCAGATGAAATTCATCATTCGGTGATTCAAAAAATTGTGGAATCCCCCCCCCCTTCACTTTCTTGCCCATACTTGAGAAATTTGGTAATTCAGAGAATAAAAAAGAGAGTAGGATAATATTTTAATTATTATCAAGTAACTCTTTACTTCATAATCTCAGCAGGCTTTAAATGATTACTTTTAATATAATAATTCTAAATTGATAGTGAAGCTCTGGAAAGTGTTTGCTCTGCTGACTGTAAAACCTACGGGAAGTGCTGTGGGAAGCTGAAGACCTTCAAGTCCTGTGTGTGTGGTTCTGTCCTCAAATGCTAGGTGGCCTATTACTCTTTACATGCTTAGCTATATGCAAGGCTCACATAAAACCATTTTAATAATTGAGTTGCCCTTATCTACCCATAAGACTTTTAAATGGGATTTTAATGTATAAATAGGTGTTTACTGCCAGGAATAGTAGTAGTTTGTTTTTAAATAAGAATTATTTGGAGAAAAATATTTAGAATTGTTAGAAATTTCCATGAAGAAATGTAGACAAAAAAACAAACAGTAAATGGCTTTTGTAAGTAAAATGACCTTGTTTTCAACTCTATTAGAAATGCCTGGGTACATAGAGTAAGGAAAACCCCACTCATTACTGATGTGAGAGTCTTGTGAAGTTGCCTCGGCCCTTTGACTTGCCTTTCCTTATTCTAACAGGAGTGGGGTTTGTCATGTCTATAATTTACATGACCGGTGTAATCTTATGGTTAGTGATCTTAGTGTAGCTATAGTTAACTTGTTAACTTAATGTACTATGTGATTATTACAAAAGAGAACTTCAAGCCAGGCTTGGTGCCAGAGTTTGTAATCTCAGCTATCTGAGATGCTATGGTGGGAGGGTATTATGTTCACAGCCAGGGTCAGTCTGAGCTACAGAGCGGGCAATGGCAGCTCTGGTAACTTAGTAAAGCCCTGTCTGAAAGCAGAAAATTAAAAGAAGGCTGTGGACCTTGCTGTGGTAGAACACAATGGAGGTTCTAGGTTCAACCCAAGGTGCTGAAAAAGAAAAATAAAGAAAAAAATTCAAAGAGTTATTTGTTGCTTCTTCCATATGTTGATTTAATGTAATTTGCCAAGCACAGTAACTGGGCACAAAGTGCTATGCAGTACTATATCTACTCCTCCATTTACAAAAGTATTGTTTTCTCCTTTTTCAGCCCACTCAAATTACATTTTGCTGAAATGATCAACAAAACGTAGTCTCTGAAATTTGTGCTTTGATATATGGCCAAAGAGACCTTTAAGTTCTAATTGTGGGTAAGGACTTCAAATAAGTCTTTAGAGTAAAGGTCTGTGAATCAGATAACTTACATAATGGGTAAAAAAGGGAGGGTCATTGGGTGTAATCACAGACGCTCACAGCCTCCTTGTTATTCCCACTACGCAAACATAAGATCTCAGGGAGAGAAAAATGTTGACCAGAATGGCAATAGGGACCTGGGTCTTATATATAGGTGAGATGAACTTGACTCTGTAGTTCCTGAATGAACCTGAAGTATGTTCTTCCCAAAAACTCCTGATAAGACCATGAGGACTGACAGCATGGAAAGCCAGGTCACAAAGGTCAGACAAGCTTATCTAGACATCTGCTTTATAAAAACTGAGCTAGTAGATTTTATATGGATTCAGCTTGCTGAGCTGGTAATACTATGTTCTAGCAATTGTTACTATGGTTTTTACTAAATAATGAAAACAAGGTAATAAATCAAACACACATACACGCACACACACACACACACACACACACACACACACACACACACACACACACACACGTCTGTGTGTGCCTGTGTGTACATACACCAAACTCATTGAAGGGTTCATTGTTTCCTTTAGTTTTTTTTTTTCTTTCACTTTTTTTATTATACTTGTACAACCTACAAATAATGGCATTAATTATGACTTACTTTTGTGTTTTAAATGATGAAAATTCAAAGTCCTATTCCTTAAAGTTTTTGATTTTCTACCTCGGCAAACGATTGTGTCCTATTTGAGTTACTGGCTTTCTTTCTGAGCCAGAGGTCCTCTTGTGACTGTCTTTGCAGAAGATATCACTGGGTATTCCCTCTTAACCCTCAAGCATTCTTTCTTTCCTTTTTCCCAGATTAAAGAATTTATAAGCCCAAAGTCTTGTGTTATTCAGCATCCTAGACTACACTACATGCAGCATGAAACCTATGCTCTTCTGTCCTGCTGGACCTGTGGTCACTTCTAGAGCCCATAGAATGTACTTCCTTGTGGGAGATGTGAATTGTCCGTGGTTAGTAGCAAGAGTGGCCATAAAACTACTCTGTGAAGATTAGGGAACACAGAGGTTGACAGGAAATCTCTTTGGAGAGTCTAGAGAGTGGGTTCGGGGAAAAAAGAGGCAACCAAAGGCTGACAAATCAGGGCTCCTTCCCTCATACTGCCATCCTCAGTAAGATTCATGTGTTGGGATCTACTCCGCCCCCGCTGCCAGTCCATGTTGTACTTAGATCACTACAGATAGTTCATTTTAAGTCATGATATAAATAAATTTAACTTAGAAATTTGTGTAAGTGCATTTGTACCTTTTTTTCCCGTAGAACTAGACAATCTCAGATGTGATTGAGGATGACTTAAGTTTCTCAGATTTACCACACAGCTATTGTTTGTTAGACACTATGTAGAGATCTCAGCATGCACTACTACAGTCAGTTCAGATGTTAATGTGGTGAACATGGACAGGTTTTGTATACATTTTACATGGGGAGAAAACAGAATCTCAGGAGTAGAATAGTTCTTACCAGTTCCCTATTTAGTCCCACAGATTTGACAATAATCATTTTGCTCCTTATCAGAATGTTGTTTTCTACCTGTTTTTAAGTTACATTTTAGTACCAGTGTTTTACTGACTGAAATTAAGCTCGGAGTATACTGATGATTTTTGCCACATTTCTAGATTCTGTCAGTGTTTAAAGTAAAATTGCACACAAATTCAGCATCTCAGAATGCTGGTTATTTATTCTTCAAACTCCTATTTGTAATAACATGGTCATTTAATTTTGTCAGAATTTCTTCTTCTGGGTCCTTATGTATGCATTTCTTAGTCTTAAACTAGTCATCGTCACTTTCCATTTTATAGAGATCAAACAATCCGGTTTTAGGAGTACAAATCAAGTTCTCCCACATCTCTCTGTCGTAATTCTAGTAGTGCTTACCTGTATGCTTCTGGTAAGAAGGGTGGGGGCTACTTGCAACTCTAACAGAAAAGAGCATGGCTAGGGCAGGACAGTGTATGACTGCCTTGTCTATTATTAACTTATGCACAGATACTTAGAAAGTGGTATATTTTCTTCAAATGCTTTATTACCAAGGATTATACGACAGAGGGAGGAATGCATTTTTAATTTATTGAAATATACTATGTGACTATTTGCATTTCTTATCTATTTACTATATTGTGGCTCTGGGATTTTCCCAAAGGCTCCTAGATTGGGGATTTGTCTCCAGTTTGCATGCTGGGAACTGTAAGAGATAAGTATAGTGGTAAGCCTTTAGACTATTGTGGCTAAGGTTTTGAATGAGCCCATGGGATCTCAATCAACCTTTAGCTTCTATGTTTTAAATGAGCATATTTTCGCTGCCATGCTTTCTTCAGATATACTATCAATAAGACCACCTGGGGGCCTAAAGACCTCTGATAATGGGTCAGAACCCCAGCCAAAATTCAGCTTTTTCTTTTTTTTAATTTTATCAGTTGATTACTACAGGTATTTGTTAGAATGACAGATATCTGACCAGTATTCCATTCACTATGATCCTTTTTAAATTTGTGTGTGAGCACAAAGGTGCATACTCATGAATGTATACTGCACATATGCATATACACACATCCAAGGGGATAACCTGTAGTTTGTTTGATAGAAGTAAGAGCCTAATCATTCCACCCTGGTAAATTTTAAATGTTCCTATTATTAGTCTTGACCAGTCAGGAATTCTTACTACTTTATTATGGACAATATAAAAAAAATTGGGAAATTAAGCATTTAGTGACCTTCATGTCATAAATATCACTCTTTTGAAAGGAACATAAAGCTTCTGAGAGTTCAGAAGTGTGGCTTTCCCTTGCACTTGTAGATCTAGGAAAAAAATGACAGAAGGTATCTATCCGGGGGCAAAATAAAGACTTGCCTGATACAGCATTTCTGAGCCTTGACTTAGGCAATAGTTCTCCACTTAGTTTCCTCCAGGAAATTAAAAATAGAATAAAATTATAGTAACAGTGTTCTGGAGAGTGAAGACACTGAACACTGCTGTCACTTGTTCCGATTGTCAGGGCAATTGTCAACAGCACGGTCAGAGCTTTCTCCTTTATTGTGGAGCAGACTGCAGAGAGAGACATGTGTTATGAGCAAGATTCAACAGAAATTTTAAAAGATCACTGTTCCTGTACATATCTCCTCATTTCACTCTTGAGTAAGATTATGTGAGATCACAGTGTCCCTGAATATTATTCTTTTTCCTTCTTTTCTGGGGAAACTATTGCTTTGGCTATGTGAGGTGTACTGGTACCGGCAGCAACACCTAGGGAAGACTAGCTTTCATCTGATTATCATGCAGAGCTCAGGATAATTTTCAGTGTATGGGGGTAATTCTGTTGTGATTACATTTAGTCATAGAAAGAACAACATTTCTAAACCATATTAGCACAAACAGGTGAGTTTTCTTTAGAAAAGTAGAGTGTGTGATATATGCTGTTTTTCAGTGTCACCATGAGATACGTTTAGCTGATCTTCCATTTGACATCCTTATAATAAGGTACCAAACCAAGTGAAGGAGTGTCTGGGGGCAAAAAACAAGGCCCCATTCTAACCAGGTTAAGTATCTTCAAATGGATTTCTCTGTGTTTCCCACAATGCTCTGTGGTTGTCCCCTCAGCCATAACTTAGCCCCATGGAAATGTGAATTTGCAGAAGAGGCTGGGAAATGCACCCATCCCACTGTACTAAAACCAGGGTTCAAACTGTAAATAAAAACTAAAAAATGTATTGACTGCTTCACTTGGAACAACCTGTTGATGGACACATAAAATTTTGCTTTTGTATTGATGCTTTAAGATAGCATGCAGTTTGTTTATGAGAATGTGTATGGAAATAGCAATGAGTATAAACACAACACTTGCAGAAACAGTAAAATGTGTTCTGAAAACATCTGGCATTTTTATTAGGGAGAAAGTTCCAAATACCACTAATGGTAGCAAATCTCATTATCATCATTCAAATGGAAGAAAATAGTAAATTTTACTGAAATAAAAAGTAAGCTCTGAAAAACAAAAAACACAAGATAGCAGAGCTTTTGAAAATACTCAGTTCACTGAGTTTCTAAAACTGAGGGGTATGGGACTTAGCTGAACTTATTTGAACATATGAACTTTACTATATTTCAGAACTACAGTTCCACATGGCATGTGGAAAATTTCCTCTGAGCTGCTGGAGGCCTGGAAGCCTGTGTAGGGATGAGGCAATACTGCATTTATAATCATTGTCTTAAGCTATCATTTCAAACCCAGCTCAATTCATAGTAACAGCTGTTGTTTTCTTTACTGATGTATTTCACTTTCAGATATGATTTTTACAAAATTTCTCCAAATTTCATACTTTTTCTTAGCAAGTATCTCTGTTTAAATTCCCAAGATAAGGAGAAAAAAAAAAAAAAAAAAGACTTGTCTCACACCTCCCCCACATGGAGGAGAATCTGGGCTGCTTGGGGTCTTTTGCCCTACCGTATGATGCCTGCATCAAGTCTAATTTCTTCTGATTAAATATTCTCACTTATCAAGTAAGATCTGGTGAGAAGGTAACTCTGGCCACAGGAATTATGACATAAGCACAGGTTTTAAGGAAAAGGATGAACAAGAAAGAGTGAAACCCACTGGCTGGCAGGTTCTCGGTGCTCTGGGTCTATAGGGTTTCTGCAGAACTGCAAGGAAGGGCTTCTGCAGTACTAGTCACTGTGCTTCTAGGTTTTTCAGCACAGATGTGTGCATGGTCTCCCCACGAGAGGAGTTCAGGCCTTTTAAGTGGGACAATGGACAAAAACTAAAAGAGAAAAAATGAAAACAGGAATAGATTATGAACATCATCATTCATTATTTGAATTGATCCACTTAAAAGAAATTTTTACTTTATGATTGATGTTTGCTTTCCAGTTTACAGGTAGAAAATAAAACAATAGGAAGAAAACAGGACTTATCATGAAACTAAAATACATGAGCTTGGAGAAAGCAGTCTGAGGGCTAAATATGCGACTCATTGGCCATCATTTTTATTTCATATATGTTAATTTTTTTCATTACTATGCTCTCAATATCCTTAGGAAGAAAGTCTTTTGCTTGAATCCTGTTTTATAGATTCATATTGCCTGCTGAAGTAAGTTACAGATTCTTCCTCTTACCATATGCTCTTAGCAAGATATGGTGGAAGATTGTCCTTCGCAGATTTGTGGGTTATACTTTTAGTGTGCAAAATTTGAAGAATTAATGAAGCATTCTACCAATAAATATGTAACTATAGGCCTCTTTGACTGCCAAGGATAATTCTTATGACATAAAGATGAGGGTATATCTTCTAAAATTTTAAGAAAAAATAAATTGATAATGTTGAGGTTCTGAAATGATCTTTGTTAATAAAAATGGTTCTAAAATTATTTTGATATGATGGCAAAAAAAGGATTCTCTAAATATTATCTTTTTTTTTTTTAAATAAGCAGATTGTAGATAAGCGACGAAAACAGAAAAGCACAAAGATGATACCAGTACTTGTTGAATTGACTCCTGCCCTTGCCTGCCAACATGGAATCGCGGCTTTTGTACAAAATTGCCAGAGCTTGTCTGTACTGCTTCTTTAACTCATCCTGAGCGTGAGGCAAGCACTCTCGAGAAGATCATATGAAACAGCCTTTGCCCTTTCCCCAGGGCCTCCTCCCACCTTGCAGCATGAAGGGTACCTCACAAGCCCCCTTTGTCACCATTACTGAGGATATCTTTCAATATTTGCTCAGATTTAGGTGTTGATTTGTTCATAAACGTCAGACACGCATACAGCATTTTGGATGAGTTTGTAAAAGAACTCACCCAAAGACACTTTGGATGAGCCCTCTTTTGTGTGCGTCTTCATTCCTTTGTTGGACTTACACATTTTCTGTGTGTGGGATTGAAGAATCATGGAAAATTGCCACTTGTGTGAAAAATTACTGTTTTCACCCATCAAACATCGAAAATGCTTGCTGCGAGTCTCACACACCATTATGCTGTCCCATCTAGGACCCACTGAAAGTCAGCAGGGTGCATCTGGCTGAAATTCAGTCAGGCGATTAAATTTATTCAAGGCTGTTGAACCTGAGAGCTTTCAAAAGAAGAGTCGCTGAAGGCAGGAGATTGCAGACCTGACAGGTCTGTGTAAAGGTGTGTGACACCTGATGGCTCTCCTCAAAGCCTGCTGCTACCTGTTCACATTGATCTGCAGCAAAGTCTCTCTCGATCCTTCCACTTCACATTTCCTCTCAGAGAACCTGTGCCGGTGGAGATATTTACGACTTGCTTTCAGCTTAAAAATAAATCACCTCTAATTCCTCTAAGCGAAATCAATCAAAAAACCTGTAAAAAATGGACTGGTTGTTTGGTCGATTCTGGCAGAAAAGTAAACAGTACTTCAGCTTTTCTCCGCCATTAAGGCCTAAATGGCCTAGAAAGTAAATCAATATTTCTAGTCAGCTTTCTGGCTATTGTTTCGCCAGTAGATATGGATTTGCTGTGGCTTACTGCACTCCTTGGGGACTAACCTATAATCCTCCGAGAGAAATAATAAGTTCGTTATCTAGTTCGGCTCTCTGTTGTCCATTTAAATGGACCACATCCATCAGCAGTCCCTGGTAAAGTTAAAAAGACAGGGCACCTTCTGAACCCACTTTATGCTGAATAACCTTCATCAGAGGGGACAAGTTAGAGCTCAGAGTTCTGCTGGTTGCTAAACGATATTAAGTCCCCCTCATGGAGGGAAAAATCATTTGGATATGAAGGAGGCATACAGTACTGCTGATTCAAGACATCACTTCTGGATAGCCTGGGCTACACGCAAGGCGTCAGACCCTTGAGGATTTGGTTTCTTCAATTTAAAGTACATTTCAATATTTTCATAACTCAGAACAATAGTAGGGACTTAATATCCCCCTTTCTGACATCACCAAACCTAAATGCCATCCTCTCTCCTCAGGAGCACATGTAAGGTCTGTCATGGGCTAAACAACTTAATTGTAATAATTCTTAATTGTTGCTGAGAAAATTTGAGCGGGGGCACTTAGAATAAGATCTATAGGTGGGGAAGTGATTATTTAAAGACACTGATTTCATTTGTCTCAGTGTGTTGGACTGTACTCTCCTACAGATGCCATTTGTGTTTCTTGGCTTATTAGAAAGTTATGAGAAAGTTGGAATAATTTATTTAAAATATTATATATAAATAATCTTTATAATGTGTTATTTTCATCATCAGAGCCATAATCATTGGAAAAGTTCAAATTTACGTTTTGCAAAATATGAGTTTCTCCATCAAAACAAGCCCTATAAGAAGAAAATAGAGGCTCCATTACTCACTGAGTGTTGATGGTACATGTCATAACATCTTGGTCAATATTTCAGCTAGAACCTTTTGGCAGTGTGCTTAACTAAAATTACTCTAAAAGAATTGTTAAGGGTAAATAGAACTATTCTAATAAAACATGCATTGAGTATTTTAGAACTAGAGCATGTGTGCAAAGGTGCTCATTTAGAGACAGCAGGGTTAATGACTGTTAGAGCTTTTGTCATGACGAAGAATTTGTCACTTTTTTTCAAGTAAAGGATTTATTTTAACTTCTTTTTTTTTGTTCTTCATTATATAGAATTTTGTTTTATAGAAAACATTAAACTACGTGGCCATCTGCTATAGAGAAGAATATATAAAAATCAATATGAAACTTACATGCATTGACCTATTTATTATTCTACTACTAATTAGAATTCTTTTGTTGGTAAAAATAGATCTGTAAAAAATTAATTTGCTTTTGAGAGTTGGAGCTACAACTAATTCTCATGAAAATATGTTTTTTTCTCTATTTTGTTTTTCTCTATATTTTGAAGAATCTTGTGGATGCCTGGGTTAGATGTGATGTCTTGAGGCTGAGCAAGCCTTCTGTGCCACATCACCTTTTGTATGTGTACCTACTGGAGGACTGAGCATCTACAAGTCAGAAAGACAGTGGGAAATAGCTCCTTAGCTATGACATACTGATACTTGAAATTCATGTTCTGTTCTTTACTATTTAGCATACATATATGTATGTATTTCATAATAAAATGGATGCTAGATACTAATTATGGTCTCATTCTGAACTACGGTTGAAAAAAATGGATTCTACTAATTATATAAAATGAGTTAGACCAAAATAATGAAATTTGTTTGCAAAACTTAGTTGATATTCTGACCTCATTTTTCTTGAATATTGCTATTAAAGTTCAAATATTAAACTAATTATCTGAAAATAAGTTGATAAATTATACAAAATTTTATATAAAAGTACTGATGTTGAGTGAATTTATAAGTTCCATGTGTTTCTTGTAACAATATAATCTATATAACCTGCGGGTACCATAGCATACTTGACTATTTCTTGTTAGTCAAAAAGCATTTGCCTCCTACTTACTTTGGAAATGTAAATGTAAATTTATTTACTCTATTTTCATTTTCTGTATATTTTTGTGCTGTTTAAAAATATTAATTTACAGTAAGGAACACTGTTAATAATGTTGAACTTATCAGACCAAAACACTTTAAGGTTTTAAAGCTACAGATTTTATCTAGGAACTTTTTCCATTTGGTAAAGACACAGATACAAACAAGGATCAAGAATCTAACCGTCCAGATATCTGCTTGATCTGTTGTGACAAAGACCATTACGAAAATCAACTTGGTTAAGAAAGGGTTCCCCTCAACAGCTTACAGTCCATTATGGAGAGAAGTCCAGAAACTTTCTCAAGGCTGAGATCTGGAGGCAGGAACTGATGAAGCAGGGGCCATAAGAGAGTGCTGCTTACAGGCATTCTGGCCATGGCCTGCTCAACAGGCTTTCTAAATAACACTCCAATCAACCTGCTCAGAGATAGCACCACTTACAGTGTTCTGGGCCCCCCCACATCATTATTAGTCAAGAAAAGGCCCCCGCAGATTTTCCTATAGCTCAGTCAGATGGAGATATTTTTCCCCCTTCCCAGATGATCCTGATTTGTATCAAGTTGACAAAAAGCTAATCAGCATTGTCTGCTTCTTTATAAAGTTAATGCCATGATGTAATCACCTCTATAAGGAGTGTATTTGTGACATATCTCATGTCCTCACAAATATCAGCAAATGGCACATGCATTTTGGTATACGTATTTCAACACATGGTTGTTAAAAATATATAAATTAGCAAATCAGTAAATAAACATATATGTTTATTAATTCAGCATTTTACTTTGTTTCTGAAGTAAAGCCTTGAGATCAGTTAGCAGTAGTGTGACTGAATTTCATGAAGCACCCACAGGCATTGGCAGATGAATCCCCTGAGCAAGGTAGACCTGCTGCTGTCTGCACACAAATAACATAACTGGCCTCTATTTGACAGTTCAGAGTCACATTGGCTAAGAGCATAATAAACAATCATAACTAAAAAAAGGAGAACTTATGAGCACTATCAGAATGCACAAATGACTAGAAGACTCTCTTTCATGCTGCCCACTAAGTTTGGGAAAATAATTTCTATAATATTCTTCTACATGGAGGATCAAACTTAATGAGAAATAGCTAAATTACTTTTTAGGTAAGTGGCTTACCAGCTATGGCCTGAGGCCCAAGCAAAATCCATTTTTTTTTCAATAATTAAACCAATACACAGTAAGCCCACGCAGCATCCAACTTTACATACTTGCTACATATGCTGTGAGAATTAATTTCTTACTTGCAGTATAATAATATATGTAACATCACTCTTTTCACCTTTACTTTGGGAAAAAAATGTGCTAATGAACATTCCAGGGACACACTCTGTTCCCAGGGATCACAGATGTTTACCCTGGGAAATTAGTTAGCATAGTGTCCTTGGACTTTGCCTTCCATTCTTTTTGCTTGCCACTAATTTAACTCTTGTATTCGGCCAGTCTTGCTTATGGACTGGCAAGAGTGATGCTTTCATGGATTTGATGACTTCATAGTCTCAAAGCCAGGATGAGAGACTCAGTGTCCACTCTGTGCGTTAGAGAACTGATGACGCTTTCTGCCCTGATGCCTGTGACAGGTTTGCTTCTGCTTCCCTCAACCCTTAGTTCAGAACATAGACTCAGCTATATGGCAAATTAAAAAGATATGCACTTGTATGTTCAGTTAATTTGTTGTTATCTTAAGTAGTAAAAAAAAAATACCTTTAAAATTTTATTCATGCTGGTATCTAAAAATCAGTAATAGCAGAGAAGATCAATTGGGTCATTTAGCTCCTTTACAAAGTCCCAATTTTCTCATTCAGCATATTAACTTTGGCCTGTCCAAATTGAAGTGTATAAAGAGATGGGTTTCTACAACTTAACATGGAAGATATTTCTAAATCAAATTTATCTGTGGCAAAGCATCATTAAAGACTTTGCTATTAGAGTTATACTAAATTGTTCTCTGCTTAATTGCATCTCATTTGTCCTTTATTCCCCTTGGCTACCCAATGCAAACGCTTCTTTGACTAGAATTATTACATTTAAGATCATCCACATGTATTATTGATGAAGACTATATCATTAATGATTGTTATTTATTAAATATATCATTGTTTAAATATGTGTATTCCTTGGCTCAGATATGACCACAGCTATGAGAAATGTTTATAATAAATATAAATTTATTCTACAGGATTTATTCATACATTTAGACAAGGACCCAGTAGGTTCTATACACATGTTTTAGATAAATTGTTCAGTGTTTTAAACCATGAACTTTTACATAAATTGATATTGTATATTAACTTTTTTTCTGCTATCAATTTCCCCATTGATGCTCATATATTTTTATTTTCCAAAACCTCAATCACATTAAGCCTTTATCTTTCTGTGGTAAAGAATATTTCT
This sequence comes from Phyllotis vaccarum, assembly GCA_033318265.1. Lineage (NCBI taxonomy): Eukaryota > Metazoa > Chordata > Mammalia > Rodentia > Cricetidae > Phyllotis > Phyllotis vaccarum. Next base: position 61,202,833 of record JARWLC010000007.1, read on the forward strand.
CATACCCTCATTGATTTAGATTAACTCAAGAAGTTCTGAGGATGCTAGGTTCAACAGCACGGTTCTCTTCCTGCTGACTTGATGGATATCCTCTAAGATTACCATGAATCCAAAAATGAGCTGATTAAAGAAGTACTAAGAAAATCTATATAGATGACTAAGCCAATCCATCAGTGTTTCTCCTCAGAAGGATCAACTTTGTCTCTGGGTAGAGAATACCACTGGCAGGAGATAGCAATGAACTCTGACCCATGAGAGTGTTGCAACAGGAACTAACAACAAGAAAACATTTTCTATTAGAGCAAATAGACTCCTAATCAACATATTATTGATCCGTCATTTTTGTCAAGGTCACTTTGTACTTTAAAAAATGATCTTATCCTAAGGCTTTAATAGGAAAAGTGGACTAATTTGATTTAAAGAGTAAATGCTATTAATTATGAACGACAGTCAATAAAATTCTTGTTCTTCTAAACATAAAGGCAAATCTAGCAGTGCCTTGATTTATGGTAATGAATAAATTGATGAAATATGTTCTCTCCTATCACTCATTCCCTTTCTACCTTCTGCTGTTCCCCTTGCCTGTGTATTAAAAAATTCTTTACACAATATCTGCAATTGAAAGCTAATTTTGATTGGAAATATTATTCTAGTTTTATTACTATGTTTTTATGTTGAATCAAAAGTGTTTTTATATATTACTTTGAGATTATTTCTAGGAGAAATATAGTTAAAAAGATGTTAGCAAAAATTTTCCATAGTTCATTCTAAGATTATCCTTAAATGTATCTCATCACAGACGAGACATAAAAAGAATGATAATGTTATTAAATTCAGAAAGTAAAATATTTTAGAAAGTGACCATATCTAAATATGCACCTTAACAAATATATGCAATTGCATAACTACAAAAATGTAATATTTTAGATTCTGGAATTTTTCTCTATTAATATTGTTGCTATTCTCCATTAAATATTTTCATTATTTTATCTTCAGTAAATTAAGATATAAATTATTTAAGTAAGAATAAACTCAGGAAATTTAAAATAAATGAAATTCGTGACTCTACATGTAACCTGTATGATTGTTGATCTCTCAAAGAAAAAGAAAAATACTTTTTCACCTAAAAGAGTTCAACATAAGCAATGCATGCTACTTTATAGCTCACTGCAATAAGTAAAATGCCTTGGTTATAAAATATGCATTGGAAGATGTGCCTTCAATATAAGTTTTTCCATTGTGAATCACCGATGTGCAGGCTAAAATTTGCTCTCCTGGACTGTAATTATGTGACTATGTCACTGGAGGATAGCAGAGTAGGTCAACCTCACATGTCTGTTAGGATTTTATTTTCTTTCTTTATGAAAGAATTGTATTGCTTAGGAAACAATATATTTTAAATACACTTCCTAAATGTCAATAATGCAAATGAACAAAGTTTAGTCTGTCTGCAAATGTTATTCAAGAAATACTATTAAAAATTAGAATATTTTTCTTGAAAAAGACAATGAGTAAAAACAAAATGTCTTATAGGAAACATAGGGCAGCAAAGTATAGTTTGCATGTGATTATCAAAACTTTACATGAAATAAATACATTAGAGCATTAAATTACTGAAACAATATCTTTTATAGAAAAGATATTCTGCCTTGTCATCAAAAAACTCACTAGTATTTGATTTATAGGCATTTTTAGTCAGCTTTGAATTTTGGGATTTAATGCAAAGATAATTTTCATGTGCATCCCAAAGCAAGACGAAGCCTAGCTCCATATGGCTATGGACCAAAAGACAGCTCTAGGGTTGCAGATGATAAAAAAATATTTTACAAAACCCATAGTATTCAACAACAGTGATAGGCGTGTTCAGACAATCTATTTAAACACAATCTGCATTTTATGTTCAAAATGCTACTAGTGCTAGTGACATGACTCAGTAGGTAAGAGGGCTGTGTAAGTAAGAAGAGTCAAGTTTAAATCCTCAAAACATACATAAATATAGGTGTGGCTATGCATGCTTGTAAGTCTTTGTTAGGTGGAGCAAAGCAAATCTCAGGAACTTACTAACGAAGTCTCAATGGAATAAATTAGAGAGTGATGGAGGAGAGCTCCTAATCTTATTCTCTGGCTTCTGAAAGCACATACACAGAAGTGTTCCCAAGTACACAAATCATCACATTTACGTAAAACATGTCCCAAGCTCTGTGCTTAAAGTGCTTCTGGGCATTGTTCATATTAGGGAAATAAAATGTTTCAATCCATACCCACTTCTCTCATAGCTAATCATGTTCTGTTCTTAACCATCCAGTAAGTTATAGAATAATGATACTCTACAAGATAGAACTATATGAATGAACACATACAGGTTTTTCAATGAATCAAAAGGCATAATATGTTTATCTCATTCTTTCTATTTTCATGGTATAAAAAAGATGTTCAAAAATGAGCTATGGTTGAGATTTGCTTGTTTATTCTTTTGTATGTTTGTTATAAAAAGTACTGTACAAATAGGAAAGAGATAAATTATTCTTGACAAGAGGTCCTGGAGAGATTGCTTGGGTAGGAGCATATTGCTCTTGCAGAAAACCTGACTTTTTGGTTCCTATGCCTAAGTCAGAATACTCACAAGCTCCTGCAACTGCAGCTCCTATGTTATGTATGTATGTACTCACAACTTAAAGAGAATCAAATAAATCTTAAAAAAAATATGTCAGTGCATGTGTGACATGCACCATATGCATGCTTGTATGTGTGTATAAGTGTGTGTGTGTGTGTGTGTGTGTGTGTGTGTGTGTGTGTGAGAGAGAGAGAGAGAGAGAGAGAGAGAGAGAGAGAGAGAGAGAGAGAGAGAGAACCAGAGAGAGGGGGAGTCAGAAAGACAGGAAAGAGACAGACGAACAGACAGAAAAGCAGAGACAGAGAAAGGGACAGAAATGAGGAGAAGGAAGAGGGAGGGAAATTTAACACAAAGTTTGGGCAAGGATTTGGGGATTTTCTTGCAAATTTTCATAAACATATATTTAAACTTTTCTCAGTAAGAGATTTGATAAGAGATGTAATAAGCGTTAATCACTATATTTGTCTATACAAATAGCTAAAATATCAAGTGAGTTATTTATTAATATAAACTGAGCAGAGTCTAAAACCCATGTGTGCACTGGCTATCATTATGGTTGGCCTTCTTCTAACATGAAGTGCATTCTAGGATTGTTAGAAGCTCAACTTTACTCTTGAAACTCTCCCTATCTTTATTTCCCAGTCTCTTGAGTTCTTTGTCATTTAGCATTCTGCTATCTTGGTATCCTGAATTGCCACATGGATAGCTAAGTTTTGCAGTAGAAGCCTGTTGGGGCCACAGCACTGTTCTGTTCCTAGATAAACACCCTGCTTTGCCTGCTGTGTCTCTGAATCATAGATTTTCCTTAGCAATACAGAATCTCCATATCACTACCTTAGTGTCTTTTCTCTTTTCCTTAGGCATCCTTTTCCTTTGAATTTATCATGTCTTGCTGTATGTTGATTATCTGTGCCTTGATTCTGTCAACAAATTCTAACATCTAGTGTACGGGTTGCTTCCTAACACATTTAAGCTTGGAGTCTTCTGCCTCTAGTGGAGTAATTAATTGTTCCCGAGTGCTCATCAGTTCAGCTTTGTTGTCATAGATTTGGATGCCTTCTTTCATGCTTGTTTTCTTTCAAGATGAATGCAGCTGACTTTAAATGGTATGTTTACTGTAGTCTCTGAACATTTAGCCTTAGAATAAACATTGGAACTACTTCAAAGAATGCCTTATGCATTGAAGAAAATGTGACACAGCCACCATAAATGCTCCCCTACAGCAGGTACCTAAATATCTACTTTGATCTCATCTTCCTGAATGATTCCGGTCAGTGGTAATGACCATTTGAATAGATTGTAGATGAGAAGAGTGAAGAAGCACCAAGTTATGCAGGATCCATTTTGAGAATTGTGTTATAATAGATTTAAACACACGCAAATAGTCCCTACATTTCCTTTAGCTGAGCTCTTAAATATGTCCTTACAATAAAAAAGAAAATTAGGAAAATGGATACCTTATAATAAACATCAGTATGATTTGTATGTGGTATCAAATGCATAATCATTTTAAAATCCTGAGTAACTGATAAAGCTTTAAGCCCAAATTCACATTATGATTTTGGCAAATTCACACTATCATTTAAAAACCAATAGTTAGGAAAAGCTTCTAGACCCTACTCTTACAAAAGGCAATGCCAGTTGTCACATATAAAAGTAGATTCCTAAGCTGTTTCTTATTATCATTTTGCTTCTCTCAAATGAGCAAATCATGAGAAAAAGTAAAATTTATAGTGATTATTATTAAAGTGCTCACTATAAAGTGAGTATGTATTCAGGATGACACCTAGAAACACAACATGGAAACAGAATATGAGGGAACTATGCTATTTCAAGACATCTATAGAGAAATATAAAGCTCAAGATGCAAAGTATGGACTGATCTGAAAGAATAATTATACAACAGAGGGAGACATAAGAGTGATCTTTAGGGGACAATCATTTCAAAAGTCCGTTTTTCAAGTTGGTCAAGTTCCTTGAAGCTTGCTCAATGCAAGAAAAATCTGCAGGCTTCTGGAATGCAAACTTGTTATTTTGAGATAAGTGAGGTCTTTAAATGCACCAGGCTACATGGCTCCCATCTATACTCAATGCTTTGAAGGAGAGGAGGAGTGTAGTTATGTGACAGTCATGTGAAATTTAAACAAACAAGCCCAGGAGTTTGTTCTGAAACATATGTTACAAAATATTAGTTGATGCTTTAGGTCTTTTATCCCTCAGTTGCTCTTTGGCAAAATACTAGTATCACCACTCCTAGAACAGCAGTGCTTATGGTGTACTTCACATATTTCTGGGAGATAGTATTTAAGTATTTGATGTGTACTTAAAATATTTCAGTAGTTAGGACCAGGGTACCCATGATATTTTTGTATGTTGATCTACTTTGTGTATAAAAATAATTTACCATTTAAGTTTCAGTAATCTGTAGCTCAATATTAATATGGTAGAATGTAGATATTAATTAGGAACATTTAATTAAGTTCACATTAATTTAAGGGAAATTACACTTTATCACTTAAGATTATTCAAAGTATCTTTAGTTTTGCAAAGGTAGTATATATATATATATATATATATATATATATTTAATTAAATAACTTTTAAATTATTTAAAAAACTATTCAAGTTTGAGGAAAGAGAGACACGCCTGTTCCATACAATGACTATCTGCTCTGTTTACCTCCATGAAGAATGAATTTAAAGTTGGCTGATGATAAAGGGAGCCTTAGAACTGGCAGTGCTGAGCTGAAGCAGTGTATGGGACACCATCCAAAATTTGTTTCTAGATTGGCAAGGAAAATCTCCTTCCACAGGGTGTTCTTTGGAAAAGTCACTTCTCTTGAAGTTCTCAAAAATAGAATAGGGCACAGAAGATTCTCAAGCCTTTGAATCTAATAAAAAGTAAAGAAATTAAAAAAATAATCTTCATAGGCTGCCAGATACTTCAGTTTTGATCAGAAAAGTTTTATGAATAATTATATTAATGGAATTTTTAGATTATTTTGAAAAATACCATGAATTTTGGCAAAAAAAACCCCATAATTTCTTTTTATCGGAAGTTCTATCAGTGACTTATCAAACTAAAAAATGCTTTTACACACTGAGTGTGTAAAAATACTTTTGGGAATTTTATTTAGAAGTTACGCATGAGTCTCTTCATTAAACTGAAGGTGGGAGGTAGAAATACTCTTTGGTCTGCTATGGAGCTGACTCTGTTGTGGTCCTGCAGGAAACAGACTCCCATGCATTAGGTTTAACAATTTTGACTAGTAGAGAAGTTAGCTGGTGACTCCTTAGGGAAATCACCCAGCAGATTCAAGTATTTCAGGACTCTGCTGCTGCTGTGGGCCTCGCCAAGTACAAGCACATACTCTGCCATTTGGACAGAGACTAGTTGCCTGTACGGAAAGGACCATATTCTCCAGAGATCTGGCAAGGAACCACCTTCATCTTGCCAGTGTAGAAATAGCATTAGAGCAAGACTAATTGCTGGAAAGCCTGTTCAGAAAGATTTGTCATTCAGGATGGTAAAAATAATTCTACTTTTCAGAGTACATTCAAACTTTTTTTAAAAAATTCTAGTATTTAATAGAGATCAAAACATTTCCCTTTACACAAGTGAATGCATTTTATGTAATGTAGCTATTTTCTTTGATTTGAATTCAAGCAGAGAAGCTGAAGCAAAAAAGAATTATGTCTAGACTACCATGTTTGTTCCTTTTGTAAGATAACTTATTAAGCCTACAATGTATCTTAAGAAGAAATTTGTATGTTCCATAAACATCTCATTGAAAAGTGGAACTGTGAAGACAGACAAAACAAGTGGGTATACAGTTGAACAGACAGTAGAGTCTAAGCAAGTTAGCATGAGTTTCAGAGATAAACAGTATCTATGTCCCAACCTGTCCCTGATTGCCTCCCAGCTCAGTCTGCTACCCTGCACCAGATATGTGATACGTTCTTTTTAAAAGTGACTCCTAAATATGCTCACATAAAGGGTTGGAGTTCCCGCAACTCTTATGACAATAATGACCGAATTTTGCCAGCAATAGCATCTCTAATGAAATCTATTGTCTCAAATCTATTTTTGGTTCAAATCTCCCTAGCAATTACGGTTCTAACCCAAAATGCCTTTTACAATATAATTCCAAAAAGTCATAGTATTATCTAAACTATGTCCAGGCTCAGCTTATTTCTTCACTTTTACTTCATACTAATGAGAATGTAGTCATTGGATTTTCAGAACCAAGTATCTCATGAGCCTAAACTTGATTTGTAACTCTATGATTTGTAACTCTAGAGATCCAACATCACCACAGTAAACAGAAAAGAACCCTGTTATAAGGTTAAGCCATTTGCATTGCTTGGCATCCATTCAGTTCACTGTAGCTGAAAAAATAACTGTGAGGCTCCATATCCCATTAGTACTGTGCTAATTATTGTCATTGTCCCATCAGTGGCTTGTTTACAACAGCTCTGGCTGACAGGGATGGTGGAGTGTTCAGTCAAGGCCGTCACCTGATGAGATTTTTATTGGCAAAGAATCTTTCTTTCCTTTACTCAGCTATCTTGGGGGAGTCCGTGCTTCATTAACTCATGCATAGTCATGTGAGTAATAGGCTAGATTTTAGTCTTTCAAATAGTTGGCACCACTGTCCCCTTCAGTACTGTAGTTAACCAACTCACCTTCTGAAGATGAGATTTTTCTTTCTCTACCAGCTGAAAAGTATGTCAGTCGCTGATAGTCAAAGGAGAAAAACAGATACTCTCCATGTCTTTATATTTTCTTATGTATGACTCTATGAATAAAAAAATTTTCCTATGAGGTGGAAATTCTCTTAAGAAAAAGCAATACAATGCACTATTATGTACTTCCCCCACACACATACTTTTCAACCAATAATAATCACTGTCCTTATCGACTGAGGGGATGTATGGGAGGAAGAACTGTAAATCTCCCTCAGTGAGAAGGTAACAATTGCCACAGATTATGTGGAAAGGATTGATGATCACTGTTTGCTCCTCATTCAGCAGAGATTCCACATTTACAGTCATTTCACCTTTTCTATGATAGTCAACATTTATTGTCCACAATACAAATCAGTGCTATCTTATTATTAAAATGGTTTATCATGGATATTTCTCTAAAATAGAACATTGCAGGATAAATTAAGACTACTATACCAAAATATTTAATAACTCGAATTTAATGATAAAACTTATGCCCCTGCTTAACAATACCTAACTCTAATTCCACGATATTATCTTATTAATATTGTTTTTGATGATTTTATTTACTGTTAATAGCATATTTATAGTATTAGATATTGACTACAAGATATAATTTAGTATTATCATTTTTACTTCTTTGTAAGTTCAGTGATGTTTCTGAGTGTCCCTCAAGAATTATATTTTTGCTAATACAGTTTTCTCATTAATATAGTGTTACTAAAAATTCTGCCCTGATTAATTGGCAATAATGTTGTGACTGTATATAGTTTATTATTAAAACAATTTGTAAAATATTCATCAAAATGTGAGAGTTTTTATTCATTGTACCAGACCAAGGCCCTTAACAGGCACAGTGAGTATGGAGGGTTTATTACATGTATCAGTTAATAAAAGTAAAATGCCCAGTTGTTTGGTCAAATAGCATACATACCTTGTATAAAAATAATGTTTTATATACTTGATAAATCTTTAAGTAGACAGATTATACCATATGGTATACATAATGTAGTACTCAACATATCGTTATAGAATCCCAGGTCAATTTCAAAATATGTATATGCTTAATTTCTATATAAAATGGCATTGCATCAGCATATACTATATGCCTAATCACCTATGCAATTAAAAACTCTAATTAATAATAATGTATAACATGGTGGAAATAGTTATAATACTATATTTTATATAAATAATTTTAAAAGCTTGTATATATTTACCACAGCTGCATGTGTATGTATGTGTTTTGTTTGTGTGAATGTTACTGTCTGTGCAAGTAGGTATGTGTGTGTAGGTGGACATGAATACACCTTGCTCTTTCAGGCATGGCCTCTCACTGGCTTTGAGCTCTCTGGCTGGTGAGGCCCAGGCATCTACTCATCTTGCCTCTCCAGCACTGAAGTTACATACACATGTTACCACATCTGACTTGTTAAAAGGTATGTTCTGAGGAGGGAAATGAGGCTCTCCTGGTAGTCTGGTAAGCACTTCACCAATGGAAATATCTCCTAAAGCCTTTCACACACGTGTTTTCAAAGTAGTTTTGGAATTAAATCCAATAGATGCAAAACTTGTGGATGAGGATAATTCCTTGAATTTGCTTTTCTGGAGAACCCTGACTGATGTGGGTGTTTGTTGAAATAAATCATAAACTCTGATATACTTCTCTTAACAATTGAATTCAGACCCCTTCTTTGGTACTAAGAGGTCTGGCAGAAGGAGCATATTTCTCCTTATGTCAGAATTATTTTCTGCTCCCAGAAAGCAGTACAGTTCTGCTGCAAATCCTGTCTTCTCCTTCCTCCTGGCCTGTGCAAGCAGGAGAGTAATTAATCCTCATGCTTACTTGAGCTTGTTTTGGCACAGCATGCTTTCCCTAGCAAACCATAATTGATTCTGAATAATTGATCAGTGACGGACATTCAATTTTCTTTATCTTCTCTTCCTCTCATTCTACTGTGATATATGTTTTCTTTGGGGAACCATTTTCCACTTTCAAAACAGCCCCAAATGCAAGGCCTTTTAGTGATCAAATCAATTTATGCTGCTTTCTGCCAATCTGTATCTTCTCTCTGTGACTCTTCTTGGAGAACTCTTAGGGAACCCTAATTAGTGTCCCATTGTATCCATTAGTTTTCAAAAAGGAAGTAGACTTCTCAAGTAAAGTCATTGTTAACTATTCACATGTGACTACTCTGTCCTTTATGTCACCATTTCTCTAGCATGCTTTGCCCTTTGATGAGGGCTGTTCCTGAAACCAGGAACCTTTCTGAGCTATAGAGTCAAACTGATGATCCCCTGAAATCATTTCCTGGGATCCTCATCTGGGCTGTGTTAGTTCCCTCAGCAATTAGATCTTCACTTCTCCTTACATAAAGGCAAGAATATATCACACCAATGTCCCACTGAATACACTTTATGCGGTTCACTAAACATTAGATAAAATCTCCTACCAAAACACAACTAAAATTGCTTATGAAGAAAGTCACTTTAGAAATTCAACTAACTTTATCATGCCACACAGAAGGCACTGTGCTTAGCCACTGACTAAGGAGGTTGAATAACTATTTTCTGTAGTGCGACTATGTTCTGGTACATTGTCAATATCTGTCCCTCCTATTGCTTTAATAAAAAGTTGATTGGCCAGAAGGCAGACAGGAAGTGTGGGTGGGGCTACCAGACTAAGAAAACTCTAGGAACAGGAGCCTGGATATAAGCACCAAGCTGTAAATGATGTATTTAAGCATTCTGTTTACATAGACAAAAAGGAAACAGAGTCAAAGACTGCTTTGTAGTAGCAGAAAAATTTTCTTAGGTCAGCTCTATTTGCTGGAGGCAAGCAGAGCATGGCATTTTAGAGAGGCTTCCTGCCTCAGTGTTAGTGGCCCGAATCTTCTCTGGCAAATGCCTTCTTCCTTCTGTACTCTGCAGAATCATTCCTTCCTGCACATGTGTATGCCTTGCACATGTGGCTTTCCACTAGCTAGAACTTCTCAGTCTTACATTCACTCTCCCTTATTCCTGTGGCCATTGGACACTACAGAGACCCAAGCTTTACAGTCTTGCCTGGAATTATCTCACATATCTCTGAGGCCAGAGAACTCACCAGAATCTTACCTCTCTAAGTTCATATCTAAAGTCTTAAAAAGTGAGAAAGTGACTAAATTTAGACTTAGTTAAAACCTAACTCTTGATTTCAAATCCACTTCATCCCAGACATCTGAAACAAACTAGTTATCAGTCATTATTATAGATCTGGATAAGTAAGACAGACAAATATATATATAAACAGTGAAATTTTTTGCTTATGATATTGCCAAATCACAAAATGTTACTTTTAAGATGTATTTTTTACAATTTATTAATTTGCTATGTTATTATGACTTCTGGGATAATTTATATTATACAAGTCAGTCAATCTTTATAAATTATCCTATTCATTTCTAAAGTTTGGATCATCATAGTTATAACATAAGCTTATAATAAGAATTACTTGGGGTTGTTTTCTAAAAGCTGTCACAAAATGTCTTCAGTTATACTTTTTTCCCACTCACAAAAAAATATGTATCATAAGTTTAAAACATCTCTTTTCAAGTCCTGAAGATAAAAATATAATCAAGGCAGATAAGGTCACTGTTGAGCTACAGTCAAGTTGAAGAACACAGCCAATATCTATATAACACAACATTCAGGGAATCAAGGGGTTTCATGTATGGGAGAGTGTAGAAATGAGGAATAGTTTTGTAGGAGATAGAAATTGGGATACGACATGACAGAGAATGAGCCTCTCTTGCAAAAGACAAAGAGAGAACATTGTATTTGAGAGGCATTTGGAAAGACAGAGGAAATAAAAAGGGAAATATTTTGTTGCCATTCAGAAATGGATAAAAATCCAAATGGACTAGTAAAGCCTTACAAGATTAGTCATCTCAGAAATCTTGTGGGAGCTCCATGAGGAGGAGACACTTTCCCATATTGCTGTTTCCTGAAGCACCATATTGTTATATCACCCACTATGAGACATAATTTTAGTTGGTGTATCAGGAGAAGTCTGATCCTCTGAAGAGAAACTATTGCTGTCAAAGACACTGCCTGAGAGGAAGGGATGGGGGAGATAGCTCCATGAGTGACGGAACTCAGATGACAGCTAAAACAATAGGTGAAAGGCCACTGGAACAAAACCTCACATCCCTCAAAAAACTCACTAAGAAGAGCAAAGAAAGATTTTTTAGGGTTCAGATTTGCTCAAAATAATAGGTGAGGTCATTAACAATTGAAATTTTAATGTCTTTATCAAGTAATTTTAGTGTAAAATAATAAATTTAGAAATGTGCTTCTAGTCGAGAGCAAAAAAAAAAAAGAGTACTGTCAGGGCCTTGATACAAAACATTAAAGAAATCAGATGGATGAAAGTTGTGGGTCTATGTGTTGTCCTCATCCAAACCACATTTCAAAACTATACTTTCAGGCTTTAACTAGATTTTTTTCAATGATTATTGCATGTACAAACCCAAAAAGAAATGTCACTACTGTCCCTGCTCCTGCTTCTTCCCAGTAAACAAAGGCACACATTTTAGAATGAAGTAAATTGAGTCTCATTGGGACTATGGGACTATCTGATTTTAAGAATATTTGGAGATTCACAAAGTGAGAGAGAATTAAAATGACTTTCCACTTCTTTCTATTATGCTAAATGACCTTTTGAACAATTGATTTAAGTGATGTGAGATATTGCTCTTTGGTTTGACTCTATTCGTTGGTAATAGGACAGGCTCTCTTGAACTGCTTCTCTCTGCTTGCTGTACTGACTTACTGGAGTCCAGGATAGAAATCTGTGCTATGTGATTTCAGTTAAGAAGCTAGGTTCAGAGAGGAAATATAAAACTCTTTGGATGTATTATTTATTAAGATTATTTCTTTTATATTTTTGAAATAATAATACAATTAAATGAATACTCCCCTTTCCTCCCTCCAAATACTCCCAGATACTCCTCCTTGTTCTCTTTCAAGTTCCTGCCCCCTTAAAAAATTAATAGTTATTATATATGTATATTGTGTATATGTACATGTATGTGTGCATGTACTTATACAAATATGCATGTATTTGCATTTAAAAATTTAAATATATAGTATTGTGCAACACAATTTCTGCCTGTTGTCACTGGCCAAAATAAATTGTATGACCCAAAATGAAATCAGGCTTTTAGATATTCTTAACACAGTATTTTTAATATAATTACTAAATATAATAGAAATATCTATGATTAAGCATAGTTAGTGAATAATTCAAATTATGCTAAAATATAATGAAGATAAATAATGTAAAACTGACGCTTTAGTGAAACATTACAATTATTCATAAGTCAACAAACAGTGTCAGCCTGATACGGGAAATATCAGAGAAAACGTGATTGTGCTCCCAAGTCTCCCAAAGTACACAGACTGGATAGCGCTATAAGAGTACTAAAAATAAAAGCCACTTTTTATATCTTTAAAACTCAGAAGATTCAGTTGAGAAAGGTTTACTAAAGGCTTCATAGTCATTGGGATCTTACCTGTGGAGGGCCCAAAAACACACACACACTACCACAGATACAGATGGTTCCTGATGAAGCAAGCAGAACACCTTTCACAGTTTTGTGAGTAGTTACATAGCTGAAATCTTAGTCTCTGAGGGCTCTAGAGTGGTATTAATAAGCCCCAACCATCAACTCAGGAGAAGGAACTACTGATGGGCTAATGATCATCGAATCAGAGACAAATTAGGAAGCACCTTAGATTAATAAGCAAATAGTCAAGCGATTCTATGCTGTTCTGCAACAGAACTGAGGCTAGTAATTTCTTAAATTATGAAAAGATGGTGGGAGAAGGCAATCATTTTAATAAAATGTAACTGATTACAGTATTAATATTACCTGAGTTTTGAGTAAATGAAAAGGATCTGAATAATTTGCATATTGAGGTAAGGGCAAATATCTTTGCAGGGCAAATGTAACAACCTTCAAATTCAATGAAAAATTACTAAACCTAGCCTGTTTCATTATGAAATTTTTCTGATTCAATGCTTTCTTAATACTTAAAAGTTAAAGGTTCAGATTTAATATTTTTATTTGATACTCAATAATCATTGGATTAAGAATAATTAAAAAAGGTTAAAAACAAAATCACCACTATGCCTCAAGTTTCAAAGCTTTTACTTAAAAATAATTGTCTCAGATTTTCTTCCATAAATTTTTTAAACTTTTCTTTTCACCATTATTGTTTACATATATACAACAATTCTATATTTTTCTTCAGATTAATTAGCATATTTTAAAATTTATAACAAAACTGCATATTTTTATAAAGTCTAGTTCTATATAACTTTCTATTCATTTTGTTCCAAATTCCTTTCATGTGTACATTCATTCTATTTCCAAAACCTTTTGCTATTCCTATCTCTAAGACATTTTTATGCAGTAAGGAACCTCTAAAATAGATTTCATTTACATTCACTTATATAACCAACTATGTTTGTATTTGCAAGCACATTTCTTCAAGAATTAGTTAACATTTATCTATCATTAAAATGTTTCAGAAGTATCCAATGGTAAAAATTATGATTGAATAAACTTGCTATATAAAAGGGTTAAAATGATTATAATGTTAAAAGCAAACACATAAGTGCTAATAAATAAAACAATCCTAAGCAAAACAAGAAAGGGTCTAGCATAAGTAAATATTTACAAATCAAGAGGCACGTTATATGTCCTATGAACAGAAGCTCTGTTTACTTTAATTAAATTAAAGAAATTATACCAATAAAAATACAAAACAGAAGGCTAGATAGCTGAAAAGATAAAATAAAATTTACCTTTGCTTAAACATACAGAAAATTACTAAAATAAATATTTGTTTAAATCATAAAGGTGCTATTCCTCACTTCTTGTATTTGGGATGATTCTGAAAAAGGCATAGACCCATAGATTATTATAAAATCATCATAGACAATTTGAGAACACCAACTATGATGAAGGTCTCTAATTTAATGAGTCTTTTTGCAAGCTGAGTATAGGTTCAAAGTGTTGAAACATTGCTTGCTTTGTTACTACAACTGCACTGCTTTTCACTGTGAATCTTGACCTTTCTTTATAGTGGGAATCAGAAGAGCCACCTCACTGCATTGCTGCAGAACTGACACAATAGATCATGCTTATCTTAGCACACTTACTCTCACACGATCTCTGCTCTGCAGGTGAGATCTGCTTAGTAGGTCACCGTTCTCCTAATCTCTCCTTTCTTCCTAGAATTTTATAATATAAATAAGGTTTATAGTGGATGAAGCTGTTAACTAAAATATCAACTCTAAAAGTAAAGTAGAAGGGTACTGTTTTATTGTAAGACTCAAACAATGTATGAATACGTAAAAGCGGTGTAGAAAAATGAATGGCATTATTTTGTAGAAATGTTCAGCAAGTGCTGATATTACAAGTCAACCAGGTTAGATAAAATATTGCTTTATTGACACAATTTTGTTTACATGTATACATGAAAGAATCAGGTATAAGGGTGGGCATTTAGGTATCTAGGTCATGCCTGAGAATATGCCTAATAGTCCATGTGCTCATTCAAGATAACACGCACATACACACACCATGGGGAGAGGAGCAGAAGGCGGTAAAAGAGAGAACAGAAAGCTATAAACATTGAACCATTCAAATTCACTTGATAAATTCCCATTATAATGCTGTTTTACTGACATTTTGGCAATAGAAAAAAAGAACAGAGAAACAAACTTGTCAGGAAACAAACAATAGACAGAAAAAGAAACCATGTTAGAATAAATTAAAAATTTGACTTCAAATAGCAAATAGAATAGTTTTACAACAGGAAGATGTGGTGGAAAAGCAGATGATTAGGAGGAAGTCATGTGGCTCTTCTCTGGAAGGATATAGACAGACTGAACTCAGAGAGAAGGCACATGTAAGAAAAATAGGAGATTTCTTTTGCTGGAAATTCAATGAACAAGTAAGCAAAAGGGATTTTATTTCAGAAGTCAAAGGCTAACTCTATAAGAATCCAGGTCAATGTTTTAAAGATCCTAGTATTTATTATAACAACATTCAGTCCATTTTCAACATATCAGACCTTGGTTTATGATCTTTCAGGATTCATTTAGGAAAAACTAGAAGTTGATGAGAACTTGATGCTAGAGGCCTGTTGTTGGTTGTAGGATATAAATAAATCAAGCTGGACATGAGCTGGAGAGCCATGTCTTTGGTGAATACCTTCTAAAGTGGCAGAAGGCATTGTGCAGGAACTAGGGAGAAAAGTTATCTATGCCTTACCCTATAGAGGACCTTGCCTGCTCCTTTACTACCTGCTAGGCGGGGTGTGCCCACTGGTGAAGCAGTAGTGTGACTATCATGGGAGTTACTGTTGACTACTGATTATAGAAGGGAATTCACGATGGGTACTATTTGTAGACCTTGTCAAATGCCATGTATGGGAAGAAACTTACTTTGTTTGTAGGGGTATTGTGTTGTTTCATGGTAAATAATTGTCCCACCCACTGGTTTAATAAAAAGAGCTGATTGGCCAAAGGCAGGCAGGAAGTGTAGGCGGGGCTACCAGACTAAGAAAAATCTCTGAGAGCAGAATGCCAGAGAGAGCACCAGAGAGAATCCAGAGGAAGCCGAGAACAACCATGCTGCTCTAAGAAAAGGTACTGAGCCCCATGGCTGAACAAGAGACATGGGTTAGATGAAGGGTAGAGAGCTAGCAAGTGATATGCCCGGGCCTTAGGCCAATCAGCCTAAAATTATAGTAAGCCTCTGTGTGTCTCTGTGGGACTTAGGGACTGCAGGTCTGCAGGTCTGCAGGTCTGCGGGTCTGTGGGCCTAGACCTTGAGGTTAGGCCGGAAAGTCCAGGCCAGACCTCTTACTACAAATGGCAGCCCAACATGGGTCAAATATACCCACAAAAAGCTATAGAAAGCTTAAAAAATGGTCTAGAGCCCAAAGCAGCCTCTGAATTGTGTCTCCCATGTGAGCTGTGGTATAGAGACACCCTGCTGAAGCACATAGGCTTGAGCTACAATGGCGGCCTTTTGGAGTGCAGCTTAAGGTGTAAAATGGTTGGTTCCTCAAGTCTCACAGGAGCCTCAATATAAGCAAAAGGTTATAAATGATTTATTTAAGGTTTACCTTCATAAGGAGAAAAGGGGAACAGAATCAAAGATGGCTTCCTAGTGTCGATGTTTTCATGGAGCAGCTCTGTTAGCCTGAGGCAAACTGAAGCTTGACTTTTTTAAGAGAAGCTTCCTGATTCAGCCTTAAAGGCAAAATACTTGTGAGTCTTTTAAAGGCCCTGCTACCTAATACTTAAATAGAGTTAATGAGCAGCAGATGGCAGTTTGACTTGGTCATTATATGGACCCTAAAATTCCCCAGAGTACCTGGGTTAAAAAGATAAATTCTGTGAAATTAGACTAGGAGCTGGGTGGAGCCATCCATCTATCATACCAGCCTTTAATCCTGGCAGATTAAAGGTGTGTTCAGAAACAGAAAGAAATAGAAGAATCTGGGTGGAGTCAATCACCCTAGACAAAAGCCCTTAAAGAAACAGAATAAATAAATAAATAAATAAATTAATTAATTAATTAATTAATTAATTAAAAAGCCAAGTAAAGATGGAAAATACAAAGAATGTCTGTGAAAGAATGAAATGATAGAAAAATCCTGTTTGACTCTTTCCCCTTAACTCTCTAGTGTCATGATAGTGGTTTGCCCATCAAGCCAAAACCCTCCCTCACCCCTCCGAGGCTCCTGAAGCTGACCAAAGTTGGCAGAGTTTCACTGACTGTCTGCTCAAGGACTCAGAGTTTTGTTTATAGGATTTCTCAGCTGCATGTAGGATGTCCAGTCTAAACAAAGCTTGCTTCTTGCACTCTTGAGACACATTACCCTGTCAGCCTGATCTGCACGTAGTGACTCAGGCAAGACCACCCTGAGTAACCATGAGAACTCCCCCTCCCCTTACCAGAGTGTTGTTTCCCCCTCCCCTACCTAAAGTGCTGTATAAAAATTCTACCCTGAGAACATTCAGGGCTCTTGGCTATCTTCTTGCCTTGAGCCCATTCGCGAATATAATAATTTTTTCTTTTTAATCTTGCAAGAAATCTGGGTCTGGGGTCTTCTTTGTTTTGGCTGATAACATTTGGATACTGTATATTACTGTCTTATTTTTAAGCTTCTTGACTGAAAATGACTTAGTAAAAGCTGCTAAAAGACAGTTGATTATAAATGTTGTTGGAGTAATTCAACCTATATATTTTGTAAATGAGTTTACTTTAAAATTGAAATGCAAAGATACGCTACTTTGGAGAAGAGGTTTTCCTTTTATTTTCACAGAAAATGAAAGACTATGGATTTCTTCCTGGATAAAGAACATAAAGTTTGATAGAGGAAGACCCCCTGAAAAATCTCCAATGGAAATGGATGGACCAGATGATTCAGCATTTTAGAGCACCTCTGAGAGTTCCAGAGCTCTGAATCCAAAACAATTTCAAGGAGACTGGATGAGATGACCCAGCCTTAGAGACTACTCCACTAAAGACTTGTCCATAATCCCACATTTTTCTTTGGATTCCCAAGAGATTGTTGTGTCCCCATTCAGCAGGAAGTAGCCTAGAGAACGACGCCCACATTCCCAAAACATGGATTATGGATGTTTGTGTTTATTTACAGTGTTGCTTATAAGCTGTTATAGATAAGGGGGAAAAGAATTTTAGAATTGGAGTTCCTTTTGTTTTAAAGAGAAAAGGGGATATGCAGGGGTATTGTGTTGTTTCATGGTAAATAATTGTCCCACCCACTGGTTTAATAAAAAGAGCTGATTGGCCAAAGGCAGGCAGGAAGTGTAGGCGGGGCTACCAGACTAAGAAAAATCTCTGAGAGCAGAATGCCAGAGAGAGCGCCAGAGAGAATCCAGAGGAAGCCGAAAACAACCATGCTGCTCTAAGAAAAGGTACTGAGCCCCATGGCTGAACAAGAGACATGGATTAGATGAAGGGTAGAGAGCTAGCAAGTGATATGCCTGGGCCTTAGGCTGATCAGCCTAAAATTATAGTAAGCCTCTGTGTGTCTCTGTGGGACTTAGGGACTGCAGGTCTGCAGGTCTGCGGGTCTGTGGGCCTAGACCTTGAGGTTAGGCCTGAAAATCTGGGCCAGAAATCTTGTACTACAGTTGTTACTTTGTCAAATGGCTTTTTGTCAAAAGTTCTTCTAAATATTTTTTGTTTATACTCATAGACAGGTACTACTCTCGCCTTGACCAGAGAATTTTTGCAATGAGTGGTAGTTAATTAAGAACCTATGGCTCCTTAAGATGCTAAGAATAAATGACTGTTCAGTGCTAAATTCTATAGGGAAATCTTAAATAGACCCTTTTAAGTTTTAGAAAACATTGTGGGAAAGAATGGCAGAAATATTAAGAAACAGATGACGGTGCGGAATGCAATAGAACACTATATTTCAGATAAGACACGACCATTACAATTTGAGCTCAAAGCACTGTGATTGCTTGTATTAGGCCTGTACAAAAAGAGGCATTCAAAATTTTAATCATTGATGGGGAAGGACTTTCTGGAAAACTAGGGACTGTGGTGGGTGATTGGGGGAGGAGCTTTGCATAACAAGTCTTTTATGGTCCAGTGGGTGACATTACAAAACTGAATCAGACAGGAAATGGGAAGACACTTGTGTAGCAGTGGGTGGATTGGTCAGAACACAGGAGGATAAAAGAGTTTGGGAGATTAAGTATGAGCAGAGTGCAGTATATACAGGGCTAAAGTGGTCAAAAAATAAAGTTAGTTTAAAAATTCAAAAGAGAAAGAGGGATTTATAATAGGAGATGCAGAGATTTGTTGATTGAATATGCATAAAAAAAGAAAGTAAATTAATTAGAGTAAAATATGCATCCTTTCTATATGCCTAGGGCTCAGAACATGAACAGTCACGAGGAGTGACGGGGAAGGCACACAGCAGAGGGAAGGAAGTGTACACAATCTGAAGGCAGTAAGAAAGGTTTAACAAAGGTTACCAAGCAGGCTTTGGGGGTGATGTAAGAATTTATTTGAACAATTAAACTATTTCACCCTGAGATGAAAAGAGCCCTATGGCATTAGGGACACCATTTAAATTATTATGTGGCACACAAATTTTCCCAGAGATGGTGTAATATGGTGGCTTTAAAAAAAGTCCTCTGAGCAGTCACAGGATTGATATTATTTCTGCCAGTAATAAAGTGGAGTGCTGTTTAATTCACTCGTATTTTAGTTTTGTACAACGTGAATTTAAAGAGCTTCCTTGTCTCATCAAGGCTGTTACAACATCAACATTCTGTAGATTTCCAAAAGAAAATGAAAGATATCAAAAAGAAAAAAGTATATTGATTTAACCTTCGGTGTCTATTTAACATGGTGCCATCAGGAATTCTTATTGCAGGTTTCTGTAAATGGGATAAAAGTGCCACACATTGCTTGACTGACTACTAAGTGGATTGGCAGGGGTGTGAAATGACATTCAACAGCCATGGGGATGTGTGAAGGCCACTTAACATTTCTGACAAGCTGAATCAGTTGACATTATCTCCAGTGTAACTTCTCTATTAAAATGTAATCTTGTGCACCCATAATTTCTAACAGCTGTATAAAATTTAGACACTTTGATAAAAGTGGATAATGATTTTGAGACTTCTTGGTGTCATCTTTGCTTAAAGAAAAAATTAAACTGTCAGTAAAGAATAATAGAGCTAGAAGTTAAATATGTAATTGTAAAAGTAAATAGGTTAAAATGCATACAAAATAACTGATTAAATACAAAGTGATTATATATAAAGATAATTCTGATCCTATTAAATAAAACTATTTTCTGGTATATGTTAAAATTAGCATGGCCTTATGCTTCAGAGCAATGATGAACCTTGAGTTGAATGATATTCATGTATTTTTAATTAGTATTTGCTTTGATTTTATTTTATCTAAGTGAATAAAAGTCTATGATGTTGCTTCTCAGACATTTTTGTATTATGGAGATAAATTCTAAACTTTTAGAAGGTAGGAAAGATTGCTGTTTCTCAACTTGCAAAGTATAAATATTGTGTAAAATATATGCCTCCAAGATTTCTTTCTGTTATGGGTCCTGGCCACAATCTTACCCTTGGCTTGAAAATGTTCCATTAAACTTACTTGTACAAATAGTCATTCAGGAAATATCTAGAGATTTTGTCCATTATGTAGAGAGCTACAGTCAAAAGCTCTGATAACATTGTGCCTTAGACACTTAGGCTAAATCAGTTTTCACTTAGTTCACATCTTTTATACTGTTAGAGACTTGCAGATACTATAGGAAAATACCTTACATTATAAGATATGCAAGTAAAGCTTATGATAACTAATGACACTCTCCTTTGTCCCTGGAAGAGATGAGACTAAACCCTTGTGTCTGACAGCTCAGCAAGAACTTTTGTTCTGCTTTAGCGTGAACACTGAGGGCAATTATAAAGAAATCCTTTGTATGGTGGTCCTGTGAAAACCTCCCAAATTGTACCAAAGAATTCAGTGGGTAAGTCCTCTGCCCTCAGCAGTGTTAGACCCTTTCCTCCCAGACATAGGTGCCCTGATGATTCCAAGTACTAACAGCTCCTGTTTGGTGCTGATTTAAGGATAGACATTTTCTGTAGAAATAAATAAAACAACAATGATATTACAATGCTTCTTGCTTAGCCAATTATATTATAACCTTGAGGAAGACATTTTATTTCTCTCTGTCTCTATGTTTTGATCATAACTAAGTGCATTGTAAACTTCATTTCTATTGGATATTTTAGGGTTCTACGTTTTAAGCATATTATAGTTTCAACTAATATTACAATTTCAAAATTTTTGTTTAAATGTTGCTTTGATATGCTATATACAATATACTAAAGAAGAATAAGAACTGAAGTGTAAAAGATTAAATAAGAATTTTTAACATTCACATAAAAGACTTAAAAAACAAAACAAGATGGTGTTTTCTTTCAATATTGACCTAAACTAGAGCTGTCAGAGTTCTGAGAAATTACCTGCTTCAGAATATAGTCCTAGCGATATATTTCAAAACAATTTCATTTTAAATCTCTTTTGTAAAAGATATTCTTGAACCTAAGTAGAAGACTTTAGGAAATACCATTTAAAATGATTATAGGTATTTGACACAATTAAAGGAATTGATTACCAGTTCCATTTTGCTTAATACAAATATTGGGGTTTGTAATAAGTTGTTTCTGTCAATAACTTACTTTTAAATTTGCACACAGCATACTTATCTTGGTATTAATTCTAATAGATAATTAAAAGTAGATAAATAAAAATCCACAGGAAGGATATTTCTTTGGCATTTTGGATGTAGACTGTTGTCTGAATGGCTGTTTTAGGAAGGTTCCATGGTAGCTTTGAAACACTATTAAATTTATTCAAGATCAAGGAGTTTATCTAAGTTAGGCTCACTCAATAGGAGGGAATTAATTCCTGGTACCTGTGACTGGTGAGCTCGTGGATCATAGAGAATTAACTACTGCCACTTTCTTCAACCAGGAAATAGTTTATAACTGTATCCTAAATACTTAGTTTGTGCAGTTCTCATTTCTCATGGAAGATGCTTCTTTTTCAGAAGATAAAAACTGTTAAGAAAAAAATAGAACCTACAAAACTGATGAAAATAGAGAGTGTAACAAAACATGGAGTACACAACCTCAATGGTACATTTATAAGGCCATCCCTATACCTCCTGCTCAGGCAACTTCCCAGAAGTGAGGAACAAAAAGACTGTAAGAAGCAAGAGGCTGGGACATTTGTTTTATGTCTTCTATTTATGACATACGAGCTGTACTAGTGGAAATCTCAATAATTTTTCATCTAAATAAGATCTGCATAAATAATATCAACTGTCAAAACAACAAGGATAGGGGATATCTCACAAGGTACTACTCCTAGATGAAATTGTGTTAATAGTTGCTGAGAAATGAAAAATGTTGTCTGCAGTGACCAACACCCTGTGAAGTTATCTAATTGAGAGTGGACAGCTCTAGACACATAAACACAGGAGCAGCACCGAGTGGACTCAGGGGAATCTCTCCCTCTCTCTCATTAGTCTATCTATGGACATATATCTATGTAAATACCGATACAGATTTTAAAGAGATCCTGAACTTCACAGGAAGTTGTGGAAGTCAGAGGAGAGTTGAAAGTTGGAGCAGAAAGGAGTAGGGACAGAAATAATGCAAATAGTATGCATCTATAAAATTCTCAAAAAAATATTTAGCACAAAAATACATTAGAATGAAGTTAAAGTTCTCCAGCAGATATTAATGTAATTATGATCAGAAAAAAACAGTAAGTAGTTTTAATCCTACAGATGTCCAATATCTCAATTAGCTCTATATGATGCTCACTCTATAGGTATAAATTATATGACAGTGAGATATAAATATTATACAAAGCCTTCACCTCACTTTGTAAATGTGAGATCTGTGAGCTCTGAGTCCACTGTTTCCCATTGTCTTCTGAAGAGATATATATTTGACCATTTGTCAAAGAGCATAGTGGCCATTGAATATGGTTGGTGTTTGGACATGGGGTTGGGCTCTAACTCCTTCAGTAGTACCAGTGGGTACTGAAGTACTTTCAATTGCCAGGTATATCTGATTTATTAAATATACCTACTTGAAACATCAAAGGGGACAAATATCAATCCTATACTCTATCTTAGTATTTAGAAAAGTTCTAACTAAAATGTATGTCTAGGCATGGAAAACTCTAATTTTAAAGACATGTATTTTAATCAAATAAAAGAAAAAAAGGACTTCATGAAATTTCATAGGAAGAATATGCTGAGGTTTGATTAAATATGAGTTTAGATGTAGTGTTTTCACCATAGCTTTGCTAAAATATATGTTCTAATCTTACAACTTTTCCTGGTCCTCAATCCTTTAATGATAATCTATAGAAAGATTTTGCAATTTGTTTCAATTTACCTGTAAACAGGATTTCTATAAAAGTAACTATAGAGAGAAATTAGATTGTAGTTTCTATTCACTGATACGTTAATAAGCTTTTGCATTTTATTTTACTTTAATAGAAATATCTTTCAGGGCTGTTTTGTGTTGGGTATACAGTGGTAAATGTATACTTAGAGGAGCAGGGGATGCTCATTCTCCCTCATTCCCTCCTGAGCTCAGGATATAGAGCCCGAGGTGATGTGGGAATGTCTTTCTGGTATGCTGTGAATATCAATCTTTAATTAAAGGACTGTTTTGGCCCATGACAGGCACCATAGAAAAAGTAGGCAGGGAAATCAGAGTATAGGTAGGAGGAAGGCAGAGTCAGAGACAGATCAAGCCAGATGCCCAAAGAAGAAACAAAAGTAGGGAACACAGATGAGCCACAGGCCACATGGTAGACAAATTAATGACAATGTGTTGAGTGTTGAGTTAAGATGAAAAAGCTAGCTAGCAATGTGCGTAAGCCATTGGCCAAACAGCATAAAGTTAATATAAGCATCTGAGTCATTTGGGGGCTGTAAATAGCAGTAGCCAGCTAGGCACTCTATGACAGCAGGTCTGTGGGCCTAGACCTCTGGCTGGACAGGGCCAGAAACCCATTGTAACACTGAGGCTTTGGTTTTTCTGGACAGCATTGCACACACACACTCAGCTTCAGTAATTTTAAACCTAAAATCTATACTGAGATGCTGATTCACTTAAGTGAAACATTAAGCAATTAAATATTCCCTGGTTGATGAGAAATCTAAAAACAAAACAAAACAAAACAAAAAACCAAAACAAACAAACAAACAAAAAAAAACCAAAAAAAAAAAAAAACAAAAAGCCCAAAACCTTACACCTTACTTTAATTTTGTTCATTTTAGTATTTAAAATGAGTGTTTGTAGAATTCGGTCACTGAACAGTTACATTGTGTCCTAAAATGTAAATGCTGTTCTAAAGAACAGAGGGTTCAGAACAGCCAAGCCATGCACTTACCATTTATCAGATGTTTCACTACAAACAAAAAGATTTTCATCATTTCTAACTGATAAAGTGTAAGAATCATAAAGACCACACAACTCATACTTTTGCTGAGAATTAAAATAATTTATTTAGAAAACTCACAGTAACCAATGTGGTATTATAAAAAGTATTTGCTGATTGTAATTACTGATAAGTTTAGTGTAATGCTTTGATAAGGCAGATAACATTGCTGTAAAATAAGTTAATGTCTTTGATCACTTCTAGAATTTCTCATTTCCAAGAAGAAAATGTGTTATCTTACAACCTTAATTGAGTGAAAACTTTCACTCAATCCAAAAATTACAATTTCTACATACTTCTTATGGGTTGTAGTTCTTAAAAGTTCTCAAATAGGACTAGGAAGATAGAAGGGAGCAGTGTTCAATACTGACATTGAGATACAGAAAATTTTTGGAATTAGCTGTACTTAGAGACATACAGCTGAAGAAAATATATCTCTGGGAGAAATGCTAACTACTGTTACTATTTTCGAACAAATATGGCCTCAGAAGGACCTATTTAAGTGTCGATATTAAATGTCTCACCATCTTTCCATTCTAAGCCCTTCTTTTATGAGTTTATAACTAGGTCATAAAAATTTACATCAGAGACTTCTCACCATACAGAAAAGCTATTACAGGCCCCAGAAAAACAATAAGCATATTTTTAGAAACTTCACATAAAATATTGAGATATCATGTTCACCTATTTTTAAAAGTGCACTTGTGATGACTAATCTCCTTTATCAATTTGCTGAATCATATTACCTTCCTCAGTTCCATTAACCTAAGAGGAAAATAACAACTAAATCCAATCCATTCCAATTGCTTCTAAATATGATTCGTCTAGTTTCAACAAATATCGTTGTATTGCGAGCTTGTTGCTGGTCTCTCAAATGTCATAGTGGCTCTGGTCCCTGCCAACAAGAGTGAATGTTTCTGTATTCTCCTGAAATTTATTTTTATATCCTTATTATTGGGACTGTCTATAACAGAAACAATTGAGTACAATAAACAAAAATCCTGTTCTAAATCAAAGAGCAGTCTTACTAAGAAATACACATATTTTGTCTGATGGCTTCTTTATTACCAAGAATGGTAAAATTCTACAGTCACTTAATAAAGGCTATCCAACTTTCCCCCACTCATTCATACATATCACGGGTACATGGAGACTTCTCAGATATTACTCCTCAAATATTAAAAAAGAATCTATATAAAATAAAGACTTTCTATGTTTGTTTGGCATTTGTCTTGAGACAGATATTTTCGTGTAACCCAGGGCAGCCATGGATTCCTAATGCTCCTTTAAAGTCAGCCTAAGCTTAGATCTGTTGTATTTTACTAGATAACAAGATTCCATTTCTATCACAGGATAATTAAGATTTGTTTTAGCATTTGAAAACTCACTTTATTATGTCATTTTCTTACTTAATCTTTTGATTGTTACATATGAGACTGAGTCACTAAACTGATTTTCACTGTTAAAAACACTAGAAGTACAACAAGTTCTTCAAAAGCTAATAGTTATGGTGGTGATGCAAGTGAAAGCATGGCTAGAGAGCGAGCACATTCCTTTGAGTGCTTTTCTCTTCAGAGTGCGTCTCAGTTGCTTACATTTATCATGCCAGTACAGTCCCAGGAAAAGCTCCTGTGGGTTCTCATATTTCTATGGAGAGGGTAAATTCAGGAAGAAATGTCTTTTACAATACGATACAGATAATTATTGGCAGTGCTGTATCCTAATTCTAGTCTGATTATTATAACTCTGTCTTATAAACAAGCACTATGCATCTCCCTACTTTGGAAAAAAATCATCATAATTTGGTGAAATTACATTTTCTAACAGAAACATAACACATGATTCAAGGTTTAGATGGGAAACTGCACAATTAAGGCTGCTGAATTGCTGGAAAGTGAAAATAATAAGAAAATATATCTGTCAGGTGTATTATATATTTGAAAATTCAGAATGTATCTTTGCTACACTATAAACATTTTTGAAATTTGCTACACACCATAATTATGCAACAAAAAATAAAATATTTTGGCCTATCTTTAAAATAACTATCAAAAGAATAATGGTATTTATCTTTTGAGACTTTCAATAGAATATTAATTACATGAAAACAAATAAAATCATTTGACATTTAAGAAGTTTTAAGTAGTCTCCTAAACAGTAGAAGATGTTTCTTGTCTTTAAAAAACAGGTTTTCAAATATCATCTGGCCTGTAATTAGTATTAAAACAGCTAATGAATCTAGTTATGATAGATTTCTTAATTTAACTGTGTAATTACTGCTTACCAGTACATAAATTTGGTTTTGATGTAGTCTAAATGGCTTGGCAATGCCTTCACCATCCTGAACTCATGAAACTGTGATTCAATATAAATTTATGAAAATTCAGAACAGGAGCATTTCTACATAAAAAAAATTAACTGAAATCATTGACATTTAACACAATGATGATTACATTAAAACTATTGACTCACAGTTAACATTTAAAATGAAGCTAACCTTTCAATTTGGTATGTGGCAATACATTGAAACTGAAACTGCAAGTTCCATTCTATCAATCTTTCTTCTCCAAACTGTTTTCTCTTAGTAAAATACCTCTGCTGTTGCCCAGACCTAAATTTTCAACATTTTATTTCTTAATTATTTCTTACGTCCCACATAGGGTCAATCATTGAAGTCCATCAATATTAATTTCAAAATGTATCCAGAATTCAGTCATCTTTCATCTCTTTTTTCCAGCATCTGTTTAGTGCAGCCAGTATCATTCCATGCCTACATGTGGGCAGTTGATTCCAAACTGGTCCCACCTCCTACTTGTTATGCAGTACCTTGCACATTTTGTCAAACTCTACTACTTCATAGTATCTACTCTTATTGCCTCTCCTGAGGCCACTGTGACCAGGACTTCTGCTCCTAAAATCCTTATTCTGCATACCCCATTTTCTATCAATCATTACATTTCTATCTCTGTTTCAGCATTTGTAACTGAGTCTTATATTGCTCAGGCTGGCCTTTATTAAGCTCATGATCTTCCTGCTTCCACCTCAAAGTGCTAGGATCACTGAATTACTGTAGACAACACCATATTCAGTCCTACTTTTGCTTTGGATACACAGATCAAGCCCTGAGTATGCTTCTTCTCTTTCCGATTTAAAATAAAGTTACTCCAGATTTTTTTTATCATATCCTTTCATTTTAATATATTCAAATATTAACACAAACATCTCTCACTACACAATGGAAAGAATTATCCATATCACTTCCTTGAATCTTTGTTATAATGACGATAGCCATTATTTGTAGATACTCTGCTAAATGCATTGCCTTTGGCATTTCATAATCTTTAAAGCAATTCTAGTATTTTCAGATTCTTACTAGATTTACAGATATTTTAGCTCTTGATCTTTATTAGAAAACCAGCTTTCCCCCACAATTTTGAGTAGGAAATGTGTGACTCCAATGTTTAAGACTGAGAACATAGAGTGGTAACTAGTTGCTCAAATCTGCTGCTGCTTCTTCCCAAGCAAAAGCTGATGTTCCTGTACCACAGAAGCTTGAGTCATTCTCTGCATATTTTAGGACTTCTGTTTTATTCAGTCACCAAGTCATAATGAACCAATACTTATTTACTACCTAATAAGTACTATAAATTTGATTTGGAGAGATGCCTGAGCAGTTAAGAGCTTCGTCTGCTCTTCCAGAAGAATGGGTTCAATTCCCAAGAACCCATATGGGGCTCAAAACTACCAGTAATTCTATGGGATCCATCACATTCACACAGACATTATACAGGCAAACCACCAATGCACATAAAATAAATAAATCTTAAAAAGAAAAGAAATTATTAAAAATCAATAAATATCATAAATTATACATATGATAATATTTCCTAGAAATACAAAAGCCCAGAAGTTATTTAAGTTATACTTGAGATTTATATAGTTTCCAACAATTTTTCTGAGTTTTACTTGTTAACATTATACCTCTTCATGATACTAAATTTCCTTTGTTTGCTATTTAAACTTTATTTTTTAAATTAAAATCTGTCTCAAATAATAGATAGTACATATGTTAAGTGTATTCCAATCCTAATACAAAGCATATTCATTTAGAAGTTCTTCAGTGTACTTTGTTTCACTGTGCACATATTTAGAGAAAGGTAAATGCTATAGGATTATGCTCTTGTACATTGTCAATATTTGTCACTCCTACTGGTTTAATAAAATGGTGATTTATCAAGTAGCTGGACAGGAAGTAGAGGTGGGACCAACAGACTAGAAGAATTCTAGGAAACAGAAAAACAGAATGGCAGATGACAGGACACCCAGGGGAAAGAAGATGAGAATTCTGCTCTGAGAAATGGTACCAAACCAAGTGGCTAAACAAGGTAGGTCATGGGTTAGTTTAAAAGTAAGAGCTAGCAAGTAATATGCCTGAGACATAGGTCAAACAGATTGTAATTAATCTAAGACTCTGTGTGATTATTTAGGACTGCTAGTCCAAGTCTCAGGGCTAGGCTGGATCAGAAACTTCTTACTATAATTGGTGTTCCAACATGGTTGTGCATGTACATCCACATAAAGCCTGAGAAAATTTAAAAAGGATTCTAGAACACAGAAAAGGAGCAAAACCAGGTTTCTAGTTGTGTCTTTCAAGTAGGCTGTGGTACAGAATGTTTTTCAGGCTTGAGCGAGCTACAAAATGTAGGGGTTGTGGCGTGTAGTTTAAGTTGCAATGTGAAGTGTTCCTGCAATCTCACAGAAGCCTCAGTACAAGCTGCAGATGACTGATTTAAAGTTACTGCTCATATATACAAAAAGGGAACATAGTCAAACATGGATTTTTGGTAGCAGCATTTTCTCAGGAGCCTTTTTGTTGGCTGCAAGCAGAGGCATGGCTCCTTTAAGAGAGGATTTCTGACTCAGTTTTAGAGGCAAAAAACCTTGAGGCTCTTTTAAGAGGCCCTCTTGCTAGACACTTGTATGACGTTTATGAGCATCGGGCAATAATGTTGTACTTGACAGCAGTGTGGACCCTACAACTCCCCAGAGTTGTTGTGGTAAACATGGTTTCTACCAATAGTGTCATGAGTCTACGCTCTTACAGACCAAGGATCTGGTAGAGCAAGCCTTCATAGCCCAGCCTTTAATCTTAGCCTTGCTTTAGCAGATTAACAGTGTGGTCAGACAAACATAACCAGTAAAGACAGGTTCAGATGGGGAAAAAAAGCCTCTAAAGATTTTACAGTGTGTTTAAAACCATGAATAGGCTTGGGAGAGAAAAAAAAAGATAAAGTCCTTCAAAAAGAAATAGAGTAAAAAAAAAAAAATAATAAGCCACATAATGATGGGAAATACACAGAAAGTCTGGATAGATTTTACTGCTGAGCAAGGAGCAAGAGCTTCTAAAAGACATTTGATTATAAATGCTGCTAGAATAATCCAACCTATGTATTTTGTAAATGCCTTGACTTTAAAATTAAAGTCAAAAGATACACTACGTTGGAAACGTTTTCTTTTTATTTCCACAAAAAAAATGAAAGGCTTTGGATTTATTACAGGCTAAAGAAAATAAGGTTTGATTGAGGAGAACCCCTGAAAAAACTCAGATGGAAAGGATGGCTCAGATGATCCAACATTTCAGAGCACCTCTGTTGTAGTTTCTTTTGAGCTCTGCATTCAGAATAGTTTCATGGAGAATGACTGAGATGACTTAGCTTCACAGAATACTCCAGTCAGGATATATCCATAATTCTGAATTTTCACAGGATCCCGATAAGGTTACCAGAACCTCAAATCAGTTGAAGTAGTATAGAGAAATATGGCCACATTCCCAAAAAATAGATTAAAGATGTTTGTCTTTGTTTAGAGTATTAGTTACAAGTTGTTATCCATAATGGTAAGGAAAAAAGCTATACAGTTGAGGTTATATTTGGGGTTCTTGTTTTAAAAAGAAAAAAAGGAGAAATGCAATGTGATCATGCTTTTGTACACTGCAAATATTTTTCATTGTAAATATTGGCTTCATAAAATGCTAATTGGTCAAGGAGTTAGACAGGAAGTAGATGTGGGGCAAGCAGACTAGGAAAATTCTGTGACACAGAAGAGCACAGAGCAGTGAGAAACAAAGAAAGCAGGATGAGAAGGCTGCCCTGAACAAAAAATGTATCAAGCTTTGGCTAATTGTAAATAGAAATATGGCTTAATTTAAAGTATAAGAGTTAGCAAGTAATAAGCTTGAACCATAGACCGAACAGCATGTAATTAATATAAGACATTGTATGATTATTTGAGACTGTGTGTTCTAGTCTCAGAGCTAGACCGGGCCAGAAATTTCTTACTACAGATAAAGATGCATATAAATAATATTTGTCTTATAAGGATAATAGCCTTACAGATTTAAATCAATAATCTATGGCTGAAAATGTCACTGACATACTTGAGAATCCTGGCACATAGGACTTTATAATACATGCAATCATATATTACTAGTCTCAACATATATAACATGTACATCATATAAACTAGGAGCCATAATCCAAGAGTAAATATTAAACACAAAGTCATTGTTTTTGTTTCCCCAGACAGTATCTCTATGCAGCCTTTGGAATCCTGGAACTCACTTTGTGAATCAGGCTGGCCTCAGACTCACAGAGATCCACCTGCCTCTGCCTCTTGAGTGCTGGGATTAAAGACATACACTATCACTGCCCATCTGAAGTGGATCTTAATTACAACAGCAATGTTGTAATTATTTTCTGGCCCAAACTAGCCCCAAAATTCTGACCAAATATCCCAAATAGTCTGTCCAGAGCTGTTTGGTCCCAAATAATCACACAGAGGCTTTTATTAATTACATGCTGCATGGCCTATAGCTTCGGCATATTGCTTGCTAACTCTTAACTTTAAAACTAACCCATGATTAGCCAAGTGGCTTAGTACCTTTCCTTAGAGCAGCATTTTATCTTTTCCCTCTGCATTTGCCTGACCTGTGCTCTGTTCTTCCTCTTCCCAGAGTTTTCTTAGTCTGGTAACGTCACCCATACTTCCTGCCTAACTTCTGGCCAATCAGCATTTTATTCAACTAGCAGGAAGGACAAATACAATGTGCAGGAGTATAATCCCACAGCACAGCAATGTAGCTTTTTAGGTGAGTAAGTACTTGCTACATCTCTAACCCAAGAGCAGAAGAGAGAGAATACATCAGCTGGAGACTTCTGCAGTAAGTCATCTCAACACTACTGTGTAATATTAATTGGTACAATCCCATATTAGCATATTAAAACATTTTTTAATTGCTGAAATAAGTACTGGTATTATTGTTTTATTCTACTCCCAGCAAAGCTATCTCAAAACAGCAACAAAATATTTTACTCAAATTTTGGAGAGATGTTTTGAGAAGAAAGGTCATGTGCACGGGGATTTAGATTACTGCCATTACACTCTTATTTATCCTTGCAGCTGGGGGGGTAGTGGCACATGCCTTTGATCACAGCACTTGGGAGGCAGAGGCACACAGGTCTCTGTGAGTTTGAGGACAAAGTGAGTTCCAAGACAGCTGTTACACAGAGAAATCCTGTCACCAAAAAATGTAAACAAACAGACAAAAAACACTCCAAAAACAAGAAGCAAAGTTGTTGCAATGGGGTTTCTTGGTCCTGGGTGGCCGGGGGCCAGACCCTGCCGTGCCAGACCCTTTAGCCACCCGCCGCTGCTCAGGCACCCAGAAATGACTCAGATGCTTATATTAATTTAATACTGTTTGGTCTATGGCTCAGGCACATTGCTAGCTTGCTCTTACATCTTAAATCAATACATTTCTATTAATCTGTAGCCACGTGGCCTGTGGCTCACCTGTGTTCCTTACATGTTGCTCCTTGGGCGGTTTGCTCGATCCCCCTGACTCTGCCCTGCTTCTCCTACCTATGCTGTGATTTCTTCTCCTACTTCTTCTATGGTGCCTGTCATGGCACAAAACATCTCCTTTTTTTAAATATTGATATTCATAGAATACAGAAAGACATTCCCACATCACTTCTCCCTTTCTGTCTAATCAAAAAAGGTTTCAATTTTAAGATAGCAAAATTACATATAACAAAATAGCCATCAAGCAAGAATTATAGTTATAATATCTAGTCTATTTGTATTTAACAAAATTAAATAAAATCTAAAAATCTAAAGTTTTATATTCAATGTACCTTTCAAATGACTAAGAAAACTATACTTATAACTATCTAATCGTCAACTACATCAAAGACCACAGAAGGATATATTTACCCAAGTAAATTAGAAATGCAAGCGTCTTTTAAAATCTAGAAAGGATAGAGATGACACCTATCTGCCTGGACAGTCACCCAAAGTTCTTTTATAAAGTTGGGGCATCCATCTTCAGCCTATAGGCCCAGAGTCTCTTTTCATTTCAGTGAAGCAGGAAATCTGCTCTGCCCATTCTGACACAGTTCATCAGTTGCTTCTCCTTGAGTCCTGAAGAATGTCTGACAGTTTTCTCTGTAAAGCAGGAACCTGAATGACCATATCGGCTTGTTCTGCCAAAGTTCAGAGGTCACCTTCCTATGGAACCTGCATGTCCAGTTTAAACAGTATACGGTCAAGCAGTCAATATAAGAAGAGTTTCTTGTCCAGTGCCACAAAGAGAGTAGACTCCATATGGAGTTTCTTCGATGCCCATTTTTCTCTTGTAGTAAATTAGTGCTGCCAGGAGCAGTCTGTATTACTGTCCAGAAAAGTCTAAGCCCTTAAAATATTTTAAATGCCATATTCTGTAGGTCTTAGAAGTGTTTGAAGATTGTCTGTCTAATTGAATGATATTTTTGTGTACTTAAAAACTAAATAACATGTATTTCTTAATTATACATTACAATTTTAAATCAGTTACATAAACATCATATCTTAAACAAGAGTAGAAAAGTACATATAGCATAAGAGAATTGACCTTAAATTTATATCAATAAACCAAAATCCATACCAATGTAAAACATTTCAAGATTAACAGCTGATTTCCTGATCTAAGTACATTTAATAATCTTTTTTTTTTTTAAAAAAAAAATCATTTATATACCATAGCTTTTTTTTCTTCTTAGACCATCAACCATTTATAATGAAAACAAACATCTAGAAACAATATTTGGGGAATTTGGGCGCTGTTTTCTTTTACTACTTCCTGCTGACTAAGGGGCGTTGAAAATCTCATGGTTGTTGAGACTGGATCAGTCTGCAGCTCTGAATCTGATATGGCCATCTCTTCCCATCAGAGGTTTTTTTTCAGGGGGTGTTGGTTGATGAAAACATATTTGCCTGGAAACAATCCACAGGTTCTCATCTTTTGTGGAAACAATAGCAGAACTCTTCCAAAGCAATAAATCTTTAGACGCAAATTTTAAAATCAAAATACCTTTAAAATATATATTCTTGTTTAACTTAGTAGCCTTTGCATTTATAATCTATTATCTTTTTGCAGTTAGCTCATTAACAGCTAAAAAGTTAAAAGAAAGCACAGTAATAACCAAAATCTAGATTTTGTGTCTATTTTCCATCTTTATGTGGCTTATTATATTTTTATTATTCTATTTCTCTAAAGACTTTATCCTCTTTCTGTTTTCTCTGAAGACTATGTATCTTTTACACACATTGTAACCTGTTTACAGGTTTTTTTTTCCATTTGAATCTGTTTTATTGTGAACACTTAATCATCTTTCAACCAAAAGAGCTTTTAAAATACACTCTCTTAAAGAGCTGCATAGTTTTTGCAGAAAAGACTGAATCAGTAAGTTTTCTTAAAGGGACCAAGTCTCTTTTCGTGGCCAGCAAACAGAGCACACCCAAGAAAATGCTGCTACTAAGAAACTGTCTTTGTTTCCTGTTTGTTTCAAATAATCAGAAATTTAAAATCGATCACATGCTACTGAGTCTTCTGTAAGACTTCAGGAACCGGCCTGATTGCAGCTTACACTGCCTGCTGCCAGTCTGCCGGCACCATTTTAAATGTGACCCAGACGCCATTTGTACAATGACTTCTTCATATACACAATTTGGAAGCTGCTTTTGCTCAGTTTCTGTGATATAGAACCCTTTCTAATCTTTCTCAGGCTTTAAGTGGATAATCGACCCACGTTGGGTGCCATCTGTTGCAATGTGGTTTCTTGGTCCCGGTCGGCCAGAGGCCCAGACCTTGCTGCACCAAACCCCTTAACAGCCCGCCGCTGCCACCCAGGCCCCCAGAAATGACACAGATGCTTTTATTAACTTTATGCTGTTTGGTCTATGGCTCAGGCACATTTCTAGCTAGCTCTTACATCTTAAATCAACCCATTTCTACTAATCTGTCTGCCACGTGGCCTGTGGCTCACCTGTGTTTCTTACATGTTGCTCCTTGGGTGGCTTGCTCAATCTGCCTGACTCTGACCTGCTTCTCCTACCTATGCTCTGATTTCTCCTCCTACTTCTTCTATGGTGCCTGTCATGGCACAAAACAGCTCCTTTATTTAAAGATTTATATTCACAGCATACAGAAAGGTATTCCCACATCACAAAGTAACACAAATAAAACTGTTATCGATCCTCAAACTCCTGTTTCTTGTTTTGTTTTAAATACAGATTAAAATCACTCTTTTGACTTTAACTAAAAACATTACATTAGTATAAAATTGACTTTAAGTAATTTATCATTAGTTAGATTTTTATATAGTCAAAATACTGATAGGACAGAGAGATGGTAATTTTGTCAATTATGTGCAATGCAAAATTATAGCAAGTGAAATTTGCTAATTCTGCATGAAATGTACAACTGGATTTAGACAGCTATAAAAGACAGCAAGTGATTTAAAAACATGGAGTCTGAATTTGAGATTTAAGCCTTCAAAACTAGCTCTCTCTACATATGATTTAAACATTAATGAACATTTATATTAAATACATATATTAATTAAATATATTTGTCACTGAGACATAAAAGCAGTTAGGTTTTTAGTACTATTTTTACAGTTTTGGAAACCACTGTTTCTAATAAAAATGAATGTTACTTCAAATAATCAATATTATTAAAAATTTATAGTTTTAAAATCAAAAATTTCAAAATTTCTTGATTGATAATTTATATTCTACACACCTAACATTTTCTTGATTTAGAAAATATTTGTCAACTTATATCCCAGTTTAATATGCCTTTAAAGCTACATGCTAGATTTGTATAATATAAACACCTTTATTGTTAAATACTGTTAATCTTTATGTGTTCACAAAATTCTATTGATTTATACAACTGTAATGTAAACAAATACTTTCACATGAATGTTTTTTTTTTTTCTTCCCACAATTACATTATGGCTCAAAGAGATGGAGCTGTGTATGATTTCCACATCTGGCTGTGTCCCTGAGTCTCTGGCCATTACACAACTGTTGAGTTCTCTTTATTTTGACTTGTAAATATTAAATTTGTTTCAGCAGAAAAATTCATCATTTTCTCAAATATATCTATGTAGATAAGTATTATACTATAAAACAATATAATATTAATATGTTATCTTATGTAGTAAAGGGAGTTTTGTAGACATGATGGGATCATGGTATGAGAGACATGTTACTCTATGCAATATCTTTTAGAACCACAAGAGTATTGAGAAGCTGGAAAGACAAGAAATTTAGAAGAAGATAAGTCTACTAAAGTAGCAAGAGTTCTGTTGTGTGATGACTCTGTTTGTTTCAAAGATGAAGGAAAGGTGCCAAATTGGAAGAATATTGGATGGTGAGATTGATCCATGATAAAGGTGCTACCCATTCAAGCCTGGTGTCCTCAGTTCAGTCTCTGCCTGCAAACCATGGCACATACTATGGTAGACCACCCTACTACTATTGATGATGGCAGAGACAATGGAATGAACACACCAGGAGCCTCTAGAAAAGAACACAGCCACATCAGGCATCTAGATTTTAGTTGCCGGAGACCACATCCCATCTTTGATATGCAGGATAACACATTTAACAAATGCATTGCTTGAAGACAGTAGCTTTGAGTAATTTGTTAAAGCATTAAACAATGACAACAAAAGAGAAACAACAATAACAAACATCAAACCCTAAAGCATTCCTTACTATAGAGTGGCTCCCAACAAGGAGGCTGTAGACCCTTAAAATTACTCCAAAGCTGGAATTTATCAGCCAGTTCCCATTTTGATCAGTGTGTGATATTGAGAAATTTATTTAAGTAATTCTCAGTCATCTCATTTAGGCCAACAAGATTGTCTTAACAAGCACTTTAAAACAAGGTGATGGGATTATAATAAAGGAACATGAGGATCCTGTTAAGAAAGAAATTCAGTAAGTTTTACCTAATGTTTATATGGAAAGAGCCAATGGTATATTAATGTTGTGGTAAATCTTTCTGACATCATATTCAGTATCTGATCACTTTCAGCTTATTATTGT
Source organism: Phyllotis vaccarum (assembly GCA_033318265.1). Taxonomy (NCBI): domain Eukaryota; kingdom Metazoa; phylum Chordata; class Mammalia; order Rodentia; family Cricetidae; genus Phyllotis; species Phyllotis vaccarum. The sequence goes on from JARWLC010000007.1 coordinate 61,239,721, forward strand.
TGTCTCTTTTAAAATGCTTTGTTTCCTCACATAACAGTCTTGAAGAAAAAAAACAAAAAGTTCACTTCACCCATATGAAATTTTAATTTTCTTTGAATGTATCTAAATATCTATTGTTTATTATGCCTATATCAGTCTTTTGAGCTGTAATTTTAAAAAGTTATTTCTGATATTTCGACAATTATTTATTATACTTCATTTTGGCAGATATTAGATATCCTATTTCTCCTAAATGCACAGTCCAGTTGTTTTTCTAACAGATTATGATTTACAATAGTATCTGTACTGGTCAGCATTAACTGCCAGCTTGACACAGTGTGAAATTACAGGAAAAGAGTTTTAATAAGAAAGGTAGGCATATCACCTTGGTCTGTGGCAGGTTTGAAAGGGATTGTTTTCCTGTTAACTGATAGTCATAGACTGTAGCCATTTCATGAACTGCTCTGTCACTATTCTATGCACTGGTCCCAGGACTGAATAAGAGTTGAGAAAGTAGTAAAGCAAGCAAGGATCACACACTGGGGCTTTCCTTGCCCATGGCTGTGAATATAATGCTGTAAGTGCCTGCCTTGACTTCCCCACAATAGAGGCAAACAACCTTTCTGTTCTTTGAATTGCTTTTGTCAGAGGAACAGAGATATCACTAGGATATCATCATAGGAAAGCTCAACAAGAGTATTGTTCTTCTCCATCAAAATGCTTTGATACCTGTTTTTATTTTAACTATTGACATATTTGCTAAGAAATGCACACCTCCATTATGAAAAATGAAGAAGTTCTATAGTGTAAGTTTCCATATACTTAGCAATAATGTCTTATTACACAACATAAAACAAACAAAACAATTTAACTACTGATGATAATTATTATTTCTGGTGTTAAGGAGATTACTCTGTTGTTGCCCGGGCTGGTTTCAAACCTGTGGTTGTGCTTTATGCTCAGTCTGTAGGTGCAAGGATGATAGGCGTGTGTCACCACACCTGGCTTTCCCTACTACTTTATTTTTTTCTTTTGTTTTAAATCTAAATGTATTATTAAGTTATTAAATGGTACTGAATTCTACTTTCTTGTTCATTTTACTGTCAGTGATTTCTTAATGATTAATTAACAAGATACGCAAGTATTTCTAACCACAAAATTCACTAACTGGCCCAGACTTAGCCCCCATTATAAGATTCTGACCTTTGTTTTAATTAGCAGAGTTGCAATGTTTTATGAGTAAAAGGACTGGAACTTCAAGGAGAGAGCATCATCTTCACAAATATTTTAATGAAACAGGGTGAAACCATGAAGCTTGGGTGAACTATTAAATCTGCACCAATACTAACTTAATTTCATAGTATCCATTAATTAACTCAATTTCCCCCTTTAAATGAAATTATCTGAATTGGCATTTGTGGTTTTCTTTTTTGTAAATGTTTCTTTTTGCTTATTTATGTATTTTAGCAAGAAGAAAGTACAAGCTCAGCAAACCATAAATTTTATATTTTATTCTCAAAATATACTTCTGGAAGCCAAGACAATGATTTATGAAGATGCACTTCATCTTTAGATATATGGAGGAACTGGAAAACTAATAAGAGAAACATGTACATTCAGAAAAATACCATAATAATTAAAAATTAACTGCACTTACTCTTCAGTAGCCCATTCCAGGAGATTAACATTTTAACCTTTTCCCCTTTCTGCAAAGGATAATTAAAGTTATTCTGATCACTTAAAGTATACCATACTTTATGCTTATAATTTGTTATTTTTATAATGAACTTTCTATATACTTTGTTTATTGGTCTCTAGAACAGAAAAATAAAACTTCAAACAGAAGTGCTGTATTGACTCAATTGAAACTGTGTTGCACTTTTAAAAGTATGATAAATTTTTCAGTGTCTCATTAGAGATTCACTTACTACATATGTTACATGGGCCAGCTTTATTTAATGATTTATTATTTTAATTGCATACCTCCTAAAGATAATTGTATTAATTTGTATTTTAAAAGGTAATCTTTTAAGAAAGAATTGCCTTGCTGTTAGTCTTTAGTTACTTAAAATTATTGTCAATGATTTATAATGAGAAACTTAAAACTTAATTCTCTATTTACTCTGTAACCCCAAAATTTGCCCACATGATTCTACTTAATCCCTTCAAGGAAAGTGATTCTAAAACTGTGTTGTAGAGAATTCCTGGGGTAAATTTTAAAGTAAATAAAAAAAGGAAAAAGAAGTTAATACATTTGCCCTAAGCATAAGAATGACAAGATTACTCTATCAATCAATCCATCAATAGATTTCCTCTTTTTATAGGGTTGGCTATGCCCCAACCATCAATCTGTTCAAATACCTGACTAGGTAAGCTTCATCGCTTATACTGATGTTTGGGAATTTTAAAGTTGTTAGACTAGCTCCCCCATTCCTACCCCTCCTATCAAACCACACAAAATAAAAACTTGTGGACACCAGGATCTATTAATCTGAGTTTGACAGATGGCTAATCCATATTGTCAGTGGAACACTACAATCAGTCAGAATTAAGACACCAGGACTGGGGGTTTCTTTCTCATTATCAGGTTGTAGGCTGTTACTTAATAGAGTTGCATTGCGTTAGTGGGCCAAAATAGCAAACATAAGCTGCATTTTTTAACTGTTCTTCAATACCTATGACAACCTGGAGAAAAACTATAAAGAAAGCCCCAGAAACGCTTGGTTATTTTTTATTTTTATTTCTCTTCTAAAAAGGATAAATGATGAAATTAAGTGCAGATCCTCTCTCATCACTGGGATATTACTAAGCCCAACTTCTATTAGGTGTTTGTTCAGAAGAATTTATTGCCCCAATCCTTTGTACTGTTAATATAATAATTTCAATAAAAACAGAAAAGCTCAGTGAGTCTTCCTTCCTGCAGAACAGAGGTTGGAGTGCAGGTGAGATTTCAAGAAGCCACATTTATGAGTGGCTGTGAATTATGAATGACAGCATAGTTAGAACATTACTTTATCTCAAATATTACTTTATCTCAAAGGTTAACACATGCAAGTTCTAAAATTCAAGTAACAGGAAGGAAAATATAGTGAGTTTGGCAGCCTCCCAGTATAAAGATTCTCACTTTTTCATTTTTGTTGTTTTTACATTTTAAATTTTATATTAGTGTACAAATAATGTAATGACAGAGAAGATCTAATTCTTTGAGATGGTTTCTTATCACTTTCCAAGGCAGGAATACCTGATTTTCACATCCAGAAACACCCACAAACAAACAAAAAAAAACAAACAAACAAGCAAGAAGCAGCCAAACCAAACCAAAACCAAACCACAAACTGGAGAGGCACCTAGCAAAGTGTCTTTAAAGGGGAAGGAAAAGGAACACAAAGGAGGTGAGGTTCTCCTGGAAGGGCTGCCTTTGTTTCCCTAGGGCCACATTTCAACCCTCCCCTTTACACTTCATGTGCATTGCGTTCTCTTCCTATGTAGGAGATGGATTCTCCATATGAATGTCAGTTAAAATAAAGGAGATTTCCATTTCATTTGTGAATGTCTGTTACATACAGCAACAATCCAAAATAATGACAGTAAAATATTTCCATTATTATTGAGGTAAAGTATTATAAAATGCTCTAGATACTTCATGCAGTAATGAATATATAAAAAGACCTGTCCAGTTACAATATTCACAGTGAAGCTCCCTCCTTTTACCCTCTCCACATATTAATTCAATTTCAATTTCTTCAGTATGAAATTCATGTCTATGGATTTAGGCTTTTGCCGTGTGTGTGTGTGTGTGTGTGTGTGTGTGTGTGTGTGTGTGTGTGTGTGTGTGTGTGTGTAGCATATGAAAATGTTTTCTAGTTTTAAAACAGATTAATGTATTTATGAGGGAGCTTTCTAGTTTTATTGTTGTTAGATTTGGGGCTTATGAAAAAATGTATTATAACTGATAGACAAACTCAACTTTTTTCATTGCTGAGACTAAATGATCTTCTTACTCAATACCACACCCTATTTTACAGCTTCACTGAAAATGGCAGAGAGGGTGACTACAATTCATGTTGAAATATAAATCATGTCAGAGCACTGGGCAGTCGTGAGCAAATTATTTTTTTGTGAGAATTCTAAAAATGAGAAGGACACAAAGTTGGGAAGGTAGTAAGGCACGGAGTAGATCTGGGATGAGGTAGAGTGTAAGTGTCATCTAACATCTTCATGGAAATGCATAGCTCTCAAATAACCAATAAAAAAGACTAAAACAGTTTGAGTTTGGTATCATCCCTAAATTTAAAAATATACTTCCAGCTTTCATTGTAGATGGCTTGTTAAAGCCTATTCTATATATATTGACCCATCTTCTATTCTCAATATGCTATTATTTTTAAATAAGAATAAATATTGAATTTTGGGTTTATGAAAATTTTAAAGAATAAATATTGAATTTTACCTGTTGCCTTTATTTTACTTTTAATTTACGTTTGATAATTATTTATTGATGTGGGAATGTCTTTCTGTATGCTATGAATATCAATCTTTAAATAAAGGAGCTGTTTGGGGCCATGACAGGCACCATAGAAAAAGTAGGAGAAGAAATCACAGCATAGGTAGGAGGAGCAGGGTGGAGTCAGACAGACTGAGCCAGCCGCCCAAGGAGCAACATGTAAGGAGCACAGGTGAGCCACGGGCCACATGGAAGGCAGATTAATAGAAATGGATTGAGTTAAGACATAAGAGCTAGCTAGCAATGTGCCTGAGCCATAGGCCAAACAGCATCAAGTTAATATAAGCGTCTGAGTCATTTCTAAGGGCCTGAGCAGCAGCGGCTGGTGGCTAAGGGGTCTGACATGGCAGGGTCTGGGCTTCTGGCCATCTGGGACCAAGAAACTCCACTACTACAATTGATACATTTCTTTTCAAGACTGAACCATCTTTATATTTTGGGGATACAATTCAACTTTTCATGATGTAACAATATTTTTAACAATAAAATATTTGTGTGTATATATGTATATATATACATATAGATACAAATCTTATATGTAATTATATAAAGCATATGTACATATAATTGTATAATGTGTGTGTGTGTATAATCAAGACATGGTTTCCCAGCAGTTTGCTTAGAATGTTGTCTCTATGTCAATACTCGAAATTAGCTCATGATTTTCTTTTTTTTTCCTTTGGACTCGGATGTTTTCTTCTTGAATCACTAATCATAAACTGGTGGTTGTGTAAGACTTGAATAATACATTCGTTCTTTAATATTTGGGTTTTCCCCCAAAGTATGTATATGTAAACATTTTTAAATGTTCTACATTAATTCTGTCTTTAAAGTTTTAACCTTTAGTGCCTTAGTAAGCATTGTTTCTTGCTTTGTTCTGTTGTTCCACAGAGGTTTTTAAATTTTACGTTATTTTATTCCTAGGCAATTTCACATCTGCATATAATATATTTTGCTTATGTTATTACTCATTATCCCCTCTCCCGCCTCTCTGTCCTGTTGAGCCACTTACCAATAACCCCTGTTTTACCTGTTTTGTCTGTCTGGGGACCCACCGAGCTTAATTAGGGGTGATTGTAGGAATATAGGCAACAGGTTGTATATCAGGAAATGTACAACAAAGTGTGATGCCCTTGAAGAAAAGCAGATGATAACGACAGAAACAGCACAGGTTTGGGATCTCTTGTGTGCCTTGGCAAACTGTGATGATGTGGCCTGACCTCATCTGGTGCTGCGCCTCTTGCAGTGTGTATGAGTTCATGCATACAACAACCATGTTGGGTCCAGGAGACGTCATTTCACAGCACTCCTCTCCACCCTCCAACACAATTTTAGTCCTTGTTGTTTGTTTGTGAGATATAGTCTTTTCATGTAGACCTGACTATTCTGGAATATTCTCTGGACACTATATTGTCCTTGATCCTAGTCCTTGTTGTTTGTTTGTTTGTGAGATATAGTCTTTTCATGTAGACCTGACTATTCTGGAATATTCTCTGGACACTATAATGTCCTTGATCCATAGAGATCTACTTGTTTTCACCTCCAGGGTGCGGGAATTAAATGTCTGTTTTACATTGTCAGCGTTTTCCAATACAATCTTCCTGAATTCCATTTCTCTCAAAAATGTCGTATATTATTCAGAGCTGATAACATTTGGTAATATCAATTCTTATTCTTGTGTTTAAAAATGTGATTTACAAGGTAATAATTATTAAGCCAGAATCAGTTATAATGTATTATAAATCAAAACGGTGATGTATTTGTCTTTTAACTGTCTAGGCTAATTTATAATATATAGGTGTTATGTTCTCTTTTCTGTTGCTATTGTTTTCCTAGGTAACATTTATTTTATTTTACTTGTTTATTTTTGTTTTTTCAAGACAGGATTATTCTGTGTAGCCTTGACTGTCCTGAACTAGCTCATTAGAACAAGCTGGCCTTGAACTCACAGAGATATACCTGCCTCTGTAACCTGAGTGCTAGAGTTAAAGATTTGTGCCACTATAGCCAGTGGCATCAACTATTATTCCTGTTTTAAAAATTCCATTGAATTATTTGAGCTTTATTTCAATCTTTTCTTACCTTAAGATATGGAAGCAAGATTCTACTCATTTTTTTTGAAAAAAATAGATTTTATAATATAATATATTCTTATTAAACAATTCCCTCTCCTCTCAGTTAATTGCCACATCTTCTTCTATCCAGATCCACTCTCTTTCTGATTCTCCTTAGAAAACAATTATGAATCTAAGAAAATATAATATAAAAATATAATGTTAAATAATAAGATAAAACAAAAATTAATACATTGAAATGGGGCTATTGTGATAGTTTGAATAAGATGGCCCCATTGGCTCATATATTGAATATATTGAATGCTTAGGGATGGGCACTACTTTAAATATTTAGCAAGTATGACCTTTTGGGGGTATGTGTGACCTTGCCGGAGGAAGTACATCACTAGAGGTGGGCTTTAGGATTTCCTAAACCCAAGCCAGTCCCAGTGTTTCTTTCTTCTGCCTATAGATCCAGATGTAAAGATTTCTGCTACCTCTATTGTATTATGTATGCCTGCATCCTGCCATGCAACTGGCCATGATGAAAATGGATTAGACCTCTGAAATTGTAAACAAGTCCCAATAAATACTTTCCTTATAAGAGTTGTGTTAGTCATGGTGTTTCTTCACAACAACAAAACACTGTGACAATCATTAATTGGCAATTGCTTCTGGATTAGAGATGTGGGCATGTGTCCACTTCTCTTGTCAGCTCCAGGGCCTGATTGGTACAGACCCGTGCAGGCCCTGTGCATGCTACACCATTTTCTGTACGTTTATATGCGTGTTGTTCCCAGTGTGGCTTGAAGACCTTGATTCCTTAATGTCCTCTATTGCACAAATTCAACTTGGTATTAATAATAAAAACCTGGAGCCAGATATTGGGAAAGGGCTGCAAGAGAGAGACATGAACAAGCTACAGCCACCTTTCACCAAGCCAATACCTTGGGAATCCTCAGACTCAATGCCTGAGTCCTCAGCCAGAGGGAAGGGGAGGACAGGCAAAGGCCGAACTCCTGCTTCCTCCCCTTTATTACTTTCTCTGTCCAGCGCTATTCCTGGTTCAGTGTTCTTTGTGTAAGGATTAAAGATGTATGTGTAGGGAGGAAGGGCAGGGGTGGGGGTGGGGGGAGGCTGGTCGTTTCCCAAGTACCGAGAGAAGATGCATGGGATCCCAAGTGCTGGGATAAAAGGTGTGTGTCACTACTGCCTGGCTCTGTTTGGCTTTGAACTCACAGAGATCCAGAGGAATCTCTGCCTCTGTCTCCTCAGTGCGACGATTGGAGGCATGTGTCACCTCTCCCTGACCTCTATGATTAACTCTATGGCTTACTCTACCCTCTAATCTTCAGGCAAACTTTATTAGATACGCAATATATCACAACAGCCTTCCTTCCTTCTGCCTCATCTTCCAAAGGGTTCTCTGAGCCCTGAGGGGAGGGCCTTGATGAAGACATCTCATTTAGTGCTGAATATTCTGAGCTCTCTCTCTCTCTCTCTTTCTCTCTCTCTCTCTCTCTCTCTCTCTCTCTCTCTCTCTCTCTCTCTCTCCTTGTAGTATGGTGATGAGTCTCTAATTTGTCTCCATCTGCTTTAGGAAAAGGTTCTCTGATGATGACTGAGCAAATTACTCATAGATGAGTATACTCCTATACTCATTATATCATTAAGAATCATTATATTGCTATGTTCCTTTTGTGGAACAATAGTATTTGGTTTTTACCTGGGTCCTTATACTATCTAATCTTAGGTTATTAGTCAACAAAGGAACTTCCGGTATGGGATCCGTTTCATGGAGTGGGTCTTAAATCTACTCAGACATTAGTTGGGTACTATAACAAGCTTTGTGCCACCACTTCCCTAGTATTTCTTGCTTGTAGAACACCATGGTGTGTCCAAAATTTTGTTGCTGCTTTGGTCCTTTTGTTTCTCTTTCGGTAGTGTGGAGAGTACAAAGAGCACTAGCCCCTAAGGGCCAAAGTTCTGTATAGATGAAGGCTCAACAGCTCATCTTCTCCTGTGTCTTCAATGAGTTGCAGGTGTATTTTTAGCACTAGGGCCTTGCTCTTAGTTTGTGAAGAGCAGCCTATGTATACCTGTTGTAAATAGGTTTTGAATGGGGTTGGTCACTCCCCCTTCAGGAGCCCGGGACCCTGAATAAGCGTCTTCGGACCTTATCAGCTTACATCTGAATCCCACCACAGATACCCTTTTCAACAGCCTGGTGTATTAGTGGTTTCCCATAGGATCTGTTTGGCTAATAACTTAATGAGGTGTATCCCATTCCCTGTACGGTAGTTTCATTTGGTGATAAGAGATGTCTAGATGGAGCTTTCTATTCCTTGTTATTTGCAACTTAATTTAAATCACTGTTTTGTATGTATATAATTTAGGAAGTTTCTACTGAAATAGATTTACATATGGCCATTCATGGCTCTTAATTTTCTGTCAATCCCTAGTTCCTCTTTTTTCCCTCATAACTTGATCCTCTCATTCCACACACCCCCACTCCACCTCCTGCACACTGCTCACCCTTCTTTGGATTTATATTTGTCTTCCCTAGCTCTTTACTCCATACCTAACCTCTGTACTTTCATGAGTTGTAGCTTGCTTATCTTTGACCTAATAGCTAATATCCACATATAGCCAATACATACCATATTTGTCTTTCTGAGTATGAAATAGCTCATTCATGATGGTTTTTTATAGTTCCATATGCTTACATGTGAATTTTATGATTTTAATTTTTAAACAGTACAGTAATATTCCATTGTGTAATTTTATCATATTTTCTTTGTCCACTCAAAGCTTATGAACACCCAGTTTCTTTCCAGTGTCTGACAATTATAAATAAAACAGCAATGATCATTTTTTAAGATAATTATCATTTGGGTATTGCCCAAGAGGGCTCCAGCTATTATGGAAATCAGTGTGATAGTACCTTAGGAAGATGAGCATCAATATACCTCAAGATCCAGAAGGAGTGATACAAGTTGCCAAGAGAGAAACACAGTTGATATTCCCATCCTGCCACAATGCCTCCAAGCCACAGCAATGACAAGAATGGCAAGATATTCTAAAAAGTGCAATAGTAGCAATTACATACTGGTCAGAAATATCGCCTTTCTAAATGGATTTAAGAGTCATCCGGTATTAGGGAATTTGGGAAATAATGTAAACCTCTCTTACTATCCATGGTTGGTGAGGTCTGATAAGTACTTCTCTTGACCTGTATCAGAAAAGATTTTCTTTGCAAAAAAAGGGGACTATTACTGAGACCTACAACTGGTCACAATGAAGAGAATGAGGGATTTTCTGCAAACAACCCCAATTGAAACTTCTGAAATGCAACTACTATATTTAATGCTCAAGACGAATTGTGGTGACTGGAAAACTGTCAAAGCCAGAGAACCAGGACACTTGCTGTTACGTAGCGTCCTCTACACACTGTAGAGAAAGTGAATCTATGAATTTCCAATATGGCTTATTGAACAAGACAAGCATAATGGGAACACCATTTTACATGTCAAATGGGAAGCAAAGTCCATACTCTTAAATCTAGATAAATAGCTAGAGGGGGCAAATGAGAGAGAGAGAGAGAGAGAGAGAGAGAGAGAGAGAGAGAGAGAGAGAGAGAGAGAGAGAGAATGAATCAGTTTTTCTGGGATCAGGCTACCACATAGTTTTTTTAGTTCCTGTAGCCCTGGCATATAAACAAAAGCTAAGGCAAATTAAGGAATGTTAAATGAACTCAGTTGATTCAATATACGTTTTGTGTGTACCTGTGACAACAGTTTACAAGGTTGAAAGGGATGGTGCATTTGAGAATATAGGAGATGGGAGGTGATTATTTTTTAGCGGGAGGAGAGGAGATATGGTACTTAGTGTAGGTGTCATGCAGATAAAGAAGGTTCTTAAAAATAAAGTTATCAAAACAAACAAACAAATGATAGCAAAATAAAACACAAAGATTGTTACTATGGTCAAGTAGATTCCATCCCAGTTCAATAAACAAAAATCATTAAGCAAGATACAATGTCAACTGAAGGGCAAATACCATTTTGTGTGGAGAAGAATCCAGAAAAAGCATTTAATAAGATCCATCATTCCTTCATAATAACAACTCTGGAGAAATTAGACAACATAGAAGGAAAGTACCTCAGTATAATAACATAAAACAAAACAAAAATCCAACAGCAAACACCATGCTGCTCAGGGGAAGGCTGAAAGGCCTTTCTCTAAAATGCTGATGGCAAAAACATCTTAACATTTATTCTGCACAACACTGGATGTCTTTGTCAGCCCCATCAATGAAGATAAGTGATAAAGGACATCTGAATTGAAACACAAGAAGTAAAATTGTCACCACTGACAGGAAACTGAATCTTACACATGCCATCCAATAGAATCCACCATAAAAATAATACTATATCTAATAAATGAGTTAACCAAAGTTATAGAATGCAAAAATTATAGAAGAACAGAACAACAAATGCCTTAATAACTAAAGCCTTCTCAGACAGAAGGGGGGGTGGTAGGTAGAATGACAGTCTCTTAATTTAAGATATGCTTCTAAGTTGACATAATCAAAAGAGTATTGAATTGGTGTAAATACAGAATGACAGTATGGTGGCTCAGAAGAGACAGTCCAGAAGTGAGCCCATGCCTCTAGAGCTGACACTATTTCAGGAAAGATATATTCAAAAATATCTACATGGGAAAACAGTTTTACAATAAACTGGCTGGAAAATCTGGACACAGGTACAGAAAAGGATAAAAGTAGATCTCTATCCCGTCATCTGAAAAGGAAATTTGATGGAATTAAGGACATAAGACAAAACATGATGTTGTGAAAATAAACTAGAGGAAAAAAGAGGAGAGACAGAGTGAGACGCATCAACTGTGTGAACAAGTCTCCTATAGCACATTACTGAAGCAAACATGCATTACCATATGATAGTTATTGAGTACATATGCAAATGCAGTGAAACCAGCTTTTCAAAGAGACATCTCTATGCCCATGTTTATTGCAGAACTATCAAAATTGCCAAGAAATGGAAACAATAGAAGTGTCCATCAAGTGATTAATGAGAAAAACACATGGACTATACATGATATGAGATATTAATTTGCCATAAAGAATCCAACCTTGTCATGTGTGACATCAGGCAGAGCTCAGCTTCACTATGTTATGTAAATTAAACCAGTTTCAAAAGGATGAAAACCTAAGATCTCACTGGTGTATGGAATGTAAAAGCAGTGCTCTGTTGAGATTTGAGTGTGGAATACTGGGCAGTGGAGGCTGTAGAACCCAAAAGGAGGGGAGAAGGGAAAGGTAGGTCCATCAGTAGTTACTATATTATAGGTAGGTAACAGGAAGAAGTTCTGATTTGCTACTATGAAGCAAGGTGACTAGAGATGTCCAGAGTGTTCCCTATATTTCAGACAACTAGAAGAAAAGATTTTGAATGCTTTACCACAAAGAAGTGAATATTTGAGCAGATATCTACATTAACCTGATTTAAACAGTATATAATGACACACACATTTAAAATATCATATGGAAATCTAAATATGTATAAATGATTTTATGGTTTATGTATCAGTTAAAAATAAATTTAGATAAAATATTCGACATGAATACAAAGTAAAAATTGTTATTTCTCAAAAACTAAATATCCATCAAAACAATTTTAAAAGTTTATAATCATCTTGTGAGTGCTAAATCATATCTGTTAATTCATTAGTTAATTAATAATATGAGCTAAACACAGGGTATCGCATAATGGGGAGTAACGTACCACTAACTAAATGATAATCATTTTGTTTTAATTTAATATTATTTTAATTTTTGAGAATTATGTACATGTGTACAATGAAACATGATCATATATTTCTTTGAAATTACCTCATATTCCTCCAAACATGTCCCTCTCACAAATATTATTATTTTCAGACAGAATATTGTTGATTTTATTTATTATGGCCCCTAATTTATGATTCTCCCACCTCCATTACCTGAGTAGCTAGGATCATGAATGTGCACCCTACAAAATCTGTTATGTGTAAGAATAAATACTTCAATAACTCCAGTAATGATTTTGCTAATTTGGAAATTATTGCTGTGGGTGGTAAATATAACCAAATGGGATGGAGAAAAATGTGGATCATAGTTTACTATCTTCTTTTTTCCCATGGTATTGACACTATTTATATACCACAACATCTTACTTATTCATTACAGACAACACTGTGGCTTTGTGAATTGTCTGTACGTTTTTGAAATATAAATTTCAGGTTATTTTGAAGTTGTGCCTGTTTGTATCATTCGCCCACTCAAGACATCACACATTCTTCAACCACCCCCTTCTCTTGGAACAGACACCCAATTAATACACGCCAGGCAGGCCACCTTGCTCTTCTCCTTCAAAACTCCAAAAAACCCATCTGCTCTGGGAGGCATTCCAGCTACAATAACCACCTACTACTTTCCATTGCCTATAATGTCTGCAGCATTTTTTGAGCACTGCTTACATAGTTTACCATTACAAAAATCCATAAGTTATTTTCTAAATATCATGTAGTGGTATTTAATCTCCTAGAATAATAGCATATTTCCACAAGCTTTCTTTCCACACAGAATACAAAAATGTGAGATTCTTGATATTAAGAGAATAAACATTAACTTGGACCAAGATTTTATCCAAACCAGTAGGTATTCTGATTAGTATTTTGTGTCAAATTCTAATGGTTTTTTTTTCCCAGTGAAACTGTCTAATTGGATTTTGTAAATATACTATCTTGTAGAATGTAAACAATAAAATGCATTGTTTTATTATGAGAATATTTTAAACTTCAAATTTTATTGCAAATGCTTAATATTGATCTCATGATACTTCAATAAATTGTTCCATAGAAGAATACAGTAAAATATATTTTTTATCAAAAAAATAAATATAAAAATGAAAACCTGACATTTTTGAGATTATAAAGTTATATGTGATTGCTCTGGATAACAGGAAGTCTTAGAATCCTGGGAGTCTCCCCCATGTCAACAGCACGCTTGTTTTCACAGAGGCTCTCTCTGTCCCAATCAGAGGCTGCAGAATCAGTTTTGACTCATGTAAGTGTCAAGGGGTTTAGTTTTTTTATTTCCTCATAGGAGTTACAGATCAGGAGGCCGATATAAGAGACTGAGGGCTGAAGGGTCTCTAGACTGGTGCTATACACTAAGAGGACATTGTGGAAGGCATCTCCCAAACTAGGAAGGCAAAGCTTTGTGTTGGACTATTAGGTGGCAGGATGGGAGCCAAAATCATAAAAAAAAAATACAGAACTAAGAGTTTAGAAGCAGATACTCATTCTTCTTTCACTCATTAAGTCAAAAAGGAAAGGAAAAAATATGGAGTAAAGTAAGAGCACGAAATCATCCTGGGAGAAGGCATGGAAGAATCTCTTAGGTCTCAGGAATAGTGTAGCTCTAATCGCTTACATTACACAGAGTAGTAAAATAGTAAGGGTTCTGTTCAGTGGCACCAAGGAAGGCTATACCCTGGTAGCATGCACTTAGGCCTTCCCACCATAAGCAATCTAGAATGCTTAGGGTCAGTTACGAGGAGATTATGGCTAGGACACTGGGACAGATACATGGTGATTGTGGGTTCTCTCTAACTAGTCTGTTTTTCTGAAAGATCCCAAGGTACCCCTGTTAAGGAAAGGAGAAAAGCATCTGCAAAAGCTGCGTAGCTGCATTCTTTCATAGCTGAGAAAATGTTTAGAAGCAGAAAGACTAGAATATTTGATAATCCAGTTATTACTCTATTAATGGAAATGAAGACTCAAGGTCAAAAGTCACTGGTAGAAATGAAAGAAAACTAGTCTTTTGCATAACCATACGAGTGATGTATATCTAAATGCTTATATCAACATAGTTATTTCAAAGTATATGTAATTAACTTGGCAATTATTACCATTAACATGATTTCACAAACATATAGATCATAAAACCACAAAAATATTTTATTATGTATCATCTAATGACTATTGACTGCTACTGCCCACAACACATGACAGGCAACAGGGATACAAGGACAGATATCATATCATTCCTACCATGCCTTTAAAAGTTTAACATAATAATTAATGACAATAATCATCTGATCTGAAACTTCTGAGATCATTTCTCTTTACCCTCCTTTAAATGAATCAACGAATTTGCTTTGAGTTTTATTTGGAAAGGTACACCTGTTTTTGACTGTTTAGAAAATATTAATTATCACCGTCAATATGCTTGCAATAATTCCTGCCAAATAAAAAAGAGCATCCATGGCATACATCTCTGGGCATAAACACTTCAACATCACATGACATATTTTACATAAGTAGAAATCGAAAGCGGTAACTCAATGTGCATATACTGTCTATTTATACAACTACACTAAAGCCTTCTTAGAATGTAAAAACAACAGAGCAATTACCTACTCTGTTAATAATGTCCTCATATAAATTACAAAGCATTCAAAATCATCTTCAAAATGCTATTTTAAAATTAAAGATAAGCTTATGAGCCTAGGATTTGAGTTCTTCCTTTTTTGGGAAGTAATGACACTTCATTTACTTAGTCACACACACACACACACACAAATACACACACAGCACAGTGGGCAAGGTTTGCTATCTATTGTTTGGCAATCCCTTATAGTTTAAGTGTATCTTGATAAGGATATTACCTGAAATTTGTAGATAAAATTCTCTGAGGGGAATTTAATATAGATCTCTATAAATACAGATCACAAAGTGAGATGTAATGACTTCGTATCCCACAGGGAAATGTTGAGTTAGTATATGGAGGGAAAAGCCAATTAAGCTAAAACAACTGCCGATGAAGGTAACAATGGCTGTGCCTCACATCCCAGGTACCTTTCTCAGCTTCTGACCCATACCCTATAGCAATAGTCTCAACCTGTAGGTCATGATCCCTGAGCATTGTCAAAGGACCCACAGGGTCACCTATGACCACCAGAAAACACAGATATTTATATTACTATTCATAAAGGTGGTAAACTTACAGTTATGAAGTAACAATGAAATTAATATTATGTTTGAGGGGTCACCCCAACATTAGGAATTGAACTAAAGGCTTGAAGCATTGTTTAGGTTTAGAGTCACTGCTCTATAGGGGAAGAACTATTACTGTGACATTTACAAAGTAGCATGTTCGAGGATAACCTGCCAAGCAAAGGAGCCTGAAGCTTTACTTTGACAGAAAGTTTGAAGAATGTCCACTGTCTCTGATGGACATCAAATTCTCCATTTTGATAAATGTACTTTTTTTCTAACTCATGAGCAAGCAGCGTTAAGGGATATTAGGGACTCTGATTTGTGGTTGTGAGTGACCTGTGTACATATGAACCAGAATGTGCTGTATTCAGCGAAGTCATCCATGAATCCTGGGGGTTCTGACATGTTGCAGAGTAGGATTGTACTTGCATTAGTCACACTCTACTTTCCTTCCCTATGCCTACTGTATGCATATCAGATCATAGAGCCTACAGTCTCCATTCTCTTCATCAGCTCTAAAATCCATCTTCAACCTTTTCAATACTTTCCCTAACAGTAGAGAGTTCCATCTGTTAAGAGGGTGATACACATTCTCTGATAATAAATATTTAAAGCATTGTGAGTCATATGGTCTCCATCATAACTCAGCTTTGTATGGCCATGTGACAGTGAAACCAATAACCTTGGCTTTGTGGCAACAACACTTTTTTTTTTTTAATAGCCAAAAGAGAATACTAGAACTGGCATGTAGATCCTAGTTTGCAGACTCCTGGATCTAACTTGTGCAGTGCAGGCAGTTGCTATTTTGTTCTGCCTTTTAAGAAGGAATATAATCATTTGATAACTTGATTCCACACTTAAGCCAGTTAATCACATGACAGTCCCTTGTGTCTCTCAAACTGAAATTCTCATCTTAATCATGATTTTGTTGGAAAATCATTTTAAGTCAATTCTTAGAGATCCTGTGTTTCAACAAACTATTGGGTTTAATCATGACAATAGGCCTAACAGTATACAGCCAAGGACACACAGAGAAACTCTGTCTTAAAAAATAGAGAAACAAAAATCTTTCCAATTTACAAAGGATATTACTTTTATAGTCAGAAAGTATAATACTTCTTTGTCCAATGCCAAGCTTTTACACTAGAAAACAGTCTTTGTGTGTCTACAAACATCATGGATGAATATAAAGCCTTAATTTCTACAGTTTTCAAAGACTTCCAACTCAATTTTCACACTCTTAAAGTCAGCCACTATTTCAGACATTCCTTCCTATGTTTTAGATCTGCAGTTCTCAACCTTCCTAATGCTGTAACCCTTTAAGGCAGCTCCACATGTTGTCATGACCAGCAACCATAACAATATATTGTTGCTATTGTATAACTGTAATTTTGCTGTTATTATAAACTGTAATGTAAATGTCTGATATAGGACCCTAAAAGGGTCATGGTCCCTGAGTTGAGAAGCTCTGTTTTAAAGGATCTATGAACTCTATCATTACCCCATGAGCATGTCACTTACTGGAGTCAGTTGACAGGTTTTTCCTTGTTCGTGATGTTTTATTCTGTTTGTGAGACAAAGTTTTACATAATCCACTCTTGCCTGGAATTCCCTACATAACTTGAAATGGCCTTGAACTCCTGACTTTCCTGCCTCTGCCTCCTGACAGCTAAGATGACATGTGGCAAATGGTGGTTAATAGAGCAAATTCCTATGGAAATAATAAGAGAAATGGCATCATACCAGCTTTATCATGTATATTATTTAATTTAAATTAACAACAGTAAGGGCTAAGAATTCCTACTTCATTATTGTAAGTGATAACACAGGGGCTCCTAAATCACAGATAATTTACCCAAATGCTGACAGCTGGAAAGAAGAATCAGAATATCAAAGGAAAGAATTAAAAGCGTGTGGTTTTTATATGACATTATGAAGTGTTTTGAGGTGAAGTCATTTATGAAACAAAATATTATGTCATTTGCAAACTATCAATATCATCTTGATTAGAATTCCATGCATTTCTTAGTGAGCATCAGGGCAACTTGGCTGCACAAATTGAACTGTGGATTAAAAAGCCACAGAAATAACTCCAGTGTGAGTTGTATTGCTGCTTATGTGCCACAGCTCTCAGAAGATTCTGAATGAAATTAAAATGCATTTCACTGGTGTGGAATCATGAACATTTGTCAAAATTGTATTGGACAAAACACTCTAGCTTTTCACAGCTGTATAAATGCTCCCAAAAAGAAATGAGCACCGAGTGAATAAAAACAGATGTGGTATTTTGTGTAGTATCAAAAATCTCTTCTGTTTTCATCTTGCCAGTGTCTTACCATAACTTTATATCACAATATTATTTTCTGTACATAAATAATACAGGCAAAGCACCTGACATTGGCCTCCCCACAATTGCCTTCAGTATAGTATTTTGGTTACTTATATTTCTCTGGAGATCACCTTTGCACAGGAACTAATTTTCTATGTTTTCTGACTAACACCCCAGCCTTTCATGCTGTGCACTCAAAGCTACGCCAAACATTCTCCACTCTATTAAATGTAATTGAGTCAGAACATTTAAAGGTATCTGAAATGAATGTGCACTGCACATTCTCCATTTTGGTTCAGGAAATAGATTTAGGGAGTTGTTTAATACCTTGTGAATTTTAAGGAGAGGAAATTACCTTTGGTTATTTAAAGAGAGAAAATTGGGCTCAAAGCCTTAAGCCATTGTGCTATCATGGAGACCAACCTAAAGAGGTCTGCCTCTGGAAATCCACTAGTGGTTTTGCATTATAAGATATGTTTTAACAGTTCGTATTAAAATACCACACACTGGATACTCTAGCGAAACTCCATATGGGTGCTCATTCTGAAAAGTTAACTGTCTCTTACTTTGTTTCTCCAACTGTTAGCCTTCCAAAGAGAGCCTTAGATTAATTTGGTATAACACCTCTAATCACTTTAAGAGTTCATACAGAAATATATTTTTACATCTTTTAATTGTTTCAGATTTCTATGAGGGTAGAATATATCTTAACAGGAATCTTTGTAAGTGACATGATTATTTTATTCTAATCTGAAAACCCAATTATCACCTAATTGTAGAAGACAAGGAACAGCTTTAGAAGCAAACTAATATATCCGATCAGTGGGACAGTTTGTCACTTTTGAAATAATGGTCATCTTTGCAAAGAAAATTCTTATAGCCGTCATTGGATAAAGAAGATAAAACCCACTCATGCTGTTACACATTAGAATTAACTTCCCACAGGTTTTTAACTGTTTACTACAAGTTTGCTGTGTTGGATCATACAGTACAAGTGACAACATTGTCACTATAAAAGACAAAATAAAAATGTGCTTCCTGTCAGCTTTTAAAAGTAAGCGGTTTTCACAGACCACATAGATACATCATCTGGGTGACTATGCACAAGTGGAAAAGTACACTGTATGTCTCAGTAACAGTGTTTATCAGTGAGCTGATAAACAGTAGGAAAAGGACCCATAGAGTGAAACAAAAGAGAGCATTTTTAAATACCTCAGTTCAACAGTAGTCAAAAGATTTTTGCTTGCTTTCATAATGGCCATACAAGAACAGTAATAATAAACATACCTAAAATACATTTAGTGTTCATGTTTAAATAAAAGATAGCATTCCTCATATTGTTGTAATCTGTGAAATATTATTTTGCAAGATCATCACATACTTCTAAAATCAGAATTATGTTGGATGTTTAAACAAAACAGTCATGTACTGTGCCACAGGAATCTATTATATATTTAATTTTCCATGTATTTATTGTATTTATTTACAAAAATAAAGAATATTTATAAGAATATCGTTCATTCTCACTAGAAAATAATCCAAAACATTTTTGCTTTTCTCTTGTTAGTAATGTATCAACCTGGCCACTTTCAGTTTGACTGCGGCATAGCCCCCTTCACATAGAGTTAAGACTGGGATTGTTCACGCAGTGTGATCAAAGCTCTTTAGTTAGTCAGTGGGATGAGGCATATTGATGTCCTTCGAACTCCTGCTGCACAGTGGTGAGCCTGGGCACTTTATAACAGACTCTGAGCACACTGGCTGCCATTCAAACACAACGCAGATTACGCTTCGTTAGAAGAGATGCATACTTCCACATGAGAAAGACTACTGATGTAAATAATCTAAGTTCTGGCAAGGCAACAACCAAACAATGACTTTGGCAGTGAGACTATTCATCAAGGACTCATCCAGTGTTGTCTAGAAGGCTGTACTGCAGCAAGGTTGTGTGCGCTCGCGCCCTCTGCTGGCTGGACTCTACAACTTCTTCAAAGTATTC
Source organism: Phyllotis vaccarum (assembly GCA_033318265.1). NCBI lineage: Eukaryota > Metazoa > Chordata > Mammalia > Rodentia > Cricetidae > Phyllotis > Phyllotis vaccarum. Next base: position 61,259,649 of record JARWLC010000007.1, read on the forward strand.
AAAAAATCTTTTAGACTTAAAAAAGGGTAATTTCCTCCCCACCTCCCTTCCTTCCTTCTTTTTTCCTTCCTAATTTCCGACCTCTTCTCCTTCACATATTGGGAACTTAATAACAATATATATTTTAAATTGAATTCCAAAATCTATGCACAAATATACCTTGGAGATCACAGCAAAATTACATTATTATATTCCTTACATTAAAATAACACAAAAATTAGATGAATTTGTATTTAAAAATTTTTAAAAATTATTAATATAATTCTTTTCACATACCCCTCCATTGTTCCCCCTCCTTCCCCTTTTCCTGCTCCCCATCCTACCTTCCCCACCCCCTCCCAACCCTCCCTCCATCCACTCCTCAGCCAGCACAGGCTAACATATCAAGTATCAAGACGTCCCACCACAGGGAGTGGGTTCCTAAAAGCCAATTCATGTAATCACAACATTGCCTTGTCCCATAGCCACGGGACCCATTAGGAGCCTGATTAAGGGACCCATCTACGCAGGCTCTCCAGCTGACAATCCAGAATCCATGAGCTCCCATTAGCTTGTTCAGCTGTCCCTGTGTTTCTCACCATGGTCTTGCTCTCCCCCTTGCTCCTCTAGTTGCCCCTCCTTCTCTTCACCTGAGCTGCAGGAGTTTGCCCGAGTGCTGGGCTGTGGGTGTGTGCATCTGCTTCCATCAGTCATTGGATATAGGTTCTATGATAAGAATTAAGGTAGTCACCAATCTGACTACAGGGCAAGGCTAGTTCAGTCACCCTCTCCTGCTCTGCCAGGAGACTTATCTGGGGCCTCCTGGTGGGTTTCTGTGCCCTTCCCTAGCACTGGCTTCTCCCCAAGCCCATGATGGCTCACTCTGTGAGGATACCTCCCTCATCGCTCACCTCTCAGGCCTTCCTGAATTCAGCTCAGCCTTCTCGAACGAACCATCATTTCCTTAACTGTTCTCCTCTCCCCTCTACATCCCATCTCCCAGTTTACCCAGGAGGTCTTAACCATTGCTGCGGTTAGATCCTCTACTTAATGTGCATATTGTTTATGTAAAATCCAGAAAGAAAATACAGCACTAAAATGCTATCTATACAGGTGGCTATTTTCTTTTTCAACAAACAATTTCTGTGAGGAATTGTCACAGAATTTGGCTAGAAACAAATTCTGTGATTTTGTTTAGGAACAAAATCATTTTGTTCCTAAAAAAAAAAAAGCCATTTCAAGTTAATATTTTAGAATTAATTTTGTTCAGACAAAAAATGATGTTCAACATGCCCATGTAACCACATAGTCTCAAACAGAAAGGTATTAGCAATTAATTCTTAGGTGGATCCAGAAGCAGCTGAGAACATCTAATTAGTTCCAATTTACCATGGCAGAGGATTACTTTCTAAGTAATATTACCTTATAATGAGGTGATTAACATCTTTGGAAACAGTTCAAGACAGACTTATTTTATATTTAATATACCCTATAAAGAAACATTACAAGAGGGGTCTTCAAATTGTTCCCTGGGATAATTTCTATGAAGCATTGATTGATCTTATTCCTGAAAAGTTACAAGACACTTTCACTACATTATTGATATAGTGAGCCCTCATGCATCTAAAGACTAGAAATTACTTAAGCTTCATGTCAAATCAACTTACTGTGATAACAGTAAGATTACATACTTTAAGAAAATAAAAACTGAACTCTAATCAGTTATAAGTATTGGCTCTAGACTACCCATGAACAAGAGGAAAAAAATATTGCTATCAATGTCAATCAGAAAGGTATGCTCATTTCCAAAAGCTGGTTATTCATTGTGTATTAATTTACTTTCCTGCTCAGAACACAATTTTATCTTATTAGATTGAGACTGATGCTAAGCAATAGGGTAGGACGGAACACAAGGCCAGAGTTCTGTGACTTTAGTACAATAAATACTTGATAAATTACGGTAAAGGTCATGTCAAAAAAATGAACTTTAACTGCTACTTAAATTAATCTCATTTTCTAAATTTAATATTGTATAATTTATATTTAAGTAATAAATTTATATTTACACATAACATTTCATATATATTTTACATATGTTTCCTGTCATATAGTTAGAAACAAGTTTTATTTACTTTTTATTTACATCTGATAAATATTTTTCAAAATTTCCTCAGGTAAAGAAGCTATACTATTGAGTATATTTGTTTTTCCAAAACTGCTTTTAGTAGTTAAGCATCTCCCTGATAAAGAAATACATAGCTAATGTAAATTTTAGAAGGATGGCTCTGTATTAGTTATTTCTGTTTATTAAATCTTGTCTTGATGCGTTCTTAGGAAGTGTATATATAAAATTTTTAAGAGACCACATGCAAAACATTAAAAATCAAATATAAACCCTAAAAATAGAACAAGAAAATATAAAATATTTAAAATATTTGCTTAGAAACCATACAAATAATATCTAAGTAAACTGAAAACAGATTTTTTTAACTTCAACTGGAGGGTTATAAATATATACAAAGCATGCTTTAATGTATATCTTTTAGTTTTCTATGGGCACCATAACCTGAAACTTCACAAACATATCTTTCTCTGCACAATGTCAATGTAGAGTCGCCTTCAGTTAATTTCTTTCTTAGAAAAAGAAAAGTTTTAGAACTCACCATCTAGTTGGATGACAGTTATTAAAATAGGACATATTAATCTGGAAAATAAATATTCAGTGAGATCAACAGCACATACGCTCTAAACCCAGGACATTCAGCCAGTTTTCCCTGGTTTACTTCAGTGACATAAAAAAGGGAGTGGATGAAGAAAACAGGGTAAGAAAAGGTTGGGAAGAAAAGGAGGATGAAGAACTAATAAATACCATCCTTATTCATCCCTAGTTCTCACAGAGTCTGTTCAAGCAGCTACCTCGCAAACAAGCTTTTAGGACCAGTAATGACCTCGGGAAATAATATGGAGGACTGCAGAGGAAGCAGAATCCGGAACCACTCTGTGCAGGGCTCTACTCATTGACTCATCACATTATTATTTATTCAGTTCAAACAAAGTATCTGTAGTCTCAATATACAAAGGAAAACCTAGGAAGAGAACAGAAAGGTTTCTAAGTAATCCTAAGACTATTTCATAAGTAATAGAATAATTCTGAGAATTTTTACATAAGTATGATGATATGAAAGTAGAATCTCTTAAGAAATATTTTCAAGGGAAAAAAACATCCATGCATCATGATATGTGCATATACCTATATAATTTATCAACTATGTATCTACTCATATATTCATCACCAATTGCAAGCAAGATGTGATCTATCTAGAAAAGCTGATTTAATAATAGTACTTTTTCAAGGACATGTTCAATGAATGTATAGAGGATAAAATTAAACACTCATGCAAAATCAGATGGAAAATGAGTATATGTGTTTTTTTTAAAGAACATTGTGGGTACTAGTAGGTAGAAAACATAAACACAAAATACCTTACCATAAACAATGAAAAGAGACCTATTCTGCCTTTATTTACTTGAATGTAGTATATATATATAGTAATGCAAAACTCAGTTCTATATACATTCACATAATATCATGATATTAATAAAAACTTGAGTATTTCTTTTATGTTTCAAAATTGAATTCATTAAATTTGGAGAAAGAACTTCTCAATGGTGCTTTACAGTGTAGAATTACTTGATTGTGTTACAGCAGTTTGACATTACTAAAACTTTTCTCTCAGTGCAAGGGATCAAATGTTAGTGCTAGCTATGTACAAGCTAGGCAAAAAAACCATCACACTGAGTCACTTCCCAACTCATTAAAACAGTTCATTACTTTTAACTCCATGTTTTATTATAAAGTCTCAACCAGTTATATTTTTCTATTCAGATAAGAAACAATGAGTTCAAGGCCTTTGACATGGGCCCTCTACTCACATGTTGTTGTTGCGTGGCTTAATCCTCCTGTGGGACACCTAGTTGAGGGAGCTGGGGCTGTTTGATTCTGTTGCCTGCTTTGAGGACCCTTTCCTCATACTAGATTGCCTTGTCCACTCTCAACAGGACATTATAACTTTCCATATTTAATGGATTATAGAATATACAGAATAATGTCCTATCTCAGTTAAGACTAGACAAGCACTCTCCACCAAGTTCAAAGAATGTGTGGCTGTTCGCATTTTAAAAATGAAAAGTATGATTTATGAGCTATTTATTTTGACTAATAAAATATTGCTTCAATGATATATTTTTTCAAATGAATAGCATTTATTTAGAGTTGAATTTTGCTGGCTTTAAGAAATAGATGAATACCACATGTTATTCAGTTCACAAAATGAAAATATGCACATACAAAGTTGTATATGTGTAACATGTACACTGATACAGTATCAGGTAAGCATTAGTAATTAGATAGCTGATGAATTACATTGCTAGCCAACTAAGTGGGAAAAAAAGGAGACACTAATTTACAAATGTATAGTAGTTTCTTCCCTTGATGCTGTGAAATAATCTCTGAACAAGATAAGAATCATGGATTAGTTTAAGGGTAAAGAGTTAGCAAAATATATGCCTGAGCCCCAGGTCAATCAGAATACAATTAATATAAGCATCTGTGGGTGTTAGTGGGACTATGGGACGGTGGGTCGGTTTGTCTGTGGGTCCGGGCCACGAGGCCGGAAAGTCCGGGCCAAAAACCTTACACAACAAATTAAATTAAGGGAGAAAAATTTTATTTTTACTCTATACTCCAAGGGAATCTAGTCCTTCAAGGTGTGAAGGCCTATCAGCAAGGTGACACAGCTGGTCACACTGAGTCAGGAAGAAAAAAATAATGAAAGCTGGCGGTCTCCTGTTTTGTAGTCTGGGCGTGTGACCTGTGCAATCAAATTACCCATTTCATTCTCCTTTTTCATTTACCTAATGTGGAAAATCCCTCATGGACATGCCCAGGTGTTTGTCTCTAAGCTGTTTACAGCTTTTGATAAATTTTTAATCAATATAAACTATCATAGGTTCATCACTTGTCAATTTGATACCTCTCTGTATGAGCTTTAAGCTACAAGTATCCACCCATAGGCTCACAATTTATCTCATAGTGCAAACTGCATCCAGTCCAACTTCAGATATCTATATCCATTGTTTTTTTTTCTTTTTTTTTTTTTTTAACAGTACTAACACTTTGTAGAGTCTCTTCTAAGACTCGAGAAATTTCTTCATTGAGCTCCTATGCAATAAAAAAAGTAGGTTGTATCTTTCCAACATACAGATGCACAAAGTAAATGTTTCCATCCGAAAAGGAAGAGAAGAAGTATATGAAAGAAAGGTCAGATCAAAGCAACACTGAAAACCAACTATGATATCAACAAATGCTGTAGCCCCCAGTCAGGTACTTGGGACCCATGATGTAATTGTCTGGACCCCAATGGATCTGGGCAGCCCCACATTGCTAGCTTTGTTGCCTGAAGCACACATAGACTATCTTTGGGGCATATAACAGTCTACGCAACTTTCCTTGGAAGACATATGATGCTCTCTGTTCCTTTAATGTCCTGCAAATCCAAGGCCTCATTGCCTTTATGCAGTGGACTCTCAGGGGTTTTAGTGTATTGCCTGGTATTAGTGTCTCTCTGGAACCATGGAGAAAGACTCTATGATCTTTCCATATTTCATGCCTAAGAAACCAGTATTCATCTATTATGTTAATAAATTCTGCTGCCAACCTGTGCTGTAAATCAGCTCCATTGAAGAAATTTGAATTAACCTCTGGGAAATGCTTTTTTAGGTAATCTCAGTAGAGAACCTACAGTGGTAATCTTGGTTTAGGTTCTCTCCTTTCAAAGAACTTGCAATACAATAAGACACAGCCTTCCAGGAATTCAGACTCATCCTCAGCATCTAATTGTCACAGTATAGAGCTTCAACTATCTTGAACCATGATGCTAAGTTCCTTAACAATTACATGTGCTTTGAAATTTGCTTTGAGCAGTTTAAATACCTTTCTTTGCCAAGCTGCACATTTTTTTTTTATATCTAAACTTTTGCCCTCTCTTATTGTAGAGCTAAATGACAAAATAGGCAACAGCTCTGCCCCAAGCCCAATTGCACTCCTGTCTTGAAACTTTACCACCAAACAATTTAGGACATCACTTTTGAATTCTGCCCATTCAAGTTCTGACAGCATAGGCAAAAAACAAACAAACAAACAAACAAAAAACCAAAACAACAACAACAACAACAACAAAAAATACCCCACCAACAACAAAAACCCAAGCTCTGTTCTTTGGCATAATTTAGACAAAAGAATGTCCTCTATACCTGTAAATTGTTCCTTCTCTCTGAATCATATGAGTCAAGTCAAGCTTTCATTATCACATTTCTTCCTACCTGCTTGTCTTCCTCATTCCCACCAGAGTGACCTACTAAATTCTGGTTACAACATTTTAGGGCTTCTATAGCCTGCAGTAGCAAACTCTTCTGTATTCCTCCCTCAAATCAGTTCTAAAGTCTTAAAAACAATTTCAGGTTTATCGCAGAACTGTCTCAATTTGGAAAGTATTTACTTTCTCTATTAATGCAACAAAATATCTGCCAAGAAACAATTTTAAGGAAGAAGGATTTATTTTGATTTGCAGTTCAAGGTAAACACAGTCCATTAAGACAAAGAAGGTGCGGAACAAAAAGGTGAGGCAGCTGGTCACTCTGAGTTTAGCATTAGAAGCAGAGAAGGATGAAAGCTGGTCTTGAGGAGTAGTATCCTCCATGGTGTATAGTCCCAAGGAGCCCACGCTTTGGAATGACGCCACTTACATTTATGTGTGAATCCCTGTACCTGTCTTAATGTAATCTAGAAAATCTCTTACATATACGCTCATAGGTTTGTCCTTATGGTGTCTCTAGACCCAGTCAAGAACTGTGTCTACAAAACTATGTCTCTTTAAATAAATCAGAGGTCCAGTGTGGACCTAAAACAATCGTACCGTTATAATTTCTTACTTAGTCTTTCCTGGTTGATCTCTTTAGTTCATGCAAAAAGGTAGCTTTTGATAAAATGCATTAATGAGATGAATTAATTCTATGAACTCAAGTGGAAAAAAAAAACTGAAAAAAAAACCAAAAACTTTTGAAATTTCACCCAACTTGTAATTTCTTGTCAATATTCAGTAGTCATGCTTCTGGCATTTAAATTTTTTTTCTAAAATTGTTAGGCTAGCATAATTATCATTTATTGGAATCACACTTTAGAGGGACTAGTGAACAATTACTAATGTTATTTTCTTAAAAACAAGAATTTAAAGTGCTCTAAATATAAGCAGAAGAGGTTAACTGTCTGTGCAGAAATCACAACAGCTTGAAAATGATTGTAGACGCTAACAGTCAAGTTATATTTCTATTTTAAATACCAATATTATGTAACATATGGTTTTAAATTGTATTAACATGTGTACTTCAAAAACTATTTTTCATTGAGTCTAAATCTGAGAATTCTTTATATACTTTCAATTTTATTTTAAAGTTTAGAAAGATAGAAAGTGTGTTACACTTTAACAATAAACTTAGATCTTTCTAGGAACTTGGAAAGAATAAGATATAAACCTTGCAAAGAGCATTTTTTTAAGCACCAGAAAATCATTTCTTTCCAGGTTCTTTTAATTTCTACCATAAGAAGCATGGAGAGCAGGAGTATATGTATATATATATATATATATATATATATATATATATATATATATATATATATATATATATATGGTGATTAATTTTCTTAATACAACTTCAGAAATACAATGCTCTCTACATTGTGAATGAAGTCCAAGGCGAGTGTGCTAGAGTGTGGCATTAATTTTGCATGACCTATTGTGACAAGAACTCTCATCAGATATATTGTTACTAGAATCACTTCTAAGATTTCATTTGCAAATTCTCGAAAATATGGAAGTGTAACTGTGACGAGCTTGCCTCAGTATTGAAATCCCTTATCTGCCCTGGAACAACTAAGTGTTTTGTGTATAAATTGCTTCCCTACAAAAACATTTCAGAAAATGTTCAGATTTAAATTTTTGTATAATAGAGCTTTGGACTTTAGGTGAAACCCATTTGCAACATTATAGGCTGGAATGTACATACTTAATTGACTTGAAGCTATATGAATAGTTCCTTTCTTAAAGCATCTTATTAATTATGTATTCAGATCTACATACCTAGAACTCTTTTAATTTTTCAAAATTTTGATCTTTGAATTGAAGAAATTTGATGAAACTGAAATAAATACAGATATAAAAGTTTAAAACTACAGAAAAAGATCAAAAGATCCAGTCTTCTTCGTAGTATAATATATACCCAAACTAGCCAAAAAAAAAAAAAAAACAAAACAAACAAACAAACAAACAAAACCCACCAAAGCACATATTTTGTTTCTCTGCCTTGTGACAGGAGCCCCAGTTTCTTGCTCTCACAACCCTCTGGACTTGTCTAAAAACAGTTTCTTCCACTAGACCATGACTCCCTTACAGACAAGAACATATTTAGATTCTACTGTTGGGTAGCAAATCTGAAACCTTTGGTTTTTCTTTACCATCCTTTATAATAAATGAGTTCTTAGGCTGAAGCAGTGGATTCTTTCCATGATCACTTGAGAGCCTGGGTTCAGATCCCCAGCAACAATGTGAAAGGGAAAAGATGGGTGTTGTTGCATTGTCTGTAAGTGTGGCACTGAGGGCAATGAAGGTAGTCCATCCAAGACTGGGCGGTGCAGCCATCTAGTGAATCAGTAATCTCCAGGTTCAGTGAGGAACATTGAGGTCTTCAAAAATAGATTAAAAAAAACAAACAAACAAGGTAGAGTGTGATGGAAGAGAGAAGTTGGGGAACAGAAAGAGTTTAGTGTCTGGAGGCTGTACCTAGGCCACCCTATGTCCCCATGGCCCTTGTTTTCTTATTCTATCATCCCATGTCACTTATCTTGTGTGAAAAACATGCTGATACACACCAAATTTATTCATTCGTGCAACAAGGAGCACAGATGGAGACGCCATGGGAAATGGAGTCAGAACGGGAATGGGAGGAATGGAGAGCCATATCCAAGGGAGTTGGGCTTTCTCGGAGGTCCAGAGAAAGGCTGAACCTGAGAATGCCCAGCTTTTGTCCTCGACGGCATTAACAAATTTAGAATTCTTGTCCACTCTCCTTCGGTCCACAATACTGGTGGCGTGAACTCATGCACCCATGAATCTTTAACGTCCATTATAGGTTAAGAATACATCTCCAGACACCTAGAGGTATGGCTAATACTTTTGAGTACCTCATGTCTGTCCATAAAACCTCCTCAGAACATTTCTTCTTGACACATCTTTCAACTGTGTCTATGTTTTCCTACCATTTATTACTACAAATATAGTACTCTCTGTACAATGAGCTCTAAAAAGTCTTGATTGAAAAAGGCAGTTGAATCTAATTCCTTTGAGTGGTTGTCAAGTCATCTGTTTTTCTGCCTGTAAAACCCTTCTCTATGAATTCACCTACTCTGTTTATTCTAACAATTGTGATTATTTGGTTGTTATTTAATTACCTGATTGTTATCTCTACTATTAGATTCAAGGGATATCCACCCCACTGAAGCCCCTTTGATCCTTTTCTTTAGTGGCTCCCTTTTCTCCTAGCCAAGAACACTAGGTGAATCTCTCAGCATCTAGGGTATCTTGAGCAATGAACACAGAACAAACCTCTGTATGACCAGTTCTGGAAGTGCATGCTAGTGAGTTGGATTTAGGTAACAGTTAAAAATGTGTCATTGTTAAGGAGAAGATACTAGCACCAGGAAGATCCCACCTAGGGTCTTAGTTTACCACTTGAGAACATGGTTACATTCTTTTCTACCTATTAGTCACAATAAAATGGTTTGTTGTGTCCACAATTAAAGTTTGAAACTCTTATGTAGACTTTGAGAATGGGTATTGTGCCCTGCACACATTGTGAAGAGAGCAAGACAGGGAAGGCCCTTTACTATCTGGTACTCGGTACCGTAAATAAGTTTTCATATGATAAAAAAACTATGAAGGTTGAAGAGGTCATCCCTGTCTTCCCAAGTCTAGTATACTCCCTTCATTCCCATCCAAGCCACCTAAAAGCACGTTGTAAACACTGATGTTTGCTCAGGACACAAATCCTATGATCAAATTGGAGTAAACAGAACCGAGGCTAAGGAGAAAGGGAGGCAACGCAGGGTAACATATTTCCAGGTTGGGAACAAGAAGCCTTGAAAAGGTGTTCACTAGCTACGTGGAAGATATATCTATAAAATGGTGCTTTGCAATAATTGTGAAAGTTGTAAATGCAGATGTTTTGCTTAGTTCTCTATTACTTCCTATTTCTTATTTCCCATTAGTGAAATTATTCTTCCTAAGTAACAACTCTCAGTGAATTCTACTTGCTAGCAGCAATTTGTGAGCAAGATTCTATACCCTTTGATGGAGCATTGTGGGAGGAGAAGGACTTTGAACTCATGATAAATAAACTCCAGAAAAATATGGTGTGGTATGCGTGATGGGCCAAACACAGTTTAATATCTTTTAAAAATAATCTCAACTACCATTAGAGGAAATAAATTATAGTGATCAACATGTTTTCCTCTCACATGTCCAACAAGCAATGCCATGTGGTTCTGCCTGTTGAGGCAGAGTAAGATAAAAAAAAAAAAAAAAAAAAAAAAAAAAAAACACAAATGTATGTAGTGCATAAAAAAAGGCTAAAGCATTTGAGACGAAAAGTTTGTAAAGCCAGGAGAGATCTAAAATAGGTCTCCTCTCCCTCCTCCTCCTCCTCAGTTTTGTTTGTATTTGAACTAGAACTCTTAAAGCACCTGCTCTCTACTCTGCTCCTTTTCCATCCTCTAGCTAAGCCGAAGTAGAAGCAGAAGTTTCCTGGAAGGTGAGAACTTTCAGGCAGTGGTTGAATGTCTGTGAGGGTTCTTGATGTATTCTTAACTTTCATTTGGGGTCAAAATTTTTCTCTTTATAACCAAATGTCTACTGAAGCAAATAAACAGGAAATACCCGGGTAAAGAAGAAAAGATTAAATGAAGACTGGTCCATGGGTTGGGAAATCCTAGCATCTGCTGGTAAATCATCCAGTAATGTCTTAGATCATCAGATCTCATCTACTGTTGACGGACCATTCATATTCTGTAGATGTGATCGATATCAGATGTGTTTCAAATACATTAAACACATGAGAAGGTAATAAAGAGCACATAAACCCTGTACATCTGTAGAGGCGAGAACAATATCTGCTATTGGATCAGTCCAGGTTTTGTGCTTCATCTCGGTCTAAAATCAACCACAAATAGGGTCTGCCCAGGGGTACAGACCTGTTTTGGGTCAGAGAGAATCCAGCTTTCATATCAGAGTGTTCAATAGCACTATGATTCTTTGAACTCATCATAAATTTCTTTGATTTCCTCATAACCTGAGGAAACTTATATAATTATAGATGGTATTACATATCCCATTTTTATTTCAAGTAAATTCTTAGAATCTATTTAGAAACAAGATTATCCATGTCATGTATTTCCAAAGAATTTTCCATAAAGTTTTCCATCTGAAAGTTTCAAGGCATGCAAACATGCAAGCAGTATCTAACTACATACTGGGCAATGAAAATGTCATGAATTATGAGCTGTATTTATAATAAAAATAAAAGACATGTGTAATTACAGATCTTAAATTATTAAAAAAAACAAAATTATTCTTAAAAAAGGAATTAAATACACCTGATGAGGAACATAAATGCTGACATTCTTACCAATGAGTTATCAAATTTAGCTGCAATCTAAACACTTTGATGTTACTCTACATATTTAATATTCTCTCACACTGTCTTCCTAGTTTTCTGTTTCCTGCATGTATCTGTGGAGTTAATGGCTTACATAATGTTATCCCCTGATCTGATGTATTTATAAGTCTTTAATGGGTTTTTACTGCATGGGACAAGGAGGGGAATTCAGTGCATGCTACATCTTCTAAGGCGTCTTCTTTGGGCAAAACACCTCCTTTACTACATCATTTTAAACTCATGAAGGCTCTCTAGATTGACATTTGGGAAAATATATTCTCTCTTATGAAGTAGTTTTATGTACGATAACAGCTACATTTGTTTCCAGAATATGCAAGGTGTATTATCAAGAGATAAAATTCACAGTGTGAATTTAGTTTCACTTTATTTTCTTCATTGTTTTGAAGTTATCATACAAAGAAGAGGTTTCATAATGCCATCTTCATACATATATGCCATTTTACTTTGTATTTACCCATCTGTCCTAAATGCACTTGCATACACATTTATATTCAGAATCTTCTTTATATGAAAAAACCCCACATATCTGTCTTTCTGACTTTGACCTACTTTGCTTAACATAAGGATATCCAGTTATATCTACTTTCCTGAAAATATAAGTTAGTTTTCTTTATGTCTATACTGTATACACGCATTATATTATCTTTATCTATGTATATCTTGATAGGCCTCCAGGCTGATTTCATTTCTTATCCACTTATATCTACTTTCCTGAAAATAACATAAACTAGTTTTCTTTATGTCTATACTGTATACATGCATTATATTATCTTTATCTATGTATGTCTTGATAGACCTCCAGGCTGATTTCATTTCTTAGCCACTGTGAACAACTTAGCAGTAAATAGAGATGTGAAAGTATGTCCAAGGTATGGTAGCATGGTAGCACAGAAGTTTCCTGGTATATGCTCAAAAATATTACATCTGAGTTTTACGTGTGTGTGTGTGTGTGTGTGTGTGTGTGTGTGTGTGTGTGTGTGTGTGTATGTGTGTGTGCATATTATGGCAGCCGTGATTTTAGATTTGTGAAGTAAATTCATATCACTTTCTGTAGTGATTGTTCTAGTTTATGAGCAGTGAATGATAGTTAATTTGTCTCTACATCTCTTCATTATCTCTTATCCTTTGCTTTTTTAATAATAGTTTTATCAGTAACGTTTGTTGAAGACTTCTTTTCTGATCCTTTTGTCAAAAATTAGGAGGCTGCAACTATTCTGTTTTACTATTTTTATATTTATCTATTTTGTTTAATATATTTATTTATTTAATATTCCTATTGCCTCCCTCCTGTCCTTCCCTCCCCTTTGATTCTTCCTCTGTTTCTGTTCAGAAAGGGGCAGAATGTCCATGGGTATCAACAAAGCACGTCCCCTTGTATTAAGGCTGGGCAAGGCAATCAATATGAAGAATAGGTTCCCAGGAGTTGTCAAAGCACTAGGGATAGTGCTCTGTTGTTAGGAGTCCCACAAAGCTGTACATATGTGTAGAGGGTCTGAGTCAGTCCCATGCAGGCTCCTGTGTTGTTGGTTCAGACTTGGCAAAGTCCTCTTTTCAGTTTACATTGGTTTGCCTTGACTTTTGGCTTATTCCTTTTCTTAGCTTGCAAATATGCTTTTTTTTTTTTTTTTGTGCTGGTTTTATAACCGTGCCTCTACAGTATAGTTTGAGAACATGTATTGTGGTTCCTGACACTGCTGTTTCTACTTAGGATTGCTATGCTGCATTTTGAATTTTAGGATTGTTTCTGATGATTCCGCAGAAAGCAGTCTTGGAATTTTAATGGAAACAGCATTTTAAATGTAGATCATGTTTGGTCATATAGATACTTTTAAGTATTGATTTTTTTCAATCCATGGATGTGAGAGGTCTTTCACCATTTAGTGTTTCCTCATGTTCCTTTCCCGGTGCCTATAAGACATTTGCATCAGCAATTAGAGATTTTGCTTGCAGATTTATTTATTTTGATGCCACCATGAGTATAATTTTCCCTCTGGTTTCTTTTTAGCAAGCTTATTTTTGGCATATGAGAAGCTGCTGATTTTCTGTGCTTCGGTTTCTTTATACCACTGCTTTAATAGATCTAAGTGTTCTGTTGGAGTCACTTAGACATTTAAAAAGCACAAGTAACTTTATAGCTATATTCAAAATTAAAAAAAAAGAAGAAATGAATAAATTACGTCCCAAATTAAATCAAAGAGATATAAATACTTGGAGAGATCCATAATAAACAACAGGATTTAGGCAGTAATAAAATCTTCTCAGAAATAACCCCCCAGGCCATATGGTGACACTGCAGAATTTTTCTAAACCTTCAGGAAGTGCTCATACCAATACTCCTCAAACTGTTCCTCCAAATGGGAAAGGAAAACTACCAAACTCATTTGCAAACTAGGATTTCCTCTGCACCAACCAGATATGTAACTAATTACCACAGGGGGAAATAGATGATTTTACAGCTTTCTGATCTAAGAGAAAAGAAAAATGTTATATGCTCAAAATTTATTACTTGTAGTTTAAGAAACACCTTAAGGCAAGAGAGGTATTAGAAACATTTGTTTTATAAACATTTTTAAATGAATCTATTAAAAATTAGACAGGGTATGATTAATCATGAGACTTTTTAATTGTTTATTTAGTAAATTGTACCCTCAGGTTTACATTTTAGAAAGAACAAACTTTTGAAATATATTTTTAAATATTTATTTTATAAATTTGTTCACATGTAAGAAAATTATGTCAAGAACCAATATATGGTGAAATTAGCATAAGCACACATATTACTAAACCACATGCTCTAATACAGCATGTATCCACTTAGCCAATCCAGAGAACAGAGCTCTTAGCTTTGAATACCAATATATAAAATCACCTAATGTCTACACAGACATAAAGATTATGCCCCCACATGTTATAAAGTACCAGGTGGAAATGAGGATAACAAGAACAGAAGGAGGTTTACCACCTCTCCCCATTTCCTAGGATAGAGGCTACATTTCTTCCTAAGAATAAAAGCTGGGGGGCCATGCTTTTCCTCTTTCCTTGAGTAAGGACAAATGTTATTGTCTATGTTTTTCTTACTGGTATTGTTGGAAAGGCAATTTTTGCTGGCATTTACTTGAATCTAATGTGGAATGGTGGTTCAAGGGGTAGCAGCCTGAGATACCTGTGTAAATAAGATTACTCAGAGTTATCAAATCAGAACTTCATGTTTTCCCTTGGGATGAAGGAAACCAGAGAGAAAATTCTTTTCATGGTGGCATCAAAATACTGAGCCATGTAAAAGCTTTCGAATATGCTTTTAATGTTCACTTTCAACATATACTTAAAATTCTCACATAGAATTGAAATAGGCATGATGCCGACTGCACTCTGCATTATAGCTTCATTAAAACCAAAGAAGAAAAACATTCATTTATACTTCCATCTTAATGTGAACACCTAAACTGAACTTCATCCAGTTCTTACATATAAAGTGTGTGCACTACATAGTGAACTTCTATAATGACACAGTTACCAACAACAATCATAATTAAAAATCCATCAATTGTTGCCTTACCGGCTGTTGAATTTCTCTGGGTGCTTTTCTCTCATGATATGGAACCTGTGTGCAATTGAAGCATCCTAAAAGAAGAAAGGGGGATAGTTATTAATTTATTATCTTATAGGAATATAAATTAATGAACAAGACTTTTCTACCAGTTCTGTTTTTACAAATGTTATTGACAAGAAGATATTCTGAAATTAGCGGAACATCTTAGTGTACAATCCGTGTGAATTCAATAAAGTATGACTATAAAAACATGTCAAAACTAGTCATTCATTATATTTATATAAGAAATTGATTTGTATTTAATTTATATATCTTTTAATTCCACGTATTTGTTCCATGCTTAGAGTCTGCTTAACGTAGTACATTTTGTTGTAAGGTCAAAAGTAGTAGAAAGTATTTCTAAATAAGAGCAAAAAAGTATGTTTTAAGTGGGGAAATAATTAAATAGAGATGTTCCTGATCCTTTGAGATTAACTGTGGGTATAAAGACAGTCAGAGGCCGGTGACCTAAGAAAGCAGTGTAATCTTTGATTTCAGAATTTGCTCAGCATGCCCTAGATGTGTAATTAATAACTGTCCGTACACACACAGCTGTTAGACCCATCTTCTGCAATGGAGAAAACCAACACAAAGAAGCGTTGACAATTACAGCTCATCGCTCAGATGCTGCATACAAAAGTTCTGAACCTCAATGGGAGCCACTTTCTTTTTGGTGGTCCAGTTAGTTTCTCCTTAATATAAGAGACACACTGGGTGTATGAGATTGGTGGAGGGCTGTGACCCAAGTTTTAGAGCACAGGCATTTAAACCAATATGACACAGTAAGCCTTATTATTCCAAGAGATATTTTCCCATTCTGAAGCTACACATAGTTAATGAGAAACTGACATCTTTACCAGTCATCTTAGTAGAAAAGAGCTTTTGTGATTGAATTCTAAGTTTTCTTCAGAGTAAAGACAAAAGAAAAAGAAATAAAAAAGACGAGTATTTGAGAGAATCTTGAAAACACGAATCTAGGATGAAAGGTCTACTGAATGGAAGGGAAAGGCTCCTGTGTTTGCTCATGCATAACAAAGCCAAGACCCAACAAGAGGGACCAAAGGGCTGCAGCTGGCAGAGAGGCTCTCTGGGACAGAGCAAGATACATTTTACATTAGCTATTGGAAACTAATTGAGTTATTTTGAAAAAAAAAAAAAAAGGAAGAAAAGTGTAGAAAGATGAGCATAGGAACAGCATTTACACTAAAAATTACTCAGAACATTGATTTCCTAACATATAATTTTGAAGCAAAATTGAAACATGATCTACACAGTGTGCTTTTTTGCCCTAAAAAGTTTGCATAACTTGTAACAATGTTTATAAATACTAATAAGTCCTAGTAACATTTTAGATTTTGCATTTATCTTATAGTGTTATGATGCTATATGAAATTTAAACTGGGATGTCTGTGGTGTATAAGCTCTTTGATCAGTAATTTTTTTTAAAAAAAAATTGTCTTAATTCCTACTTGAACATGAAATGACCTTGGATCACTAACTGTGCAAATCCAGCAAACAATTTTACCAAAGCGAAAGAAAGGGAACTGGGGACTAAGAGAGTGAATGGCCAGTACTTCTGGCCCATTGGAAGAATATCATTGAATTTATTTTTACTTGAACTATTCGTTTCTTTCAGTTACAAATTGTATAGGGCAATTTTATTTAAAGTATGTACTTTTGTATTAAAAATTGTGTCCTTGAAAAGCAACTTAAGTTTGGTGGAGAAAGAGAAATAAGAGAAGGACACCAAAAAATATTTAAATAAACAGTAATATAACTGAATAAACTTCTAAAGTAGAACATTATCATGCCAACTAGCCAAAGATAAACTTAGTATTATCTCTATCTCCAAGATACTCAAGCAATTGCCCACTTAGTAAATGGAGAGGGAAATAAAAATGAGTGGGAACACTGGCAGGCTTTTTCCTGTTGAATGGATTCCACCACAAAGAGAGTTGGGTTTGTTGAGTGCAGGATTGACACTGGACAATGACAGCAGGTGTTCATTTGGATAAGAATTCAACCCATATTTGCGAGAGACTCTGTCCCTCTGGCACTACCCCAAGGGGACTGAAGGAATACTGCCAGCTGCTGCCAACTTTCTCAGCAGCCATCGATTTAAAGATACTTAGGACTCACTACTGAGAGATCATATAAGAAAATGCAAACATGGCATTTTAATTTTACCCATTCTGTCTCTGTGTAACATAGTTTTGAGGAAACAAAACCCAAATTAGCTTCACTTCAACTTCCTAGCACAGATAAACTGAATTCAGATCAGGTTTTGAGTTCCAGGCCATGTGCCTTTCAACAAATTGGTTTGCATCTAGCAATCTAGCATCAGAGCTTCCTTATGCTTTTTTTTTTTTTTTTTTTTTTTTTTTAATACATCCAGTCTATTGTAATGGTGATTAAATGCACTGATTTCACACAGCAAAGTTTTTTAGCCAGGATGCTCATGTGTTTCATGAACATGCTAAAATGTCCCTTGAAAGTAAATTGGATGTGAACACATGCTTGTTATATTGCACAGTTTTCAAATTTATATTTTTTGGCTTTCAAGTTGATTTTATTTTTTCCTTAACATATAAAAAATTACATTTAAGTTAATTAAATTTGAGAAGTAAAATTAAATATATAGACTGCATTAAAACAAAATAAATTTACATTTAACATATGATTTTTGGATAGATGTAGTTAAACATAGAGAAGTATGTAAGTATGTATTAGATGAATTTTGTATATGAATTTATGAAACAGTTTCTAGCCATGTCTGTCTTAGCTATTCTTTAATGCTACAGTTCTTTCTGTTTCTATACTGTTATAATAAAATTACCCTAACTTAGAAAGGACTTTGTATAGTATTATGGAAAACTATTGTCGGCATTTTATTACATTTAATTTTGTGATTTTCCACAATGTGGACCAGTTCAGAGAAATTGGTCACAGTCATGTAATTCTTCGTGACTATATTATATAACAAAAATAGCACTTATATGTGAAACAAGAATTATAGTAAGTAACGTAAAGCCTGACGTTCTTCATTATCTCTCTACCTCATTCTCACTCATTGCAAGCTCTTTGGAAAAGTGATTGCTATTATCTGAGAAGAAGGGAAGAATTAGTATCACTGCACTGACACTGAAGATATAGTTGAATTCCAGAGATTGCATCATTGAAATTGGTGAAAAGTTCACTTATATGGATGACTGAGGAAAGTCATCTAAGATACGCAAAATACTGGAGTAGAGAGTCACAGACAGTTTATGACCACGAGAAGAGAAACCGTCTGGTCCATGGGCTGGATGACCATGTGCTCACCTATGAAATTAAGCCTATAATAAGTTCTATTTTTCTATGAGTTGCCTTATTCATGGTTTCTTATCAGAGAAATTGAAAAATGACTAAAGTATCATCTACACAGGAAACTTCTCCAGGCAATTAGTAAGGTGGAAAATGGTAGGGAGATATGGAGGTGAACAGATAAAATCTGGAGCATAGGTATCATGGCTCAATCCATATATCAAAATATAAAATATGTTTACATGTAGATGAGCATTAGTAGAAATCCATGAGAAAAACTGACACTATTATTAAGATAGTGAAAGTATTATTAAGTGTAAACTATGTGGATTTATACCTAATATATACATAATACTTTAAGTGAATAAAATAAAAATAGTTATTGCATGGCATATAAAAATTTTCTTAGTTGAAAAAAGCAAAATCTAAAATAAATTAATATTTCAGAAATTTTCAAATGATTACTTAAGTTACAACTACAAAATGGAAAACCCATACCTAAAAGCATGGACTAGAATAGGAATATCTTCTTTATATTTTAAATAATCTTATTATAATACCTCTGATTTACATATATCTCACACATAAGAGCTCTTGAAACTGGGACAACTGAGTTTGGATATGGAAAAATAACACTTGTCCTTAGCAAAGCTGGAGATGACTGCCAAGAGGAGCCCATCAATGCTAAGTCTCACTCTGGCTCCATCTTGCACAAAACACATGGGATTAGAACTGCCAGAAACTTCTGGAACAACTTCTTCAAATAATCAGCCTCAATAAAGAATAATAATATCTACATACAACTACATGTGGCTTAAATGTTCAAAATACTTTGTCATATACAAATTTTCTTAAGTTTGCAAATTCCTGACTTGTTTCTATTAGATGAATGAACTTTATCTTAACAAAGGTTTTCTACACTTGGAGGCCCAAATTGTATAGAGTACATAATATGAATGATTAGTTTTATTATATGTTCAATACACAGCAGGAATAGCCCTGCAGGGATATGAGAATCCGGGAATAATAGAAGCATTTTTCTCCTTTGCTATCCATTTCATGTGCAGGTGTGTATGAGGCGGCCCTCCCAGGCCTCCTTTCTCTCTTTTGCTTTCTCTCTATCTGCCCCCCATCTCTGAAAGTTTGCATGAAGCTGTGTGCTTATGATGAAGAAGACAGTTTTTAATGTCATGAATCTTCCTTAATCACACTTCCATTTTATTTTGTAGGACAAGGTCTTTCAGTCAACCCCAGATTTTGTCAATATGAGATCTAGGGATTCTCCATCTTTGCCTTCCATGGATGAATATAGGCAAGCTACCAGACCCACCTGGCATACACATGGGATCTTGGGAGCTAAATTCCATCTTTCATGTGCTCAGCAAGTGCTTTAACCCCAAGCCATCTGTTCAGCCCATAACAGCTTTAATTAAACTTGATCATGTGATCAGAAGATCCCTTTATTAGGACCTTATGTCAGGAAGAAAGAGTAAATCATTCATATCATTGACACAGAAAATAGAGTTTTAGTAGCAAATAAACTGAAGAAACTGTTAGACCACACCTGTTACTGAAAAAATAAAATATCTACCAATTTTATAGTGTTGCTAGACCTGGCAAGGAAGTTATAGTCAGTCCAAAGCCTGATGTAAACTTTAAATTCCGAAGGAGTGTCTCATTGTAGTTAGGCCTAAATTTCACTTTTTTTCTGCTATCATATCTCTTTTTTGTTCATGGAGGAAACCTCAGCTTGCTTGAAGGAATACTATGTTTTGTGCTTGCCAGGGAAGGAGCCAGTACTCTTCCTATTTGCAAGTGTTAGGGAGTCAACATTACAGGCAAGGAAGGCTTAGAGAACCACATTAATGTTAAAAGTTAAGGGCTTGCCCACGCAGGTAGGATAGTAACTAGAAGCCCTTGTTTTTAAAATATAATCAACAGTTTAGCTCTGCAGATTGAACACAATCTCTGTGCGACTGTTTCTTCTCTCAACAAATCAAAATTGCTAATAATTACCCTATATGATTAACACTAATACTAAATTCAATTCTGTTAATATCTTCTTTAATTTTTTAATAAAAATATACTAAGTACAATAGAAAAACATTATTATAGTGCCTAAACACACACCTAAAACACTACTATTCAAGTATAATGTCACAGGAAGGACTCCAGTATCTATATCTGGTAATATTCTACTTTGCGAGAGTCATCTGACGAGAGAACAACTAGCCAAAGTATTTATTGACGTTGACTGCTTCATAAAACCTGCCTGCATCCACATTTATCTTAAACATAAAATTTTGTAATATAATTATTACACTATAGTTTATAATTTTCTTCTCCCAAGAACAAATTTTGCAGATTGACTAGGGGTGGGTAGGAAAGAGAACAAGAGGGATGAATCCTGTAAGGGGGAAAGAGGAGGATGAAAGGAGAGGGTACCTACTGCAGGAATCTTATATAAGAGTGACTCCAGCAAAGTCTTCCAGTAATAGGAAAGATGGAGCCTGAACTGGCCGTCTTCTATAACCAGGCAAGGCTCCTATGCTTCTAGCAGTGGGAATGGAATAGAAAACCCTTAACATATAATCTGTCTTGCCTGAAAGATTGCTGGGGCAATGGTGGCACAGAATTCATGGGAGTAACCAACCAAGGACAAATATAACTTGAGGCCCATGCCAGGAGAAGGCATTCATACCTGGCACTACCTGAATGGTCAGGAACCAGAGGAAAGACAACCTAGAGATACAGGATAGAACAAAACAGGACTGGCACACACACAAAATGTCATGAAATGATTCCTAATGATATTCCCCTAAACACATAGATTAATTCCTAATCTAATCATCATCAAAGGACCTCATCCAACAAGTGACAGGAATAGATACAGAGACCCAGAGCTAAAGAGTAGGTGGAGACAGGAAAAGCCCCCAGAAGTCAGAGAGAAAGGATTCATGGACTGCTCTTCCAGAGGACCTGGGTCTAGTTCCATGCACCCTGTCTGTAACTCCAGTTCCAAGGGATCTGACACTCTCACACAGATGAAAAACAGCAGTGCACATAAAAATAAAAGTAAGAATTAAAAATAATAATTAATTGAGCAGGGCTGATAGGGGCTCACACAGATTAAAGTGACAGACACGGACCCTGTATGGATCTGACCTAGGTCCTCTGCATAGTCCTTATGTTTGTGAAACTTCCAACAGTGGGTGTGTGTGTGTCTTTGATTCTTGCTTACTCTTAGGACCCATATCCTTTTACTGAGTTGCTTTATCCACCATTGATATGAGTGTTTTTGCCTAGTCTTATTGTAAGTTGTTTGGTTGTGTTTGGTGGATTTTGCTGGGACGCCTGATTTTTTTTTTTTTTTTTTTTTTTCCTGAAGGGAAAGTAGGAGGTGTAGATCTGAGAGGAGAAAGGAAGTGGAAGAAGGTGGATTAGAATGCTTGGAGTGATGGTTTCCTCATGGTTTATCTTCGGTGATCATGGTATCTTTTTCAGTTCACATCTAAGGAATGTAGCCACAGCTTACATTTATGTCTGAAGTTGGTTAGTGTAGCCACAGCTTACATTTATGTCTGAAGTTGGTTAATACTGAATTATTTCACCTTCACGTACTCAATAGCTTTCATAGACAATCTCAGCCTACCACATCCCTGCTGGGTTCACTGCTCACAAGGGATTGTAACCCCTGCATCAATTAAAAATTAACAAAATGCTTCACAGATATTCCTACTGGTCAATTTTATAGGAATAGTTTGTCAGTCGAGGTTGCCTTTTGCAAAGTGTGTTAGGTAGACAACAGAGATACAGCAGCCCACCATGGAAGACCATCAGCATTCCAGCGGGGCTGTGAATGACTGTAAAATAAGCAATAACTAAGAATTTGGGATGCCAAGGGAGTAGGAAGAGGAGGAAGTGAAGCAGACAACAGTGAACACAAAGTAGGAGAAGAAATAAAGTATAAGAAAACATTTAAAAGTTACTAATAGAGCAGCAATAAATATGGTTAGAAAGTGTCTTTATGATATGGTGAAGCATTTTTAGGGTATATAACTCAGATGTACAGCTACATTATGAAGTAGATTAATTCTCATCTTTCTGAGGCAATGATATACTGATTTTAAGAGTGGTTGTACAAATGTGTGATTTCAGAAGTAATAAATGAGTGTTTCCCTTACTCTAAATTCTTTTTTTAATTATTATTTATAAACAAGTCTTTTTTATCATGTATCCCCTTGATCCACTTCCCTTCCCTACTCCCAATCCCTCCCAGTCAGTCTTCATCCTCCCCCTCATCATCCTCCCATTCCCTCCCCCCAAAGGGCAAGAAGTCCTAAGGTGAGCCCGTTGCATTCACTCCAGGCAAGTCTGATTTCTTTATCCCAATATCAAGACTGGGTTAGGTGTTCCTCTACAGGAAGACAGTCTTATCCCATCCCTCCAGGCTTCACTGCCAATGGACAGCCTTCCCTTGGAGGACCTAGCTCCTTTTCCCCACGGTTCCTCAGTGGCTGTTCTTGATTCAGTGAGCTCCCCAAAGCTCCAGCCAGCCATCACTGTGGGAATTTTCCTCATAATCCTTATCCCTTTGCTTATACAGACTCTCTTTCCCTGCTCTAATCTGGACCAGGGCTCAGCCCAGTACTCAGTCATGGATATCTGCCTCCACCTCTATTTATTGTTGGATGGAGGTTCTCTAATGACATTTAAGGTGGTTATTAATTTGCTTATAGAGGATACCTATATATAGGTACCCCATTCGCTATTGTTTGGAGATCTAGCCAGAGACATCCAGTGAATTCTTTTAGGTGTCCCTAGGACATGGTCTCCTTACAATTCCACATTGGCTTCCCCTATCAAGATATCTATCTCTCTTTTTTTTCTCCCTCTTTGTTGCTCCTCTCACTCAGCCATCTCCTTTTCTCATGATTTGTTCCCACCTCTTCTTGGTTGCAACCTGTTGTAATCCCAATTATCTAAGGAGATCTTTTCTATTTTCTCTTCCTAATGGAATCTCTGAATATCTCTTTTAAATTCCTTTGGATCCCAAGTTGTTCAGGGGTTGTGGTTTGCAACTTGAGTACTCTTCTTTTCGTATAAAGTCCACTTATGAGTGACTACATCCCATGCCTATCTTTCTGGGCTTGTGATACCTTGTTTAGGAGGATATTCTCCAACTCCTTCCATTTGCCAACAAATTTGGGTGCCATTTTTTTTTAATGCTGAGTACTACTCCATTGTGTATATGTACCACAGTTGGTTAATCTATTCTTCAACTGAGGGGTCTCTAGGATGTTTCCAGGTTCCTGCTATTATGAATAATGCTGCTATGTATGAACATAGTTGAGTCTTTGGGGATATGAATGTACATCCTTTGGGTATATGCCCAATAGTCATATTGCTGGTTCCTTGGGGAGATTGATTCCCAGGTTTCTGAGGAACCACCATACTGCATTCCAGAGTGGCTGTACAAGTTTACAGTCTAACCAAAAACAGGGGAGTATTCCCCCTGTTCCACATTCTCTCCAGCATAGGCTGTCATCTGTGTTTTTTATCTTAGCCATTCTGACAGATATTGGTGGTATCTCAGAGCTGTTTTGATTTACATTTCTATGATGGCTAAAGATGCTGAGCAATTTTTAGGTGCTTTACAGCTATTTGAAAATCTTCTGTTGAGAATTCCCTTTTTAACTCTGAATCCCATATTTTAATTGGGTTATTTAGGTTTTTGGGCCCTAGTTTCTTAAGTTATCTCTATATTTTAGAGATCAGTCCTCTGTCAGATATAGGGTTAGTAAAGATCTTTTCCCATTGTGTAGGCTGTAATTTTGTCTTATTGACTGTGTCCTTTGCCTTATAGAAGTTTCTCAGTTTCAGGAGCTCCCACTTATTAATCATTGTTCTTATTGTCTGTACTGGTGTTATATTTATGAAGTTGTCACCTGTGCCAATGCATTGTATTTCCCTTTTTTATATAAAATTCAGTGTAGCTGACTTTATGTTGAGGTCTTTGATCCAGTTGGACTTGAGTTTTGTGCAGGGTGATAGATATGGATCTATTTGCATTCTTCTACATACTACCATCCAGTGATACCAACACCATTTGTTGAAGAAAATATCTTTTTTCCATTGAATATTTTTGGGCTCTTTGTCAAAAATCAGGTGTTCATAGGTGTGTGGGTTAATGTCTGAGTCTTCAATTAAATTCTCTTGATCCACAAAACTATTTTTATGCCAGTACAAAGCTGTTTTTATTACTGTAGTTCTATAGATAAGGAGAGAGAGAACCACCTTGTCTTGTTCCTGATTTTAGTGGGATTGCTACAAGTTTTTCTCTATTTTATTTGATGTTGACTGTAGGCTTGCTGTATACTGCCTTTATTATATTTAGGTATTTTCACTGATTCCTGATCTCTCCAGGACTTGTATCATGAAGATGTGTTGGATTTTGTCAAAGGCTTTTTCAGTATCTAATAAGATGATCATGTATGTTTTTTTTTCCCTTTCAGTTTGTTTATATGACGGATGACATTCACAGTTTTTCGTATGTTGAACCATCCCTACATCTCTGGGATGAAGCCTACTTGATTGTGGTGAATGATATTTTGGATATGATGTTGGATTTAGCTTGCCAGAATTTTATTGAGTATTTTTGCATCAAATACTCATGAGCAAGATTTCTCTTTGCATCTTTGAATGGCTTAAGAATCAGGGTGATTGTGGCCTCATAATAAAAGTTCAGCAATACTTCTTCAATTTCTACTGTATGGAACAGTTTGAGGAGTATTGATATTAATTCTTCTTTGAATGTCTGGTAGAATTCTGCCCTGAAACCATCTGGTCCTGGGATTTTTTTTCCTTGGGAGACTTTTAATGAGAACTTTAATTTCCTTTGGGTTTATAGGTCTGTTTATGTCATTTTATCTGATTTTGATTTAATTCTGATACTCCAGAAAGCTGTCAGTTTCTTTAGATTTTCCATTTTAGTGGAGTATAGACTTTCAAAGTATGACCTGACAATTCTCTGGATTTCCTGGGTCATTGTTATGTCCTCCTTTTTATTTTTGATTCTGTTAATTTGGAGACTCTCTCTCTCTCTCTGGTTAGTTTGGATAAGGGTTTCTCTATCTTGTTGGCTTTCTCAGAAAACCAACTCTTTGATTCATTGCTCCTTTGTGTTGTTCTCTGTGTCTGTAGTATTGATTTCAACTCTAAGTTTGATTACTTCCCATTGTCTACTCCAAGGTGACATTGCTTCTAATTGTTCTAAAGCCTTCCTTCAGCTGTGGTGTTAGATCTTTTGTGTGAGATTTCTCTAGGTTTTTCATATAGGCTTCTAGTGCTATGAATTTTCCTCTTAACTCTGCTTTCATTGTATCCCATACGTTTGGGGATGTTGTGGATTCATTTTCATTAAATTCTAGGATGTCTTTGATTTCTTTCTTAACTTCTTCCTTGACCCAGAGGTGGTTCAACTGAGAGATGCTTAGTTTTCGTGAATTTGTAGGCTTTCTGTGATTTTTGTTGTTGTTTAACTCTAACTTTTGATCAGGGTGATGTGATATGATACAAGGAGTTATTTATATTATTTTTTTGGTATCTATTGATATTTGCTTTATGACCGAGTATGTGCTCACTTTTAGATAAAGTTCCATGTGGTCCTGAGAAGTATGTATATTCCTTTGTGTTTGGGTGGATGGTTCTGTATGTATCTATTAAATACATTTGGGCCGTATCATCTGTTAGACCCCATATTTCTTTGTTGAGTTTTTGTTTGGTTGACCTATACAAGGGTGCAAGTGTCGTATTGAAGTCTCCACTATTAATGTGAGGTGTGAAGTTTAAATTTCAGCAGAGTTTCTTTGAGATATGTTAAGTGCCCTTGTTTGAGATCATAAAATATTCAGGATTGAGACATCATATTGGCTGATTTTTCTCCTGAGATGAATATGTAATATTCATCTTGGTCTCTTTTGATTGATTTTAGTTTGAAGTCTATTTTTTTAGATATGAGGACGGCTACACCAACTTGTTTCTTAGGATCATTTTATTGGAAAGTTTTTTCCCAACTCTTTACTCTGAGCCTATGTATATCTTTGAAGTTGAGGTATGTTTCTTGTATGCAGCAGAAGGGTGGCTTTTGTTTTTATATCCATTGTGTTAGGGTGTCTTTTTATAGTTGAATTAAGACCATTGATATTAAGGGATATTAATGACCAATGATTGTTATCTCCTGTTATCTTTGGTGGTATCTTATAAGTATTTCCTTTCTTTGGATTTTTCTTCTGTGGAATTATCAATTGCTTGTGGTTTCATGGGTGCACCTGGTTTCCTTTAGTTGGAGTTTTCCCATTAGTGTTTTTTATAGGGCCAGATTTGGTATTGTTTAAATTTGGTTTTGTTGTGAAATATTGTGTTTACTCCATTTATGATGATTGATGGTTTTGCTGGGTATAATAGTCTAGGTTGTCAGCCATGCTCTTTTCGTGTCTGTATAACATCTGACCAGGGCCTTCTTGCTTTCATTGTCTCCATTGAATAGTCTGGTGTTATTTTGCTTGATCTGCCTTCATAAGTAATTTGGCCTTTTTCTTTTGCAGCTCATAACATTTTTTTCCTTATTCTGTAGGTTTAGTGGCTTGATTATTATGTAGTGAGTAGATTTTTGGGGGGTGTATAGTCTGTTCTGTAAGCTTCTTTTATCTTTATAGATGTTTCCTTCTTTAGGTTGGGAAAGTTTTCTTCTATGATTTTGTACACTATATTTTCTGTGCCTTTGAGTTGATATTCTTTTTCTTCCATTCCAGTTTTTCTCAGGTTTGGTCTTTTCATGGTGTCCCAGATTTCCTGGACATTTTATGTTATGATTCTTTTGGTTTTACTGTTTTCTTTAACAGATGTATCTATTTCCACTATTGAATCTTCCACTCCGGAGATTCTCTCTTCCATCTCTTGATTTTTGTTAGTTATGCCTGCATCTGTAGTTCTGGTTCATTTCCTCACATTTTCTATTTTCAGCTTTTCCTCAGTTTGTGCCTTCTTTGTTGCTTCTACTTCAATTTTTAATTCTTGTAATGTTTCTTTCACCTTTTTTTGTTTATTTGTTTTTCTTTTTCTTGGTTTTCTTTATTTTCTTTGGGGATTTGTTAATCTCTTCTAAATTTTTTGTTTATATTTTCTTCTATTTCCTTAATGAAGTGTTTTTTTTTTATATCCTCTTTTAAAGCTTCTATTATCTTCATAGATTTGTTTTTAATGTCGTATTCTGTTTCCTCTTCATTGCTATGCTCAGGTCTTGACATTGCAGAACCGCCAGCTTCTTCTGATGGTGTCCAGTTGTTCTTTATATTGTAATATGTATTCTTACACTGGAATCTGCCCTTCTCTTCCTAAGTTAACTCTTAGTTTTTTGTCAGCTCTTGGTCATTGTGGGCCCAGGGACTGTGTGTTTCCAATAATTGCAGGGGCTGCTGTTAGTCAATTCTTAGTTGGTTCTTAGTCAGCTGTGGACCAGGAGGCTTTGGGGTCTCCAGTTATTGGAATGTGATTAAGCAGATGGCACTTTGTGTAGGGTTTGTCCCATAGGATGTCCCTCCAGCTCTGTTTTGCTGGGGATTGGGTTTGGGGGGTCTTTCCCAGCTTTCTTTGTATTAGGTCAGAGCTGGGTGTGGTTGGGGTGCTAGGGACTGTGTCCCCAGGCTGAGGATCAGAGACCAAAGTCTACACTTGGCCTGGGAACTCGTAGTCAGCTGTGGACTAGGAGACTTCAGGATCTCCAGGTGTCAGTGTGTGATCTACTCTACATTCTTGCCAACATGAATTGTCATTTGTTTTATTAATCTTAGCTACACTTACAGGTATAAGATGAAATCTAAAAAAAATAGTTTTGACTTGCATTTCCCTGATGGCTGGATATGTTGAACATTTCTTTAAGTGTTTTATGGTCATTTGTGTTTTCTGAGAATTCTGTTCAGATCTGTATCCCATTTTTTAGTTGTGCTGGGTTTTTCTTATATCTATTTGTATGAATTCTTAATAATTTGGATATTAACTCTCCATTCAATGTGTAGTTATTAGGAATCATTTTCATTCCATAGGCTGCCACTTTGACCAGGTGTTTTGCCATTCAGAAGTTTTTCACTTTATGTAGTCCCACTTAATAATTGTTGATCTTATTGCTCATACTCATGTTGTTTAGAAAACCTTTACCTGTGTCAATCAGTTGTGAGTGATTCCCTATTTTATCTTTTATCAGGATTAGTATATTTGGTCTTATATTGAAGCTTTTTGATCTGCTTGGATTTTTGTGAAGGGTGATGTATATTGATCTATTTGGTTCTTCTACATGTAGCTGTCTAAGTATACTGGGTTTATTTATTTATTTATTTTTAGATGCTGTCTTCCTTTTGATGTGTGTTTCAGGATTCTTTATCAAAACTTATGTGTCTATAGGTGTGCAAAATTATATCTGGGTCTTCATTTAAATTCCATTGGTTATTGTGTCTGTTTTTAAGCCAATACCATGAAGGTTTTATTAATACAGCTCTGTAGTACAACTTGAAATCAGCGAAGCTGATGCCTCTAGCAGATTTTTCCTTTTCTTTCTTTTTTTTTTTTTTGAAGATGTTTTTATGTTTCCATATAAAGTTGAAACTTATCCTTTCAAGGTCTCTGAATAATTGTGTTGGAATATTGGTGGGAATTATATTGAATCTCTTTTGATAGATTTTCATAACAGTCATACCTACCAATCCATTGAACACAGGTAATCTTTCAACCTCTTCGCATCTTCTTCAGTTCCTTTCATTAGTGTCTTAAATTTATTATTCAAGCTTCCACTTGGTTAGATAGAGTTACCCCAAGATATTTTATATTATTAAATATTACTGTGCATGTCATCTTTCTCTGTTTTCTTTCTTAGTCTGTCATTTGTATATAAGAGGGTCATTGAATTTTGAGTTAATTTTGTATCCATATACTTTGCTAAAATGTGTTTATCAGTTATAAGAGTGCTCTACTGGAAGTTTTAGTATCACTTCTGTATATTATCTTATCATCTACAGATAGTAATACTTTGACCTTTGCATTTCCAATTTGTATTCCCTTGATCTCTTGTAATAGTCTTATTGTTCCAGCTAAGATTCTAAGTACTATATTGAATAAGGAAGGAGAGAAAAGACAAGTTGAACCATTCTTGCATCCCTTGGAAGAATTCTACTTGATCATAGTGGATGATCTTTTTAATGTTCTTTGGGTTTTAGATTTCAAGTATTTTTTTATTGAGAATTTTTGTATCTATGCTTATGAGAAAAATTGGTCTATAATTATTTTCTTTATAGATCTTTAAGTGATTTGGGTATCAGGACAATGGTTGCCTCACCAAATGAATTGGACAATGTTCCTTCTGTTTCTATTTTGGGTAATTATTTAAGGAATATCGACACTAACTCTTCTTTGAATGTCTTATAGAATTCTAGGCTACAATAATTTGTCTTTGGTTATTTTTGTTTTAGAGACTTTTAAAGACTGATATTTTACTAGCGTTTTCAGTTCTATTTGAAATGCTTATCTGCTCTTGATCTATTATTAATAGTCAGAAATTGGGAAAAATGAATGTCTTTTAATAGAAGGAAGAATGAAGAAAATTTCGTTATACAATAGAATATTAGTCCATTATTTAAAAATAAAGTTAATAAATTCACAGTTAAATGAATGGAACCAGAAGAAATCCTGACTGAGGTCACCCAGACCCAGAAAGACAAGTGTGTGATGTATTTACTTATCTGTAGATATTTGCTCTGAAGTCAGTAGTGATAACTTAGCTATAATCTATAGAACTGCAGAGGTCAGTTATTGAAAAAGGTACAATGAGGGATAAATAGATCACTTTAGGTAAAAGAAATAGAAAAAATTAGCTATGGGTGGATGGTGGTAATATAATCTAAATGAAATCACCATGGAGGAGACAGCTTCAGCTGAATTAATTTTCAAGTACGGGGATTGGGTGACATCTAATTGAATTGTTTGCCTGTGGAGTCCCATGAGATTCCCAGACAATTAAAGTTTCCTCTCCACAAACTGAGAGAAAGACTGCATTACGGAACCCATACAGACCTTCATGCCTACATTCTGCTGTCTGCGGTAATGAAAGTGCTGTGCAGGCTACCATAGGGAAGCATAAACAGCAACCCAGTCACAAACCCTTTAATTACAATGGTTTCCTTCCTGAAAAACATGCTAGCATAGTGGTGGCATAAAGCTTGTGGATGTACCAACCAATGGATTAGGTAACTGGGTAATCTGCACCTATCAGATACAACTCATACATGACACTGCTTGGGAGACTAAGAACATGAGATGAAATAGTTAAGGAACCAGAGTAAAAAATAAATACTATTCTCCTAAAGACAAACAAACAAACAAAACAACCAACCAATCAATCAAAGAATGTGCAGCAATCAAATGACTCCAATGACGTTCTCTATACTTGTAGATCTGTGCCTTGCTCAGTAAGCACCAGAGATGTTTCATTCTGCTGCAGATGGGAAATAATACAGAGAATCACAGCTAGAAAAAAAATGCAAAGAGTAAGTGACCTTGCAAAGACTCTACCCTAAATGGGATGTCTCCATCAAATATCTCTCCTCAGGACTCAGGAAATCCCATGGAAGAAGAGACAGAGAACTTAAGAACCAGAAGGTATGGAGTACACCAGGAAAATAGGCCTGCTAAATAAACACGATTAAAGTTCTTATGAATTACAGAGATTGGGGCATCATGCAAAGGGCTTATACCAATCTGCACAAGGTCGTCTGTGTATATATTGTGGCTTCCAGGTAGTGGGGGTTTTGTTACATTGTTCTTTTAATTCCTACATAGGCCAATGCTTAGGCTCCTGTTTCTTATGTATGTTCTTGGACTCTTTTCCTTCTGTTTGTTTGTATTATCCAATTTTGATGTGGTAGTTTTTGTTTTATTTTATTATGAAAAAAGAAAAAAATATATAGAAATTCAGTTTCCTGTCTGTAAGTAGGAATGAGAACAGATCTCAAAGGTGGGGAGAACATTATATTGTATCTGAAATTGAGGTATTTTCTAAGATGTTATATCAAATTAGAGACTCTGACAGTGTATTTGAACAAAACTAGAACTAACAGAGAACACACAGTAAACGTAAACATTGATCATCACAAATGAATGCTAAGACTACCAAGGTAACATTGAAGAAAAAGAAAAACACCAATACATAGTTTTTGTTTCACTGTCCTAATTAAATTTATAAGGAATCAGATACTGTTTTAGATAAAAATAGTACAATTAATATTTAAATATATTTACACATATCAATTCATTTTTGTGTTTGTGTATGTGTGTGTTTGCATGGCAGAAGAAAACTCACAGAAATTGGCTCTTTCCTTCCGTCAGATAGGTCCAGACATTGAATTGTGATCTTAAGGGTTAGTAATGTATTCAATAAAAATAGCCTAAAATATGAGAGGACAAAGTCAAGCCATGAAGACCAGGGAATGGTTGCTCAAGCTTATAATCTCAGCCTTAGGTGGCAAAGATATTTTAGGGTATTTTAATTAAATATACCACCACACAGTGGCAAGTACATTTACTTGATAAGTCATCTAATTAGCCTTTTTCATTCGTTTCATAAACGCTGTATCATGAGTCATCAAATAGAGTGGCCAAAAGAGAACCCTGAATATAAATGTCTGTATGTGGATGGTAGTCTGTGGTGGGATTCATGTGTTAGCTGATAAGGTCTGAAGATGCCTATCCAGGGTCCCGGGCTCCAGAAAGGGGGCAGCTGGCTTGGTCTAGTGGTTAAGATTCTGCGCTCTCACCATCGCGGCCCAGGTTTGATTCCTGGTCAGGGAACAAAAGAAACAAAAAAATAAAAAAGAGAGAGAAAAGGGCCCCAAGATCGATCTCAGAAGCCTTTTATGAATAGGGTTAGCCACTTTATCTGTACAATGACCCACTTCAGATACACAATTTGGAAGCAGCTTTGGCTCAGTTTCTAGAGCCCTTTCAAATCTTTCTCTGGCTTTAAGTGAATATTTGCCCACGTTGGGATGCCATCTGTAGTAATAAGGTTTCTCCTTTGGGTTTCTGGCTCTGTCTGTCTGACTCTGCCCTACTTCTACCTATGCTCTGATTTCTCCTCCTACTTTTTCTATGGTGCCTGTCATGGGCCAAAACACCTCCTTTATTTAAAGATTGATATTCATAACATACAGAAAGGCATTCCCATATCAGTAGTCATGTTCTCTCTGCCTATGAGGAATATTTGGTGAAAAATTTAAGCCTTATTATAGTAATATTATTCAACCATGATTATATCTTTATATTTAACATAATCTTATTTGTAACTTGATTGATTTGAAGAGGATATCTCAAAATGACAGCTAATATCATGTTTATTTGGCTTTCATTTAATCTGGATATCCATCTTCCTAACTCATAACAAATGAATCCTGAGTGGTTTTGTCACTGTTAATGGATATCTAAGCATTATTTTTGTTCACTCACTATTACCACAATTTGCTTACAGTAATGTGGATATAATCCCTGGAAGGTATAGCAAATAATCTGAAAACATGATGATAAAAACATTGCTGAGAACTTCAGTATTTATGGGAAGGGTATATTCTACAAAATATAAATATTCATGATAAGCTATTATCAGAAATGACCCTTACTACTACAGTGTCTACAGTTCTGTGAAGGAACAGAAAGGGTCAGTCAATCATCTACAACTCCCTTCTGACACATTTGTTCAAGTAACTTTGCCATTTCTCTGTGTTTATAAAGAAATCTCCACGTTCAGACTGACTCTCCAGATTAAAACGAAATAGGAGACAAAATTGTAGTCTTCAATGGTCTATAAAAATAGAGGAGGAAGAGAGAAGAAAATTAATTATCCAGAACACCCTTTGTACAGACATACCATGGAGATTAAAGTAAAAACCAAGATTGTGGCATAATAGAAGAGAAACAAGTTAGTTCAAAAATTAGAGCATGGAAGGGTTAGAGAATGTACAGGAGAGGAAAGGTCTGCATATTAGCAGTATACAAAGGAAATATGAACAGAAGTTAAACATTCCGCTTGAGTCACCTTTAAAATTCAAATCTTCTTCAAAACAGGCTTCAAACATCATTTCTTTATAAGCTGCTCAGATGTTTCATTTGTTTATCCAGTTTGTAGTTTTAAATATTTAAAACAGTTATTCTATGAAATCTGATTACTTATGCATTTATTTTTCCTGACAAAATATACCAGAAGAAACATAAAAAATAATTTTTATAAGTATAGTCTTAAGGATTAGGGTGACAGATGAAGGTGTGAAGAGCCTGAAATCTAAGTGTGATGAACAGAAATCAATTTGGATGACTTGGCAGCATACCAGGAATCCCGATATTCAAAAGACAGTCAGAGGATTTCCAGAGCAAGTTGCCAAGCTACCCTAACAGAACAGAAGAATTTGGGTTCAAATGAATGTAATCAAACACATTAGAAGGAGTTCATTTTCTAATCTTTTGACAAATGTTTGGTTATTCTAGCCAGTCCATGGGATGAAATACATTTTCAAAGACTCCTTAAGCCTAATATCTTTTCCAGGTCTGAATTGACTAGCTATGAGTTGAATTTTGAATTTTCATTGACTAAGAGTATTTCACACAGGACTGACAGAATAGAATTTCATTTCTCTACCATGTCTAAAAGCCCATGGCTGGGATGGTCATAGGGAACCTTCTAGGTTATTTTTTTGCTAGATAGGCACATTGTCAAATTACTTTCTAAATCTCTGTTTATACCCAGAGATTTTTCCTGGTTTTTACACTTAAACATATTCTATGGTAATATATATTTAATAAATACGTATTACTCCATGCCACAAAATTTTAAATTCAAAGTTTAGTATGGAAGAATTCTCTACTATCCAATCACTCTATTGCTCTATAAATATAATTGTAGGAGCCTACTTATATGTAAATATTTTTAAATATTTTTTTACTTCTATTTCATAATCACTACTTCTTGTTGCTAAATATCTAAGTAATTTTATATTAAAATACATCTACTAGTAACCCCCAAATAGAATTAATATTCACCATGAAAAGAAATAGGTGCCAAGATGTGAAAATTATTTTGATAATCTATATAAAATAGTAGTAAATAAAAATTTTAGGAGCACAAAGCCAGAATCAAACTTGAATAGAGTTGAAAACATAATTTGAGTTTTGCAGATTGTAGTATATTGTATTAACCATAGTAAATTTTTGAAAAAAAATGTAGAACCATCTTTTTGACATAATTATTTTTGACAAATACACCTTGAATTCTATGCAAACTTTGAAAGGCATGTTTACTTATTCTGATAAAAGTTTTATATTAGATTTTTCAAAGTAATTTTAGGATTAGGTTCCAATTACTTATTAAATAATATTTGTTTTATAATTATGAATGATAAATGGACTTTCGTGTTCTATATTTATATTTGAAGACAAAGTAAAAGACAGTAATCCAATGCTTGATGAATCAATACATGCTAAAAAATTGTTTTAAATTATAAAGTCATCATGACAACTTAATATATAACAACTCTAAGAGGAGAGAAAAAAAATCAGTTTCACTTCGTGTCAACCTATAAAACTAGAACGACTAGATATCATTGCTACCTTAGACTCATTCCATCATCCAATATCGAATGTGTGAACCTGTGTATGGCTGAAAAGTTATTTTAGTACAAAAGTATCAGCTTTAATGTTTAAAGGTTTCCCAATATTTAAAATCTATTAAAATTCTTTAATATAAAATTACAAAGAAAAATTCTTCCTTGTTTGGATCTGTATACAAATAAAATATTTTAGCCTTTGACATCTTGTTTTTAAAATACATTTTCTACTATATTAAATACTTTATCATCTATTCATTCATTATTTTATAAACTAACAAGACTTTTGAGGTTTTACTCAAAGCATATGAATAGCTTGAAACAATCTCCATTTAATTTTAAAAATATAGTCTATTTCTGACTTTTGATGATTATAATTAAAGCTTTCATTGTGCCAGCATTAAAAAATTTATCCATTGTTACAATATAACAATGTAAAATTAAACTAAGCATTCATCCTTTACATTTGTCAAACTAGCAGTACTCCTAACATAGTGGAGTTCTCTTACGAAGAACAACTTCCTTAAACTAGTTTCACAAACAAAATATTATGGGATGTTTTGGATTAAAATATTTTGCTAGGCAAAACACCACTCATTCTCTGACATCAAATATGTAAAGCAAGTACAAAGAAGACAACTCCTTTGACTTTTGCAGATTTTCAAAATGATACATTTGTAAAGCACTGCTTTGCTTCCATGACTCAATTACACCAGGCTTTAATGGTAAATTACCTGGGTTTTTTTTTTTTTTTTTTTTTTTGAGCATGAAAAAAGAAAAAAATAGAGAATGAGTATTTAAGACCACTAGCATTTGCAAGCCTAATGGATGTATGATTCATGATTTTATGACCAACAGTAGTTACACTATATTAGTAATACTCCTTCAAACCTCTGAGATTAACAGCACTGGTGATGGGTATTTTAAACTAAATTGATTGACATTGTTGACATCATTACAATCAAATTATTGCTTCTTTATAACATAAAAGAAAAGCTCACCTATATCCCTGTGTGTTTCAATTTGACCCATAAGGTTCAGATGTAGTGTTCACTAATCAGTAGCACCATGGAATTCAGAGACAAATTCTTTCCGAGACACACAATGGGGGCACTTTAATAAATGAACACATAAGAATCTATAATACCATTACACAAAGAGAACCACAATAATGGTCAACACATCGCATTTTAAAATGCATTTTTTGTCACTAAGTAGAATGCCATTATAACAAGGAACCTTTTGTGCTTTAAAAGGGTATGTTTCTCAGTAAAATATTTATGCTTCTAGAAATTACCAGACTGTATAGCTCACCTACAACAATTTCATTTTATTACATATAAATTGTAAATTATTTCTTTTAAATTATTAATGCAACAGAAAAGAGAATTGTTCAGGCAATAGTCTTCTCAAAGAACTGCAAATAGATGAAACAAAACCAAGATGACAATTTCAGCATTTGAAATATACACATGATAATTCAAACAAATGTTATGACATTTAAGATAATGAAACCCTTCATTTATTCTACTATCTGGTATGAGTTTTATTTCACATATAAGGAATCAGAACAGATGTCCAAATATTATAATGCCAAAAGAAAGTTAGGGCATATTTTCATAAGTACCCTCTGAGCAGCCTGTAGTGTCTCTTTAAGACTGACATGCAATACTTTAAAATAGCAATTCAAGGTCTATCCTAGGAAACACAGCTAGAGGCAGCAGTTTCCAGAAAAAAAGAGAAGATGAAGCTCAAAGAAACCCTTTGGGCCATGTGAGTTACATGATATTGACACACCCAATCTCTGCAATCAGAAAATGAATAATTGTAAATTTGTTACTCAATACTCCCTTTTCCAGGGGAAAAGGGTTGAGTAATTATTAAAGAGAAAAACTGATGTTAAAATTATTGGAGACTTTTTGTAATGAATTAATTCTAATCAATGTGCTTATTGACTACACAGTGAACTAATGACTTCCTTAAATAACATGGGTATGCATTATTGCTGACATTCAAATTAATATTTAACCTAATGGCTTGCATGCTTTTTCTTGTCTTTTCTTTAAATACAGAGCCTGTGTTTCATCAAACATGTACATGCTGCTTCACTCTCTGTTGACAATGTTAAAGCAATGTCCATATGGTCAAATGATTAATAACTACTTGGAGTAGCTTATATATAGATAAAAGAAAGAAGTTATACTAGCATATAAAATAAGGAAAGTTATTGATGGTACAATATGTCTTCTGTTTCCATATTAAAATATGCTTTGGATTTCTTTCAAACAAAAGAGTGATTTGGTAAAAGAATTTAAAACAGCTATATTTGGTATAATACAATGGTTATATGTAATTTTTTATAAAACTTACTTTGAGGTTTTATAAGACTTACTTTGAGGTTATTTCCTGAAGAATGCTTAACCAACCTATTGTATATCACATACTGAACTAAATTCTTAGATGATAAAATTAAATCTGACATATGTCTGTGCAAAGGAAAGTCATATTTATGAAGTTTTCATTCTCTTTGATATGTTAGTTTTCATAAAATTTAATGGGAAAGTTTTAGTCACAGTAAAACATGGATATATTCTAAGTTTTTAAAAACATGTGATTTTCTTTTACCTTATGCTGAAAATAAAGACAAAGTAGGGTTCCTTTAAATATTCATAATTATTTGATGACTGTTTTCATTATTTTTCAGGCCCATATACAGGTAATGAAAAGTCAACATATTAGCAGGAATTTATTTCTAAACGCATGTGAGGAAGCTTACAGATACACTGCAGAAGGCACATAGTATAAAAGTGAAGACCTTCAGTTTCATCACTAGCCTTATACTAAGATTGTTGGACTTTGTAGATAACATTACATGAGATTCTAAAACTCCATTTTTCCTTTCACCAGAGATGTCCTCTTTAGCCAGCATATATTCTCGGGTTCTTCCAATAAGCACTGAATAGAATGGATCAATATGGTGCTCAGTACATTGCACCAACGTGATAGAAAGCATCCCTCAGTGTGTGTAACAACGAGTACAACCTGCTGGGGAGATCGTAGATAAGAAGTAGAGATTTGCTGTTCACTATGAAGAGTAATCACTCACACAACTTTTTGAAGGTTGTTCTTATTATTCAATACTAATAATATTCTTCTTATTGTTGTTGAGATTGTGCCTACCAAAGTTCGGTAGATTATGCAACATTGAAAAATCAACTGGTAGTATGAACTGTTCAATTGCCTCCTTCTGCTGTTGATAATGGATGACATCATTTTCATAATACTATTGGATGCTGAAAAATTTACTTCACATTACTGTCATTCTTGGAAAACCATTGGTATTCTAATACTATAAAAACCTAAACAGAGCCTGCCAAGATGGCTTATCAGGTAATGGTTCTTTCTATCAAGTATAATGACCTGAATTAAATCCCTGAGCCTCAAATAGTGAAAACAGAAAAGAGACCCAGAGGTTATCCCTGATCTACAAATGTCTGTCATGGAATGCACAACCTCAGAATATAAATATACATAAACAAATACATGGATATAAAAACACTGTAAGGCATAAGGTACATTATACATTTATCTTAATGAATATTAATATATATTCATGGAGCCTTTAACAACTTAGATGATTTGGATAATTTTCTCACTAAGTTCTTTTAATTTAAAAATATGTGATAAATACCTACCCTTTTCCTATCTTTGGATTGAATATTAATTACTCTTTAACTTGAGACAAGTACTTTTTATAGCAAATAAACATTTTTTTGAAGAACAAGTTTATGTTCTTACACATTTGCCTTAATAATATCTGTTAAAGATGCTGACTTTGCTAAAATGTGTTTAAAACTCATTAACGTATATTCATAAATGTATGTGCCCATTCCTTAAATTTCTTAAATTGCTCTTTTAAGAGAACACATTAATACAGCCAAATTAATTAACATATAGTGTTATATAATTATACTGATACAATTTTTGATATTATAATAAATAACAAGACATAGAATTTGAAAAACTGAAATAGTAATTAGAAATTCAAGTTCATCAATTGAGAAAATAAAATAACTTGACCTGAATTCCAGAGGAACCAAGAGCATAATGGAAGACCTCTTATTTAAAGTGCAGGCATCTCTATATGATGATAACTTATTTGATTGAAGTCTACTGAAAGCAATTTCCAGGAATTGTCAGTTTAATTAGTGTTTTCCTGAAAATGTATACCAATCTATCAATTGCATGTTAGAGCTTTTCTGTACAGTAATAAGCTTTTTTGTTAGCAAAAAAAGAGAGGCATTCTAATTTTGACTTATATTAATTTCTACAGACAAAATTTGCATATGAACTTATATTGTGATATAGTTTCTTTACACATATTAAGGGTTCTTTGATCCATTTATAGGGAAAAGATTGTGATTGGTGGAAAAAACATAAATGATGCTCCCCTGGACATAAAATTGAAACAAACAAACAAACAAAAAAACCCTTAAATTTGGCAGACAAAAAGCAGTAAAGAAAATAATGGCTTTGGAAAGTAATTATTAAAAGTTGTTAAAAATCCTGTCCCAGTGCAGTGGGACAAAGGCTGGAAGATTTTTTATTTCCATATGCTGAACTATTAAGTGATGTTATGTTGACTCAGATCTATGGCTCATTGCACTGAAAAGAGGGTATTTCTCTACCATAGATTCCTCAAAAAATAAATGGGTTTAAGCAAAAGGGTTTCACCTAAACACTCTGTTAGCCCATGAATAATTATTCACATTAGAAAACACTGTGTTTCTTTGTCCTTACTTTAAATGGTTCATATTTTAAAATTTTGAATATAGACTTTTATTTTCTATAAATTAACATTGACTTTTAAAAAACACACAACAAACCTTTTCTTGTAGTTTAAATTTATTCATATATTGTCATTTAACATATTGACCTAGTTTATAAGCTCATTTAAATGTCATGTTTTAGTTAAAAAAATTAAACTTCATGTTGTACTTATTAAACTCTCAACTAAAATCACATATTTATATTCTTATCACTTAAAATTGTTTGTTTTCTTAGTACTATGTTATTTATCCATTGGAAATTTGCTATATGTTTAGTATTAGACTATTTTAAGATTTAAAATAAAGGATGTATTGTAAAAGTTCCTGTCCTGGCCTTTATACCCTAGCCCTGAGGTTCAGACCTACTAACAGCCCTCCCTGCTGCTGCTTTGCCACAAATAATCACACAGAGTCTTATATTATTTACATGCTGTTTAGCCATGCTCAGGCATATTGCTAGCTAGCTTTTGAATCTTAACTCAACACATTTTCATTAATCTGTCTTGTCACATGTCCTGTGGCTTACCTGTGTTTATTTTGCATGTTGATTTTTGGGCAGCTTGATCAAGTCTCTCCCTGACATATGTGTGACTATGTTTGGGTGTATGCCTGTAAGAACAGCAAGCACTAAGAACAGACAGATATTTCTCCAGGTTTGGGGTAGAGTTTTAAGTATAAAATTCCTTTTTTTTTTTTTTTTTTTTTTTTTAAAGAAGCTATCATCTGCCCTAAAGTGGAATATTTGTCTGTACAAGTTATATTTCAGGCAACATTTTCATATATTTGATAAAAATTTCATTTTTAAAGTTCTTTTACTATCATTCATATAGTATGAGTATTTTAAAGTAGTATACACTATTCTTAAAGACAAGCTATCTAATAGAAATGTTCATGGTGCCTCATACCCAATAACAGTGTAATTATGATGCCTCATAGCTGGCTGTAGCCTAGTTTTGGTATTTGCCAATGGAAAGACACTTAAGTCAGAAGAAATGTTTATCGACCTTCTCAATCCCTGCCATTTTGAAAATAGAAAGGGTGCATGACAAAAGCATGGGAAAACTGTGGAGATGTCTAACCAATTTATAGAAATGGGTCCACTCCATGATTTTGTCTATAATAAAATACAAGGTATAGAGAATCAAAATTGTTTTGAGATTTTAAAGTATAACTTAGAGAAATATTAATGAGCTGGTGCTTCATCTTCTAGAAAATAAAATTATTTTCCTTCCACAGTTTTCCCACAGCAAAGATTCCTTAATATGAAACCCAGCTTCAGAGAAAGAACTAATCCAAGATAGCCCAATTACATAGTAACTAAGAAAGACAGAAAGGGAAGAGTCTATAAACGTGAAATCTTGTACAAAGGGCACAAATGTAGTTATGGGGTATCTAAAACTTACAGTGGGATTCAGGGACAACACTTATGCATACAAGAAAAGCTCACTCATGATGGGGCTGTTAGTCTAGCCTTTAGTGCATCAACTTTGTTGTCTTGTGTTTTAAGAATCACAGAGGAACTGTCTCACACAAGTCTCATCACAAAGAGAGAAACTCCCCTTGTGGAGATAAATGGTATAGTGATTGTCTAATAAACATATTTGTAGTTTTGCAAATAGGAAGCCTGCACAGTTTTAAGGAATCTCTTCCAGATCCCAAAAGGGGTAAAGGCAATTTAAAATGAAGACCGGTTGTGGAAAACTGGCCTATTACAGGAAGATACCAGGCAATGGAACTTCTTAAGGAAATTCATGTTTTCTTGTTTTGTTTTGTGTTTTTCTACAAAAAAAAAAAAAAAAGACTCACATAGTAGAACCAGAAATTTAAAGAATGATTTCTAGAAAAACAAACTTGGTTGTTAAAGAAGCAACTATGACAAAACCATCTGTTTGATGTGGGGATTCAAGGCTAGTTCGAGGCTGCCCAGAGTCAAGAAACCTCATTGTTACAGAAGGCATCCCAATGTGGGTCAAATATCCACCTAAATCCTGAGAAAGTTGAAAAAGGGCTAGAGCACAGAAACTGAGCCAAAGCAGCTTCCAAATTGTGCATCTGAAGTGGGTCATTGTACAGAGAAAGCCCGATGTCCACGCCACATTCAAAGTGGCACCAGCAGACTGGAGGCAGGGAACATAAACTGCAACCAGGCAGGTTTCTAACATCTCACAGAAGACTTGGTAGCATGTGATTGATTTAAGATTTCTGTTTATTTTTAACAAAAATGAAACAAAGACGGTTTCTTAGTAGCAGCATTTTATTGGTTCTGCTCTGTTTGCTGGTGGCAAACAGAGATGTGGTCCCTTTAAGAGAACTTACTGATTCAGCTTTATCTGCAAAAACTATGAGGCTCTTTAGGAGTATGAGCATTGTAAAAGCTCTTGTGGTTGGAAGATGATTAAGGATTCACAATAAAGCAGATTCAGATGGAAAAAAAAAACCCTGTAAACGGGTTACAAGGTGTGTAAAAGGTACATAGGCTTCAGAGAGAAAAGAAAGAAGGTAGAGAAAGTCTTTAAAAAGAGAAATAGGGTAATAAAAATATAATAAGCCATATAAAGATGGAAAACCGACACAAAATCTGGATTTTGGTTATTATTGTGTTTTCTTTTAATTTTTTAACTGTTAATTGGCTAACTGCAGAAAGACAATGGATTGCAAAGTCTGCTAAGTAAATCAAGAATATATATTTTAAAGGTATTTTGATTTTGAAATTTGTGTCTGAGGATTTATTGCTTTGGAAGAGTTCTGCTTTTCTTTCCACAGAAGATGAGAACCTGTGGATTGTTTCCAGGCAAATATGGTTTCAACAACTAAGACCTCCTTAAAAAAAAAAAAAAAAGATGGGAAGAGATGGACATATCAGCTTCAGGGCTGCAGACTATGAACCAGTCTGAAGAACCCATGAGATTTTCAATGCCCCGTAATCAGCAGGAAGTAGTAATGGAAAACTACGTCCGAATTCCCAAAATATTGTTTATAAATGTTCCTTTTCATTATAAATGGTTAATGGTCATAGTTAATCTCTTTCTAAGAAGAAAAAGGGGATATGGTATATGAATGATTTTTTTTAAAAAATAGATTATTGAATTTACTTAGATCAGGAAATCAGCTGTTAATCTCAGAATGTTTTACATTGGCATGGATTTTGGTTTACTGATACAAATTTAAGGTCAATTCTCTTATGCTGTATGTATTTTTCTATTCTTGTTTAAGATATGATGTTCTATGTAACTGAGTTAAAATTGTAATGTATAATTAGGAAATGCATGTTATATTTTTAGGTATACAAAGATATAATTCAATTAGATAGGTAATCTTCAAACAGTTCTAAGACATACAGAATATGGCATTTAAAATGTTTTAAGAACTTAGACCTTTCTAGACAGTGAGATAGGTCTGCTCCTGGCAGCACTAATTTACTTCAAGAGAAAATGGGCATCGAAGAAATTCCATATGGAGATTAGTTTCTTTGTGGCATCGGTTAGCCACTGGACATAAACATGTTCTTATATTGACTGCTTGACAGCATGCTGTTTAAATTGGACATGCAGGTTCCATAGGAAGGAGACCTCTGAACTTTGGAAGAACAAGCCGAGATGGTCATTCAGATACCTGCTTTGCAGAGAAAACTGTCAGATATTCTTCAGGACTCAAGGAGAATGTCTGATGAATAGGCAAAGCAGATTTACCTCCACTGAAATGAAAAGAGACTCTGGGCCTGTAGGCTGAAGATGGATGCCCCAACTTTATAAAGGAACTTTGGGTGACTGTCCAGGCAGATAGGTGTCACCTCTGTCATTTTTAGATTTTGGAAGTTTCTTGCACTTTCTGTTTACTTGGGTAAATATATCCTTCTGTAGTCTTTGATGTAGTTGAAGATTAGATAGTTATAGGTATAGTTTTTCTTAGTCATTTGAAAGGTATATTGGATATGAAACTTTAGATTCATAAGGATAAGTTAGATGACAGAGTATTTAATTTTGCTAAATACAAATAGACTAGATATTGTAACTGTAATTCTTGCTTGATAGCTATTTTGTTACATGTAATTTTGCTATGTTAAAATTGAAACCTTTTTTATTAGAAAGGGGGAAGTGATGTGGAAATGTCTTTCTTTATGCTGTGAATATCAATCTTTAAATAAAGGAACTGTTTTGGCCTGTGACAGGCACCATAGAACAAGTAGGAGGGGAAATCACAATATAGGTAGGAGAAGAAGGGTGGAGTCAGAGACAGACTGAGCCAGACGCCCAAAGAAGAGGCATGCAAGGAACACAGTTGGCCCACAGGCCATGTGGCAGACAGATTAATGAGAATGGGTTGAGTTAAGATGTAAGAGCTAGCTAGCAATGTGCCTAAGCTATAGGCCAAACAGCATGAACTTAATATAAGCGTCTGAGTCATTTCTGGTGCCTGAGCCACTGTGGGCTGCTAAGGGGTCTGGGGTTGGAGGTTTGTGGGTCTGGGCCTCTGGCCGCCTGGGACCAAGAAAACCTCACTGCATTATCTGTTCATATGTCATCCTGGTTTATGATTGTTCTTGGCCAAACACACAG
Organism: Phyllotis vaccarum; assembly: GCA_033318265.1. NCBI lineage: Eukaryota > Metazoa > Chordata > Mammalia > Rodentia > Cricetidae > Phyllotis > Phyllotis vaccarum. The sequence goes on from JARWLC010000007.1 coordinate 61,304,443, forward strand.
GACCACAGGAACTATCTAAAATCATACAAAAAGGGACATTTTTGTTGCCTTAATTGTTTCTGTCAACGTTCAGGGCACAATTATAATAACATAGGTAGATGTAAAAATGGCTGCAAACCAGAAATCATGTGCTCCCTACAATTAGAACAGAAATGTTTCTTGCTACTATGTTAATTCATCCTAGAAGTGTGTTTGGGAGACAGATGGTTCATTGTCTTAATCATTCAGTCTTTATTTCTTGTTGACTCACACAAAGCCATTCCTAAGTAAGTACACTCAGGATCATCACTCACACCTGTACTTGATTTACATAATGGGATTCCAGTCTAGACAAAAGTACTAAAGTGAGATGGACCTCTAGGACCTTAAGTGAACACATTTTGCATTTTGTGGGCAAGAGTATGGTTGTCGCATTGTGGTTGAGTAGTATGTGTTACTCATTATTTCTCTACCTAATCACACTGGCACACCTCACTAAGAGTATGTTCTTCCCTTAAGTCTGGGCTGTGTTATATGATGTTTCTGGCATGGAATTTCCAGTCTAGCCTCGTGGCCCAGACCCACAGACCCCACAGACCCACAGTCCCATAGTCCCACTGAAACTCAAAGACATTTATACTAATTGTATGCTGATTGATCTGTGGCACAGGCATATAACTTGCTAGCTCTTGCTCTTAATCTAACCTATGATTCTTATCCTGTTAAACCATGCAGCTTGGTACCTTTCCTCAGAGCAGTATAGTTGTCCTCTGCATCTGTTGCATCTCTGGCTTCTCTGTGGCATCTCTGCCCTGTTCTTCCTGTTCTCAGAGTTTTCTTAGTCTGGTAGCCCAACCCATACTTCCTGTCAGCCTTTGGCCAATCAGTGTTTTTATTAAACCAATGGGCAGGACAATTATTTACAACGGAACAACATAATTCCACTACGGGGCTGCACTAAAAATAATTTAGCAAAGTTACTTTCTAGGTCTTAAAGCTTTTTATCTATAATTATTAGAAGCTAGCTTTCACTTAAGAATCCTCATTACCCTCTGGTGTATACTTCTGTTACAGGAGAGAGAGAAAGAGAGAGAGACACACACTACATAACATAAAGATTAGTCAGGAACACTTACTGGACATGCTGGTGAAGAAACTATTTTGAGAATAAATTATCTAAACTGCAACTATACAAAAATAATATTCATGGTTTAAACAAAACAAAATTACACAAAATATCAAGTGAGCACTTTCCAAGTTCTTATCTTCTAAAATTGTTAACAAAATGAAGTGGTCCCTCTTAATCCATTGTATTTGATGTTGTACCCCACATGGCAGTTGATATGACCAAACAAGAGAAACACAACTATATTGCCATTTTAGAATTCATTCATCATTTTGAAATACTATTGAAATAGTATTCTTCTAGTAGTAAAATTCTATGTATGAATGATATTTTTGAATATAGTTTATAGATGTATAACAAATTGTAATTTTGACTAGGTTAATAATCCAATAAGTTAGTGAATTTTTATTATCTTGGGTTTTATAATTCCAGCTATAATTTCAAATTTCCACAAACTTCTCTCACTGCTTATTTTATCCATTTAAAGTCCAGTACAATTCTTACCTTTATAGAAAACAAACAAAGTCACAGCCAGGACTTCCCCTTCACTTGGGTAGCTCCTTCCACCTCAACTGGAGCTTACCCCAGCCTTTCCTTCTAGGAGAACTCAGAACTAGAAAACTGAAATCAGCAGAAGCCCATTAGTTTTCAAAGGCTCCATCTCTTGCCTCTTGGCTTTTAAGATTGACTCTATTAATTCACTAACTCAATTCTTGTCTTCTATCTTCTCCAATGGATGTCTGAGACATGTTAATGAGCTTCTTTGATATTTTTCCTGCTGTTAAGACATGCTTCTTAAAAATCTCCTAAAACTAAATGCCATAGATGTTTTATCATATCTAGGGACTGATTGACTGTACTGACTTGGTGTGAGTTACACCTTTAGCTCACTGTTAGGTGATCTTGACATATATTGACACTCACATAATGTGTATTTTGACTCATTTTCATTTATCACAAAGCATTAACTCTTTCCTTAAAGTAGAAGCATTCCTGAAGCAAAAAGCTATTATCTATGGTATCCATATTATAAATATGGTTTGAAAAGGTTAGTGTGACTAATGTTAACTCTGCGATGGGGCTTAGACTCTGCCTTCCACCTGCTTCTAGGTTCCAGTTGTTTCTAGTGAAGGCAATGTAGGTAGACAACACTAGAATGCATCTGCTGCAGAGATCCAGAGTGAGATTCAAGATCATCATTATGTAGACTCAAATGCAAGAGAGTAGAGTTCCAAGTCCTGTTAGAAAATGTTTGCGGAAGTCCAAAGCAGTGCTAGCAGAGGCCTGATCTAGGCAGTTAAGTGGCATTAGGAGTACAGAGCAGGGGACAGATGTGAGCTATTAAAAAGTTCCCCAAACTGCTTTCTATTAAAGTTGCCTTAGAAAATGAAAATGCACCGTTGTAAGCACTAAAACAAACACAACCAAAAAGATGTTTTCTTAACTGGGAAATTATGATGTGCAGTTATGTTTGGTATCTAAATGCAAATTTTGCATGTAGGCTGCATTTATGGAAGAACCGAAAACAACCACAATATACTATATCATAACAAAACCAAAACAAACTAGCTGCACTTGGCATAGTAATGATAAGCCCTTTAAATTAAATCTTTATGCAGATTCTATTTTATGCTCCAAACTTTTCATGAAGTCTGTGCAATTCTGATGTGTAAACTAACAAATAGATATGCTCTGTGCATGAAGTAGCTGGTTTGGATAGCAGCTGGCTTGGCTGCACGCCTTTCTAATGGTAATGAAGTCACACAGCTGCTAGGACAATCAGCTGGGTTCATATTATCACTAGCTAAATGGATATCCATTGACTGGCTTCTTATCCGGACTCATTAAAGTTCAGTGTTGACGAGTGAAATGTGGCTCGAGGTTTACAGTGAACTTGTTAGTGTCCTCCCTATAGCTTTTTCCTGGTGATTCACAGAATATCATTAATCTACTTGGGCTATGTGATAGTTAATACACTGTAAAATTTAAGCACTCCTTTAATAGAATTTTTAAAATGAACAAATGTTCTGAAGTCCCTAAACAAATTTTCAGTGTATAAAATAAAAATTATTAAAAATGGATTTAAGGAGATAATTTAGCCAGTAAAGACACTTGCCACCAAGTCTGACAACTTAAGTTAGATCCTGAGAGTCACACTGTGGACTGAGAGAGCTGGTTCTACTTACTTCTGAGCGCTATATATGTACAATGGCCTGTACATAACCCAAACCCAACACACAAATTTGGTAAATAGATGCCAAATTATATTAAATTATAAAAAGACTTACTTTAAAATAAAACAATATAGTTCTTATGGAAACCTTATCATCTCAAAACTGATTTCATTTTAGAGATGCATGGGGATTTTTTCAGTAGTTTCTAATATTTGACTGCTTCACTAGCAGTCACCAAGTGATTGAATACTAAAATTGATTTCTCCCATGTAACTGTGTGTAATGTGGGATAATGGCTGATATTACCCATCAGAGGCTAAGACTTTCTAAATCTACAAAATGACGATAACATAAGTTCAGGACTTGCTAAATCAGTATTTAACAATATCTACATGTTATGACACACCTCTTTAAGCCAGTTGTGGGCTCTATGGGACACTCAAAGACTTAGGTGCAAAGTCCCATATTTAGCTGTCTTACCCTATTGAGCTCCTGTTTTTAAATTTTCCTTTTGTTTTGTTTCAAGATCATCTTACTTCATTTCTCTTGCTCCTTCCAGTTCTATCATCTCACAGAGAATTCTGAGAATGTTCAATCTATGCATCTTTTGCTTCCAAATATCAATTTAAAACTTATATGCTAAACACATGCATATATAATAATTTGTTTTTAGACTATAACTCAGTGTTCTTTTAATTTGTCTCCAAACAGTAAACAAAATTTAAGAGACTATCCCCAAGAATAAATGGAAGTAGAAAGTACTCAGGTGGAGCAAAATCAAAAGATATATAATATATATAGTGTTTGTTATTTTTATCCTTATATAAATGTTGTCTTCACATGATCTTTATTACACATGCTTACTGTCCAGATTTATTTAGTACTGAGTCTAAAGAGAAGTATACTCTTCCAATGGCAATAGTGTGCTATGGAATGCTACTACTTTCAGGAATGTCCATATATTTCTGTAGATTTTCACAATCTTTTAGAGTGTAAATATCTAATAAATTTCTAATACTATGGCATAACTAATTTATAATATGTATAATGTCTAATCACAGCACTCCAAAAAGTACAACATACCTTGACTGGCCATCTTTCTTGGGAACTCGGAATAGTCTGGTAGACTTCTGTGATTGGGGAATGAAATTCCAGACATTTCCCAAATCAATATAATTCAACTCACTGATGACATGGAGGATGCTGTTTCACTTAAAAAAAAAATCTCAGAAAAGTCTTGACTGTGTTGTAAAGAAAATATTTGGGAGAAGCTAACTTGAAAACTCTGTTAGTCTTTAAAGAAGACTATCTCCTACTGCAAAAGCCACTAACATTGGCCTCCTATTCTCTACTCTATGTATTTTCAAGCAGGTGTCCACTGCCTACTGATGTTCAGTAGTTTGCAAAAGGACATGTTTTTTTCTGGTCTGGAGAGGTTACATATTTTGAGTCCATTCTTTTTGCCATACCCCAATTCCATCTGTAGGCTGGATGATGCCAAGGTGATAATAAGACAAAAACATTCAGCTGGAACCTGATTTCTGGGTGACTTAAAGGAAGATCCTGAGCTGAGGAATAAATATGACTCGATTGCATTACACTAGTGAGGCCAATTTATTATTGTTGCATAATAGAGTCCAGTTTGTTTAATCTAAGCAGTTGAATACTTGATACCCTTAACTCACTGACTTAAAATGTAATATGTCTTTTAGTCAATTTTTAAAGGATTATATTATTATATTTTATGTCTGTGGGCCTGAATATAAATATAAATAATATATGCCCTTCCTATGTGTGTAAGTGCCAAGGGACTTAACCCTACAATCTTGACTCTCTTGACTCTATTTCCAAAGTAGTATGATTATAGGTGTGTGTCCCTATGTTTGGATTAGACTTATATAATTTGATCTTTGAAACCCAGTACCTCATTAACTGGCTCTCAGGATTTAAGATTAACATCCAGGCTTCATAGTTTCCTAGACATATTTCTAACTTAAATGAAGTAAAACCTCTGAACACACAGTCATGATTCTGAAATATTGAGTATGCTATGTAAAAATTTCCATGATCTCTCATTGATCCAGATTATTTTGGAGAGTTTATATATACTTAATGTGTTAATCCATAAAAGTGTTAGTTTTTTTTTAATTTTGTATTTTGCATGTATTTCTTGATGTTTTTCATTTTCATTGCCATTTGGACATTTCTGTAGCTTCAATAGCTACCCTGTCTCTTCAGGTATCCACTGAAGGCCATATGCTGAACCAGTGTGGTACTCCCTATAGCAGGTTGTCCTCTTTACAACACTATGTCTTATAAAATTCTTTGAACTACCCATAGAAATTACATTATGTTGGCACAAGTCTGACCAACTCACAAAAAGGCAAAATGCCAAGCACACAGATGGCACGGGGGTAAAGTGCCAAAAAAACATGAGAATCAACTGTGGGTACTGATGGCATGATTCCCAGACATGGAAGTCCAAACACTTGTCCACCCTTAGCTTATAGCACATACTTACAGATAGGCAGATTTGCCAACAGTAATCTAGCACTGTTAGGTTAATTTTTAAAAATATTTTTAAAGCCACCATTGGCTCCTGAAGACAGCTAGCAGGCAGGCAGTGATTCTAATAAGGTTGGTGTTAAGGCTTTTCATTTTACCCAGGTGACCCCTCAAAAGGCAACCAAGGAACATTAAAAATATTACACCTACCTAGGGTGTGAATAACAGGAAGACAAATGCATTCTGAGTCATTTAGCAAACAGTAGGATTAGAACGATGTTAGTAAAGTAAGTTCCCAAACCAAATGCCATTAGCACAGTGAGATTTCAGCTGTGATTATTAAATGATCATTGTGGAACCTATCTGCCTTTGGAAAGAAAATCTTTGAATTTCTTTGTGAGCTAGTCGACTTTATTACCAGACCTGGGTCTGGGAACACACTGGACTGTCTCTGATCTGAAGGTCCTTAGCAGGGGTTGTCTCTACTGTTTTAGTAATTTGGATGAATTTTCTTAACTCCTTGTAACAGGAACTATTTTATCTCATAAAAGTTTCTATTTTAAGAAAAAAATATATATTTACATAGGGGTAAGGTAGGTTTGATTTGTTAGGCAAACTGAAGTGAAATCTATAGAAACAAAGCTCTTTGACTCACTGTGAAAGACTCTGAAGAACACCTCAGCGAGAGCTTCCCTAGGGAAAAGGATGAATCAGTAGGTATACTACCTATTAGGCCAGGAGCTACTCTACAGTATCCCTTTTCTGCAGTTGAGGTAGAAGTCTTAAAGGCAAAGTTGAAAATACTTCAAGGGGTAGCCTGGGACCTAGAGAATCTATTAAGCACACAGTCAGTGTGCTATTTATTTTAATCTGGTCTTTTCACTCTGATCCACAGTGGTTGTTTTTTTTGTTTGTTTGTTTTGTTTTGTTTTGTTTTGTTTTGTTTTGTTTTGTTTTTATAATACTTCTGTCAGACTGTAAGGATACAGAATCAGAATAATTCATTTGCATTGCAATGCAATAAGGATACCACACTCCCTTTGCAAGTGAGCCCTATATAATAGTAGACATGGAGCACAGTGCTTTTATCTAACACAGAACTCCAACTGTCTCTTTTCTAAGTGGTAAAGCCCTGCCACACTCCATAGCATTTAGCAGACAGATATTTCAGTCTCTTTGATCAGTGGACAGCACACTGTCACTTGTGCCTTGGTTCCTAGTCAGTTTATGTCAGTTATGCTTATCTTCGTTAGCAAATGCAGACTGCAAACTTCCAAGCAATGCTCTGCTCACTAGTCATGTTGGCAAAACAGGAAACAAGATCACAAAATCTGGTGTCTTTTTGGTTTTGTTTGTTTGTTTGTTTTTGTTGTTGTTGTTTTGATTTTTGTTTTTTACCAAATGCGATCATTTGGCCTATTTTGAGTGGCAAGAAAGATAGTCTCAAGAGGTGCAACAGGTGCAACCAATGAATACCTAGAAAATGGACTTGTCATTTAATGCCCTGTGAAGAAGTAGCCTTGCTCTTGAAATGTAATTTATGGCTTTAGTTTATTTTAAACCTTCACAGAAATTCTTCCTGATATCTCTCTCTCTGTTTTGTGTATGTTCTCAAGCAACTCCATGGATATCTCATGTGTTACTAAGTACCCTCTAATCTTCTCCAAACAAATGAGCTAATACTCTGCAACTTTCTCCAACAAAAATTGAATTATGCAAGTTGCAAAACTGTGGTGATATGTTTTATATTTAATAAAAACCAGTCTGAAATATTAGAGAAGAGATCACAATGTGTTGTGTTTGAAAATCTTAGCAATGGTAAACTACATCATAATTGAGCCCTACAATATGATTAAATGAAAGAACAACTTATATTGAGTATAAAAATGAAAAATTATAAAATATTTTGTGTGGTGATATGTTTCATATTTAATAAAATAGTCTGAAATATCAAAGAGAGGAAACACCACAGTCGAATCTCACCCAGCTATAGTCCTTCCAGGAGGATCAAAGTGGTAACTCACAAGTTTAATCCCAGCAGAGGGGGGTACAACAGGACACCACAGGGACCAAAAGTGGTGACTTATGCCTGTAACCCAGCAGATCTGAATTTGAGGTCAGCTTGGTTTACAGAGGGAGTTCCCAGCTCCCAGGTAGGCAGTGGTGGTGCTTGGCATTTAAATACATAATTCAAGAGACAGAAGACATTTTTCTGTTTCTGTGAGTTCTAGGCTAACTACCAAAGAGTAGTAGCCCATGCCTTTAACCTTAACCTAAATGTGGAACAACTGTGGAAAGAAGATATTTAAGGCAGGCATAGAAAGACAGATTAAAGCAGTAGAAGCCACGAGGGCAAGGCTGAGAAAGCTGGAAGACAGCTGGGTGAGATTCGACTGTGGTGTTTCCTCTCTTTGATATTTCAGACTGGTTTTTTTTATTAAATATGAAACATATCACCACACAAAATATTTTATATTTTATCGTTTTATACTCAATATAAGTTGTTCTGTTGTTTAATTATACTGTAGTGCTCAATTATGATGTAGTTTACCATTGCTAAGATTTTCAAACACAACACATTGTAATAGCTACTTTATAAAAAAAAAGTTTATAAACCAAACCTTCAATAACTTATTTGGGCTAAACAATGAATTTCTTACATCTATTTACTTAATGAAATTTTATCATTTTTGTGTTCTCCTTTAATCATGTGGCCATTTGATTACTCAAAAAGTAATTGGTAAAAATTTACTAGGAAGGAACTTGGGCAGATACAAAGAAAATATGGCATATATCCAAAAGAGAAGTACTTTGTAGTACAAGATTCAGAATTGAACAGAATTATATAACCTCAGCAAGGAACACATGGAAGGAGATGGAGTTTTCATTCAGGTAGAAAATGACATCTATTATACCAGTGCTATTAATAACAGCCTCTTAATATTTAATAGAAAAGAGTGATTAAGACAGAATCCATACTTTATTATTCTATCTTCTACATGTATTAAATATGTTTGACTACATTTGGCGATATTATACATAATTAAGAATTAAACTAAAAAAAGTTTTTTAAAATTCATATTGGGTATTGCAGTTATTTATGTCCATGTAGAACAACCATATTTAGGAAACATATTTAGGTAACAGTTAAATTTGTCTTATTCTAAGTAATGTTTTATGAACTTCTCACTTGCTCCCTAGTATAAGCAGTTCGCTATGTTAGCATTACCAAATTTAGTAAATTTACTAGACTTTGATAAAGTTAAATGATCTGAGAGCAATTAGGATTCAATAATTATGAGCTTATTTTCATGTAATAGAAACGAAGTAATTTTTAAAAATCATAATTATTTTCAATATTTTTATTGCTATGAAGGCCACTATACTCAAAAAGTAATTTTTTTCTTCTAAGAAAACTAAAACATTTGAATCCTGAAATATGAACATAACATTTTTGCTTAGCTCATTAATATGTTTGTGAATATGTAATATACCTTATTCCCTACTTAGACTCTAGGTCATAACGTTGACCTTTGTAAAAAAGTACAAAATTATATGAAAAGAAATTTCTGGACAATTTGATGAATACAATAATATTCTGTCTAGTCTTTTGTTTCTGACAGTTATTAACTCCTAAGATGGTTGACTTTCTACTTTGTACCAAGAACTTGTTCTTACAGCTTTTGGTCTACTGGCATTTCTAGGTACTTAAATACTACCAAAGTAACCTGATTCTCTTTTAAATAAATGCTAATTAAAATCTTAGAAGTCCATGGAAAAATAAATGTTTGATATCTAGAAAATGCCAACAAAAGATGTATTAATTAATTTGAGAGTTGGCTACATTGCTTTTAGGAAAATCTCAAGGCTTAAAAAGTTGTAGCAATTAAGCTATTTCTGCATAGTTCTAAATAGTGATGCAAATGTCTTAAAAATTTGATTCATCTTGTTTAATCAATAGGGTATGTTTCCTTCTAAATGTACATAAAAGGAATAGAAAGTTGTTTTCTAAAATTAGAAGTTTTAATTCAGAACAGACAAATAAAAATAAATGAGGCTCATGTTCTCACCTCAAAATAACTTTATACAGACAAAATTTACAGTTAGCTTTCTTTTAACTTTCTTTTTTTATGTATTCCTTGTGTCTTTTACATCATGCATTGCCATTCTATTCATTTTCCTATCCTTTTATATCTGCGCTCTGCCGTTGCATCCCCCCAAAAAAAATTTTTTTTAAAAAAGGAAAAGAATTAGCATGGAAGCTGTGTGTGACACAGTAAACCTTTTGACCATATATCTCTACTTGCACATCTTTATTGCAAAGAGTTATTCGCTTGACTCAAAGCCTCTGATTTCTGCTACATTAGCAATGCTGGGCCCTCTCTGGGTCTCCTCCTGGATTTCAATGTGTAGTGGAGATCCTGCAGCTTTGGATCTGCAGGACCAGTCCCTTCATATGATCCTGCAGATCTCAGGTAGGGTGATGTTGGGGTGGGCCGATTCATTATCCTTGTTCTGTGCTAGGGTAGTTGCAGGGTTGGTCAGCCCACCAGTTCTTCCTTGCCCTCACCATCAGGGTGAGCTTTCCAGAATTTTCCTGGCTAGTTCACCCCCTGCAGCAATGAGGGAGGGGAGTCCTCAATTGAGCACTCCCACACCTGGACCATTAGGGCCAATTCTACTCTGTTGCCTAGGAAAGGTACAGGGACCACTTTCCTGAATCTTGCAGCTGGTGAGGGCCAGGGAAAGCTTTCCTGATCATGTCCTCAGGGCCAGCTCTCCCTGCCACAGGTGGTGAGGGGTTGGTAGAAGAGCATTTATCCCCTGGCCACACTGCAGATGAGGAGCAGGGTAAGATTTCCTGTGCTCTTGTTCTCAGAGCCTGCTCACCAGCACCCCTGTCAATAAGATCAGCTCAGCTGTGTTGCTCAGAAGAGGTGCAGGGCTGACTTTCCTAAGTATTGCAGCTGGGAAAGGAAGGGTAAGCTCCCCCACCTACCACAGGTGGCAGGGGAAAGGGGCTAGGAAATCTTTCCCTTGTCCTCACTACAACATAGCAAATGAGGGGTGTGTGGCCAACTCTCACATCCTCAGTGCCAGTGTGCCCATGCATCTGCCAACAAGGTCAACTCTTTTGTGCTGCCCAGGTGAGGATCAGGACCAACTTTCCTGAGTGCTATTGCTGGTGGGGGGGGGGGTAGGCTTCCTGGTGTGTCTGAGGTGGCAAGGGACAAGGAGTAATGGGGGACATCTCTCTCCATCCACATGGCTGAATAACACAGTAGAAGCGATAGCTCATCTGTGCTCACAAATTTGGTGCTGGGTCATCCACACCTCCACCAACATGGTTGGCTATTGTGCTGCCCAAATGAAATGCAGGGCCTGTTCTTTCAAGTGCTACAAAGTGGTGAGGGCAGGAACAGCTCTTATGACCTCAGGGACAGCTCTCTCACCCACCTCAGGCATAGAGCATAGAGCTCCACTGTGCTTCCCTGTGGAGGTTTAGGGTCCACTTTCCCCAGTGTTGCAGCTGGTAAAGAGGAGGGTCACCTCCCTCACCCCCTGAAATCCTCACTTCCACTACCACACCACATATGAGAAATGGGGTCCCAGCTATGCCCCTCTTATGCTCTCAGGGCTGGCTCACCTGCACCCTGTCTACAGTGTCAACTCTGCTGCCCAGGCAAGATACAGGGCCTATTCTCTTGATCTCTACAGCTGGCAAAGTGTGGTTCAGGTTCCCTAACTCTTACAAGTGGGAAGGAGTGAGGGGAGGAAGTTATCTTTCCCTTACCCATGGCACCATATGATATATAAGAGGAGTGTAACCTGCTTTCCCACATTCACAGCACCAGGGCCAGCTCACCCATGCCTTTGAACAGGATCATCTCTATTCTGCTGCCCAGGTGAGGTGTAGGACCCTCTCTCCTGAGTGCTTCAGCCAGTGAAGGGCAGGACCAACTCTGTATAGCTCTAGACTCTAGGCCCTTGAGGATATCAGGAGCCACAGTCATCAAGAGAGACCAAAGCTACAGAACCATGAATCTAGACACGGGCCCCAGCAGCTGCCCAGGCCCAGACATCGCCATACTCCCAGATGGCAATTAAGCCACCCACCTTAGCTCGCTGCTCATCTCTCTCATCGTTTCAGATGTGCCTCTGTCCAGTGGACATGAACCATTCCATTTGCCTCTCTTCCATACCACATCATACATTTGCTCATTGTAATGATACCCATTTGCTCAGCACTGCCTGGATGATCCCATGTTTTCTCCTAGAATCCTGAGGTGGGCCAGCCTAGACTTGAGTGTGTGTGTGTGTGTGTGTGTGTGTGTGTGTGTGTGTGTGTGTGTGTGTGTGTGTGTGACTTTTTCCCACTCTTCAATCATGGCACTTGGCAGCACCATGCTTCCTCATCACCAACAGATCATTATAGTGCCCAATTGCCTGGTGCCTTGGCACCAGGTGGGCTCCTGGTTGGTGCAGAGTTGTGTTTGGTTGAGTCCTGCCCACCCCAGGCATATGCATGGGATGGAACTGTTTCTGGAGTCTTCTTCTGTCAGTTGACTCTCTTAAATTTTACTCACTAGAAGAATACAAGATTACCAACTCTATCTTTTAGAGAATGTGAAAGTATCCCCAACTACTACATGTATTGTATAGAAATGGGTTATAATCCTTATTTATAGATCTAAACATGATCTCATTATACATTGTTAACATAATTATGCCAAAAAGTAAGTACTAAAAACATATATATTGAAAGAATTGTCTGGACTCAATGGCTTATATTTAGAATTATGTAAGTATATACAATATGTATATTCAAGTGATAACTAGTGGAAAACACGGCCATAAATTTTAAGAAGAACAGAAGGTGATGTATGGATATGTTTGGAGGAAGGAAAGGGAAGGAAAAAAGCTTTAATTAAGTTATAATCCTGAAAGCAGAAGCAAAAACAAAAATCCTGAATGACTTTGTTTTCTGGAATGAAGCTGTGTTCACTGCTATACGGTAACTAGAGCAAGGAGCTAAATATCTCTGATACTAGGCTAATTTGTGTTTTTAGAATCATAAAAAAAAGTGACTAAATTATGAAAACATCTCATGTTTTACAAAAAATATATTTTTAAAAATTATGTATTATCATGTATAGCAGCAAAATTAGTGTTTTCAGTTAATGGTAACAAAGCATTATAAGAAAGACGCTAGTGGTATATGATTATAAAGGGTGGGTGGGTTGGGGAACAGGACAAGGAGAAAAAGAGGAAGAGAAGCAGGATTCGTAACCTCAAGACCAGCCCTCAGAGCTGGGCCTTTCTTTCAACTCCAAGCATTTCCTTATGAAAGAGTCAGTATGAGCAACGGGATAGGGATTATGAGGGAAATTCCCACAGTGTTGGCTGGCTGGAGCTCTGGGAAGCTCACTGAATCAAGAACAGCCACTGGAGATCCATCAGGAAAAAGGAGTTAGGCCCTCCAAGGGTAGGTAACTGTCAACTGTATAAACTGTATAAGGAGCCCAAGGGGTGGGATCAGACTGTGTTCCTGTGCATGGGCTGGTACCTTGGGGCCCATTCCCTGCAGAGAAGCGCCTAACCCAACATTCACTTTGCAATGAGGAAATCTGACTTGCCTGGAGTAGATGTGCCATACTGAGCTGACCCACCTGAGACTTCTTGCTCTTTGGGAGGAGGGGATGTGGAATGGGGAGGGAGGAGGCTAAAAGCTGACTGGGAAGGATTGGGAGGAGGTAAGGGATGGGGAACAGGGGGATACATAAATAAAAAAGACATTTTTTAAAAGAAAAAAGAAAAATCTCTTAAGTTTAGAACATTAGAAAATTTAGCAAATATCCTTATCAATTTTAAATGCTCACTTCTCAAACCTCAAGTCAAACAATCACCTGATAGAACTGTAAATAGAACGTAACATATACTATTGTTTAGTTATTTTTATTCCATCAGCTATTATAGAGAAATTATTCCAAGTCTCTGAAGAAATTGATTATAGCAGATTTTGTGATTATTTGCCAGGAAAATAATCAAGTCAGTGATGACTGTGTTCAAGGTCCTATGATAAGGGGCCAAGTTGTTTGCTTTTAGATGGATTGTGTTGCTGGTGTTGGTGACAGGCAGACCAAACTCATTTTACCTGCTCTTCAGAATCCATTGCGGAGGGGAGAATCAAACAATCTAAAGGATCTGATCACTAAAATGTATTAAACCATGCGTTTATTAAAATTTGCACCATCTACTTGAATATATGATTTAGATATGTTATCAAACATTCTTAAAATTAAGGAATGGGAAGTGTAATACATTCCAAAAGTTCAGGTTGTAAAGAAAACAGCATTGTTGTATTCACCCACAGTCCTCTGACTGTTATGGCAGTATTTGGAATAATCACCTTCACTACTTTCTTTAAACTTCTAGGATTATGCATAAACAGAATTTTTCAGAACTGTTCAATGGCCTCTTCCTAGGAATTGCTGATGTTAAAGAAGTATGCTACTTTTATGAGGAAAAACAAATTATTTCAGAACTCAAGTTTACTTTTTGGTTCTTGTGACAAGACACTGTCTGAAACCAATTAGGAAGGAAAGAGAATTAGCTACACATCTTCACCGTAATTCATCCACCAGAGAAATTGCTGTGGAACTCAGGGCAGACATATTTAGATGGGAACTGGAGAAGACACCATGGAGGAGCTCTGTTTACTGGATTGCTTCTGAACACATCCTTAGCAAGGATGTGCTATACTATATTATATTATTAAATTATCATCCTATATTATACAATCTGGGAGCACTTTTCAAGGGTCTGCCTCCATCAGTAGAAATTATGAAAATGCCCCACAGACTCACCCACAGGCCAATCTGATGGGAAATGGTTCCTTCTGAGAGTTTTCTCTTTCCAGTTATCTCCAGTTTGTGTAAAGTTGATAAAACAAAAGAAAGAATTAAAAAAAAAAAAACTAATCAACACAACAAGTGAATAAAATAATCTATTACTCCCATAACTTGTTGCTGGAATTCTCAACATAAGAAGTAGAAAAGTAAACTGCAAGAAATATACAATAAGAAGCTATTAAAACTTAGCAGGGAACACTAAAATTGTGAAGAAAGATATTTGCTTCAAAGGACTGCTAAGAACCCATACATTGGACTAGGAATGCCCAATGCTATGCCCCAGCTCTGTCCTGCCAGTAGGAGATACAGCATTACTGAATTTTGTGAAACTATACATTGTGTGTGTAAAAATTTTATTTAAAATACATATTAATTTCATATTTTAAAAATGTATTAATTGCCTTTTAGTTATAGGAAATCAGGAAGTTTTGAGTAAAAGAGAGAATTGTGTGCCTATAGGTCTTGGGGCTGTCACATGTAGCATGTGTCTTATTTTCCACAGAGCTAGTTCAAATGTCCATCACCTGCCCTAATGCCCAGATATCGTCATAATTTCGCAGTAGGGTCTGATATTCTGTATGTTTAGCAAATTCCCACGGATGGGCCACAGTTTCAGATGCCCCAACTGTATATTGGGTTTTTACTTCTAATTAAATGGAACATAATATGGAGCTCCATTAACTTTTTAAACAATTTTATTAAGGTCCCTATGCTATTTAAGTCAGATTGTCCTCTGGTTTTACAGCTTATGGGATTATAAGCATAAACCATCATATGAAGATTTATATTATAATTCTAAGGTACATTTGTAATAAATATTATTTTCCACTGTTTAACAGGCATACACATTTTAAAGAAACATCATTTTATATCAATTTTGCACTTCAGATTTGGTTGTTGGTCATTGCTATCAATAGATAGTATTTTAAAGGTGGTTATATTAATAGAAATATATATATTTCTATATATATATGGACTGGAGAAATAGCTCAGCACAACTGACCTTCACAGGTACCATATGCATGTAAAAACAAACACAGGCATGTATATATATTTATATGTATATATAATTTAAAATAATAATAATAAACCTGTAGAAAGGATAATTATATATACAATTTAAAAATATATATTGATGAATATAAAAGTTTTTAAAATTTATTCTGGATTATTTTTTAATTTTCTTATTTGGAATATTTTAAAGAATAGTTTTAATTTTATTGGACTCTGATATATCATCTTTTAAATACAAGTACTTTACTTTCTTTAATGTGTCTAAATATTTTTAAAAACATAAATGTATAAATTTTTCAGATTTTTTTTAGAAAGCTTTTAGTTTCAGTAACTATAGTTATGAATTTTGGTAGATAGATTATTTTCTAGTATTTTTTAACCTGTCTAGCTAGAATTTTGTCTTTTTTTATTGCCTCATTCAAAAAGGAATCTTCGGTTAGTCATCTTCTTGATTTGCTAAACATGATCTTAGGGAGCCTTGTCTTCATATATTTCAATATCCAGACTCTTCATATAATGAGCTCAGAATCTCTGGGGTGATGCCAGGTGTCTTTTAGGCTTGTTTCTGAAGTCTCGCAGGAGCCTCAGAACAAGTAGGAGATGCTTATGAAAGATTTAAAGTTACTGCTTATTTAGGGAAAAGGGGAACAGTGTCAAAGCTGGCTTCTTAATAGCAGCTTTTTCTTGGGTCAGTTCTTGGTCATTTTCTTGGGTTTGTTGGAGGTGATCAAAGGCTCAGCTTTTTAAGAAGATGCTTCATACCCAGCTTTAGAAGCAAAAAACATGTGGCTCTTTAAGAGGTCCTGCTGCCAAATGAAATTCATGCCCAGTGAACAGCAGTGCTTTAGTGGTGGCAGTGTGAACCCTAATATTCCCCAGACTTGCTAGAGTAAACATGGTTCCTGACAATAACTTTGCCATGAAGGTAAGCTCTCACATACAAAGGAGCTGGGTGGAGCTGGGTGAAGATGTGTGAGGTGGGTGGAGCTAAGTGGAGTTGGGTAAAGCTGGGTGGAGCTTGGTTGAGTCAGCTGCCTTAACCAAGATAGCCCAGCCTTTAATCCTAGCCATACCTTGGCAGATTAAAGGTGTGGTCAGAAACATAAAAAGATAAGAGATATATCTAAAGACAGATTGAAAACAAAATGAAAAAAAAACAAACAAACAAACAAACCCTGAACTATTTGGTTTACAGTGTGTTTGAAAATATAGTAGACTTGAGGTTAAAAAAAAAGAAAAAAGAATAGAGAAAGTCCTTTAAAATGATATAAAGTTTTATATACTCCATATAATGATGAAAAATACACAAAGAATCTAGGTTGTGTCTATTATTGTGTTTTCTTTTAACTCTTTAACTGTTAATGAGCTAACTGAAGAAAGACATTTGATTGTAAAGGCTGCTGAATTAAACCAACATAAAAAATTTAAAGGTATCAACTTTGAAATTAGGGTCTAAGGGCATGTTACTTTGAAAAAGAGGCTCTGCTTTTGTTTTCATAGAAAATGAGATATTGTGGATTCCTTCTTTGTTATGAAAAACCAGGTTTGATCAAAGAAAACCCACTGAAAATTTTCTGATGGGAAGAGTTGGCCACATCATCTTCAAGGCTGCCAACTAAGATGATCCAGTCTCAGGACTCCCATAAGGTTACCAATGCCCCCAGTAAGCAGCAAGTTGTAATGAAAAATAATACCCAAATTCCCCAAATATTGTTTATAAATGTTTGTTTTCATTATCAATGGTTAATGGTAATAGTCAATCTCCTTCTAGGGAAAAGGGGGGATATGATATAGAAATTATAAAAAGATAGATTATTGAATCTATTTTGATTCAAAAAATCAATTGTTATTCTCAAAATATTTTACATTGGTATGGATTTGGTTTATTGATACAAATTTAAGGTCAATTTTTATACTGAGTGTATATTTTTACTCTTGTTTAAGGTATTATGTTTATATAACTCATTTAAAATTGTGACGTATAATTAAGAAATACAGATAAATAGTCATCTGTGATAACCAAACATATTCAAGTTTGTCAGATTTTTTTTAGGTATACAAAGATATATTTCAATTAGATGGGTAATCTTCAAATACATTAAAGACCTAACAGAATATGATATTTATAATGTTAACAAACTTGTACTTTTCTAAACGGTGAGACAGATCTGCTCTTGGCAGCGGGAATCTACTTCAAGAGGATGATAGGCATTGTAGAAACTCAATGTGAAGTCTACTTTCTTTGTAGCAAATCTTAGCCACCTGGCAAGAAAGTGTTCTTGCCTCAACTGACTGACAGTGTGCTGTATAAACTAAACAGGCAGGACCTACAGGAAAGTGACTTCTGAACTTTGACAGACAAGCCTAAATGCTTTCTGCATCACAGAGATAACTGCCAGACATTCTGCAGGACACAGGGAGAAGTGACTGACAAATTATGAAAAATGGATGGAATATAGCGTACTTTAAAAGAAGTCTGACAGAGAGTGTAGGGCAGTAGGCTGAAGATGGATGTCCCAGTGTTACAAAGGAACTTTTGGGGTCCAGGCAGCCAGATATCATTTGTGTAATTTCTAGATTTTAGAAGTTGTGTGTATTTTCTGTTTAATCAGGCAATATTATATCCTTCTGTGGTCTTTTTATGTAGTTGAAGACTAGGCAGTTATAATTATAGTTTTCTTTAGTTATAATAAAAAGGAAATTAAACATAAAGCTTTGGAATTAAAAGCATAAGGTAGATGATAGAATATTTTCCTTAATTTTGCCAAATACAAATAGACTGGATTTTGTAACTGTAATTTTTGCTTGATAGGTGTTTTGTTATATGGAATTCTGCTATGTTGAAACTGAAACCTTCATTTTCAAATATACAGAAAAGGGAAAGTTATATGGGATGTCTTTCTGTACTCCGTGAGTTATCACTGGATAATAAAAGAATTGTTTTATCCTATGGCAAGCCAGGTAGTTCAGAAATCCAAGGGGAAGGACAGAGTCAGGGAGAGACACTGTGAGCTGTAGCCAGAGAGGAAGATATAAAAGAACTCAAGTAAGCCTCAAGCCACATGGCTAGACATAGGTTAATATAAATGGATTAAGATGAAAGACCCAGCTAGCAATAAGCTTGAGTTAAACAGCATATAATTAATGTAAGACGTTGTGTGATTATTTGGAACCAAACAGCTGTGGGAAGTCTATTTGAGAATGCTGGTTTGGATCTCAAGGCTCTCCTGGGACAGAAACTTTTTACTACACTGGCGGATATTTTTACTAAAATTATACTGAAAATTAGTGTAATGTAAAAACATAAATATTTAAGTTATAATCCATTGTAGTATGAATAATATCAATGATAGCTATGGAATATAGTTCAGAGATTGTTCTACATGTGCATACTATAAACAATGGAAGTGAACAGATACTGAACTATTTCTGAATGTGTTTTATAAGACTGAAATGTAACTAACTATACTAATCCACACTTCTGAACTCATTTATATCAAATATTATTTGTTGAAGCAGAAAGACCTTGACTGTTGAACTTGGATACATCATTGAATTCTAACTCCACTACATACTCGCTGTGTGATATACTCTAATTTAACATGTCAGTTTACTCTCATCTTGTTAATTAGCTTTTCAATCTCTTCTGCATTGTATTCACATGTAAATCATATGTTGAATGATTCCTACTTCTCTAGGGACACTAATAGACATACCAAATCACCTGAGAATTTTGTATTTCCTCATACTGACATACTAGAAAGTATGTGTGTTGTCAGTTCAATCAAGTTAAGAAATGGACTTTTTCTTAAATGTTCATATCATATAGCTATATTGCTATATTAGAATAAAGATGTAAATAATTCTCAAGTGTGTTGGAATAATGAATCATAATTTAACATTAAATTTGAAAATCAACCCCCCTGCTATTCTGCTGAGATAGAATACCGGATGTATAGACTTCAGTGCCTCCTGCTTCTGGGATCAGGGGGTCTAAGTAGTCAAGTGACCCTTTTTGCTTGTCTTTCCTTCCAAACCCTCCATGCTTCTGCAGAGACAGTCTGTATATAATGCACCTGCTTCAATAAAGATAGTTCCAATTTGAATATGTTATCTTTTTTCTGTCATACTTATAAAATTATTGAGAGATGTCTATCAATATTTTTCAGTATAATATAAACTAATATCATTAAAATTACTAGTGAAAGGATAGAAATATTCAATAAATATAAGTAGAGTGACATTTTTGAGATTAAAAAATTTGCTGTATAAAGAATCAGCCTTCTTCAGGGTTGAGTGCCGTAACTGGTTATCAAATCCCAAGTGATCATACTGGGAAAACATACATACGCATAACACTTAATGAACTTAGCAGATCCCATTTGTACATTTACACACACACACACATAGGTAACAACAATAATTAATGGATATGAGGCCATGAATTTTGAAGTTAGTCAGAAAGACTATGAGAGGAATTTGAGGGGGAATGAGAGAGAATGATGTAATTATATTATAATTATTCTTTAAAAAACATTTTACACAAGAAAAGCAGAGTGAGAAGGAAAACTGCCCAGATGTTGAGAGTTCCCAGTTACAAGAAGAACAGATGCCAAATGGTACAGCTTCTCTCCTTTTTGATATGGTTGAGTGGTTACAGAATTTTTAAAATGTGCTGAGTTTTTAAAATTGTTACTATTTTTGCCTCCTTGCTTTGATGGCCTTGCCATGGATGAAGACAGCACAATCACTCCTAAGACATAAGTAACCTTTTCATTTATCCACTCTGTTCTTTTGAACTTGCTGGCGTTCCTCATTCTAGTTAAAACTGTTTTCTGAATGATTTCACTTTCATCTTTACTTATGCCAAGGGAGCTAAAGAGTGTGTATGTGAGAAAGTAGACTCTCAGTGTGGTTCAGTTAGACTCTTCAAGCCAAGCAATGACTATTCTGGAAATTATACTCTTCTCTTACATTTGCACCCTGTCTTGTGAAGAGTGTTATCAAGTTGTCTTCATTAAGCAGCAGAAAAAAAAATCATTCTGCCCAATAAGGGATACTCTCCTGTTAGTCTAATAATTGGGTGCATGCCTTTGGCAGGTCACTTAAGTGACTGGGTCTAATGACCTTTAAATAAGACACATAATGCTGTTGATGGTAGGTAAGATGTGATGGCCCAATTACCACACAAAGGATACTAATTTTGAAAAAAAAAAAGTATAGAAAGTGAAATCATTTCTTTTGTTTAGTAAAAACGTATATTCTAATTTCTAGATCAGTCACACAATAAATAACTGCCTTAATATATTTTTCTATGACAAATTAATGTGGAGATGTTATCTAATTGAGTTCATAAAATTAATTGTGAAGGAATGTTATTTGAACAGTATAATGAGATCAGAAGAGAAAAATAGAATTTTAAATAATTAAAAATAATTTAAAATGACTTTTTACAAATATTGAAAGTGAGTTGATATTCCCCTAAAGTTATGCTGACTAAACTTTACTTTGTAGTTTATGTGATATTAAGCTTAGAACCTTAATTGAATGTTTTCTCTCTACAAGAATACTACTTTATTTTCATGGAAGAATTGAACTAATCATGACTTAATACTTTAAAATACTATGTGATCAACTATACATTATCAAGGACAATGAATACTTATCCTTTCAGAGTGGAACTTTTAAATGTCAGCATAATTGACATACAGAGTTTCCAGTTTTTGTTTTGGGGGTTGTACAACTCCATATGGTATTATATTTACTGCTTAGTAGCATCCCCAGTCACTTCATACTGGTTGCACTCCCATCTTCTCTCTCCTACCCCAAATATCCTAAAAATCGAAATTATTTCTGGATAACTGCGGGTATCTTTGAGGGCAAAATCACTTCTATCATGAACAGGTGCTTTAAATAATTGGAGTTACTTAAAATCTGTCTTAATTCCAATTATTTTGCAAAGGGTTACAACTAAATAATGTTTCCAGAAAGCAAAACAAATAAGAAATAAATATTTTTTTTCCAAAATAACTTTTAAAATGGTGTATCTGACTTTGTAGCCTGGCCTGGCCTCACAGTTGTGATTTGACCTTGTTCTCCAACGTGCTTGTATTGTAGATTTGTATCTATTAAATCTATTTTCTAAATTAAATAAATAAAATGACTTTAAGTATCATACGTTGAATATGAAAATTCCTGTGAGAGTTAAATGATGCAGTGTTTTAACATGCAATTTCCCAAGAGTCTACAAAATGGTAACATGTAAAACAATGCTTTTCAGCAAATTAACTCTTCATTAAATGAAGTTCATCTTAGAGAAAGAGGAATTTAATTCGTCAGACATGGCAACTAAAATTGATCACATAATACGACACCCAGTCTTTCATGTGAAAAAATACTTCCATCAGGGGCTTATTTATGTCATTTCTTCTCCTTCCTGTCCTGCTTTCTCTCACACCTCCCCTGCCCTCTTCTCCTCTGTTCTTCCTTTCTTTCTTATAATAATGTATAATTCATTTTTCATAATAGTGATGTCACATTTTGCAATTTCAATAGCTAATAAGGTTTACACTGTGTACTTATCAATTCTATCAATATGAATATGTTAATTTATTAATTTAACTTAATGAACATTATTTCACTCTAAAAATTCTTCAGTAACTGTAGTTAAAGCTTGTCTATCACATACCTTAGCATTGATCTCAAATAGCTTGATTTCATTTTTAGAACCATGCCTGACACTGACAGTTTTATGTCTTAACAATATTGTCATTAGAGCAAGCTACTTAACGACCTTTGAAAGACATGAACTCATAAATGAAATGGATGTTAATCCTTTAATCAACATGTTACTCATGAGCACTTTTTGCTTCAATAAAACGGAATTATTTATGCAGTAAAAATAAAGAAATATTTGAGATAGAACAAGCAACTGGAGGGGCAGACAGATCTCCCTAGGAAAGGAAAACAGAATGTATATATAAGAATAGATGGGAAGTGAGGGTAGGAGGGAAGAGAGGCATAGGGGAGGTAATATGGAGAGGGGCAGCTGAAATTAAAGGCTATTTGAGGGTTAATTAAGATCCTAATACAGTAGATGCGTCCCAAATTATATACATACATGAAAGCAATCTAAATGAAATTGCAAAATAGTGGAGACAAAAGTCTTAGTGAGATATTTCTTGTCACCAAATGAAGCTTTCAGTACTGAAACTAGGTTACGTTTAATTGGGTTGTTGGCCAAAGGTGAATCCCCAAGCAACTCTGGCTATTCCTGAGACTATAGGTTGCTCTCCACAAACTTATGGCAAGTTCCCCTTGCTGAAGGTAACACTTACACAGTTCACTGAGCATGAAAAATTCAATCTATTTGGTGCCAACAGAGATTTCATCTCTACTATCCAGGTTTTTGTTTTGTTTTGTTTTTTGTTTTTCAGGAGGGTCATCTACACACTACCAAAGGAGAAAGAAAAACCCTAACACAGGAACAAACACATTTATCTACAGTGCTGCCCTGCCTGCAAGACATGTTAGCTCAATGAGAGCACAAAGCTTGTGGAAGGAAATATCTGATTTGATTTGAGATCCACTTCACAACATGGAACCCATACCTGAAACTTCTTGAGTGTCCAAGAAGCAAAGGCTAGATAGCCCAAGGATCTAGGGTAAAACCAAATACTATTTTTAAAAAGTAGCAATAAAATGAATAACGGTGATATTCTACTACACCCACATATCAATGCCTTTCTCAGTCATAATCATCATCAGAGAAATATCCTTTATAGCAAACTGGAACAAATATAGAGAGCCACAGGTAGACATTATGCAAAGAGTGAGAGACCTTGGAACAAGTCTTCATCAAATCCCTCTCCTCAGCACTCAGGGACACCTGAGTAAGAAGAGGCAGAAAATGTTCTTTGGGTACATACTGTGGAGTTCAACTTAGTGTTATGACGGGATTTTGGAGTGTGCTAACTTCTCAGGCTCTGCATCAGCATCTCCTTCCTGTGCCCTTTCTTGGGCTCTTTTCTGTCTCACTGTTTGTTTTGTTCTATTATTGTTTGCTTTTATTTTATTGTATTATACTTTATTTTATTATTATTATTCTTTTGAATCTTGTTTGATTTTGATGGCTGGTGAAAAAGAAGTGGATGCAGATCTGAGAGAATGCGGGGACGATCTGAGAAAAGAGAGAGGGGAACCATACTCAGAATATATTATGTAAAGTTTAAAAAAATCTTTCAGTAAAAGGGAAAAGAAATAAAATTGAGTTTTGCATTATTAATGTGCCATATAAATTAACATATAAATTATATAATGTAATATATCATATATGCATATAAATTAATGTAAAACTTACTCTGATGATGTTTTTATTGTCAAGGTTTTATTGAATAACCAAATGTTTTGAAGAACTTCTCTATCAATAGCCTTAATTTCTCTGTCAGAATCTTTATAATAATCCCTTTGATAAATTTACCATATTCAAGTGATAAAATATAAAACATCTGAAAAGTAATAAGATGTGACATTAACCAAATAGAAACATGAGATTATACTAAGTACATTAGCTTGTCATTAGTTCTTAGCTTGAAATTGTTGTTCAGATGTAAATAGAAAGACAGAGCAGCAGCTTCAAAGTCATAGGTGCCTAGTTCTTTCCTTTATGTTTGCACTCAAAAGTGCATATACATGTCACAGGACTCCTAAAAGTGTGCTTGTCTTTTGATGTGTAAATATTGAATGTAGATGGAGGTCTGAATGTTACCTTTTCTAGATTTAAATATAGTATTCTTTCCATGTACCTTGATTAATATATATATATATGGCTATTTGTATTATAAACTTATTAAATAACTTAAATTACATGTACATAATTATTATAGAGTGATATAAAAACAGTGACTTACTAGTGGGTTCTGATTAAAGGATGAATGAATAAAAATATTTAAGAACTATCATTTTGTGTCATCAATTTTTTATTTAGGAGGGACTACCGAAAAGTTAACAAGAAGAAGAATAAGATGATTGATTAAATAAACTACTAAATAGATTGTGAGTCAGCAATTTTTTAAAAATTACTAGAGAATATGATTGTTAATCAATTTTTAAGTCAATTTAGTTGCAACAGTTCTTTTATACACTTGGCCACATATAAATCATTTGTGAAGTTTTTCATGAAAGTAAGAGGTTTCTGGCCCCAGACTTTTGGGTCTAGCCTCAAGGTTTAGGCCCACAGACCTGCAGACTTGCAGAGACACACAGATATATACGATAGTTTTAGGCTGATAGGCCTCAGGCCCAGGAATATAACTTGCTAACTCTTTACCCTTCACCTAACCCATGTCTCTTATCCTGTTCAGCCAAGCGGCATGGTACCTTTCTTTACAGCAGCATAGTTGTCCTCTGCTTCTTCTGGCTTCTCTCTGGCATTCTGCTCTGTGCTTCCTGTTCTCAAGAGTCTTCTTAGTCTGGTAGCCCCGCCCACACTTCCTACCTGCCTTTGGCCAATCAGCGCTTTTTATTAAACCAATGGGTGGGACAATTATTTTCCATGAAACAACACAATCCCCTACAGGGAATGTTTTATATTTTTCAAAAAATGCAATGATCTTGTTTGAGCTTAAGGTTTTGTTTTGTTGACAGAAGTAATATCACGTCTTCAACAAAATATGGCTGCAATAAAAAGTGTACTTATAATTAAACATTATACAATTAATGAATAATTTAGTTTTATAGGAATACACATTATGGAGATTTATTTCTAAGAAGGCAATTCTATTTAACTCACAGAGTGGAATACTGTCAAATCTCATCATGCAAAATCCAAATAAAATAGTCCTGTGATCTTTTACAGAGATTCCAGGAGTTACTTTAAAACATAAATATTCTTGCTATATGAAAGTGAGATAAAAAGTCGTGTGTGAACCTTGTATTGCTTAATATTAAGGAATCTATTCCTGTAAACAAATCTAACTTTGTGTACAGTTAAAAGAAATATCTTAGAGAAAATGATGTAACAAAGGGGACAGTTTATATCTTTCAATATTTGAACCATTGGTGTAATGTCTTCATTTCTCTTAGATTGGTTCATAAATTTGCATGTCCAAAGTCTTACAAGTCAGGCACTACAACTTTCTCCATACTTCTTCGTTTCACTAACGGTTACTTTTCCTCTGCAGTGAACCCTGAAGTAACCTTTCTACAACTGAGTCACAAATTCCTAAACACAGAGAATGAAAGCACTAACAGTGCCTTCCATACGGTGGTGTGACTGTGTGGCAATAATTGCTGTGTAATTACATGGTAATTATTGACCATTTAAGTACACTTAAGAACAGGGTGAGTACTATGTAATCAAAGACTAATTATCTGATTATTTCTGTCTTTTAATCTGCAGGCTTACAAGATATAAAAATTGCAAGTAACATGGTGATTAGTCACTGAGCGACATGGTAACTTGAAATAACCCATAGAAAATATATTTGTATTGTAATTCTTCTGAGAAGTGGTAACAGACTAGTCTTGATATTCATTTTAAGATACAATAATAGGAAATTTTACTAATATATCATCCTAATTAAATATAAATCCTTAACTAATAACATACATGTTTCATTGAAAAAATAAATAAATGGAATTGTGATATATGTCTTAAAGAAAATTAATTGATATTTGAAATGACTGGCCATAGTTTCCAAGTAAAATATAAAGGTGTTATTTCCTTGTTGATCACACTGTAGACTGACTTCATGTACCAGAACAACCCATCAGAACAGCATCGTAGGTGGGGCAGGTGCATACAGTCCCACTCCTTGCTGAGAAGTTATTGGCAGCTGCTAGGGGTTAAAGGTAACTATTCCTCATGTGTGTACTCCCCACTGTCTACACATCTCCAGCAGTTATCCCATACCCATATTCATAAGAGACAACCATAAAGTGGACTCTGAAGCTTTTAAAATGAGAGAGAGAGAGAGAGAGAGAGAGAGAGAGAGAGAGAGAGAGAGAGAGAGAGAGAGAGAGAGAGAGAGAGAGAGAGAGAGAAACATACAGAGAATACAGACTAGAAAAAGCCCTGAAGTTTTGAAGAAAGACTGGTAGGGATAGAATTTAAGGGGAAAGAAATGGGAAGGGATGGATTTGATCCAAATGCATTATACACATGTACAAAATTCTCAAAATAATGCAAATAGACATTTCAATGTGCCTTTATCCCTTTTAACAGGTTTCTTTGCATATTATATTTTTTAAAAGCAACAATGTAAATAACTGTGCAGTGATAGAAAAGGAGTTTGAATACTTGATTTCACACCTGAACCTAAATCATAAATACAGTTTCTCCTAGGTATGATGGCTTAGAACTCTACAACTCTAGACCAGCCCAAAGACAAACCTCCAACAGCTTAGATTAGATGCTTTCAGGTTTGAGTCTAGTCTTGGCTACATAGCAAGATTCTTGAAAATACATTATAAAAGAGAGTGTATCTTAATTTCATTAGTAAATGCATGAGATTCAAGTTGGAGTCATTTACAATTCTTCTGGTGTTGTTCGGAATATTTACGTGTGATGATACTGAGCTACTCAAGGTGCTTATCAAAAATATTTTCTTAAATTTTGTTTTAGATATCAACTGCAGTTCCTCCTCCCTCTACTTTTCTCACTCACCACCTCTAGCTATCTAACCCGACTGGGGGGAGGATACGGCCTCCCTTGGGGAGTCAACTAAGTCTGGCATACCAAGCTGAGGTAGGACCAAAGCTGAGCATTGTAACCCACCTCAGGGAATGGGCTCCAAGAATCTAGTTCATGCACCTGGGGTAAGTCCTGGTCAAACTTGAGTACTCCCATAATCAAATCAAGCCATATAACTGTCACCCACATTCAGAGGGCCCAATTTGGTCCCATGCAGATCCCCCAGCTGTCATTGTCTGTGAGTTCCCACTGCCACCAAGCACAGTGCTGAGCTTCTAGAGTTCAGCTGAAGAGAGGGAGAAGGGGATGATATGAGAGAGTGTTGGGGAGGGTAATGATGGGGAAAACCACATAAACAGCTGATCAAAATTATTTTCTAACTGTCCACTTTAAAAAAGTGTTTAAGGATTCTCCTCTCATAGTTCATCAAATATGGAAATTCAAAAAAAAATTCAGAGATTTACAGGTGGCAAAATTGAGCAATAGAAGGAAGAAAATTTATGTTTTTATATGTGTTTGTCATAAGAGACAATAACTGCTGTGTTGAGTACTTGCATTTTAAGTTAATAATTATAAAAATTTATTTAAACAAGATGCTACCTTTTTATTGGCTGAAGAAAAAGATGAATAGAAAAACTCATAGTTGAAACCCTAAATGAGGATTATATTTTTCAACATGAAGATATTATATCTTATATGTGAAAATAATATAAAATTATGAAATAATAATATAGTCACAAACAGCCTTTGCGTGATGGATTTAAGTCTTTAAATCTATCAGTTGAGGACAGGAATGACTATCTGTATCCGGAGGACATTAGAATAGAACAGTCACATTGATTTTTTTAAGAAATATCCTCTGAAAGTTCAGTGTCATCAGTTTTTAACTGAAATTTATTTTAATTTTATGTAAAATTTTAATCAAAATAGAATCATATCACTTTAGTCCTTCCTTGCCCTCCCTCCAGCTCCTCTAAGATATCTTTACTCCTACCTATACAGTGAACCTTTACATTCAAATCGATAACCTCTTTTTTCTTGATGACTATTATTACACAAACATATACATATGTATATATACATACACACACATATACATATGTCTGCACAAATATATAAATAAGTCTCCTGACTCTCTTTTTGTTGATTGTGTATATATAGTTTCAGAACTGGCCAGTTCTATTAGATAACCAATAATGGGGCTCATTTCTAGGAGAAGCCAATTCTCACTTTCATAACAGTCATGAGCTGTCTACAGTTCTTTGCCCAGGGGTGGAATGAAGGGAATTATCTCCTTTCCATGTTATCATATTTATTGATATTTACATTTTTTCTTTTAGTCTGACACAATGAGTTACATAGTATATCCTTTTATTCATTACTTTCATTATTTACTTTCAAATGTTCCCTGCAAAGAAGCATTGGTCTGGTTCAAGGTCTTTGGCTTTTCATTATTCCATTGATACTGGGCCCTCACTGGGACTCCTCTTGGATATTCTGTTGTTGCGTTGTGGAGTGGAGATCCTGCAGCTTTGGATCTGAAGGACACACACTTTCATGTGTTCCCACAGATCATAGATGAGGTGGGTGTTGGGGTGAGCCAACTCTTAACTTTGGTTGTCGGCCTTCATTGGTCCTGTGGGCAGGGTTGGTCAGCTCTTCAGATCTTTTGATTCTGACAATTCTGAACTTCTAAGATGGTTGACTTTCTAGTTTGTACCAAGAATTTGTCTTTATAGCTTTTGGTCTACTGGCATTTCTAGGTACTTAAATACCACCAAAGTAACCTGATTCTTTTTTAAATCAATGCTAATTAAAATCTTAAAAGTCCATTGAAAAATAAATGTTCAATATCTAGAAAATGCTGACAAAAGCCATACTAATTAACTTGAAAGTTGGCTACATTGCATTTAGGAAAATCTCAAGGCTTAAAGAGTTCTAGCAATTAAGCTATTTCTGCATAGTTCTAAGTAGTATGCAAATGTCTTAAAAACTCGGTGCATCTTGTTTAATCAATAGGGAATGTTTCCTTCTAAATTATACAAAAAAGGAATAGAAAGTTGTTTTTCAAAATTAGAAATTTTAATTCAGAACAGACAAATAAAAATAAATGAGGCTCATTTTCTCACCTCAAAATAACTTTATACAGACAAAATTTCAGTTAGCTTTCTTTTAACGTGTGTCTTTTACATCATACATTACCATCCCACTCATTTCCTCATCCTTTTATATCTGTCCTCTGCCTTTGCATCCCCTCCAAAAACATTTAAAAAAAATAAAAGAGGAAGGAAAAAAAATCTTATCATGGAAGCTGTGTGTGACACAGTGAGCCTCACATTAAACCCTTTCGTTCATATATCTCTACTTGCAGGACTTCATTGCAAAGAGTTATTCGCTTGACTCAAAGCCTCTGATTTCTACTACATTATCAATGCTGGGCCCTCTCTGGGTCTCCTCCTGGATATCAATTTGTAGTTGAGATCCTGCAGCTTTGGATCTTCAGGACCAGTCAACAGGGTCAGCTGTACCATGCTGCTCAGACTAGGTGCAGGGGATGTTCTCCAAAGTGCACCACTGGTGAGGGGTTGAGTTATCTCCTCTGCCTGCCATAGTCTGTAAGGAGTGAGGGAGAAAAGGGCATCTTTCCCTCTCTCTTGCTGTTGCAAGACACATGATGAGGGTGGGACCTCTCCTAGTCTCATACCTCCCAGGCCAGCATGCCCATGCATCCCCACAGAGGGCCCGTTCTATTATGTTGCCCAGGTGAGATGTAGGACCTGGCTCTCCTGAGATCTGCAGCCAATGATGGGCAGGGGTAGCTCTGTACAGCCCTTTCCTCTTGGCCACTGGTGGCATCAGGAGCCACTGACATCAACATGGCTACCACAGTTACATGAACCTAGACATGGATCCTCACAGCATCTGAGACTACAGACCATAGCCATGGGTGGAAACCAAGCCACCCTCAACAGACAGGCCAGATTTCACTGCACCTCTACATATAGGCCTCTGCCCACAGGACACCATTCTGTCTCACTATCTCTTTTGCTCAACATAAGAGTTCCTGACTGCCACTGGCAGCCTGTGTTTCCTCCTCAGCGCCCAGAGTACATGGTCCAATGCCTGTGTGTAGGTCCCCTTGTTCCACTGACTCTGTAATGCCACTGAGTAGGGCATCTCACTCCTTGGTGTTATAGGCAGATTTGTTCTTACAGTCTTTCCAGCTCCTATTACATGATGCTCCCGAAGCATAAGTGCAGCAGCTATGATTCTAGTCTATCCACTGGTGCTAGGCTTCCCACATTCTGTTTATCTTTTCACTGCGACCAGTTGTGGTTTTCTATGATGCAGTCTGTATGCTCGAAAGGAAAGCTTCTTTTATTTACTCTTCTTCCTTGGCTCTGTGTTATGTCTATCAATATAATCTTTTCTAGGGCCATCCACTTATCTACAAATTTCATGATTTTATTTTTGCTTTCAGCTAAATAGTATTGTACTGCATATATGAAGTTGCTCAGGTATATGCTAAGGTGGATTGATTTTTAGTTTTTTGAAGAAGTTTCCATACTTATTTCCAGAGTGTTTTCTCAATCTGCATTCCTACTTGCGAGAAATGAAGGAAGCCCTGAGCAAATAAAGTTCTGAGTGAATGTGGATATTGACATAAACATAGTTATATCAAGAAATCCAAAACCTCAGCACCATGGGAATGGCAAAAGCTTATTCCAATGAAGTTCTCAGGTGTGGTAAAGACTTTCTCTGGTCAACGTGTGAGTGCCCACAGTGTGTTCAGACATTGTCCATCCCATCTTCCTACTGGTTTATATTTACAGCCTGAAGAATGCTTATTAAAGAGACAGTTCCTACTAAGATTAGTTGAACCTCCTTGATACAGCTATGTGCTATAATACCACCTTCCTCTCCAATGGTAATAATAAACATTCTGACCTTCAGGTGCTGAGGTTCTTCATCAGAAAAGACAGTCCACATTATCCCACCTTTTCTGCATCACTCAGCTTGCCTTTACATAATTCCCTCACTACCCCGTGAAGGTCAATCACTGCAGCCATGAAAAATGAAGCAACAAACAGTACCAACAGGGAATGAGGGTTCCTTTTCCCTACAACCATCATTTATGACAGTTTTGTTGACTTCAGTCATTCTGATTGGGATTTAAAAACACAAAGTTTTGAATAGTGATTCCCCATTTGTTTATTGTGATGATCAGTATTTGAGGTGTTTCTTAGACTCTTCTTCTGTTAGAAATCCTGTTTAAATAATTAGCTCATTTTTAATTTGGTCCTTTCCTTTCTTGACATTTTTACATTTTTTTCTATATTATGAATATAGAATTGTGCAGCTGTCAATTGTGCAGCTACCAAAGATTCTTTTTCATCCTGTGGATTTCTTCTTTGCACAATTGCTTCTTTAGCTTAACAGAATCTTTTAGTTTTATATTATCCCATTTGTCAGTTATTGGCTTTTGCCTTAAATCCTGGGGAAATGAACTACAATTTAAACAGTTCAGTCCTATACAAATATTTTGTAGGTTACTGTGCATGTTTTATTCAAGAAATTTAAGTGTTTTAAACTTTATTCTGAGGTCTTTGATCCACTTGGAATGACAGATGTGGGTCTCATTTCCTTCATGTGCATGTGGACATCCAATTTTCCCAGGACCACTTGTTGAAGACACTGTCTTTTTTAATTATCAGATGCCAATAGCTATTATTACTTTATATTTGAATTTTTATTTTATTCCATTAGTTTCTATTTTTATTTGTTCTGGCATCACATTGTTTTTTATAATGATAGCTCTATAATACTTTCAGTTTTGAATATAAATTTCTATATAATTCCTCTATTTGCTCAGAATTGCTTTGGCTATCCTGGAACTTTTTAGATTCCAATTTAATTTTATAACTTTTTTTAATAAATTACTTTTGGCATTATTATAATTATCACAGTGTTAGATTTACCGATCCATGAACACAAGAGGGCTTCTGTTTTTCAGTCTTTTTCAAGTACTTCCTTCAGAGATGTAAACTTTATTACAAGGTATTTTATTGTCTTTGGTCCTATTGTAATTAGTAATACGTCCATGATCTTTTCCTTAGTATGGTTGTTAGTTATGTTGAAAGGCTACTGAGTTTTAAATAAGCTATGGTTTCTTACATGATTTACATAAATGGATCTAAATTTCTAGTTTTGAACATAAGTTATTACAGGATTTCATGAAGCACAGAAATAGTAGCTTTCAAGATAATGCTTTTAGTTTGCAATTATATTTCTATAACAAATATAAAAGATAAATATATAACATATATATATATACATTCACAGTTATTTTATTCTTTTTAATTATCATTATCAAGGTATAAATAATCTTTAAGTATGTGTTCCTGCATCCCTTTAAATGACATAATTTAAAGTTTTACTTTTTGCATTAGCAGGTGACAGTTGAACACTGCATGGCATGTGTCAAAATAAGGAGAAACTTGTGGTGGTTTGGGTTAAAATGGACATCACAATATATTTGAATGTAGTCATCAAGGAGAATCACTATTTTAGAAGGGTTAGGAGCTGTGGCGTTCTTGGAGTAGTCATGGTTTTGTTAGACTGTGCCACAGGGAGTATGCTTTGAGGGTCAAATGTCCATGATAGCTGCATGTCTTTCTCCTCTTGTGGATCAGGAAGTAGCTGTCAGCTATGGCTCCAGTGCATGACACCACGGTTTCTGCTAAAATGATAACAGACTAAGGTTCTGGAGATATAATGGAGCTCCTAGTTAAATGATTTCCTTTTAAAGGGTTGTCTTGATCATGGAGTCTCTACAGCAATAGATCAGTGACTAAGACAACACTCAGATTTACGGTAGCTTTCTATATAGCTGTCTAAGCCTCTCATAGCAAATTTATATAAATGATACATGATGGTAGTTCAGACTGACTTCTTGACTATCTTGCCATGAACATTTATGTATTTTTTTAAACAAAGCTATTTCTTTGTATTTCAACTAAATTGATGTTAGCAGACATGGCGCTAATGTAGAACAAACTGAATTACCTAGTTCATATTCTCTTGGACGTTTATAAGGTAACTGAAGAAATTTCTGAATATCTTCAGATACTCTAAACTTAAAGCAGAACAAAAACCCAAATCCCCAAAATTCATCTACCTAACAGTGATGGAAAAATATCATTATCAAACATTGTCACAAATATGTAAAAACTAATTCTACATTTCTAGATCAGCAAATACATGTAAAAGGTAGTTTGTGTTTTTAAATATATTTCTCCATTTCTCACACAATTGATACAAAAAAGGAGATTTCCATTGCCACTATTTACGCTCAAACACTGATGGACTACAGTTGCAGAAACAAGAAGAAAGTAGTTTTATAAAGTGTGAAGGAATTTCATTTGGAAAGGAGAAAACAAATCTGTTTTCCTGGTAGGAAACATGTTCTTATATGTATAATTGTTACTCATAAGCTTCCATGATTAAGAAAGAATGTAGAAATATCTTCAAAATATCTCTATATTAGAAACTAGCAAGCAAAAAATAAAATCAGTACTATTCATACTATTTATAATAGACTTCTTGAGAGTAAAATATTGAGGAATAAACAAAAAGAGTTACGATTCAAAGGGACTAAAATACTTTTAGAGAAAACATGGGTTTTAAATAAAGAAAAATGTATTTTCTGGTTATAACTTTGTTAAGACACCAATTTTCCAATTTTTATGTTTAAATAAAAAATAATAAATTTATGTTTAAAATACCAATTTTTTTAACAAAAAGCTTATCATAGAGAATATGTTAAAAGACAAGATTCAGAAAAGTGAATTTTTTAAAGAATGAGAAAAATAAAGAACTGATTCTTATTTTAAAACTTTTAATAAAAAATGTAAAAATCATTAATGTTCTATTGATCTAGACAGGCATAAAGATCAGTGCAGCAAATTTCATAACAAATAGCCTACGGATACTGTCACCTAATTCAGATAAAGGCTCCAAAGAGACAAGTAGAGAAAACTAGAGGTTTTAACCAATCTACATGTAATCATTAGATTTTACTTATTCTCAATGAATCCTGACAAAAGCTTCAAACAAACAAGTTGAGAAAGTTAGAGTTTTCAATCAATATGTTATAGTTAATTATCAATGCAAAATCAAAAAGTTATTTCTAACTACATATAAAAACTCTTAGTCGTCTCTTCTGAACTCTATAAGACCCTGACTCACACATGCACCCGATACCTATCATACACACATATACATACAATTAAAACTAAAGATATATGTGAAAATGTTATTGCCAGTGTTTCACACAGTATAACTAAATTAAGTAAGAAAATAATATTTCTACAAAAAAATCTTTCTGAATTTTGGACTCTGAAAAAATTTTTAAGAATGACATTAAAAATATTACTACTAGAAAATTTTTACTTTTTAAAAATTGAAACTATTATATGTCAAAACTTATAATGAAACCATTTAAAAAATTACACTCAATTTTCAAATTAAATGTCTGAAAATGATTGTATCAAAAATATATAGTTAATATTGGTAGCCATTTTGTCTGTTTGACAAACAGACCAAAGATTGAATATTTTATTTAGTGAATGTATCAATAGTTTATAGCCATGTGAACAATAGTTTATAGCCATGTGAACAGATGATCGATTTAATGATATGAGCTATGTTATAATATCCTCACTAATTGCAGTGAATGTGATTACATACATTGACTGCAATGAAAACAGTCTATAAGAGTTGCAAAGTATGTGGAGAAACTTGAATGCCCATTCATCAGTGATGAAAATAAAAATAGCCATGATTATTTGCCGTGTTTTGGTTTCCTGAAATGTATAACAGATAGTTGCTATGTATTACAAAAAAATCTATTCTTAGGACTACATTCAAAGAAAAAGAAGTTACATATAAACAAAACATAAATACAAAGGTATTCTATTTATATTTCTCCAAGATGAAAATAATCATTAATTGGGAATGGTGTTACAAAACTTATGGAAGTAGCCAAACAATATCTGATTTGACTTAAAATCCACACCACAGATATAATACATACTTAACTCTGCATGGGTGACCAAGAAATAGAGACTATGCATGTAATGTAAAACAAAACACTACTAGCCCCCCTTTACCAAAAAAGAACTGCCACCACCAAAACCCAAAGCATGGTAATAAAATGACTTCTAGTGACATCTTCCACCCTCATTGATCCATGCTTTCCCAGCTACCACCGAAGAAGCTTACACCAGCAGGAGATGGGAACAAATACACACACAGAGATATTAGAATATTCAGCCATAAATGTGATGTCTTTGTCAAATCTTTTCCCTCAGGGATCAGAAGAGGAGACAGAAAGACTGTAAGAGCAAGAAGAGATGAAGAACACCAAGGGAACAATAAAACAAACAAACAGAAAAAAACCTCATAATCTTCTAAACCAGCATGAACAAACTCATATGAACTCACAGAGACTGACCAGCATGATTAGGGCCTGAACCGTCTGTAGGTCTGTACCACTCTTCTGCATACCTATTATATCCTACAGTGTAGTGTATTTTTGTGAGATTCCTGAGTATGTGAACAAATGGGTCTCTGATTCTTGTATCTTCTCCTGAGTTGTCTTTCTGCTTCTTTGTCTTGTCCAACTCCTATCTTATAGTATTTTGTCTTGTGTTTTATTTGGTATATATTTTATTAAAATCTTTTAAAATCTTGTGCTTTTCTAATGAGAGGCAGAAAGGGAGTGAATCCAGGAGGGAGAGGAGGTAGGTAGGAGCTGGCAGGAGTAGATGGCACTGAGATTATAAGCAGAATATATCATGCTAAAATATATCTTAATAAAAGGAATATGTTTGTACACATATATAATATATGTTATAGTTTATGTATTGACATGGTAGAAAATGGATCACCAATAAAAAACCTATGAAATCAACTTAGAAAGATGGCTGGAAGTTTAAGCCACTAGCTTCCAGCTCTGACAGTTTGAGTCACTCTCTGGGGCTCACACAGTTGAAAGAACAAACGCCTGTGAGTTGTTCTTTGTCTTCCTCTTGTCCTCATATAGAAATAAACTCAATCACAAAAAAGTAAAATACAACTGTGTACTACTTTAAACACTTTAAATTTGATATCCTCTGATTTGTAGAGACATAAATGCATCAATGGTAGTGAATGAAGATTTAAATTGATATTAACTGAAAAATGATCACTAAAGAAACTATTGAATTACTAATTTACAGTGGGGAAATTTCCGAGTTCCTAAATTATACCTCAATTATTGTAAAAACCTAGAGTCTTAAAACAGTACTGAAAAAAATACCTAGATAAAAAGTAAGTAAAACAATAAGAACAATGAAACAGTGCCGGATCATTGGGAGAAAGTAGGTAAAGGTATTGGATGTATAGACTGATCCTGGTGAATATGGCCACGAAGATCAGTGACAATGTAAATCTTCCCATTTGATCTATTCCCACAGTGCTTGAAGTATTAGCTAAAGCATTAATATAAGGATGGAATTGAGGTAAGAATAAAAAAAAAATTGAAGCATACCTTTTTGCAAAAAGATCTTATTCTGTATATAAAAGATCCCAAAGACTACACTAGAAAATTCCTGAAACTGATAAACACTTTCTGCCAGAAAAATAACCCTGTTCATATTATTCATGCAAAATAAAAGTATCTTGGAATGAACCTAACAAAGGAACTAAAGTCATCCACAATGAAATTTCATCACACTGATGAAAGACATTGAGAAACACTGGATGACAGATCTATGCATCTCTCACTATTCATCAACCATCTATCCTTCATCTATGGACTAAATGTCATCTATCTATCAACTACACATCTTTTATCTAATATCTATTTATCTCTATCAATCATTTTTCTATATTGCCTATCTGTTAATTATCTATTTATCTAGCATCTGTGTATCCTCTATCTTTCATATATCTATCTCATGTCTTTCTATCCATCTATCCATCATCCAGCAGATGAAAAAGTAAAACATATCATCAACCAACAAAGAAATCCACATAAATGCCACACACACACACACACACACACACACACACACACACACACACACACACAATAAGGAAGGTACAAGAGATACAAGTTGATAGGATGTGAACAAAATGAAACCATCACACAATTATGGTAAGAGTATCTAATGGGAGAATCACAGACTTTTTCAGTCAGTTTTTAGTTTGGCATATTTTAATATGTTACACTATAATACTTCTCCAATGCATCTACTCCAAAATAAGTGTACAATTCTATAAAGTTTACATGCAAATGTATTAGTTTTATTAGGCAAAACCTAGAAAAAAATCTACATTTGGGTTAACTAATGTAAGGATTAACTAGATTTTGTATGGTTGCATATACAACAAAACCTTCTCAGTGATGAATAAAATTACTGACAGGTTCCTTAGAACTTTGGTAGAAGCAAATTTACATTGCTTGGCTCTTTAATTTGAAATTTCATGGACGATAAATGTGGGGAGATGTGAAACAGGCATTTTTCTAGCTTGCAAAGTTGGAGAAGGATCTGCATCTAAATGATCAGAGAGAGAAGAATGAAATTGTTCTGGAATCCAAGGGATAAGCAACAGCAACCTTGAAGAGGTTGCCTCACCTATTGAGAGAGAGAGAGAGAGAGAGAGAGAGAGAGAGAGAGAGAGAGAGAGAGAGAGAGAGAGAGAGAGAGAACACCTGATGTTTGTCCTAAGTACACATTTTCTCTTATAAGGGAAAAGAGATTCATCAGTTTGCTCATCTGCCTTCACGTTTCAGAGAAATGTGAAATGATTATTTCCTTTCTACCTCACAAATAACACAGGAAGAATTTGCATAGTGACACTACCCAGGGGAGCTAGAAGTAGGGGAATTTTTAGCAGACAGCATGCAGACACAAATAATTTTGCCAAGTGACAAGAGTATTGTGAGAAAGATCTGGTCAGCTATTGAGCCCAGCTATGTGTGTCCTCCCATGGTCTAGAGCTTCAAAGGAAGTGTCCCACATATGACCCTCTTCTTCCTCAGAACTGAGGCTGAGATAAGTGGTCAGATTTTTCCTAAAAAATGATAGTCTATGAGGAGTAAATCAACTATTTCTTCAAAAGCACAAATACTATTAGAAACAATAAAAAAGAAAATAAGAAACTAACAGATTATATAACTGACCCTAAAGGAATGGGTTTCTACAGGTTGTCAATGAATTTAATTTGATTTTCATAAATAAACTCAGTGATCTATAGAAAGATAGCTACAGACAATTGAACAGTTAAATACAGTAATATGAGAAGCTGAACATAAAACAAATAATCAAGAAAATTCTACAGCCAAAAAGGAGAGTGACTGATCTGAAAAACACCATAGAAAGAGTTGATATTATAATCTATCAAAAAGAAAAATTATGGAACTTGAGACTGGGCCATTTGCTAGCAACCACTTATAAAAGCCAAAATAATATGAATAAATGCATCGAACATATATGAAATACCACTTTGTAAGATTATTTGTGTTCATTATAGGAGTTAAGAAAGAAAAACTATATTAAAGAGACAGATATCTGATTTAAAATAAATAATGACTCAGAAGTTACTAAAGCTAGGGAAGGAAGTACATATCCAGATCCATGAAGTTTTCCCAAACCTAAATAACTTAAATATAAAGAGTTAGTCTTCATGATACCTTACAAATTAGTTTTTAAAAGGCATAGAAAAAGACAGAATGTTGAAGAATATATCTTACCACAAAGAAGATAATATCTTTCAAGTATCTAAAGATTGCTCAGCACAAAACATGCGGGACAGAAAACAGTTAAAAGTACTAAAACTACTGAACCTGCCAAGCAAGGCACTACACTTAGCCATTTATTCTTTGCTTATGAAGATTTTCTCAGATAAACAAAAAAATGGAACAAAATATTTATAGATATATCTATAGATATATAGATGTATCTTACAGGTAATACTACAGAATGTGTTATAATTGAAAGACTATATGGCACAGAGCAACAAGAAAGCACATTTTCACATATAAAGGTAAATGTAAAAATATATAGAATAATGTAATATTGAGATATACAAAAGTCATTTTTAATTCTAGTATAAAAGTTAAAAAACAAATAGCTATAATAATTACAACTCCAAAATGTTAAAAGATATATAAACTAGGAATAATCAATTTCTGACTATACCATAAATATATTTTTGTTGAATAGGAAATAAAATAACAAGTTGCCATAAGAAATAAAAGAAAACTCATCACATGCTCACAAAAATATAAGAGATTCAACACTGCCTCAAAGTAAACTTACACTGATAAATGAAGATAAAGAGAAAGGAATGAAGACATTCGAGGAAAATGAAACCCATCAAAGAGAAAAGAGGATGACAGAAGAGTAAAATACTATGAAACAGACAGAAATCAATAAAAATAACTAAAATAAATTGATTAAATTCAAAGACAGAAGAGAAAGTTGGCAACCTTTAGCATCCCAAAGGATAGTCTATATGAACTTCATTTCATGCTTGAAGATGTGCATGGGATCAAAAGGAAGGGCAGAAATAAACACCTTCTACAAATAGCAGAGGTGCTTAGTGTTACCTCTTCATTCACCATACAACGGAAAGTCTCAGCTAAGACATTTAAGAGGAAAAGGAGAAGTTGTCCAAGTTACCTAATTACATATGCAGAAGAAAACATTTCTGCTTAATGATAGCATGATCTATAGAAAAAACACAAAACTGACAAAAAAAAACCTCCAACCTAACAGATTCAATAAATATACAAAATAGGTAATTATCCTAGTCTGCTTGCTTGTTTATGTGATGAACGGTGGCTGAAATGAATTTGGAGGAGAAAGAATTTGTCTGATAGGTCACAGTTCGTCATTGAAAGAACCTGGAAGCAAGAACTAAGACCATGGAGGAAGGCAAGCTACTGGTTTGCTTTCCTTGCTTACACTCACTCAGTTTATTCTCACAAACCATAAACACCTGTCCCAGAGTGCCAGTGCCCACAACGGACTGAATTCACTCATATCAGTTGTCAGTCAAGACAATGAAATACACACATGCCTATCCCATCGAGGCAATTTCTCAATTGAACTTTCTTTCTCCCTGATGTATTAAGCTGACAATCATGACTATCTGTCAGGATAACATAAAAATGAGATGTGCCGTGCTGGGTTGGCCCACCTTGGGACTTCTCACCCTTTTTGGGAGGGGAGGCTGAAGGCTGGCTGGGAGAGATTGAGACAGTGGAGGGGAGAGGGAGAAGGGAGATACATTGATGGAGATGACATTATTTTAATGAAAAAATAATAAAAAATAAGTAAATAAATGTATGTTTCTAAGAACCAGCAATTACCTATCCTAATATAAAACTAAGAAATTAGTTTACTTCCAACAGCATCAAAAAGAGTAAAATATATAGAAAAACATATTCATAAAATTATTTCTAAAGACCAGAAAAGCCTCATAAAAACATGAAACAAGAAACAAGCAAATAACCTCTTATGATTATAGGTTAAAACATTTAAGAACATCAAAATGTCATGGTACTTAAACAGAATCTGCATACTCAGTGATAGCTTTATTATAATCTCAAAAGTGTTTTTATAGAAAGAGAAATAAACAATTCCAAAATTCATATGGATTCACAAAACGCATAAATTAGCAGAACAACTTTGAACAAAGATA
This sequence comes from Phyllotis vaccarum, assembly GCA_033318265.1. Lineage (NCBI taxonomy): Eukaryota > Metazoa > Chordata > Mammalia > Rodentia > Cricetidae > Phyllotis > Phyllotis vaccarum. Next base: position 61,345,600 of record JARWLC010000007.1, read on the forward strand.
AGACTTCACACCCCTTAGAGCAAATCAAGACAGTAGACCGAGGACATAAGGCAGGTACACAGACCAATGGAGCAGAGCATAAGTCCAGAAGTTAATCTGCACATATGTAACCAACAGATCTTCAGAAGGGGTGCCAAGACTGTACTCTAGAAAAGGAAAATGTTTTCAAACGGTTTTAGGAAGACTTTGTATCTGAATCCAAGAGCATAAAATTAGACAGTTACATCACAAAAGATTATTTCAAAATAGATTCCAAAGAACCATAGGATATGAAACTAAATATTTCAAAAGAAAAACATGAAATCTCCTTGCTCTTGGAACTACTTGCTTGGGTTCCCCACTAAAAGGACAGACAAAAAAATTAGAAATAAAAAGATGGAATCACATTGCACTAAAATGTGTCTGCCCAACATGGAAGCAATTAACAAAATAAAATCAATGTCTTCATATTAGTACAAAATGTTTATAAATCATATATTTAATCAATGTTTAATTTCCAAAAGGTGTAAGGAATCTCTACAGCTATAAAATATAGAAATAAAAATAGTACAAAATGTGAATCTACAGTAGACATTTATTCACAGAAAAGATGGATAATATATTAAACATTACTTAACATCAGCTGAACAATGACCTAGCACTATCAAAATTGCTACCATGAAAGATAGTGAGTTGGGGGGGGGGTGAAGTGGGAACTTAATATAGTGGATTTACTATGAAAAACACTATGGCAATTTTTAAGCTAAAAGCAGGTACAATATGACCTAACAATCCCACTTCTCTGTTTATATCCCAAAAGAGCAAAAAAAAAAAAAAAAAAAAAACAAAAAAAAAAAACATAAAGCAGAGTCTCACAAAGATACCACTACCCACTACCATTGTATTCACAATATTATTCACAACAGCCAAGAGACAGAAACAAAATAGAAGAAATAACCATTGCATATGAATGGATTATAGAAAAGGGGTATTTAGGGATATTGGAATATCATTTGTCCTCAAGAAAGAAGAAAATCCTACATTTTGAGATACTTTGGTCGATGTAGTTATATAAAACAAAATTAGCTAGTTTGTGCTTTAGTAGTGTGAGATTTCTTTTGTGAGGTGTATAGAGAGAAGTAGAGAGTAGAAACAATTCACCAGACATAGAGGCTGTTGAGGGGAAGACAATGGAATAGGGATCATTCAAATGTCACCAAGAGACTAAGTTCTAGAAATCTGCTATACAATATAATATCCGGAGTTATCAACAAGTTAAGTACACTTATAATTCAATATGGTGACTTTTTCATTAAGTACTCTTATTTCATCCCAAAACTAGATCCAGAACAAATAATATATGTATACTTTCAAAAGTGCTCAATATATTAACTTCCTGTAATGACAATATCAGGAATATATACACAAATCTATGTTCACGAAATTATAGAAAGTCAGTATCACATAATTTATTTTCTATCCAATTATGTTTCAAAAAAAGGCAGGAGAATGGGAGTCAAGCCTGACATGGCAGTGTTTTCAGCCATCTATGGCATTAAAAAAGATATAGTAAATATCTGTTGTCATTAATAATGCTTAACAAATAAGACATAATCATATAACCTCATGGGATGATAAGTCCACTGAATGTCACTGAACTTATATTCTTAGAAAAACTAATTTTAGTGTGGGTAAATCATATCTCCAAAGCCCGTTTTAAAAATAGTGCTGAGACAGGAACTTGGCCAGCTTACTTACCACCTTTGTCTGCAAGATTGTGAGAAGTAGCTCATTTGTAACTGCAAAACTCATATAATAAATGGTCTTCTTGACAGCAGTTGTAATTCAGTAATGTAAAGCTTGGCCCGAAGATGCCATGCAACTCCTTCTGCACTACACTAAAGAGCTTTGTACTCAGTGCACGCCCTTCATTCACCTCCACACTATTGATTTGCTACAATACTTCATCATGATCAGAATGTGCATTCTGTGACCAAATGAAGATTCACAGCACATGACTAGGTTTCAGTAGTATGTACTTAATATTATAATACCATTTACAATTTTATTAAAATCAAAATATATCATTTTAATTATCAAAAAATTGTAAAGTTGTTTTGACTAATTGCAAATGTTAAACAAACACACAAAGGGCACTGAACATGCCTCTCTCTTCCATAACCCATTCATGGATTTCATTGAAATAAAATGTATTCAGCAGGTCTCTACATTTGGATTTTCAAAGTGTCCTCAATTAATTTTGTGACAGTGCCAACAGTAACACTTAAATTAATTAACTCATACATCATTTTTGCTTATTTGTTTTTGGGTAGAGTATTTGCTGTGAGCCCTGCCATTGCAGCTATGACACTTCCAGCCAACATGCATGGAGTTGCTATGAAAATGAAATTTTAATGATAACTTAAAAGGGCTGGTCTCTTCCTTGCCTTTGGCAAAAACAATAGTAATTTATTTTGCAGGCATTGTATGACAATTGTAGTGAAATAACTCGATTGGCTTAGAAGAGATGCAACTGTACTTTGTCAGAAAATTAAGCAAAAGTTCATGACCCAAATTAGCAGAGATGTCTAACCTAAAAGGCTCTAGGGGAAGTTACAAAAGTCGTCAATTCAATAAAATTTCATTTTGAAAGATTTTTGTCTTCATAATTCCTATTGTACTCTCCTGATTGTTCTGTCTGTACAATCTCATCACAGCTGACAGTTTGCTGATATGGTAATGTGCAGATTTACCGTTTACAGCTTTGTAATGTATTTTGGTTCACTCCCTGTTTCAGTTACTAATTGTTGAGTGGTTTTCTCATATTTTTCTACTCTGCTGGCTTATTTTCAGCTATGGCTTTATTTTTTAATGGATTGTACATCAAATCAAATAAGAGTAACAATGCTAAATACTAAGTATTAGTTGACGAGAAACATCACTTGCCATCCAAAACAGCATTCTCATTTAGTACTGGTTAACTTCCAAATGCAGGGGTTGGTAGAAGAAGAGAGTATTTTTTTTTAATTTTAGAAGATTTATTTTATGCTCAGCTTTTATAAAGTCATTAATGTAAAAATTAAAATACATGTAGTCTAGAAATCATCAACAAAAATAAGATAAATTTCCATATAAGTAAGGGCTAAGTCTTATTAGAGTATTTGGGAAATCCTAAGTGTTGATTTACATGGACATATTGAAGACTTGGGAAACATGTCTTAAGCTCTATTTTAATAAACATATCTGTCTGTTAGTTTTTACTAAATGTTTGCTCTTTTACTCATTCTTACTCAAAAATGTACAGTTTGGAGATGCTAACAATTAGATAGATACCTGGTGAGACATAAGACTCCGACCATGTACATCAAGCAAAATTAAAGTGATAACAAGGTAAATTGTGTGTGTGTGTGTGTGTGTGTGTGTGTGGTGTGTGTGTGTGTGTGTGTGTGAAAGCTGACCAGCCAGCCTAATTGTGATTTCACATTAATCCACAGAAAAGCTCACAGGCATTATAAATATAGCAAAGTATCATAAGCTGTCCACGGCTTTTCCCTTGAGAAATGCTGCACTGAGAATATTATTTGTGGAGATGGAGAGATGACATATAGGTTAAGAGTGAACATAGAGCACAGCAGAGGACACTGAGTGTGGGTCTGAGTACCAATGTTTGTTAGCATCCAGACAGACCTTTGGTCTCTGTAGGAACCCTATTATCACCTATTGCTCTTCCTCAGCTCTGTCATGCCTCCCCTGAAAGACTCCTGTAAGCCAGAGCTGTCACTGTCTCCTGAACAGTCTTGCACTGTTACCATCTTTATTACTGAATTCCTTTCCTTCATTCCCTTATAGCAATATAGAGAGTTTCTGTATAATTTTACTAGTTGCTCATTTTACCTGGCTATTTAAATCAACTCAGTGGCTCTTCCCTGACAAGGCAAATGTTGTTAATGTTCATGCTAAAGAAAATCATGATTTTGTCTGTCAGAGATAGAAGCTCATAACCCAAGTTCTTTGATAGAAGCATTAGAGGAAGGCATCTTTATGGCATGCTGACTATCATCTTGGATACTAATTGTCTCCAGTGAACCTGGGCGAATTCCATCTGTTGCCACAAAAAGAAAGTGCTCTGTTTTTAAAAACACATATGCCCACAATTTTTAAGCACCTCTGGATATGTCTCAGTCCATTTTATGCAATGCTTGCTAAAAAGATCGACTCATTTAGGTTATTTAAAGATTGTAAAGCTCAAATATGCTTTGTATGAGAGTGATTTTTCATGTAATGTGGAAACACTTTTCTTATGATTTTTATGGACTTGTGATTGTTAACCATGGAAATACATCCCAAATACACAATGATGAGCAAATATCCAATTTATTAAAACTATACCAGGTAAAAGAACATATCAATTTATGAAAGTTTGATTAGAATAGAGTTAGAAGATTATTCTAAATAATGAATAAATCATAGTTTGTTTATCTTTTATTTATTAGCTTGTATTGGTTTTTATATTGTCCTAGCAATGTATGGTATATATATTTGGAAAGTTATTCTCCCTGAATGTATAAGATTTTTCCTCCCAGTGTCAAAAGACAAAAATAAATGTGTGACTTGTTTGTAGCTGTGAGCAGATACTCACACAAAGTGCCACTTGCAAAGCATCTAAAGTAAACCCTCATCAACAGAAGCTCAATAAACTCCAACTTAATATCTACAACCATCAAAATTAAGACTTTTGCTACTTATAACTACTCCCAAAGTGGAGGCTTCCTAAGTTCCTTCTGTGGTACGCTACATAAAGTACATACCACTTGGAATTGAGGATCCGAGAGCAGAAAAACTGGCCCCACTCCTTGTTCCAAGTTGCTTTGTGTGAGTGAGCCTAGCAGTGATGATGAGGGAAAGTGAGTTAGCTGAACAATTCAGAACCAGGGCTATGGTTTGGCCACTCCAACATCCACTGAATCTATGAACTGTTGGCGCATGTGAAGGGGAAGAACCTTCAGATCCCAAACATCAGGATCTCCATGACACTGGACAACAGGATTTCGAAGAGGAGCCCCAGTGAGAGCTACACCCTATCAGTGGTGTAGCAGGAGCCAGGGGCCTCCAGTCAGATCAATGACTCCTAACAATGAACATTTACAAATAAATATATCAAGACTAAATGGGCCATACTACAGCTTCCAGAACAAGATTTTTCTGTCTTCTTTGTTTGTTGGTTTGTATTTATTTAAACTCACCTAGCTTTAGTATATAAATCTCAATTACATATTTTATTCTTCATGGTTTTACTGTTCCATATGTGCTAGGAAGGACTCAGTGTATGATGAAAAACAGTTAACAAGGGGATGTCTATATTAAGTCACTTATAAATGGAAGAAAATTTGGTGGCTTGGATTGCAGCTTGTCAGTTTTCTTTTCTATTACTTCCTGTGCTATGACAGTTATTAGAGTTGTCTAAATATATTTCAATATACTTTTTGAGGTGCCATCAGGAATAAAGAGTGTCCATTTAAAATTATTCATGGGGAAAAACCCTAAAACAAAATAATACAGGCCACTGCCTGTCAAAGACCTTTTAGAGAAGGCATACAATACAGAAAAAGCTTTAGAGATATATATCCATGTTAGCGTTTGTGAATGGGGATAATAATGTCAGAGATCAGAGAGCCCTGACCACATGTGGAAGATACACAGAATAAATTGACATATAAGTCATCCTAGGTGAGATCATGGATGAGATGGTAGACTAGAAGCTGTCAGAATTGGTTATATCAACTTGACACAGGCTCGTGTCATTTGAGAAGTGGGACCCTCAGTTGAGAAAATGTCTCCATCAGATTGTCCTGTGGGATGTTTTATTAATTAATGTTTATGAGCCTATTCCCCAGAGGGTAGTGTCACCACCAGGTGGATAGGTGATCATGACATATATAAGTAAGCCACAGAGGAAAAAGACATTAAGTAACACTCTTTTGTGGTCTCTATAACATCTCTTGACTTCAAGTTCCTACCTGGACATCCTGCCCTAGTAGAATGATGATGATGATGATGATGATGATGATGATGATGATGATGATGATGATGGACTACATGCTGTACAATACAATAAACCCATCTCTCCCCAACTTGCTTTTGATTATGCTGTCTTATCACTGCAATGGAAACCTTAACTAGGATGCCAACTAAATAGTTCTGGAAATATAGGGAATAAGAATACTTTATCACTACATCAGCCAATTCTCTAATCCCAGAATTAATCTAATCAACACCCCCAAGAAATCTCTTCTATAATCAGATTCAGAAATGTACTTTAATATCTGATTGCACTTGCTGCTGCCAAAGCATCTAATCCCAAGTAAACTAGGTGAGTCAGTTTCTATGAGAAAATCTACAAATGTGGAACCAACAGGGATGTTACACAGATGATTCGTGTAGACTTTGTCTCCATGGCCCCTTTGTCCTACATCTCCTCCCTGAGCTCCCCACACACACCTACAGCTGCTTTTCTTTTACAGAATACACTGGGGGCCAGTGGCAGGTCAACACTACCCCGTACTGTTCTCATCTTATCTCTGTTTGTCCCTCTTCCTTTTCCCCCTTATTTTTTGCCTTCCTGTCTCTTCCCACATATTCCTCCCTTTTACTGTTACATCATGCAAAATCAGGAAGTTAACCTGGTTTATGATAGCTGGGTCCATTTTTTCCCTTCCAGTTTTTAGTTTACCATTAACTAAAATTTCACATATTCACTCCATTTCCCCCTTTGCAACAGTATGTATGCCCCACTATTTCCCATATAACAGCTGCTGTCAGTAGTCCCAAACTGATCGCTAACTCTGTCTTCCTTTTTTCTCTGCATGCATACTAATTGCAACGTGTGGTTCCTTTACCCACTAAAACTTTTATATTTAATATTATTCTAGTCAAAATGGCTAATAAACGACAAGTGATGGTGAAAATGTGAGTGACAGAGAATATTCTGGCACTCTTGGTAGGACTGCAAATTGGTACAACCACTATAGTAATTAGTGTAGAGTTTACACAAAATAAGAAATGAATGTATCATATGAACCATCTTATACATACCACAAAGGATTCTATTTGCCACTAAGAGATACATGCTCATCTATGCTCACAGATGCTTTATTCACAGTCACTAGGACATAGAAGTAAGCTTGACATCTATCAATTGATGAAAGAGCAATAAGTAAATAGTACCTCTTATATGAATCAATTTCATTTAATTGAAAAAAATAAAATTTGTAGGCAAATGGATGGAGCCTGTGAGAGTTATACTGAGTAATTCAGATATAGAAAAACAAAAATTGTATGTTCTCAGTTGTGTGTTAATCTTCAAGCATTGAATCTTGAAATTTTATGTTTAATTTGGAGTATAGATAGAACTTGGGAAATTGGAATGGACCATTGATGGGAAAAGGGGAAGAAAGTAATAATAATAATAATAATAATAATAATAATAATATAGAATAATCAATATAAAATAAAAGTACATATAGAATGGTAAATGACAAAATTACTTATTAATAAATCCTCAATATAGACTGAATGTTATATCTAATTTTGTCTTAACATTTAATACACTAACCTCTAAATCCTCAAAGATTCCACACACAAAAGCCTGCTGTACCTTTAGCCAGATAGAACTAATCTAATCATAGGATATGAGTATTTAATTTTTGAATTTTTCATTTCTATACTCAAGCAAAGGATATATGCTTACTTCTGCATTTAGTATAAAAACAGTAAATAGGATAAAATTAAGATATATGACAATTATATATTCTGATAATATGACTAAGGTATTAGGATGAATTATTAATCATTACTTAGCAAATTACAACTTTCATATGGAGAAAATAATAACGTACGTATATAATTAATAACATTGCACTTGGGCTAATACCTTGTAAGTTAATTATAGACTATACAGCTGATTTAGTTTCATTTACCTAAGGAGCTGTTCTGACCCTGTTGCAGATTAATTACATCTTCAGGAGAACACTCTCATTTATCACTGTCTCTTGCAGCAGCACAGCTCTTAGCAGGAGGACAGGGACATGTCGAATGTTAAAAGATCCTTAGTTGTGAAACACTTTGCAAGTTTGGTCATTAAAAGCATATGACAGCTAAACCCAAGCAGGATTAAATTAGCTATGGGACATTAGGAAAGCTCGTGCCTCAGAAATCAATTGATGGTATGAAAATAACAGACTCTGATGTAATCTTTCAAGTCAGTTTGAAGCTGTGACTAGATCTTAAGGCATTTTAAAGGAAAATTTCAATCTCTGAAATGCATGTAAGGAAATGGATAGAATATTATGAATTTCTGAACATATTTTAGCCCTGTTAATATTAGAAACATTGAAAATGATAGCATACCTTATAGCATACACATGCAAGTATATTGTGAATGTACTTGTAAGATTTGTTGTAACTATATTGAGAGACTTGAACTGTTGCATTTTATCTTACAACGAAAGTGCAATTAAATGCCAGAAAAATGAAATAAAAAGCTCTTAGCTTTAAATATAATAGAATGATCACTTAGAACTTATTTGATAATTTCTGTTATATTAACATGCATGTAAAGATTGGGTATATTGTTGATTTTCTTTTCGTAAGCTAGGAATCAATCCAATAGTCTTGGGCTTTCAATATAAGCTCTGTAGCTGTGAGTTGTGTCCAAAGCCCATAAGTCTAGGCACTCTAGAATAACCTAAAATCCTTGAGTCTCAGGTTATACATAAGAGCTGCTTCCACAGATAAAGGCATTTACCAACAAGACTACCAACCTAAGGTGCTTCCTCAGAGCACACATGGTAGAAGGAGAGATCTGGCTACCAGAAGCTGTCTTTTGACTTCTAAATAAATGCCTTGCATATGAAGTCACACACACACACACACATGAAGAAACCCCACTACTACTACTACTACTACTACACACACACACACACACGCACACGCACACGCACACGCACGCACGCACATGCATGCACACAAGCATGCATGCACACACACAGAGACACCCACACACATATGCAAGCGCACCCCCCCCACACACACAAATAAATACATGGATGTAATAATGCTGTTTTTAAGAGTCCAATATTCAAGGAAAAGATAATTCAGGATATAAATTAAACAATTTGAATAATATGAGATATGGTTAATATGGGATAAAAAAATCTATAAAGAATGATATATAAATGAAAAATTTTTTTTTGAAATAAACGAGATCCAAGATGGCTCCTCAGAAAGGGCAAGAGCATACCTGCCTTATAACCTATGAATGAGAAGGAAGTAGATGTGCTCACTGTCAGTGGGGTGGTGAACTCCCCACTGATAGGTCTGATGAACTAAGCAAAGGACCACATTCAAGACACTGAAGCTCAGAAACCACAAGAAATTTGTAGATGTGAAGTTGAAACAGAACTGATGCCAGACTTCAAACAAACTTAGAATCTACTGGCATAAAAATGTGGGCCCAGAAAACTTGACCAACCAGGGAGAATCTACCTGAGCCTAAGAATAAAGAATGGAAATAACGAACCCCTGAAGAGGCATAGTGATGACGAAAAATGAAACCTGAGGTAAATCTTCACTTTTTGTCATTTAGACAATAAAGGAAATATTTAGAGAGAGGCCAAGACAATACGTACCGTGTCCCTGACTAATAGTCAAACGTCAAGCAGAGATCTAGACGAATGAAAAACACTGACATCTTAAAAATGGCTTCTGAATTCTCAAGGAGAATTAAAACAATCCAGAGGGCTTCAGAGAAGAAAGTGTCCAAAATTGAAGCATATTTGTTGAGTATAAGAAATTAAAGAGCAAAGGTATTTGCTACACAAAATCTTTTAAGGATGATATTCACTCAGTGAGATGATCAGAGATTCAGAAAGAGAGAAAAAGATGGCTTGGTGAATCAAGCTTACATGTTGTAAGGCATATAGTACCACTGAATGGTGCTCATGATGTCATTACCACTGGAGCTACTTACCTGATGGCAAACATATTTAGGAATGTGGCCCAGAACCCCAAATACCTATTCACTATGATGTGATGAACCACTTCAATTATGGCATTACAACCCTAAAAGTGCACAGTGGTGCACATACCTTTGCTGTAAAAAATAGCTCTCTAACTGCACTTAACAAAGGGAAACCATGACTGGCCCTGGAAATCTGGAAACCTGGCTGACTACTAAGTGCTAGTAAAGTCATGGCTATTAGAGGAGAATCTACAGCCACTAGTTTGCTATAACAGTATAATCTTTAACAAAAATCCATGCATGTTTGTCCTTGCAAACACAGATAAATGCAGTATGCTCCTCATCAAGAAAAATTCATCTTTGAAACACAGAGACCACTACAGAAATCCACGAGAGTGAGAAGTTATGGAGCCTAGCCACAATAGATTCATCCACAAAGTATTACCACACTTAAAAGTCAAGGAATATTGTTGAAGAGGATAGAAAAGTCTAAAACCCAGAAGATAAGGGAATTGCCTTTAAGATTGTTATCTTCTAGTATACAGAAGTACCATAAAGTCTCACTAACATGACTATCCAAATGTGAGCTGAACAAGAAACATGGTAAAATGTGTGTGAGGTGATTCTGATGGGGCAAAGATCCACCCCCCCCCACAGTCTTCAATCCTGCACAGAGAATTACAGCCACCTGAGGAAAACTATGAGTGGGAGAGGAGGTAATCCCCAGGAAGAGTACACCAGCTGCTTGTCAATGCCAAGTGGTTAGAACTGAAAACATATATACAAATAACATCATACGGACTAAGCAAATCATATATACAAATATACACTAGATATATGCATGCAGTAATGAACAGAAGAGGCCATGGATCTGAAGGAGAGCAGAGTGGGTTCTATGGGAGGGTTCCAGGGGAAGGAAAAGGGAGAAATGGAATAATAGGTCTCAAAAATGAATAATGGTAAAATAATAATTGCACCCCCCAAAAAAGACACCACTATCACCAACAAAAACAACAACATAATAAACCAAAACAAAACAGAGTAACAATAAGAAAATGTGGGCTGGGAAGGAGGGAACAGAGATTAGCAGAAGCGGCTAGACAGCAATGCTGCAGTAAACAGGTGAAGTGCTGAGAGTTGTCAGTAGCTAATGTTACCTGCATAAATCAGCCAGCAATAAAGAGTTCTCCTTCAGAAATGATGCCCAGGTCTCCCTTTTCAGTCCATTTATATTTAATTTGTATCCTATCCTTGTGCAAACATTTTAAATGTTTTCAATAGGAAATTTTATATTCTTTAGAGGTTGGGGGCTCTTTTTTAAAAGAAAAACAAATAACAAATTCTGATTTAAAAAAATACAGGTAAAAGTAACTTATGATATATTTAATCTAAGACATGTGTATTGGTGCATGCCTTTAATTTCAACACTTGGGAGGCATAAGCAGGCAGATATTTATGAGTTCAAGGCCACTCTGGCCTACATAGTGAGTTTCAGGGCAGCCTCAGCTACACAGAAACCATGTTTTGAAAAAGAAATGGGTATTTTTTATTTGTTTTGTGTATGTATACATATATATGTGTGTGTGTGATGTGTGTATACATTTATATGTACATATGTGTTATGTAAGACAATATTAAGACATAGTACGTTTTATTATGGAAAAGAACAAATTTGAAAAATATGAACAATTTATTGTTTAGTGAAAGACCATTTCTTACACCAAACTGATAATAAAGTAAAAACAGAAATATATATTACTTTCTAATTAAAGACTTCATTTAAAATGGGGATCAAATCAAATTATCCATCATTGCTTGTCTGCTTCTGAAAGGAATCCTTGAAGTTTGCACTTTAGCTTAATGTATGAATTGTCTGCTTCTCAGTAGAAAATAAGTTACTTATATTTTCCCTAAATATACATATCTACTGAAAAGTTATATGTCACCTAATCATTAAAACAAAAATTATTAAATCTTTAAAAATAGTTAAAATTAAAATTGCAAAAAAAGTTATATATAAAATAAACTGATACATAATCACCAAGCAGTTCATATTTAGGTTGATTTTTGTGATAGACAATTTGATAAATTAAATCAAATTTTCGTAAGATAAGTAAGCTGTTTCATAAGACAAAGTCCTACTAAAATCTTTCAACAAAAATAGGGAGTTAATTTTCTCAAGAGAATGAAATTATTTCTACCACTACATAATGACTACCATTACAACTTTTTAAACTTCACATAATTACTAACTTTTATTTTCTTTTACTTTTCATTCTTGTCTCATATATTGCATCCTGACCTCGGTTTCCCCTCCCTTCCCTTCCACCAGTCTCTGCCTGCTACCTCTCATCTCCACCAGTTCCATCCTCCTGAGGCCTCTTCTCAGAAAAGAGCAGGGCTCCTTGAGACATCAGCCAAACACATCATATAATGCTACCATAATGCTAGGCACATAGTATCAAATCAAGGCTGAATGAGGCAACACAATAGAAGAAAGGGGGTAAAATATAAGTAGGCAAAAAGAACCAGTAACTGCCCTTGTTTCCACTGTTAAAAATCCTATAAGAACACCAAGCTATTAAGCCATAGCATCTATGCAGAGGTTCTAGGCCAGAACTTTATATGCTCTCTGATCTGTCTCCATGAGTCCTGGTCAATTGATTCTGTAGATTATGTTCTCATGGTTTCCTTGGCCTCGCTGGTTCCTCTGATCCTTCCTCTCACAGCTATTCTTTGCCTGTGGAACTCAGCATCTCCTCCTGTCCATCGCTGGATGAAGTTTCTCAGGTCTCTTTGTTGAAGATTATATTAGGCTCTAGTTGCAGAACGCTCTGCAGGTAGGAAAAACTACAGGTTGGAGATTTTTGTGGCTGTGTTGGTGTCCCAATTCCTCCACCTGAGGCTTTGCCTGATTATAGAAGATGGGAAGTTCAGGCTCTATGTGCCCCATTCCTAAGCCTCTGCTAGGGATAATCTCATAACTTTCATAGATTTTCCACTGTGCTAGGCGTCCACACTACTTCCGAAATGCCCCCAGTTCTGGTCAATTATCCCATTATTAACGTCCCCCACATGCTTGTCTGTTACCAACCCACAGTTGATCAGTTTTCCCACAGAACTTATTCTATTTCTTTTTTTCTGGGAGAATCTTTGTGTGTCCTCCTCAAGCACTTCTTCTTACTGAGCCTCTCTGGATATGTGTATTGTAGCAAGGTTATCTTTTACTTTGCAACAATTTCCAATTATAAGTAAGAACATACCATGTTTATTTTTTTGGGCCTGAGTTATCTCACTCAGAATGTTTTTTTTCTAGTTCCATCTATTGATTGCAAATTTCATTATGCTATTGATTTTTAACAGCTGAATAATACTCTATTGTGCAAATTGTACCATTTGTATATTTTCTTTATATATTCTCCAGTTGAGGGACAGCTAGGTTGTTTCCAGCTTCTGTATATTATAAATAAAGCCACTATGAATTTAATGGCACAATTGACCTTGTGATAAGATTGATCATCCCTTGGGTATATACTTAGGAGTGGTATATCTGGGTCTTGAGGTAGATCAATTTCAATTTTCATGGGAAACCACCATATTGATTTTCAAAGTGGCTGTAGAAGCTTGTGGTCCCACCAGGAGTAGAGGTGTGCTCCCCTTGTTCCACAGTCTTGATAACATAAGCTGTCACTTGTGTTTTTAGATATTAGCCATTCTGGTAGTTATTTTAAGGTAAAATCTCAAAGTCACTTTAATTCATATTTTTCTGATGGTTAAAGATGTTGAATATTCTGCAAGTGATTCTGGGAAATTTGAGATTTCTCTGTTGAGAATGCTCTGTGTAGATCTGTACCCTATTATTAACTGGATTACTTAGCTTGTTAATGTCTAGTATGCTGAATTTTTTATATATTTTGGATATTGGCTCTCCGTCAGATATAGAGTTGGTAAAAATCTTTTCCCATTCTGTAGGCTGCCTTTTTGTTCCGTCGACAGTGTGCTTTACCTTATAGAAGCTTTACAGTTTCATGAGGTTCCATTTATCAATTGTTGACTTTAGAACCTGCATATCAGTGTTCTATTCAGAATTTTCTCTCAAGTGCCAATATATTCAAGAATAATGCCCACTTTCTCTTAAATCACTTTCAGTGTATTTGGTTTTATATTGAGGTCTTTGATCCACTTGGATTTGAGTTTTATGCAGTGATAGCTATAGATCTATTCATTTTCCTCTACATTCAGACATCGTCCGTTTGATCAGCACCATTTGTTGAAGATGCTCATCCCCCATTGTATATTTCTTTGTAAATAATCAAGTGTCCATCAAATTGTTTATGCTTTGGTCTTAGATTCCATTTTTAAATGTTTCTGTTTTTATAGCAATACCTTGTGGTTTTATAACTACAGCTCTTTTATTGTAGAGATTTGTTTTAGCTATCTTGGGTTTTTTGTTTTTCCATGTGCTGTTGTATGTTATATATTGATCTTTCAAGATCTTTAAAATTTTTTGTTGGAATTTTGATAGGGTTTTCATTGAATTCTTAGATTGCTTTTGGTAGGCCGACCATTTTCCCATGTTAATCTTACTGATCCATGAGCATGGGGAAATCTTTTCATTTTGCTATCTTCTCAATTTCCTTTTTCATGGACTTGATATTTTTAATTATGTATGTCATTCACTTGCTTCATTAGAGATACCCCCAAAATATTTTGCATCATTTGTGGATATTTTAAAGGGTTTTGTTTCCCTAATTTATTTCTCAGTCCATTTGTCATTTGTTAATAGGAGGATACCTCATTTTTTGTGTATTAATTTTGTATCCAGTCATTTTACTGAAAGTGTTTATCACCTACAGGAGTTCTCTGGTAGAATTTTTGGATTTGTTTATGTGTACTATCTTATGATCTGGGAATAGTCATACACTAAATTCATTCTTTCCAATTTTTTTTTCCCTTAATATTCTTTAGTTTTCTTATTGTTATGGCTAAAACATCAAGTATTACATTGGATAGATATGGACAGCAATGTTTTGTTGCAGATTTTAGTGGAATTAAGTTTCTCTCCATTTAATTTGATATTGGCTATTGGCTTGCTTTATATTGTCTTTATTATGTTTAGGTATACCCCTTGTATCTTTGAACTCTTGAAGATGTTTATTGTGAATGATTATTAGATTTTATCACAGGCTTTTACAGCATCTACTGAGTTGGTCCTGTGTTTTTATTCTTTAAGTCAGTTTATATGGTGAATTATATTGATATGTTTTCATATGTTGAACCATCCCTGCATCTATAAGATGAATCCTACCTTATTATGGTGGGTGAGTCTTTAGTGTGTTCTTGGATTTGGTTTGTGAACATTTTGTTTAATATTTTTACATCTATCTTCCTGAGGTAATTTGGTCTATAATTTTCTTTGTTGAATCTTTGTGCGGTTTGGGTAACAAAGAGACAGTGGCCTCATGAAATGAATTTGGCAGGATTCTTCCTGTTTCTATTTTATGAAATGATTTGAGGAGAAATGTTATTACCTCTTCTTTAAAAGACTAGTAGAATTCCTTACAAATCTGTCTGGCACTGGACTTTTTTGTTTGAGAGACTTTTAATGACTGCTTCTATTTCCTTAGGTGTAGAGGTATATTTAATTTGTTTATCTCATTTTAGTTTGACTTTTATAAGTGATACTGCAAGAATTGTCCATTTTGTTTAGATTTTCCAATTTTATTGAGTACTGTTTTTAAAATATGTCCTAATGATTATTTGTGTTTCCTTGGTTTCTGTTGCAATGAATTATTTTTTGTTTCCACACTTGTTGATTTGGATATTCTGTATGTCCTTTATTTGGTTTTGATAAGAGTCTATCTTATTTTTTTTTTTAACAAACCAACTCCTTGTACCTTGATTCTTTGTATTGCTCATTCTGTTTATATTTTATGGATTTTAGTCCTCAGTTTGACTTTTTAAATTATTTCTTTCAGTCTACTCTTTAAAGTGCTTGTTATCCGTTTTAAAGCTTTCAGATGTGCTGTTTATTTACTAAATATAGTATCTAAATATCTAAATATAATAACTAGATATTATTGTTTTTAGTATCTCTGCAATTGTTTATGAAGGCACCAAGTGCTATGAATTTTTCTATTCCAAGAGCTGTCACTGTGGCATGTAAGTGTGGGTGTCCTCTGCATTCATTTTCATCGAATTTTAGTAAGCATTTAATTTCTTTCTTTATTTCTGTGTTAACCCAGTAGTCACTGAGTGAGGACTTTTACAGTTCCCATTAGTCTGTAGGTACCCTGTACATTTATAGTGGGTGACTTCAATATATCACTATCTAAAGGACAGTTCAGGAAGACAAAAACTAAACATTGAAATGAAATTCAGGAACTAGTAGACATTATGAATCAGAAGGACCTAACATCTATCTATGGGACACTTTACCCAAACGCAAAATCTTGCTTCCTATTTGCCTGTTATCTCATAATCCATGGACACATCATCCTGGAAAGTATTTACATAGGTAAATCATAAGCATTGGATAGCAGAAACAGCTACCCACCTAAGAGTGAATTACCTGCTTTATCCAAACACTGGAACATTCAAGGATTTTTGTCTCAAAACATACTAAGTATATTAATCTTTTTAATTATGTATGCTCTAAATCATCAGTTTTATTCTGTTGTTCCTTCCTTTATTTTGTATATGTATACACATAATCTCAATGTCATAAAAAGAATAATATACCTTCTTCTCAGCACCTCATGGAACATTCTCCAGTATTGACCACATACTTGATCAAAAATCCAGTATTAGCAGACATAGAAAAATTTAAATAATCTCCCATATCCTATCATATCACAAGAATTAAAGCTGGACATTAACAACAGAAACAACAGCAAGCCTACAGGTTTTTTAATAAATAAAATGAGATTTATAATAACGTTTTCTGTAACAAATATTATAGAAAGGGTCTTATAGTTTTTAATTCCTTAGCTTTTCATGACTCATAACTTTTCAGCTTCTTAAATGCAAAGTTCAAATTTATTTTTGCTCCACATAAAATTATCACTAGGGACTGGCAAGATAGTTTATCAAGTAAAGCACTTGGCTCCAAACCTGATGACTTGAGTTGGGTCCTTGGACCTACACAGTATGCGGGGAGAGAAGTGACTCGTCCAGGTAGTCCTCCGACCTCCATTCATGTGCTCATAGCACAGTGCAAGCATAAACACACATTAAATGAGCATATTAATGTTAAATTGTTATTAGTCGCAAATGATTATCAAATTAACAGTAGATATTTAAAATTATCTTTGTTCTCATAGAATTTGATAAAGAAATCAATTTAAATGATACAAGATAATAACAATGTAATAATTATTTGTGTGTTAACCTGTTATCCAGTGTTGATGATCAAACCCAGAAACTTGAACATGCTAGGCAAGTGCTTTCCCATGGAGCTATTTTTTATTCACAATTAAGACCTACTTGAGATGAGCAAATAAAACAAACTAAGATGTGACCATGTTCAGAGGACAATTTTATTGGCCTTCAGACCAAATCAAATATTTTTACCTTCTAAATAACTCAGTGCCCACTTCTAAACTACAGAAAGATATATCCATTACATTATCAGGAACATTATGTACTATGAGGAGCTGAAACCTGAAGACATTCTGATCAGGAAGAGCTCCACTAACTTGGAATTTATGTATATGAAAATTATATAGTCATATTTTTTCCTACACTGGCAGAATAAGAGGCTCTTAGTGACTGACTAAGGCAGAAGAGCACTAAATCATGACTATGAAAATATCTATTTGATAGGACATTGGGGTAGTAATATACATAGAGCCATAAAAGTCCACTTGTCTTTGTCAGATTTTTCCTATTCTTGGAGAATACTTTCAGAGTGACTTCAAGAGGTCCAAGTTGAATAAAGATATCCTTCTCATGTTTCAACACCACTGCGTGTTTTACTCTATATGATACAAATGCTGAAAATATTCTACAAACCAGAAGGACTTAATGCTCTCCTAACTCTGCCCACTAGCTTATTTCTATTTTGTAGAGGGTCTTAATTAATACTCTCTAGTATGGTTAACAGAAGTTACAGAATTAATATTCAGTGCAAGAAAAGTAAAACTGATTTAGCAGAGTGTTCATGAGCATTGTCTTGCAATTGAATCAACAAAGTCTGGCATATCATTGAGATAGAACCCCATCCAACACCCCTACTCCCACTCCCTATATCAAGGCTAAGAAAGGCATCCCTTTATTGGGAATGGGCTTCAAAAAGCAAGTTCATGCACAACAGATAAATCCTGGTCCCACTCCCAAGGGCCCACAAACTGTCCAAGCCCCACAGCTGTCAACCACATTCAGAGGGTCTAGTTTTGCCCCGTGCAGGTCCAGGGTCACTGAGCTCCCAGTAGCTCAGGTCAGTTGTCTCTGTGGGTTTCTTCATTATGATCTTGATCCATTTGCTCATGTAATCCTGTCTTCCTTTCTTTGACTGAACTGACAGCTTGGCCCAGTGCTAACCTGTGGCTCTCTGCAGAAATGTTTATCAAACAATGCCATTTACTAATCCAAAGGAATGATTCAGGGAAGAAATTGGAGTGAATCTGGCTGAGTCCTGCACTAAACATCATTATGCACACTAATCCCCCTCTTCTAATTTATACAATATCTTCTTCCTATTATAATATGATGTACATTGTTTGGGTTAAAAATGTGTTATATAGTAAAAAAGAAAGATAACATATGAAGTGACTTAAAAATACTTTTTGATGGAGCAGCTTCCAGTAATTTTATATCAACCCTTATAGACCATAGAAAGTATAGAAACTGTTTTCACTTTTGTGTAGTTTAAAAAGTGAATTATTTTTCACAGGGAGCTTCCATGGAATTTGTATTTTAAAGTTCCTACAGTCCAAAGGTTAACACTACCCACAAATTTGGAAACATTGATTAGATCCATATATAGTTATTTTATTTTTTATATTTTGAATCATTACCTTAATCTGCAGTGCATCCTGGCCAGGATCTTGCTGCCATCCCATAGCACTTCCCTGAGTACTGGGATTACAGTTACATGTCATAACATCTGCTAGAAGATTCTCATTTGGAAGAAGAGCATTTTTTTAAATGTTTTATTTGTTCTATTTTGTTTTATGTATATAAGTATCTTTACTACACAACATGCATATGTATGGAAATAAGAGGAAGGTGTCAAATACTTTTGACCTGGAATTAGAAATGGGTTTGAGCATCTATATAGGAACTGGAAACGAAACCCCAGTCCTCTACAAGAACAACATGTGCTCTTAACCAAAATGCCGTCTCTCCAGGACCTCTAATTTCTAAATATATATTTAGATTATTAATCTTTTGTTTACTAATGGTTGAAAATATTTTTGTGACATTTGCTAATAAATCATATTAAAATACATTTTAAATGAGGAAAACCATTTAAAAATGTAATTTTCCCCTTTAAACATTTGAAAATATATATTTTTTTCCTTCAGGCAAATTTCTCTTACACAAAATTCAGCTGTATATGATGTATATCACACATAAACAGGAAGATGAAATCGCTATATACATGATGTAAATCACACATAAACAGGAAGATTCAAATGAATAAGTAGCTCTATCCCATTATTTACTATTATATTCAATTTTATCCAGGGATCTGAAATTTTAACATATAGGAAATACTATATTCTCTAAGCACTTGGTAGCTGCTTTGTTTAGTTTCATTTTCAATTCAGTTTTATTTATCTATTTTTATCACAGTATATGAGTTATTGAATTAGCAATATTTAGCATATGACAAGAACATTGACTGTTGTACATACATTGTTAAAGAACAACAGCATTTATACGTTTAAAAACTACTGTAAATTAATAGGATCATTAATCCCACTACAATTCTTAGTATCAATATCTGAAATGTATAAATTAATTTTTCTGGAACACTAGATATTGTGATAACATTAAATCTTTCCATAACATATATACATATATATGTTTTATTTTATAGTTTCACACTGTTCTTCATCATGCACAGCATGTCATTTACTAATTATATAATAAATACAATCCATGATGTATAAAAGGTATTGTTTCTAAATAAAAATATCTATTCAATAGTTATTATCTTGGTTTCTGGATTAATTTTTAATTGATACACAATTATTATAATGTATAGCCCCTTAAAATACAAAGCATGTCTTTTTCTATTATATGTTTATACATTATTTAAAGATATCCTCACTAAATTAATCTACCTTTTACAGTTGACTAAAATAATGGTATAAAAATCATTTTATCCCTTTTTATTTTATTTGGAATGCTGCTACAGTCATCTAATAAGGATTAAAATTAGCAATGGATTTTTTAGTGCTAAATGTTAACAACTCTTGCTTCTCTTTGAATAGCCATGACAATCTTGTTAATCTCTGTAATAGAACAATCATCAGCTTTCTTGTGTCTTTCCTCTGTGGTGCTGGAATTGATTCCAGGGCTATGGGTTACTGGCTTTGCTGATTAATTTACTTGTAACTTTGGAACTTACATCCTTAGGTGAACTTACTTTTGGGAAGTTACACTTAGGATGGTGAATTTTGCTATCTATGAAAAATGAACCAGGTTATAAAAATTATAATAATAATTCTAGTGAACTATTGGCTCATATTTTTTTTATTTTCTGAGATTGTTATATTTTCATATTACATTTTAGCTTGCTTTTGACATTTTTAAGATATCCTTATTTGTAGATTCCTCATTGTTTAAACACAGAAACACACATTTTATTCTTGAATTTATTTACACATATAATTAATATATGTATACACACAAAATATATAAATGATATCTTTATCTATACTTCTCTGTGTACATTCCTGATTTCCACTCTATAGGTAAATGCTATACTATACTATACTATACTATACTATACTATACTATACTATACTATAATTAAAACTGTACTATTAATTGTATGTAGTCTACAATATCATTTCACTTAAGAATCAATACTCAACTTTTTGTTTTGTTTATAGTTATTTCTCCAAGTGCTATGGCTCTGAAAGCAGAGGTATCCTGTCAGAAACTAGTCTGTACCTATAGGTGTGAAAGGATACTATAGTTGTTAAAGAAAATGGTATCCTGACTGGTGTGGGTGTGGCAATACCTACAGCTGTAAAGGGAAGGTTTCTTGGATACCTACAGCTCTGAAGAGAAAGATATCCTGACTGTTTGGAGTCAGGCAATAAAGAGAAGGTATCCTGATTGTCGGGAAGTCAGGACATACCTACAGGTGTGTGCTGAAAGAGCCTTTACAGCCCAGCTCTGCTAAGAGTTTCCTGGCAAGACATCATTGTTTCTCTGCTCTGGTGAAAGTTTTTACTTCTCTACTCCACTCTGCTAAAGGGGGAAATACCTGAGGAAATGTATCAGTCTGCTCCTTCTCTGATGAAAGTATACCTGCTTTTTAAATGGGAGCCTAGGGTTCGATTCCCCGACAGTCAGGATACATCTCTTCAGAAGTGGAGGTATACCTTCCCTTCACTCACATCTATCAGTATAGCCTGGCTCTGACAATTAGGGTACTTTTCCCTTCATAGATATAGCACTTGCATTTTCTACAAAATGAAGTTTTACAGTATATAAAAACAATATCTGCAGCTTTTCTATGTCTGTTTTCAGGTGCCTTTGAATTTCATTTTTTATCTACGAATTACCTAGTAATTTGTTATAAAGATTTCAAATGTTAGATGTGTTAGCCACTGAAAATCATCTTTTATGCACTTTCAAGGTGGATGAATTTAGCTTTTAAGAATTTTATAGTCTATGCAATTGATATTCTTTATGGCCAAGTGTGGCTGATTTTTAGTAAATTTTTCACAGATGCTCCAAAAACAAATAAGCTAAAAACAAAACTCAAAGATATTCCCCAAAGAATGTAAATTTCTCCATAGTTTTGTCCTTAAGTTTCTGAAATTGTAAAGAAAACAATAAACTTTCATTTCACCATTCAGATGGTGAATACAAGTAACCAGAGAGAGAAACACTAGTTCTGGCCCAGGGTATTTCCCTTTCTAAGATCCACAAATTTCAGCTTTTGCCTTGCATAGATCTGCTGCAGATCATGCCTTAGTTCTTAGGAACTTCATGTGTACTCAGCCTACCTGGGAGTAATTGCTGCAGTAAGTCCATCTGCTAAACTAACATAATACCAGGACCTCAGCTCACAAATGCCCTGAGCTTTAGCATCCCTTAAACTCTGGTTATTAAGTGACAGACACTATTTAGAGAACTTAAGCATCGCATTTGACACCAGTGGATCTTAATTTTGATTCAAGCATCTTTAAATTCTTTTTCTTTGTTCTTTTCTCTACATCTTATTTCTGCTGACTGCTGTTGTGGAATAACATTTTAAGATGTGTTACACTTGCGTAATCTGTGGAACATTTGTTTTAATGATGCAAAGATGTGTTGAATTCTTTTATGTTGCATTTGTTTAACTCTGTGAAGCTGTCTGATTATTGATCTAATAAAGAGCTGAATGGCCAATAACTAGGCAGGAGGGAGAAATAGATAAGCATGGTATGTAATAAGAATGAATAGAGGAGAAAGATCCTACATCGAAAGAGAAGCTAAGGGAACGAGAAAAGGAGAAAAATGGAGGATACCAGGGGCCAACCATCCAGGTACGCAGCAAGCCGCTGAAGAAGATAAGAAAATAGAATGGTAAAATCCAGAGGCAAAAGACAGATGGGCTAATGTAAGTTAAAAATATCTGGTAAGAAACTAGCCAAGAAAAGGTCAGACGGTTGTACAAAAGAGTAAGTGTGGTTATTTGGGAGCTGGGTGTCACCCCCCCACACAAAACAAGGAGTTAAAAAGTAAAAAGCAAAACAAACAAAAAGTGAACTAACCACACCCTTCTGTTTTCTCCTACCTTTCTATACTTTTTTAAGTATACCGAGAAATATCCTCCATATCCCTATGCTTCATTAGAGACTTTTATTACAAGACATGTCAGCTTTTGTCAAAGTCCTTTTCTTCATTTAGTGAGGTGATTATGTTAATGTGATGAAATATATTTATTGATTTTTATATTTTGAACTATCCTTCATTACTGGGAAGATGCTGACTTGATCATGATAGATAATTTTTAATTTGCTCCTCAATTCAGTTTGCAAGCATTTGATTTAGAATTTTGCATCCATGTTCATTATAGACTGAGTTAGATTATTTTGGTTTATTAAACAAATGGATAAAGAATGAGTTATGAAGATTAATGATACATAAACTCTTTGACAAGACAATTTCTAGAAATTTCTTTCTGGGAGGCTTCACATTATTTATGGTTGGATAAGTGAAAAATCAGAATAAAATTGGTAGATAACATTTAAATTTCTTACTTTTTCTAACCCCAGGCATCTAATGTGGAGTTGTTAATCATCTCCAAGCAATGATTTTTCACATCATCACCCTTCAAACTTACAAAGTAGGGAGGTAGTATTTATTTTTTTACCCCAGGGTCTAGTGTATCACAGATACTAAACAAGCATGTTTGCATTGGTTGATCACTATGAGTACAAGAACTTAAAAACAACATCTTCAGGTTTGGCTAAATTGAAAAAAATGTTCCAAAACGGAAATTGACAGTATTTAAGCTTTTTACTAATTGTCTCCCTTTGGACAGAGAGAATTGCTAAGACACCAATAAATTATTGAGATTTACATAATAAATAAAAACAATATCTGTTCCCAGGCTAATCCATAAACACAAAAGAAACAAAAATAAAGCCACTCCAACATTCCACATCCATTTGCTGTCCAGTTGTTGAATAGAAAAGGTTCTATGTATGTAGAGCAACCTTCATAATGTCATGATCCTTTAATACAGTTCCTCATGATGTGGTGACTCCCAAGCATAAATTATTTTGTAACTTTTTGCATTATAATGCAAATATCTGAAATTGAGGATATCTGATATGAGAGCCCTTTGAAAGGTTAGTTTTACTCCCCCTGCAATGCTTCATGACCCACAGGCTGACCCTCTGATTTAGAGGAAGATACACTGCCAATATAAGAGGAGCCCAGGTGACTTATTGATAAATGAAGAAGAGCTTACTCCAAAATGTTGGTCTCTTATCACAAGCACATAAGAAAAAATTACTTTTTAAATTACTTGTTCATTTTATTAGTGCTTTGCTTGCATGTATATCTGTGTAAGTGTGTCTAATTCCCTGGAACTAGAGTCATAGACTCTAGTGAGCTACCATATGGGTGTTAGAAATTGAATCTAGGTCTTCTAAAGAGTAGCCAGTGCTTTTAATTTCTCAGCCAGTTCTCCAGACAAAGAAAATTATTATTATTATTTAACTGGCTACCAGACCATTGACCTTTGGGATTGTAACAACACATTCTTATTATTAAATGTATATGTCACATTATAATGACTGTGAAGATTATCTCAGATTTTCTAAAATTTTGAGAAAAAATTCTTTACAGATAATAGTAACCAGTACTCCAAGTCAGTATGACAAAGTAAATGTTGTTATATGAAAAGTGATGGTAATATCACAGTCAAACTTTGGGACCATATTGTAAGTGACAGAGTATCTTGGTGAGACAACTGCACGGGAAAGTCATAGGTCAACCTTTTGCTGTCTGGTATCTGTGACACAATTTAAGACATTCATTTCATGTTTTAACTTTGCTACATGTTCTCTCTCTCTCTCCCTCCCTCCCTCCCTCCCTCCCTCCTTCCCTCCCTCCCTCCCTCCCTCCCTCTCTCCCTCCCTCACTCTCTTTCCCTCCCTCTCCCTCTCCTTCCCCCCTCTTCCTCCTCTCTTTATTCTTCTGTCTATGACTGACTAAATATCCCAGCCCAAACTGAAGCCTTGTACACTGACAAATAGCTTGAAGTAGACTTTTTTATTACAAACATATACTGACAAGGAAGAAAGAAGCAAGCTGATCACAGGAGGGCCCTTGTAAAGAGTGCCTGATGCATGAACTGCCCACACAGTATGTTATTCTCAAAACAACACTAAGGTCTGTGTAAAGTTGTAAATCTTTCAGGGAGAGAGCCCTGTTATCACTCACTACTCCCCATGTGATGCTGCTGCATCAAAGGGCTTCAAGTCAAAAGAAAAAGGACCCTTCAAAAATTCAAAGGGGGAGCAAGAGGAAGAAACTCTGTATGAAAACCCTCTTTCTTATTTCTTTAGTAAGGGTTTGCCTCACAATCCTAAACACGTCCCATGACACATTTTGATTAGGTTCTTCATTTTGTCTTTCAAATTTAATTCTTGTCACTACAATTTGAAACTCTGAAAGCTGCAATTAAAAGTGTGCTCCACCATATGTGACTTCAAATTAAATTCTTTAACATTTACATCATTTGCTTTTATAATATATAGTAGGGTTCTATTATTTATTCCTGATAGAAAGCTTGTTTTACCACATTATCAGCCCAGCGATCTGAACAGTGTTTAGAATATTATTGAATAGATAAGTGCATTTTATGTTTGGCAAGATTGCTTCACTCCTACTACTGTTAATATTTTTATGGTGGGAATAAAAATATTTTTCAATTTCAAGACAAATAGAACTTTCTATTATAATTTTTAGTTTATTTTTATTCTCTAAACATTTATTTGTAATTTTCTAATTTCATAAAATTATTTTCACAATATGTCTAATTAGATATCTTAGTAACTTATGTTTTGATTTAGAAAATATTATTTTCCCCATTGTTATTCTCTGCTTTATTTTATAAATTATTTTATTTTAGTTATTCATTTGGATGTACTTTGATAATTTTTGTTTTGTGACTAAATTCTTGTAATTAAAAATTTAAATTTTATAAAATATGTTTTTTCAAAAAATGCATAAGCCTTTAGTTAAAAGTTTTAGTTTAATGTCAAAATTTATGAAGCTCAATAATACAGATTTTTTTTGCCTTAAATTATTTTTTATATCTGTAAATAGTTGAGCGAATCCCTTACAACAATCATGTGTGTCTTCAGAAACTGAAGACAATTGGAGGTGAATGAAATTCACTGGAAAGCTATGTAATAAGTTGTGCCATGTTTATTTAGGAAGAATATTTCTATTATAATATTCTTATAATATTAAGAATATAATGAAAAATAGGCCAGAAGTACTGGGTTGTGCTTCCATGTACTTAGGCTCATGTCTGCTATCATGCCAGCATAGTGTGGAAAGCAAGCAGTCGCTCTAAGTTAAATTCCTTTGAGTGAAATGGAAGCCAGAAAGTAGCTGTTAGCTAAGACTTATCTAAAGCATCAGTGATCTGAGGAGCAAATGAAGAGGAGTATGGGTACAAGAGACAACCTGACTTTATGAAACTGATGAAGGGCCAGCTCCCAACCACCTATCTAGATACAAATTTAATAAGTTACCTTAGGGATAACACACATGCAATGGAATATAACAAACATTACATTTCCCTAGTTGCTTGAAGTTTCCTCTTGTCCACTTACATATAAATGAGAGATTTAACTGTTTTCTATCATCACCTAAAAAGTTGTTTGCACACATGAACATAGGAGACACAAAGTATCAAAATATAAAATTCAAAGCTGAAATCATGTCTAAAGTTTTAAACATACACACACACACACACACACACACACACACACAGACACCTGCAGATTCATCTGATAAAAAAAAGAAAATAATAAAGTTCTAAGCACAAACTCTGCTCCATGTTGGTACCTGACATTTATGAAAACAAGAAAAATAGATCTAAAATAATTATTCATACTGCAGGCAATTTTACAAGCAAGTTGCTTGGGTAAGACTGTGCATGAGTTCTTGGGACTATTTGTTTTTCACATGTAATACATAAAGTATTTAATCATGTAAGGGATATGAAAGACATAATGTATTCTACTTGTATTCATTTTAATCATTCACTTGAAAAAGAGACTGTAACCACATTGTAGTGTTTATATTAACTGAAAGATCTTGCTGGAGTATACAATCTATAAGGGGTAGAATAGAGTTAGAAGTACTTAGAATAAACATGGAGTTAGAAGGAAAACACCAGAAATGAAAGTATGAAATCACCAGGAACATAAAGAATAGTGAATATAAGAGAAGAATTTTTAAAAGGCCTGAAGGAAACTAGCAAGACAAAGTGAGAGTGTTTTCCCCAACATCGCAGATAGAAAGGTCACAGTATGGCAGATCTGTGGATTTCCCTTGGAGACTTTGCCTCTGCATGTTAACATCCCCCATGCCCACCCCTGCTACAAGGCAGTGATAAGAGGCCATTTTGTTATATTCTCCCAAAGAATCTGGCTGCATTTGACCAATTATCCTGCGAAATTGAGTGAAATGAATACAAAATTAATAGATCAACTTATTTAGTGAAGTAAGGTTCAAGTAGCATTGAACACAGGCTGTGTCATGACTACACACAAATCTACAGTAGAAAGGTGGGGGAGGAAGAGAAAAACCAAGAAAATTGTTGTTTTTTGAAGAAAATTTTGTGGACAACTTTATTATAGTGAAGAAGAGTACAGAAAACAGAATCTCTGAAATTATAAATGCCCAACCTCATTCTTTTAATGGTCCAACAGGAAAGGTTCCTGAGGGTAAAATCCACCCATCAAAGGCTCCAACAAAAGAAAATTCAAGTTTATGTGACACCAGATAGCTTGAACTGAGAACACCATAAAATGTTCCCTGTTCAAAGATAAATGTCCAGGAAAAATGACTTTGCAAATGCAGTCACAAAGATATACAATACTATAGTTATATTTTAAGGCAGATGTTGTGTCCAGCTACACTCAAGTGGCAGCATACCTTGCCAGGTCTATTTCAAATAGATCTGGTATGGCATGCATGAAAGATACTCCATGGAAGGCATGACAGTCTTACTTCACTGTCTCAGGAGATGACAAGGTAAAGAACGAGTCTATTCCTCAAAAGGAGCTATTCTCTGAAGCTATGAAGAAACATAAGTTGTAGCAGAGACCACAGGATGATAGAGATGAGAAGACCATGGGACTTCTACAAGAAACGCTACATTACAGAATGGAATCAGCTAAAGAGATATGGAGACAGAGCTGGAGTGAAGAACTACCTAGCACTTTAGAGTCCAGGCATTGGCATCATGAGTTAGATGTCAGCCACTGAATGCAGGATTTGATGTTTGAGCAGCTGCTGTTACTTTGCTCTCCTCTGAGCTTTCCTTACTGTTCCCATACTATTACCTTTTTATTGCAAATATTTATGCTGGGTCACAGTCTGAAAATACTGTGTAATTTTCTCTAATCTAGCAGATCATAGTTAATAGATTGTAGTGAGTCTCAGAAAGAGACTTAAAACATTATTGGAACTGCTGAAAAGTATAAAGGCTTGATGATTGGCAAAATGCATTTTATATTAGAAGATGGTCAAGAGACTGCAGAAGCAGGGCTGGGGGAGTATACGATTTTAAAGTGATGTTTACATATGTCAAGATGACAAGGGATGAGGTTATGATTAATATTCATCATCAACTTGATGGAATCTAGAATCACTTGTGGAAAGGAACTCAAGACACGCATGTGATAAATTTTCTAGATGAGGTTACCCTCTGGGGATGCCTATGAGAGAGTAAGTGGATGAGGTTGGGTGAAGTGAGAAGACCAGACCCTTGTGTGGACATCACTGTTTCATATGTTGAAGCCCCTGCCTGAATAAAAAGGCAAAAGTGAGCAGCATATAAGCATTCATCACTTTCTGCTTCCACACTATGAATGGAATACTACAAGGTATCATAATTCCCTCTGCAATAATCTGATATATTGGACTTTCCCTCAAACTATGAGGCAAATAACCCCCCCCCCTTTAACAAAATCATAATAGACTGAACTCATTGGCAACACCTGAAGGATGTGGGCAAACCCAAAAGCCAAAGGATGGGATGTGTCTCTTTTCCACATTGGCATTTGTTTGTTTGTTTGTTTTCCCGTTTTTGTTATTTCTTATTTAAAAAATTCATTTTTATCAATCACTCCCCCTCCCTTTTCTCCTCCCAATCTCTCCCAGTCATCCCTCAATCTCGCTCCTCCTCAACCACCCATCCCTTCCCCCAAAAGAGCAAGAAGTCCTCAAGGTGGGTCAGCTCAGGGTGACACATCGACTCCAGGAAAGTCTGATACTTATCTCAAAGTCAACGTTGGGTTAGGCTTCCTCTGCAGGTAATGGGCACCAAGGTGCCAACCCATTAACAGGAACACGGTCTGATCCCACCCCTCGAGGCTCCACATACTGCTCATGCCAGTCGAAAGTTGCCTACCCTTGGAGGGCCTAACTCTTTTTCCTGATGGATCTCCAGTGGCTATTCTTGAATCAGTGAGCCCCACCCCCCCTGCCCCCCGAGCTCCAGCCAGCCATCACTGGGAATTTTCCTCATAATCCCTATCCCCTTGCTCATACAGACTCTCCTTCTCAGTTCTCAGGAGAGAGTTCGGCTCCGTGTTCAGCCATGGATCTCTGCCTCCACCTCTATTTTTTGTTGGATGTAGGTTCTGTGATGACCCTTAGGGTGTTTACTCATTTGATTACAGGGAAAGTCCTATTGAGGGTGCCCTTTCTCCCTTAAGTGGCTTTTTTTTTTGAGATAGTTTTGTCACAACAATGCTACACATAACCATATATAAATTTTTTTACAATCATATACTCCTCATACTAGCCTGTCTAATAAGCTAAAAATCTTTCAGCTGATGAATGGATAAAGGAAATGTGGTTTTATGTATAAAGATGTTTTATTTAGCCATAAAAATTATGAAATCATCATGCAGTTTCTAAGAAAATGAATACAATTGGATCATCATATTGAGTAAATAACTCAGTCTCAAGAAGATAAGTATTGTCAGTTTTCTCTCGTGTGTGTCAAGGATAGTTCCTAGAATTTTCATAGATACATACATTAAGATTGAATATATACATAAATTGAAATGGAAGTGAGAGTGTTTTGGGGAAGGAAAGAGATAAATGTAAAGAAGAAGCAGGGTATGAAAAGGCTGTGGTCAATCTACATAATATACATAAATGTAAATATCTTTATGAAAAACAGCACTGCACTGTGTACAGTGATGAACACCAACACTTTACAAGTTCTATACAGATTAAATGGTCATAATTCATAATATTAAAACTAGAAACATTCAAAATGCACACCAGATGGTTCTCAAACCAACAATATGTCATATATGCTTAGAATAGACTATCAATATAAAGAAAAATGCATTAAAATATCTTATACTAGTTGTCTTGAGCATCAAAATCAGGCTAAATGATGAATCCTGATGCAGAGGATGATGTAACCCATGATGTATATTTTGAAATGTAAGTGAAACATTTTTCTTTCAATTGAAAACAATCTTAGTATAGTATAGATAGCATTTAAAATTTTGTATTTATGATATGTCAATCTCTGAAGTTATATATATATATAATCATATTATTAGTAATAGGAACATTTAAGGTAAATTAATAGACATTCTGCTGAAAATTCGATAAGGGTATTTTAAATGGAAGTTAGGCCATTAATTTCAGAGAATTAACCATTGTTTTTTATAAACTATTAGTGTTCATTTACATAAAAATATTTACATGGAGTAAAATTAAATAATATATAATGCCACTATCTTCTTTTACTCTTTAAAACTATCAGCTATTTATATAATAAATAACATGAATGTTTTTAAGAATTATATTTCAAATAACTTTGAAAAATACTGTTTTTCTTTATGCATATGATTTTAAAAGAATAAAATCACCCATTAAATTTATTAACAATTTGAGGATGGTAGCAGCCATTTCATAGATTATTGGTTGGTTATAATGATATTTATAACTTGGATGTCAAGATAAATTTTCTAAATTTTTATAAATATTAAATGCCTTCTTTTGGTCATCAGTATATAAGCATGTTCTCAATCATTCTAAACTTTATTTGGTAACAAAGCAGACAAACCAGGATATAGCTTCTTTCTTCATAAAAATGTATTAATTACTAATTGTCTGAATTTAAATGAATTTATAAGCTGTATTATTATGCCTCAGAAGAGGGATTTCAAGGGCTAGATAGGCAGCTCTGCAGTTAAAGGCACTGGATGCTCTTCTAGAGATTCAGGTTTAATTCTAAGCACCTCATGGTGGCTCACAGCCACCTGTAATTCCAGTTCACGTCAGGATTCCATACCTTCTTCTGCCTTCCATGTGACCAAACACATATGTGGTACACACATATACATGCAGCCACAGCACTCTTAACACAAAGTATAAATAAGTAAATTTTGATAGAAGAGAGATAAAGGTATTTTCTAACAAAAATGTTAACATTTTTACATTTTTAATTTAAAAGGTTTTTTTATATACCAACCATAATTCCCCTTTCGTCCCCTTCTCTTGCTCACTCCTTAGTCTTCCGGCACTTTACCCCACCATCCTTTCTTCAAAGAGCATGAGGCCTCCCATGGGGAGTCAACAAAGTTTGGAATATCATGTTGAGGCAGGACGGAATTGACCCCTATATCAAGGCTGAGCAATGTATCCCTCTATATGGAAGGGTTTGAAAAAGCCAGTTCATTCACTATGGATAAATCTAGAGGGCCTACCAATGGTTCAAGACATACAATTGTCATCCACATGCAGAGGGCCTAGTTTGGTCCCGTGCAGGTTCCCAGCTATCAATTTAGGTAAGTGAGCTCCTAGTAGCTCAGGTCAGCTGTCTCTGTGGCTTTCCCCATTATAATCTTGCCCCTTTGGCTGGATTGCTAGCTGAGCTCAGTGCTTAGCTATAGCCTTGAGTGTGTTTGCAAAGAAGACCACTTCTTAAATATAATCCCAGTAGCACAGACACTGAGAGCAACAATTAATAAATAGGACCACCTGAAACTGAGAAGCTTCTGTAAGGCCAAGGACAAAGTCAATAGGGTAAAACAAAAGACTACAGAATAGAAAAGATCTTCACCAACCCCACACCTGACAGAGGGCTGATCTCTAAAATATACAAAGAACTCAAGAAACTAGATATCAAAATACCAAATAATACAATTAAAAAATAGAGTACAGATATAAACAAAATTTCCAACAGAATCTGAAACAGCCAAAAGATTCTTAAAATAAGTGCCAATATCCTTAGCCACAAGGGAAATGCAAATCAAAACAACTCTAAGATACCATCTTACAACTGTCAGAATGGCTAAGATCAAAACACAGATGACAGCCTATGTGCAAAGAGATGTGCAGCAAAGGGAATTCTCCTCTATTGATTGTGGGAGTGTAAAATTATATGGCTTCTTTGGAAATAAGTACAGTGATTTCTTAGAAAACAGGGAACCAGTCTACCTTACAATCAAGAAATACCACTCTTGGCTATGTGCTCAAAGAATGCACGCTCATACATACCACAAGAACACTTGCTCAATTGTTTGTAATAGTCGGAACCTGGAAACAACTTAGATGCCCCTAAACTAAAGAATAAGAAAAGAATGTGGTATATTTACACAATGCAGTATTATGTAGCAAATAAAAATAATATCTTGATATTTGCAGGCAAATGGATGAGAACTATAAAAAATCATCCTGAGAGAGGTAATCCTGACTAGAAAGACAAACATGATATATACTCACTACTAAGTAGATATTAGACATAAAGCAAACCAGGTTACAGTCCACAACCATGGAGAAAGTAGGTAACATGGATCCTATGAGAGACATCCATGGTTCCCCTGGGAAGGGGAAATATGTAAGACCTTTATTAAATTGGGAACATGTAAGGTAAGGGAGGTGGGAATAGAACATGAGAAAACAGGATAGTAAAGTTGGGGTGAGATGGACAACAAAAGAGATATCTTGAAAGAGGAAATCATTTGAGAGTTAGGAAGAAATTTGGTGCTAGGGAAACTTCCAGGAATCCACAAAGATGACCCCAGCTAAAACACCAAGCAATAGTGAAGGGGTTATCTGAACTGACATTCCCCAAAATCAAATTGATGACCACCACCCTAATTGTTAGCATAGAACCTTCATACAGCAATTGATGGAAACATAATTTTTTATGAACAGTAAATTTTCATAGAATAAGACATTTTATTGACTATTTAAGATATGTTTTCAAAAACTAAGATTTAGTGGAAAATCTTACCACGCCAATGGAAAAGTAATTATTGATGATGCTGTAAGGCACAGGGTCTCCTTTCTCATCTTTGTCGTTGGGTGTGACTTCAAACTTCCATCTGTCCAGCATGATTTCTGTGCTGCTTTCAATGTCTTTTAGAATTTTCATAAGATTTTCACCTTCATAGCCTAATAAAAAATGTTATATTGAGATAAAATATAAACTATCTAAAGGGAGTTACAGTTATATGTATCTGTTTGATTATATAAATTATTCTGAAGCCAACTAATATATTTTAATGTAAATTAAGAATTGACTATAATTTTATTACACCAAGATTTTATCCTTTGTTTTCACTTGCAACAAATATTTCTCTTTTTGTAGTATAAATCTCCAGTTTATTCAAGTAGTAAACAACATTTCTTTCTGCACACACTCTTACATACTTGCATATCAATATATTAGAATTTAAATAATTTTTAATTCTATGATTTCTTTCTAAGCATTCTTTTACAGAAAAATACCAACTACCACCTTATTGCTGAAATTGCAAACTTAGTTGCCATGTTAGATTTTCCATCTGTCCCTAATCTTCATGTTTCTTTATAGTGACAAAGAGAAACTTTAAAGAAAATAGGCTGCTCGTTTTAGGCAAATTTCATTCTATTTTATAATTTATCTCCTTTAATGAACCTATGCTTTCTAGAGAGCTTGCTTTATTTTTAAAAAATATGGTTTCAATTCAGAGAATATGCCTTTTGGCAGTCACCTCTCAACATAAAACATTTGTTGAACATCTTGTATAACCCTCGTTCCCTGTGCTCAAAACTTCCCTTCTCTTAAAGTAAGGACACTGCCTTAAAAGTTTGTTTGTTTTTATCACTACAGGCCTCCCTTGCCAATCTGCCAAACCCATGCGTTAATGGATTAGCTATAGTTAATGTGCATGCTTGTGTTGTGGTTGTATAACATGCAGTGAGAACTGAAGACAAACGTGCAGTGCTATTGTAGATGTTTCTTAACTGCCCTTCATATTAGTTCAGTCACAGTTCTTGACCAATACACTTGATGTTATACATTTGGTAATAAAAAGCCCGACTTACACTTGCTTTTCTTTATAAATAACTCCTACGAAATAGTTGCTCTGTTTCCATAATGTCTCTGTTTGGGAATGGTGGTGCCTTTGTTTTCCTTTACAGTCTTATAATGGGTTCAGTAATTTTGAGGCTGAAGTTATATATCCAGCTTCTCTACTGCCTTAGGGGATGTTTCTAAAAAGTCCAATCCAGGCTCCCACACTCTAATACATACCACCTAAGCAATAAGTACTTTGACAATACTACTGGGCATTCTTTAGACATTGGCAAACTAGAACTACTGTCTCCTTCCTTACAGTTCAGCACTTGATGAAATGAGACCTCCTTAGGAGGGACTTATTGAGCCTCTTAAGCTAATATTTGTTCTTTTCTATAATTCAGTCTTCCATAGGTCTGTGTTTTGCTGAATCTACTTCATTTTCATAGATTTATAATCCATGTTATGTAATGAAAATTTAGTCTCTAAAAGGATAAAAGCCATTTATTTATTTCCCTTCCACTGTGCCAGAACACAGCAAGCACTTTGAGAATTCATCTTTAATCTGATCTTTGACACATGATGTAAACTTATTTCATCTTTCAATAATATTGATGTGGCTTTGCATGAATCTATCCTGTATGAAATTCTTAATTTAATTTGAGATTGAAGTCACTTGATAATTTGAAAACAAAAAATAATGTATGAAATTTTCCAAGATCAAAAAAAATTAAAGATCAAACATAAGTACCAAAAGACCACAGTGAGATACACTGATAGTTCCCTCTCTTCAATAAATACACATATCTGAAATAATTGGTGAACATAAGCATCTTGTGATGGTTACATCTGTATCTCTTTAAGTTTTATGTTATTCAACTGAATACTAATAATAACATTATTTAGAAAATCTAACTAGAAAATATGCTAAGTATTTTATTCAGTTTGTAATTCTGTCCATGTAACAAATGAAACAGTTGAATGGATGTGTATGGAAGAAAAGTTCTTAACTTTGTTATAAATCACAGTTGCCTAGAGAGTTTCCTTCTTTTTCCCTAACAACTGTTGTCTGCTAGAGTCCCCTCTCAAGGGATTTTCATTCAGCACATTGAATTGGGGAAACGGTCAACCATTTTAGTTTTAACAAGCTCCCAAGGGCTTCTGTCTTTGAAACTCTTTCAAACTTTTCAAAGTATGTTTAGATTAAAAGAAAAATATTTAGAATATGCCCATACCTATCATAGAAGCCCACTGTTCTACCAGAAGCACCTCAGGCACACAGATGACCGATAACCCTTCTGCCTGTGGACCACCAAAACTCTCCAAGGGCCCATCCAGCTTACCCTCAGCAGCCCTTCTTTCTCATAATACTCTGTCTCATACCTCTGGTGGAAACCCCTGTTCCAGCAGAAGTCACAAGTATACTCAGAACCCCAGAAGCCCTAGCTAGGCCAGAGGCCATGTTAGCTGCCAGAACTCCAGGCCCCAACATAGGTAGAAGCATCCTTCTTGACAAGATGCCACTCCAGCTAGTAGAAAGTCCAGCATCCAGCTTGAACAGAGATCCTTTATTCAACTACAGACTACCTCTACCAGAAGTTTAGAGTGGAAACGGAAACAGGAATACAAACCCATTATCAAAAATAAACTCAGGAATCAACATCTATAATCAAGATCTATAATCTCCCCAAGCCCAGATGCCTAGACACTATCATAAGAACACAATCAACAATTAACCAGGACAGTGTCAACAACAGAGCTCAAGCCCTGAGTATTCCAAAAACGGATGAAGCACCAACTTTATGAAGATGACAGAGATCCTTAAAAAGAAAACAAATACATCCCTTAAAAGGAAAACCAAGAAAAAAAACAAAAAAAAGAATGGAGCCAATAAATCTGTTCAAGATAGAAAAATAGAAAAATAAAATAAAATAAAAACTGAGGATTTGGGGAAATGGAAAATCTAGGGAAGCGAACAGCAACTATGGGTACAAGCATGAATAACAGAATATAAGAGAGAATGTTAAGTTTTGAAGACACAGTACAAGCAATAGATACATTGGCCAAATAAAATGATAAATCTAAAATATTCCTGACACAAAATGTCCAGGAAATCTGGGACAGTTTGAAAAGACAAATCTAAGAATAATGGGAATAGAAGAAGAAGAATCACAGCTCAAATGTTCAGAAAGTATTTAAAACAAAATTATGGGAAAAATTCCTAATCTAAAGAAGGACATGCCTATAAATGTATAAGAAGCATATAGAACACCAAAGAAAATGTTCTGGAGAAGAAAGACCAATGGCCAAATAATAATAAAAACAATAAACATACAGAACAAAGAAAAATATTTAAAGAAGTAAGGCAAAAAAGCCAAGTAACATATAAAGGCAGACATATTAAAATTACATGACACTTCACAAAGAAGGCTTTAGAATACACAAGGGCCTGAAAATATGTCCTGTAAGAAAGAACAAATGCCACTAAAGACATTAGAAGATAATAAAGGCAAATTAAAAGTCTGAATAGTCACTTAGAGTTCCTCACATATATTTTATTTTCTGTAAGAAAATAAGAAAAGTCAAAATAAGAAATGCTTGAAAATTTTTCCTATGAGTATCGAATCTGTAATTAATATTGAAAGCCCATCGCCCAATCTAAACTGTTCAACCCATTCTGTCCTTCTAAATCCTTGAGTATTGTATGAAGTGTTTCAGTAAATGTAGGAAACCTCTTGCATTTCTGACAACCACATGGTAACCAATATACAG
Source organism: Phyllotis vaccarum (assembly GCA_033318265.1). Taxonomy (NCBI): domain Eukaryota; kingdom Metazoa; phylum Chordata; class Mammalia; order Rodentia; family Cricetidae; genus Phyllotis; species Phyllotis vaccarum. The sequence continues at coordinate 61,382,613 of JARWLC010000007.1, forward strand.
TAAAAGCATTTTCCTGCTATTCAAATGATTTCTATTGGAGCTGTCTTACCTCCACCCCACCGCAGGCATCTTGCTAGGTCATTGCCAGTCCCAAGAGGCAGAATAGCAACTGGAGGGTGCTTGACTACATTGGCCTTTTCTGTGGATGTAGACAATAGAAATAAAAAATTTTAAACCAAATTGTATTCAGTAGTAACAAACAAACAATCTTACATTGAATAACTAATTCCACAAAGTACATGTAATCAACAAGTTGAATTTTATAAATTTTATTACAAATGACAATGTGTTTATGCAACTGTGGTAACTGGTTTATTAGATAAATATATTTCATGTATCATTATTCAGAAAGTAACAGATTCTTTGTAATTGATACATGAGGAAAACTTTTTAAATATCATGTCTTGACTCAAAATTACAAGGTATATGCATGTGTGTGTGTGTGTGTGTGTGTGTGTGTGTGTGAGAGAGAGAGAGAGAGAGAGAGAGAGAGAGAGAGAGAGAGAGAGAGAGAGCTTGCTTCGTTTTATCCTTACTAAGATTTTCATTAATTTAGATACATAAAGCATAAAAATACGTATCACCAGGAAATATACATAGGATCATATATACATTTTTATGCAACATAAACTCTAAGGACATTCTATTTTATATGAGAACAGTATAATTCTAAAAATAAATAAATTTGTAGTGGTTTTGATCAATTGTTTCTATTCATAGTATTAAAATATTTAAAAGCATATGAACAGAGAATTACTGTTTAATTACCTGAGAACATCAGGTTTGTTTGCTTGTTATTTATTTGGTTTTCCCTTTTATATCTTGATGTGGGATGTGTTTCTCTATATTGTGAATGTACTTTATTACCATTTGTCGATAGGATACTGTTTTGGCCTATGCCAAGGCAGTTTATAGGCAGGCTGGAAATCCAAGCATAAAGAAGAAGGGCAGATTCAAGGAGACTCAATCTAGCCACCCAAGAAGAAAGATGTAAAAGTACAGGTAAGCCATGAGCTACATGGCAATATAATAAATTAATAAAAATGTGTTAAGTTGTAAGAACTAGTTACTAATGAGCCTCAGCCATTGTCCAAAGAGTTCCTAATTAACATTAGCCTTCATAAGATTATTTGAGACTAATGATCATCTGGACCTTGAGGCTAGGCCAGGCTCAGTCAGAAACTTCTGACTACAATATCACATAGTGTTTTAGGTTTTAAGCAATATATATCTGTCACTACATTTCCATATGATTTTATTTGAATTATCACACACCTTGAGAGAATTTCACAAATATGTATTTTCTCTCCTTTCCCTCCTAAGTTCATAAAGTCAGTGTGTGGGGATGTGAATGAATCAGTTGATGAGATGATTTATGGATATAAAAAGTGCGATACCACTGAATTTGGGGGATACAATAAATTAAAAATTCAAACTATTTTCATTTAAAAATTCTTATTCATGATAACAACTTATAAATTTGCTGAATAATTTTTATAATTCTTGAATTTTAGAGTTTTTATCTGTGGAATAATTTAATTTTTGTTTTTCATTAAAATGCCAAAGTCAGAATTTTGACTATTTTTGTGCAATATTAAAGATTAAATTGTTAGATTTATAAGAAAAGTGTTGAGGACAATATGTACTTTCTTTGAGTATCTACAAATAGGCAACTGGGAGATGGGAAGGGGGTCTACAGGCTGTGTCTAATGGCTGCCTTTCCCACCATGACATTTTAAATTTGAAATTTTTTTCAGTGAATAACAAAGACAGAATGTTCTGATTTTCACTTCTTTCAAAGGAAAAAAATGTGTATTTATATTGAGAGCACATAATTTGATTGAATTAATTCTTATTTGGAAAGGACTCATATCTAATAAAAATTACTCAAATCAGAGACTAAAAAATTTTTAAACAATATTTCTTTTAAAATGTATCAGCTTCTAAATGTTAAGAAATTACATGTTTTAAACTATTAATTCATCCCAACAAGGGGCACATCTGAAAAGGAAAATGCAAGAATTTTCCAAATTCATGCATCTAAATCCTTGATATTTGATAGACAGAAATCTGACAGATGACAGAAAACAGGCAGAAGGTAAGGCTACTTGGTGTCACCAAAGCCCATTAGACAGTGATCTTCATTACCTATGCAATCCAAAATCCAGCCCACTGTTCCATCTCCACCACATGCCAACACTCGGAAGTCAGGGACATCCCGGAAAAAGTGCAACCTAAAAAGTAAGTATTTTATGACATATTATTTACATTTCAGGAGTACTTCTTCATGATCTTTTATTCTTAGCTTTTTCATCTAATAAGATATATTTTTCACGTGTACAACTTTAAATATTTCATTGATATCTTATATATAATTATTCAGATATATTTTTGGGAATATACCTTCCAGATGCTGTCCATTAAAATTGTTTAAATGTGTATAGTCTAGTAACATGAACAATAGTCTAGCAAATTCTATGGAGAATATAATTTATCTTTTATAAACAACCAAATTAAAATATATATAATATTAAATTATACCATTCATTTGGACATCCAGATATAATCACAACACACATAATACAGATGAATATATGAAATACAATTTCTTTAATAATTTTGTTGATCAGCCATTGTCTTTTGAAAGAAATATTTAGATATGATTATCATGTCATCATGATATTGTGGGTTGAACACTTTTCTTTCTCCATTACTGGGAGAAATTGTTCAGCCTGCAGTTAGGATTTTAGCTTTCAGAACTTCCTTAGGACTTTCAATCTGCCAATATAGAAGCCAAACTTCATTCACCTTGTCTCTGACCTGGTCAACAGATTTACTTCCCAGGAGTGCTCCAGCTTAATTGCTGGGTCAGATGTGCTAAATATCCACTGCTCCTGTTGCCACTGCATGCAGTGCATTCATTAACACAACCTACCTTGAGGAAAGTCACAAAAGCAGGCAATGTAGCCAACTATGAAGTCCTACATGCTATTTTGTACCAGATAAAGCAGGGAAGCTAAGCAGAAATGGTGCTCTCTCCTCCTCTTTGTCCCTCATATCAGCCTGGAAACAATACGACACCACCAAAGTCACTTTCTTCTACATTGGATATTCATATACAAATAGACACCTGGAAAGTTGCATTATGCATCTTACATATTTAATTTATTTTAGAATTTTATTTCTGAAAAATTGAGAGGAAGGGGGAGGAAGGTTAGGAGAGAGGGAAAGAGGGGTGGTAGAGAGAACGTGAGAGAAAAGGGGTGGCACCTACATATGTCAATAGCAATGGGGACTAGAATAGCTTAGGGTAAAGTTAGGCGCGGTGTGCATGGCATAGTGTGGATTCTAGGAACCAAAATCTGGTCCCTCTAGAGCAGCAGGTGCTCTTAAATCACTGAGACATCTCTTCATCACTGTTGTTTTCATTTGAAACATCAATGAAAACATAATATATAAACATTAGAAAATCTTTTATTTTAAAACATGAATGAAATCTGCCTGTATTTCCACTACCTGCACATGTATTTGATTCTTCATGGACTTCATTATTTACAAAAATCTTTATGGATTCCATATGGAATCATACTCTATGGTGGTTATCACATGAGTGAATGGATTCCAACATTAAATAATTTGCTTTCATGAAGATTTAAACTGTGTCTGGTACTTCATTATTATAGGTTGGAGAAGTGGCTTGGTGGGAAAATTTCTTCCTAGACATATGTAAGTTGGTGAGTTCAGTCTCCAGCAATGTAAAATTTCAAAACCTGTTTTGTTCCATATTATAAAAATGACTGTTCTGGTTAATATCTGAGTCTCATTTGTATGAAAATCACATGTGTGTGAAAGGAGATTTAGAGTAAATGTTCTGCTACAGATACTTTTCTGCTCTTAATGATTCCGTAGTGGAATGAAAACATCCAATTCCATGAAATTCTGAAATAGTAAGTACATTTGAATATTACAACATGGCTTCCAACATTTAAACAGCAGATTGACTTTGTGTGTGTGTGTAATCTAATGTCTCTGTTGAGAACATAGTTGAGCCCTCCCATAGGTACCTTGGTGACATGTGATCTTTTCAATGGAGAGTATTAACCAAATACTGATAATCTCTACAAATTGATGTTATGTAACAAACATTAGCATATTATGACTGATCACATTTAAATTCAAGTCCTTTAAAAAAAATTTTCAAATCTATACAGTTTAAAATTGTATTAGAAAATGTGTAAAATTTAACTGAACCCACCACTTGGTAATACAGACTACCCATGGATACTTAACATGGACACTTTATTTATTTATTTATTTGAGTCTTACGATGTATACAATGATCCTCTATTGTATATGTTGTAAGTGTTTTCTTCCCTTCTTACACCTCTTGTAATACCTGAATTATGCACAAGGTGATAAGAGTATGCACCAATCTTCCACTTCAGCAGACTGTCCCTGACAATCTGGGTACTTTTTTGTCTATTTGCCCTAAATCAGTTCTACCTCCCTCACACAGCTTAGCTCATCTGAATACTGAGATGTCATGTGTATGTTTTATTCAGCATTCTACATCTTTCCCCCTAACACAGGTACTGACTTTGATCAATGCTATTGCTCTAGACTTTTCTATATATAGCTTTCGTTTTTATTTGTGCTGATGTCTGACATTGCAATTATGTGAATATGATTTTTCAAATCTATTTCAAGAGGCACTCAGGCTAGTAGATCCATGTTGTTATAAAGATGATTTTTTATGTCCTTTCTACTATTATAAGCAGTGCTTACTTGGAGAGCATAATAATAAGTGATATTATAAGACAATGAAATTGATTTCTAAAGGACGTCAAACAAATGTAATCCACTTAGGCCATTCTCTCCAATATTTTGGTCCTTTATTATTCAATTTCTTAATAAGAAAAATTGTTATTTATTCCTTTGATTCTTGCTAAAATTTCTTTTGTTCTTAATCATTTAGTTTGTATTTTGCAGATAACTTTTATAAATTGAACCATCTTTTTACTTATATAATGACTGATATAAATATCAATAAAAAGAATTCAATTATAATGTATTCAAATTCATAAATTTCCTCATAACTAAGACTGTATATGTGGATGTTCCCTATTTGCAATAAGTAGGGAATACACATATAGTTTTTCTTTCACCTTATCTTTGATACACCTTTGCTTTGGTCTTAGTAAGTTTTTTTAATTACTTTCATTCATTTTTACATTTACTAAATAACGGTTTCCACCCAGACAACTGTAATTTAAACCTAATTTCAAAGCATGAAAACAATTCATTCTATTCTGCCCTTCTATCGATTTGTTCATCTGTTCATCAGTATAATTCTTTTTCAATCACATTTTCTTTCTAGGAAGTGCATATTACAAAGGATATGAAGAATCTTGGCTTAAGTTCTTTTTTTTCAATATATGATTTTAACAATAAACTGATAAACTACAAAAATAATAACAAAACTCAATTGATGTTAAGATGTACAACAGATTAATCATAAGAATAATGAACTTCTTACTTGAATATAAGATATTGGATATACCTATAACTTAGTTTTTCTCAATAAAATTTAAATTTTCTGAATACAAATATCAAATATTACATATGTTTGATGGCTGCTCAGATAGTTTTATTTGCATTTTAAAGAGATAAAATTATGTCTGCTAATTACTACTGGTTACTTGTTGCTAAGAAACAATTTGCATATTATATTTTTTTACAAAAGCTAACATTTTATTGTTTGTACCCATATTTTGTTTATTTATATCTTTGTGCATAAAGTTGTGCTACATGAACATTAAAATAGCATTAGTAATTTCAATTCTATGACAAATCTGCTTCTCTGTTTCATTTCCTTTGCTAGGATTTTAATACTAAGTCAAATGTGAGTATTCATTCACACTAATCATATTTTGTTATTGTCTGAAATAGAAATATCCTATGATATATTCAATTCAAACGATATTTGTTACACAAAATTTCTTTTATTGTTCCATTTTGATCGGCATACTCTAGGAGGTCAATAAAATGAGTGTTTACTTCTGTAATAGGATCTTTACTATAAACACTTGCTCCTTGAAGATTCTGATATAACTTCTCTAGTTTAAATTGTTATTGTAAAAATGTGCACTCACATATGCCGTTCTATGAATACATCCTTGTAATCTTTTCCTTTATATTACTGGCACCTGTGTTGTTTGTAGAAAATAAGGATTGGTTTCTTAACTTGTGCAGCTACACTAAGGATCATAATAGACCTAATTTTTCTTCTCCTTATAAATTAAAATTTTTGCTAGATTTATATTGCTAAATAAAATAGTTGTCCTAGAATAGATTGTGATTTTTTTTTCACTTTGGAAAAATGTATATAATTTTCTAAGTTTCTTAAGTTAGATAACATTTGGATAAAAACAATTTCTGGTGATTTATTTTAAATAAAGAGTTCTAAATAATGTTAAACTCCTTTAATAATTATAGAAATATGATTTAATATAAATAATATTATTGAAATATGTGCTTTATAATTCTTTATAATTTATATTTTTCCAGTTACAATTATGTAACAGATTGTGGCCTTCATCTATATTTCTGAACACATTAGCACTGGAAGCCAAGGAAGATTTCAAAGCATGACAAAAGAAGCAGTTATCACATGGCTGAATGCAGTGATGTCTGCCCATCCAAACTCAACACTGTTCTAGTCAAGAGTTCTGGGTCTGCTAAAATTTAGTCTTGTTCTTTCTTAAATTCTCATCATTGGTTCTTCAGTAGAGTCCTACCTCCAAACATAAATCCCATACAACTGTCGTGTCAGGTCAACTTACCCTCTGTAAATGGACTTAGTTGGACTGAAAAGTGGACTTTCAAATCAATTTCTTAATACATTCAATTCATGCAATTTTCCTCAGGGATTCAACTCATTACCTTTTCTACCCATTTGCCAAATAGGAAGCTAAAAATTTCTGTAATAATTCTTAGTATGAGCCTCCTTCTGCTTATCATTAAAATGAAATTATCAGCCACTGCTTTTCTGTGCTGTTTACATGTAAGCACATAAATAAAAAGATTGTGCATTTTATTATCAATAAATATCTCCCTCTGTCTCTCTCTCTCCCCCACCTTCCATCCCTCTGTGTGTGCATGTGTGTAGCCTAGAAAATATTCCTTTATTTCTCCAACTCTCTTGCTTGCCATGTTGAGACAAAGGAGCCACCAAGACAATTTTCTACATCTTCATGTTAAAGCTCAATTAGAGAGAGCGGATAGTTCTTTTTCTGTTGGTAACAGTGTCCAATGGACAATGGGAAATATGTTCATAACAATCAGAACAGAAAGTTCAGATACAATATTGCAAGAATCCAAGTGATTTGTCAGGACCCAAAATTCCAAGTATAACATTACATATTCTTATCCAAGACAGCAGTCAAAATACTCACTTCCTATTTTTCCTTCCATTAATAAAAGATGACAGAATGAGAAGAGTCATGAAGGATGTCTCTGTGGCTACACTTTCTGATTATCACTTGTATTTATTTTATCTGGTATTAATGGGCATAATCACTTTACAAGGAAATTATCTTGGTTTGTTTCTGAGTCTGTTTAGGTTACTAGTGCATATATTAAAGTTAAGTCTTTAATTAGATTATTATGAATATTAATTACTATTGAATTTTTAGTATAAACCCACAGCATCACTGGTTTTTCTAGCAAATTTGTCTTTAATTGTTACATTTTAAAACCATTTTATGATAATAATTGAGGTCAGGAGCTCCACCATAAATGTTCAGTAGACATCTCAAGAGCAAATCCTAAAATCTCAGTTATTCAAGAGGACTGCATTCTAGAGTTCTGCTGTACAAAAATCTTCCTTTGGTTAACAGTATGGCATTGTACATTTAAAATACTCTTGGTAAGGCAGATCTTGTAAGTCTTGTGGACTCAACCAAAAGCATCTGGGGAAACAGCCATGGTTACTTTCAGTAACTCACATTCTTTTTAAGTTTTAAAATGGAATAGATGCAAATGTCAGAAAGAAGCTCTCATTTTGCCACAACAGTATTTTAAAAACACACGAGAAATATTTTAAGAAAGAAAAGACTTCCTGTTCACACACTATAACTTTAAAAGTGTGTGATAACCAGACTTCTTAAGAAAATTCAAGTATTCATTTTGATTCTAAGGATCAGATTTCTTATTCAGAGAACACACTCATCGATGTTTACACCAGATTTTCATGTAACGGTCAGAACAAGACTGAATATACAGACAAAAAGTACATTATTAAGCAACGTATGTATTAGACATTTTTTATATTAAGAGGGCATTAAAAGTTTTTACAGCACTGATACTTATTTTATTACTTATGTTTGCATTCTTTACATTGAGTAGCTATGAAATTGAAGGCTCATAAATAGCCTTATCATGAAAGCAGCTGTCCTTTTTTCTCCTCTTTAGTGCATAGAGTAACTCCAGGAGTATGCCTCAAGGTAATCAATTCTGACGTTAGCATTTCGTATCACAAACAACTTACTTTTCTATTATTGTTGTGCTCAATTTATATTCACAGTTACAGTATTCACTTACATGTTGTTTTTTTTTTTTTAAAAAAAAACATTATTACATGGCTTTGTCGCTGCCTCATAATTTGAGGTGGATTTCTAGTTTGTGATGCTGTTTCAGTTTTGCTATTGTCTCTACAGTGCACAAAAGTGAATTAAAATTTTTTGGTAAGATCTTGCTGTAGCCCAGGATGGACTGAAACTCACCATGTAGACTAAGCTACACTTGAATTTGTGAGGAACTTCCTGTTTAAGCCTCTATGCTTGTACCATAAGCACAAGTATCAACTGACATGCTAAGCTAGAAAGCCAGTTCTTCATAGATTACCCCTTGTTTTCCTACATTCAGCTGGTGTCTCCGAACACTGTATACTCACTGATAATGTTACTGAAACTTGTGTCATTTTAAAATGGATTTAAGGAACATTGAAGTCTTCTATAGTTTCCTTCTACAACTTGTGCAACAAACTGTGTTATAGAAGAAGGTATTATTTTTACTTAACCATTTTCCTTTAAAAATTGCAAATATCTGCTTTAAACACAGGGCTTGCCAATCTATGATAACGCTCCCCAGTAGGTCCAGTTAAAAGGAAAGCTAATTATGAGAATACTTTTTCTTGTCAAAACATCCTTACTATAATTTGATAATTTGGATGATAGAAAAAGTAACCACGTTCAACAAACCTTTTTAGACTGCTAAGCTATTGTGTGTAAGATTAATTTAAGCTATATATGGGTACATACCATCAAGATAAATAGAATAATTGTACATAATAATCTAAACTCATATTTATGATCTTAGAGCACAAGTTAATGCCATTTTCATCAAGACAAACTCATTTCAGAGATTTGATAGCTTAGAAAACATAAAAAATGAAACATTAAGTTCATTATTTTATGATTTTGCAGAAACACTGCTTAAGGAAATGAAAGTCTTAAAACTAGAGATAAAGACACAAAGAAAAGAATAAAAATGCGAGAAATATGTGTGATCATTAATTGTTGTAAACCACTGATGCTTTCCAATAAATATTAGACACCATATTACTATAAAATGTACAAGAAATGAGTAGTCAATAAACAGGATCTGTAAAATTGTCTTCTTGACAAGTGTGCATAAAGTTTGGAAAATGTTATTAAAGGAGTATAAAATTACTTCAGTCATTTTCAAACGACTAGCAAAATTAATGTTTAGTTAAAACCTATTAACTTATATAAAACTATTCATAAATTCATTAATATATTAAAAAAAATATATATCTTCACAAGAATCTTCTGTTAATATAAATTCCTATAGCAGCTAGGAAATATTTGTGTGTGCATGTGTATGTGTGTATACTCTATGCATGCTTTTTTGATTGAGTGTATGCAAGTGTAGAAGTTGACATGTGCAAGTGGAGGCCAGATGTTGTTTTTCTATCTCTACAATTTATGTCTTTTAAAAAATTTTTATTATTATTTTAAATATGTGACTGTTTTGTAATGATATATTATATATTTAATAAAACCAGTCTGGAATATCAGCGAAGAGATTCCCCCCATAGTTAATTCAGAGGGTTAGAGAGTGATAACTCAGGCCTTCAATCGCAAGAACGGAAAGACCTGGAATGGTGATTTATGCCTTTAATCCCATAAATCCACAGAAAAGAAATCTTTCTGTGTTTCTGTGAGTTCAAGGCCTAACTACCAAATAGTAGTAACTCACACCTTTAATCTTAACCTGAATGTGAAAACACTGGGTGAAGAAGGTATTTAAGGAAGGTTTAAGAAGACAGATTATTCTGTAGAAGCCATGAAGAGCAAGGCTGAGGAAGCTGGAAGACAGGTGGGTGAGAATTGACTGTGGTCTGTTTTCTCTCTGATATCTCAGGCTTTTCCCAATATCTGGCTCTGAATTTCATTTATTACAACCAGAACTCATGTGACGCTGTTTTGTTTGTATGTTTATGTTATGCCATTATGTGTAACTAGTGTCCATGAAGGTTAGAATCATATAGTTTTGGGGAATAAACCTATGTTCAAGGAAAGAGCAGTCAGTACTCAATGCCTAAGCCTTCACTCCAGGATCATTGACTTTATTTCTTGATATGAGGTCTCAACTCTGAAACTGTAATTCACTGATTGGCTAGACTGTATTGCCAGTGAACTCCAGGTATCTACTTTTCTCCCTTCCTTGACCTTGATCCCCTAGTACATGGAATATGAACTCAGGCTCTTCTGGTTATACCACAAGCACTTTACCTACTAATCCATCTCTCATATTAGAAATAGTGACTTTTCAAATGACACCTTAAAAAGTTATAAATATACATTTATACCAAATAACTGATGTTAAATAATAATTCTCGATCATTTTTGTTTTGACTATGCTCCACTAGTATTTGTGATGTGTTAGTATTTTTTTTTTCTGAAAATAAAACACTGAGATTCAGAGCAACAGAATTAAACAAGATAAGGGGCAACTTAACTGATACAGAAAGATAAAGACATCTGGAATGCTTTAATCCTATAATGTATGCTCATTTGTAAGGGCGGACTCCCTTTCAGTTTCCCATTCTAAATGACCTTCTCGAACACCAATGTGCTCTGCTCATTTGAGAAACACTCCCATGAATTCTCTTTTATAGAAGGAGTAGCTCTAACACTGATTTACAAGCCAAGATTCTGTATGTAGCACAGACTAAGCAGGAGCTGATGTTAGAGGTCAAACTCCAAATCTTCCTCTCTAAGCTTTCAAATTCTGGGGCCACAGAACTGTGCCACAGCGCCTGACCTCCAAGAAGGGCAAGGGAAGGTTTGATCATTACACCAAAATTGGTTGTAACTTTGTCTTTTGATATTGAAGAACATAATACAATACTTATTTGTGGTCATTTTTCCTAATCTGTGACTGAGTTGTCTTTCGCTCAAAAGTCACATAACAGAACTCAGCATTTATTTTTGTATTTTATGTTATAAATATGCACTGAATTTTTTAGCCTCCTACATGAATCTCCTTCTTTGAATGTTTATATATCATGTGTGGGGTAAAATGTATGCATCTATTTGGAAGTTTAATTTAAAATGTAAGTGATTTGACTGAAAATTTACTAAAAGCTAAAACTGTTTACGCTGGAAGTAAAGACTGGAATAAAGGGAGTGGATGCGGGTAGAAGGCAGGAGAGGAAGGTGCACAATCTGTGATCTAGCTGTATTGCAGAAGAGGAGAATCTATTTTCAATAAGAATAGAGAAGAACATGGCAAACTGAATTTAGAAACTCAAAAAGAGATATCACAAGCCAGAGGTGGGCATGTCCCACTCAACAGCTGTGCTTTATGATTTGGAAGTGGAGTAGGAGAATGTTTCTCATGAAACTCAAAGGGTTTCCCAAAATATGTTGGAAACACGGCTCAATACCTTAGCAAAGAGGAAAGGTGAAAGCCTTCTGATAGGAAAATGGGATTGTCAGCCACACCAGAATTAGCAATGGCTTTATATTAGTCACAAGGATTCTGTCTGTGATGTCAGTGCTGGATATGTTTTGATAGCTTGGTACTTTCACATGGGTTTACCCAGTACCCAGGAGTCTACCTCTGCATCCAGGATCTAACACTGGTCTCTGTCTTTGGTGGCGAAGGCTGTGGGATACCAAAGGGCTCCTAGAGAACCAAGCTACCCAAGGGAATATTTTTTCAGACAGGAACGTGTTTAACTAGGTTCAAGACAAATGCAGACTTAGAAAATCAATTTTGCTTTGGTATTTATTCCCAAGGAATATTCTTTTGTGATTGCAAAATACATACATACATACATACATACATACGTACATACATACATACGTACATACATACATACATACATACATACATACATACATACATACATACATACTTGCCAAAGCAAGAGAGAATTCTAAAAGACACGTGAAACAATTCCTTTATAATTTTCAAAAAATAAACATATAAGATTTCATCTTATGTTTGCATATAAAAGCCACAGCAATATATTATGTTTCAAGGTTTACAATTTCTATCTCTATACTATAACAACAGAGTGGTTATCTATGAAGGTCAGTCTATTAAATCTACAAAAATTTATTACTTCATTTTAATGTTTTTATGTTTATCAATAGGTCTAGTTTTTATTATGTAGATATCAGAAAACTGAGTTAACTAGAATGTGATCAAAAATATTTTTAAAGAAAATACATTTAGAGTTTCTCAGAAAAAAAAGAACTTATTTTGCTAAGATCAATTAATAAAAATCACCTATTATTTGCCTAAAAAATTTAATCAAACTTATTATGGAATTTCCATACCATGTTTATTGCTGAACAGTGCTATAGAAGCTACTCTTCTTAAAATTACTGAGTATTTAAACATTATTGATTTTTAAACAAATATATAATATTCATATGTTGTCCTCAGGAAAGTGACTTTAAAAATTTTTAATAACTACAACCATTCAATTATTTAACAAACATTTATGGACAAATGGAAGAAATTGAGTTGTTTCACAATAAGTAATTCTTGTCTTTAAATACTATACAGATTTCCTGAAGGCAGACAAAATTTCCAAATATCTTTCATATTTTTTGAGAACAATAAATATAGATTATACAGAGATGAAAGATTTCTTACTATAAGTGGATATATCAGAATTGAGTGTTGAAATTTGAGTAGAAGTTTATTAGTTGGTAAATTGAGAAACTAAGTTAAAAAATGATAAACAAGTTATTAGAAAGGGTATGTGGTTTAGGAATAAATATTAAGAAATGATAGAGTACTGTGTTAATGTTTAAATCTCTTGATACCATTGAAGGCCATGTTTATGCCCAGGGTCTGTGCTGTATACTGGGGCCAGGTTGGTTTTCAAGGGCCATGCTACTGCTGTGGACATGCCATTCTGAGTGGCCTGTGCTGACACCTGGGGCCATGTTGCTACTGCTGAGGCCTATGTCTGGGTTTGTGGTGTTACCACAGTTGGGGTCTATGCTGATTTCTGTGTCCCATGTAACCACCAAAGGCCACATGGATGCCCGGGGTCTAGAACACAACCTGTGGCCATGCTGGAATATGAGGGCCATGACTTGGGGACAACAGCAAGCCATTTGGTGATGGTGGTGTGCCTTGAAGCAGACCAATGACTCATTGCAATGAACATTTGTGGGTGGGGCTGATTGTACTAAAGGGTTCAATTGTGACAAACCACAGCTCCAAATGTCACTAACACAAATTAAGGAGGATTTTTGTCTTCTTCCATCCTCCTCTTTTTTCTTTCTTTCTTCTTCTTTTTTCCTTCCTCTCTCCAAAGACTTCCATATATACCCACTCATTCTCTTTCAAATTCCTAGTCAATTTTTATTTAATAAATGTTATTGCATAAATATAGGAATACATACATGCATATTTACTCCTAAATATAACCTATTTATCCTTGTATAATGCTACTTGCTTTTATGCAGCTTTTCAGATCTGACCATTTGGTATTAGATAACCAGTTGGTGGGCTCTTCCCACGTTGTTAGCCTTCCTGAGTTTACTGTACCAAGAGTCGAGCACTGCGGTTTCTTTCACCCACTCCAGCTTCTCTATTGCTGTCATCAGTTCAGCTCTCAGGTAAGCCAAAATTTTGTTGGGATTGTACGGGTATGGCATCTGAGATGAACAGGAGACAGTCTCTCAGAAGACTCTCAGAAACTCTGGCTCTATCATGATTCTCCCCTTCTTTCACACTGTCATGTGGGCCTCTCTTTAATTAAATTTCCCTCTGGCAGAAAGTTAACTATTAAGTTGTACAATAGATGTTGGTACCTTTTACAGAGGTTTGGGTGAGAAAATTTCCTCATATGCTCCTGTGTTTGGACATTTAGTCCCAAGTTGCTGGTGCTATTTGGAAAATGTTTAGAACTTTTTGAAGATGGAGCCTTAACCAAGGAAGTATATTACTTAAGGTGGGAATTAACCTCATTCCAATTCCAATTCCTTTCCTCTGATATGTTTTATAATTGAAGGTGTGATCTCTCAGTCTCATATTCATCGGCTCCCTGCATCACAGCAGTCAAGTTTCCTGAAAATGTAAGCCTAAATGGCTTACTTGGCTTTGCCTGGATCATGGCATTTTATCATAGAAACAGAAAAGCAGCTGATGAAGATTTGTATGTTTGTTTCTGTATTCCTGTGGTGTCTGTGTATATATATGTATGTACACATGTGTGTGGACAATATTAATGCTTAAATTTTTACTCATATGAAAATGCCTGTTATGCTATTTTCTTTATTGTTATAGTGGTTTTGAAGTCTGAATAATGGTATATACCATTCTGAATGCTATTTTAATATTTAACTCTCTAAACAAATAAGTTCAGAATTTTCAACAACTTTGTGATCCCGATTCATGACTAAAGACTTCAAGTAAGAAAACTCATATATAAGACAAACATTTCGATATTCATTTTGTCTACATGTTTTCTTACTTATATTAACCTATAGATCTTTAAGTTGTGTTTTTGAAAGTGAAATGTATTACCTCCAGTGTCCAAGATGGTACCAGAAATGTGCTTTTATATTTAATTGTAGAAGAGCTTTAGCCCTGCCTGTGTTATATTTTATAGTTATTCTTGTGAGAATATGGAATGAATACTTCACAACTACACTAGGAAATATCATATTTTTATGTTTTTCTGAAATTTGTAGAGTTTGGTTGAATTTTTTAACACTTTGTTAGTTTGTGAGGCATTTTCTGAATGTGGTAATGTTATCTCTAACATGATGCTGTAACAAGAGACTATGTCAGAGGGTCATACGCTCCAACTAAAGAGAAATTCTGTTTAAATAAAAACATGGTAGAAAGTTTGATATATAAAATGATATTTTAAATTAAGAAAATAACAACTTATATGGAATCTGTTATATAAATTCCAAGTTGTTAATAAGAATATATCTCTCAAGATTCTACTTATAGGAGCGTGTCTGATAGTTAAGGTAAATTTATAAACTGAATGTTGTTATGTTTTAAAAATCGTATTTGTCTTATATCTAGTCATAGAATAAGATCTAAAAAGCATATTTCTCAAAATAAACCATATACTTATTTATATTGAGAAATGTGAAAAATTCCCTATTTTAAAACTTTTATATTTTATTTCAATTCATTAAATTCATTTTAATTAAATTTCTAATGGTGATCTATGAATAAATTGTGATTTTTGTAGTTTATAGTCAGAAGACAATATACTGACTACTTTATTGGTACACAAAAAATTAGAGATAGATTCAGTGTAAGTGATATTAGCAAGTGGAGAAAATAGAAGAGACATAGATGTTTATTTAATAATATGGAAGAAAAATAACCTCATTATATCAACAGCAGGGAAATACGTTCAGCATATAATTAAACAGATTTCTTAGTAATCTTGTATTTGGCTAATTATATTCATCATCAGGAAAGAGTCCACTTATATAAAACATTCAAACTTCAGTGCCTCAAAAATGATAAACGGAGGTGGTTTGTGCTCTAACAAATAAAGCTTGCAGCAAGATTAGAGGATAGAGCCAACCAGTACTTAACCACAGAGGCCAGGCAGTGGTGGCATATACCTCTAATCCTAGCATTTGGGAGGAGGCAGTGGAAAGATCAAGAGTTCAAGGCTACCCTGGGCTACTCAAGATTGAATATCTAAAAAAGAAACAGCCAGCTGGTAGTAGTAGCTCACACCTTTAATTCCAGCACTAGGGAGGTGGAGACAGGAAATATAAGGTGGGTAAAGACAGGATCTAAGGACCTTTATGTCTGAGAATTTGGTGGCGATAAGAAGTCTCTCTAGTGGTTGGCTCCTCTGTCTCTCTGATCTTTCAGCATTTATGCTGATATCTGGCTCAGGTTATTATTATTAAGACCAATTAGTATTCATGCAATAATCAGAACCATAGAGAAAACCCTGGAGTAGTTGCTTCACACACACACACACACACACACACACACACACACACACACACACACACACACACACACACAAACACACACACACACGTAGGAGTACTCATGTATATGAATGTACAAATCTATTGTAGCACTGGGAAAAAAATAGATCACAAGGTGATTCAGTCAAAATTAGAAAATCACAAAGATTTCCTATGGGAAAATGTTTCAAATTTAATAAATAAAAACCACTCTGAGATGTAAGAAGGATCTACTCACAGTCTGTCTAGGAGGATCAGAGAGTGGGAACTCATACTTTTAATCCCAGCACAAGAAATATCCAGAGTGATGACCTATGCCCTTAATCCCAGCAGATCAGAGTTTGGGGCAACTTGGTTTACAGAGGGAGTTCCAGGCTTCCAGGCAGGCAGTGGTGGTGCCAGGCCTTTAATCCCACAACTCCAGAGACAGAGATCTTTCTGTGTTTCTCTGAGCTCAAGGTTAACCAAAAAATATAGTACCCTACACCTTTAATCTTAACCTGGATGTGAAACAACTGGGTGAAGAGGGTATTTAAGGCAGTTGTAGAAAGACAGAGCAGGCAGTAGAAGCCACGAAGAGTGAGGCTGAGGAAGTTGAAGACAGCTGGATGAGATCTGACTGATGTTTCTGCTCATTGACTCACTGACATCTCAGCCTTTCCCTGAGATTAGGCACTGAGTTTCGTTCATTTGTGCAACAATTTCCCACAGATTAGAACACTTCAAAAGCAATGCGTGAAAGAGGAACCCTACAAAGTGACTGACTTATCAGAAAGGAGAACAGAGCTGGAACCAGCAATGGAAGGGACACACTGGCCTTGTGGCAGAAAGACAGGGGGGCACAAAATAGCCATGTAGAGCTTGCCCTGACATAGTGGAGAGCACAGTTTCAGTGGAGGTGCAGGCCCATATCTGAGACACAGCATGAATGTGCTTATCAGTGCTCTAACAGAGTATTCTTAGGAAATGGGACTAATGAACATCCTTTAGAGAACCTATTGGTTTAAATTTAGAAAATGTACTTTTGTCCTTGCCTTGTCTATTTTCTAAACCTTTATGAGAAAAAAAATCCAGTTGTGCAAAAAGATTAAATGTTAAAATTTATAGTATATAAAATGCAGGAAAGTGACCAGAATATGAAGAATGCAGTTAGAGTTGATAAAAGCACATTATATACAGTCATGAAATTGTCATAATGAACATTCTTCATAACTAATTCATAATTAAAGTTTTAGTAATATATAAGTAATAAAGAAATAATTGTTTATGTCCAGTCTTATCTTACAGATAAGAGTTTCCTACAAATTATCAAATATTGAGAATACATTTAACATAAAATTAGGTACTAAAAATCAATGTATACATAGAGAAAAGAGAAAAAAGTATAAACAAACCACAAAGAACAAATATGAATAATTCTTAATGAATACATTAATATTTATGATAATGTATATTTAAGTAACAGTAAGATATTAAAAAGAAGTTGAGAAAAGCAAAGAATCCATGTTTTATGTGAGAAGCACAGAAAAGGTTAGTGTTTGTCAGAAAAAGGTCCATGCTTGGAGCGGCTTTCGTTTGGTCCTTATTTGACTTCAGTGACTCATAGGACTGCTAAGAGTTTGATATATTTTTCAAACAAATACGTACTTCGCTGTATATTCATTCACACAACCATTTGATCACAGGCTCGGCCCATGAGGTGTTCCTTCTTTTACTTGAGTTTTGGCAGAAGGACATCAAGATTAACATTGTCTGCTCACTCACTGTAATATAGCAGCCTACTGAGTAATAAAACAAACTGATTCTGTAACACTTAAAAATAACCAGTATGTTATATGGAAGGCGATATTAGTTTTGACATATCTGTGGCATCCAGACAGCAAAGTGTTTACTAACTTGATGGATCTCAATACTACCTGCATATAATCACCTGGGAAGCTTTGAAGATCACATTTAAATGACAGTCATAGTACTTAGATTTAATGTAGCCAGTGCCATCCACTTTGCCTTCCACCCTTATGGAGTGGGAATTTTTTGACAGAGTCTGGCTAGGTAGCCTTCACCAGCCTAAAACTCACTATATACGGGAGACTGTCTTCACACTGGCAACAATGTTCTTTCCTCTGCCTCTTGAGTGTTGACTGCATGCTCACTGGCCCGCTGGCTGGCTGATACCTACCCATGAACATGAAATTGTTTCCAGTACTCCTAGTCTCCAGCACAAGCAGTTTAGAAGTTTTGAAACAACTATCCCCCCACTGTGAATTAAAATGATGCTTTTAAAAATGAAAACAAAAATAAGCAAACAATAAGAAAACATAAACAAATAATAACAAAAATCAAAATGAGAACAAAAATTCAAGACACTTAAGACATAGAAGTTGAAAACTATCCAGATGTCAAAAACGTTAGCTAATTAACAAAACTAAATTTCTTTTTTTGTTTTTCTTCCCCATTTATAGGCAGTGTCTTGCTATGTAGTAGAGGCTGGTGTGGAGGCTCACACAATCCTCCTGGCTTAAACCACTGGAGTAGCTTTAAGTCTCATGTGCCACTATACCTGGCCAATTACTTTTAGGGAGGAGAAATAAAAATTACAATGTACCCAAGTGATGAGAGTATTAGAATACATTAAGTAAAATTCTTTAATCTCACCTTCTGTCCCAAAGTACTGATATAAATCAGGTATAAGTGATGAGTGCAGCTGAACTCTCATTGTTCAATCAATTCTAAGATGTGTTGTGAGAACCTTGGCTTTGTTATTGTTTTTTGAGACAGGGTTTCTCAGTCCTGGCTGTCCTGGAACTGACTCTGTAGACCACAGTGGCCTGAAAGTCACAAAGATATGCCTGTCTCTGCTTCTGAGTACTGGGATTAAGGGTGTGTGCCATCACTGCCCAGTCAGGGGTAGAATCTTAAATTACACCAGAATTTCAGGGTTTTTGTTTTTCACATTAATTTTTAAAATTTCTGACTCCAACTGACATATAATAATATTTATGTTGACAGATTTATGGGGAAAATTTCTTCAGAATAAATTATTTTCTCCTAAACCTTCATTTTATGTGTCAGTTTTATTTTCGAAAGTATTTGAAACTTATAAATACTGTGAGGGTTAATTTATTCTTATTATAATTAGAGAGCATAGTTGGAGAAATAACTATGATGTTTTTACTGAATTGGAAGCCTCAAGCACCAACTTGGTATTTTCAGGTTATTTGTACATAGCACTCAACAATCATGCACAAAAAATAGATGAGATATTGGCAGTTGTCTCCAGCACTGATTCAGCCAGGTTGTGTGGTTTCCTGCTCTATGGCTGGGCTGGGAAACACCACCTCACCTAATCAGAATGGCTGTCTTCAAGGCATCAGACAACAGATACTGAGGGGAGTATGAGGAAAGAGAAGCCACCATTCACCATTTGTGGGAGAGCAAAATAGTACAGCCATTATGGAAATCAGTTTGAGAGTTCCATATATACACATATACATACATACATACATATATAAAACTATATATTTAACTGTATGTAAGCACATATATCAACATAACTAACTACAATTCTCTCTATATATAAATACTATACAGTGGTTCAGTATACCATCCCTGAACAAATACCCCAAGAACTCAACATCACACCACAGGGAAACTTGCACACTCATGTTTATTGCTGTGCTTTTCACAGTAGATAGGAAATAACACAAAGTAATATTATCATAATATTATCAAGTTATGAAGAAAAATGTAAAAATAAAATTTCCAGAAAAATAGATGTCCCTGGAAAGTAAAATATTAAAGTCACTTGCTTACTATTAGGTCACAAGCAAACTTTGAAACAAGTAAACAAACAAACAAACAATCTCATAGCTCAAAATTGTGTGTGTGCTTGTGTGTGTATGTGTGTGTGTGTGTGTGTGTGTGAGAGAGAGAGAGAGAGAGAGAGAGAGAGAGAGAGAGAGAGAGAGAGAGAGAGAGAGAGAGAGACTGTGAGAGACTGTGGTAAAATCTAAACATTTAGCACTGGAAGCTAAAGAGGATGGACAGAATGTAGGTAAAGAGACACATGAGTGACAAAACATGGTGGAGATGTGAATTCAACGGTCTGTACTAAAGTAGCAAGAAGCATTTTTTCATTAAACGACTCAATAACTGTTAAGGCTGAGCTTTCTTGAATTCCACTGATTATTAGTGCATTGGAAAGCAACATGACTCATCATTTAATATATTTGTTATATTGACCAATTTATTAAAGAAAGTAATTATATATTTTATTTTTTGAAATTTTAATTTAAATAAATCACCTTCCCTTTTCCTTTACTCCCTCTAAATAATTTCTCAAAATTTTCTGAGAGTAGGGGTTTTATTACCTAAAATTTTTCTCTTTTATTTTCTGCTTAAAATCACAATACATTTCTCTACTATCATTTTACAAAGTATCTATGTGCTGTGTTGTATAAAAAGCACTTTCTAAAAGTAAAACATCTTTCATATAAACTATATTTGAAGATAGGATTAAATTTTTCTGCTTGTATCTGTATATACTAAGATTCAATAAAAAGGAAAAAAAAAAAAAAAGAATTGTCATTACAAAGAGTTTCCCAGAGAACACTAGTGTGTGACTATCGTTGTCACTGTTAAAGATATGCAATGCATTTTACTACCAGAAATTTCTCTTTCATCATCTTTGCAAAAACATTTAGATAATTTAATATAACTGTAGCAAAGATTTTCTACTGAATGTTAGACAAGACTACAGTGAAATAGATGTGTATGCTTTGCTAGGAGTTTTCCATCTTCCCCCAATTCAGTAAACAACTACATAATTTTTCCATGGTTTCCTATTAAAGCAAGTACAGTGAAAAGAAAATTGTACAACTGATAAGATATATGCACATAGAAATCAGAATAATGCGTTTTCACCTATGAAATTACAGAAAAAGTGGAAGCACCAGAAACAGTCTACAAAGTGGTATAAGAGACACATATTATATGCTTTTATTGGAATTTACACATTGGATGGCTTTTACTAGAATTATATTTTAATCAATGCTTCATAGAAATTTAGGAAAAAGTAGAATTAAGACAAAAATATTATCAATCAAGACATTTCACTTGTTGCAACTTATTCTATGAAATTATTTCAATATAATTTAAAAGTGCACATAAGTCCATAGAATATTCTTTTAGAGTGAATTTGGTATGTTTCATCATTTAAAAACAAGACAATTTTACTACTAATTGATTGTTAATTAGTCTTTAGGAAAATTCAAATATAAATTTCTGTACAAGTTAAAACATGTCTTCTTATGATCTTTCAAGGGAGAATATGAGAAAGCAATTAATATAACAAAGTCTCTCTCCCAAGCTACTTAAAAGCATTTATTAATATAACATGTACATATTTGAATGTAACAGGTAGATAGCTTGATAGACGACAGATAGATAAATTATTTTTAGACATGTTCAATGGATTGTTTAGGATGATAAGCTAACACAAAAGTTACAGAGGAGTAAAAGTAGAATGGAAATAACTTTTGTTTCCTAAATTGTAGTCTTTTTACATGGGTATTTCAAGTATATAGATATATACTTTTATAAAACTTTCATTTATTTACTATAAAAAGTGAAGAATATCAGACTAGATAAAATGTAAAGAGGAAAACAAGAATTTGTTACCTCAAGTAGTTGAAAGAAACTGAAATAAGAAAACCCTTATAAAAATCAGTATTGTTACAGTGTGCTTACACATGCAAAATTAGCATATTATTGCTAACTATCTGTCAAAATTACTACCAAGTATGCTGCAGATGAGTGCATTTCTTACAGACATACTGTATCTGGAAGACATTGGCCTACTGAGAAGTTATTATCATTTCTTTCTTTACATCAAAGACACATGACACATGATGTGTGAGACATCAAAGACACATGGAGGCTAGCCATCTAGGATCCAGTTAGGATGAGAATATAAACTTTTAAAAGGGTTTTCCTAAACTCTTCAGAATAAGCTACTTCTGTGAAGTAGAGAGAATATTCAAGAGCAAAGAAAATCATGATGTCAAGAGAGCCTCTGAGCTTTGAGACTCGTCATGTCCTGAACATCATTTGTGAAGACCTGCTGCCTTATGAACCTCTCTAGCTGGCAGAGTATGAAACAAGGAAGCCTTGGAGAGTTTGTCTTAAGACAAATCTGCCACCAATGCTCCAGCAGACACTACTTGGTGTTTGGAAACCTGTCCTGGATGGCAAGCAGCAAGAGGTATAGGAAAAGACAATTGCAGTTGTGAGGGACAATTGCTTTATTAACACTATTTGACATCTACTGTCATGGTACAAATTTTACTCCGTTTTTAAGAAACCAAACCATGGCGTACTTAGATTCTAGTTCTTGGAAAACAGCCTACAGGTCTTATTTCAAACTCTACTTATTTGTGTTTTGTTTTTTATGGGACACAAAGGCTTATTCCCTTCTCTCCTCTATGTATCTAACATTTGCTTCCATGCCGACAGAGAAAAAAGAGGTCATCACAAGAGAGTGATATTAATAACCTAATGAGGCCAAATTAATGATAATTTAGTTCAGTCTATATTTATTTCATCAAAAGTACATGTTTCAGGTTGAAGTATAATTTCATTTCACTATGCCTTACCTATTAATAATAAACTATGTTATAAGAAAGTGATATTCATTAGATTCTGCAGATAATAAAGGAGAAAATTATATTATGACTTCTAGTCTTTGTTAATTAGTTTCTTATTTCAGTCTGAAACAAATCTATACTTAATATTAAACATGTAAAAGAGCCATTTTTCAAACAAGGTTTAGTGGCTTTAATCCTTGCTGTGTGTGTGTGTGTGTGAGAGAGAGAGAGAGAGAGAGAGAGAGAGAGAGAGAGAGAGAGAGAGAGAGAGAGAGAGAGGGAGGGAGAGGGAGAGGGAGAGGGAGAGGGAGAGGGAAAAAGAGAGAAAGCATGTGTGTGTGCTCATGTGTGTGTGTGTGTGTGTGTGTGAAAGACTGTGCATGTGTGAGCATGTGTGTGTGTGCTATTATTTCTAGTGCTTACACTATTTAGAACAGACAGAAACTGGAAGTACTCTGCTGGCTAATTTCAAGAACATCATGTGTATTTGTTCCTTTTATGTAGTTGCCCATATCTTTTTCACATAGTGAACTCTGCAGTAGTTAAATGACTTTTCTGCACTCATCCCACTGGTTATTTAATTAGTAACTATTAATCAATGATAATAAAGTTAATCTCATAATTGCTTACCCTGGCATTGGTCCATTTCCAGAAAGACTGTAAACCTGACGAGGATTTAGTAGATATTGGAATTTTCTGTAAATTCTATAAACATAAAAATACAGAAGGCAAGAAGTTTAGTCTAAAACAATATTTTTTTCAGAAATATTACATACCTCAATGTCACAAGTGTGTAAGTTTATACTTAAAGATATTTTCTAAATTCGTCCTTTATAATATCAGATGTATAATGCTCAAAGAACTAATGGCCCTCAAAAGAAAGGACACAGACATAAAAATAAAACAACTTGTAAGTCAGAAATGATTTTCATGTTGTTATAATACAGCAACTGTTAGTCCTATACTAAAAAGTATTTTATTAATTAGAATTTAAATAAATATTAAGAAATATTTCAACAGAAAATTCTTAAATATATTCTTATAATAAATACATATGAGGGTTATATGCTTCTTTCCACAGATCTCAATATGGTTATGGATCTAACTAATAAAGATAAGAATTATCCCATAGGGAAAGTAGAATTATACACTTCATAATATACATTTCTGTAAATAGATAACATGCTATATACACATGAACAATTTCAGCTCACAAAACTGCCAAATTGTTCCAAGAGGTAAATTTTAAATCTTTTACTTTCAGGAAATACCATTCTATTATGCCATCTCTAAATCTGCATAAACAACAAACACAACTTTTATCTTCACTTATTATATTATACTGTGTCTCAGGAAAGACCAGAGTCGTTCTCAGTTTCCCAACCCATGTAAAACAAGTGTAGAGTAGCCTTTGCCCTGGGGAGAGGTGTCTTTGACCCTTGCATGGGGTGTTCTTACCCATTAGTATCAAGTCAGTCACAACTTCACTGTGAGCCTACAGCCCACCTCCTAAGTTTCTCCATGGTCTGCATCCTTGGTAAGATGCTCCTGGGTTACAACGTGCCCTTTCCTGAAACTACCTTTTATTTCGTTCATCTGGTGAACATCTACTTATGTAACACCTAATGCAAGAGTACTCATTCTGAGATTTCTCAGTTTTCATGGGTATTTCCTCCTCTGAACTTCCATAGCAACCACATTTAAAACTCTTCTTTGTTTTCTTACAAAATGTATGCTTATATGCCCTCCCCATTACTAATATTTATGTCTTTTGGCATAATGGTAAAAGGTACTAGTGGAGTTTGGACGTTCCCAATAAGAGATGTCTGGATAAATGATATGTGAATTTTTCACATCTGTTGGCTATTAATAGAAACTGTATGGATATATAATAGTGTGACATTTTTAAATTTATCCAACATATCAAAGTAAGAACAGCCAAAAATTGAAAGTATTGGTATGGAATCCTATTTGGAAAGAAACCTTTCACGCGAAAATGGCTTACATTTTGAATAGTTATCTTTAGCATGCCTTTCCATTTTATTTGCCAAATCTTCTAGTCTTTGAGAATTTTACACATGTGTAAAATGAAACATGGTTGTACTCACTCCCAACCTGTTTCCACTCACTGGTTTCATTAGTGAAGAGTGTGTTGCTTTGAGCTTGCCTAAGTATATGAATGTGTCTTCCATTTATATGTTGAACTTGACAATTTAACCTAAATGTAAGTGTCACTGAGAGCTCTTTTGAAGTTTTGAACAGAGGAGCTTATCTACTGTTCTATTGTTGTGATCTTGACTGAAGGCCCTATCTGCTCTGACAGAAGAGGTTTTCCTTTTAGTGTGAGCCCAGGCTGAGAAGGAGTGAGGTCAGTGGTAAGGAAGAAAAGAATGCTTCCTAATCAGCTAGATCCACTGGCTCATCCCTTTTTGGTCAATAAGCAGATCTCCAGCAAGGCACCCACCTCCTCCATCCACCTCTTCCACCCACATCCTTCAGGTCCTCTTATTCTTTTGTAAAATCGCCCACTATTTCCATTTGGTGCTCCCCATTTGTGCATGGCTATAGAACCATCCACTGGATCATGTGCCCCAATCCACTGGATCATGTGATCAGATATCACAGCCTCCAGAGAATGATGCCCTCCAGCAGCTCTCAGTCAGGAGTAGTCCTCACGAGTTCCTCCAGCATCTATACTGGAATTTT
Organism: Phyllotis vaccarum; assembly: GCA_033318265.1. Classification (NCBI taxonomy): domain Eukaryota; kingdom Metazoa; phylum Chordata; class Mammalia; order Rodentia; family Cricetidae; genus Phyllotis; species Phyllotis vaccarum. The sequence continues at coordinate 61,408,480 of JARWLC010000007.1, forward strand.
AGCTTGATCTTGCAGGTCTTCTCCATATAAACACAGCTAGTGTAAGTTCATGAATGAAAATTTGTATCATGTTCAGAACACAAAATTTCCCAGAATCTTCCCCAAGCATTGGTGGTCACCCCATTCATTATTAGAGCTAACTCAGCTGATGTGGTTATTTAGGAGGGTGTTCTTTTCTACCCTTACCACCCCGTATTCATTCCCTCTTAGGCTGTGCCCAGGTGAAAGAGGGATCCTTGCCTAGCAGAGAACTGTAAAGAGTAGAGTAGTAGTTAGACTTCCTGTTAGCATCATCAAACAAACTCTCAATGTCCCTTTATTTGATATTTAATGGTCAAGGTCCACATATAAATAATAAAGACATGTGCATAGTACATCCACAGCATCATTGACCACTATCCTCACTAACATTCTATGACTTTGAAGTACTTCTATATGACTTACTTTTAAGAAAATACATATTAAGCAATGGGGAACATGATATTAAGCTAAGGGTCACTCTAAATGATATACTGTTATAATAGGGTTTTTGGCCTAGACTTACAGACTTGCAATTTCAGGCCAGTTAGATGTTTATATTAACTTTATGTTATTTGGTCTATGGCTTAGGTACTTTGTTTGTTTTTCTTTATCTTAACTTATTTATATTAATTTATCGTGTTACATGGCCTGTGGCACTTGTGTTTTTTATATGTAGTTTTTTTAGGAGGCTCGCTTGATTTGTCTCTTATTTTAATTATTTTTGATTTTTATATTTATTTTGTTTTTTATGGTGCCTGTCATGGCTGAAACAGGTTTTATTTAAAGATTGATATTTACAGATACAGAAAGACATTCTCACATCATTTCCCCATTTCTGTCTAATCAAAAAGGAAAGCTTTAATTTTAATATAATAAAATTATATATAACAAAATAACTATCACATAAGAATAATAGTTATAATATTTATTTCATTTGTGTTTAGTAAAATTAAAGAAAATATTTTATTATTTATTTTATTTTTGTGAATTTAAAGTTTTATATTTAATATATATTTTAAAATAATTAAGAAAAACTATTTATAACTATTCAATTTTTAACTATATTAAAGACTATAGAAGGATATAATATTTACCCAAGTAAACTTAAAGTAACTTTTAAAATTTAGAAATGACAGAGATGACACTTATCTGTCTGGAGAGTCTTTTAATTTTTTTTATAAAGTTGGGGCACTTATCTTTAGTCTATAAGCTCAAAGGTTTTTTTTTCTTAATTTTAGTGAAGCAGCAAATCTGTTTTGCATATTTTGGTATAGTTTATTAGTTTTTTTTTTTCTTTTTTTTGGAGTCTTGAAGAATGTTTGACAAAGGTTTTGGTTTTTTTTTTTTTGGTTTTTTTTTTGTTTTTTTTTTTTGTTAAGCAGGAACCTGAAGGACTATTTTGGTGTGTTTTGTCAAGCTTTAGAGATCATTTTTTTATGGAATTTATATGTCTAGTTTAAACAGCATATTGTCAAGCAGTTACTATATGAACATGTTTGTCTAGTGGATAACTATTGTCACAAAGAAAGTAGACTTTATATGGAGTTTTTTAATGTTTATTTTTTTTAATTAGATCGGTGTTGTCAGGATTAGACCTGTCTCATTGTCTAGAAAAGCCTAAGTTTATATATTATTTTAAATGTTATATTTTGTAGGTCTTAGAAGTATTTGAAGATTTTTTATTTAATGAAATATATCTTTGTATATTTAAAATTCTAACTAACATGTATTTTTAATTATATATTATAATTTTAAATGAGTTATATAAATATATCTTAAACAAGAGTAGAAAAGTATATATAGCATAAGAGAATTGACCTTAAATTTGTATTAATAAACTAAAATTTATATCAATATAAAATAATTTGAGATTAACTGTTGTGGGATTCAGGTGTCAGCTGACAAGGTCAAGGGACATTTATACAGAGCACCGGGCCCCCCGACCTGAAGGGGGCGGGGGAAAAGCCCCATTAAAAAGGGTCTGCGGATACGACACAGCCTCTTCCTGGTTCCTGGCTGCTGGAGGAAGGACCCCGTCGTCCGTCCGTCTGCAGACTTCGGTCCCTATTGTACTCGGTTACCTGTACCGTGAGTGTTGGTTTATATTCTAATAAATATCTATCGAGTATTTGTGTCCTTGTGGGTAAGCTCCGCCTACAATTAACAGCTGATTTTTGAATTAAAGTAAATTTAATAATTTTTTAAAATTAAACTAAATATAGAAGAATGTACTTGTCTTTAAAAGGATATTTTATATTTCTTGTATTGTCTTTATCCTTTGTGTCCAAAATGGAGTTAAGTCATATCTTATTTTTACAGACAGTTTACATTTGTCATCAAGATATTCATGATGTTTTTTATTTTTATTGCCTGTGATTTGAGGAGTCTTATCCTAAATCTCTTACTAATGTTAATATGTTGAGACAATTTTCTTTATTAATTCTATATTTTGTTAAGTCTTCAGATATGACTAATTCTTATAACTGGTAAAGGAGAATAAGCTAGTCTAATCTGAATCTGAATTCTGAATTTTCCCATTGCTGTTTATTGGAAAAGCTGTCCTTTCTCCAATGCACACCCTTGCACATCTGTCCAAAGCAGATGGTTCTCTAGGCAGAGATTTACTTCTAAACTCTTTATTCTGTCCCATTGTACTATGTGTGTCTAAGCCAGTTCAGTGCCATATTAATAATTACAGTGTGTGGTAGACTTTGAATTCACGTTATATTACAATTCTGGATTTTAATAATTACAGCTATGTGGTAGAATTTGAATGAGATCATATTTTAATTTTTTGGGATTTTGTCCTTGGCTATTTTGATGTACTTGATTCTCTCACTCTTTCTCTCTCTCTTCTTTCTTTTCCTGTGAGGTGATGTGAATTTTAGCATGTTTTCTAGTCTATGGAGAATATCCTTGGTATTTTCAAAGGGATTACATTGAGTCTATAGATTCATTTGGGTAATGCACATATTGTATCGCACTGATTGCTCCAACTGATGAAAATGGCAAGACATTCTGTTTTCTAGTTGGTCCATATATCTTTAATAAAAGTTTTACAAATTTTCTTATAAAATTTTGCCTTCTGGATTTAAAATATTTTAGTAACTTATTTTATTTTTGGAGCTATGATATATTGTTAATTGTTGAGAAGGAGATCACTATACAGTTAGCTTAGAACACTTGCTACTACTAGCCTGGCCTAACCTTATACTCTGAAGTGCCAGGAGTATAGACATATGCCACAAGAGCTAGTTGGATTTGCTTTCTTGATTTCTATTTGAAATAATTTATTATGGATCCGTAGCTACAGTACTAATAGTACTTTGTGTTGATTTTATCCTTCCTTTTAGCAGAAATGATGTACAAAAGCTCATATTTTTGGAGGAATGCTTGATTTTTTTCTATGATATAATGATTTTTTCGCTAATATGGATGTCTTTACTTTTTCTCTTACATGATTGTTTTGTATAGATTTCCAGTACTACATTTGGTAGTGATGAAGTAGACGTTTGTCTTATATCAGACCTCAGAACAGATGCTTTCAATTTTCCTACATTTCTTGTGATGTTACTAGTGAGGTTTTCATGATTGACATTGTACTATGCACAAGTTCATTTCTTCCATATTAAATTTCCTCAGCATTTTTTCATTAAGGGTGTTAAATCTTATTGTGGAATAGTCTTTTGTACATTATGAAGTTGTATCTTTGCCAAGGTGCCTTCTATTTAGTTTAATAAAGAGCCAAATGGCTAATAGCTAGGCAGGGGGTATAGGTGGAACATGAGGCACAGAAGTCTCTGGGAAAAGAGAGACAAAGAAGCCAGCTAGACCCAGAATGAGTCTGACATACAGAACAGGGTAGAGTTAAAAGCCACATGGTAGAACATAAATTAGTAAAAGTATGGGTTAATTTAATTTATATGAGCCAGTTAGTAAAAAGCCTAAGCTAGAATAGGCTGATCTTTTATAATTAATAATAATTCTCCAGGTAGTTATTTGTGAGATGGTGGCCCAAAGAAAAGTCAACTAAGAAAGTGTCTACATTTTTGATATGATAATATGTCAATATGAATAAAAACATCTATGCAACAAAGGATCATAACCCACTGAGTGGGAGAAAAATTTCCCCAAAATATACAACGTATAAGGAGCTGATTTCAGCATCCATAAGAACTTAAAAAGTGGAAAAATTCTGATTAAAATAAAATAATTAACTAGACATTCTCAAAAGGCTTATGGATATGTCTAATGGGATATATAAAAAAAGAAAAAGGAAACAAATAAAGAGCCTATCACTGCCACGAACCCTTAGAGAACAAGTGAAGACCACAATGAAGGACCACCTGACCTCAGGAAGAATGGCCATATTGAAATGACTACACACTGATGAGGATGTAGATAGAAAGAATCGCCTATCTGTTGTTACTAGTGGCATATTTGTTGTTGGAAAGAGTGAAGCATACTTCCAAATCTTAAAGACTGAACTACTGTTTGATCTGCTAATGGATATGTATCTAAAGTCATTAAAATAATGTGGTAAAGAAACACATGTACCCCATTCCACTGCACTGTGGCTCTCAGCAGCCAAGACCTGGAAACAACCTACATGTCTCCCATCTCATGAGCAGGAAAAGTACATGGAGTACAGATTCACTGTGAGTAGACAGCACAGAAGCCCATTATTCTGCCTCTTGTGGATAGAATAGGCATCAAGGGCAATGAGCTAAGAAAAATAGATGAGGAGAGCATGACCATGCATGTGGAATATGAACATGATGATCTCAGGTCTGAGAGTACATTGGAAGTTATCAAAGGCCGTAATAATTATGGAGAGGGAAAGGCTTTGAAGAGGTACAGTTTCATAGCAGCAAAATGTCCTCATGTGTTTTTGCCCTGTTAAGTAGCAAGAGATAATGCACACTTCATTAGGAAGCAAAAAGAAAAGAAAAAGAATTTTCAGTTTTCATCACAAAGAAATGATAAACATTTGAGGAGATATGTTTAATTTGATTATAAACAGTATATTAAAATACCACAAGCAAGCCTATTAATATTTACCATTTTAATGCTTTTATTATTTCTGAAATAAATTGAGTTACAATGGTACTTGTAATATATTAAGCTTGTCAGAAAAAGTAATTTTGCATTATTATTTAATTTCTTTTCTTGTGAGTGAGGTAACTGATCTTTTTAATGAAATATTGTGAAACTTAAAAGTTTTGAGTGATTATCAAGTTATATATTTGCCAGAGTAGAACAGAGCTATATGCTGTAGAATGTAAATTTTTATAATATTATATTGGAAGAAAATAGATAATCTTTATTTAATCAAAATAACTAAAAAGTTAAATGACAGTATAAAGCTTAATTTTCAAAATTCTATTATTGAGATAAAATCTTCATAGTTTGTTGTAAATAACAATGGACTATGATCTATAGTCATAATGTTCACTTTTACTTGTTTCTGTATATAAGATTAAAAATGACATGCTGGTAAAGTATATAGAGAGTGTAGCTGATATTATGCTCCTGTCTATACCAGAACACACTTCCTATTTGTGTTACATACTATGACTTAATAATTATCAGTACAAAAGTGAATTTAGCATTTTCAGCTAGTATAAATACCGAGATGCCTAACACTATAGTTAATTCTTGTTTGCTATTTGATATACTGTGCTTCATCTAGAGAAACATAGTATCACAAACTCTAAAAGGTATTTTTAAAAAACCACCTGAAAGTGGTTTTTTATTTTGCCTGAAAGTTGCATATAAATTCTATTCCTTGGTAATGGCTGTGATTCACCTAGGGCCCACCTATTGACAACTTGAACAACTAATTTCCATTCAACACTGTTTTGAATCCTTGTCATATACCAAGTTCTTTGCTAAGAGGCAAGGGTCACAGGTGGGGTACAGAAAATGAGGGTATGTAAACTTTGATAGTTAAAATAGCTTACAAAGAACCATTATAGGAAAATTTCAAATATAACATAGAAGTGATTGATACCACTGCGGAATTTATAGGTGTTGTCTAGCATCACTTGAATTACTATCCACTGAGAAGCAGTGTTTACATCATGAATGTAGTTTAATCTTTTCACTTCTATGATATGGAAAATAGGATATAACTTTTAAAACTTACCGTTCTCCTTGCTTCCCACCACTTTTGGGGTTGACAAAAACTAGAAGTGGATGTGTGCCGGGAACAGGAGTGATCTAGAAGGAAATATGGAGAAATTATTAGGATGTGGTATAGGAAGAGAATCTCTGTTAACGCTCATTATGAAAAACCCACCCACAAACAAACCTTTCTTTAAAGTGTGTCTATAGTCACCAGGAAAAGCATAACAGGCAAGAGATGAAAAAAGGGAAAGCTACAATTTGTGGGACATTGCTAGCAACAATGATTCAGTTTAAGAGAACCAAAGAAACCTGTTGTTATATATAGGAAGACTTCTTTTTGCAGAATGCTCCTTACCTAGAGCTGGTATTCTATTTGGAATCCAACTCCTTTGGGGGCCTCTTTTAGATCTAGTTCACACCATCTTGCCTCAACACTTTTTTTTTTCTTGTTTTGAAAATAGAGTCCCAGTGTACCATGACTATTTGTTACCTTGTAAGTGGGGTGGGCAGTGATCTCTGACTGTGCCATCTTATCATATTTATTCCACTATGGATTAAGAAAGCAAAGTGCTTCCTGCTGGAATTCCAACTTAGAAAGAAACACACGCTTACTATACAGATGCCTGCACACATCTGGAAACTGTAGAAAAATGAGCCAGGAAGGAAACAATGCTGGTTGGTCTTGTGCCTGTGCACTGATATCATGGGATCATTTTTCTAGACAGATTGGCAAAGAAATCTTGTATTTGATTTCATTGATATTAGATAGACACAAATAAATGTATATTGGTTATAAACATCATTAGCAGAAGAATATTATGTTCAAATGGAACTTAGAACAAAAATTAATAAGATTTTAGCAAAAAATTATGAAAGCAACAGGATGTGTGAAATATTAAGTTAGTAAGTAAATTAGGTTATATTTAATGTGGTATTTATTCTCTCCTAGAGAGTATCCTTAAATATTTAATGTAAAAATTAAAAGCAATCATTAAATTACAAGATGCCCTTTTTTGCTGTCTGTTTTAATGATATCAGTTTAAATATTCCTTCCTTCAAATCCTAAGTGAAATGACATTTTTCTAATTAGTTTGGGCAAGGATGAAATGTTAAAATCTTTACATTGGCTAAACATGAATGATGTATAACATAGTCTTCATTTTTTCTAATGTAAACCAACTAATTCTGGGTCAGTCGTTGAATCTGTCTGTGTTTTATTTTCCCTAATAAAAAGAATGAATGTCCTTCTGTCTCATTTTACCTCTAACTGGTTCATAAAGGACAGGAGAGCTGTAGGGTCTGTAGTTACTTCCTGTTCTTTCCTGTAACAAATGTGCTCAGTTAATGTGAGTGATGTGTCCACTGTCATAAAGCCTTGGTCCTGGTGGCACGAAATTGTCAATTTTATCCATCAACAACCACAATGAGAAAACATAAAAAAAAAAAAAAAACCCTCTATCTGAAGACAGGCATACAAATTACTTTGCATTTCTTTATACCACAAGACTGGAACTCTTAAATTTATCTCATAAAAAAGGAATGATAATATATGTACATTTTATTTTGTTTTTAAGCTTAATTTGAATTGCTATTAATTGGTTTTAGACATAATCATTTCAAAATAAGATTGCGTATGTGTGCATGTTGTGGGATTCAGGTGTCAGCTGACAAGGTCAAGGGACATTTATACAGAGCACCGGGCCCCCCGACCTGAAGGGGGCGGGGGAAAAGCCCCATTAAAAAGGGTCTGCGGATACGACACAGCCTCCCTCTTCCTGGTTCCTGGCTGCTGGAGGAAGGACCCCTTCGTCCGTCCGTCTGCAGACTTCGGTCCCTATTGTACTTGGTTACCTGTACCGTGAGTGTTGGTTTATATTCTAATAAATATCTATCGAGTATTTGTGTCCTTGTGGGTAAGCTCCGCCTACATCTGGCGCCCCAACGTATCATATCCCAGTCATTTCAGATACAGGTTAGAATATCATAGATGGACAAGAATCTTCAACCGTTTCATAGACCCACAGAATATGGCATTTAACATTTAAAATTTGGCCACGAGAGACACGACGACTCCTGGTGTCACTGCTCCCTTCACGAGATGGTGTTGAGCATCAAGGATACTCCATTGGAGTTGGTCCTTTTGGCAAAAAATGGCCGGTTGAGTAAGGAACTGTCCTTACCTTGATTGCTGACAGTACACACATGATGTCAAGCTGGATGAACAAATTGAGATGGAGACTGACGAAACCTGCCTAGACAGGATAAGACAGTCCCTTCAAAATTGTTCTGCTTGTAAAAAGATCTGTCAGATGCCATAGGCCTATAGCCAATCCAATAGATGCTCTAACGGTGCACAAATCCAGAGGTGATTGTCCAGGTAGCTGTGTTGCTGTCCTCTCCCAAATTTTGGAAGTAGCTGCTTCCATGTACTTCTGTCTTTCAGACAAATTTACCTTCCTTCTCAGGTCTTGAAGAGGTTGAAGAATAGATGTTTAAGGTTTCCACCCTAGTATCCCTTAGATAAGAACACTCAGGTGTTAGATTCTCACTTTCCCAGATTAACCCTTTAAAATAATCTATACACCCTACTATCTACCAATATTCTAGAACTATTAGATATACCTTATATAAGTTAGGCTTTGATTAGCAATTATACTTTGACCTCTCCTAGATGCTACCTCATAATAATTCTTACTGTATATAATCTTAGTTTAGAACCTTCTTAGTTAGACAAAGGGGGGAGATGTTGTGGGATTCAGGTGTCAGCTGACAAGGTCAAGGGACATTTATACAGAGCACCGGGCCCCCCGACCTGAAGGGGGCGGGGGAAAAGCCCCATTAAAAAGGGTCTGCGGATACGACACAGCCTCTTCCTGGTTCCTGGCTGCTGGAGGAAGGACCCCTTCGTCCGTCCGTCTGCAGACTTCGGTCCCTATTGTACTTGGTTACCTGTACCGTGAGTGTTGGTTTATATTCTAATAAATATCTATCGAGTATTTGTGTCCTTGTGGGTAAGCTCCGCCTACATGTGCATATGTAGTATACATTTATTTGAGTGTATATAGATGTATGAGCATGTGTGTGTAAATGTGTATGTATGTTTATGTGTGTGTGTTATATGTGTGCTTCAAACACTTCTCTATCTTAATTATTGAGACTAAATCTCTCACTGTCTGTAGTTCCTTGACTGTTAAACCTGGGGCCTTTCTGGCTCTGACCCCACAGTGTTCATATTACAAGAGTAAAGTGCTGATTCTCGTTCTAGGTGGGTAGGGAGGAACTGAACTCAGGTGTTCATTATTGTGTTACAACTACTTTCCTGACTGAGCCATCTCCACAGCTCATAAATTTGGGATTTGAACAATGCAACAAAAAAAAAATATTTATGATAGCATTTTTTTTCTTTCATAGCTTCTTACAAGATTATTACATCAGTTAATATTTAAAATTCACTCTTGGTCAGAATTTTTTTGAAATATTTTAAAATGCCTTTTGGAGATAATTGTTGAAATATTTATGTGTCAGTATAAATTACAATTGTTAAAAATTTGGTTCCAAATTCCTATGCATAGTGTCCACTAAGAAATACATAACAGAATAGATCATAAAAAATGGAGTTTTATAAAATAACTATGTGTGTGTGTGTGTGTGTGTGTGTGTGTGTGTGTGTGTGTGTGCATATCATTTTAAGGGGAGTTAGATGAATAACTCAATAAAAGTGAAACATTTAAAATTTTAGGAGTTTAGTATGACATTTCACATGCAATAAAATAAAATGTCCAAGATGGAATGAAGAAGTAGTAGGGTTGGTTACACCATTTCTCTTCATACCACTGGGTTTATAAAATAAGACACTATTAAAGACATTTGAATATCCCATCAGTTACTGTAGATTTGTATTCCTTGGACAGAGGCTAACTAAGTCACCTAATACCTCTGTTCTCTCTTCTGGATGCTGACAGTGTTGGAGCAGTAGCTGCAAGGCTGAAGTGTTAGGAACATATAATGTTTGTCAGACCAGAAATGTTATTCCAGGAAAATCTGCATATTTTTCTATGCTCAGGGAAAAAAAAAAACCTTCAAAATTGTGTTAACCTTTGCTTCTATAAAAGGAAGGCCTATCTTCTTGAGTAAATGAGGGTGCTAAGTAGACAGAAGTCTTAGGTTTGAGAGCCAAAGACCTGCAGTACTGCCTAGTGTTTGTCAAGTTTGACAAGTTAAAATTGTTTGCTCTGAGAAAAGGAATGGCAAGAATAAAGCTGAGTGCTCTTCCCTATCATATTTCATCTTGGTGACTTCTGAGGGCTGCAGAACACGCGTGTGTTCATATGCATATATCCACAAATATAGATAGATGTTTAAGATATCAAACTTCCAATGTCTTGTCAGGTAAGAGGATAAGTGATAAGTATAAAACATGTGCATGTATCATCTGGTGAAATATACAGGCAGTTACAATGATTGCTTCCCTGTCATCGTCCATTATAGTACACAGAAAGGGAATGCAAGCACACAGTGAGTTGCTTGCTGCCTACAAATCCAAATTAGAAACCTAATAATCAACAAGTTTGCCTGTGCCATGGTCTCAGACACCTCAGACCTGGAACTATGTGAGAAATAAAGTCATAAGTATAAGCCATAGCTTTCTGTGGTATTCCGTCATTACAGATCCAGGATCCAAATATAGAACAGCTGGAGAATGTGCTATCTAAAGGGAGAATAGGATTGACCTCTGTCCCTGATAAACAGCATAAGACTTTGAAATTGAGAGGACCTAAAAACGGTTTTGAAAACATCACAGACTGAGCACTACTCCTGATGAAAATGTGTAGCTGTTCCTATACCCTATCCCTACACTCCGAGTAAGTGAGATAAAACTAGTGATGTGATCTTGGCTATGCAGCTACCTTGAGTTTCATTATTTTTTTAACTTTATTATATGCTGCATAACCTAAATGGAAAACAAGAGGCACAGGGCCCTAGAACAAGGTCCATATGGAATCAGGGACAATGAAACACTTCATAGTTTATCAAATATACTAATATTCCTTCTCCTTGAAAAGAGAAATTTAAAGCTTGATAGCAAAACTATGGGAGACCATCTTTTTAACTTATATCATTCTACTGTCAGCTCAGTTTATGGGAATACTTATTTTCATTTACCTGCTTCATAATTTAAATTGTCTCAGATAAAGGAAGATATGAAATTATCATTAGGTGTGGTACTTCACTTACTTAATTGATTCACATTCTGCATCCCAGTTTCCAGAGATATCTGTCTAATGAAATTATATTCCTTTCATTATAGAACTCAGTTTAAAGCAACTGATTTGTATTGTAATGTAAATCACATATACTGATGAAGTGAACATAAACACTTTCTTAGTTTCAACAACTTGATATGATGGATACATGTGAATTAAGTTTTATGGAAATATCTCACAGTTGGTTTTAATTTTTAAAGCTTTTTTAACTCTTAAAACAACCTCATATTCACAAAAATGTTTCATATAGTATAAAAGAGCTTTAGCACAAAATCACCTAAAAATGCATGGTTCAAATTATACTTTATTGCTTTATTTTAGCATTGACTACCCAGAAGAAATGTTATTTTGCATTATAAACCCAGCCATCAAACTGATTTCTTCCCCTCCTCCCTGCCTCTACCTCTTCTCCATTGCTTCCCTTCTTTCCATTTTTTTTTCTTTACTGTGAGATAAGTTCTGGTCTCAGGTCACTATTTAGCAGAGTATGAATGAACTTCTGTTTCTCCTGTATCTCGTTCTCTGAACATCAGCCAAGCACTCTGCTATCTTAATGTCACCCTCAGCTCTGGAGTAGATTCTTTCACCTAAAATATATTCTTAAGACAATTTCTAAAATTAGTAAGACCTATGGATTACATAGCAGACATGCATCAATGCTATATTCAAATTTATTTTCTTGCATCTAATTTATAATTTACCAAGGGATATTTTGAGATTTCATGCTTCCCTTTCCCACCGTCAAACTCTCTCATATATGTAGGGGCATTGTGTTGTTTCATGGAAAATAACTGTCCCACCCACTGGTTTAATAAAAAGCTGATCGGCCAAAGGCAGGCAGGAAGTGTGGGAGGGGATACCAGACTAAAAACTCTGAGAACAGAACACCAAGCAGAATACCAGAGAGAAGCCAAAAGAAGCAGAGGACAACTATGCTGCTCTAAAGAAAGGTACCGAGCCGCATGGCTGAACAAGAGACATGGGTTAGATGAAGGGTAGAGAGCTAGTAAGCTATATGCCTGGGCCTGAGGCTGATCAGCCTAAAACTACTCAAAGTGTCTGTGTGTCTCTGTGGGTCTGTGGGACTGCGGGTCTGCGGGTCTGCGGGTCTGCAGACCTAAACTTTGAGGTTAGGCCCGAAAGTCTGGGCCAGAAACCTCATACTACACATATACCCTTCCTTGCTCCCTTTCAAACTTATAACTCTTTTTTTTATTAACTGTTGTTGTATACATTGATGTACATGTATATAATACATGCATATGCTAAATACAACCTGCCCAGCCTGTTAAATGTTACTTGTATACATACTATCGGGGATCACCAATTGGTACCAATTGGTACTAGTGAAGACTATCTCTCCCACTCTTGGCACTTCTTAGTTTCACAAAGGTTCTGTACAGGGTTGAAGACCTCTGGTCCTTTTAGCATTCATTTTGGCATGTCTTTTGTACTGTCCTTGCTCATGTTTTATGCTATCATTTTGATGAGACTTTACGGGTATAGCTTCTGTCACTAGGAAGAGACACACTTTTACAGTCAACTCCTTAATCTTCTTGCTTCTTACCCCTTCTCAGCAATGTTCTTTGAACCTGAGGTGTGAGAATGTAGATAAATCCATCAGGACTGCAATCCACAACTTTGTCTTTTTATTGATTGTGTATTTCTGTACTGTCCATTGTAAAGAGTTTCCTTGGTGAGGTCCGAGGACTGCATGTATCAGTGAGTACAAGAACAAATGCTTAGATTGTTATTATGAATCATGCTTAAGGTGGGGATTGCCACTTTTTCATCAAGATTCATGATTTCACCAGCAGTGAGTAGTAGGCTAGTTTTCCAATGCAAGGGATGGTTTTCCTCAAGATTAGTGGGTCTTACATCTTATTAGAGTTAAGAATCATTGTTATAAAATCACTCTGAATTAAAGTAAAAATAAGTATGCCATCTGAAAATTCATGCATTGCAATGCCTTACATAATGTTAGGTATATTTTGTTGAGATGAAAAAGCAAAAGAAATAGCCATCAATAAATTATTCTTTTAACCTAAAACTATGCACAATTAAAGAAACATATTCATATGGAATATGAGCTTATTGTAGAGCAGGACAGCATATAATAAAAGATAAAGTTATATTTGAAAATTCTATCAGTTGTCTATCCACCCAACCTTTTGAAATGTCTCTAAGACACACTGAGTCTTCTCAAAGTAGTGAAAAGACATGGAGAAAAAGAGATTATTCATATTGGATTCTCCTCTACGTTTAATATATTTCATCATTTTAAATCTTCTAATTCTCATATAAGGGCAATCTAGTACAGTAAATTTAAAGAGTGACTCTGGAGTTAAACTGGTTGTGGATCCAGTTCAGCACCTCCATACATATGCTCCTGCCTTCAGTAATCTCATCTTATTTGATCATTCTGACTACCATCAGGACATGTTTTACTCCAAAATGTATACTCATTCTTTCTCTCAAATCCAGATTTACCTGTTGGTATGACTACTCAGTGTTACATTATTTGGTACCTGGAACTTCTCAGTCTCCACAGTCACCCAAGCTCTTCAGCATCTCAGTCGATGTCAACTCTGCCACTATCGTCATTGACAGTTTTATGCAAACTATCCTTTTAGTCATAATTCTACTAGTTTGATTTTGTTATTAAAACATTTGTATGTTTACAAAGCTTGATGGTGAGCCTTTAATCCTATAACCTTTAATTGATCATGGTAGTTATGCACTGGCCAACCAATTCTCTAATAAACTAATCTTAACAAGAGCAAGGATTTCTAATATATATTGTGAATCACATCATTATTCTGCTTGAATCTGAATTTAAGGAGCTCATGAAAGCTTTCCAGGAATTAGATCGTCTAGTCGTTTTTACTTCTCCAAAGTGCCCTTTGCAATTCTCTCTCTCTCTCTCCTTAAGGTTCTTGTTTCAAATGTTTGGAAAGTATACACTTTACAGTACTTAGAGTTGCCCATTTCCCATGAATCCAAATGGCTAATGATATTGCCAATTAGAATTAGTTACCAGTATGTTACCTCTTAGCTGTCTTCTTTAACTCTATAGTCAACTTCAAAACTTTGTCCTGTAATTGTCTTACTCAGCTCTGTATCTTGGTATCATTTATAACATGGCATTTGTATGGAGAAATGAATATAGTTAAAAAGTTCGAATTAATTTCCCCCAAGATAAGGTTTCTCTGCATAGCCCTACCTGTCCTGGATTTCACTCTGTAAACCAGGCTGATCTCGGACATAGAGATCTGCCTGTCTCTGCCTCTTGAGTGCTGAGATTAAAGACACACTACCAATCTGCTGAAAAAGTATAATTCTTAAAAACTATAGACTAATAACTTTGCACAGAAACAAAGAGTTGGAATGACTATAGAGAACTAATTAGAAATAAGTCAATCAGATTAGGGCATTATATACACTGTTCAAAGAAATAAATGACTTATATGCATACTAAGTCATTGTCATAGTGCAAGTGTTTATGTTTAGTTTATTGGTGATTATAAAATATAAATTTAGAAAGTTAACAGGACAGATGAATTGTGTGGACAAAAATACCAGTTCAGATTTAGATATTAAGTATTAAAGTCACTCTGTCATAGACTTTAAATCTTATAAGCTGCATTATTTCATTCTGCAGTGATGTTAAATACTGGCATTTCCATTACATTTGATATTGTGTTTGAAGTGTAAACCTATTGTGTGAGCAATGACAAAGACAGAGTGCCAAGCCACTGCTATTTGAAGTCCCCCAGGACGTGGGTTAATTAATGAGACTCATCCTAGGGTTATGCATGATCTATTACTTCCTCTAATTAGAAATAATAATCCTGATCATTATACTGGTTAGCTGAAAAGAAGAAAGATGAATGTGCCCAACTATGATTAATCTTCTTTAAGCAGTGTAGACCTCTGCTGTCAATGAGTTATATGCAAACTGGGCTGCAACTCCCCACTTTTCCATGACGTAGACATTTTAAGGGTAACAAAAAAATTAAATTTCTGGTATATAGATATTACCTTACGTCAAAAAACAAAATAATAATTAGATTGTTTAAAATGATAAGCAACCATAGTATATTTTCTCTTTTGTGCAAAATAATTGTTAGGTGATTATTTTTTTCCCATTTTTTTTCTCTTCAAAACTATGTGAGTTCCTACATCCAAGATGAACTCAATTATGTGCAGGATAATACATCAATTTAAATTCAAAAATTTTTGAGGCTCACAGCTTTATTTATTTGTTACTGTTTTTTTTCTTTTTATATGAATTGATGTTTGCATTTGCCAACTGACACCTTCTTAAAAATTTAATCTTAGGAAAGATTCACTAGATCACTGTTCTAGTGAATGTATTACTTTTTCCATAGACCTTGAAACAAAACAGAAATGCATGAAAGAGGACATGGCTCAGAAGTTCAGCACTTACACATATTTTGATTTGTTTAGTAAGATAAAAAATATTGTAGTAAAACAGTTTCTAAGCCAAGGCATTCCTCAGTCAGACTGTGGCTCTATTACTGACTATTGGCAAGGACGTGGGAAAGTTTTTAAATTCAGAGCATCAAAATAATAGTTTCCAAAATGGTAATAAGACATATAATGATCCAAAGTTCATGTTAGTTGAAAGAATTATGTAACTGATTTAAACTATGCAAAATATATCTAGAATAGGTCCATAGTTTTGTCTTCTCTTAAAAATTAACAAATGATTTTTGCTTGTTTATTATGATGAGAAATATGTAGCTAAGCATGTGTTAAATGTACTTGCACTTACAAGTTGGCTTTTAGGCAGAAACTCAGAGTGATTAAAAATTTAAAATAATCTGCCTTTATAATTTTTGTATTAAATTTAAGTGATTTTGCTTGTCAAAAAAAAATCTATGTGATCACACAGTAAAATTTTTTGCTATCAAAATTTTGGACAGATTTTAAATTTGAGATGAGTGACATGTGATATTGTTAAATACATGGAAATGGTTTCGAAAAAATGACACCCAGGCATAGTCCTTCATGATTGAATTTTAAAGACACGAATATATTACTTTTGTTTAAATTTCTTACATTCATGTTTAATTACTTAGAAAGGAGCTACTATTTGTAATGCATATAACTAGATTATAAAAATATTCAATGGATAAGCAATTATTAAGTTTCATAAACTTTTCCACATTAGACATATTCTGTTTATTCTTAACTGTGCTACTTATTATGGGATATGAAGTATTTAATACTTATAATCACAAAAAAATTAAAAATAAAATTAACTAAATCTGATTAAAATTAATATGTATTAGATTCACATGTGTTGTATGTGAATGTGTGCCACAGGTACCCATGTGATAAGCAGTTGCTAAGAATCACCAAAATTTCAAATACATTAAGAAAAGAATTACTCATAAAAACGTGCAGGTGAAAAATGAAACATTCACACAGCTCTAAAGATTAAAAAATTTTATTTACTTTAACAAATACTCAGTTTTTTATTAGCATAACGAAGTTAGATTTATCTTATAAAATATTTTATAATGTATGTAGATAGTATGTGTTTTTATGTTAGAGGCATATTTATAATTTATAGGTTTATAAAAACTCCAGTCACTTCTCTTTGTGTAAACTAGAAATATGTATGATGCTTGATTTTAATTTAAAAGGTAGAAATTTAAATATAGTCACTAATACTTCATTTTTACTATTTGTTTAAAAAAATTGTTAACACAGAATGTATTTTTTCTTTCCTCAAGGCATAATTTTACTATCAATTAAGTTTTCAATAATCAGACCCATAAAACTTGTGTGAATATATGTGTCATTATAACTGAATTGAGACAGATAATAGGTATAAATAGCACATGTGTACATAATAAAGTTATATACTGGTTCTAACTTTTAGATTCACAAAAGATTTTTTTGCCAATTTTATTTTACATGTAGATGACATTATAAATGATTAATCTACCAAGAATGTCATTCTGTCAATCAAGTGTAAGAGTGACATTTTGATAAACTAATAATGATCATTCTGAAGTCTACTGAAATAATATAAATGAAGAAAGAATGTGTTGATAACTAAACATATGCCCTTCTCAGAATACGAAAGTAACAATATAAATGGTACTTATAATTTGGGCTTTTGAAGCACTTACCTGCAAACCTTGTCCATCCATAGTAACAGAGTTTGCTCTTTGCATTTTGTTCTTCTCTGTCCCTTTATTTGGCTGCTGGGAACTGCCCTTCTCCTTTTTAGCAGCTGACTGCCTTTCCTGTAAGCAGAAAAATATATTTGATAAATTATATTAAAATTTAAGAGGTATAAATGGCTTGTTAAAGGGGTAAAGGACTTCCATAATGATAAATTGGGTCCAATTAGCTAGTCAGATAGGTGTTCTGAAAAATACAAAAGGCTTTTTTTTCAACCAAATAAATATATTTCTTTGCAACAGGATCAAAATATTATATGAGTTAAAGAAACATGGGGAGCATATCAAAATTATAGTGATCCAGAGGCACCTAATTTCAAAATTATGTAAACTACTACAATTTATTTATTTCACTTATAATAGGACAATATATCATAATTTAAAGATTTTGATAATTATTAAAATAGTACTTATAAATACATTTAACATTGAAAATGATTTCTAATTGCATATTAAATTTTAAAGCTATGTATATTATTGATTTATGTATTGGGAAATTCAGTTTCTACTCCTTCTAATTAATGCTTTTGTTTCTAGAATGAAGCGCAAGTAAATACACATGTGTGTGAATATGGATATGGAAAAAGAATTTCTGGATTCTTCCCTCTCTTTTCTCTCTTCTTACTATTTTTAAAACAGTCAATTTCACCTCTACTCAGCTTTTATTCAAATCATCAATAATATTCTCATTGATATGGTATTCCCCTCTACCTAAACCACAGCATGTAACAGAATGAATGTTTGCCTACATCTTGAACTCATGCCTCACTCTGCATTGAGGACACTGCTCCTCTAATGCCTATGTGTTGTCTCAGTGTTGTTTACTTATTTTTTTAAATCTACTTTGGGATCTATAATAATCCACTTCCTTGGTCCAATCAAATTGATAGTGTATATTTCTTCCAGGGTAACTTTATTCCATCTCAAGCCTTCCAATTTCACTTTTGTGAAGATGCCTAAATGTATAATTTTCATTCATGTCTCATCCTAAAACTTGGTGCTTATATTTAAAAGCCCCTTCAATCTCTCCCTCTACATATCTAAAAAACTTAGTCTTCATTGAACAACTGTGCACTACCCATCAATGGTTTAAATAAGTATAAGATTACTATTTTTTTTCCTACAGCTTTGAAATCATCAACTAGTGGACCAAGAGCCTTTTATCTTTGTTTTCCCGTATGGTAAATACTCTACAATATGACACACCCCTTGTAGCTCTATCCAGCTGCACTGCCATCTTCTTTGTTTGTTGATGACAACAAACATCCTCTGCACCTGTTCTTCATTCTGAAAAACTGGCTTTGAATATTTTAAAAACTTGGTCTTGGCAACCAGATCTATGGTCTGATGTTAGAAAGGCTCCTCTATTCCTTTAAGCTTTGTTTCAATACCAATTTTTACTGTTCTGAGGATGTTTTAATCTAAGGCTCACACAGAAGAGAATGTCCTTTTGATATACACAAACCTTAATCACTATCTCATAGGACAAGGTAAACTGACAAAGCATTGATTAATCATGAAGATTTGAACAATAAAATTTCTAAAGTTCATTGAACATTGCATTTTAGTTTTAGATACTTGTTAATGTGGGATTTTACTTTCTGTAATTTGAAAGGGTATACTTGCATAGATTTCATAGAAATATCCTTTTTAATACAAAAGCTACACACACACACACATATGCATTATTCTTGGACTAAAGTTCTAATCAATATAATTCATTTATCTTAATAAATTGCTGAGTGTATTTCTGGTATGGCTAAAGTGAACGGTGTATTAGGATTCCTCTTATTCAAATTCTTTATGATGTCTTTTCAAATAATGAAAATGCTGTTTTTCCATAAGTCTGATTTCTGGTAAAGCACTAATTTTCTTTGTGAAGTTCTTTTCTAGGCCTACAAATTACAACTGCATCCATAAACAGTACAATGTGTAGGAAGACTCCATTATATGTTACACTAATGAAGGAAACTCAGAGTCAGATCTCAGGGAAAGGCTGAGATATCAAAGAGTAAACACCACAGTAAGATCTCACCCAGCTGTCTTTCAGCTTCCTCAACCTTGCTCCTCTTGGCTTCTATTGCCTGCTCTGTCTTTCTATGCCTGCCTTAAATACCTTCTTCACCCAGTTGTTTCACATCCAGGTTAAGATTAAAGGCATGGCACTACCACTGCCAGCTTGGGAGCCTGGAAGTCCCTCTGTAAACTAAGATGACCCCAAACTCAGATTTGATGGGATTAAGGGCATAGATCACCACTCCCTTATACCCTGTGCTGGGAAAAAAAGGTATGAGTTAACACTGTCTGATCCTCCTAGACTGACTGTGAGTAGATCCCTCTGATATCTCAGACTGTTTTTATTAAATTTGAAACATATCCCTACAATTATAGGATGGGATTAGGTATTAGATAGCACAGGTTGAATCACATCACTACTTTGTAGGGATTATATAATCCTGAGCTCCTGTACAAAACCATGATAGATTCTTAACACTTCACAGAGCTGTCTAGTTTTAGTAGAAAGAAAAAAAATCTATAAATTCTTGAATACTGTGCCTCACATGGAGTAGGTGCACCAAGTACAAATAAGTTAAAATGGGTGTGCTTCCCCTTCAAGAGCTCGCTGGTGTTGCCATAAGAAATTCATAGTTTCAAATATATGTTGATTGAAAAATCATTATATCGGATACATACTTTAAACAGCTGAGGCTAGTCATTCTATATGAAAGTTCTCAACTATGTCAGTTCAAACACATAACACAATAATGGATGGAAATGAAATAGCTTATTTTATTTCAAGGTTGTTTTACGAAAGTATGTAAGACACAGGGTCAGTACTCTACAGTGTGAAAAGTGTTTTTAAGCACTGATTCTGCAATATTCTGCACTAACTGTTATTTAGCATTAAACTTCTAAAATGCCAAGAATTATTTTTTCTTTTCTTGAAACTCATGATGGTTAATTATTTGTAAATGATATTTTTGCAACAAATGTTTGTGCATGTGTGTGTGCGTGTGTGTGTGTGTGTACCACACTAAAAATTTATAAGAAACATTAGTCTATAAATAGCTACCAAAGCAATTATTTAATTACTGCTATTTTATTATTATCATTGGTTGTCTACAAAACTAGGAAAACCTTTGTGTTGTAAGACCCTCCAAATGGCATTTAGAGGATAGAATAAATGAACTATTCTTCTGGACAACCTCTGAGGAGCATTAAATAAATGCCGAAGACATTTAAAATACTTAAAACTCAAAGTTCAGTTTCATCTGATAAGATTTTATTTTTGAGATTGAGTTATAAGAAAAATAATGTACAAAGCAGTTGGAAAAATCTTCAGTGTATAGGTAGGAATTACATTGTGGCAGAGTATTTGCCTAACTTCTCAAAGCCCGTACTACCCAAAAAATAAAACCCTGGAATTTATTGAAAAATTCCATGCATTGTTTCCCAAATAATAAAATGGTAAACATTTATTTTTAAATGCATATATCAAAAAAAGGATATTACTTGGTTTGGGGAGAAATGTTGGTTGGCTGAATTTGGAGAAGTAATCATGACCAAAAATCAAAGGTCAGGAGAATCTGATCACGTAACTCCCACCACCACCTTGTTTGCTTATTATAATACTCATTTGTTTAACCTCTGTCTCCAACCTGTCTAAGAATTATCTGTGATATTATGGTATTTTATGTTTGCAACGCACATTAACAATGATAGTACGTAGACACACTCTGTCATGTCCACTTAGAAATCTCTTCCATGTTCTCTTGTCCTATGAGGGCCAAGGTAGGGAACACATCCTTGAAAAACGATACCCAGAGTATCTTCCAATCTAAGAGTACATTAACCTTGCCTGAAAAATTCCATTATGATATTAAGAAAGTGAATTGCCATTGTTAAAACTACTCAGTTTCAAGAAGAGCTCGCCCACACCCACCCACCCACCCAAACATCACATAGGAAAATGCTTTAAGAACAATAGCAGGCTGAGTTTGGCTTTTAACCTACAGTTTCATTTATTTTTTTCCAGCTTTTTGAGCAATAAACCACAAATTAAGTCAAATTTCCTTCTGCCAGATAAATTATGCTAGATAAAAAAGAGTCAGAAAATTATTGCTTTAGTCAATAGAAATTATTCAAACATTGAAAAGAACTACTCTAAAAGACCATGAAAGAATATAAAACATTTAACAACAACGCAGATAATACAGTTATTGATATTTGAGCGTTTTCAAATATCAACTACGCGTGTTTGCTATGCAGACATTTTAAACACAGAATTCAATGTTTTGTGATTCTTGGGCTCCATCAGTCACGCAACAGATCTTAACAGAGGAATGCATTGTATGCGAATTCCAGGAGAATAATCATCATAATAAATAGAGCAGAAAAGCCAGGCACCATTCACAGAAAACAGAATGATGGGACATATGAAATAAAAAGACCTTGCTTTAAATGTATGCTCTGCAAACAAGCTTTTTCTGTCCCATGCTGATTCTAAGAGGCGTACTGTTTGTACATTGCCGAAAACTGCTCCCTCAAAAGAGATGTTCATGACAATACTTAAGCCTGCTGCTATCGATCACTCGACAACTATGAGCAGCAAGTGATGATTACCTCCAGGGCGGGAGTTTCTCCGTTCTGTGCAATCTCAGCATGAGAAACAGGCAGCTGCAGAGCACTTGGCTTATACAAAGCCACAAAGAAGAGCCGTCTGTGATTAGCAGCAACCATGGTTTGGATCCCAGAACTTGCTGCAACACAGTGGTCTGCATGGGATTACCACCCTTTATGAGACTGGAGCAAGGCCACAGAAATCATCCAGAAATGCTATGATCTACACCCATCATTTCATATACATGTTTATAATATCGAAGGACTCCTCTTTTCAATAATCAGAACTCACATATTTAACAGCGTTGATACACTACACATATCAGCTCAAAAAAAAAAAAAAAGAAAAAAGAAAAAAATCCCACATATATACCTGCCTTTGAGAGTAGCCTACTCTACAGTTTGAATATTTTACTGGCCAGATTTACCTCAAGGAAGCTAAAGCCTGAAATCTATTGGGAACCCTGGGAAGCCATAGTAAAATTTAGTTGATGGTCGGAAGTCTTATAACAATTAATTATAGAAGTAAAACACAAATAAAAGAAATGTAATAAAGACTAATGATACCTTATTTATTATTAAATTCTTAGTTTTAAATGTTTTCTTTAATTTTATGTGCATGGGTGATTTGCCTGCATATATGTATATGTGAGCTTGTAGTGGTGAGGCAGTTGTCAGATGCCATGGAACTAGTGTAACAGAGGGTTGTGTGCTACCATGTTGATACTGGGGATGGAATCCAGGCCCCCTGAAAGAGGAGCAAATGCTTTTAATAAACACCTGCCTTCTCTGTCCCCACTTCTCGATCTAAATAAGCATTTACTTAAATACAAGTAACTCTGGACAAAGGCATGTATGTGTGCTGGGTCATATGTAAAATTTATAACCAAATATTATTAGTTTAAAAGTTAAATGTTTAATATATATGTAAATTTTTGTGTCTTTTTAATGTTTTAAATGTATTTTAAAGAAAACCATAAGAAGTTGTTCCTTAGAACAGAATGCAAGGATGAAGATGCAGTGAATATGTGTGTGCATTTGTGTATTTCTTCATGCCTTTATTAATACCTGGTTTTAGGGGTATTTTAAAACAAAATAGATTAAAATACAGTATATAGAATAACTTTGAGGGTTAATGAAAAACTGAATTTTAAAAAGAACATTGAATTTTACTGTGAAAATAAAACATACTACAAGATTTTTTAAAACACAATACATATAATTTCTGTTTCTAAAAATGAAATAGCATATTATATCATATTATAATAACAGAGTCTTTGATTTTTAATCAATTTCCCTGAATCATAACTTGTGGCAAATATGGCACCTTTCCTTGAGAACAATGATGAAGAGTTTAGTTTGAGGTCAGTAGCTAGACCTACAGTAGAAACAAGATTAAAGTCAGCGGATTGAAGATGAAAAATTATTTCTCTTCTCTTTCTAAGGCAATAAAGCAATAAGCTTTTAAAACTTTCTGTCACTATAGCAAATAATCTCTGTTCTTTGCTAAATTGATAGTAATGAAGTCAATTTACTAAAACACTTCCATATTTCCTTAAGATTAAGCTCATATTTCAAAAACAAAACAAAACAAAAAATACCTCTAAGCATAGTTTCTAGATAGTTTCTCACTAAAACAGGTCAAGTTTTGTGATAATTCTTAGAACCAGTCTATCCCATAAAAAAACTACTTGGTGGGGGGGGGAGAACAAGTATGGCTTTTACAATTAAACCATTGTCTGATTAAATGTGTTTCTATGTAGTAATCATATATAATAAACAATCTGTTCCCAAGCAGGTAGATTTGATTTTAATGTGAAAAAAACAAAAGACCCACTTTGTTTCTTTAGACATAATAACTATTGAAGTTGGATATTACCATAGAACAAAATAGATACTTAGTTTTATTCATGAAATGACAAAGCATTAAATATTATTAAATAATTAACTAAAAGTAGTGGCAATATATATAGTTATTTTCAAATAAAAGGCATTTAATTTTGACTACCTTTTATTCTAATGAAGTTGCATACAAAGCTGTGTGCTACATAATACTTGCTCAGCCACTCTTTTGAACTAATGGCTACTCCTAAGTGAGCAAAGTTTCTCAGTATATTATTGTCAAATGTTACATACTAATGTTTTCAAGGAGTTGAAGTGATTTGTGTTTTTTACCATGTCCTTCCATTGATATTGATATTGTCATCTGTGAATACAATATATAGTCATATTCCTTGCGATGTAACTCTTACTTTTTCTCCAGATATTTTCTGTTACACAATTTTTGATATTCCTAATATTTGTAAAATTATAAATTGAAAGTCTTTAAGACTATACCATAATTGAAAATACAAAGAATTTAACATCTAATATCAAAAGGTTGACAAACATAAATTAACATTATTGTATTAATTTTAAAGTGTTAATGCCATGCATTATTTGGAATCATTGATAATATCCAATACATCAATATAAAGTGAATATAAATTTTAGTTGTAACGTTTGTAACATTTTTCTTACATACCTCAGGAACTGAAACTCCGGCAGTGGGCATAGTCTGCTGGAAAAGAGAAGTTCATATAAAACCAGAAAAACTAAAGCTGAACATAAAACACCAATGATATTATCACACCACCATAAATCTGTGAAACACATACACTGGAACCACAGTTTCTTTATGATGTTTTTGTTTCCCTGAATTAAATGAATGGGCATTGTTCCATTACACAGGGAATGCTCAAAACAGAATATGTCAGATTGTACAATAATTTACCCAACAGATGAATTGATTTATTCAGACTACACTGATGGACATTCTTGACAACTACCCAGGCTTCCTCTGACTTTGTGTATATACTTTTACAATGATAATTTATTAATATAAATTTAATCATTAAGAATCTTTACCTAAAATATATTTTTCCACATAATGTACTCCAAGTATAGTCTCCCCCTGCTCCTCCCAGTCCTTCCCCACCTCACCTCCATCCAGATCCACCTCTTTTCTGCCTCCATTAGGAAACAGAATTCTAGGGGATAATAATAAAGCAAACAAAAAAAAATCACATCTGAACAGAACCAAACAACAAACAAAGGGAAAGGAGCCCAAGAAAAGACATAAGAGACAAATATATACACAAGATACCACTTATATAAATACTTGGGAATCCCCTAAAAACAAAAAAACAAACAGAATCCTGAATACATGCATAAAGGACAGGTAGGGTGAAAAATGTAAAAATATTAATAAATAAAAAATTTTTAAAATTAAAATACTCTAATACAGCATTATGAAACAATGAACCTCCAAAGATGGCTTTGTTTGTGAAAGAAGTCGTTGTCAGCTGGTGAAGACCTTCCCACAGCAGTCCCCATTGACTTTATATCTTCTCCTTATCAAGATCAGCATTCCAGTTTTCAGCATGCTCTTATTTCTACCTAAACACCATGACTTGGGATGCATACCGGACCAATGATATTTGCTTTTGGTCATAATATAAAAAACATTGATATTATTAAACTCTATTACTATTAGGAAATCTATATAATTTCTGTGTAATTAAATAATTACCACTCCTTTATTTGAAAGTATTTTTTAAAATATTATTCTAAATTCAAATAAATTGGCCTTTATAATTGTGTATCTTTCATTACCTACCACTGTCTTCCATTTGTGAGTCCCCTGAGAAATGTGTGAGTACATTTATGCTTGAGTAATTGTATATATGTGTCAGTGTGCATGTTCACATGTATGTAAGACCAAAGAGAAGATTAATATATTCTGAAAGCCCAAATCCTCACTTCTGTGGGACTTAGTATAGAAAGTACCAATTTTCAAAGATAGTTGACTATCTCACACACAAAATACTAAATAAAAATTTCCTACTGATTTTAAAATTGAATTTGTTAAGTATATGTGTATAATTATATTTTATCTTACCACCCTCCCCAGATCTAGGCTATATCTAGGAAGATTCAAATAATGTTAAGATTCCTATGGTGGGTATTAAAATCAACAAACACAGAATTCTATTTTACTCTATTAACCAGTAGAACTCTAGGTAGAGTAGGGAATGAGAAGTAAATAACAATAATAAATGTTCACTTATGTGTAAGTTGAGTAAAGCCTTAGGCACCCTCTAAGCTCTGTGGCACAACAGAAAGGAAGAGGAACCTGATGCACCTGCTAATTCAATTTATCTAGGAGAGGTCTAGATGAAACTAAGATTTCTTGGAATACAACTCTGTTTAGAAGATCCTTTTATGACATGAGTAGCAAACACTGATGCCACAGATTTCTGATCAAAAATAACTATGTTGTAAAAAGGAACTTTGGTCAAATATCTTATTGACAGAAAATGTGTAGGAATAATTTATATTATTTTGAAGATGGGTTGGCAATAGGCATGGGGGAGCTTTCACTGTGACATTATTGATTTTAATATTAATCCCAACTTCCAGTCTACTCAATGTATTTTTGAAAAAGGTGAGCCAAGGAGTGATGTCAACCAAAGCCAGATCAAAGCTATGGGTCAGCCACATTATCTATACTTCTCCTATTGGTCTTTATCAAGTTTTATACCATGAACCAGGGAACTGTGAGACTGAGAAACCAAAATGCGACCTTTATCAAGGATCCTGAACAAAATTCAGTAGGTTTCTAAGTTAGAAAAGCACATTCTCCCTTGTCTTGCATGAAAAAGAAACTAAATAGAAAGTTCAAGGAGGTGGTTGTAGATCTATAAATAGCTCAGGATAACAACCAAATACAATGCACATGTCTTAGACGACACCCCATGTTTCTAACAGTTCTATAAAACATAAAAGCAATAAAACATATGTTTAAGATATTTATATATACTTGAATATAACACAGGATAACATGTGATAATATGGAATTGCTGTTAATCTTAGGTGTAAGTTCAGTAATTTTATTATGCAGAAAATTATGTTTAGTAGTAGAAAGTCCTCACTGAAATACATAGGGATTTTGTATCAGAATAGAGTGATTTACTATAAAATGCAAATTAATGTAAAATGTGGATTATGTATATATAAGTGTACACAGTATAATTTCTGTACAAAGTGTGTAGTGCTTATACATATAAATGGATTTAATTCATATGAAATGCATTAATATAAGTCTGCTTAGCATATAGAATTACATATGAAGAAAAAACATATATATATATACATATATATATATATATATATATAACAAAAATATTAACAGTGATTGAATATAAGTTCAATATTTCCTAGGATTCACTGTTATGTGTTTGGTAAGAATTGTATAGTTGGGAGAAAATAAGTGATGTGCTACATTTTCACTCTAGACTTTAAAAACACATTACAGTATTTTCTCAGTGATATTAAAATAAAAATGTGCACATTATTCTGGTAAAAACAATGAAGTTTCAAGGTTCATAAAAGTAATGGTAATACATAGAGAGTAGAGAAATAATGAGGATTGTTTTCATGGTGACATCCAGCTCTATCCTCTCAAACGAATAAATACTGAAAAGTAGGCTGCTGGAAAGAAAAGCAGAGAGAGTTGAAGATGGGAGTTATGAATGGATTAGCTCCCATAAATATTCAGATGTGGTAGAGCCTACACAGGCAGGTATTACATTTCCCCCCACCATGCTGACACTGTGTTGGTGCCTGATGGTTAAGAAACACAGATGTGTAGTTAAGTCTAAGTACAAAAAGCAACAGGGAATATAAGGTTGTAGTCTCGGTTGTGAGAAAAAAGAAATCTAAGATCTAAAGTAAAAAAGCTAAAGCAATACAACACATTGGGAAAAAATAATCAAATTATTATAGAAGAAACTCAAAACCCTCTGTCACCTTGTTAACACACTTGCCTTGAGTTAGTAGTTTATGGAAACTAATATGGGTACTCCCTCTTCCATAGATCTGGAGGGATGTTGGCTAGCCACTGCTGTGGACTCAGTGTGCGAACTTGGCAGGGAGATGTGGAGATGGAGACAAGAAGGAAGCTACTCAAGTTCTCTGAGCATTGCAGTAGAATAACCAAGGATGAGAAAGAAAAGCAAGCCGAAATGAAGGCCTACTTCAGGTCAGGTGACATCAAAGTCTAAGACCCAAGCCTCCTGGGAGAAGCTTGACAGCTAGTACTCTGCCTCCTAAAACACACTTGGCAGAGAGAAAATGGTGAAAATGCCCCACCTGGGGGCTTTCTTACACTCAGAATAAGTAGGCAAAGGTTGGTCAGTAAATTAACATGTCACTGGCCCTTTTTTTTTTTTTTTTTTTAATTACATTAAGGCCTCAGGCAGAAAGAAATCAGGTACTACTTCTCAGAACACAAATTCAGATACCACATTATTACTTTTTCTCACTTCTGTACATATTTTTAAATATTGAAGATGAAAAGAATAAATGTTTTAGTTTTGAAAATTATCTTGAGTATATAATTCTCAATGTAATATATTTTTAATTAGAATTAATACAGGAACTGTATATTTTTATTTAATCAATGAGAGATGTGAGTACAGAGGAATGTGATTGATTTTATTTAATCAGTATCTTTTTAATATTAAATAGAGTACACAGAACAGATAATTAGTTTAAGAGATGCATTTGCCTTCAGGGCACTTATTAAGTTCAATTTAATATTGAAGAAATTTTAAAATCCTATTACTCTTAAGTACGTATTAGAATATTTCTTGCCTCTGTATTTTCTAATATGTAATCATTTTAAATTGACAATTTAATCCAAATTGTCATAGGACAAAGAAAAATCTTTGGTGGATATTCTTGGAGGATTTAGTTAATATGATGGAGACACAGTACTCACATTAAAATAGTCATCAGTTATTTCAAGACAAAAGTAAAATTATCAAAATTAGCACTACAGTTACATGTGAATGCTCATAGTTTTAGAAAGTTGCTTTTACATTTTAAAACTCATTCAACTCTCTTATTGAACCAAATTAAAATGTCTTCTGATTAGGATAATCAATTTTTTAAAAAAATTAAATGATTATCATCCAAAGTCAAAAATAGAAACAGAAACGCATTTTGCTGGCCAATGCTCTCAATATTCAATTAACAGAAAAAATAATTATAAGTTATTGGGTCTGGAGATATAGCTCAATAGTAATGAGACAGAGAGACAGAGACATACATAACATACAGAGGGTTACTTCTGTGAACAAGTTTCTCTTTTCTGGGCAATTAATTAAAAAATAAAACATCTTTAAATTTTAATGAAGAATTCAAAATACTCAGGACAAATAAATTAAGCAAAGCATTGGTAAATGTCAGTATAGATTAATTCAACATATATTTTCCTGCAGTAGTATTCTGAAAGTAAAAAAAAAATTAAAACATTTTAAAACCATGGGCTTTTTATATGCAAATGTATATCACTGACATTAAAACTGAGTGCTAAGATAAAAGAAACAGAAAATCAGAACAAAAAAAATTACTTATAAATGTGCATGTAGTCTTAGCTAGGGGTAGTTATGTTTTACTCACAGAATAAAACGTATTGGGGACATAACTAGGGTATAAAAACAAGTACGTTCTAGTTTGCCATGAACTTTCTTTTCATATTCCAGTTTCATAACTTAAGGTTCATCTGCAGTCTTTCACATGTGTAGACTCAGACATACACTCATAACACAATTTTTTAAAATGGTTCTATTGATACTGGTATCTTTTAGTAAAGTCCAGTTCAATGCAATGCTAGAGCCCAAAGGACATTAAGTTCTTTATTTTCTATAAATACTGTTATATCCAATTATATAAAAAATAAAACCTGTACAGGTCATATATGGTAGAGTTTTATTTTCTTATACTGAAAATAGAATTTTTGTTCACTATATTCTGAGTATGTTCCCATACTCCTCACAGTTATCCCTGGCTCCCCTCCCACCCGTATCCACAGCCTTTCTCTCTCTCTCCTTAGAAAACACTTATCTAAAACATAATATAAAAATAAAACTCAAATGAAAAGATAGGACAAAACAAACAAAGAGAAAACAGCCAAAGAAAAGTTCCAAGGAAAACAAATAGATAGAGAACCACACATTTGCACATAAATCCGTAAGAGCTCATACCTGCAAAATGTAACATATATGCAAAATGATTGTAAGGTTAGAAGAAACAATAGAACGAAACAGAAAAGGCTAACCTTGCTTGTTGGCATCAATTGCTGGGTTTGGGGCCTGCACTTCAGAATTGTTTGTATAACCTGTGAGATGCCACTAAAGAAGCCAGTCTCTTGCCTGATCACTATCTACAAAAGATGATTTTTATAAGCTTGTATTTATAGAAATTTTATGGTGAATTTATTTTACTTCCTCTGGAGATATCAGTTGGAACGATACTTGACATGTAAATTTATAAACTTAAACTTCAACCCTTGAATTCACATAAAATAGAGTCCACATAAAAATTACTTGGTGACATGTGATTTTAATCTTAGCTCCAGGAAGGTGGAGACAGACCTATGCATAGTGCTAACTGGCCAAGAAGCCTAGCATACTTTGAACTCTCTAGACAAGCTTTAAAATTATTTCTGCCAGAAAACAAATACACAAGTAATATTATATGAACTGAGCAGGTTGTATTTAGGAACATATCTCCATATATATTTATATATACACATATATATGTATGCATACACTAATAATTATTGAAAGATAGACCTCGTATCCGAAGGAGATCAAGAGGGGAACTGAAGGCGATTTTAAGGGATCAAAGGCAAGGGAGAAATGATACATTATTTTTAAAGTATTTCTACATACTTTATCTTAATTGAGTTTCATTTTTTGATCAGTATCTTTTCTTCTATTCTCTCACAATTACCTTTTAATATTCTAATAAAATTTTCATTTAAAAATCCACAAAATACATATGCATCAGCACACACTACATACACATGCACAGATGGTCTTTACTGTGATTACTTCACTATTTCTCTATCAACAAACATATAAAAGCCACAAAATCGTGCCTGTTGAAAACATCTACATAAGTGTCGATTGAGTGGAAGAAAAAGAGCGAATGATGTATAGACACTAGTAGAGAGAAGAACATTCACCTTCCAAAAGCTAACATAACACAGTTGCACCTACATATCTGCTAGCCAGAACACATCTCCAATCCTGTCTGAGGCCTGTTGTTCTAGAATTCTCTCACAGTATAGTCAGTGTATAACTGCTTTCCAGGATCAGTATAAATAATAAAAGAACATTGATAATAATATTTAAGTCTTAGCTTAGTTTTCTTTTCCATTATCCTTTTTAAAAAAACTTGAAGGCAGAGTATATGATAGAATTTCTTCTGCTCTTTTCTCCATCTAAATATCTATTTATCTCATGCCAGAGCATTTTCTAACCAGGTTAAAGTCCAGCTCTGTATTCACTTTAGGTACAATTGAATTGAGTCAAAAATTTACACTGACTGTCAGTCAACCTTATCATGAACTTTCATTATGTGCTTGTAATTAATTGGACCCAGCGAACAATATCAGTACTGAGTTATAGCCTCTTTTCCCCTGACCATATAATTAGACTATAATTACCCACAGGATATCAGGATGATGCGGAACCTTTCCTCTAAATGCGCCCTCATTAGGAAATAAGTCTCAATGTACATTTATTCAATCAGTGTGAATTAATTAAAATTTTACTGAAATAAAAGAGGGTAGCAATAAAGAGTGGCTGGCATCTATTAAGAGACTACCACTTGAGATCTGCATACACAGTTTATGTCCAAACCCATTTAGTATGAGTAAGGACATTAGCATTGTAGTATGAGTTACAAGTACTGTTCTAGGAAATTTGACTAAACAAATGCATTTGTTTCTTTGTGTTTTAAAAACATTTATTAAACAATGCCTAAGATACCTTTACAATTTGGGTAAGCCTCTAAATACACCATTGTTTTCTGAAAATTCCGTAAAGATGTTATAATGAACTTGAATATATTTGGTGCACAAAATCATTTTAATTTTAAAGTGTCTAGGCAACTATATTTTATTCTCCCACACTTATTTTTTACAAATATGGATATTTAAATAAATATTTATACTTATCAAGCTTAAGAAATAATGATTGAAAATTTTTCGACTTAGAAAAGTACAAACTATTTTTGTCTTTTAATAAAACACCCCAAATACTTAACCTAGCTTAAGCTATTTCAATACCATATTTCCTTTAAGCTGAACATATGTACCCACCTAAGAATATATTCCTTTTTAAACGATGCATATTATATGATACCACACATTCAGATTATATAAAACATGGTAAAAATAGTAAATGCATAAGGAATCTGAGGGATATGTGATGCTTCCCACAAAAAGTGTGAATTCATATGAAAATAATCTACCTACAATCTCTTTATTCATGTTTAATTAATATAGAGGTTATGGTACATTTCAATAAAATTGTATCAAAAAAATGACCCTTATATGAATGCTCAGAATTAAAAAATAGTGTCAAAATCAGAAAAAAATATATTAAAGATCTATGTGCAATAAATTAATATGTATTCTTTTCAACATTTTATATCTTAAAATTAGATTTAGAAATAGATTTTATAAACAGTTTTGTTGTTAGAATTTGATATTCATTCTAAAAATAGAAATATTTCTTTTGAGTGGAAATTTGAGATCAGCACTAGAACAAATTGCTATTTTTCATATGCTTTTTAGGAGTAAACTCCAATCAGTTTGTAAATAATTGTATTATTTTTCAAGAATATTTATTCTATAACATCATATATGCACATGTAGATGAGTATGTATGTGTTTATGAACATGTATATGTTAGGATCCCTGTTTTGTTTATATTCCAGCCTAAATTCCATTCAGGCATTAGATATAGCTTATTGAATAATCATGAAATGTATAGCTGGACAACTCTTTAAACAAACAGGGAGAAGTAGGTTCTTTCTTAGCATGAAAGACGTTTTTAGTATTTCAGCAATGAAATGCATAAGCTATGTCGCCATATTTTTCATAGCATGCTTGAAGAAGAAAAATTAAAATGAAAGGAATAAGGCAGACAACCATAAATAGCCTGGAAGAAGAGTGTTTCTAAGATGTCAAACAGGACAGAGCAGTTAGAAAGGATTCCAGTAAAGCCTGTGGTAGCCCAATATTGACCAATGGCTCCCTTCAGGAAGCACCTACTCCTACTATGGAAGCTACCGAGAGCTCTCAGCTCTGTTTTCTGGAGAATCAGACTTTGTTAATAGGAACAGATTCTCCTAGGGATGCTTCTGGTTTCTGTTCATGATGTTATAACAGTAGTCGGAAAGAGCTTTCCCTGAGCTTCAGGGAATTGAGAGCAAGTCTGTGGGATGACTTCTTTCTCCAATTCCTCAGTGAAGTTCTGACCAAACCCAACTGTCCCTTGATAACTTTGGGCTGTGTTCTATTTCTCTGCTTTTCTCGCTTATGAAGGGCTTTTCATTTCTTCATAATCACATACAGCCAAATCTCTGTTTCATGTCCAACTACTGTCCACCGTCTGTCAAACAATTCAAATTAATTTACTAAAGATAACAAGCATATTCATATTCAGAAGGAATAAAATATGGACTGAGAAGGAAGGAAGACAAACATTTGTGAATGGTTCTATACATCAGAATCTGCTTGAAGCCACAGTCAAGAGAATGTTTCATGTGTAAACACAGGAAATGCCTCTGCATACAAAACAGGATAGCTGTTCTATTAGAGTAGACTCTCCAGCACACAACAGTACTGATAAGAAAGTCTAATGGGTAAGAGTTCTTTTTCTATTTTAAATTACAGTGTAAATATATAAAAGATTATGATAGGTGTAATGAATTAAAAAATGGTCATAGAATGAGACAAGTTAGAAAATACTGGAGTGGAAAAGGAAGGCACATAGGCACAGTAAAATCAATGTTCATGGGAGAAATAATAATTACAGGAAATAATTTGAAAAAAATGTGTGGATGGTAAGCATAATATAGAAGAACAGAGAACTTTTCAGAGCAGCATTTCTTCAAGATTTGTGTAGTTCAGGTAAATGAAGCTAGAAACACCAGGACTCTTTGAAGGGTATTTTATGATTTCTCTTACTATGATAAAACACCATTATACAAAGCAACTTTTGGAGGAAAATGTTTATTTCAGTTTATAGCTCTCATGGCATAATCCATCATTGAAGGAAAGCCAGAGCAATTACCCCAGGCCTAAACTTGGATACAGGACTTTCAGTGGAGACCACAGAAAAGGTCTGATATTGACTTCCTCCTCATGCTTTCTTAGCCTGCTTTCTTATACAACTATGGACTACCTGTGCGGGCTATGCCCTCCCACATCAATCTCAAGAAAATTCTCCACAGGCTTTTCCACAGACCTGACGGGTGAAACATCTCATTTGACAATCCCTCTTCTCAAATGACCCTAGCTCTTGTCCAATGGAAAACCCAAACTGAACAAACTAACAAACACAAGTAATCAGGAGAAATGGTGAGACCTTCAAGTGACATGTTTTAGCATCTGCATTTGACCAGAAGTATGAGCCTAGAGGCTCCAACAAAATTACCACATTTCTTGGGTAAGCAGCAACACAGGTTGACCTAGGCAATACAAATAGGAGTGAAATAGAGATCCCTGGACTGTACAAAAGGAGTGTATGGAAGCGCTTACATACATATTTATTTACCCTTAGGTTTCAAGCAAAAAAAAATATGAAACTAAAGAACTGGCACTCAATATGAAAATGGAAGAAGGCAGGCACAGACATGAGTCTGTTATGATCTCCCCCTTTTCAGTAAGAAACATTAAATCCACAGATTATGTTTGCTAGGTTGAATCTATCCTTATATGTTTAATGGCTTTCAGATAGACTGGTTTGGTTGCATTCAACATTTTAAACTTAGGAGATGACAGTAATACAAAGTAATAACTTCTAAGATTGTTAGATCTGGATGTCTGCTCTGTCTACCGCAGTCATTCCAGAAAGGAGACAAGCAAAAAAATAATACAGAAGTTCAGTTATCTGGACACCTTCATCCCATACTTCATGGCAAGAATACCTTATGAATGTATTACAAGAACAGCCAGTTTGACATACATATGATGACAATGAACAATTTTAGCAATTACATAATTTTTATGAAGGTTTTGTTTGGTTACAGTGTATCAAAATAAGTTTTTAGCTTGATTTGAAAATTTATATGTACTATTTAAAATTATTTTCTCTTATGTGTCATACAACATTTAACATTCTCTTTTGTTTTAGAAAAAGAAGGATTTAATAGAAATCTCATTAAGAAATTAAATATTTAATTTACGTAGATTGAGAATAGACATCACATGAAATTTAACTTTTCTTTGAGTATTTCAAGTAGTTATATAATAATCTCAACATGGCTGATGCTCTAGCAAATGTGAAATGAGGTTACATAATATATTCCATTATTATACATGACTCTATGTGTTTTGATACTTTCCAGGGTCAACAAGATAAAAATATTGCTAGAGCTCTTAGCAGAGGTCTTCCTCATTATCCTTTAGAATTTTATTTGTGTACATTTTCCTTTTGAGGCCATTTTGAAATAATTTCTTGAAGAAAAAAAAAAAGGAATTGCATAAGAATTACCCAAAGAATAGCCAAATTGAAGACACAGATAATTTTGTTCAGATTGATATTTTTCCTCAGTAAACTTAAAATTAAAAAAAATCTCTTTAATTGTATTTCTTGTTTTTTGGAATAATGTGGCACCTTGCACTTGAGTACTGTTCTCCTGAAGTCCAGAGCTCTATTAGTCGTCCTACATCTTGGGGAATATCCGTTGCTCTCCATATTAACTCTGCATTGCTCTGATGCTGGTTCACTTGGATTTATTTTTTTCTCTTCTCCTTCCTTTTTGTCCTTTAACTTTCTAGCCATAGGTTTCAGATGTTTTAATTTGGCATATATGCCTAGGTTAATTTCCCTTATGAATAAAAATTCCAATTTCTATTTCTTCTATTGTATGCAGTAAATCATACATGCTGTCTACGGGATGTTATTTCCTTGTTCTGTAGTTGCAGAATTATTACCAGTTTGGGCAATACTGTAAAGAAGTTTCTCCACAAGCCATCATTCTACGTCTGCATTAACAATGGTTATAAAAAGGCAGAACAAATGCAGAAACAAGACTTCCATGTAGCCCTGACAGCTGTGCCATTGATGAGATGCACAGCAATGCCTAGCACTGCCTTATATTGATCTCGGGATTGCATAACAATAAAACTCCAAAGTGTTGCTCAAGATAAACACTACCAACTTGGATCTTTCATTTCTTCCTAAAGCGAATAAAATCAAAGGTTAGGAAATTACAAAGTACCACCGTCAACTTTTTAACATTTTGCGACATATAAATCTCTAGTTCTCATTTAATTTGAGTTTGAATTTACTCATGTTTTTGCTGCAAACTGTATTTTCCTGTGACGTCCCTTAAATAATGTTGACAATTACTTGTAGAATAGCCCCAATCTTTCATTAGTATGCAATCCCACATCCTTGTTCTGAATCACAAACACACGTGAGAATTTCTCTTCCATTTGAATTTAAGCTTTTCATCTTGTTAGGATTGTAAATCCTTTTGATATGTTTATGTATGGGTACAGATTTCGATTTCCATTAGATTTTATCTTCATCAAACTTCCAAATTATATTTTACTGGCACTGCATTTTGGCTTTCCTATGAGCTGCGATAAACTTTCCATGACACAGTTTGTTTCCTTAAAAGAGTTATAACTTGCTCTATGTACTACTATATTCTCAATAGAAATCATCATAGAAACTCACCAAAATATTATCATAGTCCTATTAAAGATAAACATAAAAATAGAACTCTATAATTTTTGGTAGACAAATATAACTCTACATAGATAATGACCATTTTCTTAAGAAAAGATGTCCTGGCTTGTGAGTGTGTATGTGTGTTTTCTAACATAAGCACGGATGATGTTTTCAGAACACATCAACATTATTCAAATCAGGACAATGTAATGGATTATGGTCCATCTTACAGCATAGACGATGTAATAATCACAGAATGACACTGTGTTGCCCCCTTTCCTACAATACATACTTTAGTATTATATATGACTATGCCAAGCTAAAAACAAGGTAGAACAATTTTATATATACGATAGTACTCTAGTGCTCTGTATGAACAGTGATATTTGAATGCTACAGTTTAACATCATCCATCTTAAAAATCAAATAAATACAAAGCAACTTTCCTATATGAATGATAACATGAAATTGAATCTTTTAGTTTCAAAATATCGAAAAAATGAGATTCCTTTTGCCTATCATTACCATGATGACAATTATGAATTGACCTATAATGAATATTAATTAAATGAATATTAAGTAATGACACTGATGAAACATTTATTGAGAACTGACAATGTACTTTATCCCATTCTTTTGACAAAAAAAAAAAAGGATTAAGAAGAAAACTGCATGGGTAAAAATATAGGCAGTTTATGTGAAATATCGTAAGGATATACCAGAGTTGAGTGGCCACCACTTAAAGTGAAACAGGTAAATGGAAAGAAATAGTGAAGCAGCCAAAACAGTATAAAGCTAAAATGTGACAGTCAGGACAGCAAGCTCTACCTCTGTCAAGTGTTCACACCGCTCCACCACACACTACATCTGTGAAAGAAAGTACAGACAGCTGACAAGTTCCAGAACTGAAGGGAATTCAGATGTGTATCTCCTTCTATCACCAGCTGATACTCAGCATTGGGCTTGTCATTATTAATTCTCACTTGTGTGAGGTAAGTGATAGGTAGACGCACAAAGATCCCATAATAACTGCGCTGTGAAGAAGACTCGCATATCATGTTCACTCTATAACAGACCTCCTGACATTCTGTGGAGTAGTGACTTACTTTAACACATGCTCTAAGGAAGACTTCACATACCCTCTGCTATTTAAGTTATAATCACCATATTTACAATGTATAATTTAGAATTCTTAAAATTGTGGAAGACTAAGAGAGATCGGAAGAAGAGAAGTTAATATGGCATATGGTTCTCTGAGGGTGTTATACGTAGGACCCCGTAGATAGCTGCTGCACTAACACCATAATTGGCCACATTACAGAGTTAACACTGAAGAAGAAATGGAGATTTGAGACCATTTGACTCAAAACTAAAGAATATTCATAGATATTACATTTCACAAATAATTTTATTTCTCTTTCTGTGATCTAAGAAGTTTCACTATTTATCTGGTTGGCATTAATATAACATCCATTACTAAATTTTAAAAAATACTACAACATGAGAAACTATACTCGAAAGAATGCCTCAGTTGTCCAAAAGGAGAGAAAACTCTTGGTACATCAATTCTTTACCCTGCAGTGCATCCTTGCTGAAGGATACTTCTCTGATTATGCCTTTCAGTGGAGTGTTGAAGTTTAAATAGAGATGAGATAATCATTTGAAGCTAATTTAGAATTTAAAATTCATCATGTCTGTCAATAAAAGCTTTCTATTTCACAGACATTCCAGCTATTAGGACCTTGTATTGCAGATGTATTTGTAGCACAACAAGAACTAAATTTCTGAGAATTATAATCATTTATAGAACAATGTAAGATGTGACCGTGATACACTGTACTGGTGGTTAGATGTCAGGAGAGTCTGTTCACTCTGAAGGTGTCCACAAAAGGGTTATTTACAAAAAAAAAAAATAAGGAAAGGGAAAGATGGTAGCCATGCATCATAGTGCATACTTTACATGTGCTCGTTTAGAGAAATCATGTAGCCGTTCCTCATTATAATCCACAATACATGGAAATATATTTCATTGTAACTATTTAAATATTAAAAATTAATGTAGTGTGTCACTTGGCTTATCTAATTTAGCTATAGAAATGTAAGAAAAATACCTAAGTACCAAAGAAGCTATTTATTAAATCATTCTTTTATCTTACTGAATTAAAGATCTAACATTTATGTTTCTGTAGATTTTTATGAGTATTTTGTAATTTTGTGATAAAAGTTTTAAAATTAATTTTTAAATTCTTATTTAATCTTTATAGTTACAGATGATATAAAGCAATATTTATCTAATGGCTGGTATATTTTTAGTCAGGTTTTATAAGCTGTTACATCTTACTACAAAGTGTAATCAGGAGAAATGTTATTAACTAATATGATATTATAAAGAGCCTTCAGGACTCAGATGCAGAGGACTCATTGTGAGTGACCTAGAGAGATACATCCAGTTATTCTTCCACCTGCAGTGGAGGACCAGACACTTGCTTAGTTGAAATTTAGGCTTTTAACTTATCTTACATTTTAGGTATATATTATAGTCTATAATTTGTATCATGTATTTTCCTGATGAGTGGTAAAAGAATGTCTACTTACAAATGTTTATAAATAATGCACTACATGTTTATTTCAAATGCTTATTTATGTCACTTAGCCTTTTAATTGGATTCTTTGCTTATTAATTATTCTTATATTATTTATATAATATTTTATTATGTATTTATGTATGTATAACCAGTCACTCTGGGACATTCCAAAGGAAATGACATTCTCGTATATCC
Organism: Phyllotis vaccarum; assembly: GCA_033318265.1. NCBI lineage: Eukaryota > Metazoa > Chordata > Mammalia > Rodentia > Cricetidae > Phyllotis > Phyllotis vaccarum. Next base: position 61,448,322 of record JARWLC010000007.1, read on the forward strand.
ACGTTTCACACTTAAATGTCATCATCTCATTAAAGATCCTGAGATTACTGCCCAAACACTCTCCCTAATCTTTTATGTCTCTTCTTTTACTAAAGTTGCCCTTAGTAATCTGTGACTTATGAACTTATTGCATCTTCTTCTTTAGTCACCTTGATAATAACACTCATGAAAAATAATTGTCCACATTACCTGTCATTACTAGTTCTATAGTTTCAATAAAGAACACTTTTACCTTTCAGCTAAAAATATTCTTCTACCACTAATATGGAGTCCTACAAAATCTTACAGTTCCATTCATCACTGATGTAGAGTAGTCACTGGAACAAGGCCTTAGAGTTTTGATGAGTAGTATTAGGAACAGGATCCAAAAAATTATTCTCAGAGTCTCTTAACTTTAAGAAATATAGTAAATACACTGTACACCCAGATCTGTGGTGGCAGATTTCCTAACTATCATATGAATTAATCCAACATTAAATTAATTCTAGAATCCTACAGTGTGTAGAATCTTCTTCAATGACCCTTACTTTGTCAGCTGTGGATGTCTTTGACCATGCATATCACAGCCCCACACCAATAAAATGATATCTCCTATACATACTTAAATTTATATAATGTGACTACAGATAGAAAACTTTTCATTTTCCAAAAGAAACCTAATCATAAATCATCTATTTATATTAAATAAATTGAACTGTTTGACAAGAAAAACAATATTTCTTTCTCTTGTAGTGAATCTTTCTGCAATGGGGAGCTTAACAGGGTGGATTAAATATCACAGGAAAATGCTCTGAGACCAAAACAGCTGTAGTAGAAAATACTGACAGTTTCAATTGTGGTAAGCATTTGGAATGACATTTCTGTTGAGAAATACTAACATGAAAGAGCATCTTTACTATAATCTATCTTATACATATATAGCTACATACTGAAAAAAATTGAAGCCATGCCCCCAAACAGGTATATTCAGTGTTATGAGATGAGAGAATAGTGGCTCATAACTCCCAGTACACTGAATTTTACTGAATGTTCCCTGTAAGGGTCAAATGTTATGGAGGGTGCCTCTTATTTTAATAAAGCTTTTTCAAACAAAATAGCTAAATAATAAAAACATACAAGTAGGCATATTAAGTTTTTTAGTGGTTTGTATGGTGTAAAACATATAACATGAATGCTCACTTCATAATAGTGAATACTATCTCCAAAAGCTATAGGACATGTATATTATATGTTACAAGGAATAAAACTTCCATTAAAGAAAAGCAACCGTAACAAAAACACCAAGCTAGTTTTTATTTTATGTGAGGACTAGCTACTGTTTTCCTTTTAAATATATTCCAATTTTATAGCAGATAACAATGTGATTCATTTCTGGGATGGTCATGAGGAGCCACAGGTTAGAAAAGGATCGATGGCCACTAGTTTGAGCAGTTTAACAAATTTTCTAAGCAAAACATTATTTTGTTTTTCAAAAAATGAATTTTTAAATAGTTAATGGGTGTAATATTCATTGTATTTACTACATTAAACAAAAATGACTTTTAATTCTTGCTTATCAAGGCATAAGGAATTTTAAGATTAAGTATTTTCACCTGATTTATTAACATATACAAGACTGCAGAAGCTTGAGAGAGCAGGAGTACTGTGAGAATTACAAGTAGTTTAATTATCCTTGATTCCACTGTCTAATGTGGTTTACAAGGGACTGGGTGGGTTGATTCAGGTAAGAACTTCGTTTACCACAGAAGACAGCCTGGAACTCAAATAAGGAATTTTTGCAATTAATTTATGCATGAAAGAGACATCTCATATTCGCATTTCTGAATGTAGACCCAGAAATCAGCTGTGAAACGTATGGTAAAGAATCAGTTCTGTAAGGATGACTCTGAGATAGAAAATTCCAGGGGAAACAAGAATTCATGGGACGTAAAGAGACAAGATTATAAACGTTACAATAGTAGACTGTCATTAACTTCTAATTTATGGTGAGAAATACAAGATAAGACTTGTGAATGTTGCCCCATGAAGGGTTCAGTTTGAGATAAGACAAATAGGAGGCCTGGGCTGGGATATGGAGGAAGGAGAGAAATTGATTCTTTGCAGTCTGGAGTGATAGTACATGGCTTTGCTTCTATGTCATTCTATGTATCCTTCATTTCTCTGCATCCTTGTATATAAACTTAAAACAACTGCTATCTTAAGCTTATGAGCTCATTGTGAGTTTCAAATAAGGTTGTCCTTTTCATTACCAATAACTCTATTCTTTTATAATTTCGACTTGTTTCTTTATTTCTTTATTGTTAACTAACACCATTAACACTAAGACTCACCAAGTCCACAGTAGCCTTTAATGTACCTACCATTCTCTCATTTCCCTGCTTAACCAAGGTTATTGTTTTATATGTAATTGTTGTTCTGTAGACTTTTAACTTCTTGGTTCTCTCTGTTGAACACATACGGACTAAGGTGGCAGTGTCATTTATGCTGGACCATGGCTCTATGATCCTGGAATTGAATGTACCTAGTAAACATATAATAGAAGGTTTGTCTAGAGAGTCCCATCCACTCCCGCTTTCTAGCCATGTTCAAAATGCAGCATGCTGACTAGAGATGACTGCCTCTCACTCATTCGTGTTATTCTGTGTAGGATCGCTTTTATTTTTGTCTCACTGGGTAACTTCAGAATTATTTCTAGCCAATCTTCAGACTTTTTACAACATTCTTATTTACATGCAAGGATCCAGATCCTTATCTCCAAATATGTAAATTCTTTATCTTTGTCCCAACATAGCAGAATACTCCAAACTATAAATCATATCACTCCTTATCTAGGCAAAATCTTCTGACAAATTCTCCTATGATTCAGAATAAAATGCAACTAATTTATAATAGTCTGGCTACCCTACACAGTATTCAATGTCCTTTATTTATACAATTTTTCCTCTATTAATAACCCCCATTATATTTCCAATATGTCCAGTTTCTCCTGCCTCAGAGATTATGCTCTTGCTAGTCTTTTATTAGACCTTGACACCAGAGAAACCATATGGTGTCTCCTTCAAAGCTCTTTCTGCAGTGAAATCATTCTTTTATGTAGATAAATAATTTATTTTTTACACTAACACTATTATATGCATTTTGATTGCATATATATATAAAAATTCACAATAGCATTTTAATATTATTCAATGAAAACATTGAAAAATGTTATGTTGTACTAAAGTCTTACACTAATGCCAAAAATCTAGACCAAATGGAAAAATGTAGTTTCCTATAGTAAATTCCTATAAATAAACCAAAATCTGAAGGAAGCAAATAGATTCCAGGACAAACTCCTTTATCTAAAAAATATTTAAAAGTTTTCCTCAGTCAATACAATAAGAAAGGTCCTTCTATTTTGAGACTTACTTTTAAATATGATAGTGACTAATATTGTATTCTTCCATCACTGCATTACTTTTTCTTACAGAATATACCACTATATACTTCAGTTAGGATCTTCATCCTACTACGTTAGAAGGAGATTTCCACGATTCATGAATCACAACTAAAGGCAAATAACTTTCTAATGATTTTGTTTTTAGATTAACTTCCTAGTGATTTTGTTTTTAGAGACAATAAAATAACCTCTAGCCTTCTGATTATTTTTAAATGCTATAAACACCTGTATTCTTCCCTGTGTATAACTTATAAATGTTCTGTATATCATGATTATTTATAGCTATCATACTTCAAATTGCACTTCCAAGCTGACAATTCTTGTGTGCTTGAAATTGTCCTGCTTTTGGACAATAGCCAGCTCTTTATCCTAGTTATGGTAACTACTGCTATGATGAAAGCTCAACCCCCAGCATGGCTGCTAGGAATGAGTTTATTTGGTTTCTAACCACATTGCACAATGCATCGTTAAAGGAAGTCAGGGCATGAACTCAAATACGGCCAAAACTTGGAGGCAAGACTGATGCAGAGACCATGGAAGGGTGCTACTTACTGGCTTTTTCCATATAGCTTACCAAAACTGCTATTGTATACATCCCAGGACCACCAGCCAAGGGGTGGCACCACCCACCATGGCCTGAGCACTCCCAGATCAGTCACTAATTAAAGAAATTCCTTGCCCACAGCTTGATCTTATCTGGAAATATATTTAGTTGAGCTTCCCTCCTCTCCAATGACTAAGCTCTTGTCAAGTTGAGCTATAACTAGCCAGAATAACCCTCTTCTCCTTTCACAGGTCTTGGTAACAATCATTGTGTTTTCTTAGTACAGCCAGGGCCCAAATAATTTACTCATTTGCATTACTTTTGACCAATATTTCATCCAACTAGAATATGAGCAGGGGTGTGGTTTTTCTTTTTGTTATTTGATTCTACACTAAAATATTCTTTGGCATTCAAAAGATACATGCTGAATGAATTAATACTTTTAACACAGCATCTGCTAAAATATGTGAACTCAGTAAGAAAGCACTAGTGCTACCACATTAATTAATATTAATATTCTGGATATGTTGAGATGAACAGAGGATGAAACTTCTAGGCTATAGCTCTACATGTCTGTGGTTAGCACAGAAATAAAATCAACCAGAGACAAAGATCCCTATAAGAATAGTAAATATGTAAAACATTGGCACAAGAAACCAGCTCCAAGTGATACAGCAACATCAGACAAAGTGGCATCATAACCCCTGGAGAATGACATGGGAAGAGTCCCAAGAATAAGAAAGGGCTGAATGAGGCATAATCAATGTCATTTAAAAGTAGATAAGGGTTTGCCTCATAGAGGAACATATTTCAGAATAGGCCACAATGACAAATGTTGAAATACGAAACTTGATAAACACATTATAAATATTTGATGATAGAAAATAACATTTCAGAATCAAAACTATACAAATGTAATAATGAAATGTTTTTCCTAGATTATTGGAAGGCAGAAATATCCATGGTACACATTGCTAAGCCTTCAACTTCCCAAAGAAAAGAATGATAGAAAAATAAGAGCCTCATGATTGACATGTTGTAACACAACCTGGCCAAAATGACCTCACTGAACAGGATACCTGAATCTTGATGCTAGATAAATAAATTATATTTTTTGTGGGAATTAAAACCTAATGCCAAATATGCATCCAAGTCAGGAAAATTACAATATTTTTAAAGAAAAGAAAAATAATTCAAATATTCTATAATCCTTTCATCTCTAACAACATAAAGATAACAGCAAATTAATTTAAAATCTAAAGTAGCTTATGATTCAATATTATAATTGATTTCATTTATTACATATTTTCAACCTTGAGAAAGAAAATTAGTTAATACTATGTTTAGCAATATGAAGATTTTTCTTTTCTTTTAGAAATTTGACAAAATAAAGATTTCATAACAATTTTCTAAGTAAAAGTATTTAAAACACCATTAGGATTTTGCAGATAATCATAAAATGAATCATCAGTGGGTGAAAATTGAGTAATTTGATTAATTTCTTAGTTGACCTTTACAAAAGTATTCTTCTAATATTTTTTACTTGTTGTACTTTTGTTATATAAACCAAAGTTCTAGCTATTTAATTTCCATGTTGTTTTCTAAAATGAGATGTGTGTTATATAACGTAGTTGGGTTTGTGAAATAACCTCCCATTTAGAAATAATTTTGAATTCTGAAAATGAATATTGTCTTTGAAAGCCTTTTTCTAACCTTATTAAGAGTCTTCTCAAAACTATCCCCTTTATTTTTCATTTCTATATTTATTAACTAGGTAATTAATCTGCATAGTAAAATTTATTGTTTCATAATAATAAAATATCTTGTGAAAGTACATATCTAAAGACCTGTTTAATCCCCTGAGCTTAAGGGAGAAACTTCCAAAGTGTAGACATAGAATGTGCATTTCTATCAAAAATGCCCACAAGAATCTCTTCATTATTCTTCAAATCTAGGTCTATAAATTATCTAAAATGCAGAGGGTTCTGCCTATATAATTTCTGGCAAGTATAGCATGACGTAGAGGAAACAGTGCCCTCAGCTTCATTCCAATCCTACTTTACCCCACCGTGTTTGTCTACAGAGACAAAGGGAAATGCCAGGAGCAGAGGTGATGCCACCATCAGGAGTGACGCTGTGGATTAGGTTAACAGTTTTGCCTTAACTAGTAAAAAAAAAAAAAAAAAAAAAAAAAAAAAAAAAAAAAAATTCAGAAATACTTATTCATTGAATCCACATGTTACACGCAAATGATGAGGACAAACTCACCAATACCACTGGACAGATGGTGGTGGGTGGTAAAATATGATCCTTCAAAGGTCCACAGTCACATTCAGGCTTCAGATGAGAAGCACATTTATTGTGCAGCTAGGGAAGGAGAAAGGATTGTATCAAATCTACATAACAATAGTATCCAGGGAAGAGTGAGCTGCAACTTAGATACAATATTACATTACACGTGTATTAGAACCACTGTAAGGACAAGCAAAGAGACTCAAACGTTTACTGCAAATTACAACTAACAATTCTTCTTTCTTTGAAAAATACATATTATTGCCTGTTACAGTGTTCCCTTCTTATCTTTCAACATAATCCTGAAACCACTGTGCACTGTGGATGCTTTTTTTTCCTTTTGACCCGCCTGTTTTCTCAAAGTCATTCCAAAGTGCACAGCTCAGTATGGGGCATAATTGATCCCATCATTAGTTTTAACTTTGTAATTCAATATGTAAATGTAACCTGAGATTCATCTCAGTAGGAGCAGGATATAAATAAAAGAAGATGATTATGATTATAAAAGTGTATCTTTATATTGTATTTACCAGCCCGACATTCAGTTAGCAAGTAATCATATAATGTGATATTTATTTAACAATATGTATGAACCTTAGCTGATATTCTTCTCAATTCTAATCACAAGTGTAATTTCAAGTGTATATATAACAAAATGTATTAAGTAGTGATGTTTTTAAATTACAAGAAAAGGAGCCTAATCTTGATTAGTCAAAGTTTTGATAAAAATAATTCTTGCTCAAAAATATTTAGAAATGTCTCCCTTCACCACTTTATATTACTCTAGTATAAAATATTCATCCTTGAAGGAAAAGTATATATTTTTAACGGTATACTGTGTCTTGTAAAAAATAAAAAAATAGTACCACAGCAATTTTTAGTTTGGCAACTATTTAAGAAGTCCACTCCATTTACCTTTAGTTGTATTAACTCCCCTCTCTTAGCAGCTAATTAGCCAGTAAGTGTAGATTCTGTGTTGATTTACTGTTGGTGATCGAAGTGCACTGAAGGAGGATTTCTGCTGTCCTATATTCTAAAACATTTGTCACAAAGAGGCCTCGCATTAGAGTTCAAGTGTTTGTACTATAATTAGTGCCCATTAGGTTGCATTACAGAAAATAAAAGTATCTTTACCCATCCATCTGCAATTAGCATCTCTTTCTCACAGTAGCACATAAACTTCTCTTATAGAAAGGTGGGGTTAGCATCTTCTTAGACACTGCTGACTTTTGTCAAGAGGTAAGAGGCATTAAAGACGAAGAAATAGCTGAATCCTTGTGCATGATAGAACAAAATAAATTTACAATTTGCTTGAGCAATATAAATGTAACTTCCTTAAATTAACTCTAAAATATATTAATAGTTTATTGGAGCAGTTCTCGTAAAATAAATATGACCCTAGATGTTTAGATGCACTGTAATACGCTGTCAAATTTGAGGTGAATGGAGTGTGCTCTGAATAATGAGTTAAAGTCAAAATCTTAACTCTTGATACCATTGAATATGAAACATTTTTTGCAAATAGAGTCTATGATAATGTATATACTAGCTAAGATACACTATGCTGTATTTGTCTAGACCAGATTCATTAACCATAAGTCTTGTAGGGAAAAGGAAGTTTGATCCAGGAGATACCAAGTCTTGCTGGGATATGTTATCTTTTACAAAGCAAGAAACACCGAGGACTTTCAGAAAGTATCAGAATATAGGAAAAGATAAAGAATTATTTCCCACATCCTTCAGCAGGCTTATGGCCTTGCTGGCACTGTTATGTTAGACTTCGTCTCCTAGGTGATAAGTAAACAAATTTATGTTATGATAAACCACTTAGCTTGTGGCACTTTGCTATAGGAATCTTAATAACACTGACAACCCTGACGCAGATCTTTTGTCGTATGGTTCCTCTGGATTGTGGGTGGTCACAGTGATAAAAATTTTACTCCTTGATATTGTGCCAACACCTTAAAATTAAGGATCAGAGGCTAAGAACATTCTGATAAGGTGATCCTCGTGTATGCATGGTAAGATTGACTGGATTCTTCCTCTTTGGGAAACTCTAAATGGATGTGCATGCAGATAAAGAAGGAGCACTGTGCACGCTTTGAGTACCAACTCCCTGTTTCCCAGCATCTCATATATTTCCAATATAAACAATAAATAAAATTAGTGCAAAATTTTTATATTATGGCCTAAATGGAAAGAATTGAGAACTTAGAAATATTCCATTGACCAGGAGACTGGAGTGAGAGAGAGCATAACTCCCAATAGATCCCATGGAATTTTACCTTACCGCCCTAACTAACCCCACATGGTATTCTCAAGTTTAACTGCTAAAATGTCCTATAGCTTCTGAGGTTTTGTGTGTGATATGGGGCAATCTTAAAGCAACAGCCTGTCACAGGGACATACTGTCAGAATGGATCTTGCCTTTCAGTAAAACATGAACTCCTACTAAAAGGAACTTTTCTTAAGAAAGTGCTTTGTGTTAACTAATAATGTACTGAAATACCTTAACTTTTGATCAAAGCTTACTGAAACATCTGGAAAATGTATTTTAATAGCTGTCCACTGTATGATATTGTTTATAGAGGTAAAGGTCAAAACTGAGGGCATATGATAAAGTCACTGACCATTTTTACAAGCTGTGAGTTTGTGCAGTGGGTGTCACTGATGCTTCCCATGCCCAGGACCTACCTGACAACCAAACAGAAACTAGAAAAGCAAATGAAGAAAGAGCTGGAAATCAACACCATCAGCCATGCATTTTGTGTTATGCGTCTTGTAAATCTCTTTACAAAAAGAGTCTACTAAAACTAAAGGTATCCACACAGAAACAATCTAATAGACTTTATATAAAATTGGTTTTCTTTAGGTTACTAGAAATACTGTATATTCTGAGCAGGTGTGTATGTGTCTTTTCAAAAGAAGTCACAAGAAAAGGTGCCTAATATGTATAACCAACCACACCAAATTTCTGACATTGGTGCTGTATCTTAAATATAATGTTTATATTTCTTATACCGGGAACAATCCCCAAATTCGAATGTTGACAGTATTGTAAGACAGAGAGTTAATTTGAACTGGATTGAAGTATGGGAGGCGTCCATGAGAGGATTAGCAACCTTAAAATAAAACAAAAATTTGAATAGCAAATATTTGTTTTGACTTGACATATAAAGTTATCTGTCAAGTTATAACTCATAAAAAAGCTTCAATATAACATACCTCTGAGCCTGGAAGTCCTTAACCTCTAGAATATAAGAAACAAATCCCTTTTATTGAAAATGACCTACTTAGTAGTACAGTATGAGAACAATATAATGAGATTAGGACCACTTGCTGCCATATTTCCTATAAGTCAGAATGTATGAAAAAGACAGTGTCAGCAAGATGCCAAGGACTGTTGACTGTCTTCAAGGATGCAAGCACAAAGTGAACAAAGCCAGACATACTGAGGTCTTCTCTGAGGTTAGGAATGAACTAGAGCATAGATGTATTCTGGTTATTGAGTAAAATGTCTAAAAGGAATAGTTTACACCTTTCCAAAGCCCTTTTGAAAATGTGGTCCACATAGATCTTTGTATATTTTTTAAATATGAGAGAGAAAAATGAAGTTTTTTTTAATATTCTGGAAACTCAGGATAACAGAGACAGAGTTATATCTAGGAAAGTCATATAATATGAACCAGTTTTTCTTGGACTTGAATTAAAAACTTGGAAATAATTTCAGAATTTGACAGCTCACAGTAGAACCTAACTTAGAGCCAGCTCTGTGTTTATTAGAAAAATCTGTCTCAAGTTTGATTAAAAAAAAAGTTTCTCTCTCTGTGTGTGTGTGTGTGTGTGTGTGTGTGTGTGTGTGTGTGTGTGTGTTACAGAGTGGAGATGAGCTAATGAGAGAAGTGCATAGTAAAAAGGAGAGAGAAAGAAGAAAAAAATCTTAGTCCTTATGAACAAAAGTTCAGTGGCATGACTTGAAGAATTTCATTTGTTAATTGACACCCTCCTATGACATCAAGATTTTACAAATTCATGATACTTCCTTAATGTTGCTATTTGCTAAAGAAAATAAAATACTTCCTGTGGCTTGGAAACTCAATAATCATTGTCAGGAACTTAATCTTTTCTTTAAAAGTAAATGTTTGGATGAAAAGGAGTAATTTGAGTGTGTGTGTGTGTGTGTGTGTGTGTGTGTGTGTGTGTGTGTGTGTGTGTGTGTGTGTATGTATAATTCCTTATATATTATAAAGTTAATCATTGGGATGAATAAGATAGGCATTCTTTTATTAATCTCAAGTAATTGTATTAACCTCACACCCTACTGGCTCATGCCTCCTGAGAGGTGTGGTTTTGCTCCCCCAGGAGCAGTTCAACACATACAGTAAACACCATGTGGAGGGCTGACGAGCAGGTATGAACCAGGCTTGGCAATGGGGTCAGTATCACGGCAAGACATAGACCAGGAAACCCAGGTGAGTGCTTTCCTGGTTCAAAAGACTGAAGCTGAAAGCACAAAAAGTGCTTGATTATGTTCAAGAGAGATGGTTCACTGTTCTTCTAGGCTTTTCCCAATTTTCCTTGCTAAGAAGGAAGGTTTAGAAGACATAAAGCTTCATTCATAGAATATAGATGTCAGTCTACAAGATAGTAGACTACAATAAAATATCAAATACAATAAGGCTTCCCTGACTTAGAAATGCAGAAATGGGACTTTTGTCATTGGTCTTTTAAAGTGTACTGAACTGTCTAACGCAATGTGAATATTACAAGATATTTTGATACTAAATTTCAAGAGAAAGTGCACTTGAAATTGAATATTTAACACTAAGGAGATTGGAGTATTGATCATTCTAGTGAAACTAAGACTTCCTCAGAACCTGAGACTCTGTTTGTCCAGAACTTCAGCTGATAGAGAACAACCTGAGCCATAAGCTGAAGCACAGGAGGCCAACAGAAGCAAAAAAATGCAACACGTTATGCTTCAGACTTCAGTGGAGCTTCGTGGGACTTAAAATCAAAATGAAGTAAGTGGTGAGGAGGCTGCATTTATTATCATGAAGTTATTATAGAATGATAAAGAGGGTGTATTATATATTACAAATTAGTATTTTCAAAAGATTTTTTTTCTGGTGGAGAAATACCTTCTGTCAGGGAAATGAGCCAAGAGATTCTTACTCTGATCTAGTTGGGATGTGCTGAGAGGCTGTGCTAAGGTTTGGAACGATAAGTCAAAATCTCAGATCTGAGAGAGATATTTAAAGAGAAAATGTGAAGGCTTAGAACTGTGCTACTTAAAGGAGATAATGTGAAAGACAAGGAAAAACTGACTTCTAACTACCATAGTAACTAGAAACCATGCTGGGATCAGCAGGGTAAGTAGCAGGGTGAGAGTTGAGTAACTGTTATTGAGAGTCACAATTCTCATGACCTTGACATAGCAGTTAGTGACACTTGGAGCCACACAATTCCCTATGCTATCTAAAGGTGCAAGTATTATTGTGACTAGGATTCAGCAGTTTCCATTTATAAATCTCACAAAGATGAGACATACATAAGTATCATTCATAGAGTGTCACATGGATACTAGGGTTTGCATTAGGCACCCATGCCAAATTTCATCTACTTCTCTAACATCCCATGGAGTTGACAGTCACTAAGCATTTCTTAAATAGGCATTTTATTTCTAAACACATCTATGATGACATTTACTCACTTAATTCTTATGACAATCTTATGGTATAGGTATTACAACTCCATGATACAATGTAGAATATTATCCAAAATTGACTAAATATCTGGACACAATGGCACAGCATGCATGTGACAAAGGCTATTTTAATAATCTGGTTTTCTCAAGTTATGATTTAAGTCTTAATAAGTGTGTAGTGTTTTTTTTTGTTTTTGAGAAATCTTGAAGCAGCCATGTTTCATGTTTTGGACTTCTGTATAAATAATCCCTCATGGAATCCACTGCAGTGCTACTTTTACAGTTCCTTATGGACAGCACCACATCCTTCCACTTTCCTGATTACCATAAAGTGACTATGTCATTTATTCTTTATAGATCTTTCTCAATAGGTTCCATTAACTGAGAGATCAGACTTAGGCTAAAATTTTCATTAAAAAAGTCAAGAAAAGTTGTAAATATAATCTGTCAGCTATCTACAGAAATCAATAAATTTTTGCTGAAAATAAAAATTCTGAAATAATTCAGAGACAGCTGAAAATAAGTGGAGACTGTTTGTTGAGGTTTTAAAATACTCAATTCCATTTTGAAATGAAGTCAACTTTTTTTCCTATTATTCTTGAGTGTGTGTGTGTGTTCACTTGTTTGTGTGTATGATTAAGAAGACTGTTTAACATTTAGTTCGGGGTTGAACATTGTGGCTTTACTGAAAAAATAAAACAAGAACAAAACAACAAATCTGACTTGTGTAACTAACACAGTGCCCTCTGCTGTTTATTTTGGACAAATGGAAGATTGTTAAGAATAATGGGACCAATATGTTCTCTGTGGGAAACAAACAAGAAGAATAATAAAACACCTCTCCAGGTAATAAACACTTAAAAAGAAGAAAGGATTGTTTGCATTATATTTCAGAAATCAAACAGATACAGTGAGACCATCTGACATCTGTTTTTATTCCTAAGCTATTTGAATACAAAGGTAAACTTGTCAATATCCCGGAATTTCTCATGAAGGACCTTAGTTATTACTACATCAACACCTCTTGTATTTCAGTTCATTGTGTACTTAGAGGAAAACAGCATGCTTTGGAGAGTGGTTGGGTGTCCCAAGAATCAACAATGCCCACATAGAAATGAGCCCCTTATGTTTGCCAACTTTTCTTCTGTGGTTTCTCATTGCTTTCTTGGAAACGTCTAGAATTCTGTGGGATTTTATGTGAAAACTACATAAACATGTCATCTCTAAGATATGTCCAACAACTCTGGCTTCTAGGAGGGCAAATCTAACACTTGGGCAGATGATATAAGAAGACCCTAAGACTCGTGCTGATGTATTCTAACCATGAAGCCCTTCCAGAGCAGTGCAGTCCTATGATACTCACTGTGGTCTGACACCAAACACAGTGGAGCCCCGTCAGGCCTTGGTAACATTTAACTGTTTTGTGGCACTTATCACACTTGGTTGGGCAGTTGCCTTCAACCCAATAATGGTGCATGACCTGGAAAAGAAGAAGGATAGGGTGGTAAGAGGAGGTCCCCATGATGGCTCATCTAGAAAGTCTGTGTTGCCAAACTTACATCTGTATTCTTCTTGGACTTCACATAGGTCTTGATGCAGGAGGGAGGGGCCCTGGCCACACAGCGCTCATGGACTGTGTACTTGCAGACTGAAAGGAAACAGGTACACAGATTCAGAGCTGACCCTGGTCTTGATTGTAATTTTATGAGGGGAGAATGACATTAACAGAACCTCATTTCACATCCACAGTTCCCTAATCAATCCAATCAGCCACATCAAGGAAAAAAGTCCAAGTAGGCTGTTTTTATCATGGAATACAAAAGGCCAATTAGTTCAGGAAATAGTATGCATATGAGAAACCAAGGCTTCTCTATCATGGCATAGCAGGAAATGCTTAATTAAATCAGTTCTTGCTTAAATTTTTCACAATAATTTCCAGATGACAAAAATATTAAAGACAAATTGATGGCTGCCAAATGGCTTGGTGTCATTTGCTAAAAGGAAGAGGTCTATATTTCACAAAGTATAGGCATGAAAGCAGCTGACAGGCAGGGAGTAAATGCCTATGGCTTTATACTGCTTTGTATATTGACTTATCTAAAGGGCAGATTTGTCTATTTCTAGAAGATAGATTTCATCATCTATGCTGAGCCTTCAGGGAAGTTCATCTTTCATTTTTCATTATAATATTGTTTCTACAAAACAGCTACCTTCACTAGGCAACCTATGTTGCTATGAGACAAAGCTTGGTATCTACATGTAAACATATATGCATCTATAAGTCCCAGCAAATATACATATATGTATATAAGCTATGCCATAAAACAAACATACACATTTTGGGGTGAATCTCCAAATCTCATGGTTTCAATCACCTACAGATGTACTTTAAGCAGAAGGTTGACCCCAAACTGACAACTCAGGGTCCATAAACATGTAGAAGTTCATAAAATCAAATGGATCAGTGCCTTAAAAATCTACCTCTTGCATTATGATTAAAGTGCATATGCTGCTCATATAATCTTATAATAAAATGTCACAACACTCTGTCTGTGAGTTCTTTGAGTGATAACCAGGAAGAACACCTACTGATACCATTTTATAAATGGTAAAAATCTGTCTTTTTCTAGTATACCACACACCTTCTTTGAAAGTTACCTTGTTTCAATCAATTAAGTCTGTCTTATAAGAGTCATTGCCTTAAAACCTAAAGACTTTCTGAGGCAGGGTTTTTGCTTGTTTGTTGTTCTTGACATGCATGGAGAATGTCCTAGTATATCTGAATCTTTCAAAGAAGCTATCAGAAATATTCCTCTTATGTGATTTATTAAACATATATTATGTAACCTTTGACATTAAGTGTAGGTTTTAATGCTGAATAATACACGTAGAAGAATACAATTTTGAAGCATACTAATTACATTGTGGAAAAGGATGCAGCTGACCCGTTGATCAATGGAGAACATCATCCCGACATGAGGGAATATCGACTTGATTTTCAATGACAATGGTATAAATTAAATAGATACTAAATGATTTCACCTTCTTAGTAAATTTATAACTGGTAATGTAGATTTATTTGAATAAAATAAACCTTATAAGACAAGGGGACTTAAATTATTTAAATGAGGACTACTTATAATGCCTTATATTTTTATGGCTATAAAATCCATGCAAAGATTTCTCTTCATTTAAAAACAAAGCATCAGAGAGATTCAAGAAACGGTTAAACAGATAAAGTACTTGCCACATAAAGACTAGAGATTAGCTCCTAAAAACTGATTTAAAACAATGAGCATTTGTGATGCTAACATGGGGCTTGGAGACCCTCTCCCAAGAGAAGGATGGCTGCATAGACTAGTTGAGATGTGAGTCAATAGGAGAATCTGAGTCAATATACACAAACACACAATGAAACATGGGAATATCACACACACACACACACACACACACACACACACACACACACACTAACTCACTCACTAAAAGGTGCAACCACTGGAGCTATAAATATTTTTGATAATTTGAATGAACAAAATCTATTTGTATTCATTTGATCTGTCTTTTATTTTTAAAAAACTTAAAGAAATTGTTTCATCCTGAAAAGTCAATTACAAATAAAGTAGTTAACTTATGGGATGAATATAAAATATAAATAAGATGTAAGTATGAGAACCAGTATAGCTATCTTAAGATTTCCAAGAAGAGATGAGAAATTCGACGACATGAAAATTAAACTACAGTAGGAAAAAATGTCTTAGGAATTGGAAAACATCAGAAATTCCTTGTGAAAGGAAGTTTGCCAAGACCTGAGCATTGAGAAGCTACAGGGAAATACACATCACAAGCATCGCGGTCTGGGGTATGTCTTGCAAACAGGATGATTGCATCAGCTCAGCTTTTCCTCAAGCAAGGTGATGACATCAGGCAGAGGCAGTGTACTCACAAGAGCAGCAGAGACCCTGCTTCCCCACGCCAATCAGCATGTTCAGGCAGAGATTGCAGTAGGCAGGCTTGTTAAAGTGCTTGAGTCGCCACACGTGCTGGCCGTCATCCTTCACATTCTACACAGGACGTGAGAGAAACAGATTTCACTTAATGAAATAAACAGTAGAGTCTGTAAGTGCCAATAAAGCTCAGACTGGACCACAGCGTCTGAAGACAATCTGTTCCCTCATCTCTGATTTTCTACATTACAAGATCGCCACAAAGACTTCAGAAAAGCTCTACCCCATGAGATAACACCAACAGGTTTGAGGTGCTGTAGCAACTCATGAAATATTGTCTAATGTCAATGCTCTAAAGTATTTGCCCCGCTGCCACCAAATAGAATGCTCCCTGAACACAGGGCATGTAAGTTTTCCTTTGAGAACTTTATAGTTAGCACAAAATTACACACACACACACACACACACACACACGCACGCACGCACGCACGCACGCACGCACGCACACACACACACACACACACACACACACACACACACACACACACAAAGAGAGAAAAGACCTAGGTGCAAGTCTGAGAAATGGAAAATTATAAAAATTGTTGACTGCTTTTGTGTTAGGAAAACAGAATTCAGTAGGAGGTTAGGTTTTGGAAGGCAGAAAAGTGGATATAATGACAGAAGCAGGGCCTGGAAGTCAGACACAGTGGTTCTTGGATTCAGCTGGAGATCCCCAACGTAATCCTTAAGAATATATTCTGTTTTAAATACTAATTTTGATAAATAGGAAAGGACATATTTTATGACTACGTTGTTAGTTGTCTTGTAAGAACAGTGATTATATCCATAATAAAAGATGGTAAAAGTATAAAAACTTATGTTTATAGAAATTGTTGTAGGCATTTGTCACAATAAACCCTGTGCTTACATTAATTCACAATTTAGTAAAAAGATGTTATATTGTTACTATGCTAAGTAAATCTACACAATATTTTAACAACTAGTAGCATTTATTATATCTATATTGCTCCAGATTAAATAACATGAAATTTACAAGACGCTACTCTATGTTTAAATCCCTATGTTAAATCATGGGGACAAATCTACTACATAATGTTATCATGTTATCATTATTTTGCATATTATTATGTATCCTTCATATTTCATTCACCAATTTGAATAAAAGTGAATCTTGAAATTATGGATATTCCATCAACACTGACAAATTTCATAATTTTTCAAGTTAGCAAGAATACATACTTATTACAGTGCATTCACCAACTAATATCTGAGTATGTATTATGTATTGAGGGACAACAGAAGGAAAACATGAGCACAGGTCATCTTCTTATTAATAATAAAATATTAATAATGATGTTTCTTACTACTCTCTCTTACCACTTTCTGTTCTAGGACACTGATTTATAATATCCATAAATCCATAGTAACTAATTCTCACATTAGAATTAGAAATGTCAAATTTGCATCATAAGATGAAACACTAATGAAAATGCTTCCTGAGAGGTACTTATCAGTGAGACCCTAGAACATTAGCAAGTTCTGAAGGCAGAAGCACTGCCTGTTTGTGTCTCAAGAAGACATTTCAACACAACTGATTATTAAATACCATGCACAATAGAGAAGCAAGTCTCTTCAGAGAGATGTCCTTGATAATAAAGACAGGCCTAACAGACTTCTACCTGGTTGCCCACACCAAGGAACTGGACACTGAGTTGGGTGTCACATTTACTTGGCTCACATTCCTTAATTTCTCACACTAAGGGAAAAAGGCAAGCCAGCTGAGCTGTGAGATGCTTGTTGCTAGAGTAATAAAGTCAATTGTCCTGGTCCAGGGAGTCTTATGATTTCTGGTACTCAGAAACTGTAGAGAGCTGATCCTTTACCTTCAACATCAGATTAATTTCAGACATTTTTCAATTTATTAGCAATATTCAAATTTGTCTTTTGGGTAAGGGGCTGGGAAATATACAAAAATATCAGCAATAAGAGGATGCAGATGATGACCATGGAGACCATATCAAGAGACAGAATTTTAAATATTTTCCTTCATAGTTTACAAATTAAGCTTCAAATTAATTTCTGAGTCCAGTATTGGTTCAGATAAGTCATCATAATTTTTGTATCTCTAGAATCTAAACAGGACATTAAATATTTAGCTTCGCTATATTTTGTAATCTCTATTTTCATTTCCATCATGCTAAAAGAATTGAACACCTTGATATAAAATATTACTATGAGACTGTTGATTTTCAATAAATTTTGAAAGTAGCATTGCTTTAAGAAATTTTCAAGTAAAAGGAGAAAGGGAGACATTCTAATTTTCATCTGTTTTGCTGTTTTTGTAGCCCCTGTCATTTCATTTTAAGTGACTGTCCATTCCCTGTGAATAAGCCTCATCCTTTGGAGAGCACATATGGACGAAGTTAGCTGGCATTTTCCTTATCAAAAAATAAACAAGTCTGAACGTGGGTGTTCTGTCAATCAGAACACTTAGCCATGTTACAGGCTGTAAGTGATGTACAAATCTATTACCCAGGCATAAAACGCTTTACCAAGAAAAAAAAAAGAAGAAAGAAAAAAACAAATAAATACCTTTATAGCTCTTAACACAATGCAAATATGCCAGAGATATAAAAGAAATGGAAACCAAGGGCCAACTCCTTATCAATAGTGCAAATTGCACACTGGCTTTCTAGATTGCCATGTCTTGTCTTATTTTGATTGTATACTTGATAGGGAAAAGAGAATCTGTCTCATTCATTCATCAGAACACATTCCTATTAATGGTTTTGTAGAAAATAAATATTTATTATCAAGGAAAGAATTCACATATTTTAAAGGACTGAGCAAAGAAATTGAAAGGCCTGAATCTTGGCCTAAGAAAATGTAAAACTGCTGTCTCACTTTTCTTTCTACTTCCTTGTCTAATAAAATAAAGGCCCCCACTTTCCTTTCTCAGGCTACAGTGTGAGGTTTCATTATACAATACCTGTTAAGCTAATTTACCTTGTTGGAGACTGGTGTTATATAAACAGCAAATACTATTACTTTCATAGGGTTGCATTGTATAATATCCAAATGTTTCAGCCTAAAGACTTGAATTTTTTGAAGACCACTGTCCTTTATTTCATAAAATATTACTTTTGGTCCCCTGTTCTCTCCAGCAGACATAACACTGTTCTGTGCTATGACGGGGGTGGCTGGTGAGTGGTTCCTGGCACTGTCCACACTAAGGAAAAGCTCTCAGCACGCCTTCTCAGCCTTCTAAATGCCAAACACTTTTAAAAAGTAAAATGGAATTCTGTTTGTTTGGTTTTTTTATTTGCCTGCTATTTTATAGTTTTTGGAAGTTTTAGTTTTTTTTTCTTAGTATTTCCCAGGAAATAGACATTATTCAAACGAATCAGGCCTGCTCTAAATAGTATTTATTTTTAAAGGACGTTAAAGAGATATTTTACTGACATCCTAAGCCAAATTCCCCCAATCCCAAATCTCACCAAGCTCCTTGAACACATAGAAGAGTGAATGTTGTAAGTCACTTTGTTCTTAAAGTGTGACCGCTATGGTATCTTGTATATTTTGTCTAATGTCTGTAAAAATTTTATAACTATAATATAAGCTTCTTTTTGGTAAAAAGTTTGGCTTTATTAAGTCTGGGCAAAATATTCTCAGAAATATGCATTAACATTTGGTCAGATTCACAGGTGGTTGCTAATTTCAATACTGTACTTTCTGTAGTCAGAAGAGAGCCCCATCATCCTTAGGGTTCCAATCAAAGTGTCAGCCATATCATACTGTAAAATAATATAATAGTTTTTCTTCAACAACCTCTAATGTACTTCTAGAACTTGTTTGGTTTTGCAACTCCTTAATATGTTGGTCCATATATAGACAGTTGGAAAAATTCCTAACAAAATTAAAATTTTAGTTGAAATGTAGGATATCAGGTTTTTATCCAAATATGATTTAGTTTAATCAAAGCACATCACTGTCTGTCAATCATAATCTCACCAGGGACCATATCTCATCTTGGCTAATTATTCAAGCAAAAGTATATAGAAAATTGTGTCCTTAAACATTCTTAATCAAAGGCTTGCTATATATTACTTAAAAAAGACTGAATTACATATTTCTTTGAAGCCATGGAGTGAGATGAAAGGATTCTATTCAAATTCAGCTCAGGATAAATGTGGCTACAACTCATACAATCACATAATAGAGGTTCTTCTATCTAGTGTTATTTTGATAATAGTCATGTTGTAAGACCGACATCTACATATCTGTGTTTGTCTCCGTCTGACAGAACTGCTGTAAACTATCACCAGAATCAGGCAGCAGTCAATGCAGAGACTTCCTTGGGGGCAGGCAGGCTCTCATTATATAGCCCTAGCTAGTCTAAGACTCTCTATGTAGAGTGAGATGACCTCAAAGTCACTGACAATCTCACTCTGCCTCCCAAGTGCTGGGTTAAAGGCCTTTACCATCATGCCTAGCTAAAACTCAATAGTTTCTTAAGAAGAGTTAAAGTTTATTATTTTAGGCAGACAACTATCTAGGTAGGTGGTTTTATTTTATGGAAATATAATAAAAATTTTAATGTTAGTGATTATAGGTTATATGTTACTGTAATGTTCAGAATATAGATTTCAAAATTGAAGCATTATTATCTGTTGTATTTTCAGGAATTAATGCTTAAATTTTGAAGTGTTAGCAAAGGCTAGACATGTTCAGAAATATTTCTTTTTATTTTTCTAGAGAGATTAACTACTTATCACAAAATGACCATGTTAGTTAATGAATTAGTATAACTATCAATGTGAAGAGATCTCTGCTCCTTCTGGGGTCTCACGTTAGTTGTCCTGTTGTGCAGAGTTTCTAGACTCAACTTCCTTTCTCTGTTTCTCAAGAACAAATTAATCATTAATTGAAGTTCTTTTTGTTTGTAAGATGAACAGCCTGAGTGTGAACCTGTAATACTACCATACTAAGAGCCTGGTCATTTAACATTTTGACCCAGACTTGAAATGAAGAGTGTGACCTTACTAATAAAAGAAAAACAAGTAAACAAACAAACAGTGATGTAACAGATCAGAATCCGACAAGCCATGGCACTAGTCAAATCTGCCTAATAACTTGCTTTGGTTAATAAAGTTGTATTGAACCACAGCTTTGTTTAATCATTTATACAAGAGCTGTGACTGCTTTTATTATGTCACATCATGAAGGGAGTTTAGATAAACTGTGTGACCCTGATACCTAAATTATTGAATATCCTTTATAGTCAGTTTCTGGTCTTTAAAGAAGTGGTCACTATCAACTAAGAGTAACACTTTTATTCATTGTTACTTTAAAGCATATTAGCATTGGTTCTGTCACAAACCTTCACACTTCCATCAGCTCTGGGCCTATGAGTGATTTATAAAGTGTGCTGGTGTTAAATTAGCTTCTGGTGCTTGGGAAATGAAGCCACATACAGCACTTGGGCTGTCAGGGAAGTGGGCAGGGAGAACAAGGCTTGTTGGGAATCAATTCCAACAGTTACTGATGGTTCCTTCTCGGTACTATCAGAACCATGTTTAAGCTCAGATACAGTTCCCAGGCCAGTTCTCAGTGTTCCTCCGTCCTGAGGAAGCTCTTCTACCATGCTCAAAGCTATAAGCCTTATACAGATAACTTGGACTTATATCAAGACCTCACGAAGATGCTGTTCTGAAATGGCAGCATGAAGTTGGGCCCTTCTCTTTAGTTTGTAATGAAGAGAACTTTGTTTCCTAAGTCTAAAGGTGAAAAAAAAGGGAAGATAAAGCATATTATTAACCATTTCAAGGAAACCCTGTATGTCAATGGCCTTGGAAGACGTGACTTTCAATTTTTCTTTTAGCAAAGTTGCATTATGTACATTTAAGCAAAAGTGCTACCCAGAAAACAAAGCAAAACAAACAAACAAAACCTCAAACATTATTCACCGACTTGAATTCTGAATAGGGAGGACATGACTATCAGGCATAAGTATTTCGTGGTGAGCAAACTCACAAAGCTTTTACTTTCCCTCACAGGTGTGAGACTCCATTGCTTTCTCATTTTATGTTTAGTGTATTTTGAACTTTGTGACATTTGTAGAAAATCTTGGACAGGAAAAGAAATGGCAGCCACTTTCTAGTAATTCAGTGAGAATCAGGTCTCAAGAAATGAGCTTTCTTGTTTTGGAAGCAAAGCAGACACTCTGAAAAATGGAGAAGCTCCTGGAAGTGTGTTGAAGAAAAATAATCAAGTGCAATGCAACCACCAAGTGCCACGCTTCCCATTAGAGCCCTGCTCTCCCAGGAGGCCACTACTGCCAGGACAATTTGACAAGCACACTGAAATCCCTTTTAAAATATACTCTATCATTTAGCACATGCCCAATTAGAATCTGCTCCCCAAGGTCATAACTGAAAATACTCCCAAATGCATAGGACAATTTAACAAAGTAGACTGTACATGCATGGCCAGTTTCAAGATGAAGCTCCTAGATTCCCAATTTACTAAGTCAAAAGCCAGAGTGGAAGTGGAGGGCATATAGAATATCATGAGTTGAGTCACCTATGACTTATAACCCAATAGCTACCCACAGCAAGGAAGTCAGTTTCAGGCCCTAAAGGCATCATAAAGCTGTATTTACAGGTCTTGCTGAGCAGCTATCTCTAACTAGTAGATGCTGTTATGGTGATTATGTTTTGCCAGGGTTATCATTTTATTTACATTGACTTTAAATTGTTGCATTATACATTTGTAAAAAAAAACCTAAAAGAAGTAAAATTCCCTTGAGAATGTTCTTTACAGTGGAAAAAAAAATTCAGTCTTTTATTAAAAAAAAAAAAAAAAAAAAAAAAATGGCTCTCTTCATATTAAGCAATGTCGCCCTGCCATCTAGTGGCTATAATTGAGAACACAATCCCGATGGCTAAGGACTGCCTACACATCAAAAATTGATTTCTCCTGTTAAATTGCAAATAATTCTTTTGTAATCAAAACATAAAGAATTAAGTTAAAAATACAGTTATATATGTTACATATAACAATATATAACTGCAATTTTTAGTTTTGAAAAGGGATATTTTTGGAAGGTCCTAACCTAAATCACCCAATGGCTTACTTCAGCAAGCATTAAAGCTTTGCCACATTATAGTTTTCCTGTGGTAAGATTTAAGTGTCAGCCGATAAGGTCCAAAGACACTTATCCAGGGTCCCAGGCTCCTGAAGGAGGAGGGGCCAACCCATTAAAAGGGGGCTGTTGGGTTTTGGGGGTTTTAGTTTTGGTTTTGTTTTTTTGATTGGGAATTGAACTTGGGCTGTGGTGATGAGAGCGTTCAATTTTAATTACTAGATCGAACCAGCCCCCCCCCCAAAAAAAACATATAAAAAACACAAGTAAGCCACGAGCCAAATAACAAATTAATAAAAATAAATTAAATTAAAATAAAAAAACTAACAATATGCCTAACCCATAAAACAAACAACATAAAATAACTATAAACGTCTAAATCATTTCTAAAAGCCTAATCAACTACGGGCAGCTAAGAAGTCTAAGACTACAAGTCTATAAGTCTAGACCTCCTGGCTGCCCCAAGACCAAAAAAAACCTCACTATAACATTTTACTTTTACTTTTCCTTGTTGACCTGTTGACGTTATACTTTCCTCATACTGTTTATAACTTAATATGTAATGTATGGAAAGTTATTATTCAAAATTAGAGATTATGTATAGCATACAAGGTTTAAATAATTCTTGATCCATTTTCAAGGTGAATGAATGAACTAGTTCTTTTGTGTGGACATCTCTTTCTTTTTCTTTTTTATCATTTTTTTAAAAAATCTTTCTGGTAGTTTTATCCTAGGCTCATCACAAAAATAATCCTAGACACATCAATATGAATAAATATGTACAAAATAGAACTGTGAACATCAATAAACTGGATTTCAGCTTTCCTTAAACCACATCCGAAAATCCATCAATCTTCTGAAGAAAAAGGGAGAGAAACAGCAAAAGAATTGGGAGATCAACATGAAAACTGGCCAGCACCAATCTCCTCAAGCCTGTCTGTAGGTTCCTACACCATTCATATTTCCTACACACATCTGTGCAACACTTTCCCCGTGGATTCATGTTTCCCGAAATCACACAGTGGAATCCTGAGAAGGTGAGAAACTTGCTACCTGAGCAAGGGTAGAAAATGACACAATCAGCTGAACGTTAAAAGTTGACAAACAGCATCTCATGGATGTAGTCACACACCCTTCCAATGCAAAGGCTTACATTTTCCAGACCCAGCAGGACAAGCAATGGGATAGTGGTCATCCCTCCTTGAATCCACTCCTCCAGGGACACAGTACCATCTCGGTCATAATCTATTTCCTCCATCATTTCATGGAGGATCTGGATAAAAGAAAAGAAAAAATATTCAAAAAATTGATTCATAAAATTCTTTCAACTCAACAGACCTTTTCCTCGAGCTGGTTATGCTATACTGTGACTAGACACTGAGAGTAGAGAAAAATGTCTTGAAATAAATATATTAATGCTGCTATTGGGAAGATAGATGGCGTTTATGATTTCTAGAACCAGGCTTTCCACGATGATCAATTTTTAGAAACAAGTGCTCAACTTTTAAACTTTTTCCCCAAGAAACAGAAGCACAGAAAAAAATTAAAAGATACGTTTAATTTAAAGATAAAAGTAGTCTCTAATTACTTCCTCAAGATCACTTTTTATGTTCATATATATGCCAGAAAGTGTCTGGACAAATTAACATCATGACAAAGAGCTCAAATAATTTTCTGCTAAGTAGTAATGGGTGAGGGAATTACGTTGTTCATAATTGCCTATAACAATTTAACGGAGTCCAGACTTAAGGACTTTATCATATTTGATTAGGCTTCTTTGAAGACAGCTTCCAAGTAATATCCAACAATGTGTGATTGTGATACAGTTGCCTCTTTATAGTGTGGTGATAATGTGGACACTTATTTCAAAGAGTTGTAGAGATGTAATGAGATAATGTCTTACAAGTTAAAGACTCCTGGGATATACAGAAAGTTCCATGTAGTGTTTTGGTGATTTATTAATATTAATTATATACAAGTTCCAATTATGTTATCCTTGGTTTCTGTGAAGGTCAAGAGACTTCTAACCTAGAAAAATCAGAAAGGTAAATATGGTAGAGTCTTGGAATAATAAAGAATACATTGCCTTTATACAAAATGGGCATCTTAACCAGTTTGAAAAAAAAACAGCTTAGGAACAAGGATATGAAAAGATGCTATAAATATGATCCTTGAATTGGAAGTATATTTCCCCAGCCTTCTGCTTGGCTACTTGGTGTCTTTTCTCAGATTGTTTTCTATATTACAACACAAGGATCTACTGGATGGAGAAGGCGGCTTTAGGGATTGGGACACACTACCATCATTATTTCATTATCTTCAAATTAAGAGATAAAAGAGTTAGAATTTGATAAAGTGGAGTAAGATCTGATTGAAATGTTCTGCTTCTTGGAGGTATGTCAATGAATGAGTACAGAAGAGAACTATGCTCGTGTGGTGGCACAAATGTTAGTTACCAGCACTCTAGAGCTGGGGGCAGGATGACTTGGGTTTTGAGGCAACAGTAAACAAAATTGTGAGATCCTATCAGAGCAAAGAATGGGGAAAGAACAAAGCACAGTGAGAGTTGTTTCACAAATCTTATGCCTGTTTGGGGGGTTTTGTTTTATGGTTGGTTTTTCTTTTTGGCTTTGTAATGCAGGGTCTCTATTTGCACAAATTGGCTGAATGACTCATCTTCTTTATTACCAGAATGGTGGGATTGAAACCCTGCACTGCTATACTTTAATAATTTCCTCATACACTCATACTTTAATAATTTATGTTAGTAAACCCAATATTGGAGCCTGGATTCATTTAACAAATCTTTTTTCCAAGGACATGTTGGTCTCCCTTTTAGCTTCTATCAACCTCACTCACTTTCCTCTATTTGTGCAGACCTCAAAAGAGTCTGGAAATGTTAAAAGAAAATGAGATGTAGGCAAGATAAGGTGGTGAGTCCTGATAGCAAACACATGTTCAAAGTAAGGGTTGTTTCCCTAGCTCTCCTCCATTTCACTCTCCAGATGGGAGGTCAACACATTAGGATTGCTCAGGGCAAATAATGCCATGGTTGTTATTTGTAATCTACAGTAGATATCAGTCACAGTTGAAATACAGCCAACTGTTGCCTCCTTTGGAGCACCCATATCTACTTCAGTGCAGTACTACTAGGCACAAAAACTATGTTTTCTGGGAAGTTGGTTGTTGCCACATCTTCTATGAAGACTGATAGAAAACATGTTATCCCATCACTCACTCCCATGAGAAAAAGCATATTTTATTGACAGATGAACATTTATCACAGTCAAAAAGTTAAACAGGTTGGGAAAATATTATTTTAGGTTGTTTTTCTTTTAATCAGAAGGAACAAAAGAACTTTTAACAAATATCATGGTTTCAGTAGAATATTAAGATAAATTCTAGAATAAATTAAATACACATTTTATCAATTCCTTAACTTTCATAGACAAACTATAATTTTGAATGACAGGGTCATTGGTCTGAGTGTGGCATGCAAATTTCCACCACAAAAAATGAAATTAAAATACAGTTGAATTAAAACAGTCTCAATAGTGGGCAGAATGGTTTCACCATTGTGCACCTGTCTCAGGTCTGTTCTGCCTTGCATAGGACAGAAGGGAAGGCAGGTGAGCTTGCTACCGAGTCCCATCTTTCTCATGGTAGTAGCTGTGTAACTGTGAGTTCTGATTTACAAATGAGCATCCCAGATTCATGTGAAAACCATACGGTATTCAGGCCTTTAAATAATACTGATTTTCTTCCTTCATTGATACTTCATAAACTTAATGGGTTTCAACAATAAAACAGTCAACTGCCTCCCATAAATTTCCCTCAAAATATTATTTATGTCTGAAGTTGAATTGTCTTATTTCAATACACTTTAATGATGCTGGAGTTTTGTATAAATTCATACATAATAAGGCATCTTTATTTTCTTAGAATCATTTTAAAACAGAATTTGTTTAAACAAATTGGAAATTTTTCCTGGCTGTGTTTTTAACTATCTGTAGAATTTGAAGCAAACAATTTCAACATATTTGGGTCTCAGTTCACCCACCTAAGGAATAAATAAAAAGGTGCATCCAAGAGGTATAAGCATTAAACAACACGTGCACAGATGCAGCACACTGCACCTTCAATATAAACACAGCAGGCTCTTCTATAGCGTGAAACTTGGCAGTGTTTATTAGCAGCATCCACTTAACCCCGTGTATGTAACCTCAACATTCAAAATATAATAACCACAAAGAAGAAGATCAAAGTCACTGCCTACAAATAATCACATGGGTGCTATTATTCCATTCTGGTTAGATCTAATAATTTAATCACAATCACAAATGTTAAAAAAGTCACAATACATCTGCATCCCCCAAATACTATAAAAGTAAAGAAACGATGAACAAATTAGTCAACACTTTACTCATCTATTTGCCTACCGGATTAAGTTCAGTGACATCCCATTCAAGGTATTCTGCAACATGCATCATCTGACTGATGATATTTTCTAACTCCTGAAATAGGCAGGAAGGATAATGGAGGGTACGAGAGAGTGAGGGAGACAGAAAGAAAATAACTGGTTAGTCTCGAATTCAGAGCATTTTTGTTCAGTTAGTACAAAAGTTTAAATTGTTATATGACCAATTTCCTAAAACCTTGTACATACTTTAAAATATTTAGATATTTTCACAAAAGTGTGGCTAAATGTAAATTTTTAAAATGTTTATAAATAATTTTATAGTATCTAAATCTATAAACTATTATAGATTTTTACAACTGATTTACAGAAAGAGGTAGCCAAAAAATCCGTCCTGCCCTTTAGTTGAAATCTTTACCAGGAGAGGGCACCCAATACCAAGCAGTGGTTTCTTCTAGCCATGCCTTTTTTTTTTTTTTGAAAGGAGCACATGTGTATTTTCTCAGGATGGTATTTTAAGTCACTGGAAGTCCTTAGGGCTGGAAGCAGAGGCAGACATCTGAGACGTTTATTTTTATTTTCATTCAGAGAAAGCATATATTGACTGTACTGGCCACTTCTCAGGATACTTCATTAAAATGGCATTTTGAGGTCAAGGTTTGGAGGTTAAGCATATGTAGAGTTCAATTGCTGAGAAGGTGAAATTTTAGTTTAAATTTTCTATTTTGTTTTAATCTTAGCTCTTTGAAGAATTGCTGGCTTGGCTAGATGAATTTGAATTTATTTTTTAATGTATATACCTAAAGCCTGGTTTTCTCAGCCATCTCCAAAACAATTTCATATTTTTATAAAATATTTGTTTGTTTACAGTACTGAAATTACGTTATTTTAAAAAGTTGCATTTGTTTTAATTTGATTATAAAATTATATAAAGGTGAAGTTTGAAGGTGTATAAAAATCAAAGATCTTTCTCCTGGAATCCAGGGCCATATTCAGCAACCGTTCATGAGACAAAGACAGTAACATGGCAAGAATGGATTAACTCATGGGTACCCAAAAGCTCCCCTTAGAAATTAATGAAACTTACACTCCTCCTAGGAGAAATATAATTCACAAATGTCATGTGAGAAATGTTTTCAGAGAAAATACAATCTAAGTAAACTTATTAGAAACTGACAATCTTCAATGTTTGCTAACAGCTCAGTGGGAATTACTAACCACTCACTCACTCCACATTTGCTCATTTTTGTGGAGGAGTTCAAGCTTCTGGATCAAAGAACAGAATCTATGGTCTATATACTGTTGTAGACATGTAAATTAGATTGACCATTTACCCTATCTTAGATAGTTTCCGCCCAAGGGAAAATAGACATCCTACCCTAAACAAATTCATGCTTACTAGAAAGGTCTGGGAAGATCATATGTGTTATTGTATGAAATACATTCACCGTGTCACCAGAGTGTTGAAAGTAATCAATAAATATTAACAGTCAGTGTGAGACACAGTTAGCATTTAAGTCAACAGTTTTCTTTCCGTTTTCCTTCTAAAAGGTGAAGTGTTACATCTTTAATGCATCAATGTAAATTATTTCAAAAGCAAAAAATTTAAACAGATATTAAGAGAAATATATTGAAGTTAATGAACTGTGTAGAAAAGAAACCTAGAATTATATTTTGATGTTTAATGTAAATAAAAAGAAAATAGATATTAATAACTAATCATAAATAACTGCATTTATTGTCAAGTCAGTGTTTGATATTGGGCATCTAATTATAAGTGTTTGCAGCCATCAGCTACATATGTTCCCTTAGGATGGCTAAAATCCAGAAAAAGAAAAGGAAAAAAAAGCTCTTGACTGAATTTTTTAATCAGCTGCCAACCCATGGCTAAAAGCCTAGTTAAGACATATCATTTAATTTAATTGAAAAGAAACATTACATAAAACAAATCTGCATTAGATGTATTAGAATATAATTTGAATTAGTGTAGACATGAATGATAAAACAAACATTTTAAAACAGCCACACACACAAAAAAAAAATCTAAGTGTCTTTCTCTGAAATAGCACCGGGGGGAGGGGGGGAACAAACAAACAAAAAAAGAGAGAGAAAGCTCATATTTCCAAGTGTAGATTAATAGAAGAGCAAAGGAATTCTGAGGGTTAAGCCCAAAAAGCCGGGAGGGAGTCATAGCATCAGTTCATGGTGTCTTTCATTCCCTGAAACAGGGATTACAGTGTTTGTTTTCCCTCTGGAGAAGAAAACATGTAATTTTTTCTGCTTAGTGCTATCGAAAGAAATGTCACTAATATCCTTATAAAAATCTATGTGGCAAGGTGGCTTAGCAGGCTTCTGCCACCAAGCTTGAACACCTGAACTGGTGAAAGAAATGGGTAAAGTCTGTAAGTTGTCCTTTGAACTCAGCATTCACAGTAGCATGAATGCATATAAGCATATAAACAAATACGTTCAATAAATACATAGGTCTACATGAGCCACAGCAGGTTCTATCAGACGAATGAAAGAGTCCTCTGATGAACCATATCCTCAGCTTATATGCATTCCCCTCATTGTTAAATGCATTTTAAAAGTTAGAACTGAGTGTTTCCTTGAGATCAGTCTTCTGCCACCACAAAACCAGTGCAGAATTTGATGTTCCCACACATGCAAGTACCTAAACGAACTCTAAAGTTAATTCTTATATTAATTCTTGCAGTGTTACTTGAGACTCAGAATATATTGTCAACAAATATAGAATAGAATTGAGTACAATGTGCACTGGTTATGTGTAGACTGGCCTGTTTTGTTCATGAGGCTAGAATGCTCCTCATTTAACTCAGCTTAATTAAGTCACTGGTTTTCAAAACCATTGGGTAGAATTCTGTCTGCTCAGATGGCAAAAATCCTACGTGAGTGGGACGTAAGTTTTCTGACGTGTGGCTTCTATGGCACTGACTATAAATTTATTCATTGCTTCTTTCAAAGTAAACAGTTTATCTATTTTGCAATTTTCAGAAAAGTTTGAAAAAAAAATTACCGAGCTGTCCAGGAAGCCATTCCCATCAGTGTCATAGAGACGAAACATAACTAGAATAAAAAAACATAGAAAAAAAGATTAGCAATGAGAAAGGCATGCTGGTTTAAGGCAAAGCCTATATTCCTGAGGCTTTTTTTTTTTGTTTGTATATTTGTTTTTGCTAAACTGAAAATTAATTAGACAGTTAATAAAAACTATCAGATCTCAGATATTAAGTTTACAAAATTTTAGAAAAAATAAAAAACATTACTTGCTTAGACTTTTAGGATCCTTTGTTGTGAGTTCAAATAATAAATGAGAAGTTGAAACATTGAGCATCTGGTTATTAAAGGGCAGAGTGGAGGTGGATAACACTGATTTAGAATTGATATAGAATTTTGTAAATCAGTTAACATTTAAAATCTATGGGGACTATTTTATTATGCCTAATATTTAAATGATCACCCTGCCATTGGGTTCACTTTTTTGCTGAGTCAGACAAGTTGTGGCCGTCAAGAGAAATGGGATGCACAGGTGCATCCCAGAAGCTACATAAACACAAGCCACGATTATAGTTCATTCCAAAGAACGTGAGAGAGGAAATAAATGTTTATAATAAAATAATCTTTCTGGTGGGGGATCTCAGCTTCTAAACATACAGTATTAGCATGACCATTTTGCTGTCTAGGGTTGGATCTGCACCCAGGCTTCACTGGGTACCTCATCTTTAAACTAATCAAGTACAGATATTCAGAGCAGATGCTCCAAGTGAGCTAAGAAAAGCAGAATCAGAGTCTGAAGCCTGAAGTTTCCCTGGTGTAATCCACAGACCCCAC
This sequence comes from Phyllotis vaccarum, assembly GCA_033318265.1. Classification (NCBI taxonomy): domain Eukaryota; kingdom Metazoa; phylum Chordata; class Mammalia; order Rodentia; family Cricetidae; genus Phyllotis; species Phyllotis vaccarum. The sequence continues at coordinate 61,479,685 of JARWLC010000007.1, forward strand.
GGGCAACGGGGGAGGACGCAGGTGTCATTTTAGGGTAAACACACAGGAGAATGACAGCTGTGAAAACAGAAGAGTCGAAGTGAGGGCTTATGTTGAGTTTGCATAATTTCCTGGAGGATCTTATGTCTGAGTTTTGCATCTTTGCAGAGAAGTTGGTAACTCAGAGAGTGTGTATCACTGTAATTATTCTTGAAGTTATTGGTTACAGAATTCCACCAAGACATATTGATTTCAAGATACAAATGTACTCTGTGTATCACTAAAATTTTTAAATGTCATCAAATTAACTATGATGTTTTATTATTTTGCAATAGGAAAAACAAGCCTGAAAGATATAAAACTGAAAGAAATGTCTGTTTATTGAACTAAGGTTGGCTAAATTTTACAATAATTAACCATGTCAAATGTTGATCTCTCTTAAACATTCAGTAACTGAGAACAAGACAGTAAAAGTCAAAGAAAAATGCTCCACAGTAAAGACACTGAGCATCTAAGACTTTTTAGTATTGCAGAAAATACTAAAAAAATAAAAATAAAAGATAAAAATTAAAAAAAAAAATCCCCAAGTGAAAAGAATCCACAGAGTACCACCCAGAGAAGAATTCCACATGAAGACAAAGTAAGTCAAGATAAGCCCAGCTCTATCTCGAAAGAGGAGCACAGAGGCTCTGTTTATTTCTACTAGAGACAAAGTCTGTAAAAAGAGCTCAAATGGGTGCAGCTTACTGCAGTTTTCTGACACTGGCAAACATCCCTAGGGGACCCGAAAAGAAAAGGAAACTTTCAATCTACGAAGCATAGAAAGTTTCTTCTGGGTGTAAATAGAATCTATATGAAGTCAAGGACTATCAGAAAAACTAAAGAAAAATTCACAAAATGCAAAATGCATACCAGATATGAAATGAAAGAAAAAAGAAATGGGTTGAGAAAAAAGTAAGTTCAACTAAGAATTTAAAATTCTGTCTTTGAAGTGCAATATTCACATAATGGTTTCGGAGAATGTAGCATAAGGGAGAAGGGAGATGATTATCAATGAAATTGTAAAAAGATCACAATTGCTCCAACAAACTTTACAGTTGAGAATTGGAAACTGACCACTTACAGGAAGAGAAAGAAATAATCACACATGGGTGAGGCAGGCATTAGCTCCATGGGAAACCAAAGTGATTCAGTCTATGAGGGTTTTGAAGACTTTCCCTTTTAAAATCATCTTTCTATAACATTGGTAAAAGTAACTTTGAACCTTAAACATTAGTAATGATCTTTCTTCTTACTATTAAAAAGGAGAGTCAGAGAAGTTAGATTTAGATGTGCTTCCATTCCAAAATAAAGTGAGCCCAATATTCAGATAATTCTGTCAACTTGATAAGTTGTTAAGGTGGAGACTTGCTAAGAAGCTATGAACGAACTTAGCCCACTTTTTTTTTCTATTTTTACAACCATGTCAATTTACTTTATGTAGCACAGTTATGTGCCCACACTTTAATTTAGTTTAAAGGTCAGAGCAGAGTCACATTATGTAAGGTGAGAAATTTTTTATTTTTCTAAAACTTTTCATCTTTCAAAAATTTTGAATTTTTTTTTTGCTGAGTATCTTATAACAGAAATTAAAACATTTTTGTGCTTTCCATGACATACTACATCTATGAAAACATAATACTTAATCTCTTAGGCAGAAAAGTGTACATTTTAATAAATTTTAATTTGGAATATTTTTAATATGCAATTTTCAGTTACCCACTTTTCATTACTTAATATTAAAGTTTAAGGACAGGAGTTTTAAAACATTGTCCACCTAGAAAAATTTGAAATACAATGTAGTGGGAAAATGTGTAATTAACAGCTTTTCCAACAAAAAAATGGATCATGCAGTGGCTAAGAATCCATGAGCCTGGTTCCACTAACAAGACTGGAATTGTTGTCACCCCTCATGGTCTATAAAAAACCTGACATTAGGGCCTGTTTAATGACTTTAAGAATTTTTCAGGTTAATATCACAGTGGCACCATGATAATTTTTAATGACAACTATCCACTTTTCTATACTTCTTTTCTATTGACTTCTCTGTCTAATTCTGTCATACATGATGTAAGGGTCAACAAAATATGTACCGTTTGAGATGGCAGAAAGTCATAATGTAAGAGGGGCCTCAAGTCTCAATGGATCAGAAACACTGGAACTGAAGGAAGGACAGGTGGCAACATGATTGCAAAGTGCCATGTGTGTCCACTCATGCATCAACTAGCCACCAGGAAAGAAAAAATGGAATCCTCTTGCACCCCAACACACACATCTATGCTGAACTCTTTTCAGCTGAGTAGGGTAGACATTCACGGACACCGAGGACTGGTTAGAGAAGGCAGGTGGGTCAATGATGTATATGCCAGCATTTGTGCATGCTTCCTTTTAATGGGGCTTACTTTAGGCTAGCTCCTGCAAAAAATGCCTAGTGGTGTAGATTGTCAGAGAGAAGGACAAGGTAGAAAGCAGAAATAGTCAGAATTGTCACTTTGGTAGAAGACACATTCTGTTCAAGAATGTTAGAGACAATGTAGTCACTCTATCTAAGAACAACAGGAAAGAATCACAAGTACCAAGGCCAAAAAAGTCTTTTCAGGTAAATTGGTGGTGAAGTCACTGTAGAGGAAAAATAGCATAATCTATTCCTCTTCTGAACATATATCCTAGGTCAAAAACAGTGGTGTCTCATGCACATTCCTTCTAACAGCCAATTGTCAGGTCCCACATCTTGTGGGACCCAGTAACCTATGTCTACAGGTCCTTCAAGTGATTCTGGTGGGTAACTGTGTGGAAATAACTGACCCAAACCCATGTGTGTGCATCCCATTTTGGTGAGCTACCTCAAAAAGAGATGAAAATTCATTTCTCTCCCTCATGAGTAACTATTTTCAGTTTTTCATCACATTTACTTCTGCTAATTTTTAATTACTTTTCTTCTTTTAAGTTCTACTTCATGTTATGTTTAATATGAATAAAATGTTTTGGAAGTAACTATGTAGTTCATCAGACACTATTAATATACATTTTATTGCATACAATTCTAGGAACTGAAACTGTAGAATAACGTTAGGAACTTGTAAATGTGCCAACAAAGACAAGTTAAAACCCACAAATTGCCAAGGAAGTGGAAAAAGGGTCGATTTGATTAATTAATGTGTGGAAACATCAGACATTTAAAAATAAAGGTAAAAACACAGAATTTCTGGATATGTTGATGTATATTTAGAATAATTGCCAAAACAATCAGGAGAACAGAAATGAAGAGTGTACTTCAAGATGTCTGAAAATCAGTGTAATAACACCAGGGTGTCCAGATTAGTTTGTAAAAGAGTCTGGAGGCATAATTGTAAAATGAGCAAAATGGCACCAAGACAGCTGTGGGCTTGAAAAGGAGCTGGGAAATTCTAATAACAAAGAATGCCACCGAATGCAGATCAGTTTTATTAGATTCCAGTGCTTCTGAATGAGGGAATCGTCTGCCTGCAACTGTGGACAAAGGATTTGTAGTGTTAAAAACTGAACCAAGAACCATAATTCTTATGGATTCAAAAGAAAAACAATGTTCTTCTAGTTGGCTTATAAATAATTAAAGTGAAGTGACAAAGTTCTTTTGGGGGGAGATGGATGGTACATCACTAATTCTCGGATCTGGAGAAAATATTATCTTCATCATCATCCCAAACACAGTAATGGTGACACCTGAGCAAACTTGCTTTTTGGCTGATACTTCAATAGAAATTCACTGTTTACTTTGGAATAAAAGAGATTTCTTCAGGATCTTAGGTATACAAAATAAATCTTGAAATGCAATTATTCAATGTTTATGAATAATAAATACATATTTAAAGAAAAATATTTATATGGTTTATTCATAACCTAAGCTGGTGTGACTCCTAAATAACCATAGTAAATGCTTTACTTATGAGAAACACCAAAAAGTTACTATTAAATTTAATTAAACTGCTTTGTAATTATAAGCTTTAAAATATCTCAAGTTAATTATTAAGTATTTTAAGTATTAACTTTACAATATTTTAAGTTTTGTTAAGAAATATTGGTTTTGATTTATTATCTTCAATATCATTTCAGTAGCATAGCTTTAATCCAGTTTGTGGTCTCTATTATTATGTGGCTAATGTAGCTGCTGAGTATCCAGTACTACTTTAGTTATAATGAACTTTCCAGAGAGACCCAGCATCAATGTTTGACTCATGTGCTCTTCCATTGCAGTGTGTACACTTTACCACCAGAGAGAGCTCAGTCACTGCAGTTTATTAAAGAGTGTTAACTAGGCATGTATAAAAGAAATTCCTATGGTCATAATGTAAAAGAAATAAAGATACTGTTCAATTATTTATAGTATACAGAACCAAGACCTATAAAACATCTCATAAATTGTTCTCTGCCCAAGAAAATATTAACCAAGGGAAGTATAATGTGTGTGTATGTGAGTGCGCACCTTTGCAGAGGTCTGTGATAGGGAAGTGCATGCGGAAGTGATATTCACATATTAGGAATTTAGCATTGGACATTTCATAGAACATTTGTGCTTTTAAACAGTTTAGAGTTTCAGTTGCTTCTTAACCACAAAGGGCCGAGGAGAAACCTTTTAGGAGTGGCATGCTAAATAGACATGCTTACAAAGTGAATGGGAACAAATGGAATTTGATAAATTATCAGAAATGTGTAGGATTTCACATCATAATAACCAATTTTCAACATTTCTTAACAAAAATGTAACGTTTCAGAATTCCAACTAAGATACATTTTCAGTAAAATTTAATAGTAACTTTTTGATTGACTTTGAGAAAAGGTATTTCGTTTAATTGTTAAGCAAGCTCATTTAGGTGAAAAAACAATTTTGGCAATTATAATTACATCAACACACACTCCCCTCCCCACCGCACTTGGTGAGTAAACACAATTACTGAAACCTACACTCAAGTTTATCCTCAGGTCTTCCTCTTTCAAGGAGAGACAGATAGCAGACAATGTCCTTGAGGTGGATCACTTCTGGGGAGCATGTATTTGCTGGAGAAGAACGCGGAGGAGTGATGGCACCCTTATTCATTCTCAGACCTGGAAAATACATTTACATTCACATATTTAAGTTATTCACTATGCTTTAAAATATGAAATGATTAAAGGAAATAGCACTAAACATTATGACATGCACACACACACACACACACACACACACACACATTTCTGAAATATAAAGTAACCAAATGCACTCAAACACCAATATATTATTTTTCCATGTGTGCTGTGAACAGTGTAATCAAGGTGGAGATTTCCCGGAACCAGTGGCAGGGCAGAGCGGTCTGCCACTGTAAGATGTTAAAGTTAGGGTAACGTTAAGTCAGCTTAGCACTGGCCAGGATGTGTGAGATGATGCAAAGCATTAATACATAAGGAAACCATTTCCAGTTTTCTTGTCTCTGTGTTAGGCAGTGGCAAATAAAATTTACTTGAAATACACCAAGAATTGCCCTTTAAAGAAAAAGAAAAGATACTGAAAAGATAATGTGAATATGTCATATTATGATTGATATATTGGGATTAAGTAATGATTCATGAAATGTATATTTATGTCAAGTATTTGTCAGCACCAGAAATAAGATATACACCTGAATCCTACTATCCATGAGTATAACATAACATAAAAAGGAATCAGGACCAATCTGAGGGACTCTTTTGAGAAAAGTCCAAGAATATGATTGTAGTTTGATTTCAATGCAGTCTTCACTTGATACATATAGTTCCAGTCTAAGTTCATGTGATTTTCAAAATCTTTTTTTAAAAAATCTACATTTCATTTATTTAGTGTGTGTGCACATGTTTATGTGTATATATAAACACCATGCAAATGTTATGACACATATGTGGAGATCACAGGACCACTTTGGGTTGTTGCTTTCCATCACGTAGGATCTAGAGCTGGAACTCAGATCATAGGGCTTAGTACCACATACTTTTAGTTTCTAAGCCACCATCTCCGTGGTTCTTTTTACCACAAATTCTAATTGGTCTTAATAATAATAATAAATGCAGAGCCAGATATTTGGGTAAATGCTGAAAGATCAAAGAGACAAAAGAGCTAGCAACTAGAGAGACATTTTACTTCTACTGAATTATCAGACCTAAAGATTCTGAGTTTCTGTCTCCACCTCTCTATTGCTGGGATTAAAGACATGGGCTTCCAATGACTGGCTCTGTTGCTCTTTTAGACTGAATCAATCTCTTTTAGCCCAGGGTAGCTTTGAACTCCTAATATTCCTACCTCCTCCTCCCTATAGTTAACTAGTGACTAGCTCTGTACTCTGATCTCCAGGCAAGCTTTATTTGTTGGAGTGCAAACAAAATATTACCACAGTCCCTGGTCCAAAAATCTTATAAATTGTCCTATTCTAAGATGATGGAGAAGTTAAATACTTTATTTACATCTGCTGATGATGATGTAACAGGAACTTCTTCAGAGAAAAAATTCATCTCACAGAGAAGCCTTTGAAACCACATCAGGAGCACCTGATAAGGCCTTAGGTAAATCCCAATATAACCGAGGAGTTCGTTGCCAAGAAGTATTCGACCAGGGTGACTAGCAGCTGAGTGTCACACGAATTCCTAATGCGTCAGTAATTATGGGCAAGAGTATTTTGAATTGATGTACTCTGACCAGCTGTCCTTCCTTGGCATGCCTCTTCCTGAGAGAACTGTTTGCAACCCGAGTCTTTCTGTACTTCTTGTTATATTATCTGGATGTCTCAATATTCTAAAATATCGAGTGTAATGCTTTACAAAAATTCAGTTTTATTTTTTCATTGCTGATACTGCTCCTAATAATAAGCCTTATTTAGAGTGTTTTTAATATTAGTCAGGAATCCCTAATAGAGGCTTTCACGCATCATCTCACTTAATTTTCACGTTAACCTTGTGAGGTCGTCTATATTACTCTCATTTGACAGAGGAGAAGCAGGCTTATGAATCTGGCTGTCCTAGCATTTCGCTGCCAGGCATACACATCAGTCTTCCTCATTCAACCCTGCCAACCTATCCAATATTGAATATAAGGGAAAGAATTTATACCTTAACATAGGTACACATAGGTACAATTTGTGACTTTCATAACAACATAAATATTTTCTATGATAAATTATCATGACTTTTACTTCTCATTTCACCAGAGAACCTTCTGCCTGAATCCCCTGCATGTGTGCACATCACAGTCCCATCTGTGGGATGCTCTTCATCTCTACTGCCATTCATCATTCTCAGTGAGTTCTACGTCTTCAATTAATTTCTAATTAATTAAATCATTTTTTCTTCATAATGCTTTATTACAAAATCAATTAAAATTAATGCTTCATGTAAGTTACTAATTTAAAATACTTAGCTCACTGGCTTTAGCTTGTTCACAGAATTGGGCTTCCACTGCTACCATCAACATTAGATTTCTGTTGTTATCCAAAATATCTGCATTCATGTGAAGCTACTCTGCCTCCCTATGTTCAGTGCCAGGCAACCACTTATCTACTCTCTGTGTCTACAGATTTTTAACATCACTTTTCGAAGAAAAACTTTACTATTGTGTTTATTTTAAGATAAGTGAACATTTCTCTCTTTGTACTGATAACATTTTGCAAGTAAAAGCTTCAAAGTAAAAGCTTGTGCTTTTGACTGTCATACTTCCATTTAAATACTCCAAGAAAGAAAGAATATGGGCATATATAAATCAATACATTGAAAAATTAAGAAATATTTCAAAAAGACTAAGTAAGATATATTTGAGTGGTAAAAAGTGTACCCTTTGTAATGGTTTAAAAGGTTTATCTGAGTAAATCAGCTTTATGTGGATAAGACATCTTTCATTCTGTCCAAAAGATATCAAAGAATTATTAAAGTTTTAAATCTATATTTGTGAAGATATATTTTGTAAATGGAAAACATGATGAAGGAAGAAAGGTCTCCGTCTTTATCCTGTCTAGTTTCCTCACTGCACAATCTTCACTATCATCATCCCATCCAGATGTCACACTTGACAACTGTGCTGGCTAGTCTTACATCAACTGGACACAACAATTAGAGTTATCTGTAAACAGGAAAACTCAGTAAAAGCAAATGCCTCCATAAGACATTTTTCTTTTTGTTGTTGTTCTGTGAATTTTTCACATTTTTATGATCCATTCAACATTTTATGGATATCTAGACTCTTATAATTTCTGGACCTTTTTGTCATCTTTTTTATTTAAAAGGTTTTTGGTTTTTGGTTTTGGTTTTTTAATATACCAGCCACAGTTCCCCTTCCCTTCCCTTCTTCCACTCACTTTCCAGCTTCCCCCAGCCCTCCTTCCATCCTTTCCTCAAAGAGGATAAGGCCTCCCCTGGGGAGTTAAAAAAGTCTAGAATATCAGTGGAGGCAGATCAATGAGGGAAAGACCCACCCACTGTGAGTATTACATCCCTGGGCTGCTGGTCCTGGGTTCTAAAGAAAAGCAGGCCAAGCAAATTATAAGAGGCAAACTAGTAGGCAGCACTCCTCCATGGCCTCTCCATCAGCCCCTGCCTAAGGATTCTATCCTGTTTGCATTTCTTCCCTGGCTTCCTTTAGTGTGGCCAGTGATGTGAAATTGTAAGCCAAATAAATTCTTCTTCCCCAACTTACTTTTTGGTCATGATGTTCTGTGGAAGCAATAGAAACTCTGACTAACGTTGTGACTTACACAGGCATTCTATTACCCATTCCATTACCAAAATTGATGACGGAATCAATGCAGAGTTGCAATTACTGGTTAAAATAGCAGGAGATTAAGACACAGCCACTGTGCTGAAGTTAAACAGCATGTCTCAGTCTCACAAGCATTGGCTGACATTTAAATATTATAGAGCATAATAACTAAATATCATTTAGCAGGGACTATATATTAGGTAGCTTTTAAGGTAAACTTAAAATAATGTGGTATAGTTTGTTCCATGTCTTTTTATGAAATAATTATTTCTTTCGGCATTGAGTAACATTACACTGCCTGGATACTAACTTCACTTATTCATCTCAGAATTTAGTAAACTTGAAGTGGTTAATTTTTTAAAACAGTGATTAATCACATAGGTTTAGTCTTATTCCCAAGAAAGACATCTATAACACTAACACACTCTTGCATAGGCAATAAAAATTCTCCTTCATATTTTTGCTTTCAGGAAGCAGGCATCTCATCTTAGTCTTTCTTCATAAAGGATATTGCTATAGAATAGCCTTTAACCTTTCTCTCTTTACTTAACTCTATATTGAGGTACTTCCTATTATTTATTTCTTGTTTCTTTTGCCTCAAATGGTTGCATTTAGTTGCGAATACTGTGTGATTGATATCAGTTTTCAGTTTCTCACTTGCCTTGCTTTTATGACTTTAAATACCTTATTGGAAAACTGAAGAAAGTGCACACACTCTATACATATTCATTTAATTCTTATAACTCTGTTGTAAGCAAATTTATCCTAATACACGGCAAAGTACAAAAATGAAAAGCAAGAATTATAATTATAATTCTTAATCATATCAGGAATTAACAATTTTTTACTTCAAAGGTAGTTCATGTACATATATAAACATTTTTCTCAGAGTTGTAAGTGCAAGAACAGTTTTAGTAAAATTAAATGATACCGATTACTATATTTTGTAATAATATGGGCTTTCACTGTACTCTCGTTTATATAATTCACATTCTAGAAGGAGCTGATTGGATTTGTGTTTTTAACCTACTTCTTCAGTCTCTTGCTGAGAATCAATTTCAGGACCTCAGACATGTTAGGTAAACATTTACCACCACTCAGTATTCAATTTAAAAAGAGCTACTACTAATGAATACATTTAATTTAACATCAAGGCTCAAAGTTGTATGTGTGTTGTTTGTTTGTGTATGTGGATATGTAAGTGTATGAATATGTGTAAGTCTTTATGTGTTTATATATGTGAGCAGCCGGGAACTGACATGAGGTGTCTTCTTCAATTTTTTCCAGTGTATCCTTTGAGAGAGAGAACTCAGGAGTTCACCAGTTCAGTTCGACTGGCTAGATAGCAAGTCCCCAGGACCTTCCTGTCTCAGATTCTCCACCATCAAGGTCACAGGTACATCAATGCCTATCATTTATAAGAGGGCTGGGGATCAAACCCAGATTCCCAAGCTTGCAGAGCAAGCACTTAAAGCCTGAAACATCTCCTCAACCTCTCAAGGTTTAGTATTTAATAAGTTGCTTTTGTTTGTTTTGTCTATTTTTATTTATTTGATTTTTATCATTTTTTTTTTGCTTGAGACAAAGTCTATTGTATTCAAGGCTGGCTCTCCAGCTTGCTGGATTACTGAGACTCTTCCATTTTCTTTCTCTAAAGTGATGAGTGAGGTGACAGGCTTGCCACAACAAGGCCAGTTAGCACAGAGACTTATAATACACATTCAGTAAATGCCTTTGCTTCAGTTTGCATCATTTTCAAATAATTCAGCTTAGATTAGCAAAGGCATCAATATTTCTTTTTCTTTACTTCAGATTTACAAAGGAAATATGCAAACCTACTGCTAGAAATTAGGGTTTTATTGTCGTTATTTTGTCAATATCCAGAAATTCCTCTTTCTTATAAAGAAATTTATTGTATTCATGCTGATGGTCGTGTTGAGTGTCATAGTTAGGCAAAAATAAATACACTTGACAGTACTGTCATATATTTTATTATTCTTAACACTTAACCTCTTATACTCTCAAATATACTTATCCTAAGTTAACATTGTAGTTATTATTATCCTTTGTGCTTAAAAAGACTAGCAGGAACAGAGTTTATCAATAACATATATTATGTAAGCCCTCATAATATGAGGACAGACAGGGGTACACACTCTGGTCAATTTCCAGGACCATACAAATCATGACACATGCTCTGCTATCATTTATATGAACATGAGAAACCAATACCAATCAGACTCTTAAATAGTAGCAGACAATAGAACGTGTAGGCACACGTGAATAAGAGAACAGAGGTCACTTTGAAAAAAAAAAAATGGTAAAATAGATCTTAGACTACAGGGCCAAACATTATCTCATAGTCGTCTTACATAAACCTATGGTCCCATTTGGGAGATGAGAAAGTAGAAAGGCAGTGGGTAATGTCAATTGCTGGTCACAAAGCTGCATGGGTGTCAATTACCAAAGATATGCCATGCAATTCTGAACGTTGGGCTTACTTCAGAAGCTCTGAAACTAGATCTATATGTACCATGACATTACAGCCATACTAGCAGGCACTTTTGAGCTAGAAGACCAAAAGTTCAAGGTCAGCCTCAGCTACACAGGAGTTTATGAGCCACTATGAATCACATGAGACCCTGTCTCAAACAAAATTACATGAAACTCAAGAATGGTAAAGATGTTCTAACTTTGCACTCCGTAGTATAATAACAGAAACTATATAGGGCTTTTGATAAGAAACAACGTAAGGAGTGAAATGAACATTTTGCTTCCTTTAATTTAAATTTGAGTAGCTACTGGTAGTCAGTGGCTGTCATGTTGTATATTGTCATCCATGATGTGGATGTGGAAGCCAGAGTATGGCATCCATTGTTTTTCTAAATGTTATCCGTTGAGTATTTTGAGACAGATCTCTCTCTTTACCCGGAGAAGGAAGACTCAGATACTGTTTGTCCACAAGGATTCTTTGTCTATGACTTCCTAATACACACGGATAACTTAAAGTTGGCTAGATCTGGTCATAGTGGCATATACCTGTAATAGAGCACTCATGAGGTTAAAGTTAATGGGTTCTAGGTGAGCTTTAGCTACAAAGTAGAACTTACTCTTCCCCAAGTGCTGCATGCTTAATTCCTTCTTATTGGATGGATATATATGTCTTGAGAGGTCACAGGATTACTATACTGGGCTTTTCCCAGACCCAGCCTCTACTAGGACTAAGTTTCACTTTCTGTTTAGGTCTCAGTTTCTTTAATATATATATATATATATATATATATATATACATATATATATATACACACATTTAATTAATTTATTTATTTATGTATTTATGTATTTATGTAATCATGTATTCATGTATTCATTCATTTATGTATGTATGTATGTATGTATGTATGTATGTATGTATGTATGTATGTATGTATGAATGACAGAGTTTCTCTGTGTAGCTTTGGAACCTGTCCTGGAATTTGCTCTATAGACCAGGCTGGCCTTGAACTTACAAAAATCCACCAGAATGATGAGATTAACAAGGTGTGCCAACACCCCTGGTTCGTTTTAGTTTCTGATAAGGCAAGTGGGGGAGATATTGCATACCAGGAATGATTCAGCACTTAACAACCTGAGCCAATCATAAACGTATTAATATGACTGGTGATCCCTTGGCCAATCATGTTTAGGATGACTTAATCCTTTTCTGGTTGACTATAAAAAGAGCCTGTGAGCTTCTCTGGGGGGCGTTCCATTTTGTTGCGTAGCTGACACCTTCATGCAAAAACTTTTCCTTTGAAAAATAAAAGCTCTTGTTTTTGCATACATGAATGGTGATCTTTTGTGGGGTTATCTGCAGATCCTAACATATATATCAACTACTTATTAGGGAGTGTAATAAGATTTTTTAAAATTCTTTCCACTTAGTGAAATAGAAAAAAATAATTTGGAGGAAAATAAGAGGCTCCAGCCAAAACTGGAAATTCTGAATTTTTAGCTTCCATTCTGCCATGTCTTGTAACAGCTATTATGATACTATGCATTTGTAAATGAATATATCTACGTAAAGTTTTGTTCAAATAAGTCTACACAAGCTCACATATTTGCCAAATTTTGCCAAAGTTGGTTATAGTGAAATGGGTTATCAATGATTTTTATTATCTATACTATTAAGAAAGCTATAAAACTAGCATGCTGGTTAAAAACACATAACTAAATTAATACACAGGGCATTTACCATTAAGAATTTAAATAGCTCTTGAGTAGTGGCAATAAAGTTCTGATGAAGCAGATTTCTACTTTCTGCTTCAATAGAGCATCCTCAGAGAGGGAAAGGCAAGTTCTCAAGATCTCAATAGATTTTTTTTTTTTTCCTCCTGCTGTGACATAGGAATGCTGCAAATCCCCTGTAAAAAGATGTGCAGACAGAGCTGGGTGTCTGCAGTATCAACTGTATCACTTGCCTTTCTAAATGATTATAAACTATGAAAGTATTTTTGAACATAGAAGTATAAATATCTTAAGATAATACTATTATTTAATGTGCAACTATTGTGATGTAAATGTTTTTGATCTTTTTTCTGCAAAGACTAAATTTAATAACAAATTTTACATATTTGAAGACTTAATTTTTGAAGAAAATTTAGAAAAGAAAATATTTTTAAGAATTAAAAATTTACTTAGTAATTGTAACTAGAGAGAACTCTTCTTTCATTGGCGTGCATCAGAGTCTTGAAATTCTAAGTTTTGTTGGTAGTGGCATGAAATATTTGTTGAAGTAAGAAAAAGTGTAAATTACAGCTACCACTACCAATTAGAAGTGTAAATCTGGTGCTAAAGCAGTGTGAGGCAAGCAACGGTTTGTAGAAACAAAGAAAAGCCTTAATGTCTAGAAATCCTTTGATTTTTTTTTTTGAGAGTCAGTTTCTAAGCTTATTTAATCAAGAACAAGAATATTGATATCAATTTATGGAGCACTGTATTTTAAATGCTGAATACAAACCAGACCTCTTGTTCACTGACATACAAATCTTAAAGTCTCCGTGAGATTTGAGTGTGAGGAGAACCTGTCTGCCCTTGGTTCATTTCTAGAAACTCAAGTAGTTCATTGAACTTAAAAAATATTTACCAAGCTGCTTTATTAATGTAAAACGCACATATAGACTCCCCTCTCTCTCTCTCTCTCTCTCTCTCTCTCTCTCTCTCTCTCTCTCTCTCTCTCTCTCTCTCTCTAGTTCACACACACACTCGCTCTTTCTCTCCTCCCTCTGTGTGTGTGTGTGTGATATAGATGCCTGCACATATTCACACTCACAATAATATACCTCTAGGTAGGAATATTCTAAGGCTATTTAATAAAAAGATGCCTTTAATACAGGTGCCTACTATTCACTGTATAATTTTTTTCCTTTTAGCTTATTAGTCTCCTTGTGAACAAAATTATTTTTTCTTATATTTAAGTCTACAATAGACACTGTTATTATAACCCACTCTTGAATTTCATAGAAACAGGAAATGAGATAAATTTTACTTTTGACATTGTGTCATCTTGATACCCATAATTTAAGAGCCCAAACTGATTATGTATTGCATGCCAGTTAAGTAATGGAAATACTTAGAAAAAACACGGTACATTTACTTTTTAAAATTAGTGAATGTGTGTGTATGTGTGTTGTTTCTTTCAATATTAAATATCCCTTTTACCTTTTATTGATTCTGATTTATCATTCCTCACATCACTGGCAGCATGATTACTTTCAGACTGAAAATCTTGTAATGGATCTCTAAGTTTATTTGGATAAAAATAATAACTAAGCGTGACAAACAAATCTCTTCCACACCTGGGCTGAGTTTCTGCTCTGGCTCCCGTCCTGCTGTTCTCCACTCACTCCAGCATCATCCAGGCAGACACTGACCAGTGAATACTCCTAATAACTTTGTACTCCTCTAACCTCTTTAAAAGTCCTTAGGAAGTTGATCCTGCCAAAGTTTCTCTCCTTATTTGACCAGCAAGGTTATAAAATCCATTTACTCTGGGATGGGCAGTATTAGTTCTTATCAACGCTTACTCAGTTTCACTTAAGTCATGGGAAATCCAGAGTTCTCAGTGATCTGAGCCCTTTGCCTGCACTGTCTGTCTCCAGTCTTGCTCATCTTGGTCTGTTTCACTCATTCTTATCTGCATGTATTTACCATTGGTTCACACTAATATTAAAAACGTGTCGTGTCTTAGAACCCGACCCTTGTCTCCCAACAGACACATGGTAAAGGTCAGGTGATGCTACTAAGAGATTGTAAGTCTTCAGGAGGTAGAGATTGCTGAGGGTTTGTTAAGATTCTTGTTGACCTATGACCTAACTTTGTTCTCAGCCTCTTTGTCATCTGTTTATAGGTATGCTACTGATTTTTAGGTCTTATCTTATATCCAGCCACTTTACTAAAGGTATATATCAGCTGTAGAAGTTCATAGTGGACCTTTTGGGGGTCACTTATATATACTGTCATATCACTTGCAAATAGCAATACTTTGACATTTTCCTTTCTGCTTTATATCTCCTTGATATATTTTTGGTGTCTTGTTGCTCTAGCTAGAACTTCGAGTCCTATACTGAGTAGATTTGGTGAGAGTGAGCAACCTTGTCTTATTACTAAGTTTAGTGGAATTGCTGTGAGTTTATCCCCATATAATTTAATATTGTCTGTCAGCTTGTTCTTTATTGCTTTTAATATGATTAGATATGTGCTTTGTATTCCAGATCTCTTCAAGACTTAAAAGATAACCAAGAAAGGGTCTTGAATTTGTTATGGATTTATAGGATTAACATAAATGACCATCTTACCAAAAGTAATCTACAGATTCAATGTAATCTCCATCAAAATTTCAACATAATTATTTCCAGACCTTGAAAGTAAAATACTCAATTAAATATGGGAAAAAAATAAAAAACAGGACAGCTAGAACAAGCCTGTATAAGTAAAGAAATTCAGGAAGTATTACAATCACACATTTCCAGCTCTACTACAGATCTTTAGTAATACAAATTATACATTCTCAGAATAAAAACAGATAGGTAAATTGATGGAATAAAAATAAAGACCCAGACATAAGTTTACAAACCTAAGATTACCTGATATTTTTTTTGGGCAAAGAAGCTAACATCATACAATGGAATAAACAAAACATCTTCAGTAAATGGTGCTGAAAGAACTGGATGATGGCATGTATAAGAATGCCAATAAATTTATATCTATAACGTTGCACCAGACTCAACTCTAAGTGGATCAAATATCTCAACACAATTCAGTTACATTGAATCTGATAGGAGAAAAAGTGGGAAAATGTTGTGAATGCAGTAGCATGGATGCAACTTCCTGAATAGAACATTAATAGCAAAGACACTAAGATCAACAATTAGTAACAGGGATCTCAGTAAACTGAAAAGATTCTGTAAGGCAAAGGACACTGTCAAAAGGACAAAATAGCAGCCTAAAGACAAGGAAAGGATTTTCTCCAACCCCCAACTTGACAGAGGGCTTGTTTTGATAATATATAAAGAATTTAAGAAACTAGACATCAAAGCCCCAAATAATCCAATAAAGGGGATTACAGAAGAATTTTTCTCAGCAGAAGAATCTCAAATGGTCAAAAAACACAGAAATGTTCAAAAATTTTTATCTTTCAAAAAAATGCAAATCAAATTGACTATGAGATTCCATCGTACACCTATCAGAATGTCAAGGTCAAAACCACCAATGATGGCTTATACTGGTTAGTATATGGATCAAGGGGAACACTCCTCCATTACTGGTATGAGTACAATTGTATACAGCCAGCTTATTAACCAATATAATGGTTTCTCAGAAAATTGGGAATCATTTTACCTCAAAACCCAGCTATATCACTCTTGGGTATATATCCAAAGGATGCTCAATAATACTACAAGTACACTTGCTAAACTATGTTCGTAGCAGCTTTAATCATGATCAACAAAATGTGGAAACAACCTTAATGTCCCTTAGCCAAGGAGTGGATAAAGTAAACACTGCACATTTACACAATGGAGTAGTACTCAGTTGTTAAAAAAAAAAAAAAAATCACTTCGTAAAAATTGAAGGAAAATTGGTGGAACTAGAAAAGAATCATCCTAAATTAGGTAACTGCAACTCAGAAAGACAAACATGGCATGAAATCACTCAGAAGTGGATATTGCTATAAAGTAGGAGATAACCATGCTACAATTCACAGCCCCAGAGTAGCTAAGTAACAAGAAGGCCCCAAGTGAAGACACAAGGATATCACTGGGAAGGGGAAATAGACCTCATGGGTGGACTAGGAGAGGGTGGGAATGGGAACATGAGGGATTGATTGATTGGGTTTTGGGCAGATGGGGTGCAAGAGTAGTGAAGGAGATGCCTGAAAAGGAGAGAGGACATTCAAGGGTTAAATAGAAACCTTGTGCAAAGAAAGCTTTCAATAATCTATAAGAATTACCGCACCTAAAATTTCAGCCACAGGGAACATGTAGACTGAACGGACTCTCCTGTGAGAATTTAAAGACTTCTAGTGGAGGGATTGGGACACTAACCAGCCACACAACCTTTGACATGCAGTCTGTTTTGCATATAGGATATAAAGGGGCGTGGGGTAAGGGTGGCACACAGATTGTGGGAATGGCTACGCCATGATTGGTCTAGCCCGAGACCCATGCAATGAGAGTAAGCCCACCTCTGACACTGTCTGTGGTGCTAGGACCCAGAGGCTGGAGGGCAAAACAAAACAAAACAAACAAACAAACAAACAAAAACTTAGGATAGGACCAAACATGATTGAAGAAAAAAATGTCAATGTAATGAAGTTTAAAGATATTCTGCTTTACTCAAAGATTGGTGGATACCCCAATTGTCATCAGAGAGCCTTCATCCAGTGACTGATGGAACTGTTCCAGATACAAAGACCCACAGCTAAATATTAGGCAAGCATGGGGAATCATGCAGAATAGGGAAAGGGAGGATTGTAAGAGCGAGAGGGGTCAAGGACGTGACAAGAAAACTCACGGAAACAACTAACCTGATTCATAGGATCTCACAGAGACTGAACTGACAGCCCAGAGCCTGCATGAAACTGACCAAGGCCCTCTGCACATATGTAACAAGTGGAGCTCCTGATAGTGCGAGCAGGACTTGTTCCTAAAGTTTTGGCTGGTGTTAGGGAACCTATTCCTCATACCGGGTCGCCTTGCCCAGCCTTCATACAAGAGGAGGTACTTAGTCTTACCACAGCTTGATAGACCATGTTTTGTTGATAGTCCTGGTAAAGCTTTCTAAACAGAAACAGAGGAGGCCTGTAGAGGGAAGTAGGGGAAGGGTTGGGAGGAAAGAAGGAAGGGGATGCTTTGGGATGGGTATAAAATAAATAATTTATCAAATTAAAAATAAATAAAACTAGTTAAAGAATGAAATTGAATCGAAAATGTACCAAAACAAAACAAAACAAAACAAAAAAAAATCTCAAACAAAAAAATCTCTTCGAAAGTAAAGAGATTCCCAGGCTATATAAATACTGGGGAATACATATCTGATGGGTAGCCATATGCACTTTGTAACACTTCTCTCCTGTACTAAGCTATAGTGACTAAAACAGAGATCATAGTACAGGTGAGAGTCTGAGAGTCACTTTTAAAAACAAAGGAATTCTTAGGGGTTATAAATGTTTGGAAGGATGGTGTGATATTTACATTTCAGGAATTTTCTTAGAATGGAGGTGAAATCAGAAGTTGGCGATTGCAGTAGCACATTGGGTACCCAAGACTTTGAGAAGGTAGAAATGGCCAAAGAGAACTATCCAACCACCTTAGGAGGAGCTCCACATACATAAACCCAAAGGTAGCTATCAATAAATTATGTGAAACAGATTGCTATAAAGGTTTGCACAAAAACAATTTCTTTGTTTTCATAAGTGCCATGCAGATTAATAGGCATTCAGTGACAAAGTATATCTATACACATGCAAAGTTATATAAAACCTTTATTATACATGATATCTTATACGAAGAAAATTGAATGCTTTATTTTTCATAATATGTACTATATTTAAACACCATATATGGTAATAGTACCTTTATTCTCTTTTTTAGTTTATATTTTATTCAGAATATCTCATTTTTCAGTTCACACACAGAATATGTTATTTTTGTGGATACTGTTCTAAGAAAGTAAAATAAA
Organism: Phyllotis vaccarum; assembly: GCA_033318265.1. Taxonomy (NCBI): domain Eukaryota; kingdom Metazoa; phylum Chordata; class Mammalia; order Rodentia; family Cricetidae; genus Phyllotis; species Phyllotis vaccarum. Next base: position 61,498,649 of record JARWLC010000007.1, read on the forward strand.
GTCTCAGAAGGGTGATAATCATCATTACAGAAACTTTGTGTTCAGCAGTAAGTAACCTGAGATTTTCAAAATTCAGCTATATTCTGTGTAGACAGCAAACTATTTTAGAGCAAGTTCCCAGTAATAGAAGATTTATGTTTCCAATTTTTTGCACTTTTGTATTATGTTCATTGTTCCCTGTTCCTCAAGAAGAACTAGCAAAGGTTCTTCTGCAAAGATGAGTGGAAGCAATCTTGGGAAGGATGCTGGACACTCAGTTTTTCAATAAGGAGCCAACTTTGGAAAAAAAAAAAACCTGCATTAATTTATTATTGCTGCATGGGAGTTGCACGGCACTTATTCCTTTCAAGTAGAACTACACAGGATATGAAGTTATCCCAAAGGAGGTAGAGTTTGAATGATGCTTAGTTTGTCTGTACTTTGAAGCCTAATTTGATTGGTATTCTTATTAAACTTGGCATTCCTATTTTGTACTAGTATGTGATGTTGGGGGAAATAGGAAGTTTGAGATCCAAATGCTTTACAAAATCACTTGAGTCCTTAGAAACATTCTCTATTTCCCTGGTTTAATTCAAGCAAATACATTTATAGGATACAGATAAACATGTATTTGGTTTCCTTGGAAACCAAGGACACTGTTGGTCAGGTGAATTTTTCTTGTAGATCAAAGAAACTATCTCCTCTAAAAATGTTCCATCAAGAAGATCGTGTGGTTCTAATTATTTAGACTTACAAAAAAATAAAGGTACTAGCATAGAGAGCTTTCTTGAGCTATTATAAAGTAAGTGATACTCAAATAATTGAGCATACAGGAAGAAGCCAATTATGATAAGCATGTCTAGTTATCATATACCATGAAGCATCATTCTACAAATGCTTGGTTTAAAAAAGCTGGCACCCCATGTGATTTTTCTTGAATAAAAAATGTCATTTTTATGGAAGAATCACAAGCTGTTACAGTGCAGGACAGTTATCAAATTGCCTCAGATTGTCATCTGTTGATGGCTCTACCACCTATTTATTTTTAAAATTTGTATTATCAGAGTGCAGGGACTATAGTTTAATTTCCCCTCTGTTCCTGGGCATTAAACCACAGTTCATGGTACTGTGGCTGGAACTCCAGACCAATGACTCTCCTGGGGACTCTGGAAGGTTCCAGAGATTTGTAATGACTGAATGATTTTCATAAATGCTACTAAGTATTTTTCTCATTGTCACTTTCTCAGAATTGTACACTGAAATATGTAAGAGAGCACACACATTTAAACAGATGTAGATGTGAGCATCTTGCTGACTTAAAGAAAGCCATACACAAACAGTGGAAAACAATATTATACTTCAAAAATGACTTTGGTTTTGCTTTTAAAGATAATAATTTTTAAAATGAATTACTTTGTTATCATGTGATAAGTTCATTTTTCTTAGTTCTAGAATATCTCATCTTTAATGAAGCAAGTAATAAATATCATGCTAATAAATTTGTTTTCTGAATCAGAATATTCCTAAGATCTTTTCAGACTGCATTGCAATATGAAACATGCAAACTGGATGTCCTTTGGGTCTAAAAACTTGCACCATCAGAGATGAGAATATGGGATTGAAGACAAAGTCTTCTTGCTGGAATAATCGCCTGAGAATTGCAACCCACAAAAAGGATTTGGGAACAGACACATTCCATCTCCAGCTTTAGTTAGCTCTAGCTGAGCCCTCTCCTAGTTGGCAAAGCACAGCTCTCCTTGTACACATTCAGGAGTCTGAGGTTCATGTGTGATAACGATCCCACTGAATTTCTGATCTCAGGAAGCTGCCAAGGAAGTTTTCCTACATGGAAGATCTTGGGTTACATCGCCTAAATACTGCTCTTATGTCAGAACTGCATTCCAGTTTCAGGATTCTGTTTTCAGCTCCTCCAACTTAAGGAGCATTTAGGCTACTTATTCCAACAACCTCATTTTAATGTGCTATCTTTTTCTGTTCTCCATTGCTTACTAAACAAATTCATGTTTTATATTTTTTGGGGGGAATAAGATAAAATATCTGTCTTCCTGGTTTTACTTTTTAGTAATAACTACTAATGTACCATGCATCCATTAAAATTGTCTACACGTGGACAAAGAATCAACCATACTATGCTGCAAAAAAAATAAAAATAAAAAAAAATTGTAGGTTAAAAAAAAGTAAAAAATTTACTGAGCTCACAGATCTGAATCTAATTATATAATGATAAACTTCACAGTTGATTTTACACATTATGTATTTCCTATGCATAGGTTCCTTTTATTTCTATATATAGTTATTTATATTTGTCTAGTAATTAAATTTTTCCCAAACTTGATGAAAGTGCCTCTTAAAATTATTATAGAAACATGGACTTTTATGGCAAATTATAAGTCATGATGAGTCCTACTTTCTATATTGTTCATTGTACTGATGATATCTCTATCAAGTATAAATTCTACTGTAGACAAACAGACGGATTTCAGTCTGTTGATGTAATACTCACATCTCCTTTACAGGGCTTACTATATGTTCATTTCTAAGTAATCACACTTACCACCGGGAAGGAGAGCAGGCTTGCTCTTTACGTTTGGGCTGGAATGAGGAAATTTGTTGCTGAATGACATGAAAAGGTGTGCAGTGAAATCATCAGGGAGTTCAGCTTCCAGAAAGGTCTTCATGAAGAGCTTGAAACCTTCAAAATCTATGGTCTGAAAAACCAAATTTAAATATGTAATTTAAGATCCATTGTAACCATGTTCAAATCATTAGTAACAGAAATTATCTGTGATATTTTCTATATCCAAGTCTAAAAAAGAAAGATAGTAATATAAGCCTGAGGCTTGGCAGTTCTATGATACCATTGGCAAAGGCAGGTATGTGTCTTCCCTTTGATAGTGTAGAACAAAGATAACATGATTTCTAGTCAGATATTTCTATCTCCATAGAAACCAGGGAACATAAAAATTTTACCCTCTGAAATTTTCTTTCCAATTCTATCAACTGGGACTGTTATTTTTAAACCCACAGAGTAGCTCAAAACAAGCTAATGAAGATTCACATATTTATACAGCAGGCACACAGAAGGATAGAACTTCTTTTCTTCACAATAATGGCGATTATTTCTTTTGAGAGTTGTAAAAGGTGATCAATAACAATTTCAATTCAAAACCAACATGTAGTGATTAAACATTTCATAACTTCACATACAAACCTCTAATGGACCATATTGTAAGGTCTTTAACCATAATCAAATCCATATTCATCTGGAAGCAGTCATTTCAGAGAAAGGGTCCCAAGTTAACTTGAAGAGCTGCTGAAGGAAACCATCATCTCAGCTTAGTATGAACTACACAGGAATCTCCAGGGAGCATGTAATCACTCAGCAAAGTGGGACAACAGGTAAGATGGATGTCGCAGAGAAACTGAGACAACTATGGGTACTTTGGGTGTAAATGCATGTGGATAATTTTGACTAGCCTTGACCAATACTCATGTAATGAAAGAATATGTTAAAGGAGTGTTTTCTGGAAGCACTACAGTTGGCGAACCACAAGAACAACAACAAAAAACTTAGAAAACTGGACTAACTCGTTAAGAGGCCTAAAATACTTAAAGAGAAGAAGCCAGAATAAAACCAGGCCAGTGAGGAGCAACAGTTTTCACAGGAAGATCAGTCTTACAGAACCCTGGTGCGGTCTTCCCTCACCTAGGTTAGCTAGCACACTCAGAGAAACCTGCTAGTTGATTATTTTTAATCTTATCACCGTACCTGGAAGATAAGAAAATGTCTATAAAACATTTTTAAATAAAAAATATCCTATCTTGTGTGTATAGTAATATTTGAGAAAGTGAGAATGTGTACCTTCTGCATTGTTATTAATTATGAACACATTGATGTCATATTATTGTTGGAAAAATTAAAATAAACAGTTATCTTTTCAATATATTACACAAAACACACATTTTTAAAGTATGAGTAATGAACTGATTATGTTTATATATATATATATATATGTATATATATATATATATATAAAACTACATATGTGTGTGTTTGTATTGTTTTTTATTGAAGGTAACATCAAGAAATTAAAATAATCTATTACCTTTGTTATTAGTAATTTTTACTAAAATTATGTGTGAAGTCAACATGTCACAGTTGTTGTCTTAATAAAACTTAGTACTTACAGAACTTTAGGTATATTGTGAAATTTTAAAAAGTCAGAAAAGGTATAAATACAAAGAAGTTATGTCTTGGAAATATGTGTTACTTTGCATATTAATAAGTCTTTTATATTGGCTCAAAAATGATAAAATTCACTGCTTCCTTCTAAATCAGAACCTGACTTTTTTCTTTTTGTTCTGTAATCAGACAACACTTTCAAACTACTTAGTTCAGAGAGTAAAACTCTTTAAAATATCTCACCTCTTCAAAGAGGACCATTGCAGGCAAAACAATAGATTGTGCTATTAGTTCTTCAGTGAATTCTAGGAGATGATGTCACAAGATCTATGGTTAAAGATTTTATGGAAGAATAAAGCTGTTTCTTGACATTCTCACAGTACTTTTGAGAATAAATCTTTCTACTGAATTTGTGACATTATATATGGCACAATGATGTGAGATCCAAATGCCTTTACAGCCAAAATTTATTTGACTCAACATTTCCAATTCATAGTCAACAAGGACATCTTTTCCAATGTTTTCTGAGTTACCCATTACTTTTCTCTATAAAATGATTTTAGATATCACCAAAACCTAAAATCATGGTGCCTAAATCATAAGATTTTAATAGTAAGTATGTGATTTACTTAATTTACATATTTTCTTTACAATATATAATAGTGAAGAAATTTCAAATGTATATGTGAGTGTTCTTTTGCTGTCATTAGCTTTGGAAAATTCAAACTTTGAATAGAATAAGACCATTCATAATGCACATTATTGGAAACATGAACGGAAGAAACATCTTGGGACTTGAATATTTTCAGTATAATTGGCAATTAATTCTAATACACATAATGCATAATTTTCAAAATTATTTGTAACATTTTTCTTTATGAAGCAGCCACTGACTAATTGGTGATAATAGAAAATTTATGAAGAACATAGATTTTTCAGATGCTCCTGCCAAGTTGGCATAAACTCAAAGCACACTTCCCCATCCTCTTCATTATTATATTTGGCCATGTGGATCCTTTGCTCTCACAGTCCCCTTGACATTAAAGATGTAACACTAATATTTATTATGGTACATGAAAATGAATAAAAACACATGCTACTTTGTCATTGTTTTCTTTGGCAGATTTGGGTTTGAATCTTTTTGAAATTCTCAATGGTCATACTAGGTTGAGTCTCAGGGCTGGGATCCAGTTACAGGGGATAGTATTTGGAGAAACAGCCTAAAACCAGAAAGTAGTCTGTAAGCACAGAGGAGTTAGGGTCTAAGACTTTCCATTTGAGTCTGGAAATTTGCTTCTTCTGGAACCTCCTCATCTTAAAATTGATAGCTAATATCAGAGGCTTAAAGAGGCAACTAATAATATGTAATAGAAACACTGTGTCTATGTAAATGAATGCCTTGTATGTTGATAGAATCCTCACAAAATAAAGAAATGAGTGCTAACTTTGATTCTTTTTATAGGCAAATAGCTTTTAAAACTGAATTAAAGTACTTACCATCAATGCTTGTAGTTGACACCATGGACCTAAAATTGTTGCCAATTTCAATGAGAAGAATATACTTTCATGAACTTATTTCCAGTGTTTGCACATGCTGCAAGATGTTTTGCAATTTTTATACTTATTTATTCAATTTTTTTCAAAGTGTCTCATGTATCCCAGGCTATCCTGAACCCTTCTATGTGGTTGAGATCTTTGAATGCCTGATCCTTCTTACTTCATCTCCCACAAGCTAGCATTACTAATCTCTCTCATCTGTTTTTGCAAATTGTATTTATGATAAATGCATTAATTATAATTATAATTATAATTATAAAGCATTCTGTTTCAGAAAAGATACAAATTAAAAGGTATAAAAAATAATAGTGAATGAGTGTTCAATGACACACTTTGAAAACACCTGTGACTGTTTTTTCCCTTGATTTCCCAGCATGCCCTAATGTGCTGGGTTGTGGAATTGCAATGTACTCTCACTTTCTGGAAACTTCAGGAATAGTTTCACTGCCATCCAGGCTGTCTGCATTTGCAGACATGGCTTGATAGGTGATGTCTACTCTTCCATGAAAGAACATGCTACCTTTGGAAATAATTTTACAAGTGAAAAAATAACTCATTCATTTAAAAATACTACTTATACTTATTTGTAGTTGTTAAAAGTGCCTAAAAATTCTTTCAAAAATTTTAGAAACTCCATTTTCTTCCATGAAAATACCTAGATGAACTTTCTAGTGTCTTTCAATGGTTTTCGAAAAGTGCTATCCCTAGTGATAGAAGCATAAAAATAAAAATCAGAAAAAATAAAAAACAATCAGTGTTTCACGGCAGTATTTTTTTTAAAAAACTATTTTTGAAAAACAGTCAATGATTATTTAATGTTCCAATGGCATGATTTATCTTAATAGGGCATATAACTCTTATCTAATGAATATCATTAAAGAAATGGTCAGACAAAACACTAGCTTTTAGACTATCTAAAAATCTATTCATAAACTTCGCTCTTACTATTAACCTAAGGGAAGTTCATTCCAAATCCATTAATGCTTGATTTTAAATCTCATTGTTGAGAAAGTAACTGGCCCAATTAGTATAATTTTGTTTTATGAATTATGCATATTAATCTTCAGTTTATTTCTCAATGATTTATTAGCATTTATGACGATTTTTATAGTTATTAAATTTGATACATTATTAATCCAGCTTCTCTGTGAGGAATGGCATATCAGATGATCCATTCTTAAATTTTCACTGTTTCCATAGGTCATAAGATAGTGAATCTTAGTAAACTCAGGATCTTGATCCTGTGAATAAATAGAAATCTCAAGAAGTTGATCATATTAATTTAATTACACTGTGATATAGTCAGTCTCTTAAATACCTATATAAATATCATCCATCACAAGACTCTGCACCAGAATAGTTTCTTTAAAAAGCGATTCCTCTACTATCTGGCATTAAAACCTTCACCCTGGTGTCAAGAGGAAATTGAAATATTCCAAGGATAAATCCTTCAGATCAAGTATAGCATATAAAGTTGCAGTGGACAAAACATTGTCCAACCTGCTGGTGTGTTTTCAAAACTCCAGCCTGGCTTTGAGCTAATAAGAAAAGAAAGTTATTACAACTGTATTAATTCTAATAGAAGAGAGACACAAAGGCTGAATCCATGTCTACTTGTGTTCCTGGCATTCAAACTGCACTGGTACCTGACGGCTGTGGATGATGGGGCAATAGCAAAGTATCCACACTGCTATCTTAGGACAGCACAAGGAAATGTCCTGGCTAAAAAGCACAGAGCATGCCTTCTGGCCCTATCAGCAGCTGAAAATAAACAATCTTATGGTTTTATATATATATATGACAATAATATTATATTTTATTTAAGTTGAAAGTGAGGGAATGAGCTTCTGAGAAATTTAAGAATTCATTGTTTGTTGGAGCTAAAGATGTTAGACATCCCGACATCCAGCTTCTGTATATTATTGAGAAGTTCTGAGTAAAATGATGCTGTTCCCAAAGTGAGACCCTAATCACTGTCACTCAGCACTAATGTGACACCTGCTTGAGCAGACAAAGAATTATATATTTTTAGGTACTTTGGAGTTTAAAATTTATCAACATAAAACACTTAAAAATATCTACATTTCATAGATAGACACCCTAAAGCCGGGGAGCTTGTTTTGAAGGTGGCAGAAGTGAGGAAAACTAAATTCAAAAACTTCAAAAAAATTGACATTTTCTTGTTGTGCTTTTCTCGCCTTTAGTAGAGAAGTTGAAGTGACTTTGGGGATATTGAACTTATTCTAGAAAGGGAAAGCATATCTGAGCCTTAAGTGCAGTGTCTCTACTGACAGGAACCACATGCAGAGAACTACCCATCCCAGTCAGGAACAGAGAACAGGCACAGAGCCACAACTGCTCTCCATGAGTGTCTTCTTGGCTTTGCATCCTTATCCTGTTCTGCAAGTGATCAGATTTCTACTGAGATGTGTTAGCATACAGAACACAGGCTTGGCTCAGTAATATAACTAGACACATACTGCTGACAAAAAGAAAAGCAAGAGCTCATTCTGACACCAACTTTAAATAGCCCAAGTGGCAGGGCTGGTGGTTTGAAAAGATGTTTTTTGTTGAAGAAAGATGCTGAGCAGTCTTACTTTGTAATTAACATAATAGCACAGAAGACAACCACTTTCTCTGTGCACCTGCTTCCAAAGAATCATTAAATACAATGAAACCTGAATTTGACAACTAATATGTTTCCACAAAATTGAGAGACAAAGTGATGAATGGCTGTGCTCTATAATGGAGGATAGTAACTGTTAGGGTGAGTGAACCATCTCAGTGGAACCTCATTTTAAGAGAATATACATAAATATGCATAAACACACACACACACACACACACACATTCATTGAATAAGAATGTCCCTTTAGGCTCACATATTTGAATACTTGGTCCGATGTGTAACCATTTGGGACAGATTAAGAGATGTGGCCTTGTTGGACCAGTGGTGACACTGAAAGTGTGATTTTAAAAAAGCAGTTGCCAATGCTGTGTCTCCATCTCTTCTGCCTTGTGTTTGTGAACTTGCGAGACATATGTGGTCAGCTAGTACCCCAGCATCATGCCTATTGCTATGCTTCACTCCATGATCATCACAGATACTAACCCTCTGAAACCCTAGGTTCCAAATAACCTTTATATTCTATGAGGTGCCTTGGTCATAGTGTTTGGCAACAATAGAAATGTAAAAATAAGAATCTATATGCATATATATGCACACACATGTATAGCAATGAGAGTGTGTTTTCATAAAGGAAGGCCAGAGGTAGATCCATCTGTCTTCCTTTAATTGTTCTCCATCCTATGAGACTGGGTTTCTCACTGAACTTACAGTTCATTGGTTGTTTAGACTGTTTGACCAGCAAGCTTCCAAGATCTTTTTTCTTTCTGCCTTCCACAATGGAATTACTATACAGTACTTTCATGTGAGGGTTTTTATCTGGGTTTTAGATACCCCATATTAGGTCCTTATACCTGCATAATAAGCATTTAATCCATTGAGCTTCTCCCTAGGTCCAGAAATATTATTAATTTAACAAAACCAGGAATACCCTAGTATTTCTATTATGTTGGAAATATCTAATTAGAGCATATAGTAATGTACAGAAAGTCTGTGTCCTTCACTGAACCAACAGAGTTTTGCTTATAGAATAGAATTTATTGGCACAAAATTTTGAAGCAATGGATTGCTTACCTTTCTCTCAAGAAGAAATTTTAATTTTTTTTTAATTCTATTTTCTCCACAAAGTTAAAAAACAATTGTATACAAAATAAAAAATCCTCACTATTATGTTTTACATTCTGTTTTCAAATCACACACTGTGAACAAATAAACTAACCATTTTCTTAAATAAATTAATTTACCCCAAAATGATAATTTTTGTTACCTAGTAAAATTAGAAAATCTAATTCTGGAGTGTCCAAAACCAAAATTTCTACCTTGAACATTTTTTTTTATCCTGTCAAGGTATAAGATCTCTTCTAGTGATATTAATTGGGAAAATTTCTATTTTTTCAGTTATAACTTTAGATATTGTAGATAATCTAGTATGCCTAGCTGGTATGTAAGTATAGCTTCGTGGTATGGGTAAGGAATTCATAGATCAAATAAGAAGACAGATTTTAATAGAAAAGAAAATGTCTTACTTGGTTAAGAATGTCTTGTTTCTGTGCATGCAAGGAGAGAAAGAATACATGTATTAATGGAAAAGAATTTGTATCCATTATCTCATTTTGCTGACATTTTCACTAAAAGTTCAAGAGTTCACGATTTTGTACTGATTTTAAAATGCACCCTATGTAACTGGGTCTCAAAATGCTGTTGCAAAACAATAGCATCAACATATGCTGGGAAAATGTCAGAAAAAGCAAGTCATGAGCCCAACCCCAGAAACACTCAAGGAGCATCTAGAAGACGGAGGCAGGCAACGGTCCATTCTCAAAGAAGGCCTCTGTAAGTCTGCTTTAAACAAAAATTTAGAACAATTGACTAGGATGAGTCTTTGGGTATACAGATGGCCATAATTCCTATTGATTTGAATCAAATATGATAAATAGAAAACAATGTTTAAAACCTTTCAGAGAGGGCAACAAAATGTATATAAATAGAATTTATTTATTCCTCTCTTACAATTTTTCCTTCTGTTAGTGAAACATACCAAATTGTCCTCAATGATCCAAAAGATTAAATTATTTTGTAATTAAACTTGATATTCAAGACAGAACAAACAAAGAAAACCAAACATGCAAAAACAAGCTGAATTTTCTCATATACCAACAAAGTTCACTATTTTCATGAGAAGCATCATCATACCTTGCTAAAATAAATTCATTTTTAAAACATTACTTTTATTAATTTAAGAACACCAGATTTTTAAGTTTTTAAATTTTAGAGAACATTTAAAATGTTTACTAATTTTCCTTTACATAATTTTAAGAAAGGATTATTAAATGGTTTTTAGTACAAAAATTAGGTATAATTGATTATTTTCATATCTTTTGTCTATATTTCTTTACTATTAGAATAATTTTAGAGGACCTTTTCTTTGATAAAAACTCCTAATACAATCTTTTGTATTAAAATTTAGCCAGCTATAAGAAAAAAAGAATTTTAATAACTTTATTTAAAGAACTAAGTGAAACTCATGGGCTATGTGCTTTGCTTTCAATCTGCAAACACATTTCATTGGAATAATGAAAATTATGCTTATGTTAAAGCATGGAACCAATTATTCTTTCTAAAGCTAAGCTTAGTTAAATACTATTTCATTTTTCTCATAAAAGCTATAACGTATAAATAGTTAATCATGCCAAATAACTTTGGGGTATTCTGACCAGTCAAGATAGGTCAATAACTTCCTATGTGATTTCAGAATAAGAATTGCTTCATACTGTTGGTTTAATTTTTAATAAGCCAGATGATATCTCTAGGAAAAAATCTTTAGTGTTTTCATTGTCAACAACAGGTATTGCTAATTATTTTCTAGTGGCTTTTATAAAACGCAGAATAGCTCTTAAAGAGTCATATTATCTTTAATATTTTTCTGTTAAAGGGAAAATTCATATTAACATTTAGCTTAAAGAGTAGCTTTCTTCTTTCTCTTAATTTAGAATTGCTAGTGAGTCATGATGAGATCCAGCTTTCTGTTTTTTTTTTTAACTATTATTATCTTAATGATTAGATTTATTGATGGCAAACACATTATTGAAAACCCTGACTTTATATTGTCTTTAATAACACACCCGTTAATTACTGCACTAAATCTATGCTGACTGTTAAGCATTGTGAAATAAGCATAGTAATAAAGAGAGTCTTGGAGTTATTTATACAAGGATTCACTAAGAGCAAAAGACTGCAGTAAAAAACAATATCATATCATATCAACTGATGTCAGATGCCATGTTGAGAAAAGATAAATATCCCAGATTTATGTATAAGGATGTGAATTTTCAGTTGACTCTGGAGCAATGACTATTTATGGCATTTGTGGCTTGACAGTAATTCTGTAATGTTGCCTTCTTTCCTTTCTACTCTATATTCTTGGACTTTGAGATTTTCTGTTTGTATGCGCAGCTACAATTTTATCTCATTTACTCTTCAGGGAAACACAGGCCAACTATATATTTTTTCTTAGCACTGGATAGAGAAAATGGCATGGAAACTGCTGATTCATTCTCCATCATTAGAAATCACCAAAATCACTTTTGTTCTATGGGTTATTTTAAAAATGTATAATTGTGTCATAATGTTGGGAAAAGTAAAAAAATATGAAACAAAAACAAATGTGGTAGTGCATGTTTGAATTCTTCACACTAGGATAACTAGGGTAAGAGTTTGGAAGTTGAGTAACAGCCTGAGTCACACGGTGAAGTCTTATCTAAATGGAAAAAGAAAACAAACCCTGTGTTGTAATTTAGACATTGGACTACATATTCCACAGAAGAAAGATTTTAAAGGACAAGTAGAAATTATGTTCTTATAAATATGCAAAACCAAAGAGTCATATCTCAGTATGCAAACAAATCTGTATTGATGACAAATTTAGACATAATTGGCTTTTTGCAAAGATATATTTATTTTTATTCTCTATATTCATATTTCTGTTGTTGAGGCTGAAAATGAATTGAGTAATTTTGAACAGACATTAAAAATACAACATTTTCAGCTGATATTAAATGGAGAATTACTTAACAAAATAATTTGAAAATGAGCTCTGTAAAATATGGTATTTAAAATGAATTTACGTATCAGACAAGTTTTATAAGCAAAAATATATATTATAAAAAGAAAATTTTAATTGTCCTTTTGTTTGCTCCTTAAGACACCATGGTTATAGCCACCTCAAAAATTGTTAATAATAATTTCCTGATAGGAATTACTCCCTGCCCCTTATATGTCAATTTCAGATTATAAGCCTCAGATTATAGGATAAGAATCATATGTATCTTTCTGTCTTCTATCAAATCCTGTTTTCTAATTCTAGAAAAAATCCGCAAACAATATATTTTAACAATATACATTTTTTCAAGCATAAACACTCTAAAGGTATTTTGATCATAAAAGTTGTATAAATATTTAATCACCTGCCAGAATGTCAATTTGTTACGAACTATATTATATGGAATGTGCTAAATGGTTTATGGTATGTGAGATATATACATGTAAGTGTATATATGTATATATAAATATATATACAGAGAAGCATATGTATATGTACATTTATGTACATATACATATTTTTCTAGAATTTTCCATGAAGAAAAATTCACCCAACAAGCACATCATTAAACTGAGAAAGAACAAAGAGAAGCTTTACCCCTTCAGGATTATACTTTGCAAGCACGCCATTACCATGGAATTCTTCAAGAACATCCTTTAATTTCTTTGTAGAATCTACAAAATAAGGGGGGGGGGGCACAAAAAACATTTATATCATTTTAATGTGCTTATGTTTCTCAGATAAAAAACCAAACATATATAATATAAATAATCACCAACAGAAACCTAATTGTAAATCATCGTATGGAATGTCTTTTGAGGGAGTGGGGAAGTTGAGGAAGTAACCCAGCTACTTGCACAAACTGGATAAGTATATTATGGTTTGTGGTACCATACCATGTGCCAGTGTCTATTCAGACATAAAAGATAATGACAACATCATAAAAGGAAATAAAAATATATTTAGTCAAGTATTTTTTTGATATTCAGGTCAACATCTGTCAATGATATATGAGTAAATATCAAGTAAATGAAGAAATTTTTGTGTTTCCTTGATGGTTTTTACAGGAAAATATCTAGCTGAATATAGTAAACCTGGTTTAAAAAGGAAAAGTAAAATCATCATCCCTCACCAAACTGCAGCCTAAAACTCTCATACTCTCACTGTTGTAGATTCATATTTCAGCAACTCTAAAAACATTCTATGTCCATCTACTATCTTCATCTGCACATGTACACTTGAGTTTCTTTCTCGGCTTATTCTACTAATGCTGCTTTGAACATTTAAATGGATCAGGTTTTGTGTGACAAAAATTGACGACACCACTGGGACCTTTCACATTGAGAAATGGGAAGTAATCATATATTAAATAATTTCATGGTCTCTGCTTTCAGCTGAAGGATATGGTTCCTTTCTTTTCTGTTGTAATTTATGTGGAGTTGTGTGTCTGGGGACAGTGATTGTGCATAGTGCATCAGATTCACAATTTCTGATGCCTTCACAATCCCCTGTCAGAACATTTCACCAACGTAAACAGGAAGTATGAAATCTCTGACTCCTCTTTCCTCTTTTTTGCTTCTCTCCAGCCCCGTCACAATTAATATATGTTTTCTGTCTATGGATTTGATTATTGTGAGCATTTTGGGGAGAGGGAAATGGAATCAGTTTTATTTCATTATCATAGTGTTTTTAAGTAATATACATGTGTAGCACATTTTATTCCTTTTTATACCTGACTAATGCTCCATTTTCTATATATAGTATCAGCAAACTACATTTGGCTTGTTTCTATTTGGGTTAATATGAAAAATGCTGCAACCCCAGATCATATAAGTTTTAGAGAAACCATATTTCAATTCTTTTTAATTGCTCAGTTTTTCTTACCTTACAATTTGAGTAACTGACAGGCAGATTTTCACAATAGCAGTAGCATTTTATAATCTCACAGAAATAAGTAAATGGTAAAATTTCTGAACATCTGTTCAGATATAACACTTGTTATTTTCTACTCTCTACTGTAATCATCTGTAGTTAGATGATGCTTTTATGTATTTTATTAATCATTTGCTTATAAATGATGACAATATTTGCATGTGATTATTGTTTATATTTCCATCTATGTGTTTATATGTGTGTTTCCATGTGTGGGACTAATTATGTGGAGATGTGGATAAATAGGCAGTTGTAGTGTTATTCCTCAGGAGCCATTAGTGAGATAAGTTCGCTCTTTTGGCCTGAAGCCTGCTAAACTGGATAATCTGTCTGCATAACCCAGATATACTCTTGTTTTTGCCTCCCCAGTATAATTGGACTTTCTTTTGGATTGCCAGCTCACAAATAATGACCCAGAATCTTATTAAATATGAAAGCTCAGCCATGGCTTATGCTTGTCTCATTAGCTCTTATAACTTAAGTTAACCCATATTTTTATTAATCTACATTCTATCACATGGCTTTTACCTCTCTCCTCTTTTCTGTGTCCTACTCCTGTGTCTCGATGGCATCTTCCATGCCTTGATTTATCTCCTACCTTTTTCTCTGCCAGGAAGTTCCTCTTATCCCTACTGCCTAGGTATTGGCCTCTCTGCTCCTTATTAAACCAATCATGGTAATATATCTTTACACAATGTGCAAATATCCCATAACACCTCAGAAAATATAGCCCCCAAAGTCCACTAATGTACCTTTTGTTGTTTACTTAATTTTAATACAAAGGCTTGAAATTGAATGCAGGTTCTCCTACTTACAACAGCTTTAACAATCAGCCATCTCCTGAGTCTTTGATCATTTACATATTTATGAGAAAAATATCTCTTCAAGTCTGTCTGTTGACCCTTATTTCTGGGTTTCTTGCATATTTGCTATTAAATATGTTGGGTGTATGTTTATTTGCCTTAAGTCTATAAATCTTCCTAAATTTGTCTTTTTTATCATTATCTTACCAACATTTTCTGTCTGTGATCAAATTTCAATTTGCTCTCATCCCAAGTATTGGTATTTAAATTGTTAAGAAAGAAATATACATTTACATTTTGTGAACAATTTTCAGTTTTATGATACATTTAAAGTTATAAATCTAAAAAGCATAAGGATTTAGCTGAGATTAAAGAAGTCCTCCAGATTGGTGAGGGCCCTGCCTAGTGTCTGTGAACTTATCTTCCAACTCTAGCACTACCATTAAACCCAGTGAAGCTAGGATTGCTTCCCATAGACAAGGTCCTAAAATTACAAAAAAAAAAAAAAAAAAAAAAAACAAAAAACAAAAAACCATTGATTGCATTCCCATGTGTCTTGTGAGAGACTTATGCTAGTACAGAGATATCAGGTTATACATTTGTATGTATCTCCTTATTTGGAATCATCATTTGAAAATGATAAGAGGCTATTTTCAGTGGGAAAATTTATTTATTTCTTAGTCATACATGCAGATGTAAAACAAGGTGTGTATAGTCACCAAGACATGCACCTATACTCAGGCACTCATTCTGAAATATCTATCTTTGGTAGATCACAGTTTCTTTAATCATGGATTAAATAACACATTAGAAATAATTTACAATAGTTGTTTACATCATACATATCCGATTTTAATAACTTGCCATGCAGCTTCCATAATGTCATTGCTATTATGGAGGGGGGGATAAATTAAAAGTTGAACTCTTAGTGTGTTATTCTATTTTCTGAAAATAGGTTCAAGTATCATGTTGGTGTTGTGCAATTTAAGAAAAAAATTCATATTCAAAAGATTTTCCACTTATGCGACTTGTACCTTTACTAATTTTCAGCATCCAGTACAAATGTCTTGGCTTGGAGATCACTATGACCTGATCTTGAACTTGCAATTTAGTTTGAAACTTAAAAATTATTTTGTTATCTTCTTGTCTTTGGACCCAAGTTTTCCAAGATCTAGACTTGTGCAGAGAGCCTTTTACAGGAGGGGCTTAACATGAGATATCAGAAATCCTATAAACAGCATAATCTTTCAACAAAATCACATCGTGAACTATCTACATATATGCTTGTATTCTCTATTGCAGTAGGCAGTACAACATGTATTGTTGTGTACTATAAAACATTCTTTGGTTGTAATCTAATTTAGATACTGCTTTCCTAAAACTCCTTCTATGAGATCTCATCATGAACACTCCTTTCTTTCAGATTATGCCAACTCTAGCTTGTGTTGCATATAATGACAAAGACACAGAACATCAGATCAACAGAGATAAAAGGAATCCATGACTTATCTGCACTGCCATCAAGGACAAGGCAGACAGTAAGAAAGTGACATCCACATAATAAATGCTAAGACATATTGTCACTGTTATTGTAGTTAATACCAGAGTCTCATGTCAAATATCAATGATGGATTCTGGATTCAGCAATGCTAAAAAACCCAAGGCAGCAGCCTTTCATGAACAAGCTACAATCTAGGATATTAATTCCTAATAAATACATATCTGTAATGGAATAAAGTTCTGGTGATTCAGAATATTGGCAAATGGAATGTGGGCAGCCATGCTCAGGAAGCTGTTTGATTTGGGGGGTGTGAAACCAGTATTAATACTAATCCTGGGATTCCTAGTCCCTTAGGCCACAACTTGCAATTCTTAACACATGGGACTAATTCCTAGGTTACTGTGTATAGGGGGATTAGGTTGTTCCATTGTAAATAATTGTCCCACCCACCGGTTTAATAAAAAGTGCTGATTGGCCAAAGGCAGACAGGAAGTGTGGGCAGGGCTACCAGACTAGAAAGACTCTAGGAACAGAAAGAACAGAGCAGAACACCAGAGAGAAGCCAGAAGAGGCAGAGGATGACTATGATGTTCTGAGAAAAGGTACTGAGCCACATGGCTGAACATAAGAGTCATGGGTTAGATTAAGGGTAAAGAGTTAGCACATTATATGCCTGGGCCTTAGGCTGATCAGCCTAAAACTATTGTAAGCATCTGTGTGTCTCTGAGGTCTGTGGGTCTGTGGACCTAAACCTTGAGGTTAGGCTGGAAAGTCAGATCCAGAAACCTCTTACTACAACTGTGCTTAGCTAGAGGGGCAGGGAACACACAGTACAACAATGGGTACCAATATTGTCCTTGTGCTAGTATATTCACCTTCTGCAAAGACAGTTTAACACCAAAAAACAGAAGAGAAAGAATGTGATTATCAAGTGATGTCTTTTATATCACTGTTGGATCACTTCAGAACTGAGATAATTTTAAGTTTGAAAGTTGGAGTCACACATACATCCTTGTTATGTAGCATGTCAGAAGATTTTACCTGAGAGTGGAAGCTGGCAGAGCAGATTATTTCCATATTGCGTAGTCTCAGCACCTGCTTTCATACAAGCCTAGTTTCTTGTGCCCTATAGTGTTTACTCTGTGAAGTCTCATGTTGGCTATTTTATGAGAATTAAATAAGTTATATTTTGGCAATAGATATTGCTATTATCTACTTCTAAGTATTCTAAATTTTATATGACTTTTGAGGGAATTAAATTGTTTTTGCTTATCTCTGACATGAGCACAAACTAATAAATGCCCTTACAATATGTTTTAGGAAATCAAATGAGTCTTTGAAATTACTACATGATAAAAACAAAAATATAGCATTTTTAGTTATCTCGCATCCCTTTAGATATCTGTAACTTCTCAGATTAGTGTGCTCTCTCCCCTCCTTGTGTGTGTGTGTGTGTGTGTGTGTGTGTGTGTGTGTGTGTGTGTGTGTGATTTTATAGCCTCTTCTTTATTGAAACAAACAAACATACCACATTGGCTTCATAGGCCTGATAAATGTAATTATAGCTACATTTGAATTTAGAACTTATTCTGGAATTCTCAACTGGTTGTCTTCTGGATATTTCAAACATTATGTGGTTGAGTTTTCAAAACTTAAAATCGAAATAGTAGAAATCTTGTAATACTGCATCTAGAGGAGTCTAATATCTAATAACTTTATGTCATGCTGTTCATTGTCAATTTGACTTTGAATACAATGACACCTTTTAACAGTTATATATTGCACATAGATTTCAGTATAACTCATTCATCTTGACACTATAGATACATACACAGATGATGCAATCTTTCTTATTTTTAATTTTTTCTGTGCTCTTTACATTCACAATTCAGTATCTGACAGTGCATTTTCAAAATACCCTATGACTTCAAAACTCTCATACTGTTCATGATGAGCCTGTTGCCCAGGATTCATTCAATTAAATAAAGTTCAAATATAAAGCCTACAGATTTTATCTCCCTCCTGTCTATAAAACATCTTGAGGAGTCATATATAAACTGAATATAGTAGAAGCTTTTTGAAATACACACATATGTGAAAACAATTTCACTAAGATCACCAAATAATTGAGTAGACAGAGCCCCAACTGGATATGTCTTATCACCAAATGAAGCTTCAAGTACCAGGAATGGTTGGACAAATGTGTGCCATAGGAACTCTTAAACAACCCAGAGCTATTGCTAAGATTTTAGGTTGTTCTCTGCAAACTGAAGGTAAGATCCTGTTGCTAAAGACAACACCCACACACTGTTTTAACATAAAAATGTTGAGTTGGTGCCTACCTAGATCCAAGTTCATAGCACTGGAATGTGAAAATAGAAAAATCCTGTAACTCTCTCCCCCTCGACCCCTTCCTGAGGTCCCTGAAACTAGCCAAAGTTGACAGAGTTTTGGTTCCATTGTTAAATGGCAGCTTGCTCATAACAGAGTTTTGGCTCCATTGTATCACTAAATTAGTTTGTTCAGGGCTCAGATTCTCAGAATAGCTTTGTTCACAGGATTTATGGCAGCTTGCTCAACTGCTTAGGATATACTTCCTGAGTTCTTGGGACTCATCTGGTCAGCAGCTTGACCTTCTGGACTTTACTTGAGATAAGGCCCTGGGACTGCATTCCTGATATAACAACCTGGGTGGGGCCACCCAGGAAAGCCCTAACATGAGGACTGTTAACCATGTGCTGTTTTGCCCAGGCAGAAACTTTCTGTAGCTTGCACAATGTGCCCATCGTGACCATTGCTCCAAGAAATGAATATCCCCAGGTGGTCGCCTGTCTCCTGTTTGCCCAAGACTCTATTGTTTCACAGGAAATACGCTTGTCTGCCTGTCTGCCTGCCTGCCTGCATTCCTAAACTCTGTCCTAAGCTGACCTTTGGCCCCACCCTGTTATTGCGTTGAGCCTGCCCATACCCCCTTCCTTACCCACAGTACTGTATAAGAATTCTACCCCGAAAATATTTGGGGCTATAGGTTTCTATACAGTGCCTGGAGCCCACACATATGTGTGTACCAGTATTCATATTCATATTCATTAAACTCTCTTTTTCTTTAAAGTTAACAGTGGTCATTAGCCGTGGTCTTGGGGTGTCTTGGGGTGCTCTAGGGGTGCCCGCCTATTATAGGAAGATACTTTGAATTCTATCAGATGAGAAACATAAACACCAAACCACCTACAAGGCCTCTAATGTCTAATGGCTACTTGTCTACAAGATATGCTGGTACAATAGTATCATAAAGCTTGTTAAATAACCAGCCAATATCTGATTGGCTTTAGGCCTTATCAGTGAGATGAAACCCATACCTAGAATTGCTCAGGTGATCAACAACCTTATACTAGATAGCACAGGGATCTAGGGGAAAACCAAATACTACTATTCTGCTGAATCAATAGTTTTCAACCTTGCTAATGCTGAAACAGTTTCATAGAGTGTCTCATATTGTAGTGATTCCCAACAACGAAATTAATTTCTTCGCAACTTCATAGCTATAGTTTTGCTACTGAGTAGTGTCTGAAACCATCAAAAATATATGTTTTCCAGTTGTTTCAACCCACGGAGTGAGAATTTCTATGTAAAATGATCATAATAAAATGGCTCCTAACAATGTTCTGATATATTCAAGCATTTGTGTCTTGCTTAATCATCATCAGAGGCTTCCTCCTAAGCAGGAAGATATAATACAGAAACCTAAAACTAGACAATATGCAGTGTGAAAGACCTATGAATGAATACTTAAATGTGATGTCATCTTCAAAACCTGCCTTGGGCTTTAGAAAATATGATAAAGAGGGGGGGTCTAAGAGTGTAAGAGCCAGAGGAGATGAAGGGAACTTAGGAAACAAGGGTTTCTAAACACAAAATTTCCATATGAACTTACAAAAACTGTGGTGAACACACAGAGCCTGCACCAGTCTGAAACAGAGGGGATCTTAGAGCTGAAAGAGGAAGTGGACATAAGACCTAATTCAGAAGCTACCTCCAATTGATAACCACTTGTAAATAAAAAGTTAGCTTTCTCCAAGGGCGTCTCACTTGGGAGAAAGGGGAGACATAAACCACACTTAAGCATAAGCCCCATGCCCGGCAATAGATGACCAACAAAATGAACTCAGGGGCATCTTTAAAATTTCTTTTTTCTTCTGTGAGCCACAAGGCTGACCCATTAGAGCCAAGGGCCTCTGAGGGAGGGAAAGCCAAGACTCTCCAGGAGTCATGGTGCTAATTGTTCTTGTAGGTGCTGACCTCTTCCTACAGAGGATTTCTGTGTAAGAAGGAAGCCCCCTCTATCTGTTATTTCCTTGGAATTTATGGATATATATATATATATTCCTATCCTGATAAGAAAACAGTCACATAGATAAAGTCTTCCAGACCTTTATTACCCCTGCTCAGAGTAAATTTACTGTCTGCCTTCTCTACAATTATCTTTGTTACTAAAACAGTAGTAACTCATTTGAAACTTCTCTCTGGCATCCAGTCACAGACAAGTTAACTCACTAAAACATCATAAAATCACCCCTCCTACTGAAAAGAGAGCTATTCAGAGCTAATTAACCCAGGAAAGTTTCCTAAGGCCTCCAGGCACCTGGATTCATTAACACAAGATTTTATCTTGAAAGTTTGGAAATGCAAACTAAGCCTTCACTAAATCTCTCCTTGGCAAAGCACATTAGCTGGTCAAAGAGCTGCAATGTCCCTTTCACTGTTGACTCAGTCATCTAGCAACCTTAGCCCCTATGGTGCTGTCAGGGAAGCAACCTGGTTGGGGGATATAAGACCTATGCCTTCAATGTTGCATTGCTATGACATTGCCATTATATAGTGTTATGAAGATGCTGTACCAATAGAGAGATATTAAAAAGAAATTGCTCTAAGTCTGATTCCTGAGAAGAGATTATGGTAGATTTCCTTTGCTGATGAAAAAGTGCACTCCTGAAGCTCTAGGAGAAGATTCTGTCTGGGGCTGGACCCCATTATTTTTCATAATGTTTTATCAGAGAAGGGTTTGTTGTTGTTTTGTTCTGCTCTCTTCTTATTTATTTGCTTGTTTTATTAGCTTACAAGTCCTTTGAATGTGTATAATGGTTGTTAGGTTTGTGTTTTTGTAGGATTCCTGTCAGTGAAAACGTGTATCTCTGAATCTATAATATGAGATTCTTATGCTTTTTTCTTGGCTATTTTCTTTTGTTTATTTGTTTTTCATACACCAATTTGTTTGTTTTATTTTTATCTTATTATTTATTTATTTATTTTTATTTATCTATCTATTTATTTATTTATTATTCCTTAGATTGCTATTTTCTAAGGTGAGACAGAGGCTGTGGAAGTGATGTGTGCTGCAACTGGGAGCATTCGGGGTAGGGTGGGAAACTATAATCAGGCTATATTGTATGAAAAGAAAACTATTTTATTTTTCCAAGTAGAAATAAAATATCATTCCTGTAGTCTGAAGTTTCTATATTCCACCCTGATGGTTCCACAACTATTTAGTACCAAATAATCACATAAAGGCTTATATTAACTACAAACTGTTTGGCCTATGGTTCAGGCTTATTACTTGCTAGCTCTTACTGTCTAATTAACCCATGATTCTAATCCATGTTTATCCATATGGCTTGATACCTTCCCTTCAGTGTAGCATTCTTGTCGTGCTTTCTCTTAGCCTCCCCACTGCTATTCTTCTTTACAGAATTCTCCTTGTCTGATTACTCTGCCTATGCTTCCTGTCTGCGTACTTCTAGTCAATTATTACTTTATTAAACAAATATTTACAATGACAAATATTTGTGTATAAAAGCATATTTCCACAACATCTCTCCTTTTTAAAAAACAAGAATCCCAAATAAAATTTTTTGTATAGCTTTTTTGTCTTATTTAGAACTTATAACCAACACTGTAAACAAAGAAAACTTTCATAATCCATTTTTTGGAAATGTGGACTTGGTTCCTGAAAGCTATAGTATATATGTAGAGGACCTGGTACAGACTCTTACAGTCTTGCTGCTTTATTCTCTTTGGGTTAGTATTAGCTTTGCCAGTTGTTTTATAGAGCTTTTTTCTCCTGGTATCCTCCATCCCCTCTGTCTCGTGCACTTCTTCTGCCTTCACTTCTACTGGATTTTCTGAGCACAGTGGGGAGAGATTTGGTGGAAAGACCTAGTTTAGAGCTGTGTATTCAAAAGTCTCTCTTTCTGCATAATGTATAATTGAGGGTCTTTGTATTTGTTCCCATCTGCTACATAGGAAACTCTTCTGATAATGGCTGAATAGATTACCCCAGGGAGCCATTTTCTTCGGGTTTTTATTTGTTGTTGTTTTTTGTTTGTTTGTTTGTTTGTTTTAAACATCAGCAGTATTTAGTATTGCTCTAGGTCTCTGAGCTATCTAAACTGTGTTTTTTGGTTACCCAAGGAGTGTCAGATATTGAGTAGCTACTTCCACATACAACCCATAGTCACTGCCTACCACTGTTCTACCAATTTTTTGCAGGCAGAAACGACTGCATATCAAGAGTTTGTGGTTCCAGGATACTTTTTGATGTCAGAGACAATAGAACATAGTTGGAAGTTTCTCTGTAGGCATCCGCTCAACCTATTCATGTTCAATGTATTGTGTAGGTGTTGTTTTCACCAATGGGAACTTCCTGTGAGTATATGAGGTGCTATTGTATTGCTCAGAATGCCTTGTTTGGGGATAACAATAGAAATTTTTGGTGAGCAATTTAATTGTATGAAACTTAATCTTGGGACTGAAGCTTAGTTTGCTGACAGGACATGCCTAGTGAGGGTTCTGCCTCTCTCATCATTTAAGACAACATAAGGATTGCTTTCCTACATTGTATTGTTTCCACTGCACTTGGTTTCTATATCACCCCTCAAATGCTGTTCAGTTTTATCTGTCTCTCTTCTCCTTTTCTTCATCAATTCCATCTTCACTACTTAAGCCTCCCATTGATGTCTCCCAACTCCAGCTCAAGTTCATCCATAATGTATATTGAACTGCATCCTCCCAGGAAGATGTGATGCCCCCCCCCCCACAGTCCCCTTCTCCCCTCCTCCCCAGTCCCTCCTCTATGCCTAACCTCCTGGGTCTATGGAGTTTAAGTTGAGTATCATGTATTTAATGGATAATATCCACATATAAGCAAGTATACACCATATTTAGTTTTCTGGGTCTGCATTACTTCACTTAGGGTAATTTTTAAAAGATCCTTCTATTTGCTTATATATTTCACAATGCCCTATTTTTTAAATAGATAAGTAATTTCCACACTGTAAATATACTACATTTTCTTTATCAATTCTTTTGTTGAGAGACATCTAGGTTACTTCTGATTTTTGACTATTATTAATAGAACAGCAATAAATATTCTTGAGAATGTCTCCTTGTGGTAGGATGAAGCACCCTTTAGGAATATGCCCAAGGAGTACAGCTGGATTATGAGGGAGATTAATTTGCATCTGAGGAAATGTCATATCAATTTCCATAATGGCTCTGCCCCCACCAGCAATGGAACAGTGTCCCCCTTGCTCCACATCCTCACCAGCATAAGCTGTCACTTGTGTTTTTGATCTTAGTCTTTCCACAAGTATAAGATGAAATCTCAAAGTCATTTTGATTTGCATTTCTTTGATAACTAAGAACATTTAACGTTTTTTAAAGTGTTCTTTTAGCCATTTGAGTTTTCTCTACTGATAATTATCTCTTTAGATCTGTACTCCTCTTTTTAAAATGAATTTATTTGTTTTTTTTTGTTTTGTTTTGAAATTAAGTTTATTCAATTCTCTATATATTTTGAATGTTGGCCAGCTATCTGATGTGAAGTTGATAAAAATATTTTTCTGTAGTCAGACACTTTGTCTGAATGATGGTATCCTTTGACTTAGAGATTGTTTTCAGCTCCATGAGCTCCCATTTATTAACTGTAGATCTTAGTGTCTGTGCTATTGGTGTTCTATTCAAAAAGTTATGTATCCTGCTAATGAGTTCTAGATTACTTGCCATTTCCTTTACTCTCAGGTTCAGTGTACCTGGTCTATTTTCATACACTTCAACTTGAGTATCTGCAGGGAGATAAGTATGAATCTACTTGCAGTCCTCTATATGTAACCAACAATCATTTGCTGAAAGTGTCATCTTTTCTTCAGTGTGTATTTCTAACTTCTTCATTAAAAATCAGGTGTCTACAGGTATGTGGATTTATTTCTTGATCTGCAGTTTGAGTCCATTGATCAACATGATTTTTATGCCAATATAATACTTATTTTATTAACTATAGATTTGTAGTACAGCTGCTATTATATTGTTCAGGATTGATTTAGTTATCTTGAGTTTTGTAGTATGTGTCCGTGTGTGTGTTTGAAGGGCAATGCTTTTACCTGTTAGCTAGTAGTAACAACTGTGTTTAGAAGGTGCTGGTATATTCAGTTATTACAAGTGAGTCTACCTAACATGCAAAACACATTTGCCATTTTTATAAATAACATGTTGTTAATTGACTACATTGGTAGTTTAGTTCTCTCTTATCAAATTATATTGCACCCTGGTTCCCATGTTTTATGAGGATAAAAATAACCAGGATAACCAGAAGCCCCCTCCTGATCCACAGCTCACTAAGAAGTGAATTGCACCTGGACTTTCAGGACAAGCAGAGACCAAGGTCTCTGAACCTTGGCCTGGGTATCCCCTGGTCCCCATCCACACTCAACCCCATTCTAAACCAATAAATAAATAAACAAACAAACAAACAAACAAATAAATAAATAAATAAATAAAAATAAAAAAAATAAAACCTGGGAAAGCCCCATCCAGCCCAATCCCCAGAAAAACACAGCCCTAGGGACATCCCATAGGCCAAACCACACCAAAACCACAATCTATATCACCCACCAACAACTGGATAACCAAAAGCACCCTCTTGGTCCACAGCTAACAACGAAGTAAGTGGCACCGAGACCCTCAGGCCAACCAGAGACTGTGGTCTCTGAACCACGGCATAGGGATACTATCCCCAGTACCCCATCCACACTCAGGTTAGCAAAGAAACCTGGGAAAGCCCCCCCCCCCAATCCCCAGGAAAGTATAGCTCTAGGGATATCCTACAGGCCAAACCATGTATAAACCTCAACCTACATCATCACACACCACCAATAACTGGGTAACCAGAAGTCCCTACCTGGTCCACAGCTAACTAAGAGCTAACTAAGAGCTCACTAAGAGCTAATTAAGAGCCCCCAAACTCACAACTGACTAGAGCAGACAAAGAGTGAACCAAGAAAACAATGGGCAGATGCCCATGCAATAATACATATAAGAATGAAAAAAACAGCATGGAATTCCCAGAAGAAGCTGATGGCTATACAACATCAAGATCTGAGCATAACAATGAAGAGGAAACAGAAGGATACATTAAAAAACAACTTTATGAAGATAATAGCTTTAAAAGAACATGTGAAAAAAATCCTTTAAAAAATACAGAAAAAAAATGGGAAAGATGAAGAAAATCCCTATAAGAAAATAAAGAAAACCAAGAAAAAGGAAACATACAGGAGAAGAAACATACCAGGAATTAAAAGTTGAAATGGAAGCAATAAAGAAGGCACAAACTGAGGAAAAGCTGGGAATAGAAAATTTGAAAAAATGAACCGGAACCACAGATGCAAGCATAACCAACAGAATGCAAGAAAAGGAAGAGAGAATCTCTGAGTTGAGGATTCAGTAGTGGAAACAGATAATGTCAGTTAAAAAAAAAATACTAAAACCAAAAAGTCATAACACAAAATGTCCAGGAAATCTGGGACATCGTGAAAAGACCAAACCTGAGAATAGTTGGAGTTAAAGAAGAAAAAGAACACCAGCTCAAAGGCAGAGGAAATATATTTAACAAAATCAAAGAAGAAAACTTTCCCAACCTAAAGAAGGAAATGCCTACAAAGATACAAGCTTACAGAACACCAAATAGACTAGACCCCTCAAAAAAAATCTGCTCGCCACATAATAATCAAGCCACTAAATCTACAGAACAAAGGAAAAATACTAAGAGCTTCAAAGGAAAAAGGCCAAATTACCTATAATGGCAGACCAATCAGAATAACACTAGACTATTCAGTGGAAACAGTGAAAGGAAGAAGGTCCTGGTCAGAAATTATAAAGACACTAAAAGAACATGGCTGCCGACCCAGACTACTATACCTGGCAAAACTGTCAATCACTATAAGTTGAGTAAACAAGATATTTCATGACTAAACCAGATTTAAACAATACCTGTCAACAAATGTGGCCCTACAGAAAGTTCTAGAGGGAAAACTTCAACCTAAGGAAGCCAGATAAACCCCGGAAACCACAAACAATTGATAATAGCACAGAAGAAAAATGCAAAGAAGGGAAATACACACAAACTACCACCAAAAATAACAGGAAATAACAATCAATGATCATTAATATCCCTTAATATCAATGGACTCAGTTCACCTATAAAAAGACATACTCTAACTAGATGGATACAAAAATAGAAGCCATCCTTCTGCTGCATACAAGATACACACCTCAATTTCAAAGACAGAAACAGGCTCAGACTAAAGGGTTGGGAAAAGACTTTCCAATCAAATGGTCCTAAGAAACAAAATAGTGTAGCCATCCTAATATCTAACAAAAGAGACTTCAAACTAAAATTAATCAAAAGAGACCAGGATGGACATTACTTATTCATCTCAGAAAAAATCCACAAAGATAAAGTCTCAATCCTTAATAATTATGCCCCAAACAGAAGGGCACCCACATTTGTAAAAGAAACACCACTAAAGCTTACACCTCACATCAAATTCCACATAGTAATAGTGGGAGATTTCAATATCCCACTTTCACCCTTGAACAGGTCAACCAGACCGAAACTCAAAAGAATAAGGAAACTAACAGATGCTATGACCTAAATGGACTTGATATATACAGAACCTTCCACCCCAAAACAAAGGAATATACACATTTCTCAGCACTCCATGGAACTTTCTCTAAAACTGACCACATACTTGGACATAAAGCAAATGTTAATATATACAAAAAAAAATGAGAATAACTCCCTGTATCATATCAGACCCCTGTGGTCTAAAATTAGAGTTCAACAACCAAAAAAAGCCTACAAACTCATGGCAACTGAACATCTCTCAATTGAACCACCTCTGGGTAAAGGAAGAAATTAATAAAGACATCGAAGACTTCATAGATTTTAATGAAAATGAATCTACAACATACTCAAACTTATGAGACACAATGAAAGCAGTGCTAACAGGAAAACTCATAGCACTAGATGCCTAGAGAAATCTCACACAAGAGACCTTAACAGAACAGCTGAAGGCTTTAGAACAATTAAAAGAAAACTTACCTAGAAGGAGTAGATGGCAGGAAATAATCAAACTTAGGGCTGAAATCAACACAATAGAATAATAAAAAGAATAATACAAAGAATCAATGAATCAAAGAGTTTGTTCTATGAGAAAGTCAACACTATAGATAAACCCTTATCCAAACTAATCAAGAAGCAGAGAGAGACTATCTAAATTAACAGAATCAGAAATCTAAACGGGAATATAACAACAGACACCCAGGAAATCCAAATAGTTATTAGATCATACTTTCAAAATCTATACTCCACTAAAAAGAAAAATCTAAAAGAAGTGGACAGCTTTCTGTACAGGAACCACTTACCAAAATTAAACCAAGATCAGATTAAAGACCTAAGCAGACCTATAAGCCCAAAGGAAAAATAAAGTTGTTATTAAAAGTCTCCCAAGAAAAAAAAACCCGGGACCAGATGGATTCAGTGCAGAATCCTACCGGACATTCAAAGAAGAACTAATACCAATACTCCTCAAACTGTTCCATATAGTAGAAACTGAAGAAACATTGCCAAACTCTTTTTATGAGGCCACAATCACCTTGATTCTCAAGCCACTTAAAGATCCAAGAATGAAAGAGAATTACAGACCAATCTCCCTCATGAACATTGATGCAAAAATACTCCTTAAAATTCTGGCAAACAAAATTCACCAACATATCAAAAAATAAAAGAAAAGAAAAACCTATCTACCACGATCATGTAGACTCCTTCCCAGAGATGCAGGGTTGGTTTAACATATGTAAAACTGTGAATGTCATCCATCATATAACCAAATTGAAAGGAAAAAAAAAAAAAAACAACACATGATCATCTCCTTAGATGCTGAAAAAGTCTTTGACAAAATCTAACACTCTAAAAGTCCTGGAGAAATCAAAATTCAGTGAAAAGACCTAAATGTGATAAAGGCGATATATACCAAGCTGACAGCCAACATCAAACTAAATGGAGAAACACTCAAAGAAATCCTACTAAAATCAGGAACAAGGCAAGGTTGTCTTCTCTCTCCTTTTCTAGCCAATATAGTCCTCAAATATTTAGCTAAAGCAATAAGTGAACCAAAGGAGATTAAGGGAATACAAATTGGAAAGGAAGAAGTCAGATTACCTCTATTTGAAGATAATATAATTGCAGATAATAATAACAAGTGACCCCAAAAATTCTACCAGGAACTCCTACAGCTGATAAACATCTTCAGCAAGGTAGCAGGGTACAAGATTAATTTAAAATATCAATAGTCCTCCTATACACTATTCACTATTTTCCCTTTGTAATAGCTGCAAATAGCATTAAATATTTTGGTGTAACTCTAACCAAAGAAGTAGCAGACCTGTTTGACAAAACTTTAAGTCACAAAAGAAAGAAATTGAAGAGGATATCAGAAAATGAAAAGATATCCCATGCTCCTGGATAGGTAGATCAACGTACTAAAAATGGCAATTTTACCAAAAGCAGTCTACAGATTCAATGCAATCTCCATCAAAACCCCAACACAATTTTTTGCAGACTTTGAAAGAACAAGACTCAACTTCATATGGAATAACAGGAAACCCAGGATTGCCATAACAGTCCTGCTCAATAAAAGAACTTCAGGAGGAATCACTATCCCTGACTTCAAGCTATACTATAAGAGCCATAGTAAATAAAACAGCCTGGCATTGGCACAAAAACAGACTTGTGGATGAATGTAATTGAATTAAAGACCTTAAAATTAACTCACACACCTATGAACACTTGATTTTTGACAAAGAGGCCAAAAATATTCAATGGAAAAAAGATAGTATCTTCGAAAATGGTGTTGACATAACTGGATGGTAGTATGTAGAAGAATACAAATAGATTCAAACTAATACCCTGTACAAAACTCAAGTCCAAGTGGATCAAAGACCTCAACATAAACCCAGCTACACTGAACTTGATAGAAGAGAAAGTGGGAAATACCGTTCAATGCATTAGCACAGGAGACTACTTCCTAAATATAACACCATTAACACAGACACTAAGAACAACATTTAATTAGTGGGACCTCCTGAAACTGAGAAGCTCCTGTAAGGCAAAGACACAATCAATAAGACAAAACGCCAGCTTACAGAATGGGAAAGATCTTCACCAACCCTATATCTGACAGAGGACTGATCTCAGAAATATAGAGAACTCAAGAAACTAGAGGTTCAAAATCTAAATAACCCAATTAAAAAATGGGGTTTAGAGATAAAAAGGGAATTCTCATCAAAATTACAAATGGCTGAAAGGCACTTAAGAAATTGCTCAACATCTTCAGCCGTCAGAGAAATACAAATTAAAACAACTTTGAGATTCCACCTTACACTCGTCAGAATGACTAAGTTCAAAAACATAGATGACAGCCTGTCCTTGAGAGGATGCGAAAAAAAGGGGAATACTCCTCCATTGTTGGTGGGAGGGTAAACTTGTCCAGATACTCTGGAATACAGTATGGCTAGTCCTCAGAAAACTGGGAATCAATCTCCCTAAGGATCCAGCAATACCACTATTGGGCATATACCCAAAGGATGCACATTTGTACCCCAAAGGCATTATCTCATCTACATTCATAGCAGCGTTATTCCTAATAGCAATAACCTAGAAACAACCTAGATGCCTCTCAACTGAAGAATGGATCAACAAACTGTGTTACATCATCTACACAATGGAGTACTACTCAGCAGTTAAAAAAAATGACATCCTAAAATTTTCAGGCAAATTGATAAACTTGGAGAATATCCTACTGAGTGAGGTATCACACGCCCAGAAAGATAGACATGGGATGTACTCACTCATAAGAGGTTTTTAGACAAAAAAAACCTCGAATTGCCAAGCTGAAAAGCACAACCATTGAACATTTTAGGATTAGAAGGAACTTAAGAGAGACATCCAGAGATTCCCCTAAGAAGAGAAAATAGATAAGATCACCTTAGCAAATTGGGATCATGACAGGTTGCAACCAAGAAGAATTAGGAACAAATCTTGAAAGAAGGAGATGGCTAAGTGAGAAGAGCAAAGAGGGAGATGGTGGAAGAGGAAGCCAATGTGAGGTTAGAAAGAAACTGGATGTTAGGTAAATGTCGAGGATGTCACAAGATGTCCCTGTCCAAGTCTCCAAACAATGGTGGAGGGGGTGCCTAAATGGGACTTCCTCTATAATCAAATGAATAAGCACCCTAAGTGTCATCTCAAAACCTACATCCAACAGGGAAAGGAGGTGGAGGCAGAGATCCATGGCAGAGCACTGGGCAGAGCTCCTGGTCCAGCTGAGAGAAGAGGAGAGTCTGTATGGGGTGCGTGATAGGAATTATGAGGAAGGTTCCCATGGTGATAGCTGGCTGGAGCTCTGGGGAGCTCACTGAATTGGGAATTGCCATTGGAAATCCATCGGGAGGGGGAGCTGGGCCCTCACGGTGGGCGGCTTTTGACTGCTATGAGTGTGTGGAGTCACAAGGAGTGGGATCAGACTATGTTCTGTTCATGTCCAGCACTGATTTTGGCATGAGTGAATCGGATGCACGTGGAGTGAATGTGCAGTGCTGAGCTGGCCCACCTTGGGACTTCTGGTCTTTTTGGAGGAGGGAATGGGTGGATGAGGAGGAGTGAGGCTGAGGGCTGGCTGGGAGGAGTTGGGAGGGAGAGGAGGAGGGGAAACGGGGATACATTGATGGAGATGACATTCTTTTAATGAAAATTATATATATAGTAACCACTTTGTGTGCTTTTGTTGGGGTAGTATCTGGTTCAGAACAGTGTAAACTACTACGCTTTCTTGATGTTACTCTCTCTATGTAATTAGTTTTTCATAACTAGAATTTCAGGTTATCACCAAGTTTACTTAGTATTGTATTACTTTCTATCAGGATGCCTTAAGCTTCTTTTCTGAACAAAGGAAAAGAACGTAATATAAACTGCTCTAAAGAAATATTTAACTGTACCAATTCAAATTCTCTTTTTGTAGCAAATTCATTTCTGTGGGCAATAGAATTAAGCACAGTCATTATATGCATTAAATCAAAACATTTAGTGAGACTGAATTACGAGGTACTGTTTTGAATCTCTACATTATTAAAAAATAAGCCCACACTAGTTCAGAAACTGACAGTTTTGTTTTTTGAAAAGTTCTTATGTGGGTTGCAGAACACTTAGTGAGAAAGCAGATATTCTGGTAACAATGCTGCATTCTCCAGTCACACTGCTAATAGCATCCTGTTTTAGAACAATGCAAAATGCTAAAGTTTACAGTTAGTTTCTGAGTGCAATTTTCTGATCTATGTACATTTAGAAACAGATAATAGGCAGTAAATTGTAGGAACAAAAGTCTATTGATTCTGTAAAAGTCATAATTTGGGGACAAATAAGTAGTTTAGTGAGAAAGAGCAAATTTTGTGCAACCAGGAAGACCTTCAGTACCCACTTAAAAATTTAAATGTGGCTAAACATATATATCAGTGTGTGTGTGTGTTAGGTTAAAAATGATTAATGCTTTTATTTACAAAGGATTTAATATAATTTAATGAGATTTAGTTTATTTAGTGATATTTTAAGCCCTTTGAAATGTCAATGAAACACACACACACACACCATGCTCCTGAAGAAAAATAATACAAAGATAAACATTTATCTATTAAAGGTCAATAGAAAAGGAGTCTAAAGCCCTTTAAACTGTGAAGCTTTTGCAAGAGGAACAGGAAAAGAGACTCATGGTTAGCAGTACTTTGGGATGTGCTGTAGTTTTATGCCTCTTCTGACCACAGGGGATTGTCTCAGCAGACATTAACTACTGTCAAAATTCATTACTTGATATAGCATCACCATTATGCAGGTAAGTACCTGGTTGCAGTCCAGGAAAATCTTGGCATCAGAACCAACACTGGAGCAAACCTATTATACCGTGCCTCACAATGAACACCCAGGCAAAGCTCATGTAAAAAAACTTTCTTTCTACATTTGCCGCAATACCATTTGAAAAAGAAAACTTTTTTGCAAGCATGCCTCTTTTTGTGTCTTCAGGGAATCTGAAAGTATTTCAGAGAAACTCAGGATTGTCGATTATGAAATGATGGCCAAGTGATCTTCACATCTTCTAATGTCATTGATATTACCCTGGGAACTATTGCCAACCTGATGATGTACTGTATGAACTTGTTTTAGATATGAATGACTTTTCTCTAATAGAATATTTAAATATTACCCTGTAGCAGAAAGATACCATATTTGATTAAGTAATAGCAGGGATCTGATCTTTAGGATGTTACTAATGACCAAAGTTTTTGTGAGCAGAGATAAGAGGTAAATGAACTACATCTCTGTCCTACAGTGGCAACTTGATTTTCTATAATGTGTAGTAAAAGTAAAAATTAGAAGCCAATATTTTTAATTAGGAGAAGGAATAATACTTGAAGATATCTATTAAAAAATTGGTAAACCATTAAGCTGAAAATAACTTGGTGGTGCAAGGCTTATGTAAACATACACACTCTGCTCTCTTTATTGCTCTTTGCTTTGGCAAGAGCAGGATTCATGGAGACAGGCACAGATTAGGAGCTTCAGGGTCTTTTTTGTGTTTCTTGTGGTGGTAGTTTAAAAAAGGCATGAATTTCCAGTCAAAACAAAGTAAACATAACTATTACAAAGGACTTGTCCTGGAGTGACTGAGAATTTTGCCAAAGTGCTGACCCATGCATGACCCTGTGGGACCCCGGAAGTGACTAAAAGATGCTCCAAATGCTGACAACAAATACACTGATGGAGTGAATAAGAGGAAGGTTGGCAGTTGGGAGACGAGATGGCACCAGACAAATATAGTCCTGGGTCCTTGACTGTAATCATCTCTAAAAGAAACTAACAACTGAGTTCATAAGAGTCTCTTTATAATTATATACTATAATTAACAAAACAGAATTTGTGAGAAAGGTAGAAGAGGGCTTAATATAACATTTTAAATCTAAAACACTAAATCAATAGAACAGTGAAAATTATTTTCTAAGTATTTTTTTTAAACCATTAACAGAAAAAAATCTTATATAGAATCTTAATTTTTGTATGTTGCACCAGTCACATTCAATTTGTACATGAGAAAGCTAAGGGGCTTAAGTGTCAAATCTCACTACATAAGCACAAAAAAATGCAAAATGAGAATTGCGTTTCTACTACCAATTACTCTATATTTCTTGGCAAATAAAACTACTCTCCCAGTCCCTTATTTCCACAGAATACAAAGGAATAAAGTTAATTATAGTCTCATACAGAGTTATTAATAAGAAAATGTTCATCCAACTAAGAAGTAGTTGGCTTTATATTTCTTGCTTATCACCAATAATAGCAATTAAGTTTTAATTTTTAGCCTTTGATGGATAATTGTGATATATATATAAGAATTAAGAAATGTTAATAGCTTATAGAAAGAGGAAAATCCCCATGTTCATTTCAATGTCAATTACTTAAATTAACAGAAATGAAATATTGGAAGGTTAGCCATCATTCATTAGAAGACACAGAAACTCTTTTTTAGTATTATTCTATGTTCAGTTAGGATAGTAATAATTATAATCATATAGTATTAATATTATTAAAGCTATATGGACAAATATTTCAACAATAATAATGTAAAATCAAAAACAAAGGCACCCGAAACACTGGAATTAAATATTTAAGTGAATAAAAATAAATTTAATTCATTTCTGTTATAAGACATATTGATTTCTTGATAAATTGAGAAATGTGCTTCAAACATTCACAAAAATATTTATACTTCATTACCTAATGAAAATAACTGACAGTTCATAAATATTTCATTGAAAACTTATCATGGTCTGTCAGTTCTAGACTATCTGTTGTATACATGCTGTATGGATCTAAGTTAACAGTTTTCCTAATGTCATTTTTATTCTTTGGTGTACATTGTCTGCTATAAGTATTGTTTCTTAAGCAAGCTTCTTCTTTTGATTTTGTCTCTTTTGCATTGGTGTCCAATCACATTTACTTTCCAGTAGAAATTACCGAGAGGCTTACTTTAAACAGGAAATGGAAATAGGCACATTGTTGTTTAAATAAAAGAAAAGTACTGTTTGTTATAAATAGCATTCTTGAATGTGATGTTTATAGTGTTGTATATGGCTCTATATACTGTACACCAAGACTGTATGTTTATCAATCCAAATCATTCCAAGTACTTTGAACAATGAAGTAAATTTTTGTTTGTTACTATATAGGTTAATTATTCATTCACTCATTGTTCTTTAAGGTATGGCAGGCAGAGTTTTCTCATATTTAATCCTTAATCTTAAGCAAATACTTGGACTCATAAAAGGATTTAAATGATTAAATAATTATCTGAATCAATAAATAAAGCAAAGATGAGAGTATAAAAAGATAGTAAAGTGCTTCTCCTATCTTCAAAACAAAACAAAAATTTTGTCAACTGACTGCTGCTACAATTTCTGGATATCTCTATAGCCAGTTAATGAAATCATTCATTCAAGAAAATATTTTTTCAATTTCTTCTCTTTCCTTTGAGAATTAGAAAAAAGTATGTTGAACACAGAGGTAGTTTCTCTTTTATCAAAATGTATGATGACCAAGTAAGAGAAAAAAGATAAATGTTATGCTGGGAAGTAATTAATATTAGAGAATGGAGCTGATAAGAAAGAGTGTGTGACAGTGGAAAGATTAATTAAGGAGGCAATGACTGGTCATTCAGAGTAGTGAACATTTCTGGAAGGGGAAGAAGTCCCAAAGGGAATCACAAACAAGCAGAAAAATTGGGTCTCTGCCTTGTAAAGTGACAGATTGGGCACGCTGCTGTGAATGCATTGGCAATTTTTCCCATTTTACAATGGCCTCTTTAAGTGTTTGTGTGGTTCATCTTTTCCTTTAATGCTCATGTAAGTATTCAATCTTTTCTAAGAATTTTTTTCCTTCTATAAACTATTTGAAAATCAGATTATATGTGTTCTCTCTACCTTCCCTTGAAGTACTTGAATCATTAAAAAGTAGATCATAGTAAACAGTATCTGAAGAATGAATAGCACAGCTATTATATTCTAAGCAACTCAAGTGAATTTTAGGAAAATTCTAATCTCTGAACTTGTATGTTAGTCCACACAAGAAAAAATTATATATTTACATATATATGCATATATACAAACATATATGTATGTGATATATTTATGATCTATATTTCAATATTGCTGATCACAAAATACATGAAGGAACTGTGAGAGATTAGAAACAGTTATGTGAAGGGAATACGTTAAAATTCAGGTTCCCAGTGAGACTTGTCCTCACCTCTTAGCTTTTGCCCCCCCCATCTCACTTAGAGTATAAATAGGAAGTTGAAGGTTGGATTTATTTTGCATATTGATTTCTAAATAACAAGTTCTCCTCATTTGAAAAATTCAGAACATAATTAATATTAAAATTTGCAAATACAAACATCTCTGCTTTTATTTTATCATTAATTATTTAACAATCACCTTTTTCAACAGAGTTTATAGTTGCAAGGAAAGGAAAATTTAAAGAGCAAAAAGGTAGTGCAACATTTTATTTTCCAGTGAATAAACTGAGGCTATCATAGATTCAATGACTTAATCATGTCTTATAACTAGGGAATAAAATCAATGTCTCTCTTCAGTAGTATTTACTTTTATTAAAATATGTTTCATATATATAAAATACTAAATTTATCATACTGATAAAATAAAAGGTAAATGCACTTATATTTCCACTCAATTTAAACTCTTTAATATGAGCACCAGTAAAATCCACAGTTTGTTATAAAGGTCATTTTTAACTGTTGAGTTGATGCAGAATCAACTTGGAAAGAATCTACCGAATTCTATTGGCTTTGCTGTACAATGATGATTGTGAGAGACTTCCTTGATTGAGATGGGAAAATCCACCCAGAATACAAGTATTACCATTGTATGGGCTTGACCTTGGACTGAATGGAAAAGAGACACCGGCAAGTATGGACATTCGTTCTCTCTCGTCTCTTAATTGTAGATGTTATGTGACAAGTTGTGTCAAGTTCCTTCCACATTGACTTTCCCACGGTAATGGACTACAGCCCACAACTGTGAGCTAGACTGAAACTTCTTTTTGCTAAGTTGCTTTAGAGTACTTTGTCACAACAGTAGGAAAAGAAACTAGGACATCAAATGGTACTAAGTGTTGGTTGATTGAGGTAATAAGCCAGTTCACGCGAATTTTGTTATGATATACCTGACCATGTAGCCTTTTCCATAACACCTCATTTAGCAGAGGAATTCATGCTCACCTCCAGTTCTTCATTCTCCATTCTGGAACTGCCCCAGGTTTTAGCATGTGTGGGCCTTGCACATGCTGTCATAACTACTGCAAAATTGTTTTTTTGTTTTGTTTTATGGAAATATCAAGTTTTATAATCTTTACCACTACATTTTCATTTAAATTCATGGATAGAAAATAGATTTTTATTTCTGCTTTAAATGACACATATATTTTTAACTTTTAAAAATATATTTAAAATATTTTAAAATATATTTTTAGTTGTTGGCTTTGGAATAAAAACTGGGAGACGCTTTTCTATCTTCTTTCTACTATGATTATCCTGGATACAGCAATTACTAATTCACAAAATATGTCCAATGTTATAGCATTAAAAAATAGATAAAACAATTATCCTTGGATATTTTCTATGTCATATTGAGGTGGGATTCAGGTGTCAGCTGATAAGATCCGATGATGCTTATCCAGGGTCCCAGCTGCCCCTTATCAATGGGGTTGGCCACTCCCCCTTCCGGATGCCCTTTCTTTCACTCTGTATCTTACTAGTAAGTTTCTCCATAATAGTATCTAACAGAATGTGTTTGGACACATGTATTGTTTCTGTTTTTGGAAGAAAATGCTTGTGCCTGATTTGCCACTGAAAATAACATTTCTTTTTTTCTTACCCTAGGGACCTTTAGAGAATAAGTATATTTTCTTAGTCCCCTATTCTACAATGACCTTTGAATCACAAATATATCTACTAAAATATATGAATTGACAAAATTAAATTCACATGAATTTTATCCTTTTTAAGTTTTGGGCCTTTTTTGCAATTTTTATTTGTTCTTTGAAAATTTTTGTTATGTATTTTGATCCATTTCTTCTTCTCCCACAGCTTCTCCAAGACTCTTTACCCTTCCCCATCCCACTGAACTCTGTGTCTTCCTCCTTGTTTGCTTTGTTCTTGGCCTCCAGGTACTCTTCACCAACGAAGAAACACAACCTTAAAGAGGACTGACTCTGAGCGCACTTCCCTCCTCTGTAAACTTTCCTAGACACTGTGAGTTCATATGTGCATGAACATGAAAGCCAATATACAAGTGCATTAAAATCAATTTAAAATTTTAAAATGCTGTTGCAATCCTGGATTATATGTACTTGAATTGTGATATTTTACATTTGGTACTTATTATTGTACATTTGTTTATCCTTCTAAATTCATATTCATTTCTTTTCTCAGCTTCTCTCTTTCTCTTCCTTCATATGGTTTATCTTCTAACTTGTTCTTGGGTCACAAACTGCAGAGAATGCATATTATTAAATGTTGAAGTCTAATTTTAATTAAATCTGAATAATAAAAGAGATTTAAAATTTTCATAATGTTTCCTTTTTACATATTATTTGACTTTCTCATAAGACACTAATATATATTTTTAATAATTATAGGAAATTATTGGAGTTTTATATACTTATGTTCTTCTTAGTTTCCTGTGGCTAGCCTAGTCTTCAAAAACAAGCTGTCTCTTCTGTTCTCTTCCCTTTCTTGTGTAAATAAATTAATTCTTTTCTTATTATCTGTTCATCTTCCTGCCTTCCTTTCGTTTTCCCTGAATTTTTTTCTCATACGCTGATCTTTGAAACATTAGCATACTTGTTGAAACCTCAAAAAAATATTAACACAAGTTTATTGTTGAGAGATATGTCAACTGTGTAGCAGTACTAATAATGAAATACTCTCAACTTGATAGCATAGGTATCACTAGTCAAGAAGTTATTTGTATTTTAATCTAACATGCCATCAATGTCTATTTCCACTGTAAGGTAGATAACAAGTTACCTCTCTTGGTAAATAGCAAATAGTGTCAGTGAGTGAAGATCTATTGCAAGATAATGCCAGAGAGGCGTTATCTGTATATTCTATTTTGCTTTACAGTTTTCTATGTTTTGTCACATGACTCTCTAAATCTAGTAAATTTATACAAGAAAAACTAATGTCATTTTATATTTAAATTTATTTTAAAAAATTACACTTTCCAAATAATGCAGACTCTATTTCACTTAGGAAATTATTAATAGTGATACAATTTTTTATGAAGATACATTACATTGTCAAGAAAAATACTCAGTAAAGGTAACTTAGTCTTCCTTATAGTATACCCTAAAAGCAATGCCATTTAGATAAGGTTACTTCATCTTCACGCCATATTACATATATCATATATGATAATATATAGTATAAAATAGTAGTTTTCAATCAACAATTTTTAAGATGTTCTTGGGTATTAAAATGATATTCCCTTAATGAACACCATTATTTGATTCGAGGGATAATAATGGTCCAGAATTTTAGAGTAAAGTGTTGAGTCATAAGATCTCTTATTTATGGCTTTAATATATGAGCAAATTATAAAATAAGTAATTTTTAACCAATAATATAATTACTTAGAAATAAAATTAAGTTTAGAATTAAGCATGTATTCATTATTGCCAGACAATGTTGCTTCTACCAAATATTTATAAGCAAATGTTTCTAAAATACTTTTTATAAATAATTTGACTAAGGATTCATAGGTAGAAGGTTATGAGGGAGATATCCATGCATATGGCTTATGCTAACAGGAAGGCCTGCTACACAAGTAAATAGCTGGAGTGTGATTCTCTTTTCAGATGGTGTCACTAAAAGACAGGGAACATAAGAAGCGCCAACACCTCCTGCAGCATATTGAGTCTCTGGAACACTGATGACTCATAACTGAGTCCCAGCTGGCTGGAGACCCTCTAATTTCCTGCCCAAACCCAAAGAGTTTCCTGCTTTCTGCCCTTTCTCTGCAGACACACTGCCTGAACATACTGCCCCCCAAACCTCCCCAATAAACACATTGTCACATAACATGGGTTGCATGTCATTTGGAATCATTGGGCAGGAACTTGATGTGACCTTAGTTGATTGGGTGGGTAATGTATTCATATATGTCAGAATACAGACATCTGAGAAACATTTGCTTTTAATGTTAAATAATCGTAGCTATCAAGGAGATCTGAATCTAAGCTATTGGAGATTTTGTGACATCCTGGTCAAATTGCTAACAACACAAAACTGAAACACAAGAGATGACAAATGTTGGCACAGATGTGAGGAAAGGCAAACACTTACTTGATGTGGGAAGAAT
Organism: Phyllotis vaccarum; assembly: GCA_033318265.1. Lineage (NCBI taxonomy): Eukaryota > Metazoa > Chordata > Mammalia > Rodentia > Cricetidae > Phyllotis > Phyllotis vaccarum. The sequence goes on from JARWLC010000007.1 coordinate 61,539,221, forward strand.
GTCTTCCTCTATGCTGTGAATATCAGTCTTTAAATAAAGGAGCTGTTTTGACCCTTGGTGATATCCAGAGACAGGAGCATAGGTATGAGAAGGAGGGTGGAGTCACACAGATGGAGTCAGAGGCCCAAGATTCAGCATGTTAGGTAACATAGGTGAGCCACGGTCCATGTGGCAGATAGATTAATGGAAATGGGTTGAAGAAAGATGAAGGAGCAAGCTAACAATTAGCCTGAGCCATAGACCAAACAGCATGAAGTTAATATAAGCATCTGAGTCATTTTGGGAGCCTGAACAGCAGTGTGGCTAAGTAGGCTGCAGGTCTGTGGGTCTGGACCTCTGGCTGGATGGGGTCAGAGACTTCATTGCAACACTTCTGGTTAGAGTGCAAACACAGACAGACAGACAGACAGACAGACAGACAGACACAGACACACAGACACACACACACACAGACACACAGACACACACACACACACACACACACACACACACACACACAAACACACACACACACAAAAAAAAGACCACTGTGGAAATATGGAGTTGGTTGTTTTTCTTCTTTAGTCTTTTGTGGATGAGAGTGCCACCCAGCTCCCAAATAAACAACACACAGAGGCTTATTCTTAACTACAAATGCCCAGACCTATTTGGCTTATTTCTAGACAGTTTTTCTTCATTTTAAATTTCTCTGTCTACCTTCCTTTTCTGTATAACTTTCTTTGTTTTTTACTCCATGACTTACTGTGTAGCTGGGTGGCTGGTACCTGGAGTCCTCCTCCTTCCCTGGCTACTTCTTTTTCTTTTTTTCAGATTTATCCTGTTGCAGTGAAGTTTCTTGGTCCCAGGCAGCCAGAGGTCCAGATCCCAGACCTGCAGCCCCAGACTCCTTAGCCGCCCACAGCTGCTCTGGCCCCCAGAAAAGACTCAGACAGTTATATTAAGTTCATACTGTTTAGCACATTGCTAACTTGCTCTTACATCAACCCATTTATATTAATCTTTCCTGCCATGTGGCCCATGGCTGACCTGTGTTCCTTACATGTTGCTCCTTTGGGCTTCCTGCCCTGTCTGTCTCTGACTTCACCCTTCTTCTACCTATGTTGTGATTTCCCTTCCTACTTTTTCTATGGTGCCTGTCATGGGCCAAAACAGCTCCTTTATTTAAAGATTGATATTCACAGCATACAGAAAGGCATTCCCACATCACCTCCCCCTTTCTGTCTAATCAAAAAGGAAGGTTTCACTTTTAACATAGCAAAATTGCATTTAACAAAACAGCCATCAAACAAGAATTACAGTTACAATATCTAGTCTATTTGTATTTAGAAAAATTAAAGAAAATATTCTATCATCTACTTTATCCTTATGAATCGAAATTTTCATATCCAATATGCCTTTCCAATAACTAAAAAAACTATACCTATAACTATCTAATCTTCAACTACATCAAAGACCACAGACGGATATATTTACCCAAGTAAACTTGAAGTGCAAGCAACTTCCAAAATCTAGAAATGACAGAGATGACACCGGTCTGCCTGGACAGTCACCCAAAGTTCCTTTATAAAGTAAGGGCATCCATCTTCAGCCTACAGGCCCAGAGTCTCTTTTCGTTTCAGTGTAGCAAGAAATCTGCTCTGCCTATTCATCAGTCACTTCTCCTTGAGTCCTGAAGAATGTCTGACAGTTTTCCCTGCAAAGCAGGAAACTGAATGACCATGTTGGCTTGTTCTACCAAAGTTCAGAGGTCACCCTCCTATGGAATCTGCATGTCCAGTTTTAACAGCATATTGTCAAGCAGTCAATATAAGAACAGGTTCATGTCCAGTAGCTAACATTTAGGTTGATATCCTTTAACCAAAATGTGTGGAAGTATAAATATTGTGAATTTGAAGTATTTGTTTACACATAACAAACACTAAACCCAGAAAAAACACTAAAACCTCAACATGAAATTTATCTGTACTTCATCTACACTTTTCCACACATTAGGAAGATAATTTTATAGAGCAGGTTAGTATTTAAATGAAGATCTTCCATGGTGATCCAGTGTGAAATTTCCCACTAATATATTTAGTACTCAAGAGATGTATTTAGTGTTTCTGTTTGGTTATTTGCCAACTATACACTAGCACTCATTGAGTAGAAAGATCCTCATTTTTAAGAAAATGGCAAGTTTATGGGGTATTTTCTTGATTAAGGATTGATATGCAAAAGCCCAATCTACTTAGAGTTGTCCCCGTCCTATATGAGTGGTCCTGGCAGTGTAAGAAAACAGGTTGAGCTGGCCCTGGGAAGCAAACCAGTAAGTTTTCTTCATTGGCTTCCATTGCAACTCCTGCATCTGGTTCTGGCCCTGAGTTACTTCCTGATTTCCCTTCATGATAGACTGTGACTGGGATGTGTATCACAAGTAAACCTTTTTTTTTTTTTTTTTTTTTTTCTCTCACAAAACTGCTTTTGGTCATTTTTTTCACATCAATTGAAACCCTATGACAAGGCAAATCATATTTGTGGGGTTTTCACATGTCAGAATTTTAAAATAATGCATATGGATACCACTTTATGTTATTATTATTCCTTGATAATTTTTCTGGTCAAGTGCTTTCAATTATGTGCCCAATATAGTAATGTAACTATTATAATGTTTATGAAATAAAATTATGTTAAAATATTTTTAAACTGAATTCATAACTCAAGAAAATGAAAACTGGATATACAGAAATAGGCTTTCAGGAGAAGAAGTAACATTTTAATTAAAATGAAAAGAAAAATGCATACAGAATAAACACACAGCATTCTTACAAGGTCCAACCACCAACTAAGATTCCTTTATGATATAACACTTTATTTATACTTATGTTTCATTTGCATGTATGCCTATGTACCATATGAATAACTGGTGCCTGGGATGGCCAGAAGAGAGCACCAGATACCCTGAAACGAAAGTTGTGGGTGGTTGTGTCCTACCAAATGGGTGTTGGAAATCCAACCTGCATCCAGTGCACTTAACCACTGAGTCGTTTCTGTAAAACCAACCAAATTTTTTTAAAAGAAAGATCATGTATCTTCCTAGTGTAAATAGGTTTGTAGAACCCGATTTGTGATCTACATTTTAAAACATTAGAGAAAGGTACAAATGAGACAGGAGAACCACGTGAGCTTATTAGAGGGCTATAAAAACAAGGGTGGGAGCATTAGCTGATTCACATAATTGTTATAACATTTAAAAATAAAAATATCCATTCTTGGAAAAGCTTTTAGGAAATCCATTACAAGACAGAAGTGAGAGCTAAAATTACAAATTCAGAGAACATAGGATTCCTTCCCCCCTGCTCCCCAGCTGGAATACTGTTCCCTCAAAATCAATGCTGTCTCTTTCTCTTTTGTGTTTCTTATGCTCTAGCTATGCTTTACTGGGAATTTTAGCTTTCAGAAATTGAGAGTGACTGAACAATAGTATATTGGCTTAAACATAAGCAGGTGTTCATTCAAGTAGCAGCTGCTGCACCACATGCAGCCTCACCTATTGAGCCAGTTGATACTTTCCCTGGTATTTGATATACAGCTGTTGACCATGCACATTCATTTTCTACGCTGTTTCCATAAAGTCAACCAGAAGCAGGTTACTTTAGCTCACAAGATCAGCAGCACACATCTTCTTTTCAGGACAGTGATTCTCTTGCTCTTGTTCAAATTAGTTTGCAGGGATATTGTTACATTCTCCTCTATAATGTTCACATTAGTTATTGATCGCATTCTCCTAAGTGGACCTATGGAGTAAGAAACCTCACATTCTCTACAGTTATTGGTACTTCTGTGCCTGTTGTGGGTATAAAGCAAACCCAACTTCGTTTCTGGGGCTAGCTCAGTCAATAAAGCATGGGACTCTTAATATTAAGGTTGTGGGTTCATACCACACATTAAGCACCAGATATAGCACAAATTCTGTTTAGTGTTATAATTAAAACCCAGGTCCAGATATTGGGAAAAAGCTGGAATATCAGAGAAATATAGAAACAAACCACAGCCAATTCTCACCCAGCCAACTTCTCAGGACAAACAGGTTAATTGCTATCTTCTTGGGTCCTAAGGTTGATTAGTCACTTAGACAGAATGATGAAGTTCTGCCTTCTCCTGCCTTATATTTCTTTCCCTTTCCAACTATTTTACTTCCTGGTTCATCTTTGCTAGAGCTAGGATTAAAGGTGTGGGATAACACCATCTAGCTGTTAGGCCTTGCACTCACAGATATCCATAGGGATCTCTGTCTCCTGAGTGATGGGATTAAAGGCATAGGTCACCACTCACTGACCTTCATGGTTTGGCTGTGGGTGATTCTATCCTCTGATATTGCAGACAAACTTTATTGAATATACAATATATAAGCATATTTACCTGCCCTTTAGCGAAGTACTCAATCAATGAATGATTCTCCTGCTCTTTAGCATTTCATTGATTCACTAAACTTACCAGTAAATCTCTCAGGCATATTAAAAATAAATTTTATCAGGATAGGGACCCATGACTGATGAATTATATTCATAAATTTAACCTTCATATGTCCACCCCATGCCAACCTGAAATCAATATACATCATCTAAGCTATATTACTTGGAAAATAGAGATTCTAATGAAGTCCTTTTTCTGCCTTTCATTGTATATCTACAGTATGTATACCTATCATTTAACTAATTCTTCCCTAAAGAAGGAACTGTGAAGTACTTGATTAATGTTTTGCTCTTTTGATTGTTTTGTTCTTGTATAAAACTTTACAATATGAAGTCAATATTCCTAATGTAATGTGATAAGAGAACAGAAGAGGACACTGGTACACACACACACACACACACACACACACACACACACACACACACACACACCTATTCAAGTCAAATAGGTGAAAATATATGTGGCAATTAAAGTCAGGGTTTCCTTCCATGTTTAGTTTTAATTTGCAGTAATAACAATCTTAAATCATGCAATGGTCTAAGGAATTTGTGAATTTAATCTCTTAACTTCTCTGTTCTCAATATTACTGATGAAATATTATCTGCCATATTTCATCAAAATGTTGGTTCAATATTGTCTAATAATTACCTTATGTACTAACATTCTGAATATGTTAATTTGTAAAACAATTTGTCTAATATTTTTTCTCTACTCATTTCTTTTTTCCTACTAGCTGCTGACAACCAATGAACAGTAATACATTTCTTACTTACTATGACACTTACAAATTTGATATATCACTTTAAAAATTTATTTCACATAATTAACATAAATAACTATATAATATCAGAATTAATTTGATTTCTTATAATATTTGAAAAATAATTCTGTCATTCTTTATTTCTTCCTTTTTTGTTTTTTGGATTTTTTAGTTTTATTTTGTCTTGTTTTGTTTTTGAAACAGGATTTCTTTGGGTAGCCATGAATATTCTAGAACTTGCTTTGTACACCAAACTGGGTTTAGATCACAGACATCTGCTATCTCAGACTCCCAAGTGCTGGGATTAAAGGAATGTGCCATCATGTAATGGGATTCAGGTGTCAGCCAATAAAGGATAAAGTCCGAAGATGCTTATTCAGGGTCCCGGGCTCCTGGAGGAGGTGTGGCCAACCCCATTGATATGTGGCTTCTACGACATGAGGAGATCTCTTCCTGGTTCCTGGCTGTTGGAGAGACAGGATCGGAATCCATCATCCATCCATCATTTGTCCATCGCTCGTTCATAGCTCGGATTCTCCAGTCCCTGTTCAGGTGCTACTATAATCTGTTACTAATATCGTGAGTGTTGATTTATATTCTAATAAATATTTATCTTGGACTGGTGCCTTGTAAGTAAAACTCCACCTACACCATCACTATCTTGCCCATGAATTTTTTTCCTTTATAGCTACTATCCAGAAATGTAATATTTTAAGCAATACCATATCAAATATGTTTATAATTTAAGACATTATTCTTATGTTTTGTATGCATTTTTAGTTGATGTGGGATGTCTTTCTGCATGGTGTGAATATTATTGGTTCATGAAGGGGACTGTTTTGTCCTATGGTAAGGCATTTTGGAAGCAAGCGGTAATCTGAGCACAGATAAAGGAGGAGGGTAGAGTCAGAGAGAGATTTGATCCAGCCACAATCAAAATGTAAAATAAACACAGATAAGCTACTGCCCTCATGGCAAAACAGATTAATGGAAATGGGTTGAGTTAAGATACTAAGAACTAGCTAGAAATATGCCATAGGCCAAGCAGCATGTAATTAATGTAAGCCTTTGTGTGATTATTTGGGGCTAAGTGACAGCAAAGTTGTGAGCAGGTCCAAACCTTGGGGCTAAGCTGGAGAAGACAGGCCAAAAACTTTGACTACAAATGGCACCCAATATGGGGCACATACACCCATGTAAATCCTGACAAAGCTTAAATTTTTTTCTAGGTCCCAGAAACAAGCTGTGTCTCTCAAGTGGGCCTTGATACAGAGATATTCTGGCATGATCTGGCATGTGGGTTTTCATTAAAAAAATGTCAGGCTTTTGGAGTACAGTTTATTCTGTAGAAAGGCTGATTTCTGAAGTCTCAAAAGAGCTGTGGTATAAGCACAAGCTGCAAATCACAAATTTATGGTTTCTGTTCTTACAGGTAAAAGGGGAACAGAGTCAAAAATGGCTTCTTACTGTCAGCATTTTTTTCAGTCTGGTATATTTGCTGGAGTCAAGCATAGGTGCAACTTTTTAAAAGTGACTCAGGTTTAAAAGTAAAATACACGTGGCTCTTTTAAGATGCCCTACTGCCAAATACTTAAATGGAGTTAATTAACAGTGAGCTATAATGCTCTAATTGGTTGCAATGTGGATCCTAAAAATACCTCAGAGTGGTAATTGTGGTTCCTGCCAGTACCTCTGCTAAAAAACTAAACTCTCCATGAAGCTAGACTAGGAACTCTGTGGTGCCACCTTAGCCAACCCCTTAATTCTAGCCACACTTAGGCAGATTAAAGGTGTGATTAGAAACAGAAAGAAAGAGAGAGTTCTGGGTAGAGCCAGCTGCCTTAGCAAGCCTTTAATCCTAGCCACACCTTTGCAGATTAAAGATGTAGTCAGAAACATAAAAAGATAACAGATATACACTAAAGACAGATTAAAAAAATAAACCAACCTCTAAATGATTTACAGTGTGTTTACATAGGCTTGAAAGAGAAAAGGAAAAGGAAAAAGATTCTGTGGATTTATTCCCTGTTAAAGAAAATAAGATTTGATCAAGGTAGACCCCCTGAAAAACGAGAAGAGATGGCTACATCAACTTCAAAGCTGCCAACTAAGATGAACCAGGCTCAGGATCCCTATATAATTGTCAGCATCCCCATTCATCAGGAAGTATCTTCTGAAAAGCTATGTAAAGATTTCCAAAATATTACGTATATATATTTGTTTTCATCGTAAATGGTCATAGTCAATTTCTAGGGGAAAGGTGGATATGATATAGAAATGATAATAAAAGATAAATTGTTGAATCTGCTTCTATTCAAAAAACAACTCAACCTCTAAATGTTTTACATTTGTAGGAATTTTGCTTTATTGATAGAAATTTAAGGTCAATTTTGTTATACTGTATGTATATTTCTACTCTTGGTTAAGGTATTATGTTTATGTGACTTATTTAAAATTGTAATGTACAATTAAGAAATGCAGATCAATAGTCACCTGTGACAACCAAACTTAAAATTAATTAGGATTTTTTAGGTATACAAAGATATTGCAATTAGGTAGATAATCTTCAAATACTCCAAAGACATAAGAAATTATGGCATTTAAAATATTTTAAGAACTTAGACTTCTCTGGAAAGTGAGGGAGGTCTGCTTCTGGCAGCAGCACTAATCTACTTAAGAGGATGATGGACTCCAAAAAACTCCACATAGAGTTTACTTTCTTTGTGGCAAAAGTTAGCCACCAGACAAGAAACTCTTCTTGCCTCAACTATCTGACAATATGTTGTATAAACTGAACATATAGGACCCATAAAGTGACCTCTGAACTTTGGCAGAACAAGCCATGATGGTCCTTCAGGTTTCTGTTTTCCAGAGAAAACTGCCAGATCTCTCCATGACATAGGAAGAAGAAACCCATGAACTATGCAAGAATGGGCAGAGCAGTCCTTCAAATTCCCTGCTTCACTGAAAGGTATGCCAAGACAGAAACTCTAGGCCTGTAGGCTGAAGATGGATGATCCAAAGTTGCAGAAGAACTTTGGGTGACTGTCCATGTAGCCGGCTATCTCTGTCATTTCCAGAATTTGGAAGTTCCTTACAATGCACTTCTTATTTACTCAGGTAATATTATATCCTTTGGTGGTCTTTGATGTAGTTGAATAATAGATAATTATAAATATAGTTTTTATTTGTTACAGTAAACGGTAAATTAAATATGAAATGGGGCTTACAAGGGTGAGGTAGGTGATAGAATATTTTCTGTAATTTTGCTTAAATACAAATAAATTAGATATTATAACTATAATTCTTGCTTGATGGCTGTTTTATTATATGCAATTTCTCTATATTGAAATTGAAACTTTACTTTTTGATTAGACATAAAAGGAAAAATTATGTAGGATATCTTTATACTGTAAATATCATTTGTTAATAAAGGGACTATTTTTGGCCTATGACAAGACATCTTAAAAGCAGGTGGGAAATCTGAGCATAAAGAAGAAAGAGGGCAGAGTCAGACAGAGACTCAATCTAGCTGCCTAAAAATCAAAGTGTGAAATAAACACAGATAAGCCACTGGTCATGTGGCAAGACATATTAATGGAAATGAGTTAAGATGCAACATCTCTGAGCCATACGCCAAGCTGCATATAATTAATATGCCTTTGTGTGATCATTTGGGGCTAAGTGATAGTTGGACTGTGAGTGAGTCTGAATGTCAGGGTTATGCTGGAAAAGACAGGCCAGAAACTCTTATTACATATAGTAGTTCATTTTCATCATTGTTTATTTGTACTTTTAAATGAGTTATTACTGAGCATCCTTTGGGTATGTGCCCAAGAGTAGTACTGCTGAGTCTTGATATATATTGATTCCCAATTTTGTAAGTAACCTCTACATTAATTTCCAAATGGCTGTATAAGTTCATATTCATACCAGCAGTAGAGAAGTGTTCCCTTGCTCCACAACATTTCTAACATAAGTTGTCATTTGTGTTTTTGATCCTAACCATTCTGAGGTGGAATCTCAGAATGATTTTCATCTGCATTTTTTGTGATGACTAAGGATGTTGAACAATTCTTTACATGATTTTTCATCATTTGAGATTCTTCTGTTGAGAATTCTCTATTTAGATCTGTATCCCATTTTAATTGAATTATTTGTTTTGTGTGATGTCCAGTTTCCTGGGTTCTTTATATATTTTAGAGAATATCCCTCTGTCAAATATGGAGAACTCTTACCATTTTGTAGATTACCATTTTGTCCTATTGACAGTGTCCTTTGCATTAAAGAAGCTTCTCAGTTTCATGAGATCCCATTTATTTAAAGACAATCTTAGTTTTTCTGCCACTGATGTTCTATTCAGGAAGTTGTCTTCTGTTCAGTGCATTTAAGGCTAATCTCCACTTTATATTCTATTATATTCAGTATAACTGGATGTATTTTAAGGTCTTTAATTTACTTGGACTTGAGTATTGTGTAGAGTGATGGATATGGATCTATTTACATTATTCTACATGCAGACATCCAGTTATACCTACTTTTCCCATTGTCTATGGGTGTGTGAATTTATATCAGGGTTTTTGATTCAATTCCATTGATCTGCCTGTCTATTTTTATGCCAATACCATGCTGTTCTTATTACTATGCCTCTGTAGTAAAGCTGAAAATCAAGGATGGTGATACACTAAACGTTCCTTTATTGTACAGAATTATTTTATCTATCCTTCCTTTTTATTTTTTCCTATGAAGTTGACCATTTTTTCAAGGTCTGTAAAGAATTGTGCTGAAATTTTGATGGAATTCAGGTGTTAGCTGATAAGGTTAGAAAGCATGTATCCAGAATCTTGGTGCCTGAAGGGGGTGTGGCCAGCCCTGTTCAAATGAGGCTGCTGGACTCTTGAGTAGCCCCATTTTGTTCCTGCCTTCTTGAGAGATTGGATCAGCATCCATCCCCTGGACCATCTGACTGCTCAAGTATCTTCCTAAGGTGTTACCTGTGATCGTGAGTGTTAAATTACCTTCCAATAAATATTAATCTTGCATTTAGTATATTTCAAGTGAGATTTATTGCAATAGCTGGTGTCCCTGGGTGGGCTGGGCATCTAGCTCCCCGAGCCCATCCGTGCCTTAGCATTGCCAAAAAGCAGAGGACAGGCAGAGTGTTCAGCCTTGGGAATCTGCACTCTGGTGTGTGGGCTGGAAGCTCCTTCCATCACTCCTATCACTCCTGTGTGAGGTGAGAGCACCAAATCTGTGCCTGGCTTCTGTGCCCCTGAGTCCGGTCTGAGAGCAGCGAATCTGTGCCCAGTTTCTGCACCCCTGAGTCATGTCTGTGCCTGTTTTCTTCGCACTGAATGTAAGGTTCCTGGGTGGATGCAGATTTTGTTATACCGTGCTGTCTTAATCTTGTGAGACTTTGCCTTTCCTATGGTTTGTATTCAGCCTTTGCACCTGCTGGGGCTTCTTAAGATCATATAGGACCTGTAGGTAGCCTCATGCCACCGAGAGTCCCTGCATCCACCATATTGCTGGTGAATGGAGCACTGAACTCTACTGCGACACCTGTTGACCAAACATTATCATAGCAACTGCATTGAGGTAATGGCTGAAAATTATTCTATTCATGACTTCAGGTCATACTTTTCCATGGTGATTGAGAAATTCTTAAATGAATATCTTGAGGGCTTCAATTCCCCAGTCCTGCTATTTTGCGGCTTATTTCTATATATTATGTTTCAAAGTGTAATGAAAGAGGTAAAATCTGAAAATCAACAATTGATGTCTAGAATATCTGATAAGGAAATTTCAAACACTAAAATGGCAGATATGGTTAAAGAAGTGAAATCTGGAAATCAAAAATTGATGTCTAGGATATGTGATATAAAAATTTCAAACACTAAATGGCAGATAAGGTTAATTTTATGGAAACTGATTACAAGCTTTTGGATATGGCTTCCTCTTTGGATATGGATAAAACTGTACAAGAAAAATACAGGCTTTACATAAATGATAAGAACAAGAAACTTGTTAATTACATTAATGATGAGGACAAAATATCATCACTTATGTTAACAATGTGGATCAAAAAATTATTGATTCTATGAGGTCATTGGAAGGACTACTTCATCGGGAAAATAAAGCTCTAGAAAAATCAGTAGTATCTGAGCTTCAGGAATAGGAGGACCATATTGCAGTACTGGAAAAGGGTGGTAATGCATTTTCTGCTCAGAACAATTTAGGTCAACCCTTGATGAGATATTATGATAATGAAGACATTCTACCTAAAATGGTAAACATGACAAGGCTACCCCCTTCCCCACCAATATTGTTTCCAGTTACTGTCCAGTCAAAGAAAGCACATGAGGATTCCCTGGAATTTGTAGAGTATAATTATGAGCTGGTACGTATGAAAGATACCAAGGATTTCAAGGAGGCCACATTGCTTAATGGGGTACACTCTACTTATGTAAAACAGATGCTAAATTCAAGATTAAACAAAAATCAGATAATTCCTAGTATTTGGATACAGCTCACTGCTGCAGTATTGTACTATAACCAAAATTTGCAATGGAGAAATTGGTTTAGGGAGGAAGCTAGGGCCTTAGAGCAATAATAAGGAAAAGTTAGGGAGGGGCTTTTTCATTTCTCATGACCAAATTCTTGGTGAAGGCATGTTTGCTGATGTGAAAGCTCAGAATACTTATAATGAACATATATTGTTGCTGTGCCATACTGCTGCATTGAATGCTCGGGAAAAGATTTTGGACCCTGGTCAGAAAATTGAGCCTTATACCAAGGTCAAACAAGGGTTAAAAGAACCTTATACTGACTTTCTGCAGAGGCTTACCAAGGTTATACATAGAGTAGTATCAGATCCAGAAGTTAGGAAGCAGTTAATACTTTCTCTGGCCTTTGATCATGCTAATCTGGAATGTAAAAGAATGCTTATGCCTTTAAATATCAGATCTGCACCAATAGAGGAATGGATTAAGTAAGCAATCAATGCTGAATCTCTCCATTGTGATGAAGAGAATTGGGTAGGCCAAGCCACTGCTAATGTTAGGATGAGGAACCAAGGCATCACTTATTTTAACTGTGGTAAACCAGGCCATATAAGATGGAATTGTACACAAGGTACTTCTGGAAATAATATCCATTTTAGGTATGATTCAAACAGAAGGCCATTGCCTTCTGGGTTATGCAGAAGGTGTGGTAAAGGATGACATTGGACCAATGAATGTAGATCTACCAGGGACAAAGAAGGCAACCCTCTACCATTTGGAAACGCCTCTAGGGGCTTACCCCAGTAGCCTCGAAAAATCAGATTTCAAAGCCAAGGAAGGCTGATCATATCTAGTCACAGTGGAGGAGCAGCATTCTCAGGTAGGAAATCCAATGCCTAATCTATAAGACCATATGGCATTGGATAGTAGAATAGATTAAAGAGAGAAATTGAAAGTTCAAAGAAAAATCACAAAACAAATATTTTGACAGACTTCTGTAAATGAATAAAAAACAAAATTAAAAGTATTGGTAGATAATATTTATATCCAGGGTTTAGTCAACACTGGAGTGGATGTTTTAATTATAACCCCACAGTTATGACATCCAAGATGGCCTTTACAGGCAGTGGATATCCAATTTCTGGGTATTGGAACAATATCTCAAGTGAAACAGAGTATAAGATGGCTCAAATGCATAGGACCAGAAGTTTGGAAAGGATGATTAAAGCCATATATGTCTGACATATCAGTGAATCTATGGAGTCATGACTTTTACAGCAAAAGAATACCCAGATTAAAATCCCTCCAGGTTCAGATATCAACCAAAGACTCAATTATATTTCTAAAAGTGATGTTTTATGGTGCTATGAAGAAAATTCACCAGCTGTTCAGGTGTGCAAAAGAATTGCCCAATAGCCACTGAACCTAAAAGGACGCTCACAGCGCTACCTTTGAAATGGTGGAAAGGAAAGCCTATTTGGGTTCAGGAATGACTTTTGACAAAGGAGAAACTTCAGGCTTTGGAACAGCTAGTACAGGAGCAGTTATAGGCTCAGCATATTGAAGAATCAACCAGTCCATGGAATTCTCCTGTATTCGTTGTCAAGTTGAAGTCTTGAAAGTGGAGGATGGTGATGGAACTGAGAGCAATTAATGAAGTGATTCAACCTATGGGCTCTTTACAATCTGGTATTCCCCTGCCTTTCTTGTTACCTAAGGGATGGCCTATTGCAGTTATTGATTAGAAGGATTTTTTTTTAACCATATCTTTCCAGGAATATGACAAAGAGAAATTTGCTTTCATAGTGCCTACTCTTAATAATTCATGTCCAGTTAAAAGGTACCAATGGAGGATCCTTCCCCAAGGACTGCTGTGTAGTCCCACTTTATGCCAATATTTTGTACAACAGCCACTAGAAATGCTGCACAAGCACTTCCCACAATCTATCATTTACCATTATATGGATGATATCTTGTTGGAAGACCCAAACCTAGATACATTAGAAACATTGTTTGAAAAGCTGAAGAAAATATTGCCTGATTGGGGACTACAAATTGCCCCAGAGAAAGTACAAAGGGGAAATTCTATCAATTATTTAGGATATAAAATAGGTCTATAGAAAATTAGACCTCAAAAGGTGAAACTGAATAGAGATAAACTGAGGACTCTTAAATACTTCAAAACTACTAAGGTATATTGCTCATCTATGGCCTACTATTGGTAAAAAAAAAAAAAACTATAAACAAGTTAATGTGTTCAAGATTTAAAATGGTGAAAAGTACTTAAATAGTCCCAGAGAATTCTCTGATGAAGCCGAGAAAGAATTAGCGTTGGTGGAAAAGAAACTACAAAAAGCACATGTGGATCGTGTGGATCCAGACCTAGATTACATACTGGTTATTTTACCCTCTAGACAATCTCCAACAGGAGTCTTAATGCAAAGAGAAAATATTATATTAGAATAGGTATTTCTGCCACATAGGCTAAGCAAGAAGTTGAAAATATATATCGAAAAAAATTCTGATCTGATTTTTAAAGGTAAATTCAGACTTCACCAATTGACTGGAACAGACCCTGCAGAAATTGTTGTGCCTTTGACTAATGAAGAAACAGAATATGGGCAGACAGCAAACCTTGGCAAAAGGCTTGTAGTAATTTTTTAAGGAGAGATTAATAATAAATATCCCTGAAGTAAGAGAATTCAATTCATAAAGGAAACTAATTGGATCTTTCCTCATGTGGTACAAGATAAATGCATTTCTGGAGTGCCTACATTTTATACTGATGCTAACAACTCAGGAAAGGCTGGTTACAAATTGGAAAACCTAACTAAGGTGGCTAAAAGCCCTTATAACTCTGTTCAGAAGTCAGAACTATATGCAATTATTATGGTGTTGTTGGATTTCACAGAGCCTCTCAATGTAATTACTGACTCTAAGTATGCAGAAGGAGTTGTTTTACATATTGAAACTGCTGACTTCATTCCTGATGATACAGATTTAACCTTACTGTTCATACAACTATAGGATATTGTCAGAGATAGAATATATTCCATGTATATAACACTTATCAGGGCACACGCACGTTTCCCAAGCTGCCTAGTGCAAGGTAATGATGAAATTGATCAGTTGTTAATAGGAAACATGCTGGAGACCACAGAATTTCATGAAAAACATGGCGTTAATAGTAAAGGACTAAAGAAAAGTTTTTCCATCACTTGGCATCATAAATTCTATGGAATTGTAACACTTGCTCCTTCGATAACCAACCATCTTGGCCTGTTGGAAGTAATCCTAAGGGTACACAGAGAAATGAGATCTGGCAAATGGATGTGTTTTACTTTCCAGAATTTGGAAAGATGAAATATGTACATTATACCATCGACATTTAATCGGAATGCTATGGACGACTGCCCTGAGTTCTGAAAAGGCTGATGTTTTACTTATCTTTTGGAAGCCATGGCCAAAATGGCAATTCCCACTCAGATTAAGACTAACAATGTTCCAGCTTCTGTTTCCCAAAAAATAAAACTAATTTTTGTATATTAAAATATAAAACATATTACAGGGATACTGAACAGTCCTACAGAGCAGGCAGTTATAGAGAGATCTCTCCACATTTTGAAAAGATGCTTTATAAACAGAAAAGAGAAATGAGAAAACCCAGGGAGAGGTTGCACAGTGTCTTATTGACTGAATTTTCTTAACGCTGATAAAAAGGAACATCAGCTGCTGAGAGTCATTGAGTAATAAAGAAATCTTCTGAGATAAACCAACCCATCTACTTAAAGAATGTATTGACTTCAGAGTGGAAGCCGGGATATGTGCTTTGATGGGGTAGGGGTTTTGCTTTTGTTTCCACAGTAAAAGAAAGATATAGGTACCAACAAAATTAATAAAGATCCACTACAAAAAGGAGTCCCTTCCTGAGGAGGAGAAGTAATTGCTCATTCCCGATACAACAAATGGAAACAGGGTAAGGAAAACACATTTAACAAGACATGGGTAGGGTCTCAATTTTGTCTTTACAGAAGAATGGATACAACTGTCTTTAAGACCTTGACTGGATATTGAATGGTTAGTCATCTGCAATGGCATGGAGATCAATGATGAAGTATATAAACAAAGGACTATGATAACAACTGATACAAATATGCACTACTGGGTAATTTCTCAATTCTCACTGCTTGATGTCTTACATCTATACCTCTTCCAAAAAAATGTGATCCTGTTTGACTATAAATAAAGCTGGATTTGGAGTTGGAGTAAGTGGCTTTCTACCTCTCTAAACCCAAGCATTTTGGTAAAGAAAATGTGAGAGATTCTGTCTCATATCTGAAAAGCCACCTGCTGTGGGACAGAAGACAATTAGAATGTTTAGGGACCAATATCATTGTAACTTCATCTTTAATCTTATTTTTCTCTCTATCTACACGTCCAAATTATTATCTCTGCATATGATTTTCTCCTGAAGTCATAAAGGATGTAAATATCTTCTTTGGATATCAATAATGCTTAAGTTTTCCTTCATAAACAATATTTTCTCCTATCAGATATCTACAAAGCATCTGGAATTAAGATGGGGCCTCCACCGCAACAATTCCTACTAGTGAAAAAGGACTAAGAGAGAAGAGAGGGAGAGAGGGAGAAAAAGACAGACAGACAGACAGACAGAGACAGAAATAGAGAAATCAAGAACCTGGTGTACACCACTCAATGATTTCTTTTGGAAAATAGACTATTCAAAATGGTTACAAGATAGCCCTCTATTATTGTCCTACATGTCACATCTCTGATAAGAATTCCAGATGGATTTACCCAGTACTCTGAGAATGGTTATAGATGTGCATAGCCAGTCCATTAGGATCTAACCCTTGTTTTAGCTTTTACAGGATCCCAAAGAGGTGCCATTGCCCTTAAGTCAGTAGGAAGCAATCTATGAAAAACTATGTCCCTTTCCCAATAAGTTTTATCCTCTGACAGTTATGGATACTTGTTATTTTGATAGAATAGTTTTAAGTTAAAACTGGGTTGAGGACGGAACAATATAGCCTCAAGGATGTCTTTTAAAAGAGAGAAAGGAGAATTGATAGGAAAGAGAAACGTAGATTGTTCTACCTACCCATAAAGAATTATTAGCCAAATATATGGGATAAGCCAAAGACAATTTGCACTACAATAGATATTTGTATATTGATAAAAATGTGAAATCATTTTATATGTTCAATTGAGATAATTTGTATATTGGTACAAATTTAAATCTGAAATTATTTTATGTGTCCAAAGCAACTTGTACATTGATATAAAATTGAATCTGTAACTGCTATATTTTACATACACTTCTACCTCTGTTTAAAATACTTTCAAATTATTGTCATTTACACTATACAATTGCTACCTCCATTTAACTATACTAGACATAATGTATGATTGTGCTAGGTATGATATGTGCACACTATGTTATATATATCTCTGTTTTGATGATATATATGTATATACATGTCCAGAATATTGTTACCATTTTGCACAGTATATATATCTCTGGCTAATGTTTGATAGTCATACTAACAGTCATTGTTCAGAGATTGTACACCCCC